>JABFTP020000144.1:24263823-25513823 GCA_013387265.2 Cryptolaemus montrouzieri | reverse complement strand
AAATAATATGAGTTTCCTATATTAACTATATTCTAAAAATGTTCAAGTTTTGATTCCTTGTCACCAATTTATTTCACTCAAATAGACTCTTCTTTTTCCACAAAATTGAAGATTCGCTCTTCAGAACGCCTCAGCTAGTACACAAAAAACTTTGGAAAGTTGATTGGTTCATTTTCTATAGAATTCAAAATGCGCAGAACGCCAACTGTAACGCTGCTGCTACGTTGTAGCAAAACCGTACTCGTACTCAAAAAACACATCTCGTATTTCAGAATAATTAGTTGGTCTGCAAAGATTTCTGGGAAATAATGTTCGATAATTACCAAATAAGATAAAGATCGAGTATCATTCTTTTTTATTTTTTGTTGTTAGCCACTGAAAGGTGTATATGCAGAAATATAAAAATATACAGACAAACTTTTATTTTCAGACATCTGTCTGTCAGATATTACAAAATATATCTTCATATCAAATTATATTTGATCCTTTCCTATCGAATCATTTCATTCACATCAAAGCAATATTCTTATTGTTTTTTCCTCGCTTCTATACTGTGACGCCGGAAGGAAACGCATTCAGGCGGAAAATGTTCCTTATTCTAAGAACACAAACAAGAAGAATCGAGAGCAAAGTTCGTAATTATTAAATCCTCCGCCGGCTTTCGGGCTTGTCTAGCGCCGCGATTTTTGAAGACAAATTCAAAATAACAAGACTCGAGTGTTTTCGAATGTTAACGCCGTTTTATCCACTAATTTGATGCACCCTCTTCGCTTTCCCGCGGCGTCTACGAGATAAGCAGCAATTATTCTGGTTATTTTTCATCATCAGCTCTTCAGGAAAAACATGATTAATGTATAAATGAAATGAAGACTAATTGACACCATTCTTTCCGGAACATTGTGGCGAGATTATGAGCACAAGTGGAATGGATGGGGCTTCGCCCTAAAATGCGAAGAATAACAACGGTGATGTATCATGCGTGGAGTTGAGAGGTTAAAATGAGAAAGCAACAGAATACCACATCAACAAAGCTTGTTTGATGAGTCTTGGAGAACAGAAAGTAAAAGGCTTTTAAAAAATTCGCTTCTACTTATACTTACACTATGTGGCTATATTGTAAGAAACAGTTTCTGCATTTTGAAAATTAACTGGATTTCTGGTTGTTGATCTTTCATATATTTTTGATTTTTATCTTCATTATATTGGGATAATAGAAACAAGAAATGAAAACGCTCAAACCATTTATTATTTGGCATAAAATTGATTTAAATAGTGAAAAATTGTGATAAAATAAGTTTTAATAATCAATGATGCCACTTTTTCTAAACTAAGAGCCTCTACGCATCAGGGCATGCTTTCTATACAAGCATTTGCCTCTTCGTCTCTCTTTGATAAGATTTTGGATCAATTGGCGCTTGGTAGTGATCATTCTCTTCACAATGAACCTATGGGGTTATGTAGGTTGAATTGCAATAAAACTCATGGTTCAGGTAGCCATTTATTCAGCTGAGGTAACAGCTGGACCTCTAGTACTTGCTTATACTGATCCTGTTTTATCATCACTCCGATAACATACCATACCATAACATTTACGGAGCGTTCAACTTTCTCCACAAGACAATATTTACTAAATTACTTTTCAAGGCATATAGTTCGAATCATTTATTTATTGTTCGAATATAGGTTTATAGAAGGAGATTCTTAATACTGCATCAAAATGAAAGCTTCAGAGCCACGGTGACCTCAGCTTGAATCCTACTTCAATTAACTTATAAGCAGTGCAAAAGGGAGTATGTCCGCCGCAGTGTTGAAGATAATGAAAAAGTTCTAATAGCTCGTAAAGTAGAGGCTTATTTCCATCCATAGGAAGCTTAGCCCTATAGTGAAATAACCCTAAGCCCTGTCTACAAAAGACGATGAAAAATATATCGCTCTTATGTGAAATGCAATACCTGAATTATTTCATTTTCTTCCCCACATTAATCACACCCGAGACCAAATGAGATCGGTCAAATGAAAAGCCATATGACCGTCTAGTACCTCAACTTGCCTTGAAGTTCTTTTTATAAAATAGGACCTTCTGTTGTGTTGTGTATCTGTAGTAACCTATTCAAGTTCTTTTATGTGATGTTCGTTGTGATTCGACCAATTCTTCGTCGCTTAAACCATAGGTAAGAAAGTATTTGATGCTTACATTATTCTCATCAAATTCTTTCCTTTGCAGTATTTGTCGTAATTGAATGAGTTTAATAAAATATCAGATCTAATATTCAACAACTATTTTGTTGGTAGTGTGGAGAGCATTATGAAAGATGGCATGATACCAACAATGGTACAGTACTGAATCCACTGGTAACGTATGATACTGCAGCGATGAAGAAAATGGAAAATATACGATTAATGACAAAAGATCAAGTGAAAAGAATATTAAAAATCTGAAAAAAACTAACTCAACAGATGAAATAGATCTCAGAATCATTGAGGCTGGTGGTGAATTTGTCATCAATAAAATTACTGATCTTTTGAATTCATCATTTTAGAGTGGAGTAGTGCCTGCAGGGTGGAAGATTGCTACAGTAGTACCGGTTCATAAAATTGTTAATACCATCAAGTTGGAAGAATTCATACCAATCGAAATGTTACCTTAATGGAAAAAATAATGGAGACTCATGTAAAGAGTCAGCTTTTGGATTATTTAATAAGTGAGAGTATTCTTTTTGAGAATCAGTCTGGATTTAGGGTGGGACACTCCTGTGAGACTGCTCTTTAGCTAGTAATTTCAAGAAGGAAGGGACTGTTGGATAATGGCTTGGTGTTGGTGGTAGTCCTCTTGGATTTTAAGCGGGCATTCGAGACTATCTGTAGAAAGATACTTAGCTGTAAATTGGGAACTATTGGAATTACTGTGGGGGCTACGAAGTGGTTTGAGAGCTATTTAAGTGTGAGGTTTCAGTGTACAAGGCTGAATGATATTACATCGGAAAGAAAAAGGAATCTCTCTTTGTGCTCAATTCAGACCTCCGCCTACGTGGCCATAATCTGAAACTGAAAAAGAAGAAGTTCTCTACTCGACAGAGGGAGGATTATTTTGTAAACAGAATTTTTAGTGCGTGGAATAAGCTTCCCAGTAACATTGTTAATTGCAACTCTGTGAACTGTTTCAAAAACAAAATTGACCCTCTCATTCTCTTAGAATGTTTTGTGGAAATTTAGCTGCATTATTGTTTTTTGACTTTAATTTGATTAGGCTATCATAGGACTTCTGTCCTCAACCCTATAGCATTTTCTAATAATAATGATAATTATAAATATGGAGTCCCACAGGGGTCCATCCTGGGCCCTCTGTTTTTCATAATATATCTCAATGATAGAGTTAAATGTGTTGGAGCAGAAACAACTCAAATAAACATGTTTGCTGATGACACCTTACTATAGGATTGTGGTGCTCGGGTCCACGAGGTAGCAGGGAGATTGCAGAGGAAGCTTGATGGAGTGTCCCAGTGGTTGCAGGATGAAAGTATGTTCGTCAATGTGAAAAAGGCTAAAGTGATGTGTTTCGATTTTAACCAAATGCAGTGTTGTCTGAAATTGTTGGGGCATAACCTAGAAGTCGGTGATAAATCTAAATACTTCGCTGTGGTTACAGATGAAAATCAATTTCAAAAGTCACACTGATAATATAGTTAAGAAATTGAGTAAAAAGATAGGTTTATGCAGAAGGGTCAGTCGATTTTTGTCAGTTAAAACAAGAACTCTATTATATAAAACCATAATAGCACCTCATTTCGAATATTGTCCAACAATCTCATTGTATTTTAATCAAACGGAAAAGGATAGGCTAGGTTAGATACAAACTAGAACTACAAAACAAGGCCATGAGAATCATTTTACATGCTCCAAAAATCACCGGCGTCAATAGTAAATTACAGTTCCTTATTGTGGAGCAAAGGCTTTTGTTTCAGAACTTGATTTTTGTATATAAGATAGTCCATAAGATGTTACCTGATTATTGAGCACGTACATAAGATTTATCTGTAATATTCATCATTATAATACAAGATCCCAATCGAATATCTATGTACCAACCGCTAAAAAATCTGGAACTGAAAAATCGCTCTTTTACAGGGGCTTAGTAATGTACAATTCAGTTCCTTTGTTTATAAGATCTTGTATTGAGTTAGGGGTATTCCAAAGGCTTGCATTACAGCATGTAAAAGGGAAGTATGATCGTTGATTTTTGTAGTATGTAATTTTGCACTTAATTGTTAACTTTGTAGCAAATTTTGCTAATAAATATGTCTCATCTCATCTCATCTCATCATTTAGATACAGGCCTAACTTGCCCTCATTCATACTTTGGGTGGAAGTTTGGACATTTAGTTATTATAAAAAGGCCTACTTGGCCATCACCGATGGTTTAAGTGGAAGAAGGGATATAAGATTTTTATAGACAGACCTAATCGGCCCTCGCCCAAATTATGTGCGGTAATTGACCCTCTCTAAGAGTTTTGGTGATATTACGTTTTATAAATGGGTAATTTCCCTGACACTACGAACTCAAAGATTTGATTTTAAAATTATAGGGAACACGTCCCAAGCTGGCAACTTCGAAGCTTTATTTTGCTATCGTATCTTCAATGGAATTCAAGAATTCGTATAGTATTAATATGTTATATGGGACTAGATGTAAGCCCGCAAAAGCTATACGTGCTCTTTTTGCCCAACTGAGCGCCAACAGGGCTTATTATATCACTGACTTCGAAACATACTTATTCCCATATTCGCGGATTTGCCAACCAGAAAATCATGCCCTCTGATCATATACCTGTATGTACCACAAACATCACATACTGCCACCAACTTAGACATTCTTCGAAACCTTCACACCGACTCAACATACAAGCCTTAATGTCTGTTGGTTCCTTTATGCTTATCGTCACTAAATCAATTTCTTCAAACTAATGAGACAGGTTATAATTTAGAAGGAGTTTATCATACTTAGATGCAGGGAAAGTTTTGGACATCCAACCAATATTTTGAGAGTGAAAACATCCTCCATAGTTGGAGAATTTACCACTCGATTGAAATCAATAATTGTTAATAAATTCGTTAGCGTTCAAGCAAATCGTCAAATTTGAGACAAATGACATTTCAAATAGATAATTGGCCCATTTATAGAACCAAAGATAAGAATCAATATTAAATGTTTCTCACATTCAAATATATCATTCATCAAATTTTGAAACAAAAGATTTGAATTGACATAAACAGTTTGTTAACATTTCAATTAAAATCAATTTTCTGAGTTATAAATTGAATATCAATTATAAAGTATATTAAATAATCCATTTCCCAACATTTCTCCGAAATATACGTACTTAGTTAAAGAATTATTAGAAAGGAATCATGTCAATACGATCATTAAATCAGATTCTTTCACTTTTACAAATTTGTTTAAAACAAAATTATTTCCATTTCAATAACAAATATTATACTAGTGAAGACGGCTTGATTATGGGCAATCCGTTTAGTCCTTTGTTAGAAGAAATATTTATGAATAATTTGGAGAAATTAATTTATAATCACCCACTTAGTGAATCTTGTTTATACTTGTATCGCTATGAACACGATATCATTATTTACTTCACTGTGTTTTAAGAAATTTTACTCAATAATTGCGATTCGTAACGCGTTTCACTACACCGTAGCTTCTTCAGACGAATAAATTAATTCGTCTGAAGAAACTACGGTGTAGTGAAACGCGTTACGAATCGCTATCATTAAGTTAAATTCCTTAAAACACAGTACTTATTTTTTATTATCGGAAATTTCCCAGATATGACAAATGTGCAATTTTCAGATTCCAACTGTTAACCGAAAGAAATCTCATCATATGAAAAATGTAGCTCTTCAAAAATATATAGGTTTTCTGTGTTGCATTATCGAAGGAAAAATGAAGATTGATGAAAAACAATGCCAGTTTCGAGGGAGATGCTCGAATTATCCTCCCAAATTCTCTCTACATAACCTGCATCTTCTGACCGAATTCACAGCATTCATTGCATTTCACAAATGATATCTAGGAACCGTTTAACAAAATTCTTTTACTTTCTGGCCGCGAGAGATTAATTTCGTTCTCGACAAAACTCAATATCAAAAAGTCTAATGGACTGAGATCAGGGGATCGCGCGGTCCGTGAAACGAGAATCCTAGTCCTTGTTCAGTGATTTCCAAATGAGAGTGCCGTTTAAGTTTTGGACGGAACATTATTCGCAGATTCGCTTTCCAGGTCTGCAAGCGAGAGATTTTCCAAATATGTGTTAGCGATTAAGGATTAGTCAAAAATATATGGTCCTAGCATTTGTTGCCCCACAATTGCCAACTACTCTTTGAAGCCAAAGCGACCTTGGTGATTTCTCTCCTGGAAAAAAGGTGATTTTTATCTGACCAATTATACCGATTAATTCTATTGAAGAATCCATCATCGCTCATCTAATCTCACCGTTCCAAAAAACTTTTCTTGGA
The DNA here is from genome assembly GCA_013387265.2 of Cryptolaemus montrouzieri. Lineage (NCBI taxonomy): Eukaryota > Metazoa > Arthropoda > Insecta > Coleoptera > Coccinellidae > Cryptolaemus > Cryptolaemus montrouzieri. Next base: position 25,507,298 of record JABFTP020000144.1, on the reverse strand, counting down.
GAATCTGCATTTTCGAAGCATTTCTCTACAAATCTACAGAAAGTAATTCACCGCTTGAAATCACCAGGAAAGAACTGGTGGTTCAATCTAATCCTATTCAGTTTACAGTTTTTTTTTTTTGATATTCGCTGATTGCAGATTTTCAGAACACTAGTTACATCAGCTATTTCTCTCATTGATATTTCAGGACTATCAACTACTGCTCAGTCACGACCGTTTCAGTGTCTTCATTATTTTCTTCGTCCCTACTTTTTTGACAGATGATTGGGTTCGCAAATTGATTTCCAACCTTTTGAAGATACTTTCATCAGGCTGGTGTCGCTCCGGGAACGGCTCTTGATGAAGATAAGCAACAACTTCACTAATATTTCCGCTTTCAATGAAACAAAAATCATATCATACTCCTCGTCGTTTCTTTATTCCATTTCGAAAAATTTTACGAAATTCTACAGATTAATCTTACTGATATCGCCATAGGAAATTATTTTGCGAATGGGAAGATTCCCATCTCATAAAGTGATTCGGTTGGAACTGTTAATTTTCTAAAAAATACGCCATAATATTATTATCATGTTATAAATCTCCGAAAAGGAAAAAACTCTGATTTCGTCTATGGTTTCTATCGAAACAACACCAATATACCTTCTAGCTCGAGTACCGTTTCGTGAAAAAAATTTCGGCTGCGTCCATGGACTCTATTCAAAAGAGTGTGAAAATATTTCGGCTGCGTCCGAGGGTGGAGAACATGTGTGACACTATCTAATAGATGTGATGCCCCATACATAGAACAGTATTCTAGAACAAGTTTCAGCTTTAATTAGTGCAAAATCATCAACTGTAAAGGCGTGAAATACTAATTAATCCTAAAATGAAAATTGAGTTTAGCAGAACCGGGTTTAGCAATGGCTGATACATGGTCGTTCCAACAAACTCTGTTGTTGACTGTGATGCCGTTCTTTCTGAGAAAATTCGATGCCCCTGCAAGATTGAAGAAGGTTCTTCAGCAGAACCTATTCTGAAAAGCGTTATTGGCTGCGACTGTTCCGCCTTAAAATTTACCAAGCTGAACAGCTTTCGCCCTGGTACTTCTTCAAGTCTGAATTCAGTGACATACCCTGGTGGTATTTTTATCAGCAGTTATATGACGCTATTTAGGAATGGAGGACACCAGAGTATAGTTGTTCGCAAACTCAAATATTATGTTTTCGGTGGAGTGAAGCACATCACTCATCTTAGCGGAAAAAGAGTTGGCGAGAGTATGGAGCCCTGGGGTACTCCTACATCAACCTGAAAAGATTCACTCGTTACACTATCAACTACCATCCGAATCAATAGTGATTTCAAAAATTTTCCACATAGGAGTGAATTGTACGGTTTTGAAAGTGTTTCACATTTCGTAAAAAAATTGATCATGACGTGTCGCTGATAAAATTGAATTCATCATCATCACCATCGTTGTTCGATTTCGAACGTCGTGGCTTATAATGCGTCAGTATCACCATTGATAATAGATTTCCATTTTTCGCGATCTTTTGCATCTCTCATTATTTCTGAGAGAGATAAGTTTGTGAGATCTTTCACTTGGTCGATGAATCTATTTGGTGATCGGCCTATTCGCCTCTTCCCCTCTACCTTGCCCTGTATGGTAAATTTTTCTAACCCATCCTGCAGTATTATATGCCCATTGAACCCGAAAAGACGCCTCTTCATAGTTGGTAAGAGGCGGTCTCGGATATACAAAATTGAATCACACAAGAATTAAAGAGGTTTGGACTTTTTCAGACAGAAAACATATCGTCATTATGAATTCATCAGCGAGAAAAATTCTGTAATATCTACATTAAAAGGTCGAACCGAAAAATGTGTGAGATTTCAAAATACATCGTATGTTTTTCATTAATCAAGTGGTTTCTTCTCAAAAAAATAGGTAAACCCTAAAGATATTGCTTGAGTTCAATCCAGTCAGAGATATAACAAGCGTGGTTTTCTACTGTGGAAAGAAGGAGCACAGAAACTGCAATAATGCTCATGAATGAACAAATCAAGAATATCGTGGTAATTTAGGCCAGTGTCACTATAACTTTTCATTCAATTGAAAGTGGAATCAATAGTTGAGCTGCTGGTGATCTTTATATAAAAAGAAGTGTGTCCATTATTCTTGCGAGAACCGCGGAATAGTCGAAACCACAATTGCCAACTACTCTTTGAAGCCAAAGCGACCTTGGTGTTTTTGACAGATTATTGGGTTCGCAAATTGATTTCCAACCTTTTGAAGATACTTTCATCAGACTGGTATCGCTCCGGGAACGGCTCTTGATGAAGATAACCAACAACTTCACTAATATTTCCGCTTTCAATGAAACAAAAATCATATCATACTCCTCGTCGTTTCTTTATTCCATTTCGAAAAATTTTACGAAATTCTACAGATTAATCTTACTGATATCGCCATAGGAAATTATTTTGCGAATGGGAAGATTCCCATCTCATAAAGTGATTCGGTTGGAACTTTTAATTTTCTAAAAAATACGCCATAATATTATTATCATGTTATAAATCTCCGAAAAGGAAAAAACTCTGATTTCGTCTATGGTTTCTATCAAAACAACACCAATTTACCTTCTAGCTCGAGAACCGTTTCGTGAAAAGAATTTCGGCTACGTCCATGGACTCTATTCAAAAGAGTGTGAAAATATTTTTCACGTAACTTAATCAGTACCCAGATATTAACATTTACACAGATCCAGGAAAATCGATAATTCCAGAATAGCTCGAAAATAAAAACTGAGAACTCATATTCTTCTATCTGCAATGTTTCACATAGCTGCCTCAGAAAACAATTTAATTTGGAACACACAGTACATTGTTTTCAGTAAGTAATGTGCAGTTCCTTGCATTCAACAAGATAAATATATTCAAATCTTGTTCATTCATAACTAGCTGACCCAGCGTCAGTAAATGAACAGATTTTGGATTTTATTAAGTTCAATCCTTTATTGGGATGAAAAATATAAATAAAAAACAAAGGTATTCTAATGATTTTTATTGGCCATGTATTGTGGTATATGCGTTGCACTCTTCAGTGAAGCACCTTGTGACAGACGACATATTTCTTTTTATTATCAGACAAATAACGCAGATGGTCTTCCGACCCGTGAGAACATGCCATATATAACTGATCATGGGAAAAACATGGATTTTCTAGACTCATATTTCAGACTTTAAGAGATTGGCATTGTGATTTGTTGATGGTCATGGCGACCACAAGACGGATCGGAAATTGAAGTCGTTCACACCCAAACGGCATATTGGTTTGGATTATCGGGATCTTCCGAATGAAAACTTCCTACCTTTTTTCCTTCCATTTTCCTTTGAGTATCGTCGCGCGAATCACATTGTTCATCAATTTACTAACCACCAAACCCGTTCCGTTGCACAGTTTTGGTTGGTTTATGTTTGAAAGCATGATTTTTACGGAGCCAACCTTTAGTCGAAAATTGTGTGGTGGTAAGCCAGGCACATCCAAGGAGTTTGAAAATTCAATTGAATAGTTGGTGACTTCATCGAATGAGGTCGTTTGGAATCAACTATTAAATTTTTGATAGTTTGCTAGAAAATGTTGTGATTCAGGTGTTTCGCCACGAAGTAGTGAGTGCAATGATTCAGGCGCGGCATCAATTATGCCAATTGCATCTTTCCACTAATTTTGTCGTTCCTCCAGAAAATGTCACGTCACAATACTCCCAAATAACGTCCGTTGGCCAAATGCGAACGCCAGTTTGCATCACTGCTGTAATCGTATCAAAACGATGCTCGATTCAAATCAGTACCTGATAAAGTTGTTCTTGTTCGTCGTAAATTATTTGGTTATTCACCGCTGAGGTTCCGTTTTCTCTCGTGATTGAGAAGCACGAAGTAGAGCTATACTAACGCGGCGCTCTTCACGTGCAATTTCTTGTTGTTCTGCAGTGCTTTCATTCGCAATGTTTCAAATCCTAGTTTCATTACGGCCTTGTCGGGAGAGATTTGATCGTCTTGATCGAAGCATGATTTTAATGATAATTGTAAAATATAAGCTGATAGAAACTCGAACAATCACATCAACCGGTCAACTGTAAAATTTCAAATTGTCAAGTGTTCAACCATATAGACAACATTTCGTTTAGCTGTCAGTTGCGTTCTGTTATTCGATGTCAGTTGCGTCGTTTTGTTATTTTATGTCAGTTGCATTTTTTATACCATATTTTATGTGACATCCCACGAAGATGGGATGAAAAGTGTCATATGTCTGTCTCCTGGTTGCTGATTGGTTCAGGCTACCTTCTCACCAATTATTAGCCAATCGGTTCAGCCGTTCTTGAGTTATAAATAGAGTAACTAACACGTCTTTCTTATATAAATAGATATTGCCAGTTTCATCTCGGTTAGAGTTCATAAAGTTTTTATAAGCCAATTGAATAATTCTCGATATGTTTCAAAAATTTTGTGAAAAAGTATACATTCATCTTCATTGTAATCGACTTCCAGAAACATCACTATATCAGAAGTGGGAAGCAATTAAAGAGAATTTCTTCGACAGCCCTAAAATTTCGTTCAATATAATCTTTCAGTTCTGTAAACTCATCCCGACCGAGTGGATAGTTTCCGTCCGGGATCATATTACGCGAATTCCCTTGTGGATTCGGGCTTCTGACTGCTGTTCATATTAAATTTTACATAGCCTACTTTCCGAGCTTAGTGCGGCTTAGGGATCTCAAGCGTCAATAAAGCGTACTACAAACGTCAAGTCTACAATCGATATGAATTTTTAGCTTTAGAAGTTAACGAGTTAAAAATTCATAAATTGGAAAACGTTCGAGTGCGGAAAGGAATTCATGGTGTTTGAGGATATTTCACGTTTCGGTTCAGTGAGTGTTCATCGATATTACTTCAAAGGACGAACTGAACGACGTTTTTGTTGGGTTCAAGATGATGATTATTCATGCAACATTTTTTTGTGAAGCTTCAACATTGAAGTTTAAACTGGTATATTATCCGATTTCAAAGCTTTGATGAAACAGTTTTCAGTTCTAAGAGCTGTGCACTTCTTTCTTACAGCAGCCAAAAAGTGACTTCATGGTATGTTGACTCTCGGAGATCGCCAATATTGGCTGTGTAGTTGAAGAAACAAAATCACCAGAGTAGCTACTTGGAACATAATCACGTGTTGACTAACAACCGTTTCGTAAAAATATTTTCCAACCTTCGAACCTATGTTTGATGGAGTTTTGTAGAAGAGTGTGACACTCCTAGGCAAAAATTGGAACATTTCAGGAAATAATTTCAAAAGAAGGGAAAAATCTACTCGAAAAAATCCAAGATTACTGCAGGCACTGTAATCGATGAACTCCGACGTATCTAGAGTATCAGAAAGTCTACAATTATTCGTAGACAAAGATAAACTGATGGTTTTTTGCTTCATACATACTGAGCATTACCAAAATAGAATATGGTGAATTAACTCTTTTCTTCATGATGGGTACCTGTAGTAACCACGTATTTATGTCCTTGAATTATACTATTGGCACTATCTAGTGGATTTCGTTAGTACTACGACGACTGCGTGTTACAGCAATCAACATTTTTAGGTACGAAGGTGCTAGCGCAACTGCCAATAAAGGTAACTAATTTAAATTCGAAAACTGTCGTTGATGCACAAATTAATTGATGTGATTGTTGTTTTTGTTAGTAAGTACAAATCGTTAGAATTTATGAGATTTTGTATGTTTTCTATTGAATAAGTTTTATGCTTTATATTTCATATAAAATCATTGCATTTTATCATATAGTTTTTTATATATATTTACTTATTCAAAGTGGTAACCGCTGGTCACCACCGTTCGGTAAATGTACATTTAGGGTGTGTATTATATATAAATTCGAGTTGTTATTATTTGTTTTAGAAAGATGCAGTACTAAATAAAATCCAGTTCGTACAGTGTGGAGTTACAAAATTAGTAAAATTCCTCTATGTTACAGTGAAGGAAAAACATGTTTTGACAATCATCATAGTTGAAATACTTCAATAATGCTCTTTTAAAATAAATCTTCAATAACAATACTCTTAATAACGTTAATTTAATTTCCTAATGATGATGCTAATAATAAAATTACTTATTTCACAGTGATCACTCTAGGTAACCGCCCTCTAGCCCACCCCCATCATATATATATATTTTTAAAAACACCATATTTCGATTTTTGTTCCCTAAAACAATACTCAGATACAAAAATTTACGTCATACGGCTGTTTATAAATATCTGTGTCTGAAATAGTTAAGGGTCTAGGCCAGGGGTGCTCATACTTTAACTGCTGGCGATCTACCTCAATATTTTTAGACTACTTACGATCGACTCGGAGAGGCTCTATAATATCAATGAAAAAACTCATAGTTATTCGAAATTGCGAGTTCATTGGTTTTTACAAAACAAAAGAGTTATATATGGTGCTAAACTTAACTAAGGTGTAACTTTGGATGTTGAAGCGTGGCACTGCATGTCCTCAGCATACTTTTCATAAGATGGTACGTAACCACTGAGTGCTTATCGCAAGCATGATGACATATGATCGTCTGTTAGTCGATTGAGATATTTTGACTTAATTATCTTCATTTCAGAAAATGCAGACTCGCACAAGTAAGTTGACCCAAACATTGCCGTCAGTTGAATTGCGATTTGCCATAGATTCGGCTATTTATCTTCAGATATAAAACACCAGAAATTTGTATCAGATGTTGTAACTTTGAGATGTATATCTGATATAATTTGCACCAACTCATTTTCAACAGAACATGAGTTCATATCAAACTGACTTGCTATTTTAGTAGCTAATTCCTCAATGTTCTTACATGAAAAAGGATAACTCATAAATGGTGCTATATTTCCCAATTTACTGCAATCATAAAAGCGCATTTCGAATTGTCCCAAAATATTTGGTAATTCAGGCTCATACGTATCACAATTCAACTCAGGCTTCCTTGCTTTCAAAGACGGAAAATGTTTCAGATCCTTTCTTTTCAGTTGATCTATCATAAGTTGCAATTTACGTTTGAATGCGTTAACTGCGCTAATCATCTCAATAATAGTTTTTCCTTTGCCTTGAAGTTCCAAGTTAATGGTGTTTAAGTGCATAGTGATGTCAGTCAAAAATGCCAAATCAGTCAGCCTTTTTTCGTTTTTCTACATCTGAGTGTCATCACCTCTATCGTCTAGAAAAGCTGCCATTTCGGGCAATAATTCTTGAAACCTTTCTAGGAATTTTCCGCGACTCAACCACCTGACGTCCGTGTGAAGAACTAAATTAGTGTGTTCAGCTAACTCCCTATATTCCAATTGCAACTTGAAGAGCCGCCGTTGCAAGCTACGTGCACAGATGGAATTCACAATTTTTGTTGCAATGCTCATAATTTCCTTCGTTTTGAACACAAAATTTGTTGATGTATAATGTAATGGAATGAAAAAAAGGAGGGAAATCTTCATTAGCTCGACACAATGCCACAATACCGTTTTTGTTTCTAGGCATTGCTGGTGTAAAGAAAAGTATGTACATTTCATGATATCATGTTTTAGTTTATCTGCCATGTCCTGACTCATGACTTCAATAAGCCTTGTGACAGTCGGACGATTAACTGAAGTTCTCAGAAAGCAGACATGATTTCTGTTTTATTTTTTAAATCTCCAAATAAAGTCCCATTCGCTTCAACAAATGCTTCCCTCACAACCGATCCATCTTCGAATAGTTTCTTGTGTTCCGCTAATATATGAGATATTTTAAATGACGCGATCGTAGCAGCTTTTAATTGTTTGGCTGGGCTTCTGAACATGGTTTGTTCTCTTCTCAAACAAGATATCAGATCACGTACGTTCTCATAGTTTTTATGAACCGTTTTATGATGCCTCTATAAATTACCACGCTTAGGTATTGCAACTGACGCACGACAAATAAAACAAATGCACTTATCCTTTACTATACTTTTATATCGGTGTGAACGAAAGTCTCGAATTTTCCCATCAAACGCTCGGCCTGAAATTTCTAGAAAAGCGGCAATAATAAAAAACGCGGCTCTTCTTTGGACTAGTTCCGCGCGTTCCTTTGATAATGCCGTTTTGCATAATAAATGTTTGTAGTGTAGTTACCTACTTATTAAAAATTTTGTTCTTCTCGTGATCTACTCAAAAAGCACTTGCGATCGACTGGTCGATCGCGACCGATCGTTTGAGCACCCCTGTGTTGAGTATTCGAGATGAAAAATCTATAGACGCCTTCAGTCCCTCAAAAGATATCGTAATGATAATTCGGTTTCGATGAACCGAACATGCTTATGAGAAACGAACAAATGTTAAAATAAAAAAATATATACCAATGAATAAAACGCAATATATTGATTTCAAGTCCAGAAATGACATGTTTACTTCACAAACAATTCATTGATTTACCTTTATCGGACAGAACGAATTTTTCAAGGAACGTGTTCGAAAACGTGACCCATAACCCAAATATGAGTTGCACGTACAATGGCATTTTCACCTGTCTCAAACAGAAGAATACGATTCGTTTTGAATTCCGTCAAAGTTATCTAATCTATTCGTAGCTATTGCGATCATTTAAATCGGAATGAAAGCTTTGAAGAAGGATAACACTGACTTTCATATTTATCGTGTGGATTAGAGTCTGTCAATAGATTGCGAAAGAAAGAATAGATGAAATAAAATATCATAAAATTCCAATATAAAGTTATACGAATTCGATTCGATGCCTCCGAATTAGCTAATGCGATTCGAAGCTGGAAAATACGCAAAATTCAGTAATTATGCTGATCCAAGATTCCACGGAAAATTCTAAACTGTGGCTTATAGTCCAACACTGATGAATAATAAGAATTCGGCGCTCGGAAAGTAATTTGGAAAATGGAAGTCGATTTTTTCTATATGGGGTGTGATGGATTAAGTGTGAAAGGTTTTGAGTGGTGATTCCGCTCATTTTATGACGAGAAGAGATGGGTGTATCTTCTGGATTATTTGACAGATCCTGGGTTGAGTTTCAGACAAAGCACAGCGTAGGTCACTTTCGACATCAAGTTTGTTGCGGTACTTAGTTCTGATCGCCACAAGAATTAAAAACGCTTTTTCGAACATGTATGTTCTGAAAAAGGCAAGTACATCTGAACAGCTTTCTCTGAAACACTAGGGTAAACTTTTGAGTACTTTAACCAAAATGAGGGCTTGTCCATTTTTTCAAAATCGTATCTTGCAGCAGAGTAATTTATTTTCCTCCTTGAGGTTCTTCACATCACGTATCCAAAGTTGTAGTTTCTAAACGTACATCATGACGGCACCCCGATGTGTTACTATATTTGAGTCTGCACCTTGCAGTCCCAAGTTCAGGTTGTTTAACGTGACAAAAAAGTCTTATAAATAGGCCAAAATCACATGGTTACTGGGTTTTTTTAACTCTGCACTAAGCTCGTTTTGTTTCTGCAGTGCCAAAAACGTAATTACTTCATCATGGAGCTCAAATGGTCTTCGCAACATATTGCCTTTTGATGGCCATCGTACTTCCGTATGAAATAGCAGCGTTTTGTGGTAACTTCCTAAATCCCCACAAAGGCTTTTAAACAGTCGAGTATTTAATGCACTGTTCTTCACGTAGTTGACTACTATAATACAAAGCTGAATAAAACAATGAATCCCAACCACGTCATCATTCTACTGGTTGATCAACTGCACAAAGCCTGAGAACCGAGCATTGAGGGAGCACCATTTGTGCATACACCAATAATGTCCTCGGCCATATCATCAATTCGGCGTTTTACGGTGTTGTCTTAAAGTGGTATTTGTCTACTATCAGTTCCAAGGACAACATCGGCTGCTTTTAAAAGGCACGGTTTAACAAGCGTTTCACCAATAGTGTGACCTTTCTTTTCCTCAGCAATAAGAAAAGATAATTCATATGAAGCTTCAAGCACATTTAGAGATTACTGAGCAGCAGATCCAGTGCTATCTAACTTCATGCGCTTTAAATTCTGAGATTTTGCAGCGAAAAACTATTTAAGCTTGTCCTTCAAAGAGGCATGTTTGGTTGACAAATGTCTCAGAAGACGATTAGGCCTCATTGCGTCATTGCTTAATACTTCATAGCAAATAACGCACTGAAGGTGATCAACATTATCTTTAAGTAAGGAAACAAACCCATTTCGAATATAATCGTCAATATACTTGCGTTTCTTCGCCGTGTTCATCTTCTCTGATTCAGCTTCACACAGAACTCACACACCACAAAAACAATAAAACAATTACTGCAATTCAAACGTGGCGACAATTATACAAACACCCACAATACAGCAAACACGCTGACTGATATTTCACGGAAAGCACTGTGCCAGAACGGACTAGTTACAACTTAAGCACTGAACAAACTGCAAGGTTATTGATATTGGACTGGTGATGCGGTGGTGTGGGGGTGGAAGGGGTGCGGGGACACTCGCACTCACATCAAGGCCAAACAGAGGTATCGGTACACATGGTCGTTGCCGTCGAGGGCTACAGTTTGGGAACCTTGAACTCTTGTGTGCTTTGTAGTTTTAAAACTGTAGCCTTCTTTGATAAAGTTCACAATTTCATTAAAACTTTGCAAAAACAATTATGAAAACTTAGAAACAATTTATTTCAAAGATTTCGGAAAATTAGTTATGTAATATTTTCATTTATTTCATTTGGACGTCACGCCCCCTGGACTTTCTTCACGAGCCAAACACGAAACAACAAATACATCCTGAATGCTGATTTCCATTCCTACAATATCAGAGCCAAACAACAGATTTCCTTGCCCCATCATACAGGAACACAGATCGAGTCGATCATTTTGACATAAAATTTTTCAATAAACTGTAGACTGACAACCTTGCCTGAAGCTAAGGTCCTCAAAGAGGTCCACTAGCACACTAGCAGTGAAACAATACGACAATGTCTAAGGGAATTTGGTTTGAGGCCTAGTGTCGCAGCCGAAGGCCTTGCAATAACCGCATCACATTGAAGAGCTCGATTGAATTTCGCCAAGGAACATTTCAATTGGTTAGAAGGTTACTGGGAAAGAGTTAGGTTAGGTTAGATGCACCAATGCAACTTTTTATCTACCTTGGGTTTTGGTGGAGGTTCAATAATGACGAGATGAGGAATTTTTTGAACGCCCGTTCATATCTGGAGAGCAAATAATGGAACCCTAAATGCTCATAGGTAAGAAAGGCTCATTTCAGAAGAACATGTACCATTTTCAGCAAACATGGTTTGAAACTTTTTGTTTATACATGATAACGCCAGACCTCCTCAAGTTCATATCGTTAGGCTAGGTTAGGTTAGAACTACCTTCAGTATCACGAAATCAGTTCCATGAAGTGGCCTGCACAAAGTCCAGACCTCAATCCCATAAAACATGTCTGCAACACAACTTCTTCATTTTTTATCATTAATTCAATTAAATTTCCATGGGTAACATTTTCATTTCGATTGTTCTAAAGCATTCCTTAGCACTTTTGGATTACTGGAAAAATAATTTTTCAATATATTCAAACTTCTTCGAAGTGAATTTGAATTTTCGATTGGTGCGTTAATTTCTTGGCGAAGTGTATAGTATTTTATTGAATTTCGAAAATTGATGTCGAGTAAAAACGAGTAAAGTGATGATTCTACCTACCTAACATGATTTAATATTGATATGAAAATTAGTATTGATTTGACTGTCAATCAAACTAGATGAGTTGTTCCATCCATGTTAAATGGGAAAAAGTGAATATCGAGTAATAATGAAACATTTGTTCGCAAAACTACCATCATTATTTTTTACGCAAAACCACCATCACGAAAACCATAAGTATCATGATGATTTGCTTCCATCACTCAAGATCATTTGTAAATAGTTTACGGAATTTTGTAACGGCAGAACAAGCACGTAAAATGCCTCTCGCCCAGGATGCCCCTATTGAGGTGGCAACCCTTTAGGAAAGCGGCCGATATTGTGTTAGAGAACTGCCGAGTGAACTTTGAGAGAATTTCGAAGACTGTCAACGCCGTTTTATTATGGTGAATGAAAAATCAATTCATTTCTGTCTGGGATGAAGTAACAATCACGACAGTGGGTAGAGGTAGCTTTCAGTGCAGTCAAGAAAGCCGAGTATATTGAAATATTTATTTCGTATGGAAATAGAATACGTAGATTTGTAGTGAAGGAATATTTTTTTAAGTTTCTTATACTTTTTGTAAAAAGGTTTATCTTAGTGTCACAAGGAACGCTGATGTATCAATTTTTCTCAGTTCTCACAGATGACTAGCGATTGTTCATTGATTCTCAAAAACAAGCTTGATAGCAGTTTTACTATACAACAGAAACAAATGTCCTTCGGTGCCGGTTGTCCATGGTTCTGATATGAAAGAGACGAAAACATGATATTTCTTCTTGGAAAAATTGAGTACAGTGAATATGTTTGGAAATTTTGTGGAGATTTTGAAGCCTTTATGCCTGAGCTCCAGCTTGGTTACACAAAATATTGCTGTTACTTTTGCGAATGGACTAGCAGAGACATAAAAGTCACTACACAAAGAAAATATGCGTGAATCACTTATTCCAGGATATGAATGATGGTTTAGTAAACCCTAATAAACATAACAGCCATCACCTAAAAGGTTGACAAAACTAGATATTGTGTAATTAAGTTTTATCATTGAGGGTCGACGTAATTATGGTTCCAAATTAGCGCAAAATCAGCGCAGAAGTATTTATCTTTTCAATGAACACACACTGCTACCGAATCAACAGTGTGGAAAAGGAAACATAGGTTAAATTAGGTTAGATTATCTAAAGGCGTCTGCTTCTTGACAAGTAAACGATGATTTCTACTAAATTATATTATTAAATGCTCGACGCGTTTCGATACACAGTATCTTTGTCAAGAGCCAATGAATACTACAAATATATCTTACTGACATATACTTATATATACTGAAGGGCAATCCACTCAGAGCTATCTGTATTTGATCTAGTATTCAGGAAATAAATTAAACGGTGAGTTATTTATGTCTATCTGATCATTCGGAATTTCCAGTGAATACCTAAATCTGTTAATTCCAAGTACTTCCAGAAGGTTGAGTTTTATACCTCCACTCTCAGAATGTAGGATTTCAAATTTAAAATTGAAACAGGCAGTTCACTGTATTCGAAAATTTCATCAACAACCTGCACCCAAAAATAAAATTCACTTCTTAAATAGAACAGAACAATTCGATCAATTTTCTAGACCTAACAAAAACGTGATCAATTAATAAACACCAGTTTTCAATTTATCATGAGCCTTCTCATACAGATATCACAATTCATTATACATGGGCAAATCCTTACCAACATGAAGTTGCAGCATTTAATAGCTATATACATAGACTCTTGAGCACACCGATGTCTAATGATAATTATTTCGAAAAATTGAGTTTGATAACACAGATCGCAATAAATAATGATTATGATGAAAATTTAGTTAGCAGCATACAAAATATATATCCAATCGGTGAACACCAAGACAAGAAATTCAATAGTGATATATATATATATATATATATATATATATATATATATATATATATATATATATATATATATATATATATATATATATATATATAGGCAATATTAGCAATAATGTGAAATCCTTCTTAAAAATTCAAATTTAAATATAGCATTCAAAACATCAACAAATTTGGGTTCATTTGTCAGAAATTAAAAGTCTCCAATTAATAAAGAAAATAAATCAGGTGTTTATAGATTTGGATTGTGATTGTCTTTATATAGATAGAACAGGAAGAAATTTCAATGTTAGAATCTCTAAACATAAACGCAGTTTCATCAATGGAAAAATCGATTCAAATTATTCATTCTTTCAATTCAGAATTCAGAATCCTACATTCTCTAAATAGAGTTATGAAACTCAACCTTCTGGAAGTGTTTGAAATTAACAGATTTAGGTATTCACCGGAAATTCTTAATGATCAGGTAAACATAAATAACTCACCCTTATTAAATTTATTTCCTAAACACTAGTTCAAATACAGATAGCTCTGAGTGGATTGCCTCTTTAGTATATATAAGTATATGTTAGTGAGATATATTTGTAGTATTCATTCACTTTTGGCGAAGATACTGTGTATCGAAATGCGTCGAGCATTTAATAATATAATTCAGTAGAAATCATCGTTTACTTGTATTTGCGAAAATGAATTTCCATCATGAAAATTTGAAATTTTGCTTCCTTCAATAAGAATTTTTTTTATTTTGTAAACTCACTCCATGCCGTTCTGTTGTTAGCCCTTTTATTTCTCAAATTACTGCTATACCAGTACTTACCGACGATTACTTGGATTGGAAAATGTCGCGTAGACACAATAATTCGAACTATAGTTTTCATTCATAACTCGTTCACAGACTAACTGTGAGTGAGACAGCAGCAGTTCAATTGGGCTAATTGAAGAATACTTTTCTCTCCCTCATTTGTCGTATCAATCAATAACTTAGAAGCGAGTACGAAAGGTGGGACAGTATTTTTTCTGGTTTTTCCCTATTTTCTTGATGAAAGATTACAAAGAGTTGTTCTCATTTTCCTAAGCTTACACACGATCGGTATAATATTTGAATATTCATCTATTCTGCAGTATAAACTATTGTGTTTTGACTGATATAAAAATTCAATGCCATTTCGACATAATCACTGTACTCCTCCAATTTTCAAGTAATTCTGTTCCTCATACGTACAATAGACATATAAATTATTCCAAAGTTCAATCCATGAATAACCGATTTACTTCAAGGAAACTAATAATATTCTTTCAAATTATTCCATATCATTAAGTATTGATTTCAGAAGCAAACCCAACATCCTATAACCAGTTTAAATCGATTTGTAAATATAGTCTCTCGAAAAAGAAGAAAGATTTTTCTCTGTAACTTCACTCTCAACCTAAAATAAACAGAAGCATCAAACGTTATCTCACCTCACGTTCATATAAATGAGTGAATAAAAAAATATTATTACTAAACTCCAAAATGGTGACCGAATTCAAAATATCAATTCTGGCTAAATGGATACGAGAGGCCGATAAAGTTATTATTTTCATCCATTAAACACCCCAAGGGTACTGAATAGAGAACGTGTTCATATTGAGTAACAATTCAAACTAATATTAAAATCGAAAAAATGTATGTTTTTAACTAGAAAATCCAATTATTTCCGTTTCTAGTTTTACATGTGTCTTTATCTGGTCATTTCTGATCGAAGAATTCAAAATATCATTCTTCAAACATCGTGCGATATACATATTTTATTTTATCAAGATCAAACAGAGAAGTTTTGTATGGTTCAGTTCGCCATTTTACGCATAAATCGAATTTTCCTTGCTCCCAGCACCATCTTATGTAGGATTAAAACACTTCGTACACAGAACACTCTACCCAACAAAAAACGCCAGGGTTTCACGAACGGAATGCTTCCAGAAAATATGGAAAGGGTCAAGTAAACCTTTCTGCGTAGTCGTCATCGATCTGCTTGAGAGCTTTGTGCTAAATTTGACCTCAGTTATTATTCGGTGAAGGGTATTCTACACAAAAACCTTCATTCCCGCTCCCAAGCATGGTCATTGTGCAACAGTTGAAATTCGAGCTAGTACATGAGATTAGTTTTGCCTGTCAATTGTTGCCATTGTAGTTTAGTTAATAAGAAGAGAAATCTATTTTCATTTTGCTGAAATATTGGGGATTTCTTATCTGAAGATATTTGTTCTTCGAACCTGTCTTCAAAAGTTCTACCTGTTTGACCTACATAAGCTGGAGGAAATCCTTTACATTCAATTTTGTAAATATCATTAATTTTAAATTTAAGAAGGAATGCTCCATTTTATGACATCATTGAAACTAGCATTTTTTTCGGGTTCTTCTTGAATCCAATATAATTATGGTGATTTTCGATTTTGTTCTTTGCGTCTGATTATTTTATTTATTAAATAACTGGTATATTGTTGTTGGAGGCTATTCTTTTTATGGTATTTATTTCGTTTCGAAATCTTGAATTGAAAGAAGGATAGTACATGCTCCGTGGACTATAGAATTATAGGCGACGGGTTTATGATTTAAATGATTGAATGAGTCCATCGGAGTTGCGTCTGTGAACGATTCTCTTCTATAGAGATTATAAGTAAGGATATTGCTTATGTTTGTTATACAGTGTGTTCCAACGAAAATTTGACCCCCCCTATAACTCCGAAATGAGTAACATTAGCGAAAAACACCAAGACACGTCGATTTTTGTTTCGAGGGGGAGCATTTTTCGAAATAATTCGAAACTTGTCAGATCAACCCCCTACCCCCAGCTACCCTAATTTCGAAATTCATCATAGGGAATAAGGGTCGAGTGGCACCTTACTGTAAAGGTCTGTCAATTCTCCATTCTGATTTGTCATTTTTAGAATTTTGAATTAACATACAGGGTGTCCCAACCGAGGGTAAAGTTGAATTCCTGCAAATCCCAAATACTAAATGAAATCGATTTATTTTGGCATAATGCAAGCGCAGGTTTATGCTCGGTCTAGAAAAACGACCTACACTTGTGAATTTGGAGTTGGTGCAATCAACCCCCTATTTTCAGCATCCCCAACTCAAAAATCATTCGATCGAAAATAGGTCAAGTGGCACCTCGTTGGAAAGGTATTTCAATTTTCTCTTCGAATTTGGTATTTTCGAAATTCAGAATCAGCATACAGGGTGTCCCGGAGCAGGAACACTGAAAACCCAAATAACTTTTTGAAACTGGTTCATTTCGGTATAATACGAGAACATGTTTATGTTTGATTCGAGAATAAGACTCTCTTGCGTGAATATGGAATTTTTGCAATCAATCTTTTCCATTCAGCATCCCCAACTCAAAAAATCATACAAGTGATTACAGGTTGAGGGCAAAGTTCCAGAAAGATTTTTCTATTTTCTGAATCACTGAGGCATTGGTTTCAGTTTGGCAATCGAGGTTTTCTGGCGTGAGGATCAGGATGAGGGATGATGGAGAAACTGATTGGATGCTCATCTAAACAGGAAAACGAGATTTATTGAACTTGTATTCAATTGAAAACAAAAACTAACTTGATTATTATAACAATTGTTCAAAATGACCTCCGCCCACCTCCATACAGTTATACAGACGATTTTCGAACTCTCTTCTCACATTAGCGAAAACTTCAGGAGTCAAAAGTCGGCATTCTGTGATAATCCTCATCCGCAGCTCCTCCAGGTTTTCTGGTCTTGTGGCATAAACTTTAGATTTTAGATGGCCCCACAAAAAAAATCTAGGGATTTAAATCTGGTGACCTGGCTGGCCACTCAACAGGTCCTCTTCTACCAATCCACCTTCCTGGGAAATTTTCGTCTAAATATTGGCGCACCTGAGCATCATAATGCGGAGGAGCACCGTCTTGTTGAAAACGCATTTCGTCCTCAGAAAGAGTTGGATCGTTCTGTAAAATTTCTGTCAATCTAGGATGTATGTGTTCCTCTAACAACTGTAGGTAGCCATTTCCATTCAGATTACCCTCAATAAAGAAAGGCCCAACTAGATGAATGCCAAAAATTCCTGCCAAACGTTCAACTTCTGAGGCCTTTGCGTGTGGGCCTCTCTAAACCAATGAGGATTCTGTGTGTCCCAATATCGACAATTATGTCTATTCACTTCACCACTGAGCATAAAGGTGCTGTCATCAGAAAAACAGATGTTATTCAGAAAATTTGGATTAGCGTTTAGGTTTTCACTCAGATTTTCACAAAACTGTAAACGACGATCTGGATCATCTTCGTTTATTTCATGCACTAATTTTACCTTGTAGGGGTGAAATTTGTGATGTTTCACGATTCTATGGACAGTTGTAGCTGATACACCAGTCAGACGAGATAGTTTTCTGATCGAAGTAGTATTCTCCATTTGTAGATGACCCACTACTGCCACTTCCGTTGCCTCATTTCTGACAGGACATGCCATTTCATGTTTTTGTTTGCCACCGAACCCGTAGCTAGGAATTTGTCAACCAAATATTTAACGTACTGGTGACTGACTCCTTTCTCTTTCAGGATGGTTCCTATCGAATATCCTTGCCGTTTCTTTGGCACAACTGTTATTTCGAAAATACGTCGATACAATTTCGACCCTTTCCTCAGTGGAATAAACCATTTTCAGATTAATTTCAACTGACGAACAACAACAATAATGAGGAACTGATCTGAATAATAATAATATTTCATTGCAAAATGAGAAATAACAGATGACTGCACGCCAGATGGAAATGAAAAAATGTGAACATTTTCAATGCAGAAATCAGCTTTATTTCTTCGTAATTGATGCTCAACACATCGTACCCCAATACTTTTAACAGTTTCGAATTAATTTTAGTTGATAATTTCAAATGACGATATTGAATTTTTCGAAAGCGACATCCTGTATGGAGAGCCGAACTGAATGAAATGCTTTAATCATTCTGGAATTCAAAAACCTTTCTGAAGATATGCCACTTGAATTATTTGTATGATTTTCAAGTTGGGGATGCTGAATGGAAGGGTTGATTGCAAAAATTCTATAACCACACAAGAAAGTCCTATTCTCGGATCAAACATGTTCTCGTATACCGAAATGAACCAGTTTCAAAAAGTTATTTGGATTTTCAATGCTCCTGCTTCAGGGACACCCTGTATGATGATTCTGAATTTCGAAAATACCAATTTCGAAGAGAAAATTGCAGTACCTTTCCAACGAGGTGCCACTTGACCTATTATCGATCGAATGATTTTTGAGTTGGGGATGCTGGAAATAGGGGTTGATTGCACCAACTCCAAATTCACAAGTGTAGGTCGTTTTTCTAGACCGAGCATAAACCTGCGCTTGCATTATGCCAAAATAAATCTATTTCATTTAGTATTTGGGATTTCCAGAATTCAACTTCACCCTTGGTTGGGACACCCTGTATGTTAATTTAAAATTCTAAAATGACAAATCAAGGTGGAGAATTGACAGACCTTTTCAGTAAGGTGCCACTCGACCCTTATTCCCTATGATGAATTTCAAAGTTAGGGTTGCTGGAGGTAGGGGGTTGATCTGAGAAGTTTCGAATTATTTCGAAAAATGCTCCCCCTCGAAACAAAAATCGACGTGTCTTGGTGTTTTTCGCTAATGTTACTCATTTCAGAGTTCGAGGGGGGGTCAAATTTTCGTTGGAACACACTGTATAGTTAAGCCTAGGAACTCTATGGAGTTATTAGTTTCAACTTGAAAAGTTAATTTTAAATGATCTTGAGTTTTATTGAGGGTGTTCAAAAATGTATCTCATTATCTATTCGAGCCATGAAAACCAACCACAATATCACGAATACCAAAACATGATATGTTTTTCGACTAGATCGCTGTTCAGTATTTATGTGTTTTCTAAGTTGTCAGATATTTTCATGGACGAAATATGTGCTCAATTGTGTGCTTCAACAAGATAATTTATCACCACTACGGTACTATGCGATCTCTCATTGTCGAGACCAATGAGGAGGTCATGAAGCATATTCGCCTAAAATCCCGTTCATACACAGATGATTCATGAGAGAGATGTAATTGAACACATAAAAACCAAAATGTACATTCGAAGATACTCCGCAGGATCAACAATTTCTGCAATGTGGTACAAAGAAATCATGGATGTCTGAAAAGTCTTGTGCGTCGATCATTACTGAATGAACGAAATCATATTATTCCAATGGACTGTTCTCAAGCAAACTTGAGTCGAGTTGTGCTGTGCTCTATAGTGATTTTAGGGCTTGTAACAGGTCAACTTCGATAAATTTTATATTCTGCTGAATATTTTCCTGCTCAGTACTACAAAGAAAGTTATGTTATATGGAGAGTTTAGTTTGTGAGATTCTAGAAGTGTTGAATTGTTCTCTTGAAGCACGCAGTCGAAGAAATCGATCTTCGTTTGCTTTCGGTCTTGTTCAGGAATATCCCATAATTATTCCTCAATTGGAATCAATGGGACAAGTGGGTAATCGTCGTAGAGTTAGGCTGAGTTTTCCTTCTATTTGATTATAGCTCACATCCCACTTTTTAATTCTCAAGTCTTGGGAGTAGGCGATTCCTGTCATGCCACAGCTATCGCCGTCCAAGATAATTCAATGTGTGTGTTCACTCGTTTCTTGAAGAGATCCAAATTGTAGGTTATCGAAAATATGGACCGTCCGCTGAAGAGAATTTTCCGCAGACCAGGTTTTTCTGTGGAATTGGATTCTCTGCTTTCAGTTCTTCAAAGCATTTACCATGGAAGTATCTGTGAAAAGGGAAAGATCAGCAACCTACAGCTGAGGTCTCGCGTGGTCTCTCGGTTGTCGATGAGGCACACTGCTATTTTCTGGACACTATTCAATATCCCCACACATAGGAATACTATTCCAGACTAGGTTGCGTATTTGCTTTGTATAGGAGTATCAGCTGTGATGGTGTGATGTAATTCTTTGCCTTGGAGAAAATTGAGTTTAGCAGAAGCAGATTTGGCGATGGCTGACATAGTCATGCAAGAGTAAATTCATGTTCGTTTCTGAGACGATTCGATGTCCTTGCATGATTGAAGGAGGTTCTCCAGCATTAACTTTTATGGAGTACGTTGTTGATTGCTTCTTGTACCTGCTGAAATTGACTAAGTTCAACCGATCCTTTACTGATATCTTCCCCAAATCTGAATTCAGTGAAATCCTGTGTTGGTATTTTTGGAATTGTAATTCCTCAACACTGATAGGACTCTCAGTAGAAAATGAGGACCTCAGGGTACAGTCGTCCACAAACATTATTTTTTCAGTGAAATGGAGCAAGATCATAAATCTGCAAAAGAAAAAGAGTTGCCGAATCGATCTACTGAAGAGAGAGCTACTAATCGTGCCAAACCCTGTCTTGAGACAACGTTTTTCCTTGAACTCATTTATCCTGGTTAGAATGTCTTGAATTATGTTCCATGATGAACAAATTAACGAAAAATCTTTGATAGCGCAACCGCACAACTTCGAGTTCTATGAAACAATATATGAGTGATAAAAATGGCTAAATGCAACGAAATGAAGAAAAACGGGAAATCACCCACTTTGTAGTTCAAATTATATTGCAAAAGCATGAAATATATAAAATACCTTAAGCGACAAAAAAAAATCATAGAATCATCAGATACCTTGATGGAAAACTGGAAACTCAACGTTTATAAGGTGGTGCGATAATTTTCTGGAGTATACCACGAGGGGAATTTATTACTATATAGATAGTAAACTGTTGTTGCAAAGTGTTGAGAAAAAACAAACATCAATAACAAACGAGCTTGAGTTCTCGTTGTCTTCCGTATCTGAATTAAAATCTGTGTCGCAGCAACACAGATAGAAATTTTGTAGCACTGACTATCGACCCGAATTTCCCGGCCGTTTTCCGTCTTGGCCTATCATCGCAAGAATTAGTTTAATCGATTATGACGTTTTAATTAAAAGCGTCCAAAATGGCCCACCCTCCTACTTGAATAAATACTAATTACTTCTCATTTTGAGGAGTATGCGAGATCGCGGTGATTCAATCTTGCATAATCTTCGTAAAAAATGGTTGAAAGATAATCGATATGTCTCTGTTGGTATTGCTGCCAGTTTGTTGAGCTCTAATTAGAACAAATCTTTTATCCTACCAAGCACGCAGCTATTTTTCTAGAGAGCTATATTTTTAAGGTTATCTGAAGATAAATTATATATTTTTTCCATTCATTGAAAGAAAGGGAACATATTTAGTGGAAAATTTTTGACTTTAACAATGCATTTTTCATGAAATTTTATGACTACTTTTCTACATACAGGGCGAAACAATTGGAGATTCAGCTTTGTCTATATTTTAGAAAACAATAATTATAATAAAATAAAAATAGATGTCAAAGTGCATTTTGAAATTGAAGTGAAGTCTATAGCAATTAAAGCAAAGAGGGTGCCATTGTGTCTGCTGAAACCATCATCTGCATTTTGAATTATAATAATAACAAAATATATTATCGATGAAAAGAACTATTTTCTTCATTAAAAATTAGGCCCCACTCTGTTTATCTGAATAACTTTACCACATTTCGATTTTTTCTGGCAACTAAAATATTTCAAAATAACTTCCATAAGAAAAACAATATTTCATGAAAGAAAACTAAGATTCAGGAAAGAGATTCCTTGTTTAAATCGCTTCGATTTTAATAAGTGCTTCCGTCGGTTGATCAATACAGAGGAAGGATTCATTTTTCATGTATATGAGAATACCAAACATTTAATATACATTCGGTCATGAATGCTGATATTTGTCCGATGTGGGCCTTGGTCTTGTCCAATATGGCTCGCCACTCAGCTCAATTCCTGAATCTGCTGCTCTAACCTCTCACACCCATAATTCGCTGATCTTTGGTAACATAGTCGAAACATCGTGAACGTGGACTTCCTTTCCGTCTTGTAGAGTAGATTGTAGAGTTGACAACTTTCTTGGACATCCGTGTTTCGTTCATCTGTACAACATGCCCCTATCACTTAATTCTTTGTGGCTTGATGAAACCCACAATGTTTTCTTGCTTGGAGATGTTGCCAACCTCTATATTTGTTCTAATACATAACCAGCCTTCTTCTTCAATAGGTTCATATATCCTTCTTCCTGATAACTTGGCGGAGGATATATTGTTCTCACTCAGTCATGCTTCTCCTTCCTCCTCTATAAGTGACAACAGGTCTGACCAGAGTCCAGTATAGGGTCATCCTGGTAGCCCTACTGATAAGTTCACTTTTGAATAGCTTTATGTTTGCAAAATAGGTTCGGTTTTCTGCATGAACTCTTTCTGTGACAGTTCGAGTAGTTCTTCCGTCATTTACAATCGTATTTTCAAGGTATTCAAATTGAGTAACTTATTCAAATACCTTTTGTCCTCAGATAAGACCAAATATGCAGTTTTCTCTACATTAACTTCCATTCCCATATTTTCTTCCTAGTTGTTGGTAGACTTCGCTTATTTTTTGTTTTGATCTTGTCTGGATGATAACATCATCCGCGTATGCATATAACTGGTTTGATGATTGTTTCCCGCTGGTCCAGGTTTTGTAGGACAAAACGGAGGTCCAATATGAACAGAGTTGTTGAAAGCCCGTCTTCCTGTTTAGCACCATTATTCAATTTGAAATGCCAACTTGTGTTCTTACCTATAAGTCCACTATCCTACTCAACTTCTCGGGGATGTTGAAGTATTCCAAGACGTCCTTAAGTTTGGCTCTGTTTAATCTATTGAACGCTTGCTCAGAGACAATCTACATTACCTCCCTTTTCGTGTATTTGACAAATGACATATTCAGCGCATTTTACCTTCTTTCCATACTTATACTAGTAATTTTAGATAGATTTCATGTAGTGCTATGCCACCGTGTATCAAAAGTTCCGCTGTTTAGTTATCTAATCACTAGAGCTCATTAATTTTTAGTCCTTGTATAGCAAGTTGCATTTGACACAGGGAAAGTGGGGCCTCGAGATTATTGTCTCCAATATTAATCAGGGGTGATTGTGTTAAAGTAGGTAGTACTGGGGCTCTTCAAAGTGTTCGACCCATCTTTCAAGAATTATTGATTTTCTTTATTTAATTCTATATTCTTCGATCTCTGGCTGAAAACTTTTTCCCATACGTTCAACTGCGGCATAATATTTGCGGGACTTGTTTTTTGTATTCATCATGATTTTCATTTTAATGCAACCAAATGAATCTTAGTATGTTTCTTCACACATGAACGTTTCTTCTAGCTATGAATCGCTGGGTCAACTTGGAGTACGCAATCGGAGATCCAAAGCGAAAGCGCAAACAGAAGCCCCACGAAATTATATATATTTTCCGTGAAATTAGATACCCTAATGTGTTTACCAAGGGGAAGTGGTATCGATCCATAGTGCTTCTACGAGACAACTATTACATTCCGAACATTAATAAAGCTCTGCTCTGTTACTATTAAATTGACGTTTATTGTTCGTCTACAATCGCTCAAAGCTTAATTAGTCGCAAGATATCAACCAATTGCCTTATTACGTGTGTTTAAGTTTGCTCACGTTTGCCAAAGGAAAACAAATTTGTTTGTTATCTGAATTATTTACAGAAATTTCTTTGTTTGGAACTCAATATTCTTTATTTGCGCGAGAATGTCTAATACCTGCGTTAATAATCGACAATGACATAATAGTTAGAATTGAAAACATATTTGGTTTCCATCAAACGATTTCCTTAAATTTACGTGATCAGATTATCAATAATAAAAAACAAATATAGTGGTTTAAGGAATTTTACTTAATAATTGCGTTTCGTAACGCGTTTCACTACACCGTAGCTTCCTCAGACGAATGACTGTACAGAAAATAAGAATGAGAATATAAATATAAATGTTCTTGAGTAATTAAAAGCTTAGTGGGTTGTTTCTTCTTAAGTGGTTATTTATGACAGGTATATCCAATAAAATTAAGGAATAGATTGCTCCCCGCAGAGATTCAATAGAGGTGAAGGGCTTAAATCGACTTGTTCATTGATGAGTCTACCTGAGTGTTTATATTTATTGATTTCTAAGGTTTCCCAATGATCCACCATCCAATATTTATTATCTGTATGCAAAATTTCAAACTGTGGGTCGAAAGAGGGATTATTTTCTACGAGATGATTCGCGTAATTTGAATCTGATTTTTCATTTGAAGAACTGCGTTTATGTTTCGATATTCTAATATCGAAATTTCAACTTAGCTTTCCAAACTAATAATAATTTGGGCAAATATATAAAAATAATAAAACCAAACCAGGTAAAAACAATAAATCAGGTGTTTTTAGATTGAATTGCAATGAATTAATTATTCAAGAACATTTATATTTATATTCTCATTCTTATTTTCTGTACATTCATTCGTCTGAAGAAGCTACGGTGTAGAGAAACGCGTTACGAATCGCAATTTTTAGTAAAATTACTTAAAACACAGTACTTATTTTTTATTATTGATAATGGAATTTTACCAAGTAAAAACCTCAAATGATCAGATTATTATTAATCTATGAATGTATTCAAAATCGCTTTCAGAAAATATTTGAAGTATTATATTGGACATAGCCTAACCATAAAGGTTGTTAACATCCATTTCAATTTCTATCTAAAATGAACGAATTTTTGCGAAAACTAACGATAAATACCAAGGGGGCAAATTTTATCTTTATCGTCACAAGGAATTCAAGAATTAATCACACGGTTTTCAGTCTAGTTAACATGTTCAAGTAAGGTTTCTTTTCTCGATAATTACTGAAAATATGATCAACAGTTCATACGATTTGAGATGACGTATAGAAAAATCGTTCAAATGTTTTCTTAGCACATAGAAAATTGTTGAAGTCTGTCTATCACAATTATCTTCGCAATCTCAACAACATAATTCATATATTTCTTCTCTGATTTGTAGGTCAATTCAAAGTTGATGTTTTTTTCTAATTCTTTGGTATAAAGTGGATAGAGAACTGGAGAAATGAATTTCATTCAGGTTTTCAGGTTAGAGAAGAATGGCATTCGAGAAAGATTTATTCTTCGTGGGCATTTATCTATTAGTCTGCGGACTAAGAAACATAAACTAGTCATTTTTTTGGAGGCAATAAATGAGCCAGGTAAAATATATTTGATTATGGCTGTGTATTTTTCTATAAATATCAAATTGAAGGGAATTATTGTTTCTGATGATAAAAGTGTTCGAAAAACTAATGATGATATGCCTTAAATGTTTCATTGATGATATTGAGATCTACGTTGTTAGTTCCAAGCCATTCTTGGACATATTGTACTGATGTGCTTGGATGCAATAACATAAAAAAACGGAAAAAACTCAAAGGTATTTCTTTGATCTCATTTGTTATCTATTTCACAATCTCAAAAATAGGTGTGCTAAATACTGATATTATAGATCGCATTGCCTTCTTTGGGTTATTCATTTTCATAAGGCAATACAACTTCAACAAAGCATTCAACTTGTATATAGAGAGATTATATATTTTTAGGGTTCTTTATACCTCTAAACTTGTGTTAGTTGAAGCATTTTTCGGAATCAATTCATAACATCCAGAATCAAGATCAATTGTTTTCCTTTCATAATTCTCGTCTTTCTCTAATGTAACAACGTTATTGCCATTCAAATAAAAAAAAATCGATCTTAGACCTTCAATGAGGAGATTCTCTTACCTGGTTTTGGATTCTCTGTTGATAACAATATTTTCAGATACCTTGATCAAATATTCAATTTTTCATCAGCAAAAGTTATTAAAGTTATTCGAAAATAATGCAGAAATTATTGAAAGAGATTTTCAAACAATATAAAACGAAACCCTAGCTCTCTTATTTATAATCGTAATTGAATGTTTACTATAGATCATCACGATATGTCGCATTCTAGGTTCTAATTTTTTCGATAACAATCTCACTGTGGAAAGGTACCCTATTTTTCTACAAGAAGATATGATTCCTTCTTCAGGCACTTTGTTTTAGAATAAGACATACCCTGACTCACTTACTTAAATTGGTTTCAACAATATGGAATGCACCCACAGTATGCCTTGAACGTGCCCTAGCTGATAATTTTTCAACAAGAGGATTGAAAGGAGGAAACTAGAGCCCGCGAGATCTAGAATGATCCTTCAAGGTCATCTGAGGTGCAAATTCGAACACGGAACAGCCTAGTAGGCGGTGCTTACTACCAGCTGGAAGTTATCAGTAGCGTAACGTGTCATTCTCATTGTGAACCTAGAACTCGTCAAATTATTTAGTTGTGAAAGATCTATTATTAAAATGGTGTTTGGTAGTAAATGTCAAAAAATCATTTCTGATTTAATTACATTTAAGGAAAATGAAGCCAGTAATGGTTTGAGCTTTTCATCCATCCAAAATATAAATCGTATGTGTAAATGAATATATATGCAAGTACGATAAAAAAAATTAAAAAAAGAAGGACTTGATGTATTAAGTGGTGAAGCATTGGACTTCTCAAACCCCCTAGAAAAACGGCGAAGTCTTCCTAAAACTGAAATAGAAAAAGGAAAAGACGACTTCATCAGAAATCATATTTACAATTACCACAAAATCGCAAGCAATTTATTGATTACAGATGGAACAAAACTCAGGATAACAGCAAAATTTTAGTTGAATCTAGATATCAGGACAAAAGGACTAGATTATTTAAAAATGGTCAGGATATATAAAAAAGAAAATCAGCCAATTGTTTATATTGATGAAACTTATATCAATTCTAACTACACTACTTCTCATCAGTGGTTAGACAATTCTGTTCATGAATTACATAAAAAAATTGGAAAAGTTCCTCGGTTCGTTATAACTCACGCCTTCAGTGAGCATCGATTCGTTCCAGATTCACTTTTAATATTCAAATCTGAAACAAAATCAGAGAACTATCATGATGATATGAAACATGAAAATTCTAAAAAGTGGATAGAATATAAATTGATATCAAATTTACCACCCAATTCTGTGGTTGTAGCTACAGAAAAAAAATTGTGTTTTCGAATAAGAAGGCCGAAATGCAGCACTGGTTGAATCAAAAAGCTATATTTTCTGAGCAATAAACCACCAAACTAGAATTACATATAATAATTCAGGAGCATAAACTACGGGTTGATACATATGTTATCGATTCCCTACTGGCTGTTCAAAGGCATTCGGTTCTCCGCTTACCCCCTATCATCCTGAATTAAACCCAATACAAAAAATGTGGGTATATGTCAAAAACTGGGTTGACTCAAAAATGTCACTTTCAACTTAGAAATTGTTTAGAGTCTAGCAATTCAAAACTTTGCTGATCCGCAATGTGGAACTATTGCCAAGTCAATATAGAAGAAATGAAAAAATTGATGAACAAAATTTCGAAAAAGAACCTATTGCGCATGATGATAATGTGGATCCCATAATTTTTAATTTGGGTGAAGATAGCTGTTATGAACACAGTGATGATGAGGAAATCGATGACGGCGACGATTAACCTTTTTTTTTTATACAAATTAATCACTAATAAAATATAAGGGAACCTTAAATATTCGTAATTATTTTCAATCGCCAAAATTGACAAATATCTATCATTGTTATATGTTCAGTAATATTATAATTGAATGAATTACATTTTTCATTATTTTCAGGAAGTTATTCTTCTTAATGATTTAATAATTTTTTCCATGCAGGAAACCAGGTCTTAAAATCTTTAAACTCTTATTTCGTGAATAATAAATGGGAATGGGAGTTTGAATTGCGTACTGTAAAATTATAAGCATGTAAATGATCTTCAACTAAGTACTTAGCTACCAAGATCGACCAAATAATTGGGAGAAAAACAAATGTATAAAATTTAATTTTGCAACTAATTTTACCACCGTCTATGTTACATCCTTTTCTACCTGGAGATTCGGGATACAATAAACCAGTTCAGTTCTTTAATGGTTATCTTATATATCTTTTCTATTATGGTACTGTTTTGTTAGCAGGCCCCAAATTCTAGGATTGCTGGAAAGCAATCTTGGAATTTCATCTTCTACATTTCTAGTGGTTAAATACTGATAATCGATATTGAACCTTTAGGATGATTGACATGTCTCATTTTAGAGCTCTTGGACTCTAGTTCAGGATATCTACAATTTTTGAGAATAAAGCTAATTCGATTGAAATATTATCCAGATTTAGCACCTGTTCTCAATCGGCTTTTTCAGATTTTGTGAGAGAGGCAGACGTATTCGATAGTGTCTAAGACCAGTGCACCCTATTGACCACCAAGAGTTTACGCGGGTTTACTTTTTTCACAGTTCTCTGAAGAACCGAAAGTCTTGGATATGGAATGAATCCAGTTCCAAAGCAAAAACAAGGCACGCGGAAAACCCTCAACAGCGGAAGGTCCAACTAGCAACGCCACTTTATAAAAATTCTTTTGTTTACAGAGATAGCGTTCTCTGGAACTTTCTTCCATCGAACATCTTTTCGATAACTTACAATTTGACCCTCTTCAGGAAGCTAGGGAACACACACATGTGTGGCATGTCATGCCACAGTAGTGGCATGACATGCCACGCCTCTTTCCAAGAGTTGAAAACGGAAAAAAAAGTTGAGGCTCTTTAGGAAAGTAGACAGATCTCATCAACAGGAATGTTACATAACTTGTTCTTGTCATCAGTTAGAATAGTGCAGAGAAGTGAATGAAACTCATTCGGAACCATTCGTACGTAAATTTTCGTTTAATGTGAATATCTATTTATTTGGAATTGTGAGGTAATGTTGCAAATAAATATTCCATTACATTTTTCTTGAAGAGAGCACTCAAACGAGGCATTCCTTCATGCCATTAGAATTTATTGCTTTTAAAGAGGCAAGATGAGCAGTGCTACAGTTTACAATTCCATGACAATACAGGAAATAATATTTTTTAGGTTAGTGGATCAAACGCGAAAGGGAAAACTGAATATTTATAAAGCTTCCAAAAGAAGATTTCGTGACGTTTAGTAAAATATACAGGGATATCCACCGGTACCGTCCGTTTAAGTTCCAATTACAATATCAAGCTGAAATTTTATACGCGGTCATAACTAGCGATTTCCAATTGGAGTGAAATATTTTCCAAGTCATACCATTTCCGGTTATACCGGTAGCGGGTCATCACTTTGTTATTTCAAATGGCAATCTACCTTCTTTCTATACATCTATAACCGACATTTGAGCAAGGCATAAAATACCCAAGTTGTTGGCATTTATGTGTCAAAACTTTTGACAGATTTAATTATTTTTGTTATAATTTCGATTTTTGAGGAACAATTAAAAAAATTGTAGCTCGTAGATCTTTTGCACTACAGACACAATTTTGGCTTGGGTGGATAGGAGAAGGATCAAGGAATTTTTTAAGCAATCTACACATGTCAAATATTTATTTTGTTGTTTTGTATGATTTTTTTCAATTTGGCCTTTTTCAAACAGCAATAACTCAATGTTTTCAAATTGCACGTGCTAATTTTTATATCGCCATCAGATGAAGCGTCAAATTTCAAATGGAATTGTATAGGCATGTACTATACCCATCTCTTATAGTTCCAAAATAATTAGGGAATATATTGAATTTTGATGATTTTACAAAAACTAACAGAGAATGCTTCGAAATATTTGAATCAAGTAGCTGAACCGGCTACGCTAACCTGACAGGTTAAAATTAATGTACATGTCACTTCGTTCATTCGAA
The DNA here is from genome assembly GCA_013387265.2 of Cryptolaemus montrouzieri. Taxonomy (NCBI): domain Eukaryota; kingdom Metazoa; phylum Arthropoda; class Insecta; order Coleoptera; family Coccinellidae; genus Cryptolaemus; species Cryptolaemus montrouzieri. The sequence goes on along the minus strand of JABFTP020000144.1, from coordinate 25,476,906 downwards.
TTTGATATTTCAACAAGAATTGTCGTTATTTCAGATTGAAAATATCGAAAAAATACAACACATTTGGAATAAAACCACTGGTTATTCGAACGAAAATATATTTAATCTTTTTTTAATTCATTTTAGAATATCAAAAAGTAGTGGGTAGAAATTGCAGGCAACTTAATAACCAATTTCCAAATTTACCGTCTCTTAGTAAAATAAAATTTCGAAGCATTAGAAGCAATTTTCTACAATTCGTATGAATAAAAATTGTAGGAATAAATGATAGTAAACATCATAGGAGAAAACTAATTTACGATCTGAATAAATGATCAATATGGGCCCCATTTTGATCGATACACTTGACAGCTAGTCTACGAACATGATGAGTTGCCCTCCTAGTTTCCTCAGGATCAATATTACGAAAAGCATTATGAATGCGTTCTAGTAACTCTTCTTTACTTCTCACAGGAATAAGATACACTTCACTCTTGATTTTGCCCCATCAATAAAAATCAAGGGGCGTCAGGTCCGGAGAACGCGGAGGCCATAACTTTGGTCCTTGATTACCCCACCATGTATCCTTGAACATTTCTGTTAGCTGCCGATCTACAGTTCGTGTTTTATGTGCTGGTGCACCATCTATTTGGTAATAGCAATCCCTGAGAATGTTAAGGGGTAATCCATCTAAAAAATTTGCTAATGTTCCTCTCAAAATTTCCAGGTATCTTTGTCCATTTAGATTTTCCTCATAAATGTGATAAGCTAACAAATCATTCATTGAAATTGCAAAAACGTTCACGCTGAATTTATTTCAGAAATCAATAACCTCAATGAAATGTGGATTTTCTATGGCCCAAAAATGTTGATTTCGGAACTATAAGAGATGGGTATAGTACATGCTCATACAATTCCATTTGAAATTCGACGCTTCATCTGATGGCGATATAAAAATTGGCACGTGCCATTTGAAAAAATTGAGTTATTGCTGTTTGAAAAAGCCCAAACTGAAAAAATCATACAAAACAACGCAATTAACATTTGACATGTGTAGACTGCTTAAAAAATTCCTTGATCTTTTTTCTATCCACCCAAGCGAAAATTGTGTCTGTAGTGCAAAAGATCTACGAGCTACAATTTCTTTAAATGTTCCTCAAAAATCGAGTTTATAAGAAAAATAATTAAATCTGTCAAAAGTTTTGACAGATAAGTGCCAACAACTTGGGTATTTTATGCCTTGCTCAAATGTCGGTTCTAGATGAATACTTAAAAAGATAGATTGCCATTTGAAATAACAAAGTGATGACCCACTTCCGATATAACCGAAAATGGTATCACTTCGAAAATATTTCGCTTCAATTGGAAATCGCTAGTTATGGCCGCGTATAAAATTCCAGCTTGATATTGTAATTGAAACTCAAAAAGTTTTTAACGGACGGTCCCGGTGGATATCCCTGTATATTTCCGCTTTTACTGACATAAATAATGAGTTCACTTCTGTTTTTATTAATTTTCTTTGTATTTGTTCAATATTTCCTTTTCTTTCATGACTTAAATGATTAAATACCTAATTTTCAGTTCAGTTGAAGAGACCGAATAGCTGCAAGTAGATTTGCAAATTTCATTCTTTTCACTTTTTCTTTTTCATGGTTACAATTCTAAAAGCTTTCATTCTTAAACATTTGAAATATTTATTTTAATGAGATCTTGTAAATACGTTGTCGATACTGCACTTCATTCAAATAAAGACGTACAAAACGCTTCGTCGTTTAGAAATGCTATTAGAAAATGATTTTGAAGCTACGTGCTTGCAATATTCGAAATCCCTATGAAATTAGCAGCCAGCAAAGGAATAACATGTTATGTTCATAGAGGAAGACTTTTCCAATACAAGAGCAATAAAATAATAAATGTTAGTTTGAATGACCCGCTCCTGCCGAATCTAGTTTCGTTATGTGGGAGGAATCGATTCCCGAACACCAGCTGGCACAAGGGCGGTGTCCCCAGCCCTAGTTTCTGCTATTTCTTCTCTCTCTCTCCTGCCGTCCTCGCAGCCTACTCGTTCCATTTTCGCGGATTTCGACTCTGCGACCCATTCATTCGTACCTGGACGTTTTGTTTGATCTCTTTCGCGGAGTTTCAGCCCGTTTTATAGCTAGCATTGTGGAAATGAAGCTCGGAGTTGCATCCCACAATTTTCCGTAGATGGGGTAATATATTCTTAGCCTAATTTGAGGACGGGATTGTGAATGAATGTATTCGAGGCCGTCAGAATATTATGTCATCGTTCGTTTCATTCATTTTGTTTTCGTGCTAAGCCAATTTTACTCTCTTATGATAGGAATGTTTGACCAATATTTCAGAAATTATGTATGTATATGTGCATGTGATATATTGAATTGCGTTCATTCTACACGTGTCTTTGATGTTCTTGAAGTTCTCAGCTTTAAATCAATTCGAAAGTTTGGATGTTCACATTTATTGAACAAGTGTAAATAATTTCCTCTTTCCATTTAGATTATCCCATGAATGAAGCCCATTCATTTAAGTTTCTGCTCTCGGATAAATGTATTATTTCATTTCACGCTGACTAGAATTTATAGTAAAATGAGTTAATGTCTATGGGAGAATGAGGTAATGTCTCATTCTCTACAATTGTATTGTAGTGCACTCATCTGGGGACGTTGCGGCACTTCCTAGTTCGAAACAACTTAACCTGGTTACAAACCACTAAAATTCAATTCCAACCGAAAAGTTTCCCAACAAACTCACGGTTAAGTCATATCTGGGAATTTGCGACGAGCGACAGCGTGAGACAAATGCATCCACTTAAAACTGAGAATTAATCCAAAATTAAATAACGAAGAACGATGAGGAATGGAGGCAATTATTTTTCACTCAGAAATAAAACAGTTCTACTTAGAGTTTAATAATATTTCCTGACGAAGAATGTATACAGATTTTTTTTCAACCGAGACACGGTAGTTTCATTAAAAATGAACCTTAAAAATTCGGAGTACCAATTCGGTAGTTATGGAAAACTGAGATCTCAATATTTTACACTGAGAAAAATTACTTGGTACTTGAATATGCAAATGATTTAAACCTACTTAGTTGCCACTTCCAGTTATACCTTCCTGGATTGGCTGGGGGACCTTCTCGATCTGGACTATATGAACACAAATGACGTGTATATCATGGGAGATTTCAACATCGATTTATTGAAGACTGATACGTTCTCAAAAAGAGTAGTAAATATAATTCAATCAGCTGGATTCAGACAAATAGTTACCCAGGCGACTAGGATAACTGAAACTTCGAGAACTTTAACTGATTATGTGGTCACAAATAGAAAAATCTCACAACTAAGGCACGGCTATCCGAACATATCTGATCATGATATCATTGATGTTGAAATAAATGTGGAGGTAAAAAAAGTAATTAAAATGAAACGATATAGACAGTTGTCTTCGACTAATTTAAGTAACATCAAGCTGGATCTGTTGGGTAAAGAATGGGATTATGATAGTTCAGACATCAATAAAAAATATAAAAATGGTTGTCTAATATTGAATGCAGTTTAAATAAGTTTGCACCTTTAAAACAGTATATAAGTAAAACAAACAGTAAACACTGGGTAGATAGAGATGTGAAGCATCTTCAGGGGATAAGAGATACATACTTCAGAACCTTTCGCTATACTGGATGTCTGATTCATTATGAACTATATAAGAAAAAAGAAATGAAGTGGTCACTCTGCTTTGGCTTAAAGAGAAAAATTACTATGAAAAAAGATTGATCAATGCAAAAACGATGGCAAAAAAATGTAGAAAACGTTAAAACAGTTAGTAGGATCTTGTAATCGGAGTTTTCACCCGGACTCTTTGTCTGGGATGGATTCTGGCTTGTCTGTCGAGGATGAACTAAATCAATATTTTGTTGACAGTATCGAAGATATTGCTGTCACAATAGCTGTTCATGAAAAGGATTTTGTTGAAACTAAGTGTGGCCTATCTACTTTCAGAAAGATATCCTTAATGGACTCCATAGCATTGTTGAGGGTTAAGAAATTCTAAATCAGGGATGACATCATTGATGCATTTCTGGTAAAGAGTTTGTTTGAGGTGGTTGGATACTCCTGCTTGATATTGTTAATACTTCACTTGAAACTGGTACCTTGCCTTCTGACTGGAAGTGCAGTACTGTTGTCCCCATTCCAAATGTGTCTAATCCAACGGTACCTGATGATTCGAGGCCAATTAATTTGCTTCCCATAGTCGACAAAATTGTTGAAATTGTGGTTCGTGAGCAGATTAGTAATTTTCTTGAAGAAAATGGGTTGATATACGTCAATCAGTCTGGATTTAGAGGTGGCCACTCATGTGAGTCAGCGTGCCAACTGGTGTTCAGTCAATGGAAAAAAGATATCGATAGCGGAAAAATCATTATTAGTGTTTTTGTGGACATTAAAAGAGCTTTTGAAACAATTGACAGAGTATTGCTCATTAGAAAGTGTGAAAAAATCGGTATTAGAGGAATTGTGTTGAAATGGTTAGCATGTTTTTTGGAGGGTAGGTGTCAGAGGACTCTGATTGATGGTAATTTCTCTCAGCAGAGGGAGGTAAAATATGGAGTTGCCCAGGGCAGTGTACTCGGTCCTCTTCTCTTTATTATTCACATGAACGATTTAAATAGGTACTTGGAACACTCTTTTGTGAATTTGTTCGCTGATGACACATTGATATCGGTCTCTGGGGATGACTTCGGGGAAGTAGTTGGTGTTATTAATGCGGAACTGGAAATCATGAATAACTGGATGATGTTCAATAAACTGAAACTGAATAGTAACAAAACTAAATGTATGGTACTTGGTTCTAAAGCTAATTGTAGTAAGTTTAAGAGTGAAGTTTATGTAATGAAAATTCGCGACATGGCTCTCAATTTTGTATCTGAAATTAAATATCTGGGAGTGACTATTGATCCCCAATTGAATCTGTCTCAACATGTGTCTGTCTTATGCAAAAAATTGGGAAAAAATCGGTTATTTTTATAGAGTGTGTAATAAACTTTCACTCTGGAGCAGAAGAATTGTATATAATTGTATGATATATCCTAGTTTCAATTATTGTGCTTCTCTTTGAGTGTTTGTGATAAGAAAGATATTCAACAGTTACAGTTCCTTCAGAATAAGTGTATGAGATTTTTGTTAACATGTAATAGGCGCACCTCTATAAATTTTATGCTTAAAGAACTGAATTTCCTGAGCGTTCGGCAGCTTGTGACTCAATCTTGTGTGGTTCTTATTTACAAAACAGTAAACAAAAAACACCTTTGTATTTGCAAAATTTCCTAAAACGAAGATTAGAGTCAGTGTGTTACGGGTTGCGCGGCGCTCAGGATTTTCAAATTGAGAGATATGCCTCAACTGCCATGGAAAGGTCACTTTTTATTGAGGGTCTGAAAGCTTATAATACGTTGCCACTTTTTGTTAAGTCATCTAGCACTGTAAGGATCTTCAAAGTTAGATTGAAGAAAATGTTTTTTTGTTCTTAGAATTATCTTTTCGAAATCTTTGCTGATTTTTTCATGTAATGTATGTGATTAAGTAGCAGATTGCTAAATGAATAGATATTATTATTATTATTATTTATTATCGTGGACTTATGCACTATCTCAGCTAGTAGCTGGATATAATTTACCTTTCCCAGATTTAGCAATCAAAGGAAATAGGCTCGATTTCAATATACTTGACATAAATTTCCTAACTATCCTACATGTATTAAGAATTACAGCTTTTTGCATTTCTATATAGGTATTCTTATGCAATTCTAATTTCTTAAGGCTATCATGCAAAGTTTTGGGTATTAAACCAGTCGAGGATACGATGGCAGGAACAATATCTATTTTGTCGAGGTGCCACATCTGCTTGATCTCAATAGCAAGGTCTGTGTATTTGGACTTTTTCTCCTGGAACTTATTCAGCACGTTGTTATTATTTGGTATGGCGACATCCACCAGCATTGCTGTTTTGGCTCTCTTATCATACATTACATTATTATGCACTATCTCAGCTGTTAGCTGGATATAATTTACCTTTCCCAGATTCAGCAATCACAGGAATAGGCTCGATTACAATATACTTGACATAAATTTCCTAACTATTCTACATGTATTAAGAATAACAGCTTTTTGCATTTCTACATAGGTATTCTTATGCAATTCTAATTTCTTAAGGCTATCATGCAAAGTTTTGGGTATTAAACCAGTCGAGGATAAGATGACAGGAACAATATCTATTTTGTCGAGGTGCCACATCTGCTTGATCTCAATAGAAAGGTCTGTGTATTTGGACTTTTCTCCTGGAACTTATTCAGCACGTTGTTATTATTTGGTATGGCGACATCCACCAGCATTGCTGTTTTGGCTCTCTTATCATACATTACATTATTATGCACTATCTCAGCTGTTAGCTGGATATAATTTACCTTTCCCAGATTCAGCAATCACAGGAATAGGCTCGATTACAATATACTTGACATAAATTTCCTAACTATTCTACATGTATTAAGAATAACAGCTTTTTGCATTTCTACATAGGTATTCTTATGCAATTCTAATTTCTTAAGGCTATCATGCAAAGTTTTGGGTATTAAACCAGTCGAGGATACGATGACAGGAACAATATCTATTTTGTCGAGGTGCCACATCTGCTTGATCTCAATAGAAAGGTCTGTGTATTTGGACTTTTTCTCCTGGAACTTATTCAGCACGTTGTTATTATTTGGTATGGCGACATCCACCAGCATTGCTGTTTTGGCTCTCTTATCATACATTACATTATTATGCACTATCTCAGCTGTTAGCTGGATATAATTTACCTTTCCCAGATTCAGCAATCACAGGGAATAGGCTCGATTACAATATACTTGACATAAATTTCCTAACTATTCTACATGTATTAAGAATAACAGCTTTTTGCATTTCTACATAGGTATTCTTATGCAATTCTAATTTCATAAGGCTATCATGCAAAGTTTTGGGTATTAACCCAGTGGAGGATACGATGACAGGAGCAATATCTATTTTCTCGAGGTGCCACATCTGCTTGATCTCAATAGCAAGGTCTGTGTATTTGGACTTTTTCTCCTGGAACTTATTCAGCACGTTGTTATTATTCGGTATGGCGACATCCACCAGCATTGCTGTTTTGGCTCTCTTATCATACACCACTATGTCCGGCCTATTATTCGTCATTATTATTATTATTATTATTATTATTATAAAAAGTTTAATACTTGTTTATGTAAATAGAACTATATAATTTCGCCTGTGTCAGTTCATGTCGCGACATGAAATTTGACATACCAAAAACCCGAATACACTAGTTTGGCAAGAGCTTCTACAAAAATATAACTCTACTTACTTCTAATAACATATTGAATACGAATGAAAGTGGAATAAGCACTATCTTTCAAGCACCTAAACTGATTGCACCTTCAGGAAGGGATGATGCTCTTTTACGTTAAATATTCAATTGGATTCTAGGCTCTCCTGGTGAAGGATGATTCGCTGTTCGGGTTTGGTTTCTTAAAGTTCATCAACTACTTGCGGTAAACAATCGGCCAAAACTGTTCTTCAATCTTGTAAAGAAATTGTTGCTACATGACTTGTTTCAGCAACAAACGTTGCGACCATATTTTTGGAGTCACTTACGCCACGGATGACTCTTGTCAGTTTTCTTCCATTGGAATGCCCAAACAGAAGATTGCCGAATATTTTCTGGCTCGTATTAATAAATTCGAGTTAAAACGGTCCAGATTTTTGTGACACTAATTCACCCTTGCAGCTTTCTGTTCTTCGGTCAACAGAGTCGGTATCCAACGGGAATCTAATTTTTCACACGCAATTCTTTTGCAAAATTTTTTGTATTGAGGAATTTGAAATCCCTAATGATGCCTGAATCTCTCGATATGTTGCATACCAATCTTCCTGTTTAATCTTATGCACAGCATCTACATTTTATTGAGCGACCACTGCTCTTGGTGCACACGCCCTGGTATCGTCGCTAAGCCTGAACCTAACCTGGCCCATTTAATCGCGAAACTGTTGGCTGATGTGTTGTTTCAATGCCGAAAACAGACACGAACTGGCCGAGACATTCTTGTAGACATGATTGTCTTTGAAAGTTGTAGAAAATTATTGCTCAAAAATGCTCAAGGTTTATAGAGGTTTAATTTTGGTGATGTTTTCTGAGTCTCAGACTGTAAATGGTGTTATAAAGTTAAGGCATAAAATACTGTATTTGATGTATAGATATTGAATATGCTGGCCCATCCTTGTTTCAGCGATAACGTCTAGATTCATGAATATCATGAACTGACGAACACTCAAATTATATGTAACATCAGCTGACAAGCTCCAGTTCCAGAGATCGATGATTCGAAACATCATCTCAGATAATTCAATCCACCACCTTGTGAATTATGTGCAAAATAATTCGAAACTCTTCTGCAAATTCGAAAGTCTAACGATATCCTTGAAAGTGCACATTTTGCAAGAAAGTTCAATTATCTTTCTTACTAATTGGGTTCAGTTCGGAATATTACCGGAGAAGGTTTCCTTAGGTACTGGCCTGTAACATAACTTTATCTCGAAGAGTTGGAACTTTGTGCGGTGTTTAATGGAATACTCTTCGAAATGCAGAATAAATTGAAAAGCGAAACTTCTAGAATACGACCAGTTTTGAAAGAGTTAATTATAAAAGTTTCATGAAAAATATTGTATAACTTTTCGAATGGGAAGGTAAGAGTGGTTGGAAGATACTAGCAGTTGTTTCGGGAGTATCTGACCCTCGTGTGCCTCTGTGATGAATTGGTCTCAATAAAATTCGTGTTAACATTTTTCCGAGTTATGGATATTTCAATTATAAGGCAAAATCATCAATCATGGACAGTATAAGCGATATCGATATACAATCTTTGGGAATTGGAAATAAATGAGAAGCTCTTTTCTCAATTAGTATTTAATGTTTAATTTAGTATTCTATACAACAAAATATTATTGAGAAATAACACTCCTACTTAGACATTATCAATTATGGACTTTCTTTTTCTGCTTCTTCAGCCATCTGTCATCCAACTCTGGACATAAGCCTCCCCCAGTTCTCTCCAACTGTGTCTGGTCTGTGCTACCTGATACCAGTTGAGCCCTTCAATGCGTTTCCCATTGGAGGGCGACCTCTTCCTCTTTTGCCCAAATGTGGTTTCCAATTTTGTATTTCGGCATTCCATCTGCCATCTCCTCGTCTTGCATTATGACCCGCGAAGCCCCATTTGAGTCTGGCAATTTCTTCTCTGATATCGCCAACTTTAGAGTTTGTTTTCCTGTCTATTATTCTTATTCCAAGCATCCTGCGTTCTATTGATCTTTGTGTTTTGCACATTTTGGCCATAATAGCTCTATTTAGTGTCCATGATTGTAGACTACAGTTCTAAAGTATTGTGGTATCTTACGACTTTGAAGAACCCATTTCAGATTTTCAAATCCAGCCCATGCAAGCCGAACTCTTTTCGCAATTTCTACTGTTTGATTCTCTCTATTAAGTTTGAGTATTTTACCTAGGTGAACATATTCATCCACCATGCCCAGAGGGTGTATGCCAAACTGTAATCCTTCTGTTATCTTCTGTGTTAGTCATGGTTTTCTTCTTCTGCATTATCATTTTCAAACCAATTTTTTGCGATGCTTCAGCTAATTCTGTAGTCATTTCTTGCGTGTCTTCGAGAGTGGTGGAAATCAGGACAATATCATCGGCGTACTTAAGATGATTCAGTGTTTTTCCGTTTATGTTTATCCCCTTCCCTTCCCAACCCAATGATTAAATACTCCTAAATCTCCTAACGTCTCCCTGTTTTATACCTTTCTGGATTTTTATAGGTTTGGTCTCGTGTTCTAGCCTAACTATCATCGAGGATTGTTGATAGAAATTGTGGATCAGTTGCCTATAGCTGGAATCAATTCTGCTGTTGTTCATAGCTTGTTCTGCGGTCCATATCTCAGTCATATCGACCTCCTCCTCATGGTCCATGAACGACATGTATATAGTCAGATGGTATTCGTTTCCTTTCTCTATAAAAGTTCTCATAGTAAGGAGATGATTAGCTGTACTATATCCCTTTCGAAAGCCAAGCTGTTTAACGGGTTGGTAGGAGTCCATCTTCGCCGTGATTCGGTTAGTAAATATTTTCATGAATAGCTTGTAGATCTGTGACAGTAGTGATATGGCGCGATAGTTTTTTAGGTCACTGTTTTCTCCTTTCTTGAATAGCAAAGCGACAGCACTTTCAGCCCAGTCTTCTGGAATCCTACCCCTATGGAATCATTCATTGAATAATGTTCTCAAAGTGGGTAGTATAATTTCCCTTCCTTCTTGTAGCATCTCCGACAGTTGGTAGGCTATCAGAAATCATGGCAGGTAAACTCTCATTTCAACTGGCTATGAATTAGATAATAAACAGCGTGGTGACAGTCACAGAAGCGAGGTTTGTACAGCGGTACAGAAAGCAATGGGAACCTACTGTACTATTATTTCCCCAGGAAAAATCTACATCACCATAGTACATTGGCCCCTAGTCCTGGGTCCCCCTTAAATGGGGGAGGGGTACGAAGAATCTCCCGGCTAGCCATGAAGATGAAAATCGGAATATGGAATGTTCGCAGCATGTACGAAGCCGGAAAGACACATAACACGATACAAGAGATGAAAACGAACGGTATATCAGTTTTGGGTATAGCAAAATGAGATGGCCAAAATAGAAAAATGCTGTGTAAATCAATATTCAGTATATTACTCTGGACGAGATACTGCCCAGCATTTCAATTAATTTGGTTTTATAGTGGACTTAAATGTTTAAGAGTCCATAGTATATTTCTTGCCATATCCAACCGGGTTACACTTTTACAGATAAACACCAGACCCTTTAAGCTCAATTTAATCCGGGTCTATGCTCCACACTCTGAACACACAAATGCCACAGTAGAAGTGAGAATAGAGATGGGAGACGTCAAAGTGAGGATGGAAGAGACATGGACGTTGTTGGAGAGTTTGGCTTGGGTATAAGGAATAATAGAAGAGATAGAGTGGTTCAATTCTGCCAAGAAAATTACATGACAGTGATGAACACCTATTTTAAATTGCCTCCTGGACGACTGTGCACATCGAAGGCCCCAGGAGATAATCCAAATAGAATTATACGGAATCAACTTGATTAAACGATTCCGTAATAGCATAACATCAGTTAAAACCTACCCAGGAGCAGGCGTACCAAGTGACCATGTCCTCTTAGCAACTGTAATAAAACTTTGCCTAAAAACCAATAGACCACAACTCAGAACAACACGAATGGACTTCAGAAAATTACTCAAACCTGAAATGAAACATCAAGTAGCAAAAAACCTGGATAATCATTTTCGAGATTGTAACAATAGAGAATATGAAACTTCACAAGAAAAATGAGAGAACATCAAACGTATCACCAGAACACTCCCTTAGAGGTGAAGACAATCAAATTAAAAGTCGAAGAATAAAGGGATGACAGATAAAATACTAGAAATGACGGAAGGACGAAGAAAATTGAAAAATAAAGATACTGATAGATATAAACTTGGAAGAAAACTTGGAACAGAAACATGATACTCTTGCTCTTCACAAGAAAATGAAAATAACCACTGGCCTTGGTTATCGAACAAACCATTCAGTATTAACAAACGACTCTGGTAACTTGGTGTAGAGCACAGAAGAAGAACTCAGTGTCTGAGAAGATGACATGAGTAAACTCTTTGATGACAAACTCTCCTAGGACCACCTATAACAAAACATAGTGGAAAAAGCAATGGCGAGAATGAGGAACGGAAAAACATTTGGTCCAGACGAAATACCGTTAGAAGAGCTCTTTTACGCCATTTATGAGTCCGGAAATCTGCCGGAAGAATGGCTCAAGTCGACCTTTATTGTCCTACCCCAGAAACCAACGGTGCTGAAATGTGAATAATACAGAACATCAGCTTAATGAGTCATACACTAAATTTTTGAAAAGTTATACATAAGCTTATATACAGAAAACATGAAACCCGTATCAGTCACACTCAGATTGGATTTAGAAATGGATTGGGGACAAGAGAGGCTCTTTTCTCAGTACAGGTTCTAATACAACGAATTGTGATGTATATGCATTTTGAGAAAGCGTTTTACAAGATTAAACACGTTAAAATGATCGATATTCTGAAAAGGAACAGAATAGATGAAAGTGATATCAGAATAATCGAAAACCTGTACTGCGGACAGAAAACTGCAGTGAGAGGAGGATAGACTGACGGATGGGACGAATATTTGACGAGTATTCTGTCAGGGTTGTGTTATTCAATGTTTACTTGGAAGAACTCTTTTCCGATGCGTTTGAGGAACCTTAAGAAAGTATTTCGATACTCCGATAGCACCATTCCTTAGGCAGACACATTTGAGGGTACGATTGACAGAATATGACATCGGTTGAATTGTTCCGGTAGCTGTGAATAGGGCAACAATCGCGATGATGATTGCCAACTTTCGCTGTGCGAATACGGCACGAGGAAGAAGAAACGCTCATAGGAGTATAGTATCATCGGAGCTCAAAGTTCAGCTGCATTACCAGTAACCAACACAGTTTTTCAATTCTCATCTTCTGATTGCTGTATAGACATTTTTTCACCTTTGTGCACTATGACTCGTCCAGCTTTTGGTTATAAGTAAATATGCTTTCATTAGTATTAAAAATTCTTTCTACACCATTTGATACTTCAAGCTTCTTTTTTCCTGGTCGAGTGCTTGTGAACGGCAAATTTTTCTCAGATATCATTTTTACTATTGAGTAAGTGTTTTACGGTCATAACAAAGTTTTTTCAGCCATAAAGGCTATCCATCTCACGAGAATCTTTTCTTCCTCATATACAAGTATAGTAGCTAGACCTAGATTATATTCAATAGGGCTTCTATCTTTGGGACTCCGTATCTTGTTGAGGCAACATATATTTTCTCCCCTTTCTTACTTTTTCCATTGCCTTGGCCATTTTTAGAAACAATAAGACATTTAGTCCTCAATTTTCCTATTTACCATTTTACGGGTGGTTTTCAAGAAATTCATTCCGTTTCAGATAATTTCATTAACTCTGTAGAGAACTTCAAGTTTATTTATGAGATTAGTGTTTGAATCTTGAGTTGAAAAACAGTGAAGCATTAGTTAAGTTCTCAGATAAGGCTAGAACTGTTTCCCTTAGGGCTTTATTCCCAAGGTTTATGTTGATAAGGCAAGAGCTACACCCCTATAGGGCTTCATTCCCAAAAGGTGTATGAGATGTTCTCTATTGAAAAACAGAGGAGCATTAGTTAAATTGTTGGTTTTAAATGAGTTTAGACATATAAGAGTTAGATATGTTTGATGAAATATTTTTCTGCTGGTTTTCTTTTTCCATTGTTACAGATTTTTCCTGTTCCAATCCCCTTCCTTTTCACCCTTCTCTTCGTAAAGAAGTCCTGAGAATCATGGTGTGCATGATGAGAATGAGAGAATGAAGCTTATAAGCAGAAAAATGTTTGGTACTCCTTTTGTACACACGACACTAACACAACATAAACAGACGAGCCATATGTAGTGCAATAGCGACAGGGAAACGGTTTTTTTTTCACAGGTTTTTCCACTCGTTTATTGAAATATACGCAAGATAGTATAGTAATATAACAGGTTCCCCTGTTATATTTCCTGTGCTCACACTTTAGAGGCAATCGCAGGAGCATTGATGCGAGTTTAGATGCCCGATTAAGGAACGGGCATGGTCTGTTTTTTCCGCTGGTATTCTAGGACGAAAATAAATTAATCTGTTATGGAAATACCTATTACTGACAGCCAGTAGTGAAAAAATTGTCAATTATTGGATGGACTTAAAATTTATTGCAGATTTCTAGAGAGACATAAAGATATAGTAAAACAGGCGTTTGTTACTTGCAAATAGATAAAAACAAGGAATTCATGAACATGCTATCTATAATTGTACGTGCTTGAAATTATGTCAAGGACAGCAGAATATTTTAGGGTAAAAATTAGCGATTCAAGGCTTGACTTGAAAATTAAGCTGCTTGACTTGAAATCAAGCTTTTCACAAGTGCTTAAATATTCAAGCTTCTTGAATCGAAAACCATGAAAGCTTGGATAAAAACACAATTGCAGTAAAACATTGAATTTCCTCTTATATTCAATAAGAGAGAATAAATCTTTAATATTCGATCGTGAAATATTCAAATAGAATTGAAAGTAAGAATCTGAAAAGAATTCATAGAGTTGAAGGAAACACTAATACCAAACAATGGTGAAAGTGAAAGTGAAATGTATATTTTCAAGTAAAACACAGCCAAAGCATTACAAAAACAATACAAATGAATTTTCCATAAAACAACTGAAATTAACTTCTGCGAAAATAAGATCAACTTAACTTGACATCTGTGAAAATAAAGGAGATACCTACACTAAAACTCAAGTCGAAAAGAATGAGAATAAGCGATACTACATTTCCACTTCATCAGATACTTGATAGTTCAAAGTTTTCGAACCAAGAGTTGAGGCACATCATTATCCTAACTGATGCGTGAATCAATCTGTTTCGAATCTTACTGATAATTAACGCAGCTCTTGGAAACTGCCTCTATTTATTTGGAATTTGGAATTTGAAATATAGCTTGTAAGACTAACCAATAGGAGTCGAAAACTTTACAGAATCATAGTTAGACGAATAAGAATTCTTACACCCATTCCGGCATTTCTCCATAGATCGATCATTCAGATTCAATCTGTGTACTTTGTAAATACCAACCAAATATAATAAGCCAATCACTGCTTTCAATTCTCCTTCACTAGTTCCTTTAGTACCTTATTTGAATATTGGTATTCTTAACATCTCTTGAGTAACAAAAGTGCACCAATGCTCTATTTCATACACGGGCAGAAGTGAAAAAGGGAATCAACAGTCTAAAAAACAACAAGGCTACAGAACCAGATGATGTTCACGGAGACCTTCTCAAGTTACTCAACGAGACTCAATTGGATGCATTGGTCAACTTATTCGATGTTGTATATGACACAGAATCCTGCCTAGTGACTGGTTGGAATCGACTTTCATAGTGATTCCCAAAAAGGCCCATACCAGAAAATGTGAAGAGCACCAAACAATAAGTCTAATGAGCCATATCTTGAAAATTTTTCTCACCATCATCCACAAGAGAATCTATAGAAAACTTGAAGGAGGAGTAAACGATACTCTATTCTGTTTTCGCAACGGCTTAGGAACCCGCGAAGCTTTATTTAGTTTACAAGTTTTGATACAGAGAGCACAGGACGTGAACAGCACGGTCTTTTTATGTTTTCTTGACTTTGAGAAAGCTTTTGATAAAGTACAGCATGATAAATTGTTTAAAACCCTACAAGAGGCAGGCCTAGACAAGGATTCCAGAATAATAACTATCAGTGAAAGGTATGGTCTAAGACTGAATAAAAATAAGACGAAGATCATGATTCTTAGTAAGGAAAACACAGACGGACAGTTCAATATTGATAACTTACTATTGCAGCGAACGAAGACATTTACTTACCTATGATGTAGAATAAAAAAGACTGGGACCATACACATGAAATAAGAAACCGCATCGAAATGGCGAGAAATGCGTTCAACTCAAAAGAATATTATGTGACATGTCTTTGAATATTGACATCCGAATTCGAACACTTAGATGTTATGTCTTTTCCACCCTCTTATATGGGGCTGAGGCTTGGACACTCACGGAAGCGGCATGTCGGCGACTGAAGGCCTTCGAATTTTGGTGTTATAGACGAATGCTGAGACTCTCTTGGACAAATGAGACCATAATCCAATGCATGAGAAAGGGGTTAGAGATCCTGAAAACTGGTCAACAAAGAAAACTGTCGTACTTTGGACACGTGCTGCGTAATGATAAATATCGGCTATTACAAGTAATTATGCAGGGAAAGATGAACAGCAGGAGAGGACCTGGACGTGGGAGAATTTCATGGCTGCATAACCTGAGAAACTGGACAGGGATGACATCAGCAACACTATGCCGAACAGCTGTGAATACAGTCATGTGGGCCAATGTGATCGCCAACATCCACAGAGGATAGGCACCAGAAGAAGAAGATACATTAGGTCGAGGCATAAAGGAATGAACTATCTATTATTTGCGGAGTAAGACATATTTTAATGAAGGTCGATGTTGCTGAATACAAATATCGTCACGATTAAACTCCCGAGTAATGTGTGTGCCAATTATATAAAGACAGTTATAAAATTATTTGAAAATCTGTAAATAATTGTGAAAATAAATACAAATTTGTGACTCGGGGATTTTGGGATCGTTGAACACGAATACAAGGTCGGCGAGAACCTGCATAATATCTAGAGCCCACAGCGGGTGTTCAATCGTCTTCCTGGAGTATAATGACAATCTGTTATAGAACTGGTCGTAACTCGTTACTCGAAGCTTAACTCGTGACGATATTTGTATTCAACGACCTTGTCTACTTCAAAATGCAATTCTAAAATGCATTTTTCTTATGCACAGATGCAATTCGGGATGTTTTCATGATTTGTTAAGTTCACAAAGTTTTTAGAGATTATTATGAATTCAACCCACCAAACTGCATTGAAATCCGTCTTACTGCAAAAAAAATTGGTAGTAAAGCCTTTTTTGGGCTTTAATCTCTGAACTAAATACATTTTCACATGTTATCTTTGGTCCAGCCAGATGTATTACCAAATGTCATCTCCTTGTCGAACGTTAGAATTTGTCACTGAGTTTGGCAACCTCGTTTCGCAATCTTTCCTGAAAAATAATTATCTGTTGTAATGGGGATGTTTCGCTCGATTCCCTTTCATGTGAACTATGTATTCTGTTCCTCGTAACTTCTATCATTATTACTTTCATGATCACTCTGTTCTACATTGTTCTCTACATCTACGTCGTTGTCCAAATCTAACACATTTTCATTTCCACCCGCTGCATCCCCATCCATCTCCAAAAGAACATTGTTGTTTTGTTTAATAATGTTAATAATTGTTTTTGACTAACTTACACTACTATTTAAATCTCATACACATAAATATTGAAAAACATGTAGGAGAGAGTTATATTTCAACTCAAAAATACAAACGTTCCTAGTGCGGCGCTTATACAGACGACTACTTTTTCTGCAGTTAACTATCAACTGATCTAGGGACAGTAATTTGGAGGATTCAATCGAAAGATGAATAAAAGTCGACAACCAGTAACCCACCAGTGTTCACGTTACAGTCAAATATATACGCTGAAGCAGGGGTGCTCAAACGGTCGATCGCAAGTGCTTTTTGAGTAGATCTCGAGACGAAAAATTTTTGATAAGTGGTTAACTAAACTACAAAATTTATTACGTAATAAAATAACACTCTGCTAGCGGCAAAAGGTGGCTTTATCAAAGGAACGCGCGGTACTTGTCGAAGAAATGCCGCGTTTTTTATTCTTGCCGCTTTTATAGCGGCGCGTTTGACGGGAACATTCGAGACTTCTCGATATAAATGTTGCGCCTGAAGGAATTGGAGTCATTCTAAATTGTAACTTGAAGACACTACTACGTCGATGCAAAGTTTATTAGTAAACAGTAAAAAATGAGTGCAGCGAAGAAATCCAAAACGTATCATTTTAACAACGATTGGGAGGAAGAATTTTTCCTTGGTACGGTGAAAAATAAGCGCATTTGTCTTATTTGTCGCGCGTCAGTTGAAATACCTTAACTTAGAGAGGCATCATAAAACGGTTCATAAAAACTATGAAAGGGATTTTCCGCTACAGAGTGAATTAAGAAAACCAAAAGTAGGTGATTTGATATCTTGTTTGAAAAAAGAACAAACCATGTTCGCAAGACCAGCCAAATAATCAAAACCTGCTGCGATCGCGTCATTTAACATATCTTATATATTGGCGAAACACACGAAACCATTTGAAGATGGTTCGGTTGTGAAGGAAGCATTTATTGAAGCGGGTGAGACTTTATTTGGAAATTTTAAAAATAAAACAAAAATAAAGTCTGCTATTAGAGAACTTCAGTTATCTCGTCCGACTGTCACAAGGCGTTTTGAAGTTATGAGTCAGAACATGACAGATAAAGTAAAACATGATGTCATGAAATGTACATACTTTTCAATACAGTTCGACGAATCCACCGATATGACGGACACTGCCCAGCTGTGTATTTTCATTCGGATGGTGTTCAATGACAGACCCGTGGCGAAGATATATATGACTTTTATCAATTTTATAAGAAACTATAAGCTACCAACATTGCAATTACTGTGCATTACAACTGATTGATCACCAGCAATGACTGGAAACAAAAACGGTTTTGTGGCATTGTGTCGAGCTAATGAAGATTTACCTTCATTTTTTTCATTCCATTGCATTATACATCAATAAGTTTTTTGTCGAAAGTTTCAAACACGGAGGAAATTATGGGCATTGCAACAAATTTTGTGAATTCCATCCGTGCACGTAGCTTGCAACGGCGGCTCTTTAAGTTGAAGTTAAAAGATAGGGAATCAGCTGAACTATATATATTCCTAGGAAGCTTTCAAGAATTATTGCCCGAAATAACAGCCTTTCTAGACGAAAAAAGTGATGACACTGAGATGTTGAAAAACGAAAAATGGCTGTCTGATTTGGCATTTTTGACTGACATCACAATGCACTTAAACACATTAACTTGGAGCTTCAAGGTAAAGGAAAAACTATCATTGAGATGATTAACCCAATAAACGCATTCATAAGTAAATTGCAACTTATGATAGATTACCTGAAACGAAAGGATCTGAAACATTTTCCGTCTTTGAAAGCAGGATTCCTCAGTTATATTATGATGCGTATGAGGCTGAATTATCAAATATTTTGGGATAATTCGAAATGCGCTTTTATGATTGCAGTGAATTGGCGCATATAGCATCATCCATGACTTATCCTTTTTCATGTAAAAACATTGAGGAATTAGCTACTGAAATAGCAAGTCCGTTTAATATGAACTCATGTTCTCTTGAGAATGAGTTGGTGCAGATTATATCAGATATACATCTCAGAGCTACAGCATCTGATACCAATTTCTTGTGTTTTATATCTGAAGATAAATATCCGAATCTAAAGCAAATCGCCCTTCAACTGACGGCAATGTTTGGGTCAATTTACTTGTGCGAGTCTGCATTTACTGAAATGAAGATAATTAAGTCAAAATATCGCAATCCACTAAGTGACGATCATATGTCATCATGCTTGCGATTAGCACTCAGTGGTTACGTACCATCTTCCATGTAATTACAGGCCACTTTCGGTTATCTCAATGTTTGGAAAGATTTTTGAAAGAGTTCTCAAGGAACGAATTAATAGTTTTTTGGAAAAGTTTAAGGTACTTTCATCTAGACAATTCGGTTTCAGAATTGAAAAATCGACCGAGGATGCAATGGCACTCCTATTATCAAAAATTTATGAGGCAATGGATGGAGGCGTCCCAGTCTTATGTATATTTGTTGACCTATCGAAGGCTTTTGACACCGTCTGTCATTGTGATTTGCTTAAAACACTAGAAAATATTGGATTTAGAGGTAACTCTCATAAGTTAATGAGAAATTATTTGAGTAAAAGAGAGCAAGTTGTAGAGATAGACGGTGTCAGAAGCTCTGAGACAATAGTTCAATGTGGAGTCCCTCAGGGACAGTTTTAGGACCAGTATTGTTTTGTATTTTTGTTAATGACCTCTTTGCCTTGAATACTTCAGGGAAATAATATCTTTGCTGATGATACAGCTATCCTTTACCAAGATATTTCTTGGAAATCTCTCAAGGAGAAGTGTGAAGTTGATTTTGAATTGATCTTGAGTTTTCTGAGGAGAAGGGTCTCACTTATAATCCTGAAAAGACTGTATATGTACCTTTTGCGAGTTATATAACCTCATTGCCAGATTACAATCATTTAAATATTCAAGTGGAGAATGATATTATTCAAATAAGACAGACAAGATCAGTCAAGTACCTCGGGGTGGTGTTGGATTCTCATCTTCGGTGGGACTCTCACGTATTGTTAGTGTCAAGGAAGGTACGAGGTCTCTTACCTTTGTTCAAATACTGTAGGGAATTCTGTGATGTGACTCAATTGAAGGTCCTCTACTCCGCATTGGTTCGGTCTTTGTTGGTTTAAGGATCCTTGTATGGGTGGTGTAGATACTTTCTACCTAAAGAAATTAGAAGTATTACATAAAAGAGTCATTAAATGTATATTGGGAAGAAATATTACTTACCCTCAGACGAATTATTTCATGAAGCTGAGCTACTGGATTTGAGGCAGCTTTTTGTAGTAGAATGCTTGTGTATTTTGTAAGCAATAAAAGTGAGGATCATTTAATTTCTCATGGTTTTCGGACCCGATATTCAACAGGAAGTTATTTGCTTCCTAGAATGTCTAAAACAGTGGGTCAGAGATGTTTCACATTTCTGGCGCGCAGAGCTTTAATATGCTACCTTTAAAGTTAAGACATTTAGTCTCTATAAATTTGTTCAAGAAAAAGTTAAAAAGTGGCTACTATCGAATCCACGCTCATTGATGTTATCTATGGTCGACATTAAAAATGCTCCAATCAGATAGATCAATCAAAACCAACCGCCTACAGAAAAAAATTGTATTGTTTTCACTGGGAATGGTTATTTTTCTTTTTTCGTGTTCTGTATTGGTCGAATTTTCCTTTTGTATTTCCCTTACTAAGGCTTCTTTGTTAAATACTTACCGCATATAAAACCATGCACAAGCGCTACCTTCAATGGTTTTCTATTGCTTAATTAGGTATAAAGAATAATATTAAGTTCAATTTTACGTCTTTGTTTCATTGTATTAGTTGTTCCATATTCTATGTAAACATACTAGAATATTATTGATTTATTGATACGTATGCTGTAGAGTGATTGAAATAAAGAAATTATTATTATTATTATTATGAAAAGTATGCTGGGGACATGCAGTGCCACACTTCAACATCCAAAGTCATTCCTAAGTTAAGTTTAACACCATTTGTAACTCTTTCGTGTTGTAACAACCAATAAACTAGCAATTCTGAATAACCATGAGTTTTTTATGGATATTATAGAAAAGAACCTAACTAAACCTAACCCAAACCTTGGCTAAAATAATCTATATTGTACGGAGAGCTAATATCTATATATGCTACGGTACACCCTACCTATCTACTTACCTAGGTAGGATGTATCGTTTATGTACGACAAACCTGCATCACACATACTTGCAGCCACTCAGAGTCGATCGTAAGTAGTCTAAAAATATTGAGGTAGATCCCCATCAGTTCCAGTTTGAGCTCTCCTGCGCTAGAGGTATACCACGTCCCACCACACAGAGACAAAGTTAAGGTTAGGTAGAGACTAGGTATATCTTGTGATTGTTTTATAATTGACAATAACCGAACCGAGTTCAATACATGGGCTCAGATCCTCAAAATACCTAATCTAGCACAAGCCGCAATACATATTTACATATCGACAGTCTCAAGAACTAACTCCCCTTGAAGGATTATTCGAAGATCTACAACTCATTGAAAATCATTCTCGATGAAGTTTACATTTTTCTGATCCGACGCCATCATATTTTCGTGAAAAGATTTCTTGAATGGAAATATACGAAATATCCTTTCAAAATATCTCTCCCCGAGCTAAAATCAAATTCATACATAATACAATACGATCTTTCCCGCATTTCTCTGTATCATATTTTCGTTTCCATAATAACGTATGTGTTTATATAGATCGAGGCCGTTCTTGAATGAAACCGAATACGTACGATGCCCAAACAAACACCCCATTAGAATTTAGATTAAATCCGGATGTCGTCCTCCACTCACCCCCGTATTCTGTCCACAGGAAGCGTATAGGAGATGGGTGTGCAGCTCCCTGGTGCCTCACATTACACGAGCGGGACGGCGCGTGCGGCCCTGTCTCAGCGTCTGCCAGGACGTCGAACAACAGTGCCCGTACCTGCTTCCTGGTGACTGGACGAACCTCACTATGCCACCAGGAGAGACCACCACTCATCCTACGCCTCAGTACGCAGGGGAACCCACCTTCTTATGCCTAGGTAGGTATTTTATTTATTTGATTTCAGAACTTTTGAACTCAATTGAAATAAAACTATTAAAAAATGTAAAGAGTAGGAAAATTAGGTTGTTTGAAAAGGACTTTGCACAATAAGTGAAATGAAGGTCTTTTTGTCAAATTTTGATAGGGTCAAGTTTTTCATTTCTTGATTACAAGAATGTTTTGTTCAATTATTGAACACTAATGGTCCTTGCTTGATGCAATCCCATTTCGAATGATACATTAAAGAAAAGTTGATTTACACCTATCTACTATATTTGTAATGCGTTTCGACAAAAGTGCGACTTCATCAGACAAATACATAATAAAAAGTCCAAATACCCTATAACAATTTATACAGGGTGCTTCAACGAACACTAAACAGAGGCTATATCTACCAAGATATTCATTTCTGATCAAAACGCAAAAATAAGTCAATTTTTGTTTTATATGGGACATCTTTTGAGATACAATACCTGCCTAAAATATCAACCCCCTAAGCGGGGGTTGCAATCCTTGAACATTTTTAATAGGGAAGATGGGTCGAGTGATGACTCGAAAGAAAAGTGGTATCTTCGTCTACATTGCCTTGAACGAATTTTCATTTTTAATTGAAAACTGTAAAAGTTACAGGGTGAGCAACTGAAAAATAGGGAAGACTATTTCCCTGAGACTATTCAGGTTTCAGTGAAGTAAAATGGAACAGATCGATGCTAATCAATGGCAGTCATCATCAAGTACCTGCCTCATCTCGAATTTCAACCCCTAGAGCAGCGGTGACAAC
The DNA here is from genome assembly GCA_013387265.2 of Cryptolaemus montrouzieri. NCBI lineage: Eukaryota > Metazoa > Arthropoda > Insecta > Coleoptera > Coccinellidae > Cryptolaemus > Cryptolaemus montrouzieri. The sequence goes on along the minus strand of JABFTP020000144.1, from coordinate 25,453,895 downwards.
CCTTGAAATTTTGGAAGAGGAAGATGGGTCAGTGATAACTCGAAAGAAGGGTATTATTTTGTCTGCATTCCCGTGAAAGAATTTTGATTGAAAACTGCAGAAGATACAGTGTGAGCCACTGAAAAATAAAGAAGACTATCGCCCCAAGACTATTGGAGTATTAGTGCGAAAAAACTAGAATAGAGTCATTTAGATCAGATGACAGCCTTTGATCTGGAATGAATCTGTTCCATTTTTTTGCACTAATACTTGAATAGCTCAGGGCGATAAATAGTCTCCTCTATTTCTCAGTAGCTCACTCTGTATCTTCTACAGTTTTCAATCAAAAATGAAAATTCGTTCACGGGGATGCAGACAAAGATAATACCTTTCTTTCGAGGTATCACTCGACCCATCTACCCTCTTCCAAATTTTCAATGGTGGTCACCCCTGCTCTAGAGGTTAAAATTCGAGATGAGGATGGCACTTGATGATGACTGCCATTGATTCGTTCAAGGCGATGTAGATAAAGATACCACCTTTCTTTTGAGTGATCACCCGACCCATCTTCCCTATTCAAAATGTTCAAAGATTGCAACCTCCGCTTAGGGGTTGATATTTCAAGTTTTGTACCCCAGAAGATGTTCCCTTGAAACAAAAATTGACCTGTTTTTGCGTTTTGATCAGAGATGAAAATCTTGGTAGATATAGCTTCTGTTTAGTTTTCGTTGGAGCACCCTGCATATGATCTACACAATCGGAATAAGAGTGAGTTAAATCACCTTAGGCAAATTTACAGAACTATTATCTGAATCACTCAGCCGGAATCGAATTAAATAAGGAGATATTATTGTTATAATCTTGCTGTTCATATGTAATGTGATGGAAAGTTTTTATCTATTCATTTCAAAGAATACAGGAAATTCATATCGAGTTTTTATTAGATAAATGAAGGATTTTGAAAATTTGGGTGAAATTATGATTATCTTCAATTAAATGGTTCGCCTAATTAAATTTAATATTTCAATTGAAGAAACTGCGATAGTGTCCATCTAATGCTGAAACATGTGAAGATTCTACTGATATACATTTTACTACAAGTAACGTAACTAATTCAATATCATACACATACCGAAAGCAATATGTAAATTGTTATGTATTGTAGTCTCTATGTTATCCCATACACGGTCTGTTATTGAGGCACGCAGAAGCCTTAAGCTGTCGGGTCTGGATTCTGATACAAAACGTAATACGTATAGGCAGCTCTCGCGCGAAATTCAAAAACTTTGCCGGCGAGATAAAAACTTCTATCTGCAAGACCTGTGTAGGAAGAAACAGACCCATGCCAAGACTAATCTGCCAGGAGAGATGTTTTTGAAGATTATACATAATACTTCGAACTTTAAATCCAGAACTTGGGCGGAGAAGAATTCCGATGGACAGTTAATCACCAGCTTGGATGGGGTGATTGATGTGTGGCGTACTTATTGTCAGAAATTTTACTTTGATGATGGTATCCAGGCTCCTTTGTTGTATCATGAACATGAGCCTGATATTCTTTTTGCAGAAGTGGAACATGCCCTGAAAGAACTAAAAACGGGCAAAGCTACAGGCATAGATGACATTTCTGCCGAAACATTAAAATGCTTGGGCAATTACGGCATCTTTCTTTTACATAGTATTTGTAATAAAGTCTGGTCCTCCGGTGTTTGGCCAGATGAGTGGTGTTCGTCTTTTTTGTTCCACTCCATAAAAAAGGTTCTCCCACAAACCCAGACAAATATCGTTTACTCACGTTGGTCTCTCATTCAGGTAAGGTGTTACTATATATTTCACAGTCTCGTTCGGAGAGTTTCATTGGCTTGCAAATTTCTCCGGTGCAGGCAGGCTTCGTAAAAGGACGTGGTACGCGCGAACAGATCTTGAACTTGAGGCAGATCATTGAGAAGGCCAGGGAACATTACTTTCCCGTTCATATCTGCTTTGTAGACTACTCCAAGGCTTTTGATAACGTCAAGTGGCCTTAACTGTGGGAACCTCTGCGTTCCATGGAAGTTCCCTACCATCTAATTTTTCTCATTCAGAAACTGTATATGTCCAACTCATCTCAAGAAAGAATTGACGGTAATCTGTCTGATCAAATGGCAACCAGAAAAGGAGTACGTCAAGGATACGTATTATCTCCGATGTTATTCAGCATCTACTCCGAGTTGGTAATGAGACATGTACTTGACAACTGGCATGGCGGCATAACTATTTTTGGTAGCAAGATTTCTAATTTAACGTTTGCTGACTATACTACCCTTATTGCTGCTTCTCAGGAAGAATTGTTAGCTTTGCGGAGTAACCTAGAACAGCATATGCAGCGTATGGTCTTAGTATTAACTATAATAGAACCAAGGTTATGATCGTAGACAGGAAACATAACAACTATTCTGAAATAAAGTATGTTGACCGTTGCCAAGTAGTTCAAAGTTTTATGTATCTCAGTTCTTTGATCGAAAATTCTGGTGGCTGTGGAAATGAGATTAGACGACGTATACAGCAAGCACGGGCGGCCATGACGAAGCTCACTAAAACATGGCGTGACAATAATATCACTAAAAGCACCAAAATATCGTTAGTTCAGACTCTTATTCTCTCTATATTCCTATATGCTTCTAAAACTTGGACTATTAAAAAGGTAGATTGCGCTCACATTGATGCATTTGAAATGTGGGCTGGAGAATAATGTTGAAAATTCATTTCACCGCTCATCGAACTTATGTTTCGATTTTAAATGAACTTGGTAATCCAAAGCGGCTCTCCTCCATTGTATTCACGCGACGTGGTGGCCGTTCCCTTACACGCTGGGTGGATGCAACGAAACAGATGATAAATGTGAGTGTCACAAAAGCCACCGAACTAACTCGAAATCGCGAAAAATGGCGTGCTATAATTTCGAAAACAATTGATAATCTTCGTATCGGCAGCGTTCCAGCTCCGACTTAATGCATTTTACGAATGTCTGTTAGGACATTGTGACTATGATGATGATGTTATCCGTAAGAATTTCTGCTAATAGGGGGCTGGGTGAATTTCCCCTAATAAGGCCTCGCTCTAACGATAAAATGATGACTCAAAACCAAGGTAATTTTGTTTCACCGTCCTTTCTAATAACAACAATATTTCGTGTTGAAATAAAGGCTTCACGATATTAAGTTCCACTCTTACCTCTAATACTGGTTGGGTTCTAAGGTTGGATCATAGTGAATGTGTGATATCAAAAGAAGCTAATTTGGCGTTATGAGGAAAATGTATATTTCATATTTTCTCTGTTGATTTATATAAATTTTTGATTAGAGTAGTTGGGTTCAAATCAACAATATCGTTTCATCAAATCTAGTAACCTACCTAATCCTATAATCGTTAACCCTTGGTTACTCTCGCCCTCTCTTCGAACGTATTTACTCACAAGGTCTACGACTGTAGAACATTTTTATTTTGACATAAAATATTTGCCATACCTCAATTTATTTGCCATTAACTCAAAAATACATGAATATAAAAAACATACAGTATAAAACTGAAAGGAACAGATAACAAGCTAATGAAAAAATGTTTACAAGCTAAAAAACTACGATTTTTACCCCTCTTATGTCCCCCTGAAAAGAGTCAATTTTGTTCACCTACACAATTCACATATATTTCCTTCATATGATTTTCACAAGGTTACCTATAGCATTTTACACAATATTTTCATGTCGATTCATTGTCACTTCTAGTATATATGCAGCAACGTCCTACATAATTTTGTGGCCTCTGAGGGGAGGGGGTACAACCTCACTAATTCCTAATAGATAACTGTTCTACTGTTGCCCTGAACTGGAATTGGGGTTTTATGACTCATCTATATATTTATTGTAGTCGGTTAAAAACGTCCTACGACATTGTCCGACACTCAAAATCTACTGACGTCTATTTTCGGTATCTTCTGGGGTGAGATTTTTCCCACTCATTGACTTATGGATGGTACGTTCCCACTCGAGTTTGGGCCTTCGGTTGCCACAATAGAACTTTTTTAGGTAGCCTGTAATCTGCCATGCGTTTCACCTGCCCGTACCAGACTAGTTGTTTTCGCTCTATGTCTTTCGTGATATTGTCCTCTACGCCCATCTCCCCCTTCATCACTCCATTTGGAACATGCTCTCTTCTCGATGTTCTAGATGATCTTCTAAGTACGTCCATCCCCTCCGCTTCCAATCTTGATTTTGAACCTTTCTATGAGCCTCCATGTTTCTGATCCATATAAGAGTAAACTCTTCACCATTGCTTCATACACCCTCATTTTTCCACCTTTTGTAATTTCTCCGCTCCAAAAAACACTATTGAGACAGTCGATCACCTGTTTCGCTTATGTTATTTGTTTTTCAATTTTTTCCCATCTGTCCCGGTATCATCAAAAGTAACACCTAGGTACGCGTATTTTCTGTTGCCCGAAATTTCCTTGCCCTCATCGAGTTCAAGTGAGTTGAAATTATTTCCTACGCAGAGATATTTGGTTTTTTCAATATTGATCATGAGTCTCCAGTTATTATACTCTTCGACTAGCTTGCGCGTCATATATATTCTGCATCTCCCTTATTACCACTTATTATCACCAGATCATCGACAAACTGGAGAAAGTACACACAATCGTTATCCAGCTCAACTTCCATACTGTGCACCTTTCGCTTCCAGCTCTTCAAAGAGTTGGTGAAATACTGCATCCCAGTCTTGAACCTTTTGTAACTAGGAACTCTTCGGTCAAGTACCTTCCTATTTTAACTCTGGATTATAATGTTCTCTTAACTCCATGATGAAGGTATAATTGATATTGGATTCTTCTAGTACTTTCCATAGTTTCGAGATTGGGACATTATCGTAGGCCTTTTGAGACAAAACACATTATCAGTGCAAGATCCGGCTCGAAATCCGCATTTTTCTTCTTCTTCATCCTGCTCAAAATCTTTTTCTATAAGATCTCGCAAAACTCTTTCGTATAGCCTACTCATTGTAGTTGTCACTGATATTCCCTTGTAGTTGTTGCTACCTCGTATGTTCCCTTTTTTGTATATCGATGTTATTTGAGCTACTTTCTATTGCTCTGGAACCGGATGGCCTTTGAGACATTCACTTATTACATACGTAAGTCTCTCGAACAGTTTCTCACTCCCGTTCTCCAGCATTTCGGTGTATATTCCTTCAGGGCCACTTGACTTCCCTGTTTTCATATTCATCACTACCTTTTTCATTGTTTTCACTCCAATCTCGACTTTCATACCTTGGACTCTTATATTCTTTTCTGGGGATTCGTCTCTATACTCTGTTCTTTTCTTCTCACCTCATTTTTTGCTGCTTTGTACTCCTGTAGGTCTTTGTCTTGATTTGAATGTAGCCATGTTAAATATTTCTTCTTTTTCATATCTATTGAATCACCAATCTCTTCGTTTCGCCATATATTATTACTCTGCTTTGCCTCCTGTATTCCGATCGCTTCTTTAGTAGCTTTTTTGAGACTATGTATTATGTTGTTATATATTTCAGTGAATTTACATTTCTCTGTATCCCTTAATTTTTCGTCTAACCTTCGTTGATAAAGGTTTTGTATGCTTTCATTCCTGAAGCTCTCGAATTTATACCTCGGTTTCTCAATCACTTGCAGGTTCTCAGTATGATCTTTGGGTTGATTATTTTCTGTTCGGACTGACTGGAAATATAACTTATGCTCTCAATAAATGATGATCGTAACCACTGCTTGCTCCTCTTAGTACGCGAACGTCATTCTGAAGACGAGAGTTTTGTTGGGTGATGACGTACTCAATAACGTACCGCAGATTTCTCGTGTTTTGTGAATCGATGTATGTCCTTAGATTTGCAGAAACCATCACTTATTTTAAGATTATAGGTTTCACATAGATATATGAATCTCTGACGGTTGTCGTTCACTTGGTCTTCTCCGTGTTGTTCAACTGCCGTCCTGTTCTCGCGTTGAAATCCCCCAACATTATTATCTATCTGTTTTGACCTATTTCTGTTAATATTTCTACGAATTCTTCTTTGAACTCTAGCTTTGTGCCTACTCTTTCGTCGTCCATAGTTGCATATGCTACTACAAATGTTACATTCTGTCCATGTTTTTGTAAATTAACGATCAATAGATTCCTTGTACGTTCCATGTGGCAATGCTCATTAACCGTTTCCTTTGCTCAATTCGTCGTCGAGAAGTTCCATCCTGTATTCGGAGGCTTTGTTTACGCTTTTAAGTAAGTGGAGAAATTTTGATGAGTATTTGAGAATCAGTCTAATGCCTCAACCACCAACCTGGAGGACCAGTCCAGTTTTTGCTTCACGGTGGGTATTTTATTTCCCCACTACCCTCCGACGCAACTGGATTGCTGAGCCGGTGAGCTTTCCCCAATTCCAATGAGGACGCGCCCGATGGAGGTAACTGGCAAATCCCCACACGGGATTTTATGAGTTCCCAAGCATATTTTTCCATGAAATCACTACGAAATACTTGTTGTACTGGGCGATTAGCTTTGAATACGCATAATGCGTTCCTGCAATGTTCAGTAAGTCATAGAACACAACCATAGGCCACCGAGAAGTATTTCCAGCATTTTAGTTGTTGCAGAGTTAATCAACTAAATCAACACCAATTTTTGTTTTGTTATAGTCTGTAATGATACCTAGTTTCTTGTCATCTCCTGTCTCAGCATCTATTGAATTACAGTAATGCATTGACGATAACAATAGCACTATCATTGGGCAATATGAAACAATGGTGCATTCTTCCTTGAACACAAAAATTGAAGATCTTACTTTAGTGCTTCTACTTGGTAATAATTCTGCTGGAATTTCCCCTTTATTCCTTCGTAATGTACGAATATATGTTAATTTATGATTTCTCAACAAGTGGTAAACTACTGCACCAATTCTCTCCGGTAACATTACGATTAGTACCGGAAATTGGATGGATCAATCGGAAGAAAATGTCTTCACCAGAGTTATTTACCCTATATGGACCTTCAAGTTGCATCCCAACGTAGGGTTCCAAATTAATCGTGTAGGATGTTTTCGCATCAACAAGAGCAAACATTTTTATACCATATTTGGCAGGCTTACTTGGTATATATTGTTTGAAACCAGATCTGCCTCTGAAAGCTTATAGTTGTTCGTCTACGATGAGGAACTCACTTGGTGTGAAGTTTGCTCGAAAATTCACCAAAAAATTTTCAAAAACTTCCCGAATCGGAGCTAAGCTATCAAGCTCGCGTCTCTCGTTCCTTGTTTCTACATCGTCGAATCTAATACATCTCAGAAATAACCTGAATCTATTTTCACTAGTAGCAAATGTAGCATGATTCGATTCCGCTTCCTCTAGAATTGTCCCAAACTTTTTTTAAATTTTTTCTTGAACTCCTATAAGTGCCAATGAGGAACAAAATTCCTATAAACGAACTCATTTCCCTTTCATCAGTCTTTCTCCCTTTCCGAATCCTAGCAAATTTATTTTGAACATTCTCTATATAATTTTTTTGTTGACACCGTTTAATTTCGAACGATCATATCGTTTACGAATAATTTTAGGCACTAGATTTCGGTTGTTGCATCACGAGCATTACCTTTCGTTCCAGGGAGTTGTCCCACAATATTATGTGAACGAACACGAATTTGGAGGCCTGATAAAGTTTTTGTCCTTTTCGTTATTTTGTCTCTTCCTACGTAATAAGCGGACGAACGGATTGAACTGGAATCATTTTCTTCGGAAAGTTCTCCATCCTCTATTACATCCTGCTCTGAATCTGTGTCATAGCTGATCTCCTCAACAACATCTTGTTCTGCATTATCGTCGTCCTCATCATCGTTTTCATCAGAGGAATTTTCAAAACACCAGGAAGTTCATTGAATCACTGTAACCAGACTTCAGGATCTTTGCTGGACTGTACACGTTGTCTTTTGAAATCAGACATACTTATTTCTGTTCAAGGTACCAAGAAAACGAATTTGAAATGAACTGAAACGAAACACAAAGTAAAACGTGAATGCTCCCATGGTCTACAATCGTAGACCACCATATTTAGAAGCTAATGTCTTCAAGAACAAATCTCTAACACTGTCAAAAATATACTGATTGTCTGAATACTTGAATTTTCTACAGCTACTGAAGAGTAGGAGCGCGAAATAAAAATAGTCTACCAATGAACGTCATGCAAAATGGAGTGGTCTACGATCGTAGATCACGCAAGTAACGCAGGGTTAAGAACATTCAGAACAGTTCTCCGAAAAATTACTTTCCCAGGTTAGAGAGTGGACCTTTCTGTACTCAAATGATCAATCTCTGCACTCTAAGTCTAATAGTATGAGATCCGGCTGCAAAATTAATACATGAAAAATGTAGATAGTCAAAAGCTAATTTTAAGTATTCTGATAGATTGGAATTCATTTTCATAAGGTGCCAATTAAAATTACCCGCCAATGTTATTAATTAATCCATTAATGATCAATTTTAGTTGAAAATTTCGTTAATATCTTATGGAAATAAAACCTACACCACTTCTTAACAGTGTAATTGTAAAATGTGTAACGTCACAGTTGCAGCTGATTGCTTACCCGTAACCTCTTCGCAGCCAGGTGTAAACAGGTATGATTTTAATACAACTTTTCGTTCATGATGTATATTAATTTCGTTCGTGCCACGTTGAAGCTGATTTTTTCTGTATTTAATGCTATATAGCTGCTTGTAAAGAAAACCCGCAAATTGAAGTTTCCTGCCCTTAAAGATGCTAGGTACTGAAAATAAAGTGACAGAGAGTGAGTGCGTGACGTTACTTGTTAGACGAGGATGCTAAATGTCAGCTGTACTCGTTTTTCGAGCCATTGCGCATGCCTCAACAGATAGGGTTCTCAGTCAAGCAGCTGAGCTACGGCTTATGTTTATTGGAAATTCTAACCACATTGTTTTGGAGCTCGTGGATACTTATTGTTTTTGTCTTATAAATATATTGTTTTTGTCTTATAAATATTGACATAATATTACTCTTGTTTATGCAAAGCTAAAATTTACAAAATGCCTAAGTGTTTTTTGTGTACTAAATCCAACAATGTACTTCAATTTAGTAATGCATCGTTCAGAAAATGTTTTTCAATGTTGTTATTTCGCCGAAAAAAAAATATAAGTATCATGACATAATATTGACTGTGAATTCTACGGATTACTATGGTTATCATACTGAGTGTCTTAAAAAGTGACTGTTCTAAAGCAAAAGATAAAGACGAGTTTGAAGAATTTTGCAAAACTCAAACTGTAAGTAAAATTTTTATTTAACTCATGTATTATCTAGAATAGTAGTGTATGAATATATATGACTGTGAATGTGGCAGATGTAAATTAATACTTAGTATAAAGGACACTCAGACAATTGCAGAATCTATATCTTTTCAATAAATAATTATTCATTATGCAGTTGTCTATTTTCAATCATAAACAATTAATTTATTTCTATTATATTAATATTTGTATAACTTATAGGTACCAAAGTATGACATTTTTAGGCAGGTAGAATTTATCAGGTAGTCGAACCTTTTAAGTATTATTTAATACGTAGTAAGAATGAATACAATCACAGAAATTCTCTATTTACTATACTATATATTTTACTACATCAATTGAAAAAATTCAAATTAAATTTTTTATTGTATATACATACGATATTTTTCAATTTTTAATATACGTTTTCTTCATTATCGTAAACTCCGAAAATAAATTATTGTTCTGTAGATTTATAAAATTAACATTTTCACTTCATTCTATCAATCAAAATAATAAATCTAAAAATTAAGTTATAACGCAGTATTTTTGTCAATTACAGATTCCAAGTTTACCTTTACAAGAATGCATCTATGAAGAAAGTAATTCCTATAATTGTAATCCCGTAAGTATACATAACAGTAATGTTTGGATATAAAAGATTAGAATTTCTGTTTAATATATATATAATCTTTTATATCCAAACATTACTGTTATGTATACTTACGGGATTACAATTTACAATTTCTATTTTATTAATTAATTAATTTATTACAATTTCTGTGATTGTATTCATTCTTACTACGTATTAAATAATACTTAAAAAGGTTCGACTACCTGATAAATTCTACCTGCCTAAAAATGTCATACTTTGGTACCTATAAGTTATACAAATATTAATATAATAGAAATAAATTAATTGTTTATGATTGAAAATAGACAACTGCATAATGAATAATTATTTATTGAAAAGATATAGATTCTGCAATTGTCTGAGTGTCCTTTATACTAAGTATTAATTTACATCTGCCACATTCACAGTCATATATATTCATACACTACTATTCTAGATAATACATGAGTTAAATAAAAATTTTACTTACAGTTTGAGTTTTGCAAAATTCTTCAAACTCGTCTTTATCTTTTTGCTTTAGAACAGTCACTTTTTAAGACACTCAGTATGATAACCATAGTAATCCGTAGAATTCACAGTCAATATTATGTCATGATACTTATATTTTTTTTTCGGCGAAATAACAACATTGAAAAACATTTTCTGAACGATGCATTACTAAATTGAAGTACATTGTTGGATTTAGTACACAAAAACACTTAGGCATTTTGTAAATTTTAGCTTTGCATAAACAAGAGTAATATTATGTCAATATTTATAAGACAAAAACAATATATTTATAAGACAAAAACAATAAGTATCCACGAGCTCCAAAACAATGTGGTTAGAATTTCCAATAAACATAAGCCGTAGCTCAGCTGCTTGACTGAGAACCCTATCTGTTGAGGCATGCGCAATGGCTCGAAAAACGAGTACAGCTGACATTTAGCATCCTCGTCTAACAAGTAACGTCACGCACTCACTCTCTGTCACTTTATTTTCAGTACCTAGCATCTTTAAGGGCAGGAAACTTCAATTTGCGGGTTTTTCTTTACAAGCAGCTATATAGCATTAAATACAGAAAAAAATCAGCTTCAACGTGGCACGAACGAAATTGATATACATCATGAACGAAAAGTTGTATTAAAATCATACCTGTTTACACCTGGCTGCGAAGAGGTTACGGGTAAGCAATCAGCTGCAACTGTGACGTTACACATTTTACAATTACACTGTTAAGAAGTGGTGTAGGTTTTATTTCCATAAGATATTAACGAAATTTTTAACTAAAATTGATCATTAATGGATTAATTAATAACATTGGCGGGTAATTTTAATTGGCACCTTATGAAAATGAATTCTAATCTATCAGAATACTTAAAAATTAGCTTTTGACTATCTACATTTTTCATGTATTAATTTTGCAGCCGGATCTTAGACTATAACGAACCTCTTGGCTTTGCATAACAGCTACCACCATATTTCATGTTTATTGCCGAGACTTGGCTTCACTCTTCTCTCCTTGATCAGGATTATACGATACACGATTATTCTCTATTTCGCAGTGACAGTACAACCACAATTGGTCACGGTGGAGTGTCTACTTTCACGACTATATCCAGTCCATGCCTAACATCACGACTGAGTTCCTAGATGCCCCTGGTATCGAAAACATATTCTTGGAAGTCAATAATTCATACTTCAGTGTCAAATAATATAGCATCAGCTTATAACATACTTTCTCTGTAGGTGACTTCAGCTATCCAACTATAGAATGGTTTTTATCTCACCTAACCATGCCTTCTTCAAGTTCTAATTCCTATGGTTCAGCAACCATGGATGGAAACCTGCTCAATATATAGACGAACTCACTCGTTTCCGAATTGGAACCCGGCCATCAATTCTAGGTCCTATTTTGGTAAATAATACCGATATTCTGTCCGCTGTGGAGTATTTACCCCCAATTGGGCTCTATGATTATGTTATTCTGAAATCTGGTGTTCAATTTGTGCCAAATTTGCCTTACAAAAAATACGAAAAAACAATCACTCTCATAGACTCCACCACGTTGGACCGAGTTATAGATAACACTGATTGATATCAATTTTTCACCGATGGTAAAGTGAAAACAGTGTGGACTGAGTTTCTGGTTTTTTGTTCTTTATTTTAGTTTCAATCTGTTAAATTTGTAATCTAGGTTTCAATATTGGGTGTAATGTAGGATCTTTCAACTTTTGAATGTAATTTGTTGAGTTTATTGAGATACATATACAGGGTGTCTACTATAAAAGGTGCCAAACTTCAGTGGATGATATTACAAAAAATTTGCAACAAAAAATGTCCCAAAACAGTTTTTCGGAAAGTTAATAATTATGGAGTTATTTAACACTTCTTGATGATACGAAATTTGTTGCTTCTCTTAATAAAAACATGAATATCTCTGTTATTCTTACTGCTACATCAAATCAGACCATACCATCGGAAAGAGCATTGAAATGCTATAAGATAGGTGAGTACTTATGGTAAAAAATTTTGTATACCGGGTGTTGTAAAATGCTGAATGAAAAATTGTGAAATGAACCACTGAAAACTGATTGATAAGTAGCCGTTTTTTTCTGGAAAAAACTACTACATTAATCTGACATTTAAACGGTATATCAACTTTTGAGCTTATTATTTTTTTACCAGCAATATCATGGGTGAGAGTAAGAGTAAGAACATTAAATTTTCTTATCCTTCGATCATAAATGAGCTAGTTTCACCGGAGCGTCTAAACAATTCAACAAATGACTTTTCAATAATAATAAGCGATAAATGAATAACATATCTGGATATTGAATGTTTGAGAAACCATGAATAATTAATTTTTCTCGGTTTAGAAAAAGAAACTTAGAAGAAAGAATCGTAAAAGAATAAATCACAGAAGGCTTGTATTACTTGATTTTAATACAAATAAAAATATTTAGAATTTGACAGGAACTGTCATTCAATGAATCAATGAATTGAAGTTTATATTTTCCCCTTTTACGGTTCCATTTTCTTTTTCAAAAGAAAGAAAACATGCCCAGTTTCTCAAATATTGAATATTGAGATATGCTATTTGTTTATGGCTTAGCGAATGGAAATTCCCGTGCAGCGGTGCGGGAGTATGCATTTCGCTTTCCAAACAGATAGCAACCTTGCAGAAAGACATTTGTTGAAGTGTTTAGGCCCTCTGGTGAAACTGGTTCATTCAGTGGTTTAAGAATTAGATAAGGTGGTGGAAATGCTCAGCAATGGAGACAAGCACCTGCAATATTGCAGGCTCTTCTCTAGGACCCTACAACAAGTACTCGGAGAATTGGTGCTACATTGAGACTTCATCATTCCAAGGTTCATAGAGTTCTAATGCGAAATAATTTACGTCCTTGCCATTTGAGTAAGGTTCAAGACATATTGCCAGTGGATAGTGAGGTGAGGTTGCAATTTTGTAGGTGGTACAAGAATAAATTACAGGATTGGGGAGCAGGTAAAAATATATGGACGGATGAGGCAATTTTTACCAAAGTTGGTATTATAAATTTGAGAAATTCCCATTTATGGGGTACAGAAAATCCTCACGGCACTATTGTGTCACACTCTCAGCACGAGATTAGAGTAAATGTGTGATTGGGGTTAAGAAGGGGTCAGCTTGTTGAGACAGCTATACTTCCCGATCGTCTCAATTCGAACGAATTTTTAAATTTATTAAATAATGAAATAATGAACGTTCTGGAAGAAATGCCTGTAGCTACTCGGCATCACCTTTGGTTTCAAATGGACTGCTGCCTGGCTCATAATTCTAGGATGGTCCAAAACTGGATAACTGAAAGATTTGGAGAGAAATGGATAGGTCGATTCGGGCCGGTGGGATGGCAACCCAGAAGCCCTGACCTTACGCCGCTTGATTTTTATGTGTGGGGCTCATTAAAGACTAATGTTTATAGAATTCCCTTTAATACTAGAGAAGAATTAATTGAAAGGATTCGAATCTGTTGCAACGAAATGAGTCAAAAACACATTGAACTTCAAAGAGTAGTTGATAGTTTAAGAAAAAGATGTGTTGAGTGCATTCAAGAAAGAGGAAGACATTTTGAACACCTGTTATAATTTTTAAATATCTTTCGTGCAAATATGGTTCATTAATTTTTTTCAGTTCCTGTTCATGTTTCATTAAGTAAGATATTTGCGTTTTCGAATTTGATGTTCTCAATACTCTTACCCATGATGGTGCTGAAAAAAATAGTTAGCTCAAAAGTTGATATACCATTCGATAGCCAGTTAAATGTAGTAGTTTTTACCAAGAAAAAACAGCTCATTTCACAGTTTTTGATTTAGCTTTTTTCATCACCTGGTATACAAACTTTTTACGATTAGTACTCACCTATCTTATGGCAAATTCAATGCTCTTTCCGATGGTTTGGTAAGAGATTTGATGTAGTTGTAAGAATAACAGAGATATACTTGTTTTTATAGAGAGAAGCAAAGAATTTCCTAAAAGCAAGAAGTGTTAAATAACTCGATAATTATCAACTTTTCGAAAAAATGTTAAAGGACATTTTTTGTTGCAAATGACCCATGCTATTACCTACTGAAGTTTGGCACCTTTTATAGTAGACACTCTGTAAAGGCTAGCCCCAAACTCTCGTTGATTTGAAATAAGAAAAAAATATTTATTTCTTCGATTGGGTTAATACCCCAAAATTTACACGATAGCCTTAAGAAATCAGAATTATACCTATATAGAACTGCAAAAAAGGTGTAATTCTCAATACATGTAGGATACTGAGAAAATTTATGTCAAATGTATTCTAAACCAGACTATTCCCTCTGATTGCTATATCTGGGAAAGGCAAATTATATCCAACTAACAGCTGAAATAGTGCACAAGTCCACGATAATAAATAATAATACATTGCTGAGACATCAAAGACGCAGAGGACTAGCCGATATCACGAAGCAAATGGAACAGCAGATTTCCAACTTGCGAAACTATTTCCAACAAAAAGAGAATACTTCAATTCTACATAGAACTATCAGCGAAGTAGACGACTCAACTCCTTTACGTCTGAACGAACACAAATATAGGAGTCGTCATAAGACTGACGATGAAAAACTACAGATGTGGAAGGAGACTCCGCTACACGCTACACAACAAAACGAGGCCGGCTGGGCACTTGTCGACTTTGCGTCTAACTACTGGCTGACCTCCGGACAGATAATGTTTTTTGAGACGGAAGGGTTCCTTTTGCGATACAAGACCAAATTATTCCAACCAGAAATTATCTAAGATCCATCGCGAAAGAGGCATCTGTAGTGACAGACACATACAGATACGGAGACGATACAACACATAACAGGAGTAGATGTCAGATGTTCTCTTCGACAAAATAGAAGGAGATACACGACGCGATAGCAAAAATCGTCCTCCAAGAATTGGCACAAAATAATATCCTCACACAACTAAGGTCCCACACAACCAATACACACAACCAAATTTATATTAAATCACTCGGTATTTTACATTATTGATTGTTTTAAACCATGGATCTTTGACTACTTGTGAAGAATGAAGTTTTTTGTTGTAAAAAAAACTGGATAGTATGATTAGATTTGTTGAATTATCGCCACATGTTCGGGATATTGTACTGATCATAATTGAAAATGCCTTAGGTTGGATTGTCCAATGTGCAGAGGAGTCGAATAATTTCTCTCATTGAAAAAGGGGTGACACAGAGGGATAAAGCGGCCACAATGCGGGTATTACAGGGGGTGATTTCGAAAACATACGCCCGATACGTGGAGTTAGAATCTCTGCAAAATAGGCCTAGAAGAAGTCGTAGGAAGATCACTCCTGGAGAACAAGACCGCTTTTTGTGCCAAATTACAAGAAGAGGCTCTAGTGCGTCGTCCGAAGTCAATTTCTGGAAGCAACAGGCACTAGTGTATCAGTCGAAACAATACGTCAAAGACTTTGTTCAAGGATTTTATACAGCAGAAGACCCTTAAGAGTTCCAGAGCTAAACAGACAACAAAAATTAATAGACTTAATTGGTGTATCGATCACCAAAATCAGAATATTGAGAATTGGGGGAATGTTCTTTTTTTGGAAAGACCAAAATTGGTGTTCGATCAGATGACTGCCGGATTTGGGTTTTAAGACAAGCTTGACTCCGAGCAGCAAAACAAACTCCGAAATACCATGGGGACAGTGTGATGTTTTGGGGTGGCATTATGCTGGGAGGCAGGAGGCAAAGCAGATTTGATTCCGTTTCTTGCGAGTGTAACGGCTAGAAATTACGAGGACCTAGTGCTGGAGCCGAAAGTGAGACTCTGGCGAGGTGCCCATGGTTAGAATTTCACTTTTATGAAGATAATGCTCCTCCTCATACCAGAAACCTCGCGCGACATTTTCTTGAAACAGAGGGAATCGCTATTTGGGACTGGCCACCTTGCTCGCCAGACCTTAATCCTATTGAACATTTATGGGGTAATCTCAAAAAGAAAATAAGATCGCACCAGGATAACACCCCACAACAGCTGATCCAAGCCAACACAGAAGAGTGGCAGAATATCACCCCAGAGGAGGTCGAAAACCTAATCTAAAGCATGCCTAGACGGATTCAGCCTTGTACTAGGGCAATAGGAGGTAATACAAGCTATTGAGGTCGAGAAAAAATACCAAATTTACCACCATGCGACTTCTGAATTTCCCCAAAAATTATGAATATGTTATAATGAAAACGTTTTCGTTGAATGTTTCTAGTCATGAATACAACGTTGCTTGAAGTTCATTGCTAGCCACGCACAGTACGCTGAAGTATATTAAATGAATTCATACATAACTTCTTCACCTTGTTTTTGATAAAATAATTCACCCTATTTTCTATCACTCCTCTTATTCTAATGACTTCCTTGAGCCTATTTAAAAGGGAAAATATTTTCAAACGAAGGTCTTATATTACAAATAGACACTCCTGTCTTGAGCTGAGATGTATATCTTTGCTCTGGAGCAACTACCACAGAAAATTCGGTAGCGCAAAGATAGGAAAAATCGCCATTCAACCCCACCCAAAATTCGATTGGTGTTCTATTATTGAATTTTATTTATCTCGCTCCTTGCCGTAAAATCTATGAAAAGCTTTTCCTCAGAACTTGAAAGCCCCCCAGGGTCTTAGAGAGGATCCCTGTCCCACTCGTAAGATTTTATTAACATTTCGTTACACAAGAAATACTGGAATTTTTGGTCAGTCTGAAACTTGTCAGCAAATAAGGAAAACAATTTCCATATACTGTTCTACGAAATTCAAGGTATTTCTTGTTTCATTTCATAATCTACACAAATTCGAAATATTTGTATATTTTCTGTAGACACGAAGATTTAATGTAATCAATATCTCGAACATGTCTACCATGTAACTCAATGTTATTTAAACACCCTTAGTCCAAATTTTTTGAGTATTAGCAGTTTTTTCTTGTAGATAAATGAGACCTAAGCATGCATGAGTATTTCACCAAAATTATATAACTAAAGTCTCGAAGTACACTTCGAAAGTTAACTTCGCATCATCAGGAGATGATAATACACTGAGTGACACTCTACGAGGCTGGATTGATAAGTATCCGGCCTGACCAAAAGATGGCGCCACTAGGCCTATATCGGAGGTGGCTTTCTACAATACCATCCTTAGATAGCTTGTAGGTATAGTTTCAGTCCGATCGCCATGTTAGTTTACGTTTGAGAGCTGAACAAGACGCCTCTGTGTGTGAAAATGTAAAAATTGGAAAAGCGTGCTGTGATCAAATACTTTTATTTGAAGCGGTTAACGCCGAAGGAAATTAAAGAGATTGATTCAACACTGGGGACATCCTCCCCATCATATCCAACCGTTAAGCAGTGAGTTTCCGAGTTTAAAATGGGTCGTGTGAGCACTTCTAATGAGCCACGCTCAGGACGCCCCGTTGAGATGACAACTCCAGATATGATCGAAAAAATTCATAAAAAAGTGCTGCTGGAAGACCGCAGATCAAAAGTGCGTGAGATTGCTGAGTCCTGTGAGATGTCATATGAACATGCGCCAAATATTTTGCACCAACATTTGCATATGGAAAAGCTTTGTACAAGATGGGTGCCGCGTTTACTAAAAATTGATTTGAAAACCCATTTCTACCGCCAATTTGGCGCTGTATAAGCATAATCCAAGCGAATTTTTGCTTCGATTCGTTACTGTTGAAGAAACTTGGGGCTGCTACTAAATACCTGAAACAAAACAACAGTCTAAACAGTGGAACCAACTCCAAAGAAGGCAAAAACAATTTTATGGGCGAACAAGGTTATGGCTACTGTTTGAAAATGGTAAAACTATCACTGGTCAATACAACGCAGACTGTTTGCAACTTTTTAGCCACGAGGTGCAAATTGAACGACCTCATTTGGCGAAGAAAAAAAATTAGTTTCATCACAATAACGCACCAGCGCATTTTTCGCACGTTGCCATGGCTAAATTCTATGATCTGAAGTTCGAATTAATACCGCACCCTCCCTACTAAAAGATCTAGCCCCGAGTGACTATTATCTGTTTCCTCACCTCAATCCATGGCTTGGCGGTAAGAGATTTGCTGGCAATGAAGAAGTAATCTAAGATGTAAATGGGTATTTTGAGGAACTTGACGAATCAGCTTATAGAGATGGCATTACTAGACTGGAGCACCGCTATGAGAAATGTATCATCCTTAAAGGAGATTATGTTGAGAAATAAAAATAAAAAAATCTCAAAAACGTTGTTTTCTTGGTCAGGCCGGAAACTTATCAATCCATCCTCGTACATAACTTCCTTTTTTATAAGCGACCTATCCCCACTATTCGGCGCGTTCGATAAACCTCATGTCCTGATTGGTCGAACGCGCTAATAGTGAGATTGCCTACTGTATTATACTGCAGAGTGCACTGAACGGAATCGGATTTCTATTCTTATATTCAGTAAATATTTATATTTATATATTTCATTATATGCGTTCAATATATTCACGTTTCTAACAGTTTTGCTTTCTCGAAATCTATTCTATAATCTTGAGCGAAAGCATGTACAGCAACAGTAGACTCCTCTATGCGTCCGTATTCAAGATGTGCTTCATGTTCTCTTAATTTAGTCCTAACTGTTCTTTTTGATTGTCAAAGAAGGGTATTGCTCGAACTTTTTCGGAATTTTCGGTTGGATACAGTGATTTTTGGATTGAGTGTATTAGTTAGCAGACATCGCCACGGGTGGCTGTGACTTTGAGTTCTATTCTAGTTAATTATTCAACAAACTCAAGTTATTGTTTCCGAATAAAGACGAAAACGTAACCGATGCAAATACCCACTGTATTGATATTTGATGGCAATATTCAAAAACGATTTATAAAAAATTTTATGAAGTTGATATCAAGCACTGCACAGTAATTTAGAAGTTTGTGCTCTATTTCATTTTTTAAAGTTTATAATAAATGAGCTATCCACAAAAATCTTGATTAATAACTCATAACAATTATCAATTTTATACGTGAGGTAGGTAATATGGACTATTGATCACTTTCAATAATTATGTTTATATTATATTTCAGAAATATTCAATCATTGCACAATATTCTTGTTTCACTTCTCACTTACTATTATGAAAATCCCAAGGTTTCACCTCACGGGGGCATGTAATATACAGGTTGTGTCCGCTGAAGAGCCTATTAAAAGTATCTGGTGGACGGGTTTATCGATTAATTTAAAATAATGGCATTAGAGTAGATACCGAACTATAATTTGTTTGTTGTTTCTTCGTATTAAAAGGCATTCTTTTTCGAACATCTGTTAAAATTTGTCCTGAAACTAATTACAATTGAGCTATATATATATATATATATATATATATATATATATATATATATATATATATATATATATATATAACCACGCTTTCTTAATCACAGATCGCCTAGTAGGCCCTTCGACCAGGCTAGGCACAGAACATACTCTGGGCCTACCTGGACCGAGGGTTTAAATATCCGTGCATCTCGGAGACTCTCTCACTTTCTCTTCAACGACCTCTACGAATACACACTGTCTCAGAAAACCGGCTGCAGCACGCGTTGCCACCAGCCGGCTTTCCGTACCCACGCCATATTGCCAAACCGCCGTTGTTTACCAACGAACCACGAGTTTTTCATTTCATTTTAATTCTACGTTTACAGAGAGTGTTTGTGTTAACCATGAGTGTTTCCATCGTGTGTGTGACCCCATCCCGGTAGCAGAGGAGGTATATCGACTCGAATCTGTGCCAGAGTTCCTTTAGTGATTACAACCAACGGTTTGGTGGAAAGTCATCTCTTAAAAAACACAGAGAACTTGGGCTTGGAGCGGAGGGTTGTCTCGAACGCTCAAAAGGAGGTGCTGCTGGGTACGGTGAGGATCGATCCGCCTCCCTGTCTAACAACTTCTCGAGCAAGCTGGAGACGGTTTTGCTTTCAGGTTCCTCCATATTCGAATTCTTCCCGAATCAGGATAATAACTAAATCTAGATTCATCACTGAAGAGAAATGTGGCCCACCTCTTGATCCCAGTTTACGTGTTTTTGGCACCAAGCTAAACGAGCAGCGCGATTTCCATGGGTCAGTATATATATATATATATATATATATATATATAATAGATATCTCTTCTGGCTTGTAAAACCAAATATATGTATATCCTAAAACGACCTATGGCGTTCTTCTACGATACCTGTTCCATTGAAACGCGACCATAAACGGTTTATACACTTGGGCTACTAGAACCCTATACTTCCGTTGTGATCCCAGTGTGGAGCATGCCAACGGCTCGTAACATCTCTTCTCTAGTCGAATATCGTCTTTCCATGGTCGAATCATATATATATATATATATATATATATATATATATATATATACTCTACATAATTTGGTGAGGAATATATATATATATATATATATATATATATATATATATATATATATATATATATATATATATATATATATATATATATATATATATATATATATATATATATATATATATATATATATATATATATATATATATATATAGCCATATATATATATATATATATATATATATATATATATATATATATATATATATATATATATATATATATATATATATATATATATATATATATATATATATATATATATATATATATATATATATATATATATATATATATATATATATATATATATATATATATATATATATATATATATATATATATATATATATATATATATATATATATATATATATATATATATATATATATATATATATATATATATATATATATATATAATACACCTCAAAAAGTCTAGGGAACACTTCTGAATATCGTATCCAGAACGATCAAAATGGATGATTTTTTTTTAAAAATGAACACATGCATCAATTCCTCACCAAATTATGTAGAGTGCCCCAACAGATTTCAGTTTTTTTTTATAAAAAACTAAAAATGCAGCAGATGCGACGCTGCTTTATAATCATTTCATGTATTCAGTGTTTGGAATCAGTTAGTTGGCACTTTGTCTCTGTTGTAAGCACAAATAAAAGGTTCAAGTTTTGTGATTCGACCATGGAAAGACGATATTCGACTAGAGAAGAGATGTTACGAGCCGTTGGCATGCTCCACACTGGGAGCTCACAACGGGAAGTATCCAGGGTTCTGGGAAGTAGCCCAAGTGTCATAAACCGTTTATGGTCGCGTTTCAATGGAACAGGTATCGTAGAAGAACGCCATACAGGTCGTTTTAGGATTACTACAGTCGGCTAAGACCGATTTTTGGTTTTACAAGCCAGAAGAGATCGTACTACCACAGCATCTCAATTAGCTCAAGAGCTATCACGAGTTCATAATGTACAAATTTCCGACCAAACTGTGAGAAATCGACTGCACGAAGTTCAACTCCACTCCAGACGTCCTTTGAGAGTTCCACAACTGACCCATGGAAATCGCGCTGCTCGTTTAGCTTGGTGCCAAAAACACGTAAACTGGGATCAAGAGAGGTGGGCCACATTTCTCTTCAGTGATGAATCTAGATTTAGTTATTATCCTGATTCGGGAAGAATTCGAATATGGAGGGAACCTGGAAAGCAAAACCGTCTCCAGCTTGCTCGAGAAGTTGTTAGACAGGGAGGCGGATCAGTGATGTTTTGGGGAGGTATACGCCTTGGTGGAAGAACTGACCTCGTTTTCATACAGAACAACCTCACGGGAAATTCTTACGCAAATGAGATAGTTTTACCTGTAGCGGTACCGTATCTCCAAACAATGGGTCAAAATCCACTCTTCCAACAAGATAATGCTCCTCCTCATCGTGCAAGAGTTGTCTTGAACGTTCTTGAAGAGAATAATATCGATCTTCTACCGTGGCAATCCTGCTCCCCAGATCTGAATCCCATCGAGCATGTGTGGGACACCCTAAAAAGAAATCTCCTGCTTCAAAACGTCTTCCATCATGAACAGGAGCTACGATTAGCAGTTCAGGGGGCTTGGAATGACTTAGGCCAAAATGTAATAGACAATTTAATACTGACCATGCCGCGACGATGCCAAAGTGTCATTAATAACAGAGGTGGACCTTCTGGGTACTGAAAAATATAAGTGCTTCCATATCGTTACGCAAATATTAGTTCAGGATTTTTTTTTATGTTTTACCAAATTTGGTCATTTTCAAATTTCAATTTTTTTTTTTATAATAGGTGCTTTGGAGAAGTCAAATATTATTTTGTTTTCTTGAGAAAACATCATATACAATACATCCTAGCAAAAACCGAAAGATTTCTATAAATTCGAATCATCAAATTCATATTTTAAAGATATTGGTAAGTGTATATATATATATATATATATATATATATATATATATATATATATATATATATATATATATATATATATATATATATATATATATATATATATATATATATATATATATATATATATATATGGGCAATTTCTTGCCAAGGTGTACTCGATTTTCTGGTTTCACGCACTCTAGAGTAGGAACATCCTCACGATCCTCACCGTACCCAGCAGCACCTCCTTTTGAGCGTTCGAGACAACCCTCCGCTCCAAGCCCAAGTTCTCTGTGGTTTTTAAGAGATGACTTTCCACCAAACCGTTGGTTGTAATCACTAAAGGAACTCTGGCACAGATTCGAGTCGATATACCTCCTTTGCTACCGGGATGGGGTCACACACACGATGGAAACTCTCATGGTTAACACAAACACTCTCTGTGAACGTAGAATTAAAATGAAATGAAAAACTCGTGGTTCGTTGGTAAACAACGGCGGTTTGGCAATATGGCGTGGGTACGGAAAGCCGGCTGGTGGCAACGCGTGCTGCAGCCGGTTTTCTGAGACAGTGTGTATTCGTAGAGGTCGTTGAAGAGAAAGTGAGAGAGTCTCCGAGATGCACGGATATTTAAACCCTCGGTCCAGGTAGGCCCAGAGTATGTTCTGTGCCTAGCCTGGTCGAAGGGCCTACTAGGCGATCTGTGATTAAGGAAGCGTGGTTAACACGGTAACACGCTTATTCGGAGGAGCCTAGTGCGATCTATGGTGACATACCGTAGTGGAAACGGTAACACCTTCATTTCGAAAGCCAGATCCTGATATTTCTCGATCTTCTCAGTGTACGCCTTCGTTAAATTATCGCCTGCAGGAATCGTCACATCAATAAGACCTGCTCTATCTATCTTTCTTATAGAATATGAAGATATCGGGCCTATTATGCTGCACTGCACGATTGGTGATAACAGTGTTGTCCCAGTAGATTTTGTAGCCTTCGTTTTCAAGCACTCCCCTAGGTTGATAAAGATGATGCTTAACCTTTTGTTTGAGCAGCGCCAATTTTAGTGCTACTTCTTGGTGGTATATTTTGGCAACAGCGTTATGCCTTTCCAGGTAATGCTTGGGTGCCAGTATGGGACATGAAGACGTCACGTGTTGGATAGATTCGGTTGAGCGAGAGCACTTTTGATAGAGATCCGATGCTATATCCTGTTTGGATATTTTTATAGGCTCTGGTCGGCATCAGTATATATATATATATATATATATATATATATATATATATATATATATATATATATATATATATATACACTCGCAAAATTAGCGGAACACTCGAAAATTTAACCAAATTCGAAGTTCGATATTTTTCCTAATTCTCAACCGATTTAGATGATTTGTTCTTCAAATTATAGATCAACTCTTCTGCTTTGTAGAAATTATAAGAGAAAACAAAAAAATTGAAAAAATTTTATACGGGGCAAAACTAAAAGTGTTTTTTGTCAAAATTCGTAACACCCTGTGGAATTTCGTGGTCCGAGTTGAAACGTACAATATCATGGTCAAGACACATCTTCCTACAGTAACGCCCTTTTTGTTTCATGCGTTTATCTCTATTTTTGCAAAATATATTTAATTTCAAGTGGAAAATCACCATTTTGGAGAAATTCCATTGAATCAAGAAATTGTCATTAAAATTCGTCTATCAATTTGGAATTTTTTATTATCACCAGGCGTGTCGAAATTGTCGTTTGCGATTTTCATGTTCGAATTGCATTAGTTATTGATGACAATTTGGTTAATTTGGTGAAAATTAAGAATTCATAAGAGATAACAGTCGGTAGGTATTAAAATACACAACCGAATTCTGGGACCATTGATAAAACTTTTCATTTACACATGTGCACACCTTTTTTTATCAAATATGAAATACAACACACGTTTTTTTTTCTATATGACCACATTTGCACTTGTTTAAAGAACGAGAGTTTTCCATTCTTTGATTTGATACAAATTTGATCGGTTGCGGTGTTTTGTGATTCTGTTACTGTTTACGATTCGAAACGGTATTTTCATTCAGAATGAGAGATTTACCACCAACCTCAGTAGCAAGGGCAGTTACATTGATCGAGGAAGGGCGCACCTACCGCTCAGTCGGTACCATGTTAGTGTCTCGACGTCGGTTATCCATCGAATGTACCGACGTTACAGGAAACTGGATTGTAAGTGAGGAGGCGAGGACAAGGAAGAAATCGGGCAACCTGCGCTATACATGACCGTTTCATCCTCAATCAAACCATAAGAAATCCTCGTCTTACTGCTGTTCAGGCACTTAACCTTTACAAGCAATGGATAACATTAACGTCAGTGTGAGGGCAGTCAGAAGACGATTAAATAAAGTTGGTCCGAGATCATACGCGCAAGCAAGAGCACCAAGACTCGATAGAGCCCATCGGGTAGCAAGATTGGCGTTTGCTAGGGAGCATGTAGCATGGGCAATCAATCAGTGGAGACGAGTTTCATTTAGTGATGAGAGCCGATATTGTATGAATTTCGTGGATGGTAGAGATAGAATATGGAGGCATCGAGGGAACGGTACAATCAAGCGAACTTAGCAGGAACTGAGCAATACGGTGAAGGGTCAGTTATGATATGGGGTGGCATATGCTTGGGAGTACGAGCAGATCTGGAGATTATTGGCAATGGATCACTTAATGCCTATCGGTATATAACAGAAATCTTGGAGCCCCATGTTGTGTCTTTTGCTCCTTACATAAGGGAAAATTTCGTTTTTATGCACGATAACGCGCGCCCTCATACTGCGCGCATAGTGATAGAATATCTCAATGAAGTAGGGATCACACGAATGGACTGGCCGTCACGGTCACCGGATTTAAACCCGATCGAACATGTTTGGGACATTCTTGGAAGAAGGGTTCGACAACGGAATCCAGGCAACGTTGAAGAGCTGACATTGGCTTTGGTGGAAGAGTGGGAGAACATATCTCAACAGATGATAGCCAACATAATTGGGAGTATGCGAAATCGTATGCGCGCTGTAATAAGAGCTCGGGGGGGTCATACTCGCTACTAAAATCAAATGTTTTTTTTTTTTTGTGGGTCATCATGGAAATTTTTCTCAACATGTTCATTTCATTTCACGAGTGTATCGCCAGGATACACACCTGCTCTCAATTTTGGACAGGAATGATAATTATTATAGAGTGTCACACAAAAAAATTCAAAATAAATGTGCAAAATCAACGATTTTTCCAGTGTACTTTCTCCCGGAGCGTGAAATTGGCCAGTGAATTTCAAAATTTTCATTTCGTTAGATTTCCGCTTCTCTAATTTTGATTTTATTTTTCGGCTAACCTCCGATGTTATGCACCTACGCAAGATTAAAAATAAATTCTTGAAATTTGTGACTTTTCGCTTCAAATTGGATATCTCTTGTAAAAATAGAGATGAATGCATAAAACAAGAAGGGCGTTACTGTAGGAAGATGTGTCTTACAGACCATGATATTGTACGTTTCCACTCGGAGCACGAAATTCCACAGCGTGTTACGAATTTTTGACAAAAAAAAAACTTTTAGTTTTGCCCCCGTATAAAATTTTTTCCAATTTTTTTTTGTTTTCTCTTATAATTTCTACAAAGCAGAAGAGTTGATCTATAACTTGCCGAAAAAATCATCTGAATCGGTTGAGAATTAGGAAAAATATCGGACTTCGAATTTGGTTAAATTTTCGAGTGTTTCGCTAATTTTGCCTCCGAGTATATATATATATATATATATATATATATATATATATATATATATATATATATATATATATATATATATAATTTTTTTCCTCCGAAACATAAAACGAGTACTGATAAACCTCTTTCATCCAGGTGGTCCCTACAACAAATCTCGCAAACTTCTTCAGAAAATTTCTCAAGGAATGAAACCCGCTCCACCATGGCAGGTACAATAGGCCAAAAGGCCTGAATACTGCCCACAAAGTTCTGAAAACATTTTAAATTCTCGGGTGAACTGTAAAAATCATAACTTCATACGCATTCTCGCTGTCAATTGGCAACCTGCAGCTAAACGATATTTGGTCGAAATTTTTTTTATTTTGTTTATTCGATATCTGTGATTCAACCAATTCCTATCAATTATTGAACACTAAATACACGTTTGACATTCAAGCTATGTTGATACTCAATATTTGTCCTTTCAGCTGTAACGTTATACTACAACACCGTTAATATATGACGTTCAAGCTCTAATGACATTCAACATATTTTGAGCTTCCGTCCTCTGACATTTCAAATCTACGTTATCCAAAATTTAATCATAAGTAATCCTCATTTCCTGAGAGACGCGATCCAATAAAAATTACCCAAATTATTTCATACAGATTCATTGCAGCAGCTACATAAAGATCCACAGAATTACGCTAATACTTATTTGCCTATTCCCGTAATAAACGGCACATCCATTCAGATTCAATCTATCTCATTCCTCGAAAAATCAAAATGAATTCACTTAAAACGGGCTGGCTCAGGTGCCACCCCAAATTCATCTCGTAGGCGTCCTAGATGGGGAGAAAACTCGAGGCGTCTGCGGCGACGTGCCGTTAGAGGGCGCAAGCCGTCGGCCGCCGCCACTTTGCCTGTTTGTTTTTCACTTCACGGAAGTGGATATTCATTAAGCCTGGGCGTTTTATCGACGCCGATACGGGATTAGAGACGTAAGGTTTAATAAAACTGACAGTGTAGATTTTTGGGGAGTTAATAGAATGATAGCGAACCAGGGACGTATTTCAGTTATTGGGGTCATCGTAATTTATGGCATAACGAGGTTATTCGATAGAGCTCGGGAACGGCTCCACGTTTTCTTTATGCCGCTAATTTCGATTGGCAATAGCGTCTCTTTCAAATTAATTACAAACGATTGAGCGTTGCGTTATTGACTGTTCAAGATCAACGGTAACATATCTGGAAAATTGAACAAACGTATCATCCTTAGAAGAGACTATGTCAAAAGGCGAAAAGCGCTTTTTCTATTATATTAATGAAAGCTAATTGAAAAAAATCATTGAGGAGAAACCTACTGAAGTGAAAATTAACGCTAGGTGTATGGAAAAGAAATGTTTCTTTGTGTATATTTGCAGTAATAGTGGTATCAAAAGTTAAAATTTATCAATTTGTGATATGTGTCTGTTATTGATTTTCATTGTAAACCAAAAAACTTGCAGTTATTGACACTTTCAAGCCTTTGCGTTTTTTACTGTGTATCTTCATCGGAATGTGGTCGAAATTAAAAAATCGTAAACGTCTTGCAGTAGTTCTGACCAGAAGTGGAAATATCTGTTACTAACGTTTTTTGGGATTAAAATATTCCCCAAAGTTTTAACACTTTTCAATATTAGTTTTATTTTAATTTCTATGAATACCATTTTCATTTCGATTGTTCTTAAGCATTTCTTAGGGCTGGTGGATTATTGGAGAAATAATTATTCAACATAATACTGTGACAAAAAAGGATCCGGAAATTCTCATTTAAATTGCCCGCGTTTACTATTTTTAAGTATTTTAAGTTCCTGTATGTTGGTAGGACTGTCCTTAATTACTATGCCAAACATAAACGTGATCTGTCAACTAGTTTGTTGAAACCAGTCGACCTCAGGGGTACTCTGCAAATTTTACAATGGAAAAGAATATTGGACAAAGATTTTGTCTCAAATTTTGTGTTTTGAACGAAATTCCGTGTGCTGAATCGTTGCGAATGCTGGAAAAGGCTTATGGAGATTCTGTTTTATCGAAAAACTAATTTTACGAATGGTACAGAGCCTTCAAAGGCTCGGTCGGGAGATCGTCGAAGATTTGCCTCGTTCTGGACGACCTTCGACCTATTCAACCGACGATAACGTCTGAGAAATCAAGGAAATGGTGCTCAAAAATTGTCATGCCAGTGTTAGAAAGATGGCTCGAAATCTCAACATCTCTCGTGAAACCGCTCGTTAGATTTTGGTGAAACATTAAGCATGCGGCGCATCTCCGCTCGGCTCGCTCCGATAGAGCTGAATTTTCAAAAACACTACCGGATGCAGGCAGCTGCAGATATGCTGGATCGTGTGAATTCTGATCCCACGTTCATGGGATGGATCATAACTGGTGATGAGACATAGATCTATGAATACGACACTAACGACGCAACAGTCATCGGAATGGGTGGGAAAAATGAGCCAAAACTGATATATCCTCGCCAAAGTCGTTCGAAAATCAAGGTGATGCTGATTGTTTTCTTCGATATTCGTGGTATGGTTCATAATGAATTCGTGCCGCAAAGTTAAACGATCCATGAGGAATTCTTTTTTACCGTTTTGAGACGTTTGCGTGAAAATATTTGCTGTAAACGGCCGGATTTGTGGAAAAACATTTTCTTTGCATGACGATAACGCACCAAATGACCAAACACTCGATAAATACCATCGAGCAGCCGTTTTATTCACCTGATCTAGCTCCGTGTAACTTTTTTCTTTTCTTTAGGCTGAAACTGCCGCTCTGGGGAACCAGATTTGATTCCATAGACGTAATAAAAGAAAATTCGCAGAAGGCCCTGAAAGCGCCTACTAAAAATTGTTTCGATGGTTAAAAATTCAATAAAAATTGAAGTAGACTACTTTTTCATCGCAGTATATAAACTTCTACTGAATAAATTTGGGTTTTCGATTTTATAAGTTAATTTTTTGACACAGCGTATTTTGATCTGCCTATCTCCTGATCTGATTCGTAGAAACGAGAGTTTCCAAACGCATTCTCCTTCAACATCGACACACTGAATAAAACATATCATCCCGGAAACTTTCAATCTTCCACGACAATAACATAATAAAAGTTCATTTTCCGGGCACTTTCCACGTCGACTTTTGCCATAATAAGAGATAAAACTCATTTCTTGGAGAATTCGAAAGTTTTTCGCAAGGCGACAACTTCTTCGGTATCAAATTTGCAATTTGGTCAAACGGAATTCGGTCGCGTCGCATCTTACATTTTAATGAGTACATGACTCATAAAAGCGGCATGGAAACTTTTCAATGGAAATTTGTTTTGCCGAAAGGAAAACGGGGGAAAGCTGCATAAGCGAAGCTGGCGCTGCATGTTTGCCAAAGATTGATTTTCTCATTCCGGTCGAGTCGGACTCTCTGATTAAAGTGAAAATGTATATCGCGGTGGGGTAATTCGGACATACCTTATTTTCGCTTCGGTCGGCAGTGTTAGATATGCAGATTTCGCGGCTTGATTACTAGAACTCAATCAAAGAGCTGTGTTTATTCGAAAGCAATGAATTGAAAGAGTAATTAAATCTACGATCGTCTAATACCCAGAACATTATACACTTCAAGTGAAACGATACTCTTTACACATGCCTACAAAAAAAAATTCTTTTTTGGTGCAGCTCTGTTTGTGTATAAGGTCGACAAAGTAGGTAATGTACAAATATTGCCATAATATCTCAACAATGTTTACATGTGAAATTATCGCTATATCGATCACATCGAAGAATTTTATTCTAGGAACAATATTCAACCAATACCCATTCACAACAACAGTGATGTTGTGAATGTGTATGCAATACTGACGAGGTCAAATGGGACCGAAACTGCAGTCTATTGCTCCTATTCATGACATCCGGCCGAGCTGTAACGCTGCTGTGTTGCCCTGGTTGACGGTGATTATGAGAGGTGTATCGGAATACCAACCCCTTCTGGAAAGGATATTTGACATTCAACGGAAGGTTGAATATTGTTCCTTGAATAAAAATTCTTCAATGTGTCTACACATATAGGGTGTTACATAATAATATGTCACAACTTAAGGGGGTAAATCTACGTGCAATTTTAAGAAAAAAAGTTCATAAAAACATAGGTCCGCAAAAGCTTCGTTACGGAGCTACAGAATGTTGAAATTTCCGAAAAAAATTTGTTTTTTCTTCAAACCTCCTGCAGTTTTTGAGATATTCAGCCCAAATTTGGAATTCAAGCTATTTTCTACATCCTCCATCATTACCCGTCCTAAATGTTAACTACAATCTACAAGGTGTTTTCTTTTCTCTGGAGCCATGTGTATTTTAACCCTTCAAAACTTTTTTGCAGTAAGCCACTGATCAACGTACAAGCAATTTTCGTCATCTTCGTTCAATTTAGAATCTTTTTTGACATTTGCAATTTTTTCGTATCTTCAACCGTTCTCGAGCAAAAAATTATTGAACGATTGTATGCATTCGCTGAATTGAAAGCACTTCTAATTTAAAAAATGACTAGTAGGTTTTGATTTTTTCATTTATTTGTTTAGTTTGACAGTTGCTTAGGATGAATGAGTGTTGCTCGAATCATTCATTAAATTAAAGATTAGTTTAAAGACTTTTGAAGTTATTGCTGTAAGAAAAAATGGCTAATTTTACTAACGCCGAATTGGCTGATATCCATTACATGTACGGTCTGGCTGACGGCAACACAACAGAAGCTTGGCGATTATATCAGGTGCGCTTTCCAAATCGAGTAACACCAGACAGGCGAACATTTTCAGATATCCACAGAAAGTTGAGGAAACTGGTACTTTTACTGCAAATAATCATTTAAAAGGTGCAACTCAAACTATGAGAACCCCAAATATTGAGAACGTAGTTTTGAATTGTATTGATTTGAATCCTTATGTGAGTACAAGAAAAATCGGAAATCAGTTGAATATTTCACATGTTCTAGTTTGGAGGATTCTCCACGGGTTTTTATTGTACCCGTTTCATATTCAACGCGTCCAAACTCTACTTCCCCGAGATTTTCCTTCAAGACTGAATTTCTGCCGATGGTTCTTAGATAAAATTAGAGATAACACTCATTTCGATAGTGAAATAATGTTCACAGACGAAACTAACTTTTCGAGAACTGCTATTACAAATTTACGCAATAATCATTATTGGGCTGAGGAAACCCGCATGTGATTGAAGAATCTCTTCGTCAAGAACCATTCTCACTAAATATTTGGGTCGAAATAATCGGAAATTATTTGATTGGGCCATTGTTTTTGCCTAACAGACTGAACGTTCCCGCTTATCGGCAATTTCTTGAGGAGGAGTTACCTTTATTGCTCGAGGATGTGCCACTTTTGGTGAGAAACATAATGTGGTTCATGCATGATGGGCACCAGCACAGTTTAGTGGAGAAGCTTGGGAATTCTTAAATAATACATTCAACAACCGATGGATAGGTCTGGGTGGGCCAGAACCATGGCCTCCAAGGTCCCCAGACTTAAATAGTTTAGACTTCTTCTTATAGGGATATCTCAAAAGTTTAGTTTATAACCCTCCAGTTAACACTGTAGAAGAATTGATAAATCGAATAATAACCTCTTGTGACACGATGAGAAATACCCCAGGAATATTTGAGGCTAACAGTGCAAAAATGGTGTAAGCCCAGACTACTTCATTAGGAGATAATGATGAATTGAAATTTTGTTAGATGTATTTTGAATTTAATTCATTTTGTGAACATTGTTTTAATGATTTGGTTTTTAATTCATAAAAAGAACTTCAGAATCTACAATAGTTCTGTACTTTTGTGTTAATGTTGAATTTATGTATTCAACACCAAAACTGTATCCAACAAAAAATTTGGATACACCACTTTTGTACTGTTAGCCTCATTTCAAAGAGTGCGTGATAATATGCGAAGGACAGAGGCCTTTATTCTTGTAGGTGGAGGACAGTTTCAGCAATTTATTCTGTTTGAATTGTTCTTTTTTTCAGTTTGATATTGAATAAGTATGAGTTGAGTCTCAGAAGACAAGCTATCATAATAAAAGTGAAATTTGGGCGTACCTATCGGGTATTTTTTTCGTTCATTCTTTATTTAGCGAATAACATACAATTCAAGTAATTCGAATTCAATAATTTTTCTCTCGAAAACGGTTGGAGATACGAAAAAATTACAAGTTTCAAAAAAGTATCTGAATTGAACGAAGATGACGAAAATATATTGTACGCTGATCAGTGGCGTACTGCAAGGGCAAAAGGAGACATGACCTCGGAAAAGAAAACACCTTGTGAATTTCAGTTGAAATCTACGACATGTTATGATGGAGGCTGTAAAAACTAGCTTGCATTCCAAATTTGGGCTGAATATCTAAAAAACTGCAGTTTTGAAGAAAAACCCATTTTTTACGGAAATTTCAACAGCCTGTAGCTCCGTAACGAAGCTTTTGCGGACCTATTTTATATAAACTTTTTTTCTTAAAATTTCATTTAGATTTACCCCTTCAAGTTGTGACATACTATTATGTAACATTCTGTATAGATATAATTCCGCAAAGTGTAATTTTTTTGAGATTATACTATGAACCTAATTGACAACCAGATATGAATAAGAAGCGTTAGTATTTCGACATATCGCTTCCTTTCTGACACGGTGTGTTGGGGTGCGGTAAATAGGCGAGCTAGTGTGACTTCTTGAAATTTTCTGTTTATCTACCCTTTGTTACCATGGTTTTCCGGTGGAAATGGTGAGTGGCCTTTGTCTCGGTTTGTTGGTGGGCGCAATACATTTACATGTTTTGTAAAGCTCCAATGATTTGAGATGAATGAGTATGCATTATTGACGAGTTCAAATAAGGCCGAAACTACAGTCTATTGCTCCTATTCATGACATGGCCATGGCTGACAGTGATTATGAAGGGTGGATCGGAAAAGCAGCTCCTTCAAGGAAGGATATTTAACATCCTTCGGCAGGTTGAATATTGTTCCTTGAATAAAAATTCTCCAAGAAATTAATCATTCGATAAACTTTTCAGACCTGACAATAACAGAATAGACTAACAATTTGATTTATAACATCAACATACACTCAACTATTCCCATGGACTCATTCTATCACTTAAATCACTACTTGGCAGCTTATAATTCAGACTTCAAAATCGAAATATACATATCAGGAAATTAAATAACAATATGTATCTGGTTTTTATAGATAGAATTATCCAGCGTGAAGAAAAACATCAAATAACACCATTATTATATTCCATAAAAGATACTCCCTTGAAAAAATATGATAGTTTCAACTACGCTGGTTCTCCTCCCATTAACTTAACTCTTTCTCAATTTAAAACCTCTTTCTCAAGTGGTCTGAACTTTAGCAAATTATTCTTCTTCCTCTTAAGATGCATCTTCTAACGAAGATCGGCGATCATCAGAGCAATCTTCACTTTGGAGGCCGCAGCTCTGAACAGGGACTTCGTACTCTTGTTGAACCACTGTCGTAGGTTCATAAGCCAAGATGTTCTTCTTCTACCGGGCGCTCGTCTTCCTTGGATCTTGCCTTGAATGATGAGATGAAGCAGTTTGTATTTTTCATTTCTCATAATGTGGCGGAAGTATTGGAGTTTCCTCGTCTTCACAGTGGTGAGTAGTTGAGCGTCGTTGTTTACTCTTCGGAGAACTTCGGCGTTGGTCACGTGGTCTCGCTATGAGATGCGAAGAATTCGCCGTTACACCCACATTTCAAATCCAGCTATTTTATTCTCGAGACATTGAGTTATAGTCCAGCCTTCTACTCCATATAGCACAATGGGAAAGACGTAAAAGCGAACCATCCGCAGACGCAAGTCGAGACTGAGATCTCATTCGTGTGCAGCCTCTTCATCTTCACAAATACAACTCTTGCCTGTTCGATTCTGCTTTGTATTTCGGGTTTCATCTCCCATTTGCTGGTTACTAGGCAACCAAGATATTTAAATTGCGTGCACTGCTCAATTTGTTGCCCATCTAGCTGTAGCGTAGCCGGTACATCATCTGTCTTATTAATTACCATAAACTTCGTATTTTTGACATTTATTTGAATATCATATCTAGTTGCTGTTGTAAGCTTTCTGCCGACGAGCTAATGAGGACTGTGTCATCTACGTACCTGATGTTGTTGACAAGTATATCATTCACTAAAAATTCCTTCAGTCGCACCCTTCAAATCTTCAGCTTCTATTTTTTCCGAATAGAGGTTGAAAAGTGTAGGCGAAAGCCAGCATCCCTGCCTCACTCCTCTTACGATTGGGATGTCTCTTGTCTCATCAAAGTCCACGAGAACTGACGCCACTTGATTCCAATACAAACTTGCAATAGTATAATTATGTCTGTCGTCCACACCAACATCTTTCAGTATCCCGATGAGTGGAATGTATCTGACCGTGTCAAAGGCTTTTCCGTAGTCGATAAAACAGGCAAATACGTCGACGTTCATATCAATATCTCTTGTCCCAAATCCGTTCCTGAAGCCAAATTGTTTTCTAGAGATGTGTTCATCACATTGTCTGTATAATTTTGAAAAATACTTTAAGGACGTGGCACATGAGACTAATAGTGCAGTGGTCTTCACATTTCTTGGAATTGGGTTTCTTCGGCAGAGTGATGGAATGAGATTTCAACCAATCCACTGGCAATTTACCTTCTCTGTACACTTTGTTGAACAGTTTTGTGAGATATTTAACTACTTCATCATCAAGCAGCTTCAGGATCTATCCATGTACGTCGCCGGGGCCAGTGGCTTTTCCATCTTTGAGTTGTTTAATTGCATATCGAACTTCATCTCCAGGATGCTTGGTCCCGTACTCGTTTCTTGCAAGCCGTGTGATTCTTCTCTCATATCATGGAAGAGCTGCTGTGCGTATTCCTCAGATATTCGCTTTTTGTCCTCGATCTCGTTGACAGTGTTGCCAAGTTGATCTTGAAGAACACTCATTTCTCTTCTTTGTCTTTTTCTAAGCGACTCTCGAATCTTTCTGTGGAGATTAAACGAATCAAGTCGTTCTTGCAGCTGTTCGTATTCTCGACATTTTTCATCTTCTATACGTTGCTTAGCTTCTCTGACTGTTCTTTTAATACATTTGTGTGCATCTCGGTATTTTGTTAGGTCAACAAATTATTATTTAATGCTGAAAAAAACAGACACGTTCAAAAAATCAAGAGTTTATAAAATTGCTTGCAAAGAGTGTACGGTTGCTTATGTTGGCCAAACAGATAGGAATTTCGATACCTGATTTGAAGTACATATACTGTCTGACAATAATTCTCCAACATGTGAACATATAAAAACCACGAAATATTCAATACATTCGAAAATACATTTATCAAAATTCTCTTGGAATCTTTGTAATTCTGTTCGAATGTTTGGAAATCCATTAACTTTGTCAAAACCCAAGTAGAATCACCCTTAATAACTAGCTAGACATTAATACCTCCCCACTACTTAATACTACTTAATACCCACTGAGGTAAATTGTAGCCTTTTAAATTCGAATGAATACTCTGATGGCTTCAATATTCCAGGTATGAACAAAGTTTCCCCTTGAACGCATCCAGTGAGTACAGTAGCCTTGACAATGTCAAGGTGGAGAATTTCTTTCTGCAGTCTGGTGCGCTCAATATTTCTAAATAACATAGCTGCTGCTCCAATTTTTGAAAGGAAATTATGTGGTGGAAGATCTGATGGGTTTAGAGTATTCAAGAACTCCACTGGATAGTAAATTGAATCCACTGACTTATACTGTACTTCAACTGCTTCAAATGGCTTGAGAAAAGATCATTTGTTGAGGATACGTTTTTATTTTTGTGATGGTGAATAGCACGCTTACTTAACCATTCAATAGGATTTGCCATAATATTCGCGGCATCAGGTAAACTGTGTTAGTGTCAAACTTTGGGAACTAGTAATTCTACCATCAATTGTAAGATAATCGCCTCATAAATGGACTCTCGTGTTTTTATTAAGCGACTTTCTTTATGTGACTCCAAGTGACGACTTTAAACATGACTCTACCGCATCTGCTCATATGTCTCTGGGTACTACGAGTAAGGTCTACTGAAAGTCTCCAGCTAACAGAACTGAGAAGCCCATTAGGCACTTATATCTTCCAAAGTTCGATTAAGAGCTTCGACATCACGTTTGTGGAACATCGTCCATTCGTTCCACGCTAGTAACTTAGTGTCTTCAAAAACTTGCCCTTTGTTACTCTGTTCAGAACTATTACATATGGGACTTCAAAAATGGTAAATATTAAGGAACAGCTTGAATGCCGAATGGGCTGTTCAACGACCATTTAACAAAATATCAGCGCTTCCAGAAGAAGTGACAGCAAAAGCTATTCCACGGTTTTTATGTATTTTGCCTAGTAACTTATTTAGGACAAACATTTTGCTGGAACCCCCAAGATCATCTTGAAATAATATTTGACCTGGGATTTCATCAACAATTTCGAGTATCTGGTTATAAAAGCAGCACTGCTCTTCAGTTAGCAAAACTTCTTCATCAGACACTATTTGGGCGAATAAATCAGTTTCGTAAGTAATTTCTCTAAAGAAGTCTCTCTTTTGCGACAATGGCTCAATTCTTAATAATTCTGTTAAACCATATTGCCCTAAATGTCATCCTCCCAAAGACAATATTGTCCCCTCAACAGCAGTCAAACATTTATTGCAATCTACATCCACAACCAGAAAAACATCTTCTAACTCTATTTGTCGTTTTATATCCTCCAAGAGACTATCTCTATGTTTTTTCCGAAGACCCCTAGCGTCTGCTAATTGGCAAAAAACAACAATACGGGTAGAGTACCTCCACACTATACCTTGAACATGGTGATGCTTTGATTATAATCTTCATTACAAACCAATTGAGTGGTCACCCAATTCACTGGATCTTACGCCATAAGACTTTCTGCTACGATTATGATATGATGTAATGATAATAATAATATCATCGATTAGGGCAATACCAAGAAGTAAATGAAGTCTATTTCGAATCTTTTGTACATTAATATTCATTTTTTGTAGATGTCTATTCATATGGACTTATAAGATGAAGTTGTAGGACAAGGATGAAAATAAATAGTCCATCGCATTACAATTCGTGCCATTTAGAAAAATTTTTCGGCGTTCTTCTCGCCTTCTTTATAACCACAAAAGAACAAAATTAGATGCTTAATATGACTGACTAAAACGAAAATAGAGTTTAAATTATGTGAACAAATTTTTTTGATTTAATCAAAGTTCATACTCCTCATAATTTAGTATTACGCATTCGTGGATTAAGTATAGTAATCTATTCGCATATAATAATTCACGCGATTCACGACAAAACCGAAAGCAGGAGTGTCAGCAATCATTACATGCTTGTTAAATAATATACGATAATCTACACGGTGCCATAAGAAAGCCATAAACCTTCCCTGACGATATGTGCTGGAAGTTTAATTCAATTCACTGGTGCAAGTTTAGATGCCACATTATAAATACTACAAGGTACAATCTATTAAATCATCGCCATCACCTTCATATTCAGCAGTATGTTCGTCAAAATTGTGCCTCTTCTTACCTGTCATGCATCTTTGTCTATCTACAAAATAAATAAATCGAAGAAAGGGTAAAATGAAAGAAGACTTTGTTAGAGGAATTTGCAATGCTAATTTTTTTTGGAAAGCGCAGTTTTCGAATTAACATGGTGGTAAACGATTCTGGCCTTTCGGTTTGCTATCGAGACAATGAACTCCTCATGCATAAACAAGACAAAGAAGGCGTTTTCCTCTTTCTATTCACAATATTTCAAGTAGCTGCAGTACTAAATCTCCGAAATCTCTTCACTCTGTAAAGGGTGGGCAAATTTCGATATATTTTCACGGCAGCTATGTGAAATATTGCAGATAGAAAAAATGAACCCTCCTCTCTCGGTCTTATTTTCAGGGACTAGTTTAGTTATGCCAGAATTTTTCTGATATCTCTTTCCGTTCTAGACTTATTCAAAATTTCTCGAATTTTGTGAAAATCGTCAATCGCAGATATCACGATCATCATCAAAGTTACATAAAAATAAGTTTGACATTCTACAGGAATTTTTTTAAGTAGAATAGAGTGCTATGTGAAAACAAATTTGTAGCTAAGCGGTTTTGGAAATTTAATGCAAACATGCTTTTTTTTATACAAACTATTGGAAATTTTACCTCTATTGAATCAAGCAATTTTTTTCCTTTTCAGATATATATAATACTCGTAGACAATCATTGCGTTCAATACCTGTTTCACAGAAAAACCTGAAATTTCCACAATTCCATTCATTAGGTGCATGCCTATCAACGATTCATATTGTTCTATCACTGAAAACCACAGATTTTGAAAATTCTTTTTAAGATCATGGTTATTTCTATGGTTTGATTCGTTTTAGACCATAGTAATTAACTCTGATCTTAGAATTCGACAAAGACTTTTACTCTTTATAAATCGAATTACAGATGAACATTAATTTTTTTGAAATTCGAAACTTGCCAAACTGAGGAATCTACGTGAAATATGAGTCCATGCATGTTGCTTTGGTTAATACCAAAGCAACATGCATGGACTCTATTCTATTAGAATTATTAGAAAAGTTATGCGAGTTAAAAAAAATATTATTATGAAAAACAAGACCTATGACATTAAACTTTCCTCAAACGAAAACCAAAAACACATACGGCAATCTTTAACACAAACAAAAAGTCATGACGATACAATTGGGGGAAACTACTTCATCGCAAATATTCAGAACTGTTGCCATTGTTTTCAATGCATAAATGATATTGCTACCGGGATGGGGTCACACACACGATGGAAACACTGATGGTTAACACAAACACTTTTTATAAACGTAAATTTAAAATGAAATAAAAACACGTGGTTCGTTGGTAAACAACGGCGGTTTGGCAATATGGCGTGGGTACGGAAAGCCGGCTCGTGGCAACGCGTGCTGCAGCCGGTGTTCTGAGACAAAGTGTATTCGTAGAGGTCGTCGAAGAGAAAAGTGAGCGAGTCTCCGAAATGCACAGATATTTAAACCCTCGGTTCAGGTAGGCCCAGAGTACGTTCTGTGCCTCGCCTGGTCGATGGGCCTACTTGGCGGTCTGTGATTAAGTAAGCGTGGTTAACACGGTAACACGCTTATTCGGAAGGGCCTAGAGCGATCTATGGTGAGATACCGTAGTAGGAAACGGTAACAATATCGCCGAGAAACACTACGGCAGGCATTGTAAATATGAATATTGTTAACAGAAGCAAGGCATTCCCGGAAATTTTCTTCTGCCTCTTCTAAATTGTTACTGTTCCTCTTGTAGAGTGAATCCTCAACATGACCCCAAAGAAAAAATCTAGTGGCGTCAAGTTAAGGGAACGAGACAGCCACCTCAGAGGACCTTTAGTCCCTATCCAATTATGTCCAAATTTCAACAGATGAGTGATGGCCCTTGTTTGGTGGGAAGGGGCACCATCGTGTTGAAAAAAATATTTGATCTTTGTGCTAACGGAAGTTTATCGAGAAATCCTTCAACGATGTTACTGTTGATGATTTCTTCATACCGTTCTCCATTCAAATTTTCATAAAAAATTTCAAACGCCAAAACGCGATCTTTCAGTGCACACCACACATTGAAACCATATCTTCCTTGATGCTGCACATCAATATGGCGTTGAATATTTACATCGGACCATAAATGCTCATTAAAGCGATTAAATATCCCATTTGACTTCCCTGAGAAAGTCTGGGTGTTCTTGGATATTTTCTAGATACCTATTGCAGAAATTTAGTCGGCGATGGGGATTCTATGACAGTAAAAATTGGGAGACTCGCATTTTGAAGGGTTTAAACTCGTTCTGCTTCAGAATGCCGAGCGCCCGACGTCTCAAAATTCCTATTTCTGCTTCTATTTGTCTACCCGAACTTGAAGGTTTGGCCGTTACAGCCGTTACATGATATTTTTTATTTTCTGACTGAGTCACTATTGATAAGATTCTCTTTCATTCTTCGAAAGATAGATTTATGTGGCTGGTACATTTCAGGATACCGATTGAAATATGTTTTGGCCATTGCTGCTCAATCATACCCACTAAGAATATAATCTTTCATCATATCGATCTTTTCATAATTTTCATAGTTATGATTTCTATTCAGCATCTTGAAACAAATAAACCCTCAGGTCAACAAATTCTTAAATGTAATAGTTGGAACAAACAACTAACAAGCAGCTATTTCGATATTCAATAAACATTAATACCTATACTGAAACTGGAATCGTAAGTGTCAAACTCTAAGACTACAGTTAATTACTATGGTCTAAATCGAATCAAACCATTAAAATAACCATGATCCTTGATAGGATCTTCAAAACCTGTCGTTTTCAGTGATTTATTTATTTATTTATCGTATGGCATATCTAATGAGTATAACATAAATTTTACATGACAAACACCATGTTAAGACACAAAAAAAAGACGAACAGTATTAGTGCTACAACTCCAAGTCTAAACTATTGTTAATATAATCGGTTGTTCGT
The DNA here is from genome assembly GCA_013387265.2 of Cryptolaemus montrouzieri. NCBI lineage: Eukaryota > Metazoa > Arthropoda > Insecta > Coleoptera > Coccinellidae > Cryptolaemus > Cryptolaemus montrouzieri. The sequence continues at coordinate 25,412,699 of JABFTP020000144.1, read as the reverse complement.
GGAGTCGCAAAGAGAAAGTCCTCCGGACGGCAGCTATGGGCTCTACGAGGGTAATCTTGGACAATATGGCGAATTGTCTGCCTGTCAGCTCCGCAGTTGCATTATGGTGATGGTCTCATGTTCCATTTGTGGAAGGTAGGTTGCGGCGCATCTACCACGGTTGGTCCTTATTCGATTGAGTGCAGTCCGTGTCTTGCGGGGCAGCTCAAACCCTGTTGGAGGGATTGTTATGCAGGGCATATTCCGCAATTCAGGAGATATGGCTTGAAGCCATTCCTACCTCCATACCTCCGCTGGACGAAAGTCGCTGTCTTTTAGATCCACGGCCGGTTCAATGGAGGGGTGCCTAGAGCGCAGTCTGTTATGCCGAGCGTCTTCTATGTCCTCATTAATTAGGAGCAGTGAATTATCCAGTACTTTGTGCCGTGGATCTTCGTATCTTTGGAGGGGGGATGTGACTCAGGACGGGAAGCCAGTAACATGGAGTCGTTCTGATTACGCCAGATATTAGTCGCGTTGATTGGTTAGTTGGACATAGACCACCCTCACATGTGGGCTGTTCAGTCATACCGGGGCACAGTATTCTGTAACGGAATATACGAGACTCAAGGCAGTGTTTCGGAGGGTAACTACAGAGAAACCTCACGTGGTGCCGCATAGCTTTTGGAGGATGTTGTTTCTTATCTTCAGTTTAGCGGCAGTGTTTGTCAGGTGTTTTTTGAATGATAGGGTTCGATCGAGTGTAACCCTTAAGTATTTCGTGAGTGGATTATGACTATCGTTGAAATATATTTTAAGCTCTTTATGGGCCAATCTGTTGTTTAGATGGAAGCAGGCCACTTCCGTTTTGTTGGTATTTGGTTAGAGTATCCATTTTCGAAAGTGTTCAAGTCGTCTCTTAGTATACTCTTCGTTTCCTCCATTGTCTTTCTTCTGGTAGCTATTGCCCAGTCATCAGCGTATCCGAACCTTCTTGAACTTGTTTGGGACATGTCCGCAATATTTAGGCTGAAGAGAAGCGGAGCTAGCACTGAGCCCTGAGGCAGGCCGTCATCAAGTGTCCTCCATCCACTCAGCGAGTTTCCCATCACGACAGGGAAACGCCTGTTGCTGAGCATGCAGTCAATCAGCTCCGCTGTAGTCTTGCAGAGTATGAGGCGGAGGAGTTTACAGAGCAACCCTTTTTCCAGACAGTGTCATATGCTGCGGTAAGGTCAACGAAAGCAACCGAGCATTTTAGTTGTGTCTGGAAACCGGCCTCTATGTATGTTGTTAGTGACAAAACTTGATCGTAGCAGTTTCGTTTGGGCCTGAATCCGGCTTGTTCGACTGGGATACTCTCCAAGATGTTAGCGTTTATTTGGTTGTATATGAGTCATTGTAGTAGCTTGTAGGTAGAGCTGAGAAGTGCGATGGGGCGATAGCTCTCAGGTTTGTTGGGTGGCCATCCTGGCTTTAGGATAGCAATTGTTTATGTTTGTTTAAGTAGCTGTGGAATCTTCCCTCTCTGAAGAACATCCACTGACGACCGTTCTTGCCAAGATTTATAAGAAACTCTGGGTGAATGTTATCGAACCCCGATGCCTTGCCTCCCCTGACTTACCGCAGCGCCTTCGTGATGTCGTCTGAAGAGAATGTTCTAGAGTATTCCGATTGATAGAACTATATGAATCAATGATGGGCATACACCAAATGAATGGAATTGTAGCAATTTCATGTTTTTCTCTGAAAAAAGCTATTGAATGCAGTAATTGACTCCGAGTGTTATATATTTTCGAATAAGAAAAAAACTTCTGCATCCAATAGGGGTAAAATTTCCTATCGTTTGTATTAAAAGAAAAGATTGTTTGCATTATAACTCTGAAACCGCTGAGCTTGATGAAATTTCTTACACAGCACTGTATTTTTCCCAAAAAGTGCCTATACAATATCAAACTTATTTTCATGTAATTTTGATGAAGATGGAGATATCCGCGAAGAACGATTTTCCAAAATTCGAAAAGAATAAGTCCAGAACGGAAAGAGATACCAGCAATATTTTGGCACCACTTAACTAGTCCCTGAAGAAATACATCGAATATTTCACATAGCCTACCTTCATTTACAGAGTAAAGAGATTTCGTAGATTTAGTACTGCAGCTACTTGAAATATTGTGAATAGAGAGAGTAAAATGCCTTCTTTGTTTTCTTTTTGCAAGAGGAATTCATTGTCTCGATAGCAGACCGAAAGGCCAGAATCGTTTACCACCATGTTAATTCGAAAACTGCTTCCCAAATAAAAAATTTCCAAAAAAATTAGCATTGCAAATTCCTCTAACAAAGTGTCCCTTCAGTTCACCCTTTTTTTGATTTATTTATTTACTAGATAGACAAAGATGCCTGACAGGTAAAAAGAGCCACAATTTTGACGAACATACTGCTGAATATGATGGTGATGACGATGATTCAATAGATTTTACCTTGTAGTATTCATAATGTGAGATAGAAACTTGCTTAAAATAAGATCGAGAAAAGGGGATTCATTTTTCTCTATCTGCAATATTTAACAAAGCTGCCATACAAATACATGGAAATTTGCCAACCCCATATATACAATATTGTCAAACGGAAAGCAACACAAACCAGATGCTATTTTCCTCGTGTGGAAAACAGTATTCAATACGCACCTGATTCAGTCACGTGTATAACTCAAGAGAGTCGTACAGACCAGCCTCGTTGAAAGATTTTAATTACCGAGAACCTGGATAAAACGTTCGTTTTTTCTACGCGCGTGTGGATATGGTGAAAGGCGAAGTGCTCATTTGGATGAAGAACATAAACCACTCCGGATCGATACAACTGAAACACCTACATTATTGATAAACTTTTCCAAGTAATATATGTTTCGTTGAGAACAATTACGAAAAGAACTGTAAACGCCTTTGATTTCGCGAGAAGTGCATTCGAACATACTTTCAAGTTGTGAAAATACCTTTGAGTAAAATAAGCCCGATGTTATCGTGAAAGAAATTGTGAATTTTCCTCATTAATGGAATGTCCGAAAATTCATAGAGGATTTGAATTTTTTAGCTCTTTGTGTTTGCAACTAAAAGAAAACAACAGGTTGGGAGTTGACAATTGAAAAAACAGAACAGTAGTCAAGAGAATTACTCGTTTTCATTGTTGATTTTATTGAAATGTTGACAGCCTTACGTATCGAATGTCGCTTAAAATATGGCAGTAACATTCATTAGTCTCGTGAGAAGTCGTGGAAAGAATTGCATTTTTCGAAATTCTTCTCTTCGCGTGGAACAGGAGTGCTCAAACTTGAACTGCTGGCGATCTACCTCAATATTCTAATATTTTTAGACTACTCACGATCGACTCTAAGAGGCTTCAAGTAAGTGTGATGCAGGATTGTCGTACATACACGATGCACCCTACGTACCTACCTAGGTAGGGTGTACCGTAGCATACAGTGTGTTCCAACGAAAATTTGACCCCCCCTATAACTCCGAAATGAGTAACATTAGCGAAAAACACCAAGACACGTCGATTTTTGTTTCGAGGGGGAGCATTTTTCGAAATAATTCGAAACTTGTCAGATCAACCCCCTATCCCCAGCAACCCTAATTTCAAAATTCATCATAGGAAATAAGGGTCGAGTGGCACCTTACTGTAAAGGTCTGTCAATTCTCCATTCTGATTTGTCATTTTTAGAATTTTAAATTAACATACAGGGTGTCCCAACCGAGGGTAAAGTTGAATTCCTGCAAATCCCAAATACTAAATGAAATCGATTTATTTTGGCATAATGCAAGCGCAGGTTTATGCTCGGTCTAGAAAAACGACCTACACTTGTGAATTTGGAGTTGGTGCAATCAACCCCTATTTCCAGCATCCCCAACTCAAAAATCATTCGATCGAAAATAGGTCAAGTGGCACCTCGTTGGAAAGGTATTTCAATTTTCTCTTCGAATTTGGTATTTTCGAAATTCAGAATCAGCATACAGGGTGTCCCGGAGCAGGAACACTGAAAACCCAAATAACTTTTTGAAACTGGTTCATTTCGGTATAATACGAGAACATGTTTATGTTTGATTCGAGAATAAGACTCTCTTGCGTGAATATGGAATTTTGCAATCAATCTCTTCCATTCAGCATCCCCAACTCAAAAATCATACAAGTGATTACAGGTTGAGTGGCAAAGTTCCAGAAAGATTTTTCTATTTTCTGAATCACTGAGGCATTGGTTTCAGTTTGGCAATCGAGGTTTTCTGGCGTGAGGATCAGGATGAGGGATGATGGAGAAATTGATTGGATGCTCATCTAAACAGGAAAACGAGATTTATTGAACTTGTATTCAATTGAAAACAAAACTAACTTGATTATTACAACAATTGTTCAAAATGACCTCCGCCCACCTCCATACAGTTATACAGACGATTTTCGAACTCTCTTCTCACATTAGCGAAAACTTCAGGAGTCAAAAGTCGGCATTCTGTGATAATCCTCATCCGCAGCTCCTCCAGGTTTTCTGGTCTTGTGGCATAAACTTTAGATTTTAGATGGCCCCACAAAAAAAATCTAGGATTTAAATCTGGTGACCTGGCTGGCCACTCAACAGGTCCTCTTCTACCAATCCACCTTCCTGGGAAATTTTCGTCTAAATATTGGCGCACCCGAGCATCATAATGCGGAGGAGCACCGTCTTGTTGAAAACGCATTTCGTCCTCAGAAAGAGTTGGATCGTTCTGTAAAATTTCTGTCAATCTAGGATGTATGTGTTCCTCTAACAACTGTAGGTAGCCATTTCCATTCAGATTACCCTCAATAAAGAAAGGCCCAACTAGATGATTGCCAAAATTCCTGCCCAAACGTTCAACTTCTGAGGCCTTTGCGTGTGGGCCTCTCTAAACCAATGAGGATTCTGTGTGTCCCAATATCGACAATTATGTCTATTCACTTCACCACTGAGCATAAAGGTGCTTTCATCAGAAAAACAGATGTTATTCAGAAAATTTGGATTAGCGTTTAGGTTTTCACTTAGATTTTCACAAAACTGTAAACGACGATCTGGATCATCTTCGTTTATTTCATGCACTAATTTTACCTTGTAGGGGTGAAATTTGTGGTGTTTCACGATTCTATGGACAGTTGTAGCTGATACACCAGTCAGACGAGATAGTTTTCTGATCGAAGTAGTATTCTCCATTTGTAGATGACAAACTACTGCCACTTCCGTTGCCTCATTTCTGACAGGACATGCCACTTCATGTTTTTGTTTGCCACCGAACCCGTAGCTAGAATTTGTCAACCAAATATCTAACGTACTGGTGACTGACTCCTTTCTCTTTCAGGATGGTTCCTATCGAATATCCTTGCCGTTTCTTTGGCACAACTGTTATTTCGAAAATACGTCGATACAATTTCGACCCTTTCCTCAGTGGAATAAACCATTTTCAGATTAATTTCAACTGACGAACAACAACAATAATGAGGAACTGATCGGAATAATAATAATATTTCATTGCAAAAATGAGAAATAACAGATGACTGCACGCCAGATGGAAATGAAAAAAATGTGAACATTTTCAATGCAGAAATCAGCTTTATTTCTTCGTAATTGATGCTCAACACATCGTACCCCAATACTTTTAACAGTTTCGAATTAATTTTAGTTGATAATTTCAAATGACGATATTGAATTTTTCGAAAGCGACATCCTGTATGGAGAGCCGAACTGAATGAAATGCTTTAATCATTCTGGAATTCAAAAAACCTTTCTGAAGATATGCCACTTGAATTATTTGTATGAAAGTCCTATTCTCGGATCAAACATGTTCTCGTATTCCGAAATGAACCAGCTTCAAAAAGTTATTTGGATTTTCAATGTTCCTGCTTCGGGACACCCTGTATGATGATTCTGAATTTCGAAAATACCAAATTCGAAGAGAAAATTGCAGTACCTTTCCAACGAGGTGCCACTTGACCTATTATCGATCGAATGATTTTTGAGTTGGGGATGCTGGAAATAGGGGGTTGATTGCACCAACACCAAATTCACAAGTGTAGGTCGTTTTTCTAGACCGAGCATAAACCTGCGCTTGCATTATGCCAAAATAAATCTATTTCATTTAGTATTTGGGATTTCCAGGAATTCAACTTCACCCTTGGTTGGGACACCCTGTATGTTAATTTAAAATTCTAAAAATGACAAATCAAGGTGGAGAATTGACAGACCTTTTCAGTAAGGTGCCACTCGACCCTTATTCCCTATGATGAATTTCAAAGTTAGGGTTGCTGGGGGTAGGGGGTTGATCTGAGAAGTTTCGAATTATTTCGGAAAATGCTCCCCCTCGAAACAAAAATCGACGTGTCTTGGTGTTTTTCGCTTATGTTATTCATTTCGGAGTAAGAGGGGGGGTCAAATTTTCGTTGGAACACACTGTATATAGATATTAGCTTTCAGCACAATGTACATTATTTAAGTCAAGGTTTGAGTTAGATTTATTTAAGTTTTTCTCTATGATATCAATGAAAAACTCATAGTTATTCAAAATTGCGAGTTTATTGGTTGTTACAAAACAAAAGTGTTACATAGGGTGTTAAACTTAACTAAGGAGTGACTTTGAATGTTGGAGCGTGGCACAGCAAGTCCTTAGCATACTTTTCATAAGATTGTACGTAACCACAGAGTACTAATCGCAAGCATGATGACATATGATCGTCAGTTAGGCGATTGCGATATTTTAACTTAATTATCCTCATTTCAGAAAATGCAGACTCGCGCAAGTAAATTGACCCAAACAGTGCCGTCAGTTGAAGGATGATTTGGATATTTATCTTCAGATATAAAACACCAGAAATTTGTATCAGATGCTGGAGCTTTGTGATGTTTATCTGATATAATCTGCACCAACTCATTCTCAACAGAACATGAGTTCATATTAAACTGACTTGCTATTTCAGTAGGTAATTCCTCAATGTTTTCACATGAAAAAGGATAACCCACAAATGATGCTATATTTGCTAATTTACTGCAATCATAAAAACGCATATCGAATTGTCTCAAAATATTTGATAATTCAGCCTCATACGTATCAAAATTCAACTGAGGAATTCTGGCTTTCCAAGACGGAAAATGTTTCAGTTGATCTATCACAAGTTGCAATTTACTTTTGAATGCGTTTACTGCTTTAATCATCTCAATAATAGTTTTTCCTTCACCTTGAAGCTCCAAGTTAATGGTGTTTAAGTGCATTGTGATGTCAGTCAAAAATGCCAAATCAGTGAGTCATTTTTCGTTTTTCAACATCTGAGTGTCATCACCTCTTTCGTCTAGAAAAGCTGTTATTTCGGTCAATAATTCTTGAAACCTTTCTAGGAATTTTTCGCGACTCAACCACCTGACGTCCGTGTGAAGAACTGAATCAGTGTGTTCAGCTGACTACCTATCCTCCAACCTCACTTTGAAGTGCTGCCGTTGCAATCTACGTGCATGAATGGAATTCACAATTTTGTTGCAATTCCCATAATTTCCTCCGTGTTTAAAACTTTTTAATACAAAACTTGTTGATGTATTATGCAATGAAATGAAAGAAAATTAAGGAAACTCTTCATTAGCTCGACACATGCCATAAAACCGTTTTTGTTTCCAGTCATTGCTGGTGCTCCATCCGTTCTAATGGCCACTAATTTATTTATTGGCAGCTTGTAATTTTCTTCAAAATTGAAGAAAACGTCATATATATCTTCGTCACGGGTCGTCCCTTCAGAGGAATGATTCGAAATTTCTTCCTTACCCAACATGTCATTGAATACCATCCGAATAAAAATACACAGCTGGGCAGTGTCTGTCATATGGGTGGATTCATAGAACTGTAAAGAAAAGTATATCCATTTCATGATATCATGTTTATATTTATCTGCCATGTCCTGACTCATGACTTCAATACGCCTTGTGACAGTCGGACGAGATAACTGAAGTTCTCTAATAGCAGACATGATTTCTGTTTTATTTTAAAACTCATTTTTTAACATGTTTAAATTTTTTTACTTGTTTGAACAGTTTCGTTCTTCTAAATGTTCAAATCTTACGAACTAGAAGAAACAAAGACTAAAAATTATTAAAATATTAAAATTAAGTAAAGAAATCAACAAAAGAAACAAATTTTTCAGAAAAAGCTATTGATTAATTCATTCGTTACAAATGTCAAGTTTTTGACGACGCACACAGGGCCCTTACACAAAAACACACACGTGCTCTGCGCGAGCTTCAGGTCGACTGAGATTAGCCAGAATTTGAAATGCATGTGACGACGAACTTAAAATTTTTACTACTTTGTTTGGGAACGCATCGTCGTTTCGACGAAGGTTAGTAATCTAGGGTTAATTCACTCTGTGGCGGAAAATCCTTTTTTCTGGTTTCCAGATCGCACCGAGATGAGGAGGAATGAGATTTAGGATGGGCCGGCCTGTCTAGGGGCTAAAATGCTCTAATAGCTCCAGAGCCCGCGGTCAGAATCTCAGCTTGTGTTGGTAAGGCAACGCTGGTGGACTGGCTAACGGAACAATATAGGAAAACCCGGTGAAAGCTCGAGGTTGTCGCCAGTCTAAGGCAATGCTGGGTAGATTACCTAGTAGGACTATGTACGAGGTTAACTTTTGTAGGTAGTCGAACCAATGCACGGCCCCTGGCATAAAGAGTGACGAAACATAGCAAATTCAGATATCACCTGAGCAAAATAGGACTGAAGAATATTCCTGAGTGCAAGTGGTGTGAAATTAGGGCGAAACACCAATTTATTTGATCATCACTTGTCCGGTATGGAAACGCCTCAAGCGTAACGGGTTAGGTGCAGAAATGATGGCAAATGATTTGCTGAAGATATCCCCTTGGTCTTTTAGAGACCTCTTTATAGGGATCGAGTTGGGGGTGTAGTTACAAGAAAGAGTGACACAAAGAGCCATAGGTCCAGGTGTCGATAAACATGACTGTCCCCTTGAAAAATTCCTACTATCTACTATAAGTTAACTATTAGCTTCTCGATGTTGATTTTTCCATCGTATATACCTTTTCCTACTCGTTTGTATATTCATTAAAAAAGACCGTCACTTTGAATCGAATCGGGGATGAAGATGTCGAATAAAAAATTAGTGTGTACCATTAATATAAAAGAAGAATGAATGTATTTCGCGAAAACAACTCCAGAAACCTCCGTGAACAGATTTTTACAAAACTCATTTTATCCATTTCTGGGGCATTTCTATTGAAAACTCCTGGCGGGAGTTAAGAACGCATCAATGACCTATATCACAGCATGACCGTTATGTAGCATGTCTGTAGTCTAAACTTAAAGATTTTCCTAAAGCACAACGTGCCATGAAGGGAAAATGTTTTCACTTAACCAGAAACTTATGACTTTTTATGAACTCCATAGAGTCTGTGCTAATTCCCCGTTTTGTTTCATTGGGTTTATTCATTTGTAAATTATTTTTGAAATTTATTGTTTGCCATTTATACATGCGGCCTATTTTGCCCTAATTTATTCTGCCACCTACAATATGTCATGTTATGATCCAATAAATCAAGATGGGGATTTTATGGAAAATAATTCAGACAACTATGTACAAAACCGAAAAATATTAGCCATATAGATAAACTTGAAGTAGATGATAATATAATTAAGGACCCTAAACAAATGGCCTCTGTTTTTAACGAATACTTCACTAACGTAGGTAAAAATCTAGCGCAAAAAATTAATCTTAAGAACAACAAAAAAATGATCGACTCTAATGAACTTGAATATAAATTTCGATTTACTCCTACAAACATAGAAGAAGTAACAAACATAATTTTGAACTTGAAAAATAGGAAAAGTAGCGGTTTTGACGCAATATCGGCTGAAATATTGAAAACTGGAATCGATTTTTTAGTTTCGCCAATTACACATTTAGTGAATTTGATTCTACGTAAGGGTATATTTTCTAGTGCACTGAAAACTGCTGTAGTAATACCATTATATAAAGGTGGTGAAAAAATGCAATGTAGTAACTACAGACCTATATCTTTGTTGCCTAATTTGTCCAAAATTCTTGAAAAGGTTATTAAGGAGAGATTATCAGTATACATGACTAAAAACATTTTATCCGACTTTCAGTATGGATTTAGGGAAGGAAGGTCGACTCAGGACTTACTGAAAAAATTTATAAGGCTTTCAATGACAATGAGGTATCACTGTGTGTTTTGATTGACCTAGCTAAGGCATTTGATACAGTGGAGCATGGCATCTTGTTAGACAGTCTGAAACAAATTGGTTTTGGAGATGTTGAGTTAAATTTGATGAAATGCTACCTTAAAGACAGGAAACAACTTGTCAAAATGAATGGTGTGGTGAGTGAGTTGGCAACGCTCGAGTATGGTGTACCCCAGGGTACCGTCTTGGGGCCCATACTATTCACAATATATTTAAATGGTCTGCTGCTTATACAGACAAGCGGGGATATCATAAGTTATGCAGATGACACACTCATTTTCTATTCAGCTAAAAACTGGAGAGAATTAAAACTATTGGTAGAGTCAGATTTCTTAAACATAAAAAATTGGATGGCGGAACACCTTTTAACTATCAATTTCGAGAAAACTAAGTATATTCCTTTTTGTATAGATCAACGGTCTCTGCCTGATGGCTTGCCCTCTCTATAAGCGACGAAATGTCTACAATTGAAATCCCTTGTAAATATCAATGCGAGTACATTGGAGTAACTATCGATTCTCATTTAAATTGGGATGCGCATGTAAGTAGACTGATGGTAAGACTTAGGGACTAATAACCAGATTCAAATATCTTTCAGGGTTATTGACGTAGATTGCCTAAAATTGTTTATTCGGCGCTTGTTGAGTCGCAAATGCGTTACGGAATAATTGCATGGGGGGTGCCTATAAAAATGTCTTAAATAAATTGGATATTCAACAAAAATGGATATTGAAAATTATATATCAGAAAGACATCACTTTTCCTTCTAAGATGTTGTATGAAATATCTGGTGTATGGGACAGCAGACAGCTGTTTTGCTCGGCCATTTTTAATCACTTAATGAAGAATATGGAGTGTCAGGAACTGATCGCACACGACTCCAATACTCGATATAGTAAATTTTCACCTGTTGTTCAAAAATGGTTAAGACAATTAGTCAGAGGAGCTTCTCCTTTATTGGTCTCAGAATGTTCAACAGACTGCCTTTTTGAATCTAAGAATTACAAAAAATATCAAACAATTCAAAACAAGTTTAAAGAGATGGATAAATAATACGAATAAAGATTATATCACTAGTTTAATTGATTTGAAAAATAATACATAGATCACAACTCAAATCATAACATTCATAAAAACATAAACATAAATAAATTAAATTTGAATGGAATATATGACCTCCTTCAGTTCTCCCATGTGCCCATATTATTATTATTATTATTGTTGTTTTGTATGCCCTTCTGTTTCTGATAGTGTGTAAGTATTGTGTACAGTATTCATGTGCATAAAGATATTTTGTGAATATATTACTTTATTTTGAAATATTAAAAAAAAAAAAACTAAACACTCACCACAGGTATATAAACCTTTGTGAGTACCTATTGGATCTTTATTGTGTGGAAAATTCGATGTTATTTTATAAACCAGAATTAAATTGAGACGGAGAGTGTTTGAACAATAGGTTGTAATCATATGCAATAAAAATATTATTATTATTATTATATTATTATTATTATAAATGATGAAATTTTTCTGCGATACGAATTAAGAGTGAAAAAACCTTCATCTTACTATAATGAAAGGTCTTCTTGAAACGACAGAAAATTACCTTAAAATGTGACAAGTACACCCTTTGACTTCTGTGTCAACATTTCACCTGCCCGTTATGAACGAAACGGCTTTATGTTTTTAATCGCGACCGACATCAAAGGATAATTTTTCTTTGGATCGGCTTCGTGCCTGTTTTAGTTGCAAAATTTCTTCAGACTGGCAAGTTGCCCGCAGTTACATGGAAAATTTTCGTGATTACAGAGGAGCTCGATTAGTAATTGCTTCTCTTTCCTGCCAACTATAATTCGTGGTGAAATTTTCAGATTAAACACGATCGCAATAACAAACTTTATTTCCAACATAATCTCCAACGAGACATTTTTCTTATTGCTTTAATGCAATGATAATATTTTTATTGTTGGCTAGTTGTTGAGGAATCTTATGTTCGAGCCAATTTTTCAAGTTATGAAACAGATAATATAAAGGACTTGGATTTAGTGGATATTAACTTAATCTCTGAAAATTACTACTTGCGAGTTTATCGCAATGTGTAGACATTGAACATTTTTTATTCAAGGAACAATATTCAACCTTCCGTAGGATGTTAAATATCCTTGAAGGAGGTTAGGTAAGGTTAGTTTTCAGGGATATTTATCATTCTACGGAAGGTTGAATATTGTTCCTTGAATAAAAATCCTTCAATATGTCTACACATTGCGATAATCTCGCAAGTAGTAATTTTCAGAGATTTTTAATTCAGGAGTACTACCAATTCAATAATTCAAAAATGAAAATTCGAGAAGATATGAAATTGGCTACGTATATTCTACTGTTATGAAGAATTCTGAAATTGGAAAATGGCTCCAATGTTCGCGTTGAAGGAACCAATGACTAGTCTTGCCAATACAAATATTTCTCTAATTGACTTAAACTCAACAAGCATTACTTAAGTTCTACTTAATAAGTAATAAAAAAGAAAAAGACGCCAAATGCGAATAGGACTCGCGCACATTGGGTCGTACAAGCTAGAATGTATAAAAATAGTTACTTTTCATCAGTCTTTGATATATATATGCTTCTCTTGTGTACTCAGTTTGAACTGAACTAAAAGGAGAAATTAACATTGTTGTGTTACTTGAATAGTCATTCCCCAGAACATCAGTAGCGTCAACCCTAAGATCTCTGATACGAGGATGGTTTCCGCCCTCTACGTGAAGATAGCAGGTCTCTTAAATGAAAGCTACAGAATTTTCATTGTTCATCTGTTGCGAGAAAAGATTGTTTCATCAAGACAACACACCGTCTCCCAGTTCAGTGGTTGTGCCATTATGAAAATCCAGGAATTATGATTTGAACTGATTGACCATCCGCCTTAATCACCAGATCTAACCCCAAGCAACTTCTTTTTGTTTCCTCATCTAAGAATTGCGCTCGGAAGACAGGAAATGTCGTCAAGTAAAGAGGCAATCACCTTCTTGAAAAACAGAGCGAAACTATTCAGACGGCTTGCAGAGATGGTTACATCGCTGAAAAGAGTATGTGGAGCATAGACTCTACGTTGAAAAATAAAAATAATATTCAGAGGAAATGTCTTGTATCTTTGTTGGGTCGAAAAATTTTCAGACCATCCTCGTATCTAGAGGACATCTAGACCGCCAAGATGTACAGGATGGACAGATTTCTACGTTTTAGTACTCCAGCTATACGAAATATTGTGAATATGGGAAAATGACCCCACCTTCCCACTGTTTTTTTTTGCGGTGCGAATTCATTGCCACAAACAGATTCCAGATTGATTTTCGAGTTACAGTATACAGGGTGATACTTTTTCATGGGCCATGTTCCATTTTTACCCTCGGAACTTTTTTTTGGTACGCCACTGGCACTAACGAAAAATAAAATCGAATAGATCATTCAATTTGAAATTTTTTTTGACTACTGCATTTTGATCGTAACTATCACCGTTTCTGAGATATTAATTATTGAAAATAATCCAATAATTTTCCCATATCGAAGCCATGGAGATATTATCTTAATAACTGATGCAATTTTTCAGGAATTGAGCTAAAATTTACATCAGATATCTCCTTATTGTATGTTTATAACGAAATGAGGCAGAAATTCCTGACAGTATACAGGGTGTTATTTTTTCACGTGCATTTTCCTCTTTTTGCCCCCTGAACTTTTTTGTGGTGCGCTACTGGTATATTCTGAAAACAGAATCAAACAGATTATTCAAAGTGAAAACTTTTCTGTTCCTTGTATTTTTTCGTATCTGCCACCATTTTCGAAAAATTAATCAACAACGCCCGAACAGGCTACCCCTTTGCCTCCGTATATTTTTTCGGTGCATAACTGACGTTTTTCGTAATCAGAAACGGATTTTTCATTCAATTCGGATAATTTTGTGCTCATCTTGATCCTCATGTCTTTCACCGTTTTGAATTGAAAATCATCAGAATTTATCGTGTCTTCCTCATATCAGAACACGTTGGTGTTCTGATATGAAGGCTTAGTAGGCTCTGATACAATTTTGCAAATGAAATCATAGAAAAAAAACTTGACACTTCAATGATTGTAAGTTTTGTCATTCAGTTTGTTGTGCCTACATTTGAAACAGCTGTAAGTAGTAACCAATAATCTTTGAAATGGTTTTCACTAATGCAGAAATGGCCGATATACATTTCATGTACGGTGTGGCTGAAGGAAACGCAGTGCACGCAAGGCGTTTGTATCAAGAACGCTTCCCTAATCGAATCATTCCTGATAGGCGTACGTTTTCTGACATCCACAGAAGATTGAGAGAACGGGGTACATTCAAACCGAATCATGACTTGAAAGGGGCAAATCGGACAATAAGGACCCCGGAAATCGAAGAGGCAGTCCTAAATTGTATAGATGAGGATCCTCAGCTGAGTACAAGAAAAATTGGAAGAGTTGAATATCTCATTTGTATTGGTCTGGAAAATTCTCCATGCTTTCTTGCTTTACCCATACCATATTCAACGCGTCCAAGCTCTACTACCCCGCGATTTTCCTCTGCGACTCAATTTCTGCCGATGGTTCCTTCATAACATTGCTCATAATCCCCTTTTCGATAGCGAAATCATCTTCACAGATGAGGCGTCCTTCTCGAGAAATGCAATCAGGAACTTTCATAACAATCACTATTGGACTGAAGAAAATCCCCATATGATTGAGGAATGTCACCATCAAGAACAATTTTCGGTTAATGTCTGGGTTGGAATAATTGGGGATTTCCTGATCGGGCCATTTTTGTTGCCAGACAGGCTGAATGGAGCCTTATATCGCCACTTTCTAGAAGAGATTTTACCTGTGTTGTTAGAAGATGTGCCGCTGCAAACTAGAAATAGAATGTGGTTTATGCATGACGGAGCACCACCGCACTTCAGCATGGAAGCTAGAGAATATCTGAATATGACATTCAATAACCGCTGGATAGGGCGTGGTGGACCAGAAGCTTGGCCTCCAAGGTCGCCAGATTTAAACAGTTTGGATTTTTTTCTTTGGGGACATCTGAAAACTTTGGTTTATAGCTCTCCCGTGAATACACTTGAAGAATTGAGGAATAGAATTACAGCATCATGTGACGTCATCAGAAATACCCCAGGAATATTTCAGAGGGTGCGCACTAATATGCGGAGACGAGCAGAAGCATGTATTCTTTCAGGTGGAGGACATTTTCAACATCTTCTTTGATTTGTTCTGTTTGTTCAATTTTTGTTTTCATCATTATGAGTTTTTGTTATTGAAATCATTCGCGATTATTTATGTTGTTTATTCATTTACTTCCGATTTATACACTCAATAAAACACATTTTTGAATTTGAATTCAATGATCAGGGAAATGATATCACCCTTTATACTTTCTCATAAATCCTACCAATCTAGTGGTGCAGATCTTAAAATGTGAACTTCGTTTGAAATTCGAGCTCAAGGTCTTCACAAATTGCCGAAATAACATGAAAAATATCTTCAAGCTTTCAATACGGAAGGGACTATACGATTACTTTTCTTGATTAATATCTCGAAAATGGTGGCAGATACGGAAAAATACAAGAAACAGAAAAGTTTTCACTTTGAATAATCTGTTTGATTCTGTTTTCAGAAAATACCAGTAACGCACCACAAAAAAGTTCAGGGGGCAAAAAGAGGAAAATGCACGTGAAAAAATAACACCCTGTATACTGTCAGGAATTTCTGCCTTATTTTGTTATAAACATACAATGAGGAGATATCTGATGTAAATTTCAGCTCAATTCCTGAAAAATTGCATCAGTTATTAAGATAATATCTCCATGGCTTCGATATGGGAAAACTATTGGATTATTTTCAATAATTAATATCTCAGAAACGGTGATAGTTACGATCAAAATTCAAGAGTCAAAAAAAATTTCAAATTGAATGATCTATTCGATTTTATTTTTTGTTAGTGCCAGTGGCGTACCAAAAAAAAGTTCCGAGGGTAAAAATGGAACATGGCCCATGAAAAAGTATCACCCTGTATACTGTTTCAAAATTTGGCCTCACCTGGTGATTCAGATTGTGTTTAATAGCTTATGTGGAAAATTTAAGCCCGAAATCTTGAGAAGTCTAGGTTTTATCGAGAGAACACCCTGTATCTCGGCAACGAAGCATTTTTTGACCATTGGTTCTTCGAACTTTCTTGCTCAAATCATTCAGGGATTCGCATCCTTCATTTATGACATCTTATTCGGAAACACCCTGTATAAATAAAAACTTTTGATCCCCGTATGCTGCAAATATGATTCGCGTTCCATTATTGCCTGAAATTTGAACTTTCAAGAAGAACAATCGTTAGTCGGAAATATTGATCAAAAACTGGTGTTATCCATATGTGGCAGTGTCGTGAAAATTATTTCTTTCATTTTATTTCTCATGAGAGGAACCTGTGCGACAAGAAAAAACATTGACATTTGTTGGCATTTCTAGACATACCTGAAGGAAAACATGTGTAAATAATAGTTGCCTACTACAAGAAAAATTTGAAATTTTACGTTAATTTCTTGGTGCAGTGCCTTTTAATTTCACTCAGTCGTAACGAAATACACCTTAGTCTTTATATCGAAATGGGAGTTGTTGTTTGTTTGATGCTAATGATATAGCATCTTCAGGTAAACACCTGCAGGAAATAGTAGACTAAAGCAAGCAAATTCGATCATGGCGGAAATTCGTAGCCTCTGCCATGCATGTCTGAAAAAATGGACACATTGTTAAGCCAGAGTATATAAGTTTTGGCATTATACTGTATATTTCACTAACCGGTCCACCCATAACTAAAGACGAAATTGAAAAAGCTATACGCGACGCAAAAAATAATAAAGCAGTTGGCCCAGACGAAATTCCTTCAGAAATACTTAAACTCCTAGATGAAAACGGCATCACAGCTCTACATAAAGTGTTTAACACTATATATGAGACAGGACACTATCCCAAGCAATGGTTGTGCTCAACTTTTATCCCCCTGCCTAAGAAGACCAATGCAAGAAAATGTGAAGACCACAGACTCATTAGCCTGATAAACCATAACTTAAAAATATTTCTTAAAATCATACACCAGAGAATTTACAAAAAATGTGAAAGAGACATAAGTGACTCGCAGTTTGGGTTTAGACAAGGGTTAGGTACAAGAGAAGCAATAGTCGCCATACAAGTGCTTGTCCAGAATTGCCATGATCAGAGAAAGGATGTCTGCCTATGTTTCATAGACTACGAGAAAGCATTCGATCGTGTACAGCACCACAAATTAATGCAGCTTCTAAAAAGGCTCGATATAGACCAAAAAGACATACGATGCATTGAGAATTTATACTGGAACCAAACAGCACAAGTAAAAGTAGACAATAATATGTCTAATGACATCCAAATTAGAAGAGGAGTACGACAGGGATGTGTACTTTCTCCACTCCTATTCAATTTGTATTCAGAGACGATTTTCCAAGAGGCACTGAAGACATGGAAATGGGAATCAAAGTCAATGGAGTGTGGATAAACAATATCCGATATGCTGACGATACGGTCTTAATAGCTGACAACCTGCTGACCGACCTGCAACAACTGGTTAATAGGGTAGGTGAACAAAGCCAATTAATGGGCCTAGATATAAATGTAAAAAAAAACAAAATTTATGATTATCTCCAGAAACCAGCAAATGTTCGAAAACTCTACGCTAATGTTTAACGCAAGGCTCATAGAAAGAGTAAAAAAGTTTAAATACTTGGGAATCTGGCTGTTTCAAGACTGGTCATCAGAAAAAGAAATAAAGTATCGCATAGAGCGAGCACGACAGGTATTCCTAAAGTTTCGAAAAGTGTCAACCTGCTCCGACTTTGGCCTCAACCTAAGGCTAAGATTCACTAATTGCTGCGTTTGGTCAATGCTTCTTTATGGTATGGAAGGTTGGACATTAAAAGCGAATGAAATAAACAAATTAGAGGCTTTCGAGATGTGGCTATACCGCAGAATCCTTAAAGTACCCTGGACGGCTAGATTGACAAATGAGGAAATTCTTAGACGAGTTAACAAACAACGTGAACTGTTTGCAGTGATCAAATAGAGGAAAACAGCATATCTGGGTCATATAATGCGAAACACGAAATATCAATTCCTGCATTTGTTAATCGAAGGCCGGAGAGGGATCGGACGGAAGAAAATGTCTTGGCTGCGAAATATCAGGCAGTGGACAGAACTACACGATATACAGTCATTGATACACACCGCAAGAGATGGAAACGCAATGGAAAATGTTATCGCAAACATCCATTAATGGATATGCATTAGAAGAAGAAGATTATACTGTGCTCTCAGCATGTTAACTGCACTGTTTATTTCATCAACAATTAAATTATGCCTCTCAATAGTTTTATTGGATATCTCACTCCAAATAATTTCAGGAAGACCGAATTAATGTATTGTGATGGATAGATCAGAATTCAACATTCCATTAAATTATAATATAATGAGATTCATTGTGTATAAAAATGAAATGAACCTGCCAGTCTTAAAAATTCAATTAGGGCGCCGTACGAAGTAACAGATGAAGGAATAAAGATAAATATTGTTGAAGGTATGCGAAAAATAAATGACAAGGAATTGCAGTAATTAATATTGAATGATTTTCATTTACTCAAAACAGGAGGTCACGCAGGTATCAATCGCATGTATAATAACATAAGACTTCAATATCATTGGAAAGGATTGCTATCGGATGTAGAAAAGCTTGTGAAAACATATCACGAATACCAGCAATTCAAATATTCTAACATCAAAAAACAACCTTTGGCAATAAAAACAACTGCCGCTGCAGCAATGCAAAAAGTTTTTTAAAATCTCATAGATCCACTAGAACCTGATATCGACAATAACCGATATGTCTTAAGCATACAGTGTGAGTTATCAAAGTTTGTTGAATGATATCCGTTAGCCTACAAAAACAACAAGAAGCGTGTACAGGAACTAAATATTTTGTCGAAAATTTTATTCTACGTTTTGGCATTCTAAAAGAGATAGCAACTGACCAAGGTTCAGAGTTCATGTCAAAAATATTTGAAGAAACTTGCAAACTTTTAGGCATAACTAAATTGAACTCTGCAGCATACCACAACGAGTTGATAGGGGCTCTTGAAAACACGCATAAGCTATTAGGGGCTTACTTAAGAATTTACGCAACAGAGCATCCAGAAACTTGGAGCTCATAGCTACCATTTTGGTGCTTTTCATTTAATAATAATGTGCACACTGATCAGCACTATACTCCATATCAATTGGTTTTTGGCAGAAAATGTGATGTTCCATCCAACATTGATCGCTCTCCCGAACGTCTTTACAATTTCGATAACTATTCTTTGGAATGAAGTACAAGTTGCAAGTAGCATGCAATGATGCAAGAAAAAATTCAGAATTAGCAAACAATAAAAGAAAAGCCAAATTCAACAAAAATACTGAGCGAGTTGATTACAATGTAGGAGAAAAAGTTTTAGTGCGAAACACAGCCAGAAATAAAACAGAGACTATTTATAAAGGTCATTATACTGTTATTGGACACGATAGTCCTAATATACTTATAGATATAGATGGTAAGGTAGTCAAAATCCATAAGAATAGGGTAGTATATCACATGCGTATAGGTGACGTTTGTCTCATTTGATGATTAGGATCTATTGATATAAACAAAATAAAACAGAGCCCATTTATAAAGGTCCTTATATTGTTGTTGGACACTATAGTCCTAATATACTTATAGATATAGATGGTAAGGTATTCAAAATCCATAAGAATAGGGTGAAATTATTTTATGCTTGAAACAAATTTAATTTTTCCTTTTGGGAAAAATTTCCTTTTCCTGTTGGTGGGGAGGTGTGAGGGATAGATCAAAATTCAACATTCCATTAAATTATAATATTGCAATAAAGTTTCGAAATAGTGAGCTGAAGTTAATACGAAAGTCCAATGATCCTTCCTACTTAATAAAGTGTTTGGCCAGCAGTTTTCATCGATTGGTGAATCGAACAAATAGAATTAGTTTTAGAAATATATATTAAATTATATATATATATATATATATATATATATATATAATTTATATAATTCTATATCTAAATAACTCTTGTTCGATTCACCATTCGATAAAAATATATATATATATATATATATATATATATATATATATATATATATATATATATATATATATATATATATATATATATATATATATATATATATATATATATATATATATATATATATATATATATATATATATATATATATATATATATATATATATATATATATATATATATATATATATATATATATATATAAGCTGATTTTGCATTATCGAACTTATTGGATCATTCTAAAATTATTTTTAGACTTCCTTCTGGAAACATGTAGTGTTATAAGTTTTCAGTTAATAGAGTATGAAAATTACTCCGGACTTTTACTAAACATCAACTACACCCAACTACCCTAAGTGTAGTATATCACAGTATTAAGGGTAGAAAAAATCAGAGAAACTATATTTCTAACCGATATCAACCAATTTCCCCTGAGTTAAACCGATAATAGTATTACATAAGTGAAAAAACCATACCAAAGAATTACTATGTGGGTGAATAATGTGAAAATTGATAACTAAAACTGGACTATTTTCTTTACAAGGTGTTTCAAGTATGTAGTCATTAATTTATACAGGAAATCTCTAATCAAAAAATATGAAAACATTAACATATGTCCAAAAGTCCTTCGTTCTCGATATAAAGGGTGTTAAGAAGTTCAGATTTTGGTTCACGTCTCTTGTTTTCAAGGGATCTTGATCCGATTTGCAGAAGAAGTTGCTTATTCATCGATTCATTATATGTGTCCAAAAGTTGCGAAACTATACAGAGTGATTTTTTCAGGGTCATGCTCTCTTTAACCTCATCAAGATCATAGTGTAGTGCACGATTTTTTCCAAAATCGCAAGCGTTTTCGAGTACAACAATTATTTACATAAGAAGGCACGCGGCACTGAAGTCAGGGTCGATAATAATAGCGAAGCAACAAACCAAAAAAAACCTTTCTTTCAGCTAATGCACTAAATGATGTATTCGAAATTACCCCCATCCATTCCTATTCATAGTTTTAGGCGCGATTCATTGAAGCCAACACCTGATCGAAAATGTCTTGCGTATTTTTCATTCTCTCACATCCATCCACAGCGCTTATATGGAAGTAACAGATTGTTACTAGAGTATACTAGGCTTTTCAAATTACCCCAGACGTAGTAGTCTAGGGGATTTAGATCGGGGGGTCGTGGAGACCAAGCAACGGGACAGCTCCTACCAATCTACCCATTGGGATATGCTTGATTAAAATGATTCCTCACTATTTGTCCAAAATACGGGGGAATACCATTATGCACAAACCACATTCTTCCTCTATTCGCACAAGGTATATCAAATCAACCAGAGTGTTCCGCAGGAAGTCAACGTATGCCTGAGAATTCATTCAATCTGTTAGAAAGAATTTGCTACACGACTTTTTTTTGGTGGCGATTGTCCCATGAGGTTTTTCGTTAGCTCACACATGATCATTGTGGAAATTCATTATACACTCTCGCGTTAACCCTACTTCATCTGTATACAAAACATTCCTGCGAAATTCGGCATTTTCGACAAATCTTTATACTAGCCATTAGCAAGATTCGAACGTTCTAAGTCTTCAGCTTTTAGATCTTGAATCCACTTGATATGGTAGGAGTTTAAAAGTTGCTCACTCAAAACTCTACATACAGTCGAATGTGATACGCCAACCTGTAGAGATAGCCTCCGAGTGCTGATTCTGGGATTATTATCTACTTCATCCAAAATAAGTTCTTCATTTTTCGGTATCCTGACAAAACTGTTGGGTCCAGAATTTTCGTTGACTGGTCGAAACCATCCGTTTTCTCGTAGCAAACGGTCAAACGAGAAAATTCTCTGAAGGAATATTCTTGTTACAAAAAGCTACAAGATAGAGTATTCGTGCTTCAATTGCATTATCACCTGATCAGCTAAAGATTAGAATAACATCAACCAATTCTAACTTTTGAAAATACCGAAAATTCTGTATTATTGACAGAAATTAAATTCCGTTATGACAAGTGTCCTGTAGGCTACTGTGGATACCAGCAAGATTAGGTTTTATTTAATCCGTAATATGATTGCCCAAAAAGTTAGAGTCATTTGAATTTTGACTAAACAAAATAAACAATATCACATTCAAACTGAAAATGACGTGAAAACTACTTCAAAAGACGATTTCCTAGCTTTTGTTAAGATTATGAGGACAGTTCCGATTTTCTACCCCCACTTAGAGTTTATTCAAAAACCGCTTGAATCCTCATGTAAATCAATTTTTTACTCGAAAATGGCTGCGATTCCGAAAAGATTTTAAGACACAAAACAGTTTTGAAATGAATGAATCTTTTCGATAAATTTTTAGGCCAGTAGCGCACTACATTATGATTTTGATAGGGTCAAAAGTGCATAACTCTGACAAAATATAACTGTATATATTTTCGTAACTAATGGAAGCAACTTATAAATTGACGAGTAAAAATATTTGTTTTGTGCAAATCGGAGCAAGATTTCAAGAAAACTACAAGATTTATCAACAGAAACGTGAAAAAAAATCCGAACTTCAACACTCAGTATATGGAAAACGGAGGAATAAGTATTGAGGAATTAGAAGAATTTTTCATAATATCCTTATATTCTTGTCATGTGTGAGGTCATACAGAAATTTCAATAATTATTTTAGAGAAATTTATAAAAATGATAAAGTACAAACGAAAAATTAACGAATTCTTGCACTTGTGTAAGAAATTACTTATTGCTTCAGGCATGCAACTGGAGGTACGAGTCGTCAGAGGGTATAGAGCGGCTCTAGGCAAAATTTTAAATATACGTTCTTTTGCGTACAGGGTACAGGGTGGGCAAATTTCGATGTATTTGTTCGGCAGCTATGTGAAATATTGCAGATAGAGAAAATTGAACCCCCCTCTCTCGATCTTATTCGCAGGGACTACTTTAGTGGCGCCAAAGTTTTGCTGATATCTCTCTCCGTTCTGGACTTATTCAAAATTTCTCGAATTTCAGGAAAATCGTTCTTCGCAGATATCTCGATCATCATCAAAGTTACATAAAAATAAGTTTGACATTCTACTGGCACTTTTTAAGTAAAATACTGTGTGAACAATTTTTTCAGCTCAGCAGTTCTCGAGTTATACCACAAACATGGCTTTTTTCAAATACAAACCATAGGAAATGTTACACCTATTGGATGCAGGAATTCTTTCTTTTTTGAAAGTATAAAACACCTGTAGTCAAATATTGCATTCAATACCTTTTTTCAGAGAAAACCTGAATTTTCACAAAACCATTCATTAGGTGCATGCCCATCAACGATTCATATTGTTCTACGACTGAAAACCACAGATTTCAAGGATCCTATCTAAGATCATGGTTATTTCTATGTTTCGATTGGATTTAGACCATAGTGATAAACTGTGGTCTTGAAGTTTGATACTTACGATTCCAGTTTCAGTATAGGTCTTAATGTTTATTGAATATCTAAATAGCTGCTTATTAGTTATTTGTTCCACCTATTACATTTAAGAATTTGTTCACCTGAGACTTTGATTATTTCAAGATGCAGATGTTATATTCTTATTGGATATGATTTAGCGTTAACGGCCGAATCCATTTTCGAAGAAAATATATATATATATATATATATATATATATATATATATATATATATATATATATATATATATATATATATATATATATATATATATATATATATATATATATATATATACAGTGTGTTCAACGAAAATTTGACCCCCTATAACTCCGAAATGAGTAACATTAGCGAAAAACACCAAGACACGTCGATTTTTGTTTCGAGGGGAGCATTTTCGAAATAATTCGAAACTTCTCAGATCAACCCCTACCCCAGCAACCCTAACTTTGAAATTCATCATAGGGAATAAAGGTCGAGTGGCACCTTACTGAAAAGGTCTGTCAATTCTCCACCTTGATTTGTCATTTTAGAATTTTAAATTAACATACAGGGTGTCCCAACCAAGGGTGAAGTTGAATTCCTGGAAATCCCAAATACTAAATGAAATAGATTTATTTTGGCATAATGCAAGCGCAGGTTTATGCTCGGTCTAGAAAAACGACCTACACTTGTGAATTTGGGGTTGGTGCAATCAACCCCTATTTCCAGCATCCCCAACTCAAAAATCATTCGATCGATAATAGGTCAAGTGGCACCTCGTTGGAAAGGTACTGCAATTTTCTCTTCAAATTTGGTATTTTCGAAATTCAGAATCATCATACAGGGTGTCCCGAAGCAGGAACATTGAAAATCCAAATAACTTTTTGAAACTGGTTCATTTCGGTATACGAGAACATGTTTGATCCGAGAATAGGACTTTCTTGTGTGGTTATAGAATTTTTGCAATCAACCCCTTCCATTCAGCATCCCCAACTTGAAAATCATACAAATAATTCAAGTGGCATATCTTCAGAAAGGTTTTTTGAATTCCAGAATGATTAAAGCATTTCATTCAGTTCCGCTCTCCATACAGGATGTCGCTTTCGAAAAATTCAATATCGTCATTTGAAATTATCACCTAAAATTAATTCGAAACTGTTAAAAGTATTGAGGTACGATGTGTTGAGCATCAATTACGAAGAAATAAAGCTGATTTCTGCATTGAAATTGTTCACATTTTTTCATTTCCATCTGGCGTGCAGTCATCTGTTATTTCTCATTTTGCAATGAAATATTATTATTATTCAGATCAGTTCCTCATTATTGTTGTTGTTCGTCAGTTGAAATTAATCTGAAAATGGTTTATTCCACTGAGGAAAGGGTCGAAATTGTATCGACGTATTTTCGAAATAACAGTTGTGCCAAAGAAACGGCAAGAATATTCGATAGGAACCATCCTGAAAGAGAAAGGAGTCAGTCACCAGTACGTTAAATGTTTGGTTGACAAATTCCTAGCTACGGGTTCGGTGGCAAACAAAAACATGAAGTGGCATGTCCTGTCAGAAATGAGGCAACGGAAGTGGCAGTAGTGGGTCATCTACAAATGGAGAATACTACTTCGATCAGAAAACTATCTCGTCTGACTGGTGTATCAGCTACAACTGTCCATAGAATCGTGAAACATCACAAATTTCACCCCACAAGGTAAAATTAGTGCATGAAATAAACGAAGATGATCCAGATCGTCGTTTACAGTTTTGTGAAAATCTAAGTGAAAACCTAAACGCTAATCCAAATTTTCTGAATAACATCTGTTTTTCTGATGAAAGCACCTTTATGCTCAGTGGTGAAGTGAATAGACATAATTGTCGATATTGGGACACACAGAATCCTCATTGGTTTAGAGAGGCCCACACGCAAAGGCCTCAGAAGTTGAACGTTTGGGCAGGAATTTTGGCAATCATCTAGTTGGGCCTTTTTTATTGAGGGTAATCTGAATGGAAATGGCTACCTACAGTTGTTAGAGGAACACATACATCCTAGATTGACAGAAATTTTACAGAACGATCCAACTCTTTCTGAGGACGAAATGCGTTTTCAACAAGACGGTGCTCCTCCGCATTATGATGCTCGGGTGCGCCAATATTTAGACGAAAATTTCCCAGGAAGGTGGATTGGTAGAAGAGGACCTGTTGAGTGGCCAGCCAGGTCACCAGATTTAAATCCCTAGATTTTTTTTGTGGGACCATCTAAAATCTAAAGTTTATGCCACAAGACCAGAAAACCTGGAGGAGCTGCGGATGAGGATTTTCACAGAATGCCGACTTTTGACTCCTGAAGTTTTCGCTAATGTGAGAAGAGAGTTCGAAAATCGTCTGTATAACTGTATGGAGGTGGGCGGAGGTCATTTTGAACAATTGTTGTAATAATCAAGTTAGTTTTTTGTGTTCAATTGAATACAAGTTCAATAAATCTCGTTTTCCTGTTTAGATGAGCATCCAATCAGTTTCTCCATCATCCCCTCATCCTGATCCTCACGCCAGAAAACCTCGATTGCCAAACTGAAACCAATGCCTCAGTGATTCAGAAAATAGAAAAATCTTTCTGGAACTTTGCCACTCAACCTGTAATCACTTGTATGATTTTTGAGTTGGGGATGCTGAATGGAAGAGATTGATTGCAAAAATTCCATATTCACGCAAGAGAGTCTTATTCTCGAATCAAACATAAACATGTTCTCGTATTATACCGAAATGAACCAGTTTCAAAAAGTTATTTGGGTTTTCAGTGTTCCTGCTCCGGGACACCCTGTATGCTGATTCTGAATTTCGAAAATACCAAATTCGAAGAGAAAATTGAAATACCTTTCCAACGAGGTGCCACTTGACCTATTTTCGATCGAATGATTTTTGAGTTGGGATGCTGGAAATAGGGGTTGATTGCACCAACTCCAAATTCACAAGTGTAGGTCGTTTTTCTAGACCGAGCATAAACCTGCGCTTGCATTATGCCAAAATAAATCGATTTCATTTAGTATTTGGGATTTGCAGGAATTCAACTTTACCCTCGGTTGGGACACCCTGTATGTTAATTTAAAATTCTAAAATGACAAATCAGAATGGAGAATTGACAGACCTTTACAGTAAGGTGCCACTCGACCCTTATTCCTATGATGAATTTCGAAATTAGGGTTGCTGGGGGTAGGGGTTGATCTGACAAGTTTCGAATTATTTCGAAAACAAAAATCGACGTGTCTTGGTGTTTTTCGCTAATGTTACTCATTTCGTAGTTATAGGGGTCAAATTTTCGTTGGAACACACTGTATATATATATATATATATATATATATATATATATATATATATATATATATATATATATATATATATATATATATATATATATATATATATATATATATATATATATATATATATATATATATATATATATATATATATATATATATATATATATATATATATATATATATATATATATATATATATATATATATTCTTTGAAAAGAGAGGATTTACAAAAATTCGAATAATTGTATTTACAATAAATTTTCTCTGTTTTGTTGTATGGAGTAGAGTCGTGGACTGTCAATGAGACAATCATTAATAAACTGAACGAAACACTGAAGGAACGGAAGCTTCAATATCTTGGCCACATAATGCGACACGACAAATATCGACTACTACAATTAATCCTTCAAGGAAAACTTGAGGCGAAAAGAGGCCCTGGAAGAAGACGTCACTCGTGGATGAAGAACTTGCGCGATTGGTTCGGATTGACTACAACTCAGCTGTTTTGAGCAGCAGTTAACAAAGTGAGAATTGCCATGATGTTAGCGACTGTCCGGAACGGATAAGGCACCTCTAAGAAGAGAAGAAGATAATTTTGTAGTATTCATTCGCTCTTGACAAAGATACTGTGTATCGAAACGCGTCGAGCATTAATTAATATATTTTAGTGGAAATCTTTGTTTATTTATATTTGCACTGTATTTTACTCAAAAAGGTGCCTATAGATTGTTAAACTTTTTTTATATAACTACGCGAAGGACGATTTTTCCAAAATTCGAGAAATTTTTAATGAGTTCAGAACAGAAAAAGATATCAGTAAAATTTTGGCACCACTAAAGTAGTCCCTGAAAATTGAGAGAGGATGGTTAATTTTTTTCCATCTGCAATATTTCACATAGCTGCCGTAGATATACAACGAAATTTGCCCACCCTGTACAATGTAATTTGTTATATATAAAATTTTGAGAAACCATTTAATGAACGCAAAGGAAAATATAATGAAATATATCAGCAAAATTCATTTCTTGAAGTTGAGGGGTAAGCAAACTCCGAATATACCCGCTGAGAATAGAATTAAATTTGCTAATCAATCCGTTTCTTCGCCAGCTTCCGACCCTATTCGTCGAGTGAAATTCAGATTGTGTCCAGTGTACACTTTCCCCTCGACTTCGACTATTGATTGATACCTCCAGGTTTCCTGACCCCTTTTTTTGATGCCTTCCATTTCGCCTGGTAACCGAATAGCTCGACCAACCCTTAAGGATTTTTAAGTAATGGTGTCTTTCTTTGAGAATGTGCCACGCATTTATCTTAATGCCCCGATTTTCTACACCGCATCAGGCGAATTTATCAAAGCGAAATTCTGAATTCCGAAATTATCGTCATAAAAGCTGGTCATGTCGAGGAAACGAAGAGAGTAACCGTTCTTCGGAACGTTTAACAGGCCATTCAATTATTACGAATTATACTTTATTCTTGAGCTTTTTATTCACAGTTTCATATGATGGAAGCTGTTATTCTTCATTATTTTTTTAGCTCAGTCTCTAGGTGGTTAACCTAGTTGAGTGTCATTTCAAGGAGAATACACTGCATACAAAAAATAAGAGATATTGGAAATGATCAGTATGTTATCGTAATATAAATCAAATGATACACTTTTGTCTGATTTCCACAATGCTCGTTTTTGAAATACACAACCGATTCCAACAGTCACCTCATTTTCAGATTTACAGGGTGTCCGTGAATCGTGTGTAAAACGTTCTACCACAGATTCTTCAGCTCGAAATGAGTCGATTTAGGCCAACTTACCTATATGAAAAGTTTCTTCGTTTGGCCGCTAGAGGTCGCCAAATCCAAAGATTTTTTTCTTATTTCTCAAATAATTCGAGAACGACTCGATCGATATAAACCATATTTGGTACGCAATCGGGTGCGTTATACACGTTTTTTAATGATCCAGTCAATGACCTTGACGTTTCACAAGTGTCCCTGAAAACACGAACGTGTTTTAAATCAATTATAATTTTTCAACTGTCTGCGTTTCAGATATTGAGAAGCTAGATTAAATATCAAACTTTTTTGTCTCTTGAAAAATTTTGATAGGATGAGCAATTTAATCACAAAAAAAACCGTTCTTCAATTGGATGATTCCATTTCTTCATCACCTAGCAAGTTAAAAATATCACATATTGACCATGTTTGTTTCTGTAGTCTGTTTATTTTATTATGCTTGACAACCTCTTGTTGACAAAATGATGTTTTCTAGGTTGCTAAATCGGATCAAGCAAATAGGAAATTCAATGTTCAGTAATACAAAAATCGAAAAATTCGAAGGAAAAATTTAATAAGCACAGTGACTATTTAAAACTATGGAAACAGGTTGGCCAGTTGTAAACTAAATAAGAAAAAACAAGTCACTTCATAATAACTTAATTAGTTTACACCCAAATTTCATTCAACTATAGGAAATGTTCAAAAATTCCACAATTTTGCTGAATACTGGAGTTAACCCTCTTTAAGAAATTGAATTGGACCCTTGGCACTACTTCAAGGTCATTTTTGAGGAAGTTGGCCGAATTTAAAATTCTCATATGTAACTCTGCTCGGGTGTCAATTGAAGAAAAGTAAGCTCTAGATTTTAAAGCACCCCAAAAAAAGAAGTCGCACGGTGTCGATTCGGGAGATCGTGCTGGCCAACTTGCAAGAGCATCAGCTCCCTTTCCTAAAGTGAAGTGAGGTGGTGCACCGTCTTGCATAAACCACATTTCAGCACGCCGTGATACTGGAATATTGTCCTACAAATCTGGCAAAATTTCTTGCAAAAAATTCAAATACGCCTCTCAGTTTAATCGATCTGAAATCACTACCAGACCAATAATGGAATTGTCAAATACGTTGATTTTGAATTGATTCTGTTGATGTGTACATTAGAAGCATGTGGATTTTCGACACTGTACACATGTTCATTGCGAAGGTTAGTGATGGCAGACCTAGTAAAAGTGCATTCGTCAGCAAATAGAATTTTCCTACTGAAGTGGAGATCCTGAATTCTCTTTTTTTAGATAAATCGGCAGAAAGTTAGACGATTCTCAGGATCGTTGGAGTTAATTCCTGAACTTTCTGAATGTGGTGAGGATGAAATAATTGTTTCTTCAAGACATCATGAGTCAGTGTTTCAGGAACGCCGCTTGCTCAATTGTGGATTTTTCTCAAACCTATCCAAAATTTATTCCTCGGGTCCTACCGTCCTTACTGTTCGTTGCCGTCTTCGATCCGAATTCCTGGGCTTGAAGCAACCATTCTCCCGGAGGCGACTCTCCAGATTTCCAAACGTTTGGTGGTTCCGCACTATGCGATCTGGCAATCTTTCAGCATATACTCTAGAGCTTTCACGTCCATTGCCTTGACAAAATCCGTGAACCATAACCATATCAACCACTTCCGTGCCCAATAGTGATAAAAACTAAGCAAAACACCGAGTTAAGAACTTGAGGAACACTGTTGTGTTAACAATTGGTTGTCAATCCTAATAAAATGACAATCTGCAGACCACAGAAATGGATCCAAAGCCAACATGGTCCAATGTGATGTTTTTGACTTGCTAGAAGAAATGAAATCAAGAAATTAAAAAACTGTTTTTGGTGATTGAACCGCTCATCATATCAAAACTTCTCAGGGGACAAAAAAGTTTGATAATTAGCCTAGCTACTCAATGTCTGAAACAGTTTTTCTCAAACGCAGACAGTTGAAAAATTATTATTGATTCAAAACACGTTCGAGCTCTCAGGGACACTTGTAAAACGTCAAGATCATTGAGTGGATCACTAAAAACACGTGAATAACGCACCGGATTACGCATATCAAATATGGTTTCTATCGATCAAGTCGTTCTCGAATTTTTCGAAAAATAAGAAAAAAAAATTTGGATATGGCGACCTCTAGCGGCCAAACCGAGAAACTTTTCATATAGGTAAGTTGACCTAAATCGACTTATTTCGAGCTGAAGATGATTCAATACTAGTTGACTATTGAGAGTGATGAATTTTGTGTTTTTGAAGTTTCCTAGTTTTCCTAACTTTTGTATTTGTGGAGAATTTTTAAATTATCTCATGTAATCACTGTAGCGCTTTATTCGGGGGTGTATGTTCCCGTAAATATGCCTTGAAGATGGAGTGGTAATTCATATAGTATTATAGGGGATATGTTCCTAGATAGAATAGAAAACAAATATATAAAAGAATCAATTTATTAAAAGCTTTCGAACCTATTGATTATTTATTTTCGGGCCTAGGTAATTATTATTATTTTTTTATCATTTATTTGAAAGTAGAGATGAGGCCAAGGCCTATAATCTCACATTACATTACAAAAATGAGTTTAAGAGTAGTAAATTTGTATGTGATAGCAATAAGCATAGATTGAAGAGCACTGGCAAGAGAAAGAACTCAACAAAAATAAGTAATTCAATGAGTTAATTCAGTCCACCCACGAACACTACCGACGAGAGCGGCCAAACCTGTTTTTGAACACATTTTGAAGTTCTCGCGATATAGTTTAAATGGGTGACCACGCAGGTTATTAGAGTTCAACGAGAGCAGGCCAAAGAGGTCGCTTTCGAATTGTCGAGGTATGGACTGCCGAATCTAGTTTTTTGAAGAAGCAATGTTTTTGATGCTTATGACGGTAGGAACCCCCTTCAGATATTTGATGGTTAAATTCTGTTCGCCTTGAGATTGGCGGAGTTTCAGGTCTTCGGGTGCCTTTTTCAGACATTCGGTTTGTTTTGGAAACACGTCTGTCATTGTGACTTTCTTGAACATTTCAGAGGTAGACAGAAGCTTTTTGTTCCTTAGAATGTCACGAGCGGTGATGGGGTCTGACAGCGATACCAGAATTGGGCGTGGTCCTCTTCTGTTTTCTGAGCCATTGCTTGATGAAGGTACCAAGTACTTAGAATTGGAAGGGACTACCAACTCAAGGACTTTTGTGACTGTGCTGAGGTCTGAACCGGGATCGCTATCCTCGACGACGCGACGTACAATAACATTGTGTGACCTGCGCGCTCTGACCAAGATTTCCGATGAATCAATTGTTGGTGTTGATGCCACAATGAGCGATTCGACGTTCGATTTCGACATCATGGACTGCTGTGTGAGACGAGTAACATTCAAATTAACGGTCGACACTTCGTCATTCAATTTAGTGATGTTGGATTCGCATCGGTTCAATCTTGTCTATTGATCATTCAAAACCTTTTCGAGCTGTTCGATGCTTGAGACACATTGTGATACCCGTGTTGCTAATTGGAGTTGAGCCGACCTTATAGTGGCGACGTCATCTTTAATGGATGCTGTGTCTGTTGAAAGTGTATTCAATTTCGTTGAGAGTGCGTTTAATTCAGTCATCATCAAACGAAACTCGCGCATTGTTTACGGGGAATCTTCTGATTTTCAAGATGAAGACCCGGTTGATTAGTTATCGGCAGAAATAGAATTCAAAACGTCAGCTCTTTTGTTTCGCCTAGAGAATATACAGTAAGTGCAAGACCATTTTATACCAAGGTCTGCCAAGTGGAAATAAAGATTGCAGGTGGAGCGTATTATACTATCTTCATCATGTTGTATTACTTTAGAGCAACTGTGGCATGGCGGCATGTTGAAGAATATTTGTAACTTTGTTCAGACTAAATATGAACTAAAATAATTAGCACACAGATGCACGGTAGTGCATGGCCCCCTTTAGTTCCTCTAGGATTAAGTGATAA
The DNA here is from genome assembly GCA_013387265.2 of Cryptolaemus montrouzieri. NCBI lineage: Eukaryota > Metazoa > Arthropoda > Insecta > Coleoptera > Coccinellidae > Cryptolaemus > Cryptolaemus montrouzieri. The sequence continues at coordinate 25,379,760 of JABFTP020000144.1, read as the reverse complement.
GATTATATCCACCTGCAGCTAAGCTGATAAGAGTATGGACTCACAGGAGCATAAAAATAATTGCACAAGGTTAAATTGGAATACCTGGCAATCTTGTCACATCCAGGTCACACCCGACAAGGCGCCGGTAGATGAGCAGGTAACTAGTAAGGTGTAGCAATTTCACAAATTTATTCGACCGATTTCCACAAAAAATCCAGTAAAATAGAGGAGTAAACAACGAGCTGAGTCGATTCGCTAAAGCAACACATACATAATGGTTGAAAGAATTTTGTAATTTTTTTTTGATTGGCAGTTTTCAGAATCTCTTTCGATTCAGACTGATATTCAGCAGTGCTATTAGCAGTTAGGCTCCTAAAAATAAGACTTTGTTCCATAGACGGACTTTCATAAAGAAATCACAAAGCTCATTTGCAATTTTTAAACCTTCACTAAAATTTTTCAAATTGAATGTCACGTTTCCAGTGCTTGTTGAAGCCTTGTCTTCAATCGGCTGTGAATTTAAGATTTCCACCAAGTCGGTTTTAGTAAAATCTTCATCTTGCGATCCGAGCAACTCCTAGATGTCCCTTCATTATATCTGTTCGAAGCCATCTCATCCTATTTCATTCGCAATTTCATATATGAACGAAAAAAACGGAAACAGCTTCATCTGGCAAAAGAAAAAAATGCCTCCGGTAACCGTATTCTTCAGATAAGTAATCATCAGTTCTGTAAATATGTATATGAGAAATTGTCCTCACACTTCCTTAGAGTAACGTATTATTTTAAATTTGTTCCTATTTATTGAAGAAAAGAGAAACGTCATTTTTATCAAAAAAGCCATCTTGTCCTCATCACGCTATACGAAGATAAGCAATGTATATAGCAAGATCTTAAATTGAGAAAAATTTGATACGAAAGTAGCTAGCAATTATGTGAAGAGGGCATTCGTTCAAACAATGAGCCACACTTGACCCCATTTCATCCAGTTCTTGGCTGCTTTTCCACATCATATGCATATCTCGCTATCACGTAAAATCTCAAGTTCAATAATTGCCTGCCATGGAAGTAGTTCGTCTATTCACTATCAACTGAGCTTAGCTTGAATACGGCCAGTTGGTATATTACTCAATAATATTACAAAGATGCAATATCTGGGGAAGTTTATATGAATCTAGTAAAGAAAGGCTCCCAAAATTTTCTCTTGTGATACACCACACTTGTTCTAATATACAGTGTAATATTTAGCCTCTAATCATTCATAACCTGCGAAATTTTTGCTGTATGTGTAGACATAATACAGAACTTTATTCAAGGAACAATATTCAACCTTCATTCTACGGAAGGTTGAATATTGTTCCTCGAATAAAATTCTTTATTATGTCTACACATACAATGATAATTTCGCAGGTTATGATTAATTAGATTTGAAGTATAGCGGGTTGACAACCAGCATGCATCAGGAGCGTAATCCTTCGACATACCGTATTCTAGCAGACACTGTGTGTAGCGTTGCGGTGAATAGTCGAACTAGTGTGACTGTTTGAGGGTTTCTGTTTATTTACTCTTCGTTTTCATGGTTTGCCTACGGAAGGTTGAATATTGTTCCTTGAATAAAATTCTTTATTATGTCTAATATTTAGCCAATGAATTTCATAGTTTTCAATAATCTGTTTATATGTATTAGTTAAAGCATTATTCTTCAACAGAGCAACATTGACATCTAGAATGAAGTTTTGTTTTTACCTATACAATCCATTGCAATGTGTTGCTCGAAACTGGTCCAAGCCTAGTAAACTATAGGCAACGTAACAGATGTAGCATAGAATTCTTACTCCATCATAAAGGTAGGGGGGCAAAGAGGAAACTTGTGAACACAATATAACTGATATCCCGGAAAATGGATCATTCAACTTAAAATGCCTAAAAGTGAACATGATTGAGCGATAAAGACAAAGAAACAATTGAATATAAGAAAGGTTCATTAGGCTTGAATAGAAAAAAGAAAGATAGGGAGGTTATGCGCAGTTTTTCCATTTTCATCAGAATGTTCAGTCGTTAAAAAATAAGATTGAGGATCTAGAGCTTTATCTGAGTGATATTGTTAATAGACCTGATGTGGTTTGCCTCTCTGAGCACTGATTTCCGCGTGATTGCATAAGTATGGCGAGTGTTGCAGGGTATAGATTGATATCTCACTTCTCAAGATCATCTCCATATGGTGCGTCATGTGTCTATGCTTCATCGGAGTTGAACATTGCGGACATTTCTGAGGTCAAAAAACTGGGAGTCGAGAATCATTCAGAAATATGTGCATGTGTTGATAAGACACTGAAGTTGATTGTTGTGTCTGTATACAGACCCCTATCGGGAGACTTTCAAGCATTTATTGACTCTGTGAGTTCATCGCTACAGGTAGCTTCAGCTTTAGAGGGGTTTAGGGTCCAAGTATATGGCTACTTTAACCTAGTCCTCGATAAACACCCTGCAAAACGCAGTAGGTGGCTAGATATGATGATGTCATTTAATTTGTCTCCAAAGATCCACGACTACACATACATAGTGAAGAGCTTTCGAAGTGAACTCGATAATATCTTTGTGAACTTCCCTGACTCTTGCCTTGGAGAAGTGCTTTCCAGTGCATTCTTCCATCATAATGCACAGTTATTAAAGATTTCAGCAGCCAAAAAACAGAAAAAAAATAAATACAAATTCTATAAAAGAAAGAATATTTATTGTGAGTGCTTTGAAAAGCCTGAAAGATGAACTAGGTAATATGGACTGGTCGGTGTTATCACGCTGCACGGATTCAGAAAGAGCGTGAAACATTCTCTTGGCTACTCTCAAGTCCATGATAGATCGGATTTTTCCTTTCAAAAGTGTTTAGCAGATAGGAAGTGTTAAGTCGTGGATGACAACAGTCATTAGGACCTAATAGAGAAGAAACTTGTTTCTTCATCATTTGAAAACTAGAGGAGAGATAAGTACTGAATATTTTAACCAATACTCACGCATACTGAAAAAGGTAGTTAGGGGAGCTAAAAAAATGGCGAATGAATGTTTCATTGCTAAGTCGAAAAATAAGAGTAGAGCCACTTAGAATTTGATTAAAGAACATACAACGGCGAATTCCAAAGATAAAATCTCAGTTCTTGAGGGATTGAGTAACCAGATTGATCATAAAAAAGCCCTGGATATTGCTAATGACTTTTTTGTGAACCATGCACTGTTTGACTGAGTGAACGTACAAAATCGGGAGTGTCTTTTCAGTGCTGCCTGCGTTCCCAACAGTATGGCGCTACATTCGGTTGATGCGATGGGAGTGGGGAATATTGTTCATTCATTGAGAGATACGAACTCCGTTGGTTGCGATGGGGTGCCGGTGCGGTTGCTGAAGCATGTTTCTCATGAGATTGCCGAACCTCTGTCCTTAATAATAAATTTGTCTTCCCATACTGCAGTTTTCCTTACTCAACTAAAGAAAGCACACATTAAAGCAATCCACAAGGAAGGCCACCAGGATGATATCAATAACTACCGACCCGTTGCACTGCTGTCGAATGTTGGAAAAATATTTGAGAAGGCACTTCATCGAAGAGTCGTTGATTTTCTCGAGGCAGATAAGCTTCTGACTGAATATCAAAATGGTTTTAGAAGAGGAAAGTCTCCAATGCGGGCTCTCTATCAGACTTTGACCAGAATAATCGATTCTCCCAACGATAAGAAACGTACAGTCTTGATGTGTCCTGATTTATCTAAGGTCTTTGACATGGTGGATCATGGTACCCTCTATCAAAAACTGAATAAACTGGGAATAAGAGGCTTGCCCCTGGAACTCATTAAGTCCTATCTTGCGAGAGGATCCCAAATTGTAGTTGAACGGGTATTTTGATCGAGTCAGATGAATTGTCGGTCACAAAGGGGGTGCCTCAGGGGTCTGTGCTTGGGCCGCTTCTTTATATCATATACACTAACGACTTGCCTGAGGTGCTACCTAACAGGATTGTTCAGTTTGCGGATGATACGTCAGTTGTGTTGTCTGGCGACGACAGAGGCAGTGGTTCGACGAAAATAATTTCAAAATGAATACTGAAAAAACGCAGCTCAATGACTTCGGGTACAGTACAGATTTCCACCAGAGAGTCAGAAGCATACAAAACATCAAAAGGGGTATGCTTTTTGGAAGTTCATGTCGACTACAGACTGAGCTGGAGAGATCACATAAATAAGGTGGCTGGGAGTATGGCAAGATACGCGACGAAGACGAAACTTGAATCCACCTCACATGAAGTAAACCTATCTCCAGAAAAAAGCAAGATATATGCTGGTGACAATCTTCAATAGAATCCCTCAGAATATCAGATCTCTCCCTTCTGTACAAATGAAGAAGTTGATGCAGTAACTCGAGACAAAACCATATTATACGCTTGACGAGTTCCTTAATACTAGTCTATGATATTCAATTTTTTATTTTTGTTTCTATGCATTGTATATGTATGTATGTAAATGCTCGCTTCATAAGTCTTATATTTGTTTGTTATATACAATTATGATTTTAACACAGTTGTGCATTATTATATTTATATTATGACATGCTCTACAACCCTAGGGGTTATTATTGAGTAAATAAAGTTGAATTGAAGTGAAGCAATGAAAGAATATAATAACAAAAGACAATTATAGTTGAGGAATAGTAATTGTTTTATTTACCTAGCCATAATATTCAAGTAAAATGGTTTCGTCAATCATTATTTATTTGAAAAGGATCACAGCATGATCAATATGAAAAAACTTTGAGTGAATAACGTTCCAACAAACATTTTTCGTGACTAAGATCATTACGAAACGAGAAAAAGGAAAAACCTCTCATGTTTCCCAACTGGTAGCAAAGACAACAAAGTCCTTCTTCATTTGGAGTGAGACAATTAAATTTTCGAGAATCGTAGAAGAGAAATATGTATATGTTTATTTTGAGATGACAAAATATTTGCCTCAACCCATAAAAAAGTCAACAGCACTTCGAAAGTTCAATAAATATTATTTCATCCCTGTTAATAACAAACCCATTCATGTTGCAGACCCGAACATTCCTGTGACTGGTCAGCAAAGGCTGCGATTTCCCCATGGTGGAGACGAAGACTGTTGTTACTCCCATTGCGGCTCGCCTGGAAGGGGGGGCGGAACAATGGAATTGTGCGAACACTGCCCAGGCCGGCCCGATAAAAAAGAAGAAACGTCGATCGCGACCCGGACTTACCACCGTACCAGTGTGTTACTGTGGACCGCGTGGATTATCACGCATGCGCGAAACCACATAAGAGACCTATTAAAATGTTTGTTAGTTATGTGCGCGGTTAGTGTAAGGACGACGCTCACATGGACAAAAAACGTGTGCAGATTATGCTCATAGAATTAGGAGAATTAGACGATATGTGTTCTTAACAACATCCGGCTACTCTATGCGCCACGCGTCCATCGAATAAAATTCATGAACAAGCAACGATTTACAATCTACCTAGATTTTGTCCATTTGTGTACAATGAAAACGTTATTTAAACGTTCACTTATTAAGGGTCCTGGCATCCACACGTTTCTATATTCAGCTTCTAGCTTCTTTCCGTTTTGAAAAAAGTTCGAATCGTTTGCACGAATGGGGTTAGAGGGGGAGGGGGAACGGAGTCAATTTTCAATGTTTGTATCAATGATGCGCACAAGTTATATCGTTCGGACGATTCAGAATTTTAGTGAGGTCCAAAATATATTCTTCCAAATTAATTATGCTCTTTTTGAAACACATATATGCTCTACAAACTTTTAGTTTATTACACTCGTTGCCATGGAAGAAATATATCAAAGATGATTCATATACTTTCAAATTCCAACAAATTTTAGTGAGAACAGAAAACTGATCAAGGAAATAGCTTAATTAATATTGGATAAGTTCGTATGTAATTACAACCTTCACAACACATATTAAGTAATCCATGATCGTATTCATGATGGGCATTTGATTCAACTTTACTTAAATAAACTCGTCAGCAATTGTCAACGTCATAAAACTATTAATTTTCTTATACCTCAGCTTTCCACTAATTTATATTATTGAAATTGTAGGCCGCTAAGCCTAACAACTATTCATAGTTGCATTTAGCATATTGAAAAGCACAGATTTTTCTATAATTATTAAAAAAATCATCAAATTAATTTCAATATATTCCATCTTTCCAATCATAAAATGTATTGAACAACCTATGTCGATAACTATAATGAATAAATATATCTACCAACCTAGTTAAATGGGATCAACATCATCAACATTCTCTATAGCCCAGAAACATCCATTGCAACATATATATTTTTCAATATATTTCTACGCTCTTGTTATTGTGTTAAAACTTTTGAGAATTTATTATTCAGCAGCATGTTAAAATGATCAGCTGATTATATGCAAACATAGTTAAATAAAATATTATCAGCAACAGCATTCAAATCACAAAAACAACTATTTCCTTCTAATAATTCCAATATACTTACTATTTTCCAATTATTTCCTGAAGAATTTCAAAATTTTTTGAAAATGATATATCTAATTTTTCAACTAAAATTTTTCCTTGTTGAATCAAAATATCAGTTAATTGAGATCATCGGCAACTACAAGAACCATTTTATAGAATAAATTCGAATCATATTGATGTGGAGATTTGTAATCAAATTTTTCATTAATATTCAGCACTCACAACCACTTCAATGAAGTCAAAATCGCTCATCTAAAATATTGAGTATAACATATTTATATCAAGGATGAATTTATACACAATCCTAGTTAAAACAAATAATCTTACAAAATCACTGTATCAATTCAGTTTTGGAGTTTCATATAACATCTCAGAAACTCATTTACTTGAAGAAAATTTTAATGACTATTAATATTTAGGTATATGAATCACTTTGATCGAAGATTTCCGTGATTAACAATAGGTCCATTTCACTCCGAAATATTTCTATCCAAGCAAATGCAGGCCTATTTTAACTTATATTTTCGTCCACTTATACAGAAACAAAAGTGAAGTATTTTGTTATAAGATATCTATTCTATATTCACCAGTTAGAAACTTATGATGAATATAATATAAAAGTTTGGTTTCGAGACCAAAATATGTATTATTGAATTACCTTTGATATTCAAAGGATTTATTGATATTATAATTATTCATAGCGATGCAGACGCATAGAGTAGTGTAGGCTGTGGAATTTTAGAAGGATTATAACTTCATGCACATAGATTTGTAATACGACTGCAATGGAAATGTCTAGTCGGCAAAATATCGTTGTCAATTGAAATATCAATACAATACCAACAGAATACATAAATTGGACGTTAATAGGCGTCCATACGTTTCATTAGAGGTTATAATATGCCGTAGATATTACAAGGTTCTTGCAAATATAAGCATGCCGAATTGAATAACGATTAACGCATGTTTGGTAATCGACTGATCGATCTTGTAATGTTATCTACATATTATACTTCCACTATGGGTGATATTGACTGAGACTTATCCGAAATATTGATGTTATTGATGTTGCGTTCGTCAACCACCAATATAATATAGTTACAAAACACTTCCTTTCATTTATCCTTCGAAACAAACACTGCAACTGATGAATTAAATTATTTCAAGTCTAGTTAACATATTAATAATTATTGAAATGAAAAATGATTCAATCAAAACCTCAGACAGATTTATTCTCAATGAACAGAAGTACTATCTCAATAGTAAAGATGTGAAGTAAAAGTAAACCTCCGATTTAAAACGCAAATTATTCTTGATAGATGCATTGAAAAATATTCCATCAAATTTCGATGCTCCAATAATTTTTGTTACAGATGTTTATAGGTTGATCCGAGGGACCGTAAAATATAATTAATTTCAACAATTTTTGGCCGATCATATTTTATTATACCCCATAAAATACTCTGATCTGGATTGGTCGTATATTCCCTATTAATGACGATAATAAGTCAAGTATCGGAACATAGCTTTATTTACGGCAGAATAGTTTTTCCAATAAGATTTTCTGGGACGAATCGAGAACGTCAACTTCATCGACGATTATCCGGTTCGTCTACTAATCGCAGCAATAAAACAGAAATTTTCCGATATCAAGATTGGAGTTTTCCGATATCAAGATTGGAGTTTTCCGATATCAAGATGGGAAATTTTCCTATATCAATTACATCTCTATCATGTGTCGTATATAAGAAAACGGGTGATAATTTTATCATCTCAAATATCTTCACTGACCTCCTGAAGTGAAATTCATAGTAGTTAATACAATGATAAAATGTTGTATGTTCTACTCGAGTGAGTAGGAACTCAACATCAGTAACGTCAAACTGTGCTTGAGTGATGATCAAGTAAAATTTATATAGCGAATGTTGATTTTTGATTACTTGAATGGCCTCACTGTTTAATAATGTCGTACACGAATTATGTTGATATTTTCATTGACCTTCAACGTGCATATTTATATTGAAACAGTTCAAATATTGTAGTTGTAAGTTTTAAATTGAAGTTGAGATGCTGTGAGCATGAAAATGGCCAATTTCGTTTGGTAATTCCATAAAACTACGACGGAAACATCTATTAATGAAATTAGTATAATACTCTGTGGACATATTATTGAAAATAATTCATTTTTTAGGTGCGTTGAACGGGTATGGTACTTGCATTGAAATTCACCATTTCATGAAACGTATTAAGACCAAAAGAATCGATGACTGCTACTGGTTTTTGTATAATTATTTTGACGTTATTATCGCTGTCACATTGAATTATTCAGTCTCTACATATATCCAGATCATAGAGTTTGATGCACAGAATCTATTTGCTATAATGAAAAGATAAATGTTTCAATTTTTTTATAAATTTTCTACTTAAATTCTGCTTGATTAGAAACAGATTCTTTCCAACATTCTTAAATATTGTATTTCGAATGCATAGTATCGTACTCGGAGTCCATATTGAATTTTTGAAAATGATGTCGGTCGCTATTTCCATATATTTCTTTGTTGTTGTATTCAATGAATAATTCTACGAATAAGTGAAAGAGCATTAGTATAATGATTTAAAATCAGGGTAAATTAATATTATTGCATTTTTGAATTAAATAATGTTGAATGGTTTAGCGACAAACTATAAAATTTCTCAATAAAGGTGTAGACACCTTTACTCATAGTTTCTTTTATAGAAATCATTTAAATAAAGCTATATGGTAATTGATAATTCGTATGTTAGTGAAATAAATCTGCCTAGTTGAAAGAAATCCGATAACACTTCTATTTAAATTTCAACAATATTCAGTTGTCCTGTCCACATGTATAATTATGTAATATTTGAAACTGTTTGTGTGAGTATGTTTTAGTACAGAAAAATCAAAATATAATATATTATAAAATATCGTATATAATTGGAGCGACTCTTGCGTAGATAAATTTTAGATTCGTCCGCCATGCGAAGATGTCGCTAGTGGTCTCATGTTACTAGCTGTGTTCGTTAGAGGTCTTATAAATACTCAGCCGAACGTGAATATGCTCAGGAATGATAAAAACTCAGTGTTTCAATCGGAGATTGACATAAGCTGTCATAAACTTGAAAAATATAGAGGTATTGAAATATACCACACTACTTATTAGTATTCTTTCGTTTCTTCTGCTTTATAGAGAATATAATATTAAGCTTATCCTTGGTTTATAAGTTCAAACAACAAAAACGAATTCTTGTTTTCAGCGTGTAAAAATCATTGGCAGTTTTATGACTGCATTTAAATCAAGAAACTACTTTTTGATTGACCTCTGGTCAATTATTTCTAGATATATGTGCTCGAAAGTTCCACAAAGAGATATCAGTTATTTCATACTGGAACTCACCTTTAGCATATTTTCTATGATATTCTATCAATCTTTCAACCACAGAAAACAAATAATAATTTTCTTTCCTGTTATTTCATAATCTTTTATTTATTCCAAGCTATTGTCTGTTAGTAATTCGGTACATTATATTTTTATTCTCAAATCAAAAGAATATAAAGAACATAATAATCAACCAATACTCATTCTCCTTCTGGTGGTTTAGTTTTAATTTTGAATATTTCTGTATAAAATGGATTCATTTCTTATTCTCTTTCTACAATGATGAAATTTTGATCAAGTGCAAAGCAGGTCTGATGATATTGAAGGTGATTATAACATTTTGTATTCATTAACAATATTCACGATATTAGTAAATCAGGGAATAATATTCATACTCTTGCATTCAAGTTATTTGTGTACTGCTATTGAAAATACAAACTGAAACAAGTATCACTCTCTGTTGAAATAATACGTTGTACTATTTATTGAAAACTTGAGAACCACAGAATATTTGTATTCTCTTCAACACAACCAGTGTACTGCTTATAACTGTGCTTTCGAATATGCGATCGAAAGTAATCTGAGAGTCAATTGTTGAGTTAATATTTAAATAATAATTATTTCATGAAGTGAAAAGTAGAAAATTCAAATATTCTCTTCAAGAAGAAGCTTATCAGTCTATTCAAAAATACATAGGCAATATAAAATCTTGCTCAAAAACTAAGGTTTATGTTTAGCTCACTTTATTCCTTAAATATAGTATACATTCAAGAAGTGTTTTAATAATTAGGATAACAGATATCAAACAGTAGATAATATAAATTTGAACAGTATTGGATAGCTTGAGAACCAAATATTCGTCAAGCAAAGCCTTACGAAATGCAATACGTGTTTTTTTGTTGGAAAAATTATATTTGTGTTGATACATATATATCGAAATAATCTTCCTGAACATATTTTCGTACGGACACTCAGATTGTATAAAATAATTGGACGTTTCCACCAAAAATAATTGTGAAATTTTGAGTGTTCGCGATATTTTGAATTTCGCAGACTTTGATTCAGTATTACAACGGCAGGATCATCTTTAAATGTTATGTATATTATTGTATAATTTTAGCATTGTCAATTGTACTTATTATATTAAATTTTCGATATTCGATGATCCGCTTACATAATAAGAACAGTATTATGAAGATAATTAGATGAAATTCAGTTCGCCAATTGAAATACTGTTTCCAAACAACCATTTACCGAAGCAAATATCTGACTCTCTTGCATGTATAACGAATAAATATTTCAATTTGTTCGAATTAAAAATTATATTTGAGTTAACCATTTGGCTCAATAATGTGAAATGCCTTCAACAATGCAAAATGGATTTTATTCGGCGCTACTAAGCTTGCATAATTTTATCTGGACCCCTATTCTTGAGTCGAGGGAATCACTTTGACAGAAACTGTAGATTGAGATTGATTTGTTTTGAATGACACATTTGGAGTAGTTATTCCAATAATTCAAGAATATCTGTCAAGAATTAACTTACACAAAGTATAACATATTAAGTCGCCGTTCATTAACAGAATAAATCTAATTTTCTATATATTAAATTGTAAATTTGTATGAAAAGGAACAGCAACTACTAACAGTTGGATAATTGCAATAATTAATTAATTTTCAACAGCCATACATAACAAATTTTCTATAATTATTTCGTCTGCTTTGCATTGTTGTGTTATTGTTAATGTTAAAAATATATAAATAAATATATATATACTTATTGTTGCTAGGGCTAGCGTTGTTGTTGTTACTTATATTCAGAATATAGTTGAATATATTTTTGTTCATTTAATAAATTTTTCATATATAATATACATAATAGGTACATATACTAGATATTATGTATAAAAATAATTGTATTATGGCTCTTAAAATTTAAATTTGCACAAATACATATAGTTGCCTAGATATATAGATAGAAGTAGTAATTGCTTAATTATTTCAACATGAGATAATTAGAAACTTAAGCAGTTACTTATCTATATGCGAATGAAAGATACAAGAATGTATAAAAATGACTGAATGAATTTTGTAAAACCATTGTTGTTACTAGTGTAAATAATTGGAAATTTTAAACTATAGCAACTAAGATTTAATTGTTCAAGCCAGGTTTTATATGACGTCATTCATCTGTATATATCATATGAACGTCTACTCCTAATAGTGAATACAGTATTTCTCACAACAATACCTTGAGAATTTAATTTGCAAACAGATATACGTTTTAATATTTCAATAATAAAAACAAGTAATGTGTTTTAGGCATTTTACTTAAAAATTGTGATTCGTAACGCGTTTCACTACACCGTAGCTTCTTCAGAGAATGAATGTACAGAAAGAAGAATGCGAATATAAATACAAATGTTCTTAAGTAATTGAAAGCTTATTGGGTTGCTCCCTCTTGAGTGGTTATTGATGACAGGTATATCCAATAAAATTAAGGAATAGATTCCTCCCTGAAGAGATTCAATAGAGGTGAAGGGCTTAAATCGACTTGTTCATTGATGAGTCTACCTAAGTGTTTGTGTTTGTTGATTTCTAAAATTTCCCAGATCTACCTTCCAATATTTATCATCTGCGTGCAAAATTTCAAACTGTGGGTCGAAAGAGTGATTATTTTCTAAGAGACGATTCGCGTAATTTGAATCTGATTTTTTATTTGAAAAACTCCGTTTATGTTCCGATATTCTAATATTAAAATTTCCATGTGTTCTACCAATGTAAAATCATCACAGTCATTGCAATTCAATCTATAAACACCTGATTTATTGTTTTTACCTGGTTTGGTTTTATTATTTTTATATATTTGCCTAAACTATTATTAGTTTGGAAAGCTATGTTGACATTATTGTTACTCAAGAATGATTTCAGTTTCTCACTTGTAATGCCAACGTAGGTTAAGGTGTTGAATTTTTGTTGCAATTTATCGACAGGGTAAACTTCATTCAATGCGATTCTATTTTGTTTGTTATTTAAAATATTATTTATTAGTTTGGGATGGTAACCATTATTCTTATCTATTAGTATAATCAAATTTAATTCTTTGTTTAAATTTTCTGGTGATAACGGGATGTTAATCAATATATGAATAAAACTGTTGAATGCTGACATTTTATGTTGATACCTATGACACGACGAGTTATGTATTATAATATCTGTATGTGACGGCTTATGGTAAATTGCGAAAACATGTTTTCCATTTAAATTCGAAATTGTTACGTCTAAGAAATTTATGGAATTATTGCTTTCTATTTCGGTTGTGAATCCAATTTGTGGATGTAATGAATTTATATGATTTTCGAAAATTTTTAACTGTCTATCTGTTCCTGTGCAGCAAATAATGATATCGTCTACAAAGCGATACCAGTATAAACAATATTCACTAAGTGGATGATTATGAATTAATTTCTCTCAAATATTCATGAATATTTCTGCTAACAAAGGACTAAACGGATTGCTCATAATCAAGCCGTCTTCACTAGTATAATATTTGTTATTGAAATGGAAATAATTTTGATCTAAACAAATTTGTAATAATGAAAGAATATTTGATTTAATGATCGTATTTACATGATTATTTTCTAATGATTCTTCAACTAAGTATTACGAAAGTCGAAAGAAATGACTTTAGAATTGGGTGGTATAATGGTATCTTTGATATTGGCAATTAGTTCGTATGAATTTTTGACCGAAAATTTAGATTTAACATTGCAATGTTTTATTAGCAAGTCGTTGAGGAATTTTAAAAGTTTGAAAGAAGATGCCGTTATATAAGAAACAACAGGCTAATAAGGTAATTAGGTTTATGAAGTTTTATCAACGAATATAATTCGGGGGATTGTGGATTGGAGTTAATGAAATTATATTTAATCAATGATTTTGCTGTCGAAAAAAATTGTAATTTCGACAGCGACAAAAAAATCATTGATCACAGACCACGAAAAATATAAATTCATTAACCCCAATCCACAATCCCCCGAATTATATTCGTTGATAAAACTTCATAAACCGAATTACCCTATTAGACCCGTTGTTTCTTATGTAACGGCACCTTCTTTCAAACTTCAAATGCCTCAACGGCTTGCTAATAAAACATTGCAATTTCAAATGTAAATTTTCGGTCAAAAATTCATACGAACTAATTGCTAATATCAAAGATACCAATACCACCCAATTCCAAACTCATTTCTTTCGAATTTAAGAATCTATTTCCCAACATTCCTCCGAAGGATACGTACTACTTAGTTGAAGAATTATTAGAAAAGAATCATGTCAATACGATCATTAAATCAGATATTTTTCCTTTATTACAATTTTGTTTAGATCCAAATTATTTCCATTTCAATAACATATATTATACTAGTGAAGACGGCTTTATTATGGGCAAACTGTTAATTCTTTTGTTAGCAGAAATATTCATGAATAATTTAGAGAAATTAATTCATAATCATCCACTTAGTAAATATTGTTTATACTGGTATCGCTATGTAGACGATATCATTATTTGCTTCACAGGAACAGAAAGACAGTTAAAAATTTTCGAAAATCATATAAATTCATTACATCCACAAATGGTATTCACAACCGAAATAGAAAGCAATAATTCAACAAATTTCTTTGACGTAACAATTTCGAATGAAATTGAAAACATGTTTTCGCAATTTACCATAAGCCGTCACATACAGATATTATAACACATAACTCGTCGTGTCATACATATCAACATAAAATGTCAGCATTCAACAGTTTAATTCATAGATTGATTAGCATCAGAAAATTTCAACAAAGAATTAAATTTAATCAAACAAATTGCCAGAAATAATGAATAATATTTTAAATGAAAAACAAAGTGGAATCGCATTGAATGACTGTGATAATTTTCACATTGGTAGAACACATAGAAATTTTAATATTAGAACATCGGAACATAAACGCAGTTTTTCAAATGAAAAATCAGATTCAAATTACGCGAATCATCTCCTAGAAAATAGTCACTCTTTCGACCCACAGTTTGAAATTTTGCACGCAGATAATAAATATTGGTAGGTAGATTTTTGGGAAACTTTATAAATAAACAAACACAAACACTCAGGTAGACTCATCAATGAACAAGTCGATTTAAGCCCTTCACCTCTATTGAATCTCTTCATGGAGCAATCTATTCCTTAATTTTATTGGATATACCTGTCATCAATAACCACTTAAGAATGAGCAACCCAATAAGCTTTTAATCACTTAAGAACATTTGTATTTATATTCTCATTCATATTTTCTGTACATTTATTTGTCTGAAGAAGCTACGGTATAGTGAAACGCGTTACGAATCACAATTATTAAGTAATATTCCTAAAACACATTTCTTGTTTTTAATATTGATAATGGAATTCTACCAAGTAAAAGCCTCCCAAATTCAAATTTTAATATTTCAATTAATCTATTAATTTTTCTCCGTTATGAATTTCAGTTGATACTCAACAAAAAATAATTATATATTCTTCTTACAAAATTTTATACATAACATACATTGATTAAGATTTCTGCAATCTTCATTATTATGATAGCTGAAGCTTAATTAAAATTTATGGACATCTACTTGAATAAACCGAAAATAGCAGAGTTTGCAAATTAATTCCAAGGGTATCAGTTCCTTTCTCGATGTGTCCTTGGGTTCAACGTATTCCTCTCAATTTGAATTGTGGAATATAGTCGACACATGCACATGATTGACATCATTGGCAAAACACCAAAGAAGAGAGTCCGATATTTGTAGGTTATACCGTCAATTTACGTTGGAACTTTAAATGTGTTAGTTGATATGCACTGATTCAAAACAAATTATTTGAATTTCATCCTTCCATCGAATATTTTTGTGGAAACGTTAGTGTCTAGACATTAAGTTCAAGTTGCAAAATTTAAAATAAAAGTAATATTTAAGACACAAGAAAATTGATTTTAATATTGAGTTTTTTATTAGTGAAAAGTATTATAAATATTGAAAACGATAAAATAAAAAATTCAAACTAGTATTGTTTAATGTTGTTGATAGTATACAGTTGACAATAAAGACCATTTGGCGAGATTTCTCTTAATATTTCAGTTCCGTAATTCAATAGATTTTTATTTACGAAAGTGTCCAGTCTGGACAAGAAATAAATCGAAGTACCCAAATCAAATCCGTTATTATTCAATTTAAACAAATACTTCAAGAAACCAAATACTCTAACATTTTCGTTGTTTAATGTATTTGTTCATTCTATGAAACTGGAACATACCGCATAAAATCACGATTGATTGATCGATTTTTCGTTTAATTGCCCATTTTGTCTCATTCATTATTTTTACAGTCATAATATGAAAATTCCAATTTTTTAGTTCATGAATTTAATAAAAATTTTGTATCAGATATGATCAAGATGTGTCGAAAGATTCACTACTGAGCATCTTCATAAGGATGTCTTACTATAGCATACGAATCCCTTTCTGAGTTTTCCTAAGAACTATAGAATTTATAAGCAACATTAAAAACTCGGTAGAGTCCCTTTAACTATGTGTGTAAATAATATAATATTAGGGTAATCCTGTCTTGTCTGATGACGAGTGTTGCGCACCCTAAACGAGTTAATCAGTTATTTGCCGAATGCTTTTGAATTTAATACAGTGTTGTCAGATTTGAGACAATCGATTTTATAGGTATCCGAAAATATTCTAGACTCATTATTTGATCAATTAACGTTTTCACCAGATAACTTAAAAAATAGAGAAGCAGATCTTACCGTTTAAAGTAATAATTTGGCAGTTTAACGGTATTCAGAAATCAATGCAAAAATCATTACTGAGAAACATAAAACGAAACAAATCAGTAAACGGCAAAGTAGCAAATCATCTAGTATACCTAAACCCAGATTACTTTTCTGTTTTCCGAGTTGCCAATGTTTCTGAATAATCTGTAAATACTTATGAAAATCGCCAATTTTGAAAAGAAAAAACCAACATTCCCGAAATTCATTAAAAAAATCAAAAAAGAAGATTCATTACGTCCCACAGTATATTTCCTTATATTCAATAAACTATTAAAGAGATCTAATAGAATACGTTGGAAGTGTCTCCTTTTTCTCTACCTATATTTTGTTAATAATTTTGTTATTTAGGATATTAGCAATATGACATAAGAGAAGTAGTTTATCTTTTATTTACTAAAAACTAGAAAAGAAAAATGTCTACTAGGAACAAGAGCGTTCAATTATTGTGTTCGCATACTGACGAACCAATGCGTCCAAATATCATTGTTTGTAATCTGAGAACACTCTATAAAATTCAAATGCATTCGGCAAACAGCCGATTAACTCGTTTTGGGTGCGCAGAATTCGTCATCATACAAGACAGGATCGCATTCATTAGCCATACAAAATTTCATATTTTCATCTCAAGAAATTTTTATAGAAATTGAAATTCAGATTTTACGCAAAAAAATTAGTTTGGTCAGGATGCCAACTGTTAATCCGGACCTGTTCAGAAATAATCAACTCATAAATAAATTAATTTCCTGAAGTCATACAAAGAAAGAAAAAGAAGAATATAACCAAACCATAGATGAAGAGATAACTCAAGCATAACCTCAATCCACATACGTTCGAATAGATATATTTTCAAAAAGAATAAGGTAACATGGAAAATTTTAAGGACTCCGAGCTAGTCTTAGCTCCATGCAAATATGAATGTAGGTATACAAATGTCAAAATTAAAGAAAAATATTGTATTAATAAAAATTTGTATTTCACAGATTTAGATCACACAGCCGATGTTCAGTGAGTATTTAACTCTTGAATAAAAACCAAAATAATTGGATTAATTTCAGAATACACTCTTGGGGGAATTCTCTGAAAGAAGCTTTTGAACAATGCGGTGTTGCAATGTATGGATACATGACTGAATTACCTTCTGTAGAAATAAAGCAAAGTGCATACATTGAAGCAGAGGGGCATGATATAGAAAGTCTACTATTCCATTTCTTGGACGAATTGTTATTCTTATTCAGCTGTGAACCAAATTTAATTTGTAGCCGATTAGAAATACAAGAGTTCATCACAGAGGGTGAAGAATTACGATTGAAATGTAAATGTTACGGTGAAGAATTTGTGATCGGGAAACACCCTCAGGGAACTGAGGTTAAAGCTATCACTTATTCTGCTATGCAAATTGTCAATGAACCAGAGAAAAATAGATTTGAACTGTTTGTGATAATTGATATCTGATTAAAAATTTTATATTAATTAGCTATTATTGAAGGTTCTTCCATTAAATGTGTTCTATACATAAGATAAATTCAATTACGATGGACTGTAACTAACAAATACTGTTACATGATGCTAATTTTTCATTATGTCTAACATATTTCTTAAATATAACAATATGTTGATATCGAATACATCATAACATAGTTTCACTTAATCAGATACTATAACAGGTGATATCTTTGAGAACAGCTATGTTTTACTGCATACACATTATATCCTTGAAAGTTACATATGGAGAGTTAATATATGCAATAATTTTATTTATTGACTCAAAAGAATTATTTCCATGAAATTATTTTTGCAGCCATTTTAGGTAAGCTCTCCTTTTGCTATGGTAAAACGAATGTATTTGAAAGAACTTTCGCATAGAAATGAACAATATTATTAGTCCTCTAATAAAATTTTTGCGGAAATTTGAGATTATTGAAGATTTGATAGGCAACTGATAATTCACAGGAAAACTTAATAAGAAATTTTGTATGAACTTTCAGGTTCTATGCTGGTGACAGGAAAAATCTTTAATTTTAAATCTGAGCATAAAATTTGTAAAATACATTTATTCAATTATAAGTGATTTTAGTTTCCTAAACTGAAGATATTCTAGACTGGAGCAAGATATGGTGGATGCGCCAATAAGCAATACTTTTATACCGGGTGTAACTGAAACAAAGGCCACCCCTGTAACATTTTTTCTATTTGGAATATTTTGATAAAATTCGGAAATCGGATAGAAAACAACATTTTGAATTGGATATTATTAATGTGTTTGACATTTCGTTTCTGGTTATGCCGGAAACCAACTTTCGATTCTCGAATGGAACACCCTGTATTTTTCGCTTATTTAAATTGTTCATCTCATCCTTGGATCTTTTGACATAGTTTTGAGAAAAAAACAAAACACGATCTATCTTTTTGCAATTTTCATCTTTCATTCTAGAAGGCCATGAACAGTGCCAATTGGCTTGGCTCAACATCTATCACGAAAATACAAGATTGTATCTAAAAGTTCGATTGCCAATTTTTCACGGGGTGTCAAAGTTTCAAATTTTAGTTTTTCTTTAAAAATTAGGTTTTTTTCTTAGACAACCATAGCAGGCCACCCAGTCACATCTTTTTTTTTATACCACTCACGTCACTCTATTCTTAACGTTGCCGGAGTTCTAGTGGAAAATACCTAGGCAATTTTTGTAGTTTCTTCATTTGCTAATAACAATTACTACGTTGGCGTTCACACTTATAATATTCTGTGATCATAAGTATATCAGTGTGACCTGTCAAAATACCAATGTTATTAACTATGGACATTGCGAATTAGTGAATTCAGTTTTGAGTATGAACCAATACACGTAGATAATGAAATCTTCCTCTTCAGCAAGTTGCACCTCACGAAATTTTCGTTCAACTTTAAAGAAATAGGTTCTATTCGGATGAAGTTTTTCTGGATAGCGCTCTATGAACAATTGTTCAGCTTGAACGCTATTTTGCCTACACTCTCCATAAATAAGGAGCATATCGACTTTTTCACTTTGATTGTATTGATTTATACTCAAAAATGAATTCACTAATTCGCAATGTCGATAATTAACAACAATGGAATTTTGACATGTCACACTAATATTTTTATGATCACAGAATATTATAAGTTTGAACAAAAATTTTTCATCGCCAACGTAGTTATTGTTATTTGCGAATGGGGAAACTGCAGAAATTGCATAGGTATTTTTCACTAGAACTCTGGAACCGTTAAGAATTGAGTGACGTGAGTGGTATAAAAAACTTTGACATCCTGTAAAAAATGAGCAATTAAATTTTCAGATACAATCTTGTATTTTCGTGATAGGTGATGTTGAGCTAAGCCAATTGTCACTGTTCATGGCCTCCTAGAACGAAAGATGAAAATTGCAAAGAAAAAAAGATTGTGTTCGGTTTTTCCTTCAAAAATATGTCAATAAATCAATAGGCAAAAAATATAGGGTGTCCCATTTGAAAATCGAAAGTTGGTATCGTTTCCGGCATAGCCGAAAACGAAATGTTATTGCGATATTACATATTATTGCTATCAAATTCAAAATGTTGTCTTTTATCCGATTCCCAGATTTGCTCAAAATATTCCAAATAGAAAAGAAGTTACAGGGGTGGCCCTAGTTTCAGTTTCACCCGGTACATAGAACGTTTCAAACAAATTATTAAGGTTTTATCCCATGAACAAATGGAGATATCTGAATTGAACAAAATATGATCCACGCCTTTTCTGAAACTTTTTTACTTGTAATCCTAAACTATCAATTATTATTTGTATGTGTTTTAGTAGTTGTAAGATTTAAGACTGTTTCATTCATTTATAAGGGAAGAACACTGATACAATATTTACAGCGAAAGTTTAAAAAAATTCTCGGCAACTAAGTATATGAAGGATGTTTCGAAATTTAAACATTCCTAGTAAAATAACGTAATAACGTTATCTCATGTCTGAAACTATTTTGAGCCGTTACAAATACACCCTTATTTTCGAGAAAAAAAAAAATAAACGTGGTACAATTGAAAGAGTGAGATGATGTCAAATAAGTAAGAGCGTATGTGCATATGTGAATTTTGATCTTAAGGTCTGTTAGAATCCTGGCCAATGAAATTGGTATACCAAAAAGGTCAGGTTGAAAAATTTCAAATGACTATAAGAATTATGCTTTTGAAATAAACTTAGTTAGATGTTTGCGGCATGCTGATGGCCAAAGACCTCTTGATTTAATTTGGAAGAATGATTAGAATCATTGACGATAACCTGAATTTTCTACGACACTCACAGGTGTTTGATATTCAGATTTTTTTGAATGAATACCTCCGGATTGGCTTGAAGATATTCTTTTTAATGAAACTCCAGAGATGTGCAGGCTAGTCAAACAAGATGGCACTCCTACACATAATGCTCATTGGCAACCATCCACAAAACCATTTTGATAATAGCTGGATACCAAACGCATCTGCAGAAATTATGCAGGAGGCACGTCCACTTGATTTATCACCTCTAAAACTCTAACTTTTGGGGAGCATTTGTTTTATATTTCGTTGTACTGAGCAATTGATACAGAGTTTGTAATATTTTATTTTTCATATCAAATGTACAAGAATTTTATAATATAACTGTAAAACTAGAACATATCAACAAGCCACGGGTTACGAGCCATTACATCACTATTACCAATTCAGACTAAATGACTAAATGAATACACTAAAGCAAGACATGATGTTATTTTGTTATTTATCATTCAAAACCGTGAAATATACGAAAACGCTGTTACAACTCAGACTGAATAACTAATTGATTACACAACAGCAAGAAATTATATTATTCATCATTCAATGCCGTAAAATATAGAAAAATTGAAGGAAAACGTAAGATAGTTATACCTGCAATGATTCAAGCAGCCAGAAATCTTCTCACACAACTGGAGGTGTGCATTGCAGCAGGTATACTAACATTCGAGCATTCGATTTCAATCATGTTATTTTAATAATTGTTATTTTTATCATTCATCACATTTATATTATATTTTGGAAACTTGAAAAGCACATTGGAGTTATGGGATAAATATGTAGGAGATTATTATGTTTCGCTTCATATTAAATTGTCTTAACATGGTAAACGAATTGATCAGTTATTGTCCCATTTGAATATCACCATTCGTTTATGAGATATTGCCTAGATGGCGGAGTGGATTGATTACAGGAGTACAGTAATGTTCTCGGCCGCGTGCCGTGCTCATGGCTGCTGAAGTTCTGCAGCTGAATGGCACAAGTTAAATCTGTTAAAATGCGTCATTTATTGGAGAAAACCATTTGAAGTTGATATGATAGCTGGTGGACTGGCCACAGATGAAATTAGAATCAGAAAAGTTAATACTTAACTTAATTTAAAATAAATTTTAGTGCTAACATATTTAAAATAAAAAAGTGAAGTATTGAGAGATAAGCAAGACATACTCTTGAACGAGTATAAATAAACTGCTTAAAAACAAATTGGAGAAAAATAGTCATAGTGGATATGATAGCTGGTAGACTAGCCACAAATGAAATTTGAATCAGAAAAGTTTTCATTTCAGTTCATTAAAAATAAATTTTATTGCTAACATATTCAAAGCAAAACAGTGAACTATTGAGAGATAAGCAAGACTTTCGTGAACGAGTATGAATATGTAGATTCAAGAATTCCTGGAGTTCAGAAAGAATCTAATAATATAATATAATCAGATTTATAAAGTGAAATCAGAGTCGGATAAAGTAGCGCATCCACCAGTTTTTGTTGATTTGAGAATTCCAGAATATGAAATATTATTTCATGTATACTCGGCTCATCCAAAAGAATTGGTTGTATTTTGAGAGTTTCTTTTTTAGATGCCAATGGTTTAGTCAAAATACTCAATATGGATGATGTGAAATAAGCATTCTCAGTGAGTGACTGCTAGTAAAACTATTTTACAAAAAAAGTTGCTGTTGCAGTAAAATAACGTAATAGAGGTGAAGCTCTGTCCGTTCAATATTCACAACATGATTGGCTGGTGCTTAACTTGATAATAGTGATTAATGGTATGTGATATATATCCGTGACTTTCGAGATGAAAATTACTTCTTATAGTTCCGGTTTTTGTGGTTGATTCGTTTGGTTTAATGGAAACAATTTACATTCGAATTTACCCCAAGAATGGTAGGGATTTTATCTTCTTTATCTTTAACTAAATTAATAGGGTATGGTGTATGAATTTTATTATACTGCATATATATTCTGCAAGGATATAATCGAACATTGGGTACAGGATACAAACGGAAATACTCATAAAACACAATGGAAAACAATAATTAAACAACGTATATTGAGTATTCCAGAAGTCCGTTATCCAAAAGCGCATACGCGGCACTACCTTGGTCTATCACTCTGTCCATTTGTGTGTATGTGGTGGCTAAGCACTCGTTTTTGTTCCACTTTGCTGCCTTCGGCATATATAACTCTTTCAATCTACATCACACCGTTCGTCTCTCTCATGTAACGAAATTTTCTTAAACAGGCCGCGTTTACAAAGTTAAACTCTCAATTGTTGATTACAATTGATTATCGAATCGACGCATAAGAAGTTCCACTACAATAAAACCTTCAATGCAAAGAATTGAAGTAGGTTTATACAGGGTGTTCTATTATGAGGCGTCGTCCTTTTGGTATAATTATCAACACATCGAAAAGCATGAAGGTCTCAACAAGACAGATCAAAAATTTTTTTTTATTGGACTTATAGCCGCCATAAAGTTCCACCTCCGAAACCCGTTCACTAAAGGAGAAGTGCTGAAATCGGCCTATTTTCTTCTTTGAGTGAATTAAGGGAATGTTTTCCAGTAAATTGTGATTTGAAATTTTGCTACATATCCACTGTTATTCCGAACCAGATCACCAAGATACTTTAAATGAAAACAACTACGATTGAAACGAAAAAAATTTTAATTTAATTGGGTCGATGGGTCTAGAGGGTGTCCCAACCTAAAGACTCTAACTCCGCACCCGTTGACAAATAAGCAGTAATCTGAAGAATAATCAGGAGATTGTTCTGAACATCTGAACTCTAGCATGAGTGTGAGAGATGTAGCAAGATTAACGGACGTCCTCGATAATTAATTTCACAGATATTGAGGATTTTGGGGAGCATAAGGCCTATAATTTCTATCAAGGTGTGAAAAATTTCCATGCAAGGATACACTTTCGTCGATAAACTCGAACAAAATGGAATAGCTCGACAGATATTATGGAAAGGTGGGAGGAGATATGGTGTTTCTTACAATCACCATTCCGATGGTGTAAATCCTCGGATGGTCAGGCGCCTTTATTGCCAATATCGTTTCTCTTTTAATTTTTTGACAATATTGATGGGAAATTGATTCATACACCATTTTCTAATCTTATCTATTTAAATTTTCTTGAAAATAATATTCGTGATTTCTTAGGAAGGTTTGAGGAGAAATATTTCAACCATGTTTTGGCGCCTGCAGATTTCGGCGTTAATATGCATAATTGGCTGAATTCACAGCTTTCACAAACCTAGATCGGCAGAAGAAGTCTTACAGCTCAGATCTGTTGATGTTAACCCTCTTGACTTTTACTTATAGAAGCGCATAAAGAGTATAGTTCATAGTACAGAAATAATTAGTACCTTAGAATAAGATCATTACACACAAATTATCATCGACCAAATGAGAGAAAACTCATTCCAAGTTTTGCGTGCTTAGTGCTTCTCTATCAATCAAACGGTGAGCGAGAAAGTGCATTCCGATGAATGGCAGTCCCAGATCTTTCATCAGTCTTCTAATTCAAATCCTAGTCCATTTATGCCATCTGATAGTGTTCTATTTAAGGCCTATAGTTCCTATAATTGTTATTGTTATTGTTGGCAATACCATTTATCGTGAGAAAACTTCAGAAATTCAATTGACGACGCTTTTACGTGATAAAATCCATTTTCACAA
Organism: Cryptolaemus montrouzieri; assembly: GCA_013387265.2. Classification (NCBI taxonomy): domain Eukaryota; kingdom Metazoa; phylum Arthropoda; class Insecta; order Coleoptera; family Coccinellidae; genus Cryptolaemus; species Cryptolaemus montrouzieri. The sequence continues at coordinate 25,355,010 of JABFTP020000144.1, read as the reverse complement.
ATATAAGTAAACGATGATTTCTCCTAAAACATATTATTAAATGCTCAACGCGTTTCGATACATAGTATCTTTATCAAGAGCGAATGAATACTACAAATATATCTTACTAACGATATATATACCTAAATCTGTTAATTTCAAGTACTTCCAGAAGGTTGAGTTTTATACCTCTATTCTCAGAATGTAAGATTTTAAATTCTGAATTGAAAGAGTGACCATTTTCCTAAGATGATTTGAATAATTTGTATCGGTTTTTCCATTGATGAAACTGCATTTATGTTCAGAGATTATAACATTAAAATTTCTTCCTGTTCTACCTATATAAAAACAATTGCAATCTGCACAATCCAATCTATAAACACATGATTTATATTCTTTATTAATTGGAGATTTATAATTCCTGTTAATGAACCTAAATTTGTTGGTGTTTCGAACCCTATATTTGAATTTGAATTTTTAAGAAGGGATTTCACGTTATTGCTAATATTGCCTCTAGAGACATCGACTACCGAACGCCTGAAGATGACAAGGGATAACTTGTCGAAACGTCGCTATAATCAAAATGGACCACGGAATGAAACCCGTAACACATCAAATCATAGATACTTCCGTGAAAATTTAATATTTAACATATATATAAAATATAAATACATTGATCATATGACTTAAGTTAAAATTACATAGTTTAAATTACAATTAATATATTAAATTCGAGATCTTTTTTCGAGACAGTTTCACAAAAGGTAAGGTTACAGACGAACGAATTTATCGTATAAAAATGAAAAATGTGCCTTGGCCAGATATGTATATAGCAAGAGCCATACAATGGATTTTGACGGTGTCAGCATTTTAGATGCAAGCAACAAAGAGAAAAATAGGAAGTTTCTTGAGATGTGCTACATCATTACCTCCAAACATGAAACAATCAATGAGAAGAGTGACAGAAGGGGCCTAAATAACATCTATTCGTACATATTGAAATTTGATGATGGGAACCAACCTAAACAATATTGAAATTAGTGTGACATGGGCTAAATAAATCACACCAACTCTGCAAAGAAGAAGAAGAGGAAAAGCGTATCTGGTTCTATGACTGAGTTCGAAATGTCAGATATCATGTTCAGTGTTCGTCTGCAACCTTACCTCTTGTGAAACTGTCTCGAAAAAAGATCTCAAATGTAATATATTAATTGTAATTTAAACTATGTAATTGCAACTTATTTCATATGATCAATGTATTTAGTGAATGTCAGATTGCGTCTTCATATGGTGATTTGTCTTAAACCAGTATCTAATAGCTTTCCCTGAAGATGATGCAAATTGTGTCGAGATATTGGACTTGCTATAAAAGATGAAACGTAGTATTATTTCATTGGCCCTTCCCTGCCACACAACCCTTAGAATCTAAAAGAAATACATATCTCATTGGCAATTATTAACACAAATAGGTTAGGTTAGGGTAGGTTATATAAACACCTCAAAAAAGTCTAGGGAACACTTCTGAATATCGATATATCGTATCCAGAACGATCAATATGGATGATTTTTTTTAACAAATGAACACCTGCATCAATTTCTCACTATGTAGAGTGCCGCAACAGATTTCAGTTTTTTTTTTATAAAAAACTAAAAATGCAGCAGATGCGACGCTGCTTTATAATCATTTCATGTATTCAGTGTTTGAAATCAGTTAGTTGGCACTTTGTTTCTGTTGTAAGCACAAATAAAAGATTCAAGTTTTGTGATTCGACCATGGAAAGACGACATTTGACTAGAGAAGAGATGTTTCGAGCCGTTGGCATGCTCCAAACTGGGAGCTCACAACGGGAAGTATCCAGGGTTCTGGGAAGTAGCCCAAGTGTCATAAACCGTTCATGGTCGCGTTTCAATGAAACAGGTAGCGTAAAAGAACGCCATACTGGTCGTTTCAGGATTACCATAGTCGCCCAAGACCGATTTTTGGTTTTACAAGCCAGAAGAGATCGTACTACCACAGCATCTCAATTACCTCAAGAGCTATCACGAGTTCATAATGTACAAATTTCCGACCAAACTGTGAGAAATCGACTGCACGAAGGTCAACTCCACTCCAGACGTGCTTTAAGAGTTCCACAACTGACCCATGGAAATCGCGCTGCTCGTTTAGCTTGGTGCCAAGAACACGTAAACTGGGATCACAGTTCTCTTCAGTGATGAATCTAGATTTAGTTATTATCCCGATTCGGGAAGAATTCGAATATGGAGGAAACCTGGAAAGCAAGACCGTCTCCAGCATGCCCGAGAAGTTGTTGGAAAGGGAGGCGGATCAATGATGTTTTGGGGAGGTATACGCCTTGGTGGAAGAACTGACCTCGTTTTCATACAGAACAACCTCACGGGAATTTCTTACGCAAATGAGATAGTTTTACCTGTAGTGGTACCGTATCTCCAAACAATGGGTCAAAATCCACTCTTCCAACAAGATAATGCCCCTCCTCATCGTGTAAGAGTCGTCTTCAACATTCTTGAAGAGAATGATGTCGATCTTAAACCGTGGCCATCCTGCTCCCCAGATCTGAATCCCATCGAGCATGTGTGGGATACCCTAAAAAGAAATCTCCTGCGTCAAAGCGTCTTCCATCATGAACAGGAGCTTCGATTAGCAGTTCAGGGGGCTTGGAATGACTTAGGCCAACATGTAATAGACAATTTAATATTGAGCATGCCGCGATGATGCCAGAGTGTCATTAATAACAGAGGTGGACCTTTTGGGTACTGAAAAATATAAGTGCTTCCATATCGTTTCGAAAATATTAGTTCAGGATTTTTTTGTTCTACCAAATTTCGTCATTTTCAAATTTCAAGTTGTTTTTTATAATAGGTGATTTGGAGAAGTCAAATATTATTTTGTTTCTTGAGAATACAATACATTCTAACAAAACCGAAAGATTTCTATAAATTCGAATCATCAAATTCATATTTGATTCGAATTTATAGAAATCTTTCGGTTTTCTTTGAAAAGAGAGGATTTACAAAAATTCGAATGATTGTATGTACAATAAATACTTATACCTATAATTTTGGTGTGTGTCAGAAAAACACAATCGTAAAAAACAAGCGAATAAATAGAATAACAGCGGAAAAACAGACCATGCCCGTTCCTTAATCAGGCATCTAAACTCGCATCATGCCTCCTTCGATTGCCCCTAAAGTGCGAGCACAGGAAATGTAACATCGGAACCATACCATTTTGCATATGATTCAATAAACGAGTGAAAAAACCTGTGAAAAAAACTCGATTCCCTGACGCTATTGCTCTAGCAATAGCTTGTCAGTTTATGTTGCGTTAGTGTCGTGTGTACAAAAAGAGTACCAAAAATTTTTCTGCTTAGCAGCTTCATTCTCCCATTCTCATCTTGCACTCCATGATTTCCGGGACTTCTTCACGAAGACAAGGGTGAAAAGGAAGGAGGTTTGGGACAGGAAAAATCTGTAACAATGGAAAGAGAAAAACCAGCAGAAAATATTTCATCAAACATTCCTAACTCTTATATGTTTAAACTCACTTGAATGAAACGGGCACGACTGTTAACAGATGAAAATAAAAAACAAATAAGCTCTATCAGAAGGTGGATTAATAAAAATAGTAGACTACTTGATTGTTAGCGGTAATCCAAACTATTTCACACAGTGCATACGTGAAAAAAATGTGTCGAAGAATCAACAGTCAAGTAAATAAATCACATATTGATTTCATATTTAGTTTCTGTCCTTCCAATTTGAAACAGCCTATAGAATATCGAAAAACGAATACCAAAAATTATCCAATTCAATTTTCATCCTAAGCAGACAGCGAATGAAATTCCTAGAGGATATTTTCAATTAGTAAATTGAAGTACATATGGTTCGTTTTGATTTCGCTAATGGTTTTCTGAATCAAATAGGTCTCTTTCAGGTTGGCTTCAATTATTGAAATTCTTTCGACGTCTTTTGGGTTCTGTAGCGGCGTTTCGAAGTCAGTTCACCGCAGGTCGGCTCGCTTTCAACTTCATTCATCGGTCCCGAGCTTTCATAAGCGGTACAGACTACAGCGCTCGCCACAAATATGAAGTGATCTTCGCGGAAAATCTGCCCGCATAGTTCGAGGGAAATTGTGTTATGTGAGCGAATTAGAGATGAATCTAACCGCTGTTTTGCTTTTGACAGTTTGGTTGGTGGACTATGGAGAGACAATCCGTTGGTTGTGAGTACAGACAGATATAATCAGAAAGATAATTTGAAAAAGTCGAGACGCAAAGTTTTTCTATTTTTTTCTTTCGTCTCTTCTCACATAAATAACATTTGAAAGGAATTGAACCTTATCTTATAGCCATCAGTATTCCTTGCTGCTTTCAGTTAATTTGTTGACTTGACATATTTTTATAAAAACTCAACGAACCTCAACTTGGGTAAAAAAAAATGTTTAATTTAAGCAAAGAGAAATAGAATGCGGACTGAAATGAATTCAGTAAAACAGCTGGTAATGTTTTGTATGGAATTTCGCAAGACGAGGAGTTTTTTATTTTGAGTCAGTTTTGTTTTGTATGTTACTTTGTTTTTCTTGGACAATGGAAGGAGTGGAAACAACCCCTTTTCTTTTTGAAATGTCATGATACTTTTCAAAGGTCACTCCGAGAAAGTAAAAGGGAGTATTTCTTTTGGAAGTTATCTTACAACTCTTATAATTCCATAAAACGAAAATTCTAAAAATTGAAAGAAACTAATTATTACATTAATAGCTTTGAAATTACTTCTTAGCAGTTTACAGGGTAGGCAAATTTCGATGTATTTGTGCAGATAGAGAAAGATCAACCCCTCTCTCGATCTTATTTTCAGGGAGTAGTTTAGTGGTGCCAAGATTTTCCTGATATCTGTTTTCATTCAAGACTCATTTCAAAATTTCTCGAATTTTGTGAAAATCGTCCATCGCTGGTATCTTGAACATCATTAAAGTTACATGAAAATAAGTTTGACATTCTATGGACACTTTTTAAGTGGAATACAGTGCTACACGAAAAATTTTTAGCTCAACGGTTTTCGAGTTTTGATACAAACATGCTTTTTTAATACAAACCATATGAAATTTCACCTCTTTTGGATGCAGCAATATTTTTCTTTTTAGAAATATACAATACTAGTTGACAATTATTGCATTCAATACCAATTTCAGAGAAAACCTGAAATTGCCACAATTCCATTCATTAAGTGCATGCCCATCAACGATTCATATAGTTCTATGACTGAAAACCACAGATTTTAAAGATCCTTCTAAGCATCATGGTTATTTCTATGGTTTGATTCGGATTGGATCATAGCAATTAACTGTAGTCTTAGAATTTGACACTTACGATTCCAGTTTCAGTATAGGTATTAATGTTTATTGAATAACGAAATAGCTGATTGTTAGTTTTTCGTTTGAGAAAAGTTTAATGTCATAGGTCTTGTTTTTCATAATAATATATTTTTACTCGCATAACTTTCTAAACATTTTAAAAGAATATTACCAAAGCAACATGCATAGACTCATATGTTTCGTTGATTCCTCGCGTTGGCCAGTTTCGAATTTCCAAAATATTAATGTACATCTGTAATTCGATTTATGAAGAGTAGAAGTGATTGTCGAACTCTAAGACCACAGTTAATTATTATGGTCTAAATCGAATCAAACCATATAAATAACTATGATCTTAAAAAGGATCTTTAAAATCTGTGGTTTTCAGTGATAGAACAATATGAATCGTTAATGGGCATGCACCTAATGGATGGAATGGTAAAAATTTAAGTTTTCTCCCTGAAAAAAGGCATTGAATGCAATAATTGTCTACAAGTGTTATATATTTCTGAAGATGATAAAAATTGTTATATCCAATAGAGGTAAAATATTTAAAAAAGAACATGTTTGCATTAAAACTCGAAAACTGCTGAGCTAAAAAAATTTTTCTCACAGAACTGCATTCTTCTAAAAAAGTGCCTCTAGAATGTCAAACTTATTCTCATGTAACTTTGATGATAATCGAGATATCCGCGATGGACGATTTTCACAAAATTCGAGAAATTTTGAATAAGCCCAGAACGGAAAGAGATATCAGAAAAATTTTGGCACCACTAAAGTAGTCCCTGAAAATAATATAGAGAGAGGAGAGTTCATTTTTCTCTATCTGCAATATTTCACTTAGCTGCCGTACAAATACATCGAAATTTGCCCACCCTGTACTAGTCCAAAATAAACATCTTATAGTATATGGCAAGAACTTCAATTTGAAGAAATGTGTTGGATTTTTCTTATAGGTAAATAATTTGATTGCTCTGTATCGTTTATCGTATCTTGCAGTGAATTTCAAAATTACTACGATCACTTTGTAGTAAAAGTATTAAATTTCGTCTCCTATTTAAGCAACTAACTGAATCGCATAACATACAAGTTTCGATGATAGTTGGTTATTTATTCAATTATTTATCATACGGAATACAGATAGATGAACTCAGTATCAGTATTCACTGATAGACACTTATAATAACTGACAATCACAATAGCATTAAAATTCTTATAGAAACAATATAAAATTAATAACAATATCAAAATTTAAATGAGAAGAAAAATTAAACTACAAAAGTAGCAAATAAAAGAAGCGAATGAACCCAAAACCTATTCAACAATCTAGAATTCACTACAAGCAAGCAATATCCAAGCGCCACAAAGACAAAACAAGCAGGACAGAGTAACAAAAAGCAGAAGAAGAAAGTTAATTTAATTAGAATACACAGGGTGGTCCAGTTTCTATACCGGAAAATTTAGAGACCAAAAAAAAACCGAAAAATAATATTTTTACTATATAAACTATATTCGAAAAACTCTTCATTACAAAAATACGGGGTGTTCAATTTGGTAAAAAAAAATTAAATTTATTAATTGCTGACGAGCGACTACAGATATTTTAATGAAATTTTGTAGGAGTTAACGCCAGGAGTAAATTTTGTAATGAAAACATTATTTTTAATTTTAAACAATGGTGTCCGTACTAACTCTTATGTGACTAAGTTTCGGGATCTGGCGGATGGTCCGGTTTCCAGCGTGGGAAGGATTGGCAACAAAGCATGATGAGTTCTTCTGGGACAAAATCATCTCGAGTTAAAATAGTCTCCCATTCGGATCTCCGGGAGGGACTGCCTCGAGGGGTTCTTGATGCGGGTAAGTCGAGCACTCCTCCGGCGGATTCACTAATTCATTCACGTTCTTGAAAAGAAAGCAAACTCTTGATAGAGTTCTGCAATATCAGACGACTGGGACACAACAACGTGAATGTCAATGCAGTCCACCAGCATCAGCAAAACGAACAACCCCATGTGCTGGCCCTAACCGAAACCCAAATAGGTCAAAAAACCTACACAACGTATTTACGTTTCAATGGGTATGAGTTACATACGAGATTTAGATTTAAAGGGTTCCTCTGTGTTCTCGCCAAATCAGATGTTGCATGCCAGAAAGAAGACACGATGAAAGACGACGTTTTCGACCTTGCGTGGTTTAAAATCGGTTTTCAGGATAAAACACTGTTTTTATGCTGTCTATATCGCTCGCCTAATGATATTCACTTCCCTAAACTGTTTCAGTATCTAGGTGGTAAGATGGATTGGATTCAGATACATCATCCTGCAGCTGAGTTCATTGCACTGGGTGACTTCAACGTTCACAACATCAACATGCTCCGCCACTCCAATAGAACAGATGAAGTAGAAAGACAGGCTGAAACTTTCGCAATCAGCCATAATCTAACGCAGCTTGTCGACGAACCAACAAGAATACCTGATTACACACCCAACTTTCCGAACATCTTGGATCTCTTTTTGATTCCAGATCCATATCATTTTGGAGTGGAGGTCTCAGCACCGCTAGGCGACTCAGACCACAACTTTATATCTGCTACTGGAACCATTGTGCTGCCGCTAAACCAAGAACCTAAACCACCCAGATGCATTTGGCACTATAACCGTGCTAATTGGGATGAGCTCCGTGGATTATCTTCGTGATTCCTATTCAGCAATGTTTACCTTTCAGATCCTGACATCAATGTGTGCACTGAATCTGTTACAGAAATCATTCATGCAGGAATGGATCTCTACATTCCTCATTCCATGAAAAGAACAACAGCACAAAAGCCATGGTTCAACAAAGACCGGGAAAGAGCCTCTACAGCCAAGAGCAGAGCTTATAAGTCATGGAAGATAAATCCAAAAGAGGAAACAAGAACAACGGATACGGAACGTATGCAACCTGACAACTGCAAGAGAAAAGGCCAATTTCAATGAAGGGATAACTGATAAACTCCTTGAACAGGCCAGCGGGACTAGACAATTCTGGCCTATGGCGAAGACTGTCAGTGCCAATTTCTGCAAATCTGCGTTTCCGCATCTTGTTAGAGAAGACGGAAGTATAGCATCATCTCCGAAAGTGGAAGCCGATCTCTTTGCTCTCTTGTTCTCAAAAAATTCTGTGCTAGATACATCTAACGCAATACCACCGAACATTCCACCTTGGCAGAAATCAAGTTCATAGTCCGCACTGTGAGACGGGTTCTCGAACAACTGAACTGCAAGAAGGCAGTTGGTCTAGACGAAATACCGCCAATCGTCCTGAGAAAGTGTGCTCCCGAACTGGCACCAATTCTTAACCATCTGTTTCAGATTTCTTATGGAAGCCAGATATTTTCGAGCAGCTGGAAAACAGCGAGAATTCAACCGATCCCAAACAGGAAAGAAATCCTTACCCCAAAACTACCGACCTGTTGCACTTCTTCCCATTATGTTCAAAGTGATGGAGTGAGTCATAAATAATGAACTCATCAAATATCTTGAGTAGCATGGAATCATTAACGACCTTCAGTATGGTTTTCCCAGGAAAAGATCGACAGGAGATCTGTTCGCCTACGTCACTCATGTCTGTATCTCAACGATGGAAAAGCATGGGTAATCTAGAGCAATAGCCCTCGACATCTCTACAGCCTTCGATAGGGTTTGGCATGCAGCCTTGTTCAATAAACTTGCTGCATATGGGCTTCCCGAAAAATTGCGGGGTTGAATAAGTAGCTTTCTTTCAAATAGATCAGTACAAATTATGGTCGACTGTTTAACATCGGATCGTTTCCGGTAGCAGAAATACCTCAGGGATCCATTCTTTTGCCAACCTTTTTTCTGTTGCAGATAAACGATCTTCTGTTATCTACAGAGAACAAGATCTTCAGTTTTGCCGACGATTGTACCCTGGTTTCGTCTTTCAGTAGTCCGCAGCGGATTACAGCTGATTCGAAAAAAATTCGAATGTGGCATTCAGTCGAGAATTCAGTCTTTTCTGAACAATTTGACTTATTGATTCTAAAAATATTTCAAGAATTGGTAAAAGAGTAGCGTGAAGTTTTTTTTCATTCTGATTTTCAGCTGGAATCGAAATATGTTTTTCACCTGATGGCGTTGGCACTCCTGAAGTAGTTGTGTTCTTCATGGATGTTCTGGCAAGACAAAGAAACATATTTTACTGAATCCTACCTAAAATTTGATTTCCGTTCGAATTCAGAATGGCCGACTTCCTCGAATATTAACAATTTTCGCCTCGCATTAAAAAATTTTCGGGGTCGTAATGAATCAACTGCGTACTTCAATCACTAGATTGAACCTTTCTCATCATTTTGAGGGGTCGAACTCGAATATTGATTCAGAATTGTGCCAATTGTCGTCAATGATGTTCCTCTTCTTCACTATGATATGCACCTCCCGTTGTCAAACCTCTGAACATAGACTGCATGAAATGTCATCGAGTTTTAGACGACATCTAGTTTGAACTCGAATTTTATCTTGGTGTTGCTTGTTTTTGAGGTTTGAAATTGTTATCAATGGTTTTAACAAATGAGGATAACCGTTTCTTTGAATGTTTATTTGTGCGTGGCTTTATTGCTAGGCAAATATTACGCCAATTTCCAGCCCCTTATTACAAAGGAAGTACAATATATGATCTTGAGGAAAAATTTCCGTACAACAGGGTCATTAGGGAGAATATCTGGATGACTGTTTCCCAAATATCTCAGAGATGCCATCTGTTGAAAGCATCTGCGAGAATGAAAATACGACATGATTTTGTTTAACAAATTACATGAGTGAAAAAATTCAACAAAAAGAATCAACTACTCAAAATGGAATATGACCTCCATTGGCATCCACAACCATGTGCACCCATCTTCTCCAGCTCTTTATGGATCTCGAAATTACTTCTTGATCAAGATTGTTCCAACATTCATTAAATTTTTGTCTCAGCTCCTCACAATTATTGAAAATAATATCATTTTTATACACCATTTCTTCCAAATGACCCTACAGAAAATAGTCGCACGGATTGAAATCGGGACTATTTGGGGGCCATTGTTCTGGTTCGATGATATCGTCTACACGTTGTCTTAGATAATCCATAGTATAGTGACTAGTATGACATCTGGCTCCATCCTAAAATCAATTGAAATCGATTTCATTTAGATACATCTAATTTGGGACACCCTGTACACTGACGGTCAGTTGAGAGTAAGTAACGTTTTTTTGTGATATAACTGGTTGTTCATTTCTTTGATAAACGTAGTCAAAAGAATATGACAAAAATTGTAGAATTCCAAAGAAGATTTGAACCAATAAAAATCATCCCAAAATCTACTTAATTTTACAACTGTTCATTTTCAGCTGGTGACAACTGTACTTATTCATGTCATACAAAAATCAGCAATCATTGACCTGCATGAAAGTGAATTGAGGAGTTGACGCCTCAATAGTTGGTAACATATGATCGAGATTATGTGACAATAATTTTCCGAATCTAATCTTATGCCTTGTCCTATAAAAATGATATTTGATTTAAAGTTCCTCGAAATATCGACAGAGACCAATGCATGCCTGCAAAATGTTTGTCTTTCCCTCTGCAAACGAATTGAAGGCACATTCTTCTGATTCAATTCGTCGGAACACAAATTCTGTCATTCTGGCTGTTTTTTTGGTGGGGCATTAATGAACATTTTTTCGTCTGTGAACCAGCTAATTTCAATTTGTCTACGTATTCTAAATCTATTTAATAAATTTCTGCATCCCTCGAATCTTCGCTTTTTGACAGCTTGAGTCAATTATTTTTTGTTTATTATAGAGTTAATGCATGCAGTCTATTATTATTATGCAGAAATATTATTGACGACAGTTGGCACAATTCTGAATCAATATTCGAGTTCGACCCCTTAAAATGATGGGAAAGGTACAATCTACTGATTGAATTACGCAGTTTATTCATTACGACCGCGAAAACTTTTTTAATACGCGGGGAAAATTGTTAATATTTGAGGAAGTCGGCCATTTTGAATTTGAACGGAAATCAAGTTTTAGGTTGGTTTCAGTAAAAAATGGTTCTTTGTCTTCTTAGAACATCCATGAAAAACGCAACAACTTCAGAAGTGCCAACGCCATGAGGTGAAAAAAACATTTGGCTTTCAGCTGAAAATCAGAATGAAAAATATTCTTCAGGCTACTTTTTACCAATTCTTGGAATATTTCCAAGATCAATATATCGAATCGTTCAGAAGGGACTGAATTATCGACTGAAGCCCCATTCGAATTTTTTCGTGGAAAAAAACGATCCAGCGATCTTTAAATATTGCTCATTTTCGAATGAGTCAGCCATATTGGATTTCACTGGAAGTGAAATTTCGATACAATTTCGGAAAAACCTAGTCCTTTGGCTTTCCAGTGAAGCAAGAACGATTGATCTAGCTCTAAAATTGCGAAATGATAACGGAAAAAAATTGTCCGGTTTTCTCTAGCGCACCCTATATTTTCGAACTTAGTTCGAATAACACTCAAGACAATGAAAAAAATAACTCCAATCGGTCATTCCTTTCTCCATATACTTTTAATGTCCCATCCTTCGTTGACACCCTGTATAGTATTGTGCGAAAGCAGTCTTAATTATTTAATCGAATTTGCGATTGCAATGATCAAAATTGCCCCTCAAAATGGAACTAAAAAAGAAAAGACAATCCACGGTTTTCAATTTAAAAAAAGTGAATCATACTCTTGATACGAGGGGCTGGATCTACGCTCACCAAGAATTCAACAAAAAAATATTTGTCTTTGGTGAATTCTCGGTACATTTCTATTCTTTGGGTTGGACAAATTACTGAATAGGGTGCATCTATTGACAATCCAAACCTCGTGCATATCTTATTGGGTCACTTTGGACATTCCTTCCTGCCTCTTTTATAGCTCTCATAATTACAAAATGATCTGTAAATAAGGGGCCCGACAAGTTCACGGCGTTTGAAGATAATCATAAAAATCTATATATACACAATTAACACCTACATAAGCGGTAAAATATCAAATGCACGTATAATAAACATTCCTTTGCAGTTGCTCCACCCTGTATGTGATTGAACACAATACTGTAATTACCGGTTTATCTTTTTATTTTATACGGTGTACTTCGGAAATAACTCCATAGATAATTTCATAAACTTTACTTGTCTTTTATGTGACGTTAGTTCTTTTAGATGCAGTGTGTGAAAAGTCTTGGAGGCGGTCATTTACGGTTGTTCTTCAATTTCACGGTTTGCGGCTAATTTTCTTAGAAATATCAGCGTGGAATCTTGGGATTTCTATGAAGGTGGAATTGGGTTTTCTCTACAGAATGAACATAGTTTCTCGGTGGATGGTATTGATTCAATTTTTGTCTGATTTCCGATTTTGAGAAGGAAGGGTTGTTTGAGATTAATTTCAGAAATTGCTTTTTTTGTAATACCTTTTTTTTAAATTAAACCGGTCAACATGGTTTGAAAATTTTTTTTCCGATTAGATTTTGCTTTTGTAGTAACTAAAGCAATTTTTCGGTGAAAGTTACTGATTTTTATATTTTTTTCTACAATTTCACCGTAAATTATAATCAGAAAACTTTTTTTCGACACAAGAGTCGTTTCCATTCAAGATTTGTGATAGACAATATAGAAGTAAAATAACAAAAATTGATATCTAAACGTGAATATTTTTTGTATTTCTCTTATGCTCGTATAAGCTTTCTCGTATTAAACCTCAAATGTAATCTCCCATCATATTCCTGTTGTTCTGCTCTTGATATTGCCGTTCAAAGTCCATCACAGGGGTGCTCAAACGGTCCATCACGAGTGCTTTTTGAGTAGATCTCGAGAAGAAAAATTTAAGTATGTATCTAAACTACAAAAATTTATTACATAATAAGATAACACTCTGCTAGCGGCAAAACGCGGCTTTATCAAAGGATACTTGTCAAAGAAAAGCCGCGTTTTTTATTCTTGCCGCTTTTTGAAGAAATTTTGGGCAGCGCTTTTGACGGGAACATTCGAGACTTTCGTTCACGCCGATATAATTGTTGCGCCTGCAAGAATTGGAGTCATTCTGAATTGTAACTTGAAGGCAATACTAAGTCGAAACAAAGTTTATCATTAAATAGTACAAAGTGAGATTGAGAGGAAGAATTTTTGTTTTGTATGGTGAAGGATAAGTGCATTTGTCTTATTTGTCGTGCGCCAGTTGCAATACCTAAGCGTGGTAACTTAAAGAGGCATCATAAAACGGTTCATAGAAACTATGAAAATGATTTTCACCATATAGTGAATTAAGAAAACGAATAGTACGTGATTTGAATCTTGTTTGAAAAAAGAACAAACCATGTTCACAAGACCAGTCAAACAATCAACAGCTGCTACGATCGCGTCATTTAAAATATCTCATATATTGGCGAAACACAAGAAACACATTCGAAGATGGATCGGTTGTGAAGAAAGCTTATTGAAGCGGGTGAGACTTTATTTGGAGATTTTAAAAATAAAACAGAAACCATGTCCGGTATTAGAGAACTTCAGTTATCTCTTCCGTCTGTCACAAGGCGTATTGAAGTCATGAGTCAGGACATGGTAGATAAACTAAAACATGATATCATGAAATGTACATACTTTTCTTAAGAGTTCGATGAATCCACCGATATGACAGACACTGCCCAGCTGTGTATTTTTATTCGGGTGGTATTCAATGACATGTTGGCTAAGGAAGAATTTTTGACAATCATTCTTGGTGAAAATATATATGACGTTTTCTTCAATTTTGTAAAAAACTACAAGCTACCAATATACATATAAATTAGCGTGCACTACAACCGATGGAGCACCAGCAATGACTGGAAACAAAATCAGTTTTGTGGCATTGTGTCGAGCTAATGAAGATTTCCCTTCATTTTTTTTCATTCCATTACATCAACAAGTTCTCTGTTCAAAAAAATCACAACTTATGATAGATCAACTGAAAAGAAAGGATATGAAACAAATTTCCGTCTTTGAAAGCAAGGATTCCTCAGTTGAATTATGATACGTATGATGCTGAATTATCAAATATTTTGGGACAATTCGAAATGCATTTTTATGATTGCAGTAAATTTGCGAATATAGCATCATTTATGAGTTATCCTTGCTCATATAAAAACATTGAGGAATAAGCTACTGAAATAGCAAGTCAGATCAATAAGAAATCATGTTCTGTTGAGAATGAGTTGGTGCAGATTATCCCAGGTATATATCTCAAGGCTACAGCATCTGATACAAATTTTGGTGTTTTATATCCGAATCTAGGGCAAATCGCCCTTTAACTGACTTTTGGTCCAGCTTGTTTGTGGGAGCCTGCATTTTCTGAAATGGAGATAATTAAGTGAAAATATCGCAATCGACTAATTGACGATCATATGTCATCATGCTTGCAATTAACACTCAGTGGTTACGTAACATCTTATGAAAAGTATGCTAAGGACATGCAGTGCCACGCTTCAACATCCAAAGTCACTTTTTAGTTAAGTTGAATACCATTTGTAACTCTTTTGTTTTGTAAAAACCAATAAACTCGCAATTTTGAATAACTATGAGTTTTTTCATTGGTATTATAGAAAAGAACCTTACTAAACCTAACCCAAACCTTGACGAAAATAATGTATATTTTGCGAAAAGCTAATATCTATATATGCTACGGTACACCCTCTCTAGGTAGGTAGGTAGGCAGGGTGTATTGTGTATGTACGACAACCCTGCATCACACATACTTGCAGCCTCTCAGAGTCGATCGTAAGTAGTCATCCATATATATATATATATATATATATATATATATATATATATATATATATATATATATATATATATATATATATATATATATATATATATATATATATATATATTCTTTTGAAAAGAGAGGATTTACAAAATTTCAATAATTGTATTTACAATAAATGCTTATATCTATAATTTTGGTGTGTGTCAGAAAAAACACAAGTGTGAGCTCAGGAAATGTAACAGAGGAACCATACTATCTTCTATATGATTCAATAAACGAATGAAAAAACCTGAGGAAAAAACTCGTTTCCCTGTCGCTATTGCACTAGCAATAGCTTGTCTATTTGTGATGTGTTAGTGTACTGTGTGTACATAAAGAGTACCAAAGATTTTTCAGCTCAGCGGCTTCATTCTCTCTTGCATTCCATGATTTCCAAAAAAAAGGTGAAAGGAAGGGGGTTTGGGACAGGAATCTGTAACAATGGAAAAAGAAAAACAACAGAAAAATATTTCAATAATCAAACTTCTTATATGTCTAAACAAATCTAAGAAAAGATTTTACATAGCAAGCAAGGTCATGAAAGGGACTAAGGAGATAATAAAAAAATACATAACCTGCGATATATCCTCAAATTCCTTCTCTGTTAGACCGAAAGAGCCCCAATGGCCAGGTTCAGTCTTCCAAGTGATGCCGATTTTGATCTATAGATGTTTTAGAATCATTATGGACCCAATAATCTAGGTTGACATCGCCCATATATTATTTCTTCGTGGAACTTGTTGAATATAAAGAAAAATTTGCGAAAAAATTTTGACAGTCGTTCGAAAAATATGACAAATGTCACAGATGAGAATGTAGCATATGAAGTTTATGACACATTCTGCAGCCCATAATTTTAAAGCGTTGAAGTATTTTCTCAATCATTTCTGCATAGTGAATGATCTATGATTTCCAAGAAGACCATGAACTACTTCTTTAAAACTTTCCCAGGCTCGTTTTTCGCGAGCATTGAGAAGCTTAGTGAAGTCATTACTCTTCATTATTTGTTTGATTCGCGGCCCAACGACAATACCTCCTTTAACTTTAGCTTCAGATAATTTGGGGAAAAATTCCCTTAAATATTCGAATGCTATAGAATTTGGATCCAGAGCTTTTACGAACTGCTTCATCTACCCTAGTGTTAAATGTAGCGATCAGGCCATTTACACTGTTGAGTCAGCTCTGCTCTCCCATGAAGAAATGTGACAAGGGTATTTAGTATATCCACCTTGCATTCCCATTAGGAAACCAACCATTTTAAAGTCACCGATCACTGGCCATTGGTATTCTGTGTATTTTAATTTTTCTAGTATGATTTTCACACTATCATAGTTTCCTTTCAAGAATACAGAATGTGCTAGAGGAAGACTAGTCAATAGGTTTACGTTATGGAGCAGAACTACTTTGAAGCTTTTTGAAGAGCTATCGATAAAAAGCCGCCATTTAGATGCCACGAATGGTATTCCGATTTCATCAAACAAATCAGTAACATCGTTGTAGTAACAAATAATGGCTTCTTTCGTAAAAAAACATGAAGAAGTTTTATGGCTCTCTTTTTGAACATTTATTTCTATATCGTCTCGCCGTGAACCTAGAATTTTCGCTTTACTCTGGGACAAGTTCAGGTCTCGCACTAAATCATTAAATTCACCCGAGCTAATAAAATTTAGCCCAAAATTTCGCGATTTTGTTATGAAATCACTACCATCACTAGATTTTTGAACTTTCTGACGCTTGAACTTCAAAGCTATAGATTCCTGAACGTGCCAGTACAGGCAAATTTTTATCGGAGACGATGTTGTAGGAAAATCAGGATAAGAAACCTTCTCTGCATTTTCACCAGATCGACGCCTACTTGGGTTAACCATACAAAAATAACAGTCCTGGACGTTCCAAATCCTTGGCATCCCAAACTTCATGTGTCGATTTTCTCCTCGATACCAAGCTAGAAATAATAAAATTTAAACCGGTGCAATTCAATTCGACAACTTTAAAAATCTTGAATTTTGATTTTTCATCTTCTAAAGTATTTTTACAATTAAAGCAGGCAAAGTAAGGCACCCTGTTCATTTTGGTTACTGATTTTCAGGTTAAAATAGGCTTCACAAAATTTCAAATTTCTGATTAAGCGAAGGTTTCACTTCTAACTTTTATAAATTCACAGCAAATAAAACAGAATAAGTCAACATCATTTTCACACTGTCTTGATGCCATTTTTCAACCGAGTAATACATAAATAAATTGTTACAGCTGCAATAAACAAGTTAACATTGACTACTGTGTCTCTTACAAACACTAGAACATTTTACTTTCAGGTTAATCTATGTGCTGCCATCTTCCGTTTAAAATGAATTAAAATATACTTATCGATGTGAATCAGACCAAAGCAAACTTTTAAGATATAAAAATGAATATTCAAGTGTTTTTCAATACCTAGAACTAGAATTCATACATCAAACAGAAACCCTAAGAAAAAATTTTTTCGTTGACCGGTGTTATGTGTTTTGACTATAGTAATAAGTAAAGAACTTAGTTGTTATTTCAGATATACCAATCTATGGGTTAACAAGATGGACTGACCTTTTAGTTTCAAACGCATAGTGAACTCAACGCTTCTTTATATTCAACGTCTGTTATACTGAACACCTATTTCAATGATTGTCTTGCGGATTGTTTGATTAGGGTTTCTCCATGTCAAGCAGTTTGAAAAGCTTCAAACTTTTTGTAGCAAATTTTTCGCTCTTATAAATACTGCGCCAAACGAAGTTTTACTTCGAGAAAAAATACTTGTTTCACGTAGCATCTAGCATCCAGTGCGACGTAGTTCTATCGATTATTCATTTGATTTTAAAACGCTCATTTGGCTTTTAAACACATCGTAATATGATTTATGAATGAATCCTAAAGGTTTTCTACACACACACCTACGGCAGGAGCGATATTGGAGCAATTATGACGTTAATCCTCTATCGCCTCCTAAATGGTTACGGGCATGCAGGAGCAAATTCTGTATGAAATGGAAAACGAACCAATCGTCATGCTTTCATTGTCGTTTTACATATTATAACATATCTCTTTAGCATTCGAACACAACAAAAAGTGAAATTAAATAAATATGAAACGAACAACTCTTATATTTTAATTTAAAGGTTGAAGTTGTTCTTTTAATGAAACGAACAACGAGACTTCTGGGGAATTCTCCAACGTATACAGGGTGCTTCAACGAAAACTAAACAAAGGCTATATCTACCAAGATATTCATTTCTGATCAAAACGCTAAAACAAGACTATTTTTGTTTCAAGGAGACATCTTTTGGGGTACAATACTTGCCTGAAATATCAACCCCCTAAGTGGGGTTGCAATCCTTGAACATTTTGAATAGGGAAGATGGGTCGAGTGATGACTCAAAAGAAAGGTGGTATCTTTTTCTACATTGACTTGAACGAATTTCCATTTTTAATTGAAAATTGTAAAAGATACAGGGTGAGCAACTGAAAGATAGTGAAGACTATTTCCCTGAGACTATTCAAGTTTCAGTGAAGTAAAATGGAACAGATCCATGCTGATCAATGGCAGTCATCGTCAAGTACCATCCTCATCTCGAATTTCAACCCCTAGAGCAAGGGTGACCACCCTCGAAAATTTGGAAGAGGGTAGATGGGTCGAGTGATACCTCGAAAGAAAGGTATTATCTTTGTCTGCATCCCCGTGAACGAATTTTCATTATTGATTGAAAACTGTAGAAGATACAGAGGAGACTATCTTTCGCCCTAAGCTATTCAAGTATTAGTGCAAAAAAATGGAACAGATTCATTGCAGATCAATGGCTGTCATCTTTGATCTAAATGAATCTATTCCAGTTTTTCGCACTAATACTCCGATAGTCTTGGGAGATAGTCTTCTCTATTTTCAGTGGCTCACTCTGTATCTTCTACAGTTTTCAATCGAAAATGAAAATTTTCACGGGAATGCAAGGCAATACTGTTCTTTCAGTTATCACTACCCATCTTTCTTTTGAGTTTTCACACCTGACCCATTGAAATCCCTATTCAAACTTGATGTTCAAGGATTCCAACCCCCGCTTAGAGGGTTGATATTTCAGGCAAGTATTGTACCCCAAAAGATGTCCCACTTCAAACAAAAATTGACCTGTTTTCGCGTTTCGATCAAAATGAATATCTTGGTAGATATAGCCTCTATTTAGTTTTCGTTGAAGCACCCTGTATTTCATTTTAAAGCTAAAGATACCATAACTTTCTGTAGGAACTATTAATCTGTGTTCGAAATTTTGTTTTGCTGGTATTACGTACGATAATCATAAATATCATAATACAGTCGATTTGCAGGTTTTTATTAACTTTAATTAGAATTTTAGATTCGGTATTTAGTATGAATACTTCAGGAAAAGAAATGTTTTTTTTCAAAATCAATTTAGTACATTCTGTATTAGCCTAGTTGGCAAAACTGATAGCGTAGTGTCTCTGCCAGGGGAATCCCCGTGGTTGCATCTAGAACTAGAGGCTATACGAACCAAGCCGAATAAACCTTTACGCTACGGGACGTTCGTTGTTTGTGGTTGATTTGCGTGTGCGAGTAATATGTGTTATTATAATAATTATTAGCGAAACTATTGATTTAAGCTACACTGTATTAGAAATAAACGCGTTACAGAAATAATAGGTAAGTAAGAAAATAATATTATAAAATATATTATTTTCTCTTGTCGATGTTATTGCAGTTCCTAAATGTAAACACCTCAAAAAGTCTAGGAACACTTACCAATATCTTTAAAATATGAATTTGATGATTCGAATTTATAGAAATCATTCGGTTTTTGTTGGGGTGTATTGTATATAATTTATTCTCAAGAAAACAAAATAATATTTGACTTCTCCAAAGCACCTATTATAGAAAAAAATTTGAAATTTGAAAATGACGAAATTTGATAAAACAAAAAAAAATCCTGAACTAATATTTTCGAAATGGTATGGAAGCATTTATATTTTTCAGTACCCAGAAGGTCCACCCCTGTTATTAATGACACTTTGGCATCGTCGCGGCATGCTCAATATTAAATTGTCTATTACATTTTGGCCTAAGTCATTCCAAGCCCCCTGAACTGCTAATCGAAGCTCCTGTTCATGATGTAAGACGTTTTGACGCAGGAGATTTCTTTTTAGGGTGTCCCACACATGCTCGATGGGATTCAGATCTGGGGAGCAGGATGGCCACGGTAGAAGATCGATATCATTCTCTTCAAGAACGTTCAAGACAACTCTTGCACGATGAGGAGAGGCATTATCTTTTTGGAAGCGTAGATTTTGACCCAATGTTTGGAGATACGGTACCACTACAGGTAAAACTATCTCATTTGCGTAAGAATTTCCCTTGAGGTTGTTCTGTATGAAAACGAGGTCAGTTCTTCCACCAAGGCGTATACCTCCCCAAAACATCACTGATCCGCCTCCCTGTCTAACAACTTCTCGAGCATGATGGAGACGGTTTTGCGTTCCAAGTTCCCTCCATATTCGAATTATTCCCGAATCGGGATAATAACTTAATTTAGATTGATCACTGAAAAGAACTCTGGCCCACCTCTCTTGATCCCAGTTTACGTGTTCTTGGCACCAAGCTAAACAAGCAACGCGATTTCCTTGGGTCAGTTGTGGAACTCTTAAAGGACGTCTGGAGTGGAGTTGACCTTCGTGCTGTCGATTTCTCACAGTTTCATTGAAACGCGTTCATAAACGGTTTATGACACTTGGGCTACTTCCCAGAACCCTGGATACTTCCCGTTGTGAGCTCCCAGTTTGGAGCTTGCCAACGGCTCGTAACATCTCTTCTCTAGTCAAATATCGTCTTTCCATGGTCGAATCACAAAACTTGAGTCTTTTATTTGTGCTTACAACAGAAAAAAAGTGCCAACTAACTGATTTCAAACACTGAATACAGGAAATGATTATAAAGCAGCGTCGCATCTGATGCATTTTTAGTTTTTTATAAAAAAACTGAAACCTGTTGCGGCACTCTACATAATTTGGTGAGAAATTGATGCAGGTGTTTATTTCTTAAAAAAAAATCATCCATTTTGATCGTTCTAGATAAGATATATCGATATTCAGAAGTGTTCCTAGACTTTTTGAGGTGTTTATATATATATATATATATATATATATATATATATATATATATATATATATATTCTGTTGCCTCAGAATTTTTTCGGCAACCATGATATTGTTTATTTTTCGATAGTCTCATGATTTTCATTGACTTGGTGCCTCATTAATAGAACTACTATCCCAATTCACGTTTTCCGTATGACAATAGTTTAAATACGCCTTTTTCTGCTTAGAGCTCTTTTATGCGTTCACTGTATATCTGCCTCGTAGTTCTGGTTCTCGGTAAGTTTCCAGTTTTGCAGAGAAAAAATCACGTAGGTCTACGGAGTGGCAAGACTGGCTGTTCTCTCATTTCCCTAGTGCCATGGAAATTGGGTGCCAGAATAGTATAACCTGTACTATGTGCTTAGTTATCGTAACGCTTTTTTGCATTCGTCAACTAGTTGATGTACCGTAATTCCCTTTGGTATCCTACGGTCAGAGCATATATGAATACAGGTAAACCTGTGATTTCTGGAAAGGTGTGCTTACACGCCTCGAGTGTAGCATATACTTCCTTGCACGTTCCCCAAATTTCATCCCTGGGGCCATGAAACATTCGTATCCGTCCGAGTTGTAGAATTTAGTTCAGTTGTTGAAGACTTAATTAAGATTCATCACTGAAGAGAACTGTGGCCCACCTCTCCCAGTTTACGTGTTCTTGGCACCAAGCTAAACGAGCAGCGCGATTTCCATGGGTCAGTTGTGGAACTTTTAAAGGACGTCTGGAGTGGAGTTGACCTTCGTGCAGTCGATTTCTCATAGTTTGGTCGGGAATGTGTACATTATGAACTCGTGATAGCTCTTGAGCTAATTGAGATGCTGTGGTAGTACGATCTCTTCTGGCTTGTAAAACGAAAAATCGGTCTTGGGTGACTGTAGTAATCCTGAAACGACCTGTATGGCGTTCTTCTACTCCACCTGTTTCATTGAAACGCGACCATAAACGGTTTATTACACTTGGGCTACT
The DNA here is from genome assembly GCA_013387265.2 of Cryptolaemus montrouzieri. Classification (NCBI taxonomy): domain Eukaryota; kingdom Metazoa; phylum Arthropoda; class Insecta; order Coleoptera; family Coccinellidae; genus Cryptolaemus; species Cryptolaemus montrouzieri. The sequence goes on along the minus strand of JABFTP020000144.1, from coordinate 25,332,677 downwards.
TCCCAGAACCCTGGATACTTCCCGTTGTGAGCTCCCAGCTTGGAGCATGCCAACGGCTCGTAACATTTCTCTCTAGTCAAATGTCGTCTTTCCATGGTCGAATCACAAAACTTGAGTCTTTTATTTGTGCTTACAACAGAAAAAAAGTGCCAACTAACTGATTTCAAACACTGAATACAGGAAATGATTATAAAGCAGCGTCGCATCTGATGCATTTTTAGTTTTTTATAAAAAAACTGAAACCTGTTGCGGCACTCTACATAATTTGGTGAGAAATTGATGCAGGTGTTCATTTCTTAAAAAAAAAAATCATCCATTTTGATCGTTCTAGATAAGATATATCGATATTCAGAAGTGTTCCCTAGACTTTTTGAGGTGTTTATATATATATATATATATATATATATATATATATATATATATATATATATATATATATATATATTCTGTTGCCTCAGAATTTTTTCGGCAACCATGATATTGTTTATTTTCGATAGTCTCATGATTTTCATTGACTTGGTGCCTCATTAATAGAACTACTATCCCAATTCACGTTTTCCGTATGACAATAGTTTAAATACGCCTTTTTCTGCTTAGAGCTCTTTTATGCGTTCACTGTATATCTGCCTCGTAGTTCTGGTTCTCGGTAAGTTTCCAGTTTTGCAGAGAAAAAATCACGTAGGTCTACGGAGTGGCAAGACTGGCTGTTCTCTCATTTCCCTAGTGCCATGGAAATTGGGTGCCAGAATAGTATAACCTGTACTATGTGCTTAGTTATCGTAACGCTTTTTTGCATTCGTCAACTAGTTGATGTACCGTAATTCCCTTTGGTATCCTACGGTCAGAGCATATATGAATACAGGTAAACCTGTGATTTCTGGAAAGGTGTGCTTACACGCCTCGAGTGTAGCATATACTTCCTTGCACGTTCCCCAAATTTCATCCCTGGGGCCATGAAACATTCGTATCCGTCCGAGTTGTAGAATTTAGTTCAGTTGTTGAAGACTTAATTAAGATTCATCACTGAAGAGAACTGTGGCCCACCTCTCCCAGTTTACGTGTTCTTGGCACCAAGCTAAACGAGCAGCGCGATTTCCATGGGTCAGTTGTGGAACTTTTAAAGGACGTCTGGAGTGGAGTTGACCTTCGTGCAGTCGATTTCTCATAGTTTGGTCGGGAATGTGTACATTATGAACTCGTGATAGCTCTTGAGCTAATTGAGATGCTGTGGTAGTACGATCTCTTCTGGCTTGTAAAACGAAAAATCGGTCTTGGGTGACTGTAGTAATCCTGAAACGACCTGTATGGCGTTCTTCTACTCCACCTGTTTCATTGAAACGCGACCATAAACGGTTTATTACACTTGGGCTACTTCCCAGAACCCTGGATACTTCCCGTTGTGAGCTCCCAGCTTGGAGCATGCCAACGGCTCGTAACATTTCTCTCTAGTCAAATGTCGTCTTTCCATGGTCGAATCACAAAACTTGAATCTGTTATTTGTGCTTACAACAGAAACAAAGTGCCAACTAACTGATTGCAAACACTGAATACATGAAATGATTTTAGAGCAGCGTCGCATCTGCTGCATTTTTAGTTTTTTATAAAAAAAACTGAAATCTATCGCGGAACTCTACATAATTTGGTGAGAAATTGATGCAGGTGTTCATTTCTTTAAAAAAATCATCCATATTGATCGTTCTGGATACGATATATTGATATTTAGAAGTGTTCCCTATACTTTTTTGAGGTGTTTATTATATAGTTAATGAAGTGTCTATAACTCATAACTAACACAAAAATTTCCGTCGATGTGAAATTGAATTTTTTATTGATCTATCTGCAATGAGTAGGTACTGGTTGTACATCCTATTTGACTTAAACTTTATAGCTAAAGCACAGAACAGTATTACATTGTAATTTGTTATTCAGTAAATTCTGTGTTAGTGAATTATGTTTTATGACTGTGGAAGTTTGTTATTGATGTTTTTACTTCACTAGTTCATCGTTTTGTATGCTGTAAGCTCCTCAAATAAAAGTCTTCAGGAAATGCTAACGAGAAGTAGTTATTTAACATTGAAATTAGGCTCACTTTTTTCTGGGCTCTATACCTAAGATGAGAAAATGGCCTCACGAAGCAGGTCCATCGTCAAGTTCCACTGATACTTCGGAAACGGTTGCAGGTTTTTCCAATAACTCTTTGGATACTCAAGTTGATTCGACAGATCAGTTGAAGCTTCAAGGTTCAGATGATGCCATTGATGGCAAACAGTATCATTCGTCTGTATCATCCCAGCAGGGAGATTACGCTCAACAAGCATCTCTAGTGACTTAATGCAATCGAGCAGCAAAGACTAAATTATAGATGTAATGGATCCAGATACATGGCCCAGCCAAGAGAAAATTACAGATGAACAAACGTCATTCTTGAGTAAACAAGCTGTATTATTAAATGATGAGCATCCAAATAACGTAGAGTTCAGGTCCACTGAACGCAACGGTAGGTATTTGACACATAACATGTGGTTCGGAACATGGCAAATGGGGAGATTATTACAAGATCCTGCCTTGTTTACTCGAAAACAAAAAATGCACTTTACTGTACTGTCTGCAAGTTATTAGCCAGCACTTCTACATCAGCGTTGTGTACAGAGGGTCTCATTAATTCAGAAAGATTAACTGAGCATGAAGTATCACAATCGCATAAACTATGTTTTATTCAGTGTAAAACCTGCCTGCCTCAAATGAAATTGTGCCAGGGCATTGATCACGATATAGGGGGATCAATTCACTCTGAGAAAGAAAAGTGGAGATGTATTCAATATATAATAATGGACGCTGTCATGTATCTTGCCACAAACAACTGTCTTTCTTTTAGAGGTACTAAAGAAAATTTCCTCAACCTAGTCAAGGAAACTTACTTAATTTGATAAGTCTACTCGCTAAATAGGATCCTACTCTCAAGTATCAGTTAGACCACATCAAAAAAGGATCAAGAAGGCCAACTACTTTACCATCATGTTTGACTCCACTCAGAACAAATCATATAAAAAAATAATAGAAACTGGATGCACTATTAAGGAAAGCTTTATTGATTTTATTGAAGTAGATGGAAAAACTGGAGAATATATCACACAGCGAATTCTAAAGAAACCAGAGTCTGATTGTTTGGATATGCAAAAATGTCGTGGACAATATTACGACAACGGATCTAATATGGCTGGCGTGTACAAATGAGTCCAGTCCAGACTTATGCAAGGGAACGAGCTGGAAGAGTTTGTACCTTGTCTAGCACACTTCTTATATTGTGTGGGCGTGCATTCGGCATCATCATATCCAGAAGCTGTTAACCTATTTGGGTTTATACAAAAACCTTATTGTTTCTTTGTTGGATCCACCACGCGGTAGAAAATAATGCAAAAATGTACTAAAACAAACTTAAAAGGAAGTAGTCAAACCAGATGGTCAGCTAAATACCAAGCTGTTACAGCTGTATTAAATAATTTACCAGAAGTTGTCAAAGCTCTAGAAGAAACTGAATAATCCTCTTCAGCCATAGAATCGAAGTATGAAGCTTAGTATTTACTTCATGTAATGGAATTCGAATTTATCCTCAACTTATCAATTTGGAATGACAATCTTCGAGGGATTATTAGAGTTAACGTTGAAATGCAAAAAGAGGACTTTATCATTTCGCGTTCTGTGGTGATAATGCAAGGTCTTGTTGAGATCATACAAGGAATGAGAGAAAAACCAATAGAACATTGGATCAAAGAAGCTGTAACTATATCAGAAAAGTTGAAAATCGTGCCAGTCCTTCAAAATAAACGTATTTCCAAAAAGAAAAGGCAACACGACGAATTTTGTGAAGACGAATCAAGAACTCTAGACCCGAATGGGCTATTTTCAAAGATATAAAAGTAGTATTTGACCAAAATTTAAAAGAAATAGAAACAAGGGTAAAGAGCGCAAAGAGTCTACATGAAAATTTCGCTGTGGCCACGTGTTTTTAAATGTGTCGACTGATGATCAGCAGAAACATGGAGCCGATCTAGCACGAAAATATTCAAAAGACTTGAATGCAGTTGATTTTTGCCAGGAACGTGCTGTATTCAAAGACCTAGTACCGGAAATTAATGAAAAATGAAGTGCATTCGCCCAATTCAACATATGTATATGTTTAATAACAGCGAAGTTTCAGCAAACTGAAAATAATTAGAACCTATCTGCGGTCAACAATGAGTCAAGAACGTTTATCTGGCCACGAGATTTTAGCCATTGAAAATGAAACTGCCTTTGAGGCAGACTGATGAACTAATAGATTCTTTCGCGGAAAAAAAAAGCACGCCATTTAAGGATGTAGTAAGATAAGAAATAAATGAGATAAAAACACAAGGTTTAACTTTAATCTACACTTTATTTGAAAAAATTCGACGACGTTTCGCTGACACAGCAGCTTTATCAAGAATGAAAAATAGAATGAAGAGTATGGTATTATAAACAAATCGTAGAACAAGTTGGATGAATAACAGGAAAATCCACACCGAGCCATTGTACAGTTAGTATGAAAGGTAATAAAAACTAATTAAACAAGTTAAGTAGGGGTGAGTAATTCAAATCTACCTGTTCATTCAAAAGCTTGTCCGAATGTTTGTATCTATTTATTTCTAATGCTTCTAGGAAGATATCATGGATCTACATCAAGTAACGGCCTCCACAATTCAAAAAAAGATAAGAAATAGAAAAACAATGAAAAAATTTAAATAATGTCCTTGGTTGTCTGTTGTCTTGTTATATGATTGCTATATTTAATTTGATGTCACACCAAAGAAAATGTTACTAGATAATAGACGATAAAGAGTATAAATTTATTAAAGAATAATCTTTCGATCACAAAAAAATGCAACTTATTATATAGGGTGCGCCAAAGAAAACCTGACAATTTTTTTCCGTTATAACTTTCGCAATTTTAGAGCTACATCATTCTTTCTTGCTTAATTAGAAAGCCAAAGGTCTGTGTTATTCAGAAATTGAATCGAAATTCCACTAAAATCAAATATGGATGAGCAATATTTCAAGATCGCTGGCACGTTTTTTTCTCACTAAAAAATTCGAATGGGGCATTCAGTCGATAATTCAGTATTTTCTGAACAATTTGACATATTGATCTTGAAAATATCCCAAGAATTGGTGAAAAAGTAGCGCGATGAATTTTTTTCACCTCATGGCGTTGGCACTACTGAAGTTGTTATGTTTTTCATGGATGTTCTAAGAGGACAAAGAACCATATTTTACTAAAACCAAGCTAAAATTTGATTTCCGTTTTAATTCAAAATGACCGACTTCCTCAAATATTAACAACTTTCCTCGCGCATTAAAAAATTTTTCGCAGTCGTAATGAATCAACTGCGTAATTCAATCACTAGATTGAACCTTTCCCGTCATTTTGAGGGGTCGAACTCGAATATTGATTCAGAATTGTGCCAATTGTCGTCAATAATGTTTCTTTTTCCACCATCATATGTACCTCCCGTTGTGAAACCTCTGAACATAGACTGCATGCATTAACTCCATGATAAACAAAAATATAATGAAATGTCATCGAGTTTTAGACGGCATCTGTTTGGAACTCGAATTTTATCTTGGTGTTGCTTATTTTTGACGTTTGAAATTATTAACAATGGTTTTAACAGAGGAGGATAAGAGTTCCATTGATGTTTATTTTTACGACGCTCTACTGCTGGTATAACATCTGGCTCCATCCTAAAATCAATTGAAATAGATTTCATTCAGATAAATCTAATTTGGGACACCCTGTACAGTTTACAGTGTACACTGATGGCCAATTGAGAGTAAGTAGCATTTTTTGTGATATAGTACTGGTTGTTCATTTCTTTGACAAACGTTGTCAAAAGAATATGGAAAAAATGTAGAATTCCAAAGAAGATTTGAACCAATAAAAATAATCCAAAAAGCTACTCAATTTTTCAACCTTTCATTTTCAGCTGGTGGCAACTGTACTTATTCAAGACATCAATCATTCACCTGCATGAAAGTGAACTGAGAAGTTGACGCCTCAATAGTTGGTAACCTGATCGAGAGTTATGCGACAATAATTTTCCGAATATAATCTAATGCCTTGTTCTATGAAAATGATATTTTATTTAAAGTTCCTCGAATTACCGGTAGAGACAATTACATGCCTGGAAAAGTTTTGTTTTTCCCTCTGCAATGGAATTAAAGGCACATTCCTCTTGGTTTCATTAGTCGGAACACAAATTCTGTCATGCTGGCTGCTTTTTGGTGGGGCAACACAGAAAATTTTTTCGTCTGTGAACCAGATATTTTCAATTTGTCTACGTGTTCTAAATCTATTTAATAAATTTCTACATCAGTCAGAATCTGCTCTCTTTGACAGCTTGAATCAATTGAGAATTATAGTGCCTCCGAGAATGCTTAAGACCCAAATCGTGTCTTATTATTCTTCTCACAGAGGATTTTGAGATTTGGCATCTCTGAGACATTAGGGAAACAGTCGAGCTGGTTCCTGGAGTGCTGATAGGGCTGACTGCTGATGCAGAAATTCGCTGAATGTTATCCTGAAATTGTCAATTGAGTTTGTAATACAAAAAATGTGGAGTTGATGCTTGAAACAGATTATGAAAAAGGCGAGTACCTGTGTTCTAACAGTTCTAGCTGCACCAATACCTGGTCATCTTCCTAATGACCCTGTTGTCCCAAATTTTTCCTCAAGATCATAGATTGTACTTCTTTTGTAATTAGGGGCTGGAAATTGGAGTAATATCTGCCTAGCAGTATAGCCACGCAGAAATAGACATTCAATGAAACACTTATCCTTATTTGTTAAAACCATTGTTAACAATTTCAAACGTCAGAAGCAAACAACACCAAGATAAAATTCCAGTTCAAACCAGATGTCGTCTAAAACTCCATGACATTTCATTATTTTTTGTTTATCATAGAGTTAATGCATCCATCTATGTTCGAGGTTTCACAACGGGAGGTGCATATGATGGTGGAAAAGAGAAACATTATTGACGACAATTGCCACAATTCTGAATCAATATTCTAGTTCGACCTCTCAAAATGATGGAAACGGTTCACTCTAATGATTAAATTACGAAGTTGATTCATTACGACTACGAAAAATTTTTTAATGCGCGGGGAAAATTGTTAATATTTGAGGTCATTTTGAATTAGAACGGAAATCAAATTTTAGTTTGGTTTTAGTAAAATATGGTTATTTGACTTCTTAGAACATCCATGAAAAGCACAACAACTTCAGGAGTTCCAACGACATGAAGTGAAAAAAAAAATATTTCGATATCTGCTGAAAATCAGAATGAAAAATATTCTTCACCCTACTTTTTTACCAATTCTTGGAATATTTTTTCAAATCAAATTTTGTTCAGAAAGACTGAATTATCGACTGAATGCCCCATTCGAATTTTTAGTGAAAAAAAAAGTTCCAGCGATCTTGAAATATTGCTCATTTTCGAATGAGCCATATTGGATTTCACCGGAAGTGACATTTCGATAAAATTTCTGAAAAATCTACTCCTTTGGCTTTCTAATGAAGCAAGAACGAATGATCTAGCTTTGAAATGGCGAAAGTCATAACGGAAAAAAATTGTCCGGTTTTTTCTGGCGCACCCTATATATTAGTGTTAATCAAACGCTCAAGCGAAGGGGCGCTATATCAAGTTCTTGGCCCGGTTCGAAAAAATCGTAGATCCGGGGCACATGCAAAGTCATGAAATTTTTAACAACTATCAATGAAGTACCAAGTTATCGACGGGTTCAATAGTAGTGCTGTTCGGTTACTTTTGGAATGGAAGGTGTAATACTTAACTCCTTTATTTTCACAAAAATAAAATTGACGAGTAATGATAATGAATAGCAAATTTTCGAGGGCCTCTTGAATCATAAGGTAATCTCAATAGTTCACATATACAAAATCAGCCCACAGTTTCAAAAAGAAAACTGCGTAGTTTACTTCATTGAATGGTTTTGATTTCGAAACGATTCATCTTATCACCAAATCGCAGTTAAGTTCTTAAACTAATTTGATTGAGGAGGTCGTTACTTGATGAAAATCGATATACATATTTTCAATGAAATGAAACTATGGTATTTAGATTTTGACTGTATTAACAAAACTATTACCAGTTTCACCACACTGTGGCTTCATCAGATAGATACAAAATAATGAACAGAGTTATTCCTCGTATAAGTTTAGTTTTGTTAATATAGTGAAAATCTGAATACCATAGTTTATTTCCTACATATTATTACATTAGGTACAAGTACAAAGGGTATGGTGGAAAACCCATCTGAGTTGCTCACTTTTTGAATGGAAAATATTAAGTAATGTAGAAGGATTTAGATCTAATTGACTACTAAGTAACCTACCTGAATTCATTTCCTTGTTAATCTCTAAAATTTCCCATAGATTGCGTTTTTGTCTATTATTTTCATTGTGTAAAATTTTGAATTTATCATTAAAGTTATGGTTTTCTTCGAGTAAGTGATAAATAAAGGAATCTGATTTATGATAATTAAAACTACGTTTGTGCTGGGATAATCTAACTTTGAAATTTCTGAAAGTTCTAGCAAAATAAATTTTATTACAAACCCCGCAAGACAGTTTATAAACACCGGATTTATTATTTATTATTATTATTACTCAAATTTTTTCAATTCATAAAGTAAGCAACTCCGATGGGTTTTCCACCATACCCTTTGTACTTGTACCTAATGTAATAATAAGTAGGAAATAAGAATATTATACTATAAAACGTGCAAAACTTCAGTAGATGATAGTAGAAGTCATTTGCAACAAAAATGCCCTATAACATTTTTTCGGAAAGTTGATAATTATTATCGAATTATTTGAAACTTCTTAATTTTACAAAATTTTCTACTTCTCTATAAAAACAAGAATATCTCTGTTACTCTTATAGCTCCATCAAATCTCACCATACCATCGGAAAGAGCATTGAATTTGCTATAAGAAAGGTAAGTACTAATGGTAAAAAAAATTTGTATACCGGGTGTTGTAAAAGGCTGTTAGCTCTACCACTGAAAACTGATCGATAAGTAGCTGTTTTTTTTTTGGTAAAAACTACTACATTTAACTGGCTTTCAAATGGTATATCAACTTTTCAGCTAACTATTTTTTTTCCAGCTATATTATGGGTAAGAGTAATAAGAACATAAAATTCGAAAACGTAAATATCTTATATTACTTAATGAAACATAAACAGAAACTAAAACATTTAATGAATCATATTTTCACGAAAGAGATTTGAGAACTATAACAGGTGTTCAAAATGTCTTCTTCTTGAATGCATTTTACACATCTTTTTCTTAAACTATCAACTACTCTTTGAAGTTCATTATGTTTTTGACTCATTTCGTTGCAACAGATTAGAATCCTTTCAATTAATCCTTCTCGAGTATTAAAGAGAATTCTATAAACAATAGTCTTTAAGGAGCCCCACATATGAAAATCAAGCGGCGAAAGGTCAGGGCTTCTGGGAGACCATCTCACCGGCCCGAATCGACCTATCCATTTCTCTCCAAATCTCTCAGTCATCCAGTTTGGACCATTCTAGAATTGAGGCGGGCAGCCGTCCATTTGAAACTAAAGGTAATGCCGAGTAGCTATAGGCATTTCTTCCAGAAAGTTCATTCTTTCGTTATTTAATAGATTTAAAAATTCCTTTGAATTAAGACGATCGGGAAGTATAACTGGCCCGACAAGCTAACTCCTCCTTTACCCCAACCACAAATTTACTCTAATCTCGTGCTGAGAGTGCGACACAATAGTTCCATGAGGATTTTCTGTATCCCATATATGGGAATTTCTCAAATTTATCATTCCAACTTTGGTAAAAGTTGCCTCATTCGTCCATAGAATTTTATCTGATCCCCAATCCTATAATTTATTCATGTACCACCTACAAAATTGCAACCTCACCTCACTATCCACTGGCAATAGGTCTTGAACCTCACTCTAATGGTAAGGATGTAAATTATTTCGCTTGAGAACTCTATGAACCGTGGAATGATGATGTCTCAATGTAGCACCAATTCTCCGAGTACTTGTAGTAGGGTCCTCGCGAACAGCCTGCAATATTGCATGTACTTGTCTCCATTGCTTAGCATTTCCACCACCTTCTCTCTAATTCTTGAACCACTGAATGAACCAGTTTCACCGGAGCGCCTAAACACTTCAACAAATGTCTTTCTGCAAGGTTGCTGCACAGGAATTTCCATTCGCGAAGCCATAAACAAATAACATATCTCGATATTCAATATTTGGGAAACTAGAGATGTTTTCTTTTTTTCGAAAAAGAAAATGAAACCGTTAAGAGGGAAAATATAAACTTCAATTCATTAATTCATTGAATGACAGTTCCTGTCAAATTCTAAATATTTTTATTTATTTTAAAATCAAGTGATACAAGCCTTCTGTGATTTATTCTTTTACGTTTCTTTTTTCTAATTTTCTTCTTCTAATCCGAGATAAATTAATTATTCCTAATTTCTTAAACATTCAATATCCAGATATGTTATTCATTTATCGCTTATTATTATTGAAAAGTCATTTGTGGAATTGTTTAGAGGCTCCGGTAAAAACTAGTTCATTTGTGATCAAAGTATAAGAGAATTTAATGTTCTTACTCTTACTCTTGCCCATGATATTGCTAGTGAACAAAATGGTAAGCTCAAAAGTTGACATACCGTTTAAAAGCCAGATGATAGTAGTTTTTTCCAAAAAAAAACGGCTACTTATCGATCAGTTTTCAGTGGTACAGCTAACAAGAAAATACCACTAATTTTGTTAATTTCACAATTTTTTCATTTAGCCTTTTACAACACCCGGTATACAGAATTTGTTACCATAAGTACCATTAGTACTTACTTTTCTTTTAGCAAATTCAATGCTCTTTCCGATGGTATGGTCAGATTTGATGTGGCTGTGAGAGTAACAGAGATATTCTTGTTTTTATAGAGAGAAGCAAAAAATTTCGTAAAAGAAGTGATAAATAACTCGACGATTATTAGTTCTTCGAAAAAATGTTATATAACATTTTTTGTTGCAAATAACTTGTACTATCATCTACTGAAGTTTGGCACCTTTTATAGTAGACACCCTGTATAAGGAATAACTCTGTTCATTAGTTTGTTTCTATTTGATGAAGCCAGTGTGGTAAACCCGGCCATAGTTTTGTTAATAAAGTGAAAATCTTATTACCATAGTTTTATTCCATTGAAAATAAGTTCTCAAATTATATAATTATTATAAAAATCCTGAAACACTACCGATTTGAATTTTTTTGTTGATCGCATTAGTGATCTCTTCAAGCAGATTTCTACTTTTTATGTTAGACCTATGTACGCCCCAGAACTAAACCTTACAATATTATTCCCCTTATTTTGATCCCTCCGTTAAACTAGTAAAATATCTCCCTTCTATTTCGAAACACCTTTTTATCGACCTAACCTTATAAACTTCTTCAATGTTTGATAACTATAAAATTGAAGGTTCACTTCCCTCTTCTACGCCATTGTTGATTGAGGCCACTGATTGGGGCTTCTTGGGTGCCAGACTGACGGGACTTTGTCTTTAATAAGCCTGATTTATTATTTATTATTTTCGACCCTCTGTTAAATGAGGTTGTGCACGTTATTTTCACATACTGGATGCGCTACACATTCCATACATAACAAAGTTTATGTGGTTCTGTCATGTTGCGGTCTTCGTTTTTGCACGAAGATTGTTTGCTTTCAGAAAGTGTATGAGCTTTTGTGTTTCTATCATCTATGCACCTACGTAAGACCCTGTTCATATTTCAAGGGAAAATTCAGGACGAAGAAAAATTGAAATACGGGGGATGGCTAAAAAAAATTTTCTATTTCTGATTCTCTCGAAGAATTACCATTATTATAACTATGTAATCTGCATAAAGGATGACACTGTTTTAACTATTTTTTCGATTAAATTAATTATGCTTTCATTTTAATTATATTATTACTCTATTTTATTGTAAAAATTAATTTCAGAAAAGATTCCGCAACAATTTCAAAATATAGGTAACGGCAATCAAATTCATAAATTCTTTCGATAATTAACCATATTTGTATAAAACTGCGCCAAAAATAAATCGCAATTTCAATATTTGAAATTAATCAATCGGTTGGCAAATAAATATTAAATTTCAAAAAGAAAACTCCTCAAATTATCAAATAATGATCAACTTCTGTCGAGTCTCCAAGTTCTACACATTTGTCTCACCGTTTGTGGATATTCCTGTTGAGTTTTGCAGCAGTAGTTGATTCAGCTCAGCACATCTTTGTCTTTAAAGTTCCCCCCAATTCTTTATTGTTTCAAGGCCTTAACTAATTCTTTTCTTTGATTATTCTCCAAGAAAAAATATCTATCTGAGATCCCGAGATCCAGGTACGCCAGTGAATTATTGAACTATTGCAACCTACTCTAACGTTTTGGAAAAATGATCATCAGGCCATTATTTTACTATTTTACTGTTATGCATAGAATAAACGTCTACATTGATTCCAGAAATTAACGCACAATGTCAATATCTCAATTTTTTTGATGAGCAACTGATTTTTAATATATTTTTTTTCGATATGTCCGGACATATTCCAACAAAATTCGATGTTTTTTCTTGTTGTCCTTTTTATTTCATGAAAAATAAAATAAGATTTTGCAAAAAAACCACATATATTGATAATAGCAATTGTGGATCAATTTTTGCGACGTTTGTTCCTTTGAAAATGTTAATTTTCGGTAATAATGCAACGAGAATCACGATATTTGACATCGTCAGAATGTGCTGAAGCAACTGTGTTGAATGACCTAGGTTGGACTTATACAAGAATAGGCAAGCGGGACTAGACAATTCTGGTTTGTCGAAGACCGTCAGTGCCAATTTCTGCAAATCTGCGTTCCCGCCTCTTGTTTGAAGAGACGGAAGTATGGCATCGTCTCCGAAAGAGAAAGCCGATCTCTTTGATCTCTTGTGGTCGAAGAATTCTGTGCTAGATTCATCTGAAGCAATACCACCGAACATTCCACCTACAAATTCTTCTATGGCAGAAATCAAGTTCAGAGTCCGCACTGTAAGACCGCTCTCGAGCAGCTGAACTGTAAGAAGGTAGTTGGTCCAGACGAAATACCGCCAATCGTCCTGAGAAAGTGTGCTCCCGAACTGGCACCCATTCTTAACCGTTTGTTTCAGATTTCCTATGAAAGCCAGACTTTTCCAAGCAGCTGGAAGATGGCGAGAATTCAGCCGATCCCAAAGAAAGAAAGGGAGTCCTTACCCCAAAACTACCACTCTGTTGCACTTCTTCCTATTATGTCCAAAGTGATGGAGAGAGTCATAAATGATGAACTCATCAAATATCTTGAGTTTGCAGGGAATTATTAACGACCGTCAGTATGGTTTTCGCAGGCAAAGATCGACAGGAGATCTACTCGCCTACGTCACTCATGTTTGTACATCAACAATGGAAAAGCATGGGGAATCTAGAGCAATAGGCTTGACATCTCTAAAACCTTCTATTGGGTTTGGCATGCAGCATTGTTCAATAAACTTGCTATATATGGGCTTCCCGAGAAATTGAGGTGTTGGATAAGTACCTTTCTTTCAAATAGATCAATACAAGTTGAGGTCGACAATATAACATCTGATTGTTTCCAGTTGCAAGTAGTATTACCTCAGGGATCCATTCTTTCGTTTATCTGCAACAGAAGTTGCAGATAAACAATCTTCTGTCATCTACAGAGGATAAGATCTTCGGTTTTGCAGACGATTGTTCCCTGAATTCGTCTTTCAGTATTCAGCAGCCGATTACAGCTGCGGGATCTCAGCGTCAGAGATGTCAACAAATTATCTATTTAAACTCTAACTTACAGAGGATATCTGAGTGGAGTCAGTTAAAACAGGTGAGCTTTAACGCGAGCAAGAAGCTAGCAACTACGTTTTCTAGAAAGGTCCCCGCTGGAGAACCTCCTCTATTAATGCAACTCCAACAAATTGCATCCAAAGATTTGATGCACCTTCTCGGAATAACGGTCAACTCCGGGTTTTGCTGGCATGAACATGTATCAGCAATAGCTAAGTCGGCTCGGCTAAACTTAGTTTTCTTTTCATAGCCAAGCGATACTTCTCAGCTGTTGCTTCTATATAAGGCGGAAATTCGACCTGCTTTGGAATATTGTTCCCATGTATGGGGATCTGCCACCTAACATTCGTTGCGAATGTTAGATAATGTGCAAAAACGGGATGTGCGCCTCATCGACCACCCGGAGATCACCCGCGATCTCCAACCGCTGGCTCATAAAAGACAAGTTGTTGGCCTTTCTCTGTTTTAAAGAAACTTCCACGGAAAATGTTCCAATTAGCTGAAAGACCGGGAAAACTCATGTTTTGCCGCAACACTAGGCTGGCAAGGAGTTCTCATCATGTGGCGGTACAATTCTTTTTCTTTCTTTTTTTCTTTGTGCCCTGGGTTACAAACACCATTTAGGCAGGCTTCCAGTTTTAATTTAGGTTGGGTCTGACGCAAAGCAGGTCTTGGAATTGTTTCAATGCCAAACCAAGTTTCAGGTTTCTTATTAATATTCCAAGGTTAGAGGATTTGTGCCAATTTATATGTAGATAAGGATAGCGTTGATTGCTTCAGGTAGGTGGGTGTAATCGTGGCAGGTTTTAGGGAAGGAAACATGTAGGACGTCACTAAATGGGTTGGAGTACTCTGGAATGATTAAAAGAGAAATTAGTATGCTTTGCAGGTGGCGAAGAAATCTTTTCTTTGTTCTAGATCTTATGGGTTGATAGTTTGATGTTGGAAACAGATAAAAAGTTGATCAGAATTTATATGTTATGTGTCGTTACAGAAAATGAGTTCTTGGATGTGAAGACGGAGGAATAGCGTTACATTTAACGACCTCTCGAACCTCTCTATATAGGAATTCCTTTGTTTACAGGGCCGGTGAGCTGTGGAACTCGCTTCCGTCCAACATGTTCCCAATCCTACAATTTGGCCCTCTTCAAGAAGCGAGTAAACTGACACCTCAATTCTTCCTAGACGCTCACTGCTGCAGTGTAATAGGTTCGCCTATTCCAGAGAAGCGCGCATACAAAAAACAGCAATTATCTTTCCAAATTTGATTTAGCAACCTATTTTTCTAGTGGTTCCAACATAAGCAGATTATCATTCAATTCCAACCAAGAAGCTAATAAATTCAAACAGTCTGGAATACACTCGTCAAAATTTATAGGGCATTTTTTATATTAATTAGGTTCAAAAAATTCTGTTAGAAGAAATATCTTATACCCCAAGTAAAAGAAAAAATAGGAAAACTAGATTTATCGTTACATCATAAAAAAGTTTTGGTGATGAAGGTTTTCGCTTTTTCTCTGTAACGCGTAAAGGTATCGAATAATAAAATATATGGGGGCTATGCTGTATAATTAAAAAACACACAAATTTTTTTATTTATGAGATGAGTAATCCCCACCTACATCAATGCAGCAGAAGCTTCCATAACCTAAAGACATGAAGCCAGTTATTTTTGGGAATGCCCTCAGAAAGTGATGAATTGCCTCATCCTTCTCCTTCCTAAATATTTTTTTTAATAAAAGAACAAACAGAAATCAAACTAGGCCAATTTGGGCCAGTAGGACGAATGTGAAATAACTTTCACCCTATATTCAAAGTCAACAGCTTGTTGTGCCTTGTGAGACGATGTATTGTCGTGATGCTACATTATCTCATTACTCCTGACTGATTCAAGCACTTCAGGTAAATATGTTGTGTTGTACCAGTTGGCTGTTACTGTACACAAGCAGGCGATATTGACAGCAGCAGCGACTGTTCTAATGCTGATGAAGATCTATCTGACAGAGAAAATTTTTAATTTTTCGTTCAAGAACTAATTTTGTGTTTTATATTTGAATTGTTTGCAAAAATTATTTAGATAAATAGGGTTTCTACTATTTTAATGCATTGTTGTATAGTTGTATTATTAAACTGACAACCAGATAAATCCGAATCATTCGTCCTCACGATAGCGCCATAGGATTGTACCTCTTAAAATTTCCGTTTTCTTTGTTATGTAGTTAATCCTATATAAACCCATCGAGCTTTCACAAAGATACTAGGTACTTAAGAAAATCAGTATCAACCTTCAATTACTATATTTCATATTATTGTACAGATTCCAGGTATTCTTCAAATTTTGAATTAAAAAGAGAAAACAGTAGTACTTATTATAAAGGATCAGTTAGAAAAACCTCTGCCCCGAAAATTCCCTGTAGTCTCACTGGTGATGAGTATGTGACTTACTTTTTTGGATGAAAAATTAAAATGATCGAGTACTTCGAAATGCCATATGCCTAAGGGGGAGAATTTTCTTATGAAGCCCTTACGCCGACCCTGGCAGCTATTTGACATTACATTGCAGAACATATTATTCATCTTACTTCCTCCGATTGCTATCTCTTTTGTTCTTCGCGTATCTTATGAGAATCTCAACCGCAAGATATTCTTGTCGACTTGTACGTTGATTTTGGCGCTGAATTGCTTTCACTATTTCAGTAATCTGAAAGAAAACTGGATATATAACTTTTTTGGCACATCTTTGCTTCCTCATATTCGTTGAAACTATGACATCTTCGTGAATTCGTATAACGGGTAGGAACATCAAAAAATGGAATATTTGTTTTATCAGCTACTAGCTGCCCGGCGAACTCCGCCTTGAAGGCAATAAATAAGCAGATTTTGGAATTAAATAATTTTTTTTTATTAGAAAAAATCAAAAAAAAAAATTCAAGTTCCTACATTAATCATTCATTATTATTTCTGTATTATAGTACATAGTTGCTCTTCACTTAAGTTCCGTATGATGCACGACATTTTTTGTTTCATTATCAGGCGCAAAAACAAACAACACAGATGGTCTTCCGACCCGTGAACATGCCACATATAATTGACTATGGGAAAAACATGGATATTCTAGATTTAAACCACAAACTTTTAAGGATTGGCTTTGTGATTTGTTGATGGTCATGGCAAATGCAAGATGGATCGGAAATTGAAGTCTTTTAAATTCAAACGGCATATCGGTTGGAATCAACGGAATCCTCGGAATGAGAACTTCCTCACCTTTGAATTTTCCCTTCAGTATCGTCGCGCAAATTACATTGTTCATCAATTTTCTAACCACCAAACGCATACCGTTGCACAGTTTTGGTTGGTTTATGATTCGAAGCATGATTACTACGGAGCCAACGTTTAGGCGTTAATTATGCGGTGGTAAGCCAGGCACATCCAAGGAGTTTAAAAATTCAATCGGATAGTTGGTGGCTTCATCTTCATTTGTGACGCAGTCAATAGATTTGAATTAGTGCATTGTTCCAATGATCTTATTTTGAATTATGTAGTTCAGGTCATCTAGATCTTTATTCTTAGCCATTAAAATTGCTTGCTCACCCAACCATTCATTATTTTTGTAGTTAGAAATAATGTTTGGAAATACATTGTTGATAAGTTCGTCTTTTGATGAGACAAAATTACAGAAATTATTTGGAAATGATATAAATCCGCTCGATTCATCGATAGGTACTTGACCATTACCGATAGTCAGCAATTGCTCCGAGAAATCTTCAGCAGATGTATCATCAAGCAATGTAACTCTCATATTTGTTGTCAGCTGCAGTTTCTTCACATAGCGCCATAGATCCGATGATTTAAGGCAAGCATTTAATTCGTCGGCAGCCGGAGATCTTGGAATACTAGCAGTGTTTGGCGGAAAACGCCAGACAGTATAATCATTGCTCCTCCAAAACAACTTGAGTCATTGCGTAAATCTTTCAATGTTCTAATGCACGTTTATGCGCCATTGTACATTCGTCCCATAATGATGATTTTCGATGCCGATGAAACTTTGGCCATTGCTGAGTGTTTTGCAGTATTACCCGTTGGTTCTTCAATAGTTTGAAGATTTAACAGTAATTTTAATGCTGAATGAGCCGTACGGCATCCTTCTAACAATGTGGCTGCTATTCCAAAAGAAGCAACTGCAACCGCTATGTTGGATCTCGCACGAACAGTGACTAAAACTACTGACATGAGGAATGTCTTACCAGTTCCACGAGGGGCATCTAGGAAATATAAACCACCATTTTCATCATCGATTGCCTTCATTAAAGTATCATAAACTTCCTTTTTTTCGTTTTATAGTTCACTTCGTTTTTTTAATATTGATTTCTTACAAATGTCAAATTTTCATCCATACGTCCAAGTCACTCGGGAACGCTGTCGAACGGGATAAAGAGTATCCTATGTCCGTCTCCTGGCTCTAAACTACCTACCCACAAATTTTCAGCCATATCTGTACAGCCGTTCTTGAGTTATAAATAGTGTAACTAACATGACTTTCTTTCATATATGTAGATTACGATTTTAGACAGATGAAAACCAGTATTCAATATTTCTAACTCTTCTCGCGAGATTCTTAATTCTTATAGTTTTTGGAAAACGTTGAGAGTATGGGGTACCTAACAACTAACGTTTTTTCTTCATATGGAGATACTCAAAAAAAGTTGAATTGACTATTGTGGATCCAACACCAAGGGCCGCCTCATTCACTTGATATGTGCACCTTGAATCTTCTCTGTTCATACGTTGAACTCGTTCAATTGTCACAGTCACTGACTAACAGGGTCTACCAGCACGCCACGTGCTTGTTGAGGAGCCACTCCTCACCCAGCGATATCCGTCCTCTTTTAAAATCACTATACACACCAGAGTTGCCGTGATGGACTTTCATCACCAAATGCGCAATACAACCGTTCAATAAGTTGTTCTTCAGTCAAACGAACTTTATAATCATAAAAGATCATCGCATGCATATGTTTCTGGTAGCAGCAACTTAACCGAAGTTACAACTTTACTAATAAAGGATGAGGGTTCTCAATAATGCAATGTTGCCAGCTTTCACTCCTGAAGTTTCGTGTCATCTCAAAATATATAATTTTCAGGAATGATTTTCAGTAAAAAAAGAAATAACTTGAAACGTACTTGAGTTTTTATCAAACCCTCGGTGCGCAAGTCCCATTCGCACTTGGGGAATTCCTTTAAATGATTCGCCTTAATACGCGGTTCTGTGTGATAGAAGTATATCGTAAGGTCACAATATTGCGTTGGTGTTATGAAATTTTCAAGTACAAAAACATCACAAAAATAAATTTCAACAAGTATGAACTGAATATAATCAAAACTCAATTACAAACACGTTGTTTGTACAAACAAAAAACCTGACAGTGTTGAGCAGTTGGCCATGGTTTTTTTCGGTGGGTAGAAAGCCTTATCATAGTTCTGTTCATGAGTTGAACTAGCGAGAAGATGTAATATTTTTTGATTTCGTGAAGAATATGAAATATTTTGTGTGAAAAGCGGGAAGAATGAAAGATACAGTAACTCAGAGGGAGCACTATCAAACTGGGTAGCGTCCACGTGCATTGGTTTCAAAAATTAGACTAGAGGACAACATGTTTGTGTTAAGATATTGGAAAATATTGCTTGATTAACTGATCATTGTGTGCAAATCTCAAAACACAGAGTTTTTAATATCTCCTACCGATAGATATTTTGAAATGAATTTTCTTTTTGTTTTGAAGAATGTCCTACCAAACTTTCACAATCTTTGCATCCAAAGTTTCGAGTAAATTAATGATATTGTTGATCGGTTTATTTGATGGCAATTCCTTTCAATATAAATAAAATGTAACACTTTTGTCTGATTTCCACAATGTTTATTTTTGATTCATGGGTCCGGTTTCGATACTTTTCAAGTTTCTAGAACTAGTAGGTTGTGACAAAGGTTATGCTAACTATGCCAATTTTGAATGCTGAGTAGTTGGGGGTGATTAAATTCTAGTTGACTTTCGAGACTAGTGAATTTTGTTTTTTTTACAAATTTTTTATTTTCCAAACATTTCAATCGATTCATTCACATCCCTTCATTACATTTGTGAAAAGTTCTCTTATTATCTAATTTGATTTTGTGATTTGTGGATTCAATATGTTTAAAAACTATGAATTTGTGATACGAGGAGAAATGTTCTCTGCTTTTTTTATTCAAAATTGCGACCTGTTTGTTTTACCTAAGTTACGAGTTTATTGCATTTAGTTCTGTATATTCCAGTTTGAATGTAATAGTTTTTTGTTTGGCGTTGAAAAGTTATTGGCTTATGTTGAGACCAATGGAAAAGGAGGTTTTTAAATTAAATTTAGAATGATAATTGCTGATATCATTAGAAAGGGTACCAATATAAGTGATACATTCGTTTTTTTTCGACGATGAATCCGTTTGGAAATTAGCAAACGTTATAAAAACCGAAATTTCCCACTCGCAATAGTAATCTAGAATATAATCAATCCCTACTTCTCAACGTTTAAAAAAGGTATAGCACATTCTTCCTCATAACTCTTAGTCCTAGTGTATTAAAAATGTTTGTATTGAAAATAAACATTGTCGAAATCAGACAAAAGTGCTTCATTTCATTTGCATTAGAATGAATATCCATGAAATAAATGCATCAACAGAATCATTAAAGTAGTAGATGTTACCCTGGAGTGAAGTTTGTTGAGAAAAAGAGATTTCTGAGTGTTGTCAATAGGTTGAGCACTCCGTATAATATTAAGTAAAACTAATCTTCGATGTATGATCACTGAAAATAACAAAAAATTATGTCTGAGTTTCCTCTTCACAAAGTACAGTTACTTCATTTACTTTGAAGAAAACACGTGAATTCAAAAAAGAGAAAGAAATAAAAGTGATCTCATCGTAGGACATTTTTTCACGAACAGATGATGCAAACAGAATTGGTCACGCTAAGCAATTCCGAAAAAATTGAAATTATAAAAATTATGGTTTACACTTTGTAATTCAATCTATGAAGCTTCAAAGGGGGCTTTCATTTTTCGATAACCTGTAAGCATGCCTTCTACGCCTATGTCAGTCATACCTGTAATTAGAGGCGCCCCTACTGACTACCTGGGCCACTCCAATAATCTCACGTGTTAATTATAGGTTGTTATAGGAACGCTTGAGGGGTCTTCAAGATATCCTATAATTTTTTATACGGATACCGTTTCGATTTATATGAGAAGGGAAAGGATATGTAATTTCAAGGGTTGGGGTTGGATTCTTTCTTCGAATTGGGCTTTATGGGGTATCTCACATGCAAATCTATATAATATATATATATATATATATATATATATATATATATATATATATATATATATATATATATATATATATATATATATATATATATATATATATATATAAATCCGACGAGTTGTCCATATATTTGTGCATGCAATCAAACTGATTTCATGAACAAATATAAATCCACCACCCGGTAATTAATACCATTGCCAGGCAATGATTATAATCGAAACATATCCTGGAATAATTATATATTAGGATAACGTTAAATGTTATGAGAATATATCAATCTACCAGAATATATACATACTATAGCATCATCAGACAATGATATCAATGTACCAACGAGTAGTGTCAGAGGCTTTCTCCCGGGAAAATCCAGTGTACGGACCTGAATGTAACACTGAATGTCTCATTAATAGTTTCCTTTGTGTGAAGTGGTGAACGATCGAATAGACTACTGCTCTGAATATAAATATGACAAAATTGTCAGTTAATTATATTACATTTATATAATTAAATAAATAAAATATGAAATGAGATTCTGAGCAGTATAAACTAAAAAGAAAACCTATGACTCTACCTCATTATTTTTTCGGAAAGAAACCTAAGATTTGATGACTTTTATCTTTTGTAACTGTTCAAACAAATTTTTCTTCAGACCCAAAATAGTCAATACTTTTGTGAAGATTCCTAGGAATAACACCTGTTGTGGAAATAATAATCGGTAGAATAAAAATTTCTTTCATTTTCCACATTTGCATCATATATTCAGAAATTTTTTCATTGTATTTATTTTGTATATTATGTGTGTCGGGTATAGCAATATCAATTATATATGTCATTTGATTCTATTTATCAGTAAGAATGATATCTGGTGTATTGTGTTTTACAGCTCTGTTGCAAAGAATTGTTTTATCAAAATAAAGTTTATATTTGTCATTTTCACAAATAATCTCAGGTTAATATTTGTAAAATATTTTTCTTTAGGAATTAGGTCATGTTTAATTCCTAGATTGAAATGAATAATATTAGCGACGGCATTATGTCTTTCTAAATAATCTGTTGAAGCAAGGACTGAGCAAGATGATAATATATGAAAAACTGTTTCTAAGGAACAGAAACATCTACGGCAAGAATCATCTATATTTTGTTTGATGATGTGTTATCTATAATTCCTCGTGATAACAACCTGATCCTGGATCGCAATTGAAAAGCCTTCTGTTTCAGCAAACAATTCTCCAGAAACTAACCATTTATTCGATGCGATTTCATCAATATAATCATTTTTCAATGCTTTAGGGTGCTTTCCGTGTAATTCCTTCTGCATCCAACTTTCTCTTTTAGAATTATCATCAAAGATATCAAAATCTACCTTTTGCATTGTCAAGTTCAGAGGTGTAAGATTATAATCTGAAGCAACAACAATATCATGTAATTTAGACGTTCTCTGTTTATCATGAAAATGGGAACGTAGATGAAAAATCTGTTTACTATGAAGATTATTCAAATCAGTTAATCCACGACCTCCAAGATGTCTAGGTAGTGTAACTCTCTGAACAGCTGACTTTGGGTGGTGCTTATGATATTTACAAAGCATTTTCCTCGTTTGACATTGTAATTCATTTAGATCAGTTTTAGACCGTTTAATAATTCCAAAATAAAATGTAAGAATAGGAACTCCATAGGAGTTGATAGCTCTGAAAAGGTTTTTACTAGTTAAATGACTCTTGATGATAATTCTAAGTCTTTTGTAATATGAAATTCTAATATTTTCTTTAGTGCTGCTATGGTTAATTGTCTTCTCTTGACCAAATCCAAGATATTTATGTATCTCCTTGATGCATTGGCTCGATTTCGATATCTTTATATAATCAGAGGTGATCTTTCCTTTTTCAATAGAAAGATTTTTACATTTTGGAAGCCCAAATTTCATATTCATATATTCACACTCAAGTAGTAGTATATATATATATATATATATATATATATATATATATATATATATATATATATATATATATATATATATATATATATATATATATATATATATATATATATATATATATATATATATATATATATATATATATATATATATATATATATATATATATATATATATATATATATATATATATATATATATATATATATATATATATATATATATATATATAAAAAAAAATAAATAGCAAGCAGAGGAAGTAAGATGACTAATACGTTCTGTAATGAACTATCAAATAGCTATCAGGGTCGGCGTAAGGGCTTTTTGAGAAAATTATCCCTCTTAGGCATATGGCATATCAAGGTACTCGATCATTTTAATTTCTATTACAAAGAAGTGAGTCACAGTCTCATTACCAGCTAGACTACAGGAAATTTTCGAGGCAGGGGTTTTTCTAACTGAACCTTCATAATAAATAATATTGTTTTCTCCTTATAGTTCAAATTTTCCAGAATACCTGGAATTGGTACCATAGGATGAAATATAGTATTTCAAGGTTGATATTCAATAGGGATTCTTGTGATAACTTGATTTGTTCATATAGGATTAACGTTATAACAAAGAAAACGCAAATTTTAAGAGGTACAATCGTATTGCGCTATCGTGAGGACGAATGATTCGGATTTACTTGATTGTCAGTTAACTTTATTCAACCAGATCATTTTTGCAGATAATTCAAAGATGAAACACCAAATGAAAGAAATAACGAAAAATTTTCTGTCAGATAGTTCATCAGAACTAAAAGACTCGCTGTTGCTGTCATTATGGTCTGCTTGCAAAGCAAATATGAAATTGTCGTTAACGTCATCCAGCATAGGTTCTTGCACCATGAAAGATTGTTCAGTTTTTTGCATATTGTCGCATAATGGTTCCCACTGATCTGGCGAGAACGAAGATAAAAACTCACCAAACTGTTTTTCCACATTTTTCATTGAGAAATCAACATTTCTGTCAGCTACATAAACTTTCATGGCTGCCTAAACTTTTTTAATCGGGTTTAAGTCAGGATGATATGGGGAAAGTCTAAGTACATTGATCATTCAGAAATGAAACGTTTTATATGTGGGTTTGTGCAATTTAATTAGAATATAAAGTTGTGCTTTTATCGTCCCATCTGCGAAGGCAATATTTCGACGTTGCAGTCACTCTTTCATTTCTTCTTTTCTGGAAGCCATGTTCGGGTGTTTTTCTGTTTGTACATTGTGATATGGGCCGTTATCGATCACTAACACACTTTTTGGTGGTGAATTTGGAATAAGTTTTTATCTCAACCATTTTTCGTAGTTTGTGAAATTCATATCATCGTGATAATCACCTGTTTTATAATTGGACTTGAAGGCCAAATATGCGTTTCGTACGAATCCACATTCACTGCCGGCGTTCAAAATTATCAATATTGGTCCTTTTTCTTTCCCGTAATGAAGCGGGTAACTTCGGCTTTGTGCCTGGCTCCCTACAGTCTGAAATTGGGGACAATTAAGTGCTGAGTATGAGGTCGGACATAGGAACACCTAAAATCAACATGGAGAGGCCATTCCAGATCATAATTCCCGATAGACAGGAATGGATCAGCTCCAAGGACCGTCTACTTGAGGGTTCCTGTTGATATACGCATGGCTCCAAGACTGCGAAAGGTGTTGGAGCTGGTGTCTACGGTCGAGCTGCCGCCAAGGAACAGTCGATCTGTCTTGGTGGGCATGTGACTGTCTTTCAAACAAAAATATTCGCCATTGACCACTGTGCTAACCTCTTGTTTGCGGTAGGATTAACAAATAGGTCAATTAAAATCCCCAACGATAGCCAAGCTGCACTGAAAGCATTGGCATCCAATACCTGTACTTCACCTATGGTGCAGGAATGTCACTCTACCCTTGCCAAAGGAGAGCGGAGCAGGCTCCGTCTAATATGGGTTCCTGGCCACTCGGGCATTGAGAGGAATGAGAAGGCAGACTCATTGGCCGCTCGAAAAACTAACCTGGAGTTTATAGGACCGGAGCCTAAGCTCGAAATTCCCCTGGAAACAGCAAGGGTGGAAAATAACCGATGGCTGGACTTGAGGGTACGTGAGTATTGAATGAGCCTCCTAGGACTCAGACACGCTCGACGTGCCATCAGTGGACCTTCCACTACAAAAGCCAAGGCCTGGCTCAAACTCTATAGGTTAGATAGAACTGAGAGTTTTAACTGCCATATTAACGGGGCACTGTCGCCTCAGGAAACACCTAAATAAATTAGGATTTGTTGAGGATCCTTCATGTAGGCTATGTGAAGAAGATACAGAATCAATGGAACATGTTATGTGCGAGTGCCCAGCAGGGGACAGGGTCAGGATGGAAGAACTTGGATCTTGCAAATTGAAGCTGGCTGAGCTCATTAAGCACTCACCCACGAAACTCGTATCCTTTACGAGAAGGAGCTCGTGGATGAAATTTAGGACAGAGTGTGCAACAATAGACCACTGGGTCGCAGTGGCCGGGCTGCTAGGCAGCCCTCACTCAAAGATAATATCTATCTATCTATCTATCTATCTATCTATCTATCTATCTATCTATCTATCCTTTTGAAACAGGCTGATGTAGGCCGTCGCTTGTCTCGTCACTCCAAGCCTTCTTGTGTGTATGGGAGAAATGAATATATGTTTCGCCCATGTAAACCACTGGTCTCTTTTCTTGACGGTATCGTTTGATGCTTCTTAAATAATTCAAACGTAGTTGCTGTATTTCAGGTTTTTCCATAAGTAGCTTTCTATTCGTTTTCGTCTTAATCCAACGGAACCCCATTCCTCTCAAAACTTTTTGAATGCTCTCTCGTGATTCTGTATATTCATTCCCATCGGCGAACTTTTGATTGATTCGCTTTAATGTGGGTACGATTTTATGGACGACGTAAAAATTGCACAGTTCGCAAACCTACTCCTGTTGCGACAGCTACACGTTCTTGAACCTTTTTCAAAGAAACTACAGGTTCATTCTACATCCCTTCTCGTTTCATGAAATAACTGAGATTAGCAATTATTTCTCTGGATTGCATAGTCAATTTTCTTCCTTTCAAATTAGAAACGAATTCCATCCCCACCAAAACTTAGTGATATTGAAATGAAATCTGTGAGATTCGGTCTTGTTCGCGCTTGGCTCTTCGTAGAGCTTCAAATATTCATTGAGAACTGAGCTCTTGGCCACGTGACCGGCAGAGTTAACGCGCAACAAGGGGAGGGGCTGTTTCACCGGCACTGATGTTCTTGTCGACCCGTACAAAGAACATCCCTGCATTCTACTCAAAAAAGTTCCAGTAAAATGTGAAAATAGTTTCCACCTTACTTTATTAGCTACCTAGATATAGGTTTATATCGAAATCCCATAATATCGAAAAATCCGGAAAAACTAGAAAACAAAAGAAGATTGCTGTTCTTCAATGAGTGTTCCTCGAAAGTAGATTTCTCTATTCGTAGTATTTCACATAACCGCCGTAATAAGACATCGAAAATAGAACACCCTGTACTTGCAGTAACATATCTATAAAATTGTGTTATAACATATTTTTTTCAACAGACAGCTTTATTTGTACCGATACAGTTCAAACGTCAAAAGATAAGAAAAATCATCGGCTTCGTTCCAATATCACATTTAATGTAAATATCGCGTGACACTTGATTTTCTTTTCAACTGAAATTATTGGGGGAAGTGAAAAACATGCAAAGATCGTCTACGTTTATTACAATGAATGAGGCTTGTTTCGCGGTAATTTCGAATACTAAGTTGGAAACACTGACTCGGAATGATTTCAGATTAGAACTGAATTTCCTAACTTTGAAATAATTGTCGTTTCTAATTGTGGGTAATTAGATTAATGTGGGTAAGTAATTGCGCCACACTTGCCATTTATTTCGGAAACTTTGAGATATGGGGCTGAGGCAAACTGAAACGTTAGTTCATATAGACTGAAAACTTCTGTATCAGATACTTACTATATTAGCGTTACAAGGAACTTAGGTATTCGTTCCTTCACTGAAATTTACAGGGTGGACCTACTTCTATATTTTTTACAACAACTAGGTGGAGCATTATAGATACATACCTATTTGGAAATTAAAAATGATATTGATATTCTGCTGGTGCTTTTCTTCAATAGAATACAAAGACGTGCAAATTTTTTTTCGTCAACGGGATTCAAATTAAAATACAGATTTCATTATTAATTTCTAAATATATATATTCATATATATATATCTGAAATTTTATACGCGGCCATAACTAGCTATTTCCAATTGGAGTGAAATATTTTAGAAGTGATACTATTTCCGGTTATACCGGAAGTGGGTCGTCACTTTGTTATTTCAAATGGCAATCTACCTTTTTTATTATACATCTAGAACTGACATTTGAGCAAGGCATAAAATACCCAAGTTGTTGGCACTTATCTGTCAAAACTTTCGACAGGTTTAATTATTTTTGTTATAAACTCGATTTTTGAGGAACATTTTAAAAAATTGTAGCTCGTAGATCTTTTGCAGTACAGACACAATTTTTGCTTGGGTGGATAGAAGAAGGATCAAGGAACTTTTCAAGCAAACTACACATGTCAAATGTTCATTGCGTTGTTTTGTATGATTTTTACAATTTGGCCTTTTTCAAACAGCAATAACTCAATTTTTTCAAATGGCACATGCCAATTTTTATATCGCCACCAGATGAAGCGTCAAATTTCAGATGGAATTGTATCAGCATGTACTATACCCATCTCTTATAGTTCCGAAATAATTTGGGAATATATTGAATTTGGATGATTTTGTAAGAACTAACATAGAATGCTATGAAATATTTGAATCAAGTAGCTGAACTGGCTACGCTCACCTGACAGGTTATTCAAACGAAAATATATTTAATCTTTTTTAATTCATTTTAGAATGTCAAAAGTAGTGGGTAGAAATTGCAGGCAATTCAATAACCAACTTCCAAATTTACTGTCTAGTGCCTAAAATTAATGTACTTGTCACTTCGTTCATTCATGTAATTATCTTCGATGATTGGTTTTCGCTTAGTTCCTACCATTTTATTCATCCGAATTGTAGAAAATTGCTTCTAATGCTTCGAAATTTTATTTTACTCATAGACGGTAAATTTGGAAATTGGTTATTGAATTGCCTACAATTTCTACCCATTACTTTTTGACATTCTAAAATTAATTAAAAAAGATTAAATATATTTTCGTTTGAATAACCAGTGGTTTTATTCAAAATGTGTTGTATTTTTGGATATTTTCAATCTTAATTAACGACAATTCTTGTTGAAATATTAAATTCGACTGAACGAAGTGACAAGTACATTAATTTTAGGCACCTGTCAGGTGAGCGTAGCCAGTTCAGCTACTTGATTCAAATATTTCAAAGCATTCTATGTTAGTTCTTGCAAAATCATCCAATATTTATATATATATATATATATATATATATATATATATATATATATATATATATATATATATATATATATATATATATATATATATATATATATATATATATATATATATATATATATATATATATATATATATATATATATATATATATATATATATATATATATATATATATATGTATATATGAGGATTTAACCCTGACGAGTTGCTCATATATCTGTTCATGCAATCAAACTGATTTCATAAAGAAATATAAATCCACCACCCGGTAATTTATACAAATAAATTTTCTTCAGACCTATAATCTCAATATTTTTGTGAAGATTCATAGGAATAACACCTGTTGTAGAAATAATAATCGGTAGAATAAATATTTTTCTCATTTTCCACATTTTTTAATCTCGTCGCCAAGCATCATATATTTAGTATTTTTTCATTGTATTTATTTTGTATATTATCTGTGTCGCGTAAAGCAATATCCGTTGTATTGGGTGATTCACCAGTGGCGCAGTGCTCTGTATCTCGTACACTCTTGAAAATTTGATTTTTGTTCGAACGGTATTGTATTTAGAAAGTAAGAATCTACTTCAGTAATTTATTTTGCAGTAACCAGGGTGTCCCAATTTTCTATAACAAAATCTTGGGTGGTTTTTTCAGATTGGAAGACCACTTTTCGTTCAAGATTCAGGAACGGCCTTAACTCTGCTATAATGTCTTTAAGTAATAAAGTTTTTTGATCAATAGTTTCGTGACAATATTTTTTTCCGTAAAATTCATGAAAATAGGCTCTCACATCATCGCATGCTCCTTCGGCCAGAGAGGATGAATACTTTTATCCTCATTTACAGGAGTGATTCAAAACATTATTGAATATTGTAATTTTAAAAATATCATATCTTGATTTTTTCAAAGGAAACACCCTGTATTTTATTATTTATGTCAACGCATAAAATATTGTGCCATGTTTTTGCAGAAGTAGCTTTTTCTTTATCTCCGATCATTTTCGATATATTCGATTATTTGTGAAAATTTTGATGAAAATTCTACGAACCGTATCAAACTCATCAACATGCATCATTATTCGCACAGAAGTTTTTTTTTTCTGTAATGATTCAAGTAGTAAAAATGAAACCTAAACAAGATAATTCTTTTAACGAATCATAAAATCAAGATGATCAAAACGTAAATCGAGGTATGTGTTGACATTTTTCTTTATTTGTGCCTTCTGTCAGGTGTCCGGACATATTTTGCATTTTACATGGTGCACTTATCAGTGTTCAGTTATTAAACATTGTTAAAGTGAGGTTTGAACCCAATTTTCTCAATTGACTGCCATGAGATTTTATTCTGGGTGAGTGTGATAGAAATTCTTTGTTGGCAAGTAGAGTTTATGCACAAAAGTTTCCTGATAAGAGGCATCCTGATGAAAAATGCTTTGAAAAACTTCTAATTACATTTATCGAAACGGGTAATATCGCTTACTAAAAACTGCTACAGATGAAGACAACCAGTTACCAGTTTTGTTGACAGTCATAGAGGACCCATTTAAAAGCCAAAGAGAGTTTTCTCAGTTAACAGATATAGGTCAAACTTCCTTGAGAGTGAATAAATTTCATGCATATCATGTACAGCTGCACCAGGCACTGAACAATCAAGACTATGAAAATCGAATCAATTTTTGCAATTGGGCAAGTGACAAAGTAATGGAAAATCCAAATTTGTTTAGCAGAGTTATTTTCTCGGATGATGCAACTTTCCACAAGCATGGGCTTGTTAACAGGCACAATTTTCATTATTACGCCACGTAAAATCCACACATCAGGAAACAAATAGATCACCAGCATCGTTAGTCCTTGAATGTATGGGCCGCTACAGTAGATGGATATCTAATTGGGCCGCACTTTGTCGACGGGCACCTCAATAGTGAAATGTATTCAGATTTTCTGCAAAATCATCTACCAATGTTACTTGCCAATGTACCAGAGCATATAAGACAAGATTTGTGGTTTCAACAGGATGGAGCACCGGCACATTACTCACATCGGGTTAGGGAGCATGTATTTTCACACAAATGGATAGGACGTGAGGGTCGCTAGGTCTCCGGAACTTACAAGTATAGATTCTTTCTTATGGGGTTATATTAAGGGCATCGTTCACCAGATTTCTTTTTCAGCACAGTTGGATATCAGACAGAGAATAGTCGACGCCTTTCAGTCAGTTAATCCGCAAATGTTGTCGAAAGTTCAAAGGTCTTTCCTCAGAAGGATTGAGGTGTGTCTACAAAGGAACGGGCAACATTTCGAACACTTATTGAAATAATTCAACATCTTGTAGATCATCTCATCAAAACCAATCTATTACGTATTTCATACATGACTACCTTAAAATATCCCCATTTCTCTGATCAAGTATAATGATATGTACTAAAGAACTCTTCTTTCGCAACCTCTGATTTTATTATTTTAGTTAATTTTTTTAATTCAAAAATGGTCGAAGATAAAGATAAGGTTACTTCTGCAAGAATATGGCACAATATTTTATGCGTTGACATGAATATTAAAATGAAAGATGTTCCATTTGAAAAATTGCAGATATGATGCTTTTAAAAGTATAATATTCAATAATTTTTTGAGTAACTCCTTTATAAAATGAGGACAATCTAATTCAATTCATCAATAAAGCTATCCGTGGGCAATAAGAAAACGAAAGGAAAAATATTCATTCTTTCTGGCCGAAGGAGCATGCGATGATGTGAGAGCCTATTTTCACGGAAAAAAATATTGTGACGAAACTACTCACCAAAAAACTTATTACTTAAAGACATTGTACAGAGTCTAAGCTGCTCCTGAATCTTGAACAAAAAAGTGGTCTTCCAATCTGAAAAAACCATCCAAGATTTTTTTATAGAAAATTGGGACACCCTGTTTACTTCAAAATAAATTGCTGAAGTAGATTTTTACTTTCTAAATACAATACCGTTCGAACAAAAATGAAATCTTTAAGAGTGTACGAGCTACAGAGCACCGCGCTACTGGTGAATCACCCAGTATATATATAGAGGGACAAACCTTCGGGTTTGTTTAAGGAAGGTGACGCCTCCGTGGGGATAATCCAGTCAAACTACCCGGCGCCAAGGTTGGCAACCTAACCGTCGGTGTACTAAATTCGCTCATCCTATCACAAGGTGGAATAAACAGGGCGGTGGGGGACTTCAGGCTGGTCCCTCTCGGAGCCGTTCAGAGACTCAGTCTGATGGGATGGTTCGTGGTGCAAACGGCGCGACATCCCGAGACGGAATTGTAAGGCCGCAATCCGCTACTTCCGAAAGAGAACAGACCCTAGGTTTGGTTGGGAATGAACCTGAACCCGCCATGGACTTGGCAAGACGGGACGGACGTGCACGATGGTCTAATGAAGAAAATATGAATCTTATGCGTGTGCACTATATAGCTATGAACTTGACGAATCGCAATGGTAACAGATATAGGCAGAATCTCGAGCAGATTTGGAATGAGATATGCCTAAACAGACAATCCTATGCTCAGCTGCTGTCAATAGAGTGAGGTGGTAAACCACCTATGATAAACTTTGTAAAGCGAAGCTTGACGCCATGAAAAAAGAGCTGCAGTCCAACAACGCTGCCGCCTCAGTAATCTCCCTATAGGTCAGGAAGGAGAAGGTAAAGCTTGATTTCTGGAACTCATCTCGCACCAGAGAGCCAAAACACCCGTAAAGATTTAAAAACTGACAACATCCTCCAGAATAATATTCTTAAATTCAGCTGCATGGTACCAGAATCACGACCATATATTCCTCGATAAGAATATATTGATTATAGTCAAGAAGGTTGACGAGGCATTGGCAGAATGGATGGAAGATACGCAATCCTTGGACGAAACAGTAGATCTAGTCTACGCGGGGACTGTCACAGCATGTGAGATGATCATGGAGGAAAAAGGAGCGCGAGAATCGACCGTACGAGAAGATCCACCGTGGAAGAAACGTTTGAAATACAAAATTACCAACTGCAGAAAGAAAATTGGTGTCATGCAGAAAAGATCAAAGCTCTTGGTAATAGACTGAGTAGGTATAGTGAAAGAGTGAAGAGATACCGAAGTAATAAACTATATCACACCAATCAAGAACAGTTTCATCGGGAACTGAACAAACGATCCACGAGAAATGAAGAACTTTTGGAGCAAAATATGGTCGAAGAAAGTAGAAAACGATCATGATGCTTACTGGCTTGAGGAGATGAGGCAGAAAGCGCCACAAGCCAAGATAACAGACATAGTAGTGAGCCCAGAAGATGTCGCAAAAGTCTTGAACCGAGCTAGTAACTGGGCAGCCCCTGGTTCTGATAAGCTGCACAACTTTTGGTGCACCACCAGTAGTTCTGTACCAGCGCTCACCCCAAGATTTTCATCTTTTTCCAACGGGCCAAAGTTATCAGAAGAAATAACAGCTATTCCCCCTCAGTGATAAAACAAGATAGACAAACCTGTGTCCATTTTCAATGCCAACGATAAAACTCAAAAATTTGATAATTCAAGAGTGTATAAACCAACATGCCCCAATTGTAACCCAAAATATATTGTTCAAACAGACAGGTCGTTCAGAATAAGACATAAGGAACATCATCCACACTTTTGTAAAAACAAAACAGCAGAAAAGGTAAAAACCTCAATCATCTTGAATCTTTAGAAATATTTAAAGCCAAAATAATAGAGACAATAATCAAATATTACGTAACGACCTGACCGATTTATGTTATTGCCAAAATTTGGTATTTTTAAGTAGTTCTCAATTATGCATTAGTACCCAATGTTCATTTCTAATATGTATTCTACCTGTTCTGTTAACCCATTTCTCTGTAACTATATATAAGAAAATTGCTGCTAACTTTGTATTTAAGTTTTAAGCTCATACTGTCTGATTATGAGCGAAAGCTCGAAACAGCTATAACATTGAATAAACTTTTCCACAATTTGATTGAGGAGGTCTTTACTTGATGAAAATCGATATACATATTTTCAATGAAATAAAACTGAAGTATTTAGATTTTCACTATATTAACAAAACTATGACCGGTTTCACCACACTGTGCCTTCATCAGATAGATGCAAACTAATGAACAGAGTTATTCCTTTTATATTAGTCTTATTTCCTACTTAATAGTTCAATAGGTACAAGTACAAGGAGTATGTTGAAGAACCCATCGGAGTTGTTTACTTTATGAATTGAAAAGATTGAGTTAATGAGAAGGATTTAGATCTAATTAGCTATTGAGTTAAAATTAACGGCAAACATGATTTTTCTATTTTTCATAAGCCATCGCATACAGATATTACTATTCACAACTCATCTACACATCCTTATCCACATAAATTAGCAGCTCACAATACTTTGGTACATACTCATTAATATCCCAATGTCACAAAATAATTTCACTAAAGAGCTAAATATAATCAAGCAAATAAAATTTATATTGGTAGAAATTTCAAAACTTTCAAAGTTAGATCATCTGAGAACAAACGTAGTTTTGATTATCAAAAATCAGATTCCCATTATTCTAATCACTTACTCGAAGAAGACCATAACTTTAATGATAATTTCAAAATTTTACCCAATGAAAATAATAAACAAAAACTCAATCTATTGGAAATTTTAGAGATCAACAAAAAAGAGAATTCAGGTAGGTTACTTAATAGCCAATTAGATCTAAATCCTTCTCATTTACTCAATCTTTTTAATTCATAAAGTAAGCAACTCCATGGGTTTTCCAACATACCCTTGTACTTGTACCTATTGTACTATTAAGTAGGAAATAAGACTAATATATAAGAAATAACTCTTCTCATTAGTTTGTATCTATCTGATGAAGCCACAGTGTGGTGAAACCGGTCATAGTTTTGTTAATATAGTGAAAATCTAAATACCATAGTTTTATTTCATTGAAAACTTTTCCATCTTGAACAGTGATATTTTTCGTCGACCCGTTCAAGCGTTTTCCATAAAAGTTAGACTACCTATTTAGAAGGATGTCCATACTTTTTTTACATTGTATATCATAATTTGTATAGACTACTAGAAGGTTTGATACATAGGAAACAGGCCATGCCATTACAAACAGCACCTTACGCAAGCGTACCATATCATCTAACCAGACAATCTAGTAGATATTCATACATTTTCAATCTACGGTGTTCTGCCATAGGGAAACAGGATAATTGAGACTAACATAATTTTTACATCAGTACCATACTAGATGTTTTTGTGTCCATGTATATTGAAAAGATAGTTAAAATATTCACCAGAATTGTTTCGCGGCTTCATTTATTGAGTGTTTTCGTCGAACTCTTGTTAAGATTTTATTGATTAAAAGAATCATCCGTTTATTTACAGATCCCTGCAACATTCAAACATTCACTGGAATCTGACATCAGCCAACAACAATCCTTCTCGGGGGATACGATCCGGGATACGTTCACCATGTGGAGTAGCAAGGAGGAGATACGGATTTATCAAGATCCAAGCGAAGATGTGCAGAAGTTGGATGGAGACGATGCCACACGTTCAAATGGCCGCAACTCTAGCAACTGAAACTTGCCAGAAAATATTCGAGAATAGGAGGTGGAACTGTTCTTCCATTACGAGGGCACCTTATCTACCACCTGATCTGACTAGGGGTGAGTAAAGTTTAGAGAAAAAATAAGTTTAATATTTGATGATAATAATACGAAAACGTTTGATTCAGTTTTTAGATTTAGTTGAATGAAAAATAGCAAAGAGAATACATGTAGAAGAATTGGGAAATATAAAGAGAAATATACATCGTTCTTGTTCTGATACTGGAAAGGATGTTAACTTCGATGTTTTCTTGCCAAACTGATTTTTCTCACTGTTGGGCAGTGACGACGTGCTTTGTCCTTTTATTTCCTTCCAAGCAGAGTCTACATTCGTCCTGATCAGGATCAAGTAGGCCGATTCTTTGTATTGAAGTATAATAACTAAACAAGGCACGAACGGAAATGTGAACCGATTAGTACAAGTCCGTCAGCCTCTACAATACTGTTTAGATTTTTCATGCGGTTTTCGAAGTACAGGCTTTGAAAACCACACTGTCACTGCTGTTTGACTGTCAGTAAATGTTTTATTGTTAACGCAATGGACCCGTTGTCCAATAAGCAAGGTGTTCCGCGGTTTTAATGGCACGAATTGAATATGAAATACAGTGTGCATAGGAAGTTAAGGATATTGAAATACTTTCTCGAAAACAGTGAAAGTACTTCTTCATTCGTCGTATTTGGTATTTATTGGTGAAATATATGATTGCTCATGTATATGAAGTTTCAAGTTATGGATTTAGAATGTCAAAAAGAAAAGTAAAGTTTCGAAAACGAATTATAGAAAAAACGAGTGTAAAAAATGTTCTATTATGAATTTAATATCGAGAATTTCAACTCATTAATCTGACATCAACTAATTCTTTTAGAAATACTTCGAATAAGGAGGACTATACACACCTGCTGAATTTGAACCCATAATTATAACAGTACGTCTGATAATGGCTCAACGTTTTCTAGCTATGGAAAATGATCATCAACCGCTCGCCTCAGTGAATCTCAGGCATAATCGATGAGATTTAGATTAAGATGACTTGGGGAAAGCGGATAATTATTAATTTAGTAATATTAAAGGGCTTTTACCACTGCCATGATAGAGTGAAATCGTAGCAAACATTTTCAGGGGAAATGTTTGAGTCTCATCAAGAGCTACTTACAGAATAGGAATCAATCTGTTCAGATAGGTAGAAGTAGCAGTGGAGTATTGAATATAGATTGTGGAGTACCTCAAGGTACGATGCTTGGTCTCCTACCTGTACCTGAATGATCTTCCACTTGCTGAGCGGACTGGTGTGGAAATTGTGTCTTTTGTCGACGACACGGTAGTGTATGTAACTGAAAAAACATGGAATGAAGTATATTCAGCAGCTTCCAAAACTATAAACGAAATAAAAGAATGGATGGATTGCAACCTTATTTTACTGAATATGAAACAAACCGTTCATCTGGCTTTTTCAGATAATAATTCCACTCAACCAGTCAATCATAGTTTGCAGATTCATTCAGCTTTATGTAGAAGTGAAACATCTTGTAACTGTGTTGAAATTTGAGATGGAACTTAAGATGAGATGGAAATTAAGGAGAACATGTTACTTATACTACACACTTAGAGATGTTTTACACCGGAATCGCTCAGAACGTTGTATTTTGCACTGGCTCAGACCATATTGTCGTACAGTATATGAGTTTTGGGTAGACCATCACTTTTGATGACAGATGTCATGGGTGACAGACATGGCACTTGTCAGAGAAAAATTTCCGGTTGTCACAATGACTACATGTGCATAGTCGGAGTAGAGCTTTTTGGCTAAGTGAGAGCAATTTAATGTGTAGATATTCATCACAAAAATGCTAGTTAATAACCTTAGAATGCAAACCTCAATTTCTGTGAGTACTTTACTATTTTTTCAATGTCAACGTAAGCATAATTGTCAAATTTTGTAGCACTCCTGAAGAAGACTTAATTTATTAAAGTCGAAAGTTTGAGTAGAAGAAAAAAGAGTCTTACATTTTCTAATTGCTGCTATCCCAATAATTAAGTTATATATATATATATATATATATATATATATATATATATATATATATATATATATATATATATATATATATATATATATATATATAAAATATATACACTGGATTTTTCCGGGAGAAAGCCTCTGACGCTACTCGTTGGTACATTGATATCATTGTCTGATGATGATATAGTACGTATATATTCTGGTAGATTGATATATTCTCATAACATTTAACGTTATCCTAATATATAATTATTCCAGGATATGCTTTGATTATAATCATTGCCTGGCAAAGGTATTAATTACCGGGTGGTGGATTTATATTTTCTCATGAAATCAGTTTGATTGCATGAACAGATATATGGGCAACTCGTCGGGGTGAAACCCCTATATATATATATATATATATATATATATATATATATATATATATATATATATATATATATATATATATATATATATATATTATATATATATATATATATATATATATATATATATATATATATATATATATATATATATATATATATATATATATATATATATATATATATATATATATATATATATATATATATATATATATATATACCTATTTTCAACGGTTTCGGAGGTATTTGAAAGTTTGGAAACCTGTTTGTCACAAAATTATTTTCAATTTGAATCGAAATTTTTCAAACGAAACTCTGGACTCCCCACCGGATTTCTACTCAGTCCCTTATTAGCAGATATTTTCATGAACAATCTTGAAGAATCTCTAATGAATAATGAGTTAGCACAAAAACATATCGTTTTTGGTACAGATACGTTGTTGATATAAATGTGGGTTTTCAAGGTTCAAACTGACGAAAATGTATGTATAATAAAATGATCTACAATGTTGAAATTGAACAGAACAATTCTATAAATTTTCTAGGCAAACTCAATAGAAATACAACCTACCACATTGCTTGTTTGTTTCGTCAAATTAACCAAATTTCCTCAAGGAGCTTTTTGTAAATGCTTGTTGCGATGCTGGTCGAATTGTATCGCAGCCAATTGAAAAATTCGGCATGACTAATTCTACCTACTTTTATTGTACCTGTACGGGTACTGCAACAAGCGATCAGCAAGTGAACTTAACTTTATGCTCTTACAAGTATCAAGCTTTCAAGCAGCTTGAGAAAGCTTGATGTCAAGTCAAAATTTTGGGTTGCAAAATCAAGTCAAGTTTTTGATTTTTCAAAAGTTTAAATTTCGAGTTAATTCGGGGTTTTCTATAAATTTTCAAGCTGCTTGACTAGATGGAACCCTACTTATCATCGTGCAGGCATTATATTCAGAGGACGTGCAGCATCGTCTCACATTTTGTCACTGGATTCTGCAGCAACATGCTCAAGATTCAGATTTTATTTGCAGCATTTTTTGGTCTGATGAATCATGCTTCAGAAGAGTTGGTATAAATAATTTCCTCAATGATCAATTATGATCCTTGCAGTGTCCAAATACGGTTAGACAAAAACTTTTCTAAAGAAAGTTCAGTATCAACGTTTAGAGGTGGACTTTATAATAATGAACTCTTGCCCATTCATATTTAAAAGAACAGATTGAATTCCAATACTTATCACCTTTTCCTACAGAATACGAAACTCAATTTAGTTGATGATATTCCTCTGAATTTCATCATTATTTGTATTATCTACATGACATCAAGGAAGAATAGTTGTTGAATGGCTGAATGAATCCTTTCCACAGAGGTAGATCGGTAGGGGCGGTCCAATTGCTTGGCCACCACGATCACCGGATTTCAACACGTTAGACTTCTATGTGACATTAAACGGCTCGTCTACAGTGAGAGATAACAAGTCTTGCGCATTTACAAGAACGGATAAACTCTCCCGCCGAAAAAATTAGAAAGGACAATGTCCATTATGTTCTC
The DNA here is from genome assembly GCA_013387265.2 of Cryptolaemus montrouzieri. Lineage (NCBI taxonomy): Eukaryota > Metazoa > Arthropoda > Insecta > Coleoptera > Coccinellidae > Cryptolaemus > Cryptolaemus montrouzieri. The sequence goes on along the minus strand of JABFTP020000144.1, from coordinate 25,293,379 downwards.
TGCAGTAACTCCTTCGTATATCTGAGCTATGCATTCAGGTTGGAGACGGTAATTTTGAGGAATTCTTATAATACTTTTATTTATTTATTTTATTTATTATTATTTTGATAAGTTTTCACATCTTTAAAACATAATGTCAATTGGAAATTATTTGTCTACCTTTTTGATCGAAATAATTATAATGTATACAGAGTGTCCACGTGAGATGGGAAATTAAAAGTATATGGAGAAAATAATGACCGATTGGAGTAATTTTTTGTTGTTGTTTTGAATCTCATTCGACCTAAATTCCGAAAATATTTCCAATATTGTGGCACTTCCGGTTATACCGGAAATTGACACCATCTTTGTTATGTCAAATGGCAAAATGTATGTTTCTATTTTTTTATTATGGAAGATTAAATTCTGAAATATACAGGCCTGCTATCGGAAAGTACAGTAAGCACGAAGAAAGTAATGAGAATGGAAAAAAACTTATTGAACTAGCAACAGAGAGGAATCTTCGAGTAGTCACAACCTATTTTCAGCATAAGGATATCTATAAAGGTACATGGATATCACCTGATAACAGAACAGCTAACCAAATAGATCACATGGTTATAGAGAGTAAACAAGCCAAGTATGTAATTAATGTTAGGAGTTTACGCGGAGCAGACGTGGACACAGACCACATGCTCGTGAGAGCCAAGATGAAATATAGTAAACCAGAACTTCAGGAAAGTGAAAGAAATAAAGTTATCAAATATGCAATGGAAAAATTGAATGATGAGAATATTAGGAAGGAGTTTCAGACCAAAATTAACAAAAGAATTTCCAGTAATAAAGAGGAAAGCGTTGAAAATCAGTGCAGACAGTTGGAACAGATGATGAAAGAAGGAGCAGATATGCTGCTAAAAGATGATAGCAAAGCAGATCAAGGAGGTTGGTATGATGAAGAGTGCAGGAGAGCAGTACTTGTAAGAGAAGAATCGAGAATGAATATGATGAAAAACAACACAAAAGAGAACCAGAATCTGTATAGGGAAAAGAGAAGAAAAGCAAAAAGTACATGCAGGAGAAAGAAAAGAGAATATATACAGACTGAAAAGGAAAATCTCGAAAACAACTATATGCGAATATGAAATATCAAAGGGGCTCTATCAACAAAATAAAATATTATTCTGAAAAGACAAAAACGGGCAGTTGGTAGGAGGAATAGAAAAAAGTTTGAAGAGATGGAGTGAGTATTTCAGAGAGTTGCTATACGGGGAAAGTGAAGAGACCATTGAAAATGCGAACGAGAAAGGGGCGTTCCTAAATGAAGTGTATGAGGAACCACCAAATAAGGAAGAAATAAGATCAATCATAAAATTGTTTAAAAACAACAGAGCGCCAGGTGAAAACGGCATGACGGCGGATATGTTGAAGATAGGGGGACAAGAAATGGAGGACAATATATATTTTATAAGAGGAGGAAGAAGAGAAAATGCCAAGTAGGTGGAAGGAAGCTCTAATATGTTCGTTGCGAAAGAAGGGGGATACGACCAATTGCGAGAACTATAGAGGGATTGCTCTAATGGACACTATCTACAAGATTATGGCGATATCTATCAAAAAGAGACTAAACGAAATAATAGAACCAAAGCTAGGACAGTATCAGTGTGGGTTCCGAAAGAATAGATCAGTCATGGATCAGATTTTTATGTTGAAGCAAATTATAGATAATACTATTGATCAAAACATGATACTCCATATGCCTTTCATCGATTATAAACAGGCTTATGATAGTATAATAAGAAAATATATATATGAAGCAATGGATGATCTAGAAATAAAAGGCAAACTAATTATGCTGGTGAGAATGACATTGACGGATACCACCTATAAAGCTAAGATGAGCGGACAATTGTCGGAATCATTCTGTGTTGATAAAGGCCTGAAACAGGGAGATCCCCTTTCTACTACACTTTTCAATATCGTGATGGATGAAATTATAAAAGAGAGCAGTATAGCTAGCAAAGGTACAATATACAGTCAAAAGACACAAATTTTAGCGTATGCAGACGACATAGTTATTGTGACCAGAACAAGAGAACATTTGGTGAATGAAGTTAGGAAGTTAGAAACCGCTGCAAGGAGAAAGGGTTTAATGATAAATGAAAATGAAACCAGGTATAGTAGGACAACAAGAAAATGAAAGGCACTCAAATCTGCAGATAATTAGTGAAGATAGGACATACTGCTTTGAAAAGGTAGAACAGTTCAACCATTTAGGTGTAACATTGACGAGAACAGGGGTGGAGAAAGTAGAAATACAGGAGAGGATAGCTAAAGGAACAAAATGCTTTGTGCTCAGGTCCAAAAATATGTCGAAAAACGCGAAGAAGAAAATTTATCAAAAGATCAGCAGGCCTGTGGTAACATACGGTTGCGAAGTGTGGCTGTTGAATCAGAGGGAAAAATATACATCAGAAGTTTTCGAGAGAAGAATACTCAGAAGAATATATGGTGGAAAAAAGGTAGAAAATTGTTGGGAAAGGAGAACGAACGCCGAGCTTCAAGAATTGTATGGACTGCCCTCAATAACAAATGTGGCTAGAGCACAAAGAATGAGATGGCTTGGCCATGTTTTTCGACTGGGAGACGATAGAACAACAAGACAAGTTTTGACAAGGGGAATAACGGGAAGAAGAGGCAGGGGAAGACCACGCACAGAATGGATCAAGATGGTGGAGAAAGATATTGAAGAACTAGGAGTGAAGGACTGGAAGGGACCAAATGTGGCTAGAGCACAAAGAATGAGATGGCTTGGCCATGTTTTCTGACTGGGAGACGATAGAACAACAAGACAAGTTTTGACTAGGAGAATAACGGGAAGAAGAGGCAGGGGAAGACCACGCACAGAATGGATCAAGATGGTGGAGAAAGATATTGAAGAACTAGGAGTGAAGGACTGGAAGGGACCAAATGTGGCTAGAGCACAAAGAATGAGATGGCTTGGCCATGTTTTCTGACTGGGAGACGATAGAACAACAAGACAAGTTTTGACTAGGAGAATAACGGGAAGAAGAGACAGGGGAAGACCACGCACAGAATGGATCAAGATGGTGGAGAAAGATATTGAAGAGCTAGGAGTGAAGGACTGGGAGAGAGCAGTTATGAATAAAATGAAATGGAGAAGAATGTGTAATGAAGCCATGGGCCTACTTGGCCTGTGGAGCTGTTTATATATAAATTCTGAACAATTTTTTTCCATTGCCACCTGAAATCAACCGAAAGGAGGATATGAATTTTTCAATCCGAATTTTGCGATTTTTGTTTGCTTCTTAGAAGGCATCATGAAATTGCTAAAGATCATTCAATATCGATTATTTCTAGCTCGTTGTAAGTAATAAAACTCATTCAGCAGAATTTAAGGATTCACGGTATACAGGCTGTTTCCAAAGGATATGGTAAATGGTAGTTCATTCAAAGGTACGAAAGTCCGTTTTTTCAAATAGGACTACGTATATTCACACATATTATTTGATATCACACTGCGTTCGCTCAACTTGAGGTAGGCTTTACGTCCTAATGTAACAGACTGTTATGATTTTGTTGGTATTTGAAACTTTTCTTCTTACTTTGGCATTCTGGATCGTTTAGATGTCCTAGACAATTTTTGCAGATTTTGTTTTTTCGGATGAATGAGTTTCTATCATTGACTGATAATTTCCGGAACTGTCCGCAACGATATGAGGGATGATGATTTTCGTTGCAGCCCACTAGCTTTCAGATGATAGCTCCGTATTGGCTATGCTTGCTTGGCGTTATTTTTGTTGTTGGAATTCTTCGTTGAATTGTATCTTTTTGTCGAATTTTTCATGACTTCCAGTGGTTGGAATCTCTGTTCGAGGAATATGTGGTGAAGTTTAGTTCTTGTATATCTTTTGGGTTCTCAAGAGTCTGTTCATAGTTATGTTTTGGTATCTGGATCAAACTTTTTCGTCATGATATGCGCGATGAATGGACCCCAAATTGACGTATCTATTTCTAGATTTCCTATGGCCGGAGACTTTCAACTGCTGTGTCATGCAGTTGTTTGATGCTTGATGCCGATTCGTAGGTTAGCGTTGGAAGATTCAGTATTTTGTCGAGATATTTTGTGAAAATTATTCGCTTGTTGTAGTATCGGTTTTTAATTAGATTCCAGGCGTCATAGTAGTTTGCATTTGTGATGCTGTGATGTTGAACAATTCTGCTGGCTTCTCCTCTAAGGTTTGTTTTCAAGATCTGCATTTTTTGAGCAGCACCTATCGATTTGTTGATGTGTACTCCTTGAACGAAAATATCTCTGAATGTTTGCCATGACTCGTAGTTCTCATCAAATGTCGGAATGAACAGGTTGGTCATTGGCACGTTGGATTTTTGTGCTGAGTTTGAATTTTCGTGTAAATTCTCCAGAGTGTAGGTATTTGACCCTCTCCTTTTTTAGGACTTCGGAATTGTATTTCGCAACTACGGGAGTGGCCATAATTTCCCGGTGAGCTTCTTCAACTTTCTCCCATTTTTTCGTCAGAGATTGTTGGCGGATCTCGTTGAAGGTGATTGAGTGGTCGGTAGAAAGGTATTCGTTGATTTCTTCTATTTCATCGTACAGCATTTGAGGATGGATACGTAGGGATTTTATCAACGGAGTTGCTACCTCTTGTGTAGTCTGTTTATTCAGATTTGATTTTATTTTGTCGAGGAGCAGAATGGCTTCTTGGTAAAGACTTTCGGCGCTTTTGTGATAGCCTTCTTTGAAGTAAGTGTAAGTGAGAGTTTGTTTAGGAGCTCTTCGTGAGTAGGGTAGAATCGATTCCATAGTGTTTCTAGTTATTTGGATCGTGTTTCAACGTAGGGCTCACTGTGTCTAGATGGAGAATCTTTCTTTATATTGGATACCAGCTTTCTAATGCCCTTGCCGGTTTCGATTTGTTCGGTGACTATGGCCTTCATGGTTGTTTGTGGACTGTAGATTTCGGCAGTAGGTAGTAGTTGAATGGATCACGACGCCTCTGATTCAGTGAAAGGTTCGAAGGACCATGTAAATATTGGGTTTGTTTCCCTAATATTCAAATGTTGCGTAGTTGTGAATTATCTTTGTCTACGGTAGGAGACTAAGACGAATAAAATTGTAGAAAAACTTAATCTGCGATGAGAAACTAAGATTCAGTAATAATTTGGGCAGTGTGACGACTTGAATGAAATATAGATATTTTGTGATCGTTCATTGTACAATTTAAATTTACTTGTATACTGATTATTGCATGACGTAATAGATTGATTTCGCTGCTCCGAGTTCCGCGCGTGGTTCGTTTGCACGGGAAATCCATCAGACGCTATCTTGCAGAATTTCATTCCATATTTCCCGTCACGGGTCGTCGAATTGTTGATAGGCGACTTGTGGAGTATTTTCACCTTATGTTGGTTTGAGTGGATGAACTTTCAAAGATGAAACCATCAACTCGTAATATTAATAGGCATCAATCTTTTATAGGTTTGCCTTCACCCAAAATGCATCGCGCGAAGACCCTGAAATTCACAGATTTTATGACCGAAAATCTTTCAAATGACGCATTTCGATCTTTCAATCAAAGTAATCATCATCATCAAAGTAATTATGGTCAGAATTCCTAGAGAAAAACTGCGAAATCAATTACTAATGAAGTGGATTGAATCTGACTTCTCTTTTTTCTTCTCTTCTGATAAGTATTCTCGACTACATCACTTACTTGTCAGGAAAGTCATCTTCGAATTACCAGAAGTACCTCGCTGATTGAAACACGTCGATTTTTTTTATAGTTAGATGTAGGTACTTTTCAAAATATTACCAACCAATTATGCTGAAAAATATCATAGTTTTAACTTGTGAAATAATATTTGAAATACTCTGTTTCAGGACAATTTGTGGATTTCAAAACGTCTAGACCTAAAATCAATAACAATCAAGTAACAATCATTTTGGAATACGAGATCAATCATTTCAAGCGAAACTGAAAGGCGACAATTTTTAATCTGCATGTTGCTGCTTCTGGTTCTCACATTTTTGTGGAACCATTTTTCGCCCAAATATCTTTTTATCATTAATATAATTTTTTTTCTCATATTGGTAATTTAATGTTACAATGATCGTTCGATCCGACTTTCTTGAAAGTATTGTAGTCAATAGTATGAAAAATTTTTAGAATTAATCAAAATCTTGAATACTCTCATGAATTTGTTCATTATTCATGGTCAATGCCAAAAAATAATTAGTCGAACTCGCAAAGCATTCAATGAGAAATATCCGAATTCACCACCAATCATCAGGAACAAATTCAGACAAATAAAAAGAATCATGGAAGTCAGAACATGATTTATAGCACCAGAACTAAATCCACGATAAGCAATGAGGATAAAGTTATCAGCATTTCGGCATATTTTCATGCTCATCTAAGTTCGTCAATACGTACTGGAGCGGGAGATTTGGAAATGTTAAAGTCGTCTATCAACAACGTTCTGACGGAACACAAATTTCAACCGTACAAGTTTTCATTAACTTGTGAAATGAATCCTGAAGATGCAGCCAGTAGAAGAGATTTCTGCGAAATGATGGGGTAATATGATTTGGAAGGACGAATCGAAATTTTCGAGAGAAGGCATTGCGCTACCCTTGTCAAACCTTTCTAATTCCTGCTTTTAAAGTAGTATTCAAGAGAGGGGATCGTGAAGATACTGGTAGCTGTCATCCTATATTGATCATTCCAGTCTTCGGTAAGGTGGTGGAATCTATTCTGAAGGACAGACTTTCAAACTTTCTCGAAAATAATAAGATAATATCACCTTCACAGTAAGGTTTCAGGCCGGGTAAATCCACAATAAGAGCATTTTCAGACTTAGTGTCCAAGGTGGTTGAGGGGTTTGAAAAGGGGTGAACAAACGGCCTTGCGTTTATTAGATTTGTCCAAGGCTTTCGATCTTGTGCTACATACCATTCTTCTCCGGAAATCAGACCGCTGTGGTATGAGAGGGGTTCCATTGAAACTCAACTCCATTAAGAGGGGTGTCTCTGAGTTCTTAACCATAAAAACAGGCGAACCCCAGGGCTCTGTACTGGGGCCACTGCTCTTTTTGATTTAAATCAACAACTGACCATCTCACTTGAAACCAGTAGGTAGCATTGACGACACATCTTTCTATAATAAAAGCGGAGACCCACAAATGCCAAATGAACTTCGTTATTTGGCCATGAATCGTGCTGATCTATGGTTAAGAGCAAATTCTCTCAAATTAAACAGAGGAAAATTGCCAAAAATTGACGATTTCAAGTAGTTCTAAAATCTCAAATGGCGACATAGCTAAAATACTAGGTATTACCTTAGACGACAATTTAACGTGGGGAGCGCATGTCAACGCGTTGGTCCCTAGATTGTCATCAGTGGTGTTCTTGTTTAGAAGACTTCAACATATGGGACATGATGCGGCTAATCTACGAATGATTTATTCTGCCCTGTTCCACTCGGTCATGGCTTATGGGGTTTCTTTATGGGGCAATTGTTCAACAATGGAGAGAATCTTCAAACTCCTAAAAAAAAGTGTACGTATTATCGCTCGTGCTGAATACCGTGCACATTGTGTGCCTATCTTCAGAAGACTTGGTATACTGACACTTCCTTCATTGTACGTATACGCCACTCTCATAAACATTCATTCCAACTTAAAGGACTACAAAACGCATAGCTTCAAACATCAGAAAAATACAAGACAAAAAGATTTTCTAATAGCACCAAGATACAGATTGGCTAAGTCAGCTGCCAATTTAAAGTATTATAACAAGCTGCCTCTGGAGCAGAAAGATCTTACAACTAAAAACTCAAAGTTTAAGTTAAAGAATTGTTATGTGACAGATGGCTGTACTCACCAGCAGAATTTTTATGTTAATATTTAATACTTCCTTGTATGTATGTTAGTGTTCGAATTATGTATCTATCAACTGAGTAATCTACATTGTGTTTCATTTATTTAACTAATTATTTTCAATTGACTTATCATAAGCAATCGAAGATTGTAACCATGATGAATAAAGCATACATTGTCAACCGTAAAAATGCCCATTATTGGTGTAACGAGAAAAAATTTTCAGCTTCAATCTTGTTTGTTTATTGCATAAAGACCAATTTTGTTATATGATAAACGATGGACATTTAAGGGGGACGAAATATCTGGAAATTTTGCAAACGTTCGTCACCGAATTTCTTGACTTATTACCCCTAAGAGCATATCAATGCTGCTGGTACCAACTGGATGTTACTCCGGGTCCACTGCACTGGCAAAGTTTCAGGTCAACTAATTAACATGCTGGATGACAGGTAGATTCGAAAATTGGGTTTTTGAAATTGGCCAGCAACATCTTCAGACCTGAAACCACTGGATTTTTTTCTCTGGGGCTGTTTGTTATTTACGTAACACCAGTGAATTCGGGAGAGGAGTTGGAAACTAAAATTCTTCAAGCTCTTGGCAGCATTCATCGAAAGAACGAGTTGCTTGGCAGAGGAGATTTACGGCAATATAGAAAACAGCAAAACTAGTCCTCATGAGAAAAAAAGGAAAGGACCCAAAAGGATACAGGCCACTGAGTCTCCTGAACTCATTGGCAAAACTATAAGAGCAGCTGGTTGGAATGAGACTCAGATAAGAGTTGAAAAATAAAGGTGATATATCGAGCTCAAAATTTGTTTTTATGGAAGGGAGGTGGACTGTTGATGCTCTGAGGTGTGTTGTTGAAACTGCAGAGAGAAAGAAATGGAAAACTCGAAAAACAAAAGAGCTCTGTCTTATGGTGACTGTGGACATAGAAAATGAATTCAATGCAGCAGTGTGGCATAATATTCTCTAGGAAATGCAGAAAAGAAGAGTGTCGCCATACTTACTGAATATTGCCATAAATTACCTGAAGGAGAGAAGTGTTAGCTATGAGGGTGTGGAGTATGACATGACTTGTGGTGTACCACAGGGCTCGGTTCTTCGGCCTCTCTCATATAGTATTCTGTTCGACGGACCTCGAGGCTGAACCTGTCTAAGGGTGTGAAAATACTGGCTTTTGCTGACGATCTACCTGTACCGACAACGGCAAAGACAGAGACAGAACTGATGGAAAAACTAACAGAGCCCTAAAGGAAAATAATTGCTTACCTGAAAACGAGAGACCTCAAAGTCTTAGCCCAGAAGTCGGAAGCTATACTTCTATCTGGAAGAAAGAAATATGGACATAGAGGTGGTGGTTGAGGATGCTATATAACTCCAGGAAAAAACCCTCAAATACCTGGGAGTGGTGTTGGACAGGAATTTGAGCTTTAGAGAACAGAGAGAGCAGTTGGAGCTGTTGGAACAGCCGTAGTCATGTCTTTTTTCGGATGAGACCAGAATTTGTGTTCGATGACCACCATATTCGGGTTCTAAGGGTTCGTGGAAGACATGATAGACGATCTAGAAAAATATATATTGAATGATGTTTAGTATTTGTATGATGCCTTCTAAGAGACAAACAAAATCGCAAAATTCTCATATCTGTCTTTCGGTAGATTTCAGGTGGCAATGGTATAAGAAAATATAGATAGGAACGTACATTGTGCCATTCGAAATAACAAAGATAGTGTCAACATCTGGTATAACCGGAAGTACCGCAGTATTGAACTTAGTTCGAATAACATTCAAGACAACAACAAAAAATTTCTCTAATCGATCATTTCTTCCTTCATATACTTTTAATGTACCCTGTATATATAATTAATACCTATTTCATCACCACTGAATCGCTCTTGAATTTTCAGTGACAGTAGCATCTTGTGCGTTTCCTTCAGCAAAAACCATAAGCATAGATTATATCTGCATATTCTTCATAAACGATGGAATTCATTTTCTATTCGAAAAATTTTAGGTCCAAAACATTGATTATCCATCGAAAAAGATATTTTGACATTTATCTATCAAAAGTAACTCAACAATCTTGTTTGTTTGTTTGTTTTTTCTATGGACCTACAGTTTATAGTGGACTCCGAACCACTCACCTAGACCGTGCAATGATAACTGCCACCTCTCAGGATTACAAGTTATCTGGCCTTCAGAGGTTATGGACCAACAACTATGGTTATGTGTCCAATCTCTATGTATGTCTTTGTCAAATTCACTTTTTTGTTCAAGGACAACATCCATGACTTGAACCCGGATTCGAACCAGGCACCTCGGCTAAGCATATTCCTACATACTTGCTCACTAACCGTGCAGCTACCGAGGCGGTCCTCAACAATCTTGATAATCATTTTACTATAATTATGAATGACAACAAGATGTATATACACAACCAGACCAAATCACTCGGTATTTCGCATTAATGATTGTTTTTAACCATGTATCTTTGACTACTTGTATAGAATGAAGTTTTTGTTGTAAAAAAGAAGTTCATAACGTTGTAAAAACTGGATAGTATGAAAAGAAATGTTGAATTATCACCAGTTCGGGATATTGTACTCAGTCGTTCCGATCAGCAAGACAAATTCTGAAATACCAAGGGGACAGTGTGATGTTTTGGGGTGGTATTATGCTGGGAGGCAAAACAGATTTGATTTCGTTTCCTGCGAGTGTAACGACTAGAAATCACGTGGACCTAGTGCTGGAGCTCATAGTGAGACTCTGGCGAGGTGCCCACGGTGAGAATTTTACTCTTATGTAAGATAATGCTCCTCCGCATACCAACAACCCCGAATACCAGCAACCCCAATTGAACAGTTATGGGATAATCGCAAAAGGAAAATTAGATCGCTCTGGGATAATCCAAGAACCCCACAACAGCTCATCGAAGCCGCCACAGAAGATTGGCTGAATATCACCCCAGAGGGGGTCGAAAACCTAATCGAAAGCATGCCTAGACGGATTCAGGCTTGTATCAGGACAAGAGGAGGTAATACAATCCACTGAGGTCGAGAAAAAACACCTACTCCGTGAGAAAACAATTTTAAATTTTTTTACTACATGCGTAAAGAGTCTCTTATTTTCTTTTATTTGTTTTTTTCTTAAAATAAACCTTAATTTATTTCTTTTTCAATTGAAATATTTCAGAGAGGATCTATACTGACAATCCTTAGAAATTTCCAAAATATCAGGTGATTCCATATAAACTTGGTTGTGTGTATATATAATTTTGTACTGATTTTAGAAAGAATACATCTAGAATATTTTTATAGGAACCCGAATTAACTTGGCTACCAAACAAAAGCATAGATGAGAACTGCCAATGAGTTGATCGATAATTTTGCGTTTATTCAAAACTTGAATAAACTTCCCACATGTCTTATTTGTAAGGAGAAATTAGCGCATAACAAGAAGTCAAGTTTAGTGAGACACTCATTTAGAACTAAAGATCCTACCGGTGATACAAGGAAGAAAGCAGTGACGAACTTCAGAAAAGTAAAGAGCCGTCAAATTTTGTATTTAATAACTGGATCGCTAAGAGAGGGAAACCGTACACAGACGGCGAATACATAAAAAATTGTTTTATGAATGTATCCGAAGAGCTATTTCGGGGTTTCAAGAACAAAGCAGATATTCTGATAATAATAATTAAAGAGTTACCGTAAAACTTTGTGCCACTTTTTAGGTTTTCATGTTATTACGAGAATATGTCTGGTAAAAATTCAAATTCATGACTAAGTACATAAGGCTATATTGTTCCCAAATGCATCAGGACATATGAAAACATCGAAAATTTTTCACTTTTCGAATTAAAAATTTATTTTTGTGGTACAATTTCACCCCAGGATCTGGGGTGACAATGTGCCAGAACAGTTTTCTATCCATTATTCATGAAGAGAGCCCAGTGGCACATTCTTGCGCTCATCTTTCAGATGAATAAGGATGCGAGAACTCAGTGAAACTGTTTAGATGGTATGAAAAAAATTTATTCTTGAAAAACTCAGTACAAAATTGATGAATTTATATTTCACAAGACTTGGAGTTAATTGAGCATGAAATAGGTAATGATGGAATTAATTAAGATAATTCCGGATCTTTGAAGATTTCCTTTTTTGATAAACGAACTGGTTTATCAATTTTTTTCTTTATATCCTCATAGCTATACCAAATTGAGTCTGCTTTTTCTGGCCACTTCCAATTTTCTCCGTACTTATCTATTGCTGATACTAAAACTGCATCATCTGCTGTTTTATCACCTGGCCGTGGTATAGGTGGTTTTCGTTTGTGACGACAACGTAATCGCCACAACTCACTTCATTTTTTTGTACATTAGTCTCGATAGGTTGCATATCTGTGTCAGAGGCGTCGCTTAGTTGAGGAAAATGATAAGGACTGTCATCGCTTTCTGCATAAGAGATATGCCCTATGCTTTCATCGTCGCTGTCAGATTCACCTATCAGGTTAATATTAGGTGGCTCATCATTAGTCTGTTCAGAAGTTGAGGGTTGATCCATGCTCATAGGAGTTTCATTGTCATTTTGAGGATTGATGTCAGACGCTGCGATACTCTTTCCTGGAGGAACGTTAACTTTTCTTCTTCTCGTGTTAGTTCTCGTTGATGTGATGAGCTGCCTCTTAGCGCTTAAGTTTTCTATAAAGCTTTCACTAATCAGAGCTTTCACTTCGGGTAGAGCTTCAATAGTATGCATAGGTAATCTATTCAAAACTTCCTGCCTGTTTGAAGGAACCATACCACATTTGCGAAAACCAGCCTTGAGATTATCTGCTGCATTTTTCTCCAGAGCAAATGAGAGTTTTTTCAAAAGTCCTGGAAATTCATCCTTAGGGACTGTTATGCAGCGAGTATTGCGAATATTTTCTTTCCATTCGTTTAGTACCTTACGCCAAGCAATTTCCACAGGTCTAAAAAATGGCAAAGATCAATAACTTTCCTATTAATGGTTATCACCAATTCTCTTTTCTTCTTGTTGCTTCAAAATGGGCAGCATTTGACTGATAAACCAATCTTCGAAACATTGAAAGTCGATGCATCCTGATTTGGTTCGGTTGTAGTGGCATTTTTCTGGACCGAGTTCGGTCCAACTTTTCCAGATCTTCTTAGCTTTGTAGACGACGAAGAGTGGTGACAATTCATCCCCTGCACTTCCACAGATCATTATAGACGTACTGGATTTAGAAGAATTCTTTATATTTTCAGGCTACGTACAGCCTCGTTTGACGAGCGCTTTGGAAATTCCTGGGTCATCAACAAGGCAAGTTTTGTCGTAATTCCATATATTCGATGGTGGCACACCTTCGAGTTCTTTTCTAAGTTATCGAAAAACTGATTTACTGATGTAATGGTTTTGTTTCTGATTTTGTCTAAAATTGGAGAAATATTTCAATTTTACTGGAACTACGAAACTTAACTAATGACGTGTAATGACATTAAATTATGAAAAGGCTAGTTGAAGAAAATTACAATTGACACTACCTATTAATACCTATGCCTAGCTTGATCAGAGTCCCTTAATCTCAGTGTGTGAGATCTTCGTCTAGAACCTAGGTCCTAGATATAGCCTTAGGAATAATACTCATCACTTCAATCAACTAGCTTTATTACAAGATAAATATCCAAAATCACAGTATCTGATTAATAATTTACTAACTCTAATCAAAGAAAATTATACAAAAAAATAACTTAACTAAAAAGATTAACCACTAACAATAAAATGAGTCTCAGATGAGATGAATTCAAATTACATAGTACAAATTCTCCATTTAAAATAATCTGAGGTCTTCAACAAAGCGAAATTTAATGATAGAGCTCTGTCAACAATTAAATAAAATAGAAAAAAGAATTTGATGGTTAAGAGAAACACTCAGCTTTCATCAATGAGATTAATTCCCACGATGATTTGATTTGATGTTTTACATCAGTTTTCTGGTATTCCTGTATCGTATAGCTTACAGGTTACTTGTTTGACTGAATATCGTTCGCAACGTGACTGTCCTAGGTGGCAAGACTATTTCCCCAAAAACGTGGTTACCCCAGACGTAAGATAACAAGGTTTGGCATAAAGTTGAAAACTCAAATATCTTGACGGTGAACAAAAAAAAATCCATGGAATAGCAGATATCGATCTAGGTTAATTTACAAAAGAAAATTCGAAATCTCTCCACTTGCTAATTGAAATGGTTGTCGAGGAAATCCGGCAAAATTACCGACTACTTATACGCCTCAGACGATTGGAATTTATCCAGAAAAATCTATGAATACTTAATTTCAATTTCTGCAAATTTTTCACTCCAATCGCTACAACACAGCTCCAATAAAATAACAAATGATTCCGAAGATTTCTGAATGGACAAGAGAAAGAATCTAATGAATTCCGAACTTATATAGACTCGGTTCTATCAAAAAACTATTGATATTCAAAAAAATTAATAAAAAGCGACATTATTCTCTTCACAACAATAAAGTGGAAACGAAACATAGAATGAGTTACTGTTTTCCGTTCTCCCACAGAAACGAGAAAACGATCTTCCTTCAAGTACTGATTTCACAATTAACCGGCGAACAACCTAGATCAATAGCAGCGACACCTTACGGATATAACTATAATTTTCATTGGGTATCATTAACTGTAGATTCCTAATTCGAATTTCAAACTGTTTGAATATATACTTGATGAAATGAGATTGAATTATCAATAAAATTATGAAAACTGAGTTGAAAAGATTTAAATGATTAATTCAAGAAATCGGACTGTTACACTGATTTGATGCGGAAGTATCAATCAAGTCCTGTTGTAAGTTACTCTTAACGATGAATCGCAATTTGGTTTTATACACTGGAAACCCATAACTGGAAAGGCTGACAACATGCGCCACGATCACATATTCTTCCTCATCAGAAAAACCAGTCTGCTCTCCAACTTTTTTGGAGTTTTTTGCTTCAATTCATTACTGATAGTATTTCGGTGGATCCCATATTTTTTAGCAGCGCTTTGGATGGAAATTGTTTTGTCTTATCTCATCTAAGATTAGCTTAAGTGTCTCAGGGAGATAATTTTTAAGAAGCCTTGTTCCTGGTTATCTCACGTATCGTCGCGGCATTCTGGAAGGAATAGAAATATCTCAATATCTCAAATTTGTAGAATTTAGTTTTTAGAATATGGGGTGATATTGTGGAACAAAGTTCCTCCGCACATTTGAGTTTCTAACAAAAAATGGTCATAACTCATAGTCCAGTCAAAATAGACATTTGACCTATCCAAAATTCGCATAGAGCTGAAAATTTGCAGAGACGTTAAATACATCATTATAAATGAAATGTCAAAAATGCCCTTCGATCCTACTTCTGCAAAAAATCTTATTGAAGGTCAAACATGCAAAATTTAGGTTTTTTCCATTTTTCTCCAAAACGGTAGGTTTTATCGTTAAAATAAATCAGACAAAAATTGTAGATCATATTATTCTCTACAAAAATGGTTCAGTAACTTTTTCTCTTACAACTCACCATTCGTGAGATATCGCGGTTTTAACTATTAGAAAATTCATATTTTACATAATATGCACACGTTTCCGCACCACCTATGAGGTAATGTACTTGGCGCATTTTTTTTAACGTGGTTTCCCCAATAGATATACTCCACGATCTATTGTCATGAAAAAGCTCGATCAGATCATACCCTATTGATTGAAAGAATGGTAATATTGCTAATAATTGAAGTGGAATAGTTTTTTTCTAAATATTATTATATTAGATAACTGTCTAATTCTACGTCGACAATTATTTCTTCGTCCTCATTTTCTTCTTGTAGAATTTCTATTCGCTGTTCTAAGAAAAGGGATGCTTCAACTGTCTCTTCATTAATATCATAAATATTTTCATCTGTCATATTTTCTTCAATATTGGAGCAAGTCTGACCCTGACAGTTGATGCATACTGACGAACAAAATAATCCCACTTTTCGACAGCCACAATTCTTACTACAATCCGTCTTGCAGTTACAAAAAATAGTATTAAGCAGTGCTTCTGGAGCAGGCGGGAGTAGAGTTTGAATATCGTACTAATTGTCAATAAAACAGATAATTGTTAAACTCCCTTTTTTCTCAGTTATAATAATAATTATCTACAGTTGGATTTTTGCCAATGTCTTTTAATTCTTGCAATGAAAATTGACAATCATCATTATTTTCAATGTATTGAAATATTTCCTCCATCGCCAAGTTCACTGAATCATCTTCGGGACGATCGACTTTATACCCCGTAGTGGGCCTCAGAAAGATATTATAACAGTTATTGTGGTACTTAGCTTCAGCAGCAACTAAGTCAAATTCATACTCAATGCGGGCAATAACAGCTTTTGCTACGTCATCAGAACGAGTCCGAGCTACCTTTAAAAGGAATCTTTAAATTCAAGTGTAGATACATTATATATTTTACGACGAACATTCTGCGCTTTCTTTTTCATCTTCTTCATTTGCTTCATCGCCGCAAAATAAACAATATCTTTTGAAGTTGAAAACTGGCTCATTTACTCGTATTCTAGTACGAGGATGTACTACCTTGTTCTATCTCACGCTGTCTTTTAGCTGCAACAATACTACTCTTTCGAGTGTATATTTTACGACAATGCACGTGGACTGTAACAGATTGCTTGTCTTTCAAGTATTCAAAAAACATATCATTTCTTTCAACACTTGCATCAATCAAAGTCTTCATTCCACGATCAACAACAACAACTTCACTTCCTTTCAAAGGTTTATCACAAATAAAACAAACTTCTGACATCTTGTTAAAATTATTTAACAGCACAAATTAAAATTGAAAATATTACAAATAAGGGCGTCTGCTCACTGCAAAGTAATTTTCGAAACTAACAGTATATACTAAGTTATTTCGTTTACTTCCTTCAAAAATAGGCAGGTATACTCGGACAATGACGTAGCTAGCAGATGTTGCTCAAGGTTACCGCCGAAGGGAATTAGGGACTAACAGTATAGTCTCTTATATTAAAATACTCATTCAATTTATACAAGTTTTATTGTGTAAGTAACACAAACCAATAGTTTCTTATTTTCATTTGTATTGAACGTCCGGTGACGTGTACAGGCTGCATTGAAGTGCATATTATGTAAAATATGAATTTGTAGAGAATAATATGATCTACAATTTTTGTCTGATTTATTTTTACGATAAAACTTACCGTTTTGGAGAAAAATGGAAAAAACCTAAATTTTGCATGTTTGACCTTCAATAAAATTTTTTGCAGGAGTAGGATCGAAGGGGATTTTTAACATTTCATTTATAATGATGTATTTAACGTCTCTGTAAATTTTCAGCTCTATGCGAATTTTGGCTAACTTATGACTTTTTTTTGTCTATTTTGACTGGACTATCATAAAAAAAATTGATATTGAAACGCTATTGAGGTATGATGAGGGTAACTTAATATGTAGTTCATAGTACTAACCTGTATTACTCTCTCGTTACACCATACTTGTCGGAACAGGCCCGCCGCTAGCGGTTTGAACGCCGGTGTGCAATTCCTATCGTGCCGCCCCTATCTAACTACAAAACCTAGGTGTTTATAAAAATGTGAAAAAAAAATGCTGTACAGTGAAAAACTATGTTATATTAGGTTATTTTATACAAGAAAGATACACTAATACGACATTAAATGAAAAAATGAAGGCAAGAAAGGTGCAGTTTATACATATTATGTAGGTAGGTATGGGTATTAAGTTATTTTACAGAAACTGCACCTTTCCTGCCTTCATGTTGGCAAAATCAGCTATAATTTTTTTGGTGTCTAGTCTATTTAGAATCTCATGTTCAATTGAAATCATTGCTAAATTACTTAGTCTTTGCTGGTGCATAGTTGATCTCAAATAGTTTTTATTATTTTTAACTTTGAAAATGACCTTTCACCAGATGCAACTGAAACCGGCAATGTAAGTAGTATCCTTAGCGCTATTGCTGTATTCGGAAATGTTGACATTAATTCATTAGCAAAATGTATTGCAATAGGGTTTGTGGATCATTAGACTGGCTTTCAGTTAAATGCAACTTTAAAGCATTGATTTCATTAAACATATCTATACCGTCAATATCTGCGTCACTACTTGAACTATCTTTTAGCTTCACATTCAAATCTTTACAATGTTTCATTAAATCATCTTTGGAGTAACTACACAAGTTATTGTTGGTGAAAAAGCCAAAAACGTCGGTAAAAGTTTCCAACTCATCGAATCTACGTTTTAAAGAAGTTAAGGTTTGGCCCAGGATCCTAAAAAAAACATCTACCTTGTATTTTGTTTTAGGGTCTAGTAAGACTTCATCACTCTGTTCATACTGAAATTGAGTTGGTTTTCTTCGTGGACAAACGGTATCTATAGGCGGAAAATCTGCATCTACATTAAGTTCCCGGGCCACAGTGGTAGCTTCTTCTAACACCCTTTCGAAATGCTCATCTGTGCGATATTCGGTGAATTTATGAATCAATTTATTTAACAAATTCATGCAGATTTGAGTATTTATTGTGGGGTTTAGCATCATTTTGCTAATAGCATTAATTTCGTTTAAAATATCAAACCAAATTACAACTAAGCAAATAAATCTATAATTTTGAATATTCAAAACAAGCGAATGTGTTTTGTGAGTTGTTGTACAATCCCATTCCGACGAATTGTTATCTGATATTTCAAGTAAAGCGTCAAATATTTTTTCGAGGTGATACCGTAAAGGTTTGACTGCATCGATTCTGCTAGACCATCGCGTGGCACTTAATGCCTTTAGTTTTAAATCAGGTAAATGCTTGCAAATTATGGACCACCTTTTGGTAGAAGACGAAAAGAAAACGTAAATTTCTTGAATTAAGTTGAAAAAGTTGACCGTGTCGTGCGTTATATTTGCCGCATCGTTAACGACCAAATTGGGAGTATGCGCCGAGCATGGAACGTAAAATGCACGATTATTCATTTCCAATATTTTTTTTTGTAATCCATTGTGTTTTCCACGCATATTAGAACCATTGTCATAACCTTGGCCACGTAAGTTTTCAATATCAAGGTTTAATTGCGAAAATAAATCTAAAACAAAATTTAATAGTCCTTCACCTGTGGAGCTGGTTATCGGACAGATGCCAATAAAACTTTCGCATATTGTAACATTTTTAGTTTCACTATTTAAAACAACATACCTTAGTATAACTGTAATTTGTTCTGTGTGACTTACATCTGGTGTGCAATCTAATATGATAGAGAAATATTTTGATTCTCTGACTTTGTTCAGGATATAATTTTTTATGGTCGTGCCGAGTAAATCAATGATTTCATTCTGAATCTGATCTCCTAAATAGTGAGTCATGCGAGTTGAATCGAATTTCGAGGCTTGAATTCTGTGAATATGTTCCGCATAACTGAATCAAAGGATGCTATCATTTCTATTGCTTTGAGAAAATTACCATTATCATGCTCATATAATATTTTGGACGAGCCCCTAAACGCCAGACATTGATGAGATAAAATTTTATAACAGCTATGATCCTTTCCAATACATCACACCATTGTTTTTTTTCAGATTCTAATAGTCTCAGTTGCATTTGATTTACAGTAGTTTTATTTTTTAACATATGATTTAGTTGGACCCAACATTTTAAATTTTCGCTATGGGAAATGCTTGTTTCGTGTCGTTTTAAGGTAGATGACAGATGTTGCCAATCGGAAAAACCGCTTGGAGCTGACAGACTACTTACAGTTTTACTGAATATTTTACAACAAAAACAATAGACTGAATTTTTTGACGTAGAGTAAACAAGCCATTCTCTGTTAATTTTTTCTCCATTAGGAAGATTTCTAGAGTAATAACTGTTTGCAAATTTTCTTCCATCGATATTAGCAGGAAAATTGTGGTTAAACAGCTGCACGGGACCACGGCTTACCAAAATATTAACAATATCATTAGTCATACTGGCGGGCCACGAACCGGGATCATCACCACAATCTAAACAGCTACTTGATGACGATAAATTGCTTACAGGTTCTTTAGAACTACTTTCTCTTTTTTTAGTTTCACTGGAGTCTCCTTCTGAAGGACTAACATTTTTCTCTTCAGATACCTCCATAACTTCTAGATTTAAAGCTGCGCTTGTTGTAGCTATATCTACGTCAACATTCTCTTGACTTTCAGAGTATCTATTTTCTGGTTTGCTAAAAAATTTCTCAAGAGATCCCGCTAGTTTTTTTTTCTCTGTATCTTTTTCTCGTTTTTGCCGTCGAAATTGAGCTCCTGAAATTTTTTCCTTCTTTGCGGTTCCTGGAATTTTTTTGAAAAAGTTTAGTATACGGTTGTACAAAAGTAACTTAAATCCCAAAAGGGGGTCGATCATTCCACCCATTATTGCGAACAACCTTTACTAGGGGGTCAACACTGAAATCGCGAAAAAAAATCAGCTTTTCCATACATTTTGTATTTGAATAGTTATTTTTTTTCGCGATTTCACCGTTGACCCTATAGTAAAAGTTGTTCGTATTTATGTGTAGAATGAAGTTACTTTTGTTACACCCTGTATAGGTATAATTTTAATATTTTTTTATAAATCTTCACTCTTAAGTTGTATAACAGAAAAAATACCCTTTAAATCACACTAATAATCACAATACTACTGCGAAAAAAATGTTCATACCTACTGCACACAAATGTAATGGAATAACTAATTTTTTTTCGCGACTTCAGAGTTGACCCCATAGTAAAAGTTGTTCGTATTGATTAGATGGAATGTCCCCTTTCGTTACTCAAGTTATTTTTGTTACACTGTATTAATTTTAATACATTTTCTTTAATAAATCTTTACTTTAAGTTTCTTCAGTAAAATAACCTTTAAATTTTACATGAATACCTGCTGTTTATATGAATGCGCCCATATGCTGATTAATTAAACAAAGACACTTACCATAATTATGATTTTTGCGCCGACGAATAATATAAATAATTTTCTAAATTATTTTATAGTCACACTTCGCACAAAAATATACAGAATATTATTAATTTTAAGTACCCTGGACCGTTTCCGGATCTCACATTAGGGCTATAACCAAATAATTGAAGTTTGTTGTTCACTCACATCACTTTCGCATTTGTGTTAAATAAATAAAACAAAGAAATGAGTATATAGTTTTAAGGATTTCCCTGATATCTGTGGGATTTCCTATTTCGCATAGAGCACGATACGGATTAACTTTGTTCTCATGAATTTCAATAGATGGCGCTATGTAATGCTACGATATAAAAGAAATATTTGGGCGCCGTTCATCATATTATTTTTACAAGGATAATCTTTTTAGTATTGTGAGGTGACAATGTCTGAATTTTAGTCGATGATTGTCTGATTTGCCGCCCCCCTGAATGCGCCGCCCGCGTGCATTGCACGCCTTGCACGCCCGCTCACGGCGGGCCTGTGTCGGAACATGAAATTTTACGGACTTCGCAATAATCATGAAAACATCGAATTTGATTTAAGAGCAACTGCCGATTCAACGGTGGGGGTTGCGTCGTACAAATCAGCGCCACCAGATAGCTCAACAAATATGCTTATCATGAAGATATGTAGTTGGTGTGGCGGAAATTCATGAGAGGCGCTAAATTCAAATAACCTTAAAAAACACAGTGGCACAATCTCACCTCTGCAGGCACAAAGTCACCCAGTTTTACGGTAGCATTGTCTGCCAATACATTAAAGACGAAACAATTAAAATGTGTTCAAATGTCCATCATATCGAAGATCTGAAATTGGTTTTGGCTTTATAATAGCAGTTGACGAGTCTTATGACGTAAATGATATAGCGCAAGTTTCACTTTTTATAAGATAGAAAAAGATGAGAAGATATCTCGAATGCTTTAATTGAGTGTAGGGATAAACATCATATTCCCTCCGATAAAATTGTGTTGACTTCAACATATTGGGCGAAAAGTATGAGTGGCGTAAGAAAACAGTTTGTAGCTATTTTGAAACAAAAAATTAAGCAC
Organism: Cryptolaemus montrouzieri; assembly: GCA_013387265.2. Lineage (NCBI taxonomy): Eukaryota > Metazoa > Arthropoda > Insecta > Coleoptera > Coccinellidae > Cryptolaemus > Cryptolaemus montrouzieri. Next base: position 25,271,394 of record JABFTP020000144.1, on the reverse strand, counting down.
GAGATACTTGTGTACCATTGTATTATTCACCAAGAAGCGCTTTGTGCGCAAACATTTCCGGATAAAATTTGTAAAGTTATGCAATTGGTGATTACCATTATCAACTCTATTTAAGCTAAAGCTCTTTAACATCGTTAATTCAAAGAACTTTTATTTGAAATGGAGAGTGAGTACGCTGATCTTCTGTTTCATAACAAGATACGTTTTAAAACGTTTCGCGTCCCTTTTTTTTGGAAATTAAAGCATTTCTCCTTGAGAAGGGCGTTCAATATCAAGAACTAACAGACAATCAGTGGATGCAAAACTTTTATTTCATGGTTGACGTTACATATCATCTAAATCATAAGGTTAGAAGAAGTAAAATCATTCAAAATCGAATTATCCATTCTTGCTCAGGATTTTAAAAGGAAAACAGTGCAAATAATGATATCGTCTACATAGCGATACCAGTATAAACAATATTTACTGAGTGGATGATTATGAATCAATTTCTCTAAGTTATTCATGAAAATTTCTGCTAACAACAGAGAAATTGATTCATAATCATCCACTCAGTAAATATTGTTTATACTGGTATCGCTATGTAGACGATATCATTATTTGCTTCACAGGAACAGATAGACAGTTGAAAATTTTCGAAAATCATATAAATTCATTACATCCAAAAATTGCATTCACAACCGAAATAGAAAGCAATAATTCGATAAATTTCTTAGACGTAACAATTTCGAATGAAAATGGAAAACATGTTTTCGCAATTTACCATAAGCCGTCACATACAGATATTATAATACATAACTCGTCGTATCATCCATATCAACATAAAATGTCAGCATTCAATAGTTTTATTCATAGATTGATTAACATCCCGCTATCACCAGAAAATTTCAACAAAGAACTAAATTTGATTAAACAAATAGCCAAAAATAATGGTTACAATCCCAAACTAATAAATAATATTTTAAATAAAAACAAAGTAGAATCGCATTGTATGAAGTTTACCCTGTCGATAAATTGAAACAAAAATTCAACACCTTAACCTACGTTGGCATTACAAGTGAGAAACTGAAATCATTCTTAAGTAGCAATAATTTCAACATAGCTTTCCAAACTAATAATAATTTAGGCAAATATATAAAAATAATAAAACCAAACCAGGTAAAAACAATAAATCAGGTGTTTATAGATTGAATTGCAATGACTGTGATAATTTCTACATTGGTAGAACACATAGAAATTTTAATATTAGAATATCGGAACATAAACGCAGTTTTTCAAATAAAAAATCAGATTCAAATTACGCGAATCATCTCTTAGAAAATAATCATTCTTTCGACCCACAGTTTGAAATTTTGCATACAGATAATAAATATTGGAAGGTAGATCTTTGGGAAACTTTAGAAATAAATAAATACAAACACTCAGGTAGACTCATCAATGAACAAGTCGATTTAAGCCCTTCACCTCTATTGAATCTTTTCGGGGAGCAATCTATTCCTTAATTTTATTGGATATACCTGTCATAAATAACCACTTAGGAGGAGGCGACCAATAAGCTTTTAATTACTCAAGAACATTTATAGTTATATTCTCATCTACATTTTTCTGCATAATCATTCGTCTGAAGAAGCTACGGTGTAGTGAAACGCGTTACGAATCGCAATTATTAAGTAAAATTCCTTAAAACACAGTACTTGTTTTTATTATTCAGGAATTTAAAAAATATCGGGTGATTCCATATAAATTTGTTTTTGTGTACTCCAACTATAATAACACCACACATGGTATGTTAGAAATTATGAATTCAAGACTCCCGAGTATTAAATATTTGAAGCTGAGTAAATCCGAATTTAAAAAGATTATAGCCATGCTTTCATTAATGTCTTCAGGAATCTCCCCTCAAAGTTTAACATAGAGCTCGGGGTACACCCTGTACATCTTGGAATACATTATCTATGAGAAATAAAACGGCTTGAACGAAATTGCGGACGGTCACTAGCATCCACACGATGTTCTATTAAATTCCAACTGGGAACTGTCAGAAAGAATACTGTAATATTTTTGATCATACCTACCACAGTGCAGTCACTGAATTTTCATAACAGTTGAAATCAGCTCCGTGAAGTTCAGCCAACGTGATATCGACTCTATAAAGCCAATAATGCTCTCGCCGAAGAAAGAAACATATACAAAATTAATATCTAGAGCCTTTTTCTAGAGCCCGTATGTGAAATTGGACATCTAAAACCGGCGGAAATATAAAATTACAACTGTAATTTCCCTTCAGTATCCAATTCTAGTCACGACTGCCGATCCAATTTTCAATTTTCCCTTCTGACATCTGAATAATAGGGAAGTATAGCTTTAGTTCTTGCAGGCAACAACAGTGCGTTGATCCTTTCCCATCTTCATTGCCTTTGCTTTGTTCGTCTATTGACTTTTCATACTTCATCGGGTAAAAATCGTGTCCTGAATAACAGATGAATATTTTCCCTTTTTGTACGTAATTCATCATGGCGAATATTGAGAGCATTTTCACAGAGGAAATTGCTTTCTGCTTTTTCATCCGTGCGATAAGAGGCATATGGCAGCAACACTCTAATCCCGGTTTTACGTTAAACCATCAGTTTGGCATTTTCGTTCATTTCTAGACTGATTCAGGGCTCGTCGATAATATGAACTCGTATTAGCATAAATAATAAACTGAGTCTTATATTGTGAAATCATGTTTTTTCAGGAAGCATACGAGAGTTGTCTGTTATGATTTGCATATGAAGCAGAAATTATTATTATTTATTATCGCGGACTTGTGCATATCTCAGCTTTTAGCTGGATATATTTTACCCAGATTCAGCAATCAAAGGAAATAGGCTCGATTACAATATACACTTGGAGGCAAAATAAGCGGAACACTCGAAAATTTAACCAAATTCGAAGTCCGATATTTTTCCTAATTCTCAACCGATTTAGATGATTTTTTCGGCAAGTTATAGATCAACTCTTCTGCTTTGTAGAAATTATAAGAGAAAACAAAAAAATTGAAAGAAATTTTATACGGGGGCAAAACTAAAAGTGTTTTTTTTGTCAAAAATTCGTAACACCCTGTGGAATTTCGTGGTCCGAGTTGAAACGTACAATATCATGGTCTGTTAAGACACATCTTCCTACAGTAACGCCCTTCTTGTTTGATGCATTTATCCCTATTTTTACAAGAGATATCCAATTTGAAGCGAAAAGTCGCAAATTTCAAGAGTTTATTTTTAATCTTGCGTAGGTGCATAACATCGGAGGTTAGCCAAAAAATAAAATCAAAATTAGAGAAGCGGAAATCTAACGAAATGAAAATTTTTGAAATTCACTTGCCAATTTCACGCTCCGGGAGAACTCGAAGTACACTGGAAAAATCGTTGATTTTGCACATTTATTTTTGAATTTTTTTGTGTGACACTCTATAATAATTATCACTCCTGTCCAAAATTGAGAGCAGGTGTGTATCCTGGCGATACACTCGTGAAATGAAATGAACATGTTGAGAAAATGTTCATGATGACCCACAAAAAACATTTGATTTCAGTAGCGAGTATGACCCCCGAGCTCTTATTACAGCGCGCATACGATTTCGCATACTCCCAATGATGTTGTCTATCATCTGTCGAGGTATGTTGTCCCACTCTTCCACCAAAGCCAATGTCAGCTCTTCAACGTTGCCTGGATTCCGTTGTCGAACCCTTCTTCCAAGAATGTCCCAAACGTGTTCGATCGGGTTTAAATCCGGTGACCGCGACGGCCAATCGTGTGATCCCAACTTCATTGAGATATTCTATCATCATCATCGCGCGTTATCGTGCATAAAAGGAAATTTTCCCTATGTAAGGAGCAAAAGGCACAACATGGGGCTCCAAGATTTCTGTTATATACCGATGGGCATTAAGTGATCCATTGCCAATAATCTCCAGTTCTGTTCGTACTCCCAAGCATATGCCACCCCATATCATAACTGACCCTCCACCGTATTACTCAGTTCCTGCGAAGTTTGCTTGATTGTACCGTTCCCCTCGATGCCTCCATATTCTATCTCTACCATCCACGAAATTCACACAATATCGGCTCTCATCACTAAATAAAACTCGTCTCCACTGATTGATTGTCCATGCTACATGCTCCCTAGCAAACGCCAATCTTGCTACCCGATGGGGTCTATCGAGTCTTGGTGCTCTTGCTTGCGCGTATGATCTCAGACCAACTTCATTTAATCGTCTTCTGACTGTCCTCACACTGACGTTAATGTTATCCACTGCTTGTAAAAGGTTACGTGCCTGAACAGCAGTAAGACGAGGATTTCTTATGGTTTGATTGACGATGAAACGGTCATGTATAGCGCGGGTTGCCCGATTTCTTCCTTGTCCTCGCCTCTTCACGTACAATCCAGTTTCCCTGTAACGTCGGTAGATTCGATGGATAACCGACGTCGAGACACCCAACATGGTACCGACTGAGCGGTAGGTGCGCCCTTCCTCGATCAATGTAACTGCCCTTGCTACTGAGGTTGGTGGTAAATCTCTCATTCTGAATGAAAAATACCGTTTCGAATAGTAAATAGTAAAAGAATCACAAAACACCGCAACCGATCGAATTTGTATCAAATCAAAGAATGGAAAACTCTCATTCTTTAAACAAGTGCAAATGTGGTCATATACAGAAAAACGTGTGTTGTATTTCATATTTGATAAAAAAAGGTGTGCACATGTGTAAATGAAAATTTTTATTAATGGTCCCAGAATTCGGTTGTGTATTTTAATACCTACCGACTGTTATCTCCTATGCATTCCTAATTTTCACCAAATTAACCAAATTGTCATCAATAACTAATGCAATTCGAACATAAAAATCGTAAACGACAATTTCGACACGCCTGAGTGATAATAAGAAAATTCCAAATTGATAGACGAATTTTAATGACAATTTCTTGATTCAATGGAATTTCTCCAAAATTGTGATTTTCCACTTGAAATTAAATATATTTTGCAAAAATAGAGATAAACGCATGAAACAAGAAGGGCGTTACTGTAGGAAGATGTGTCTTGACAGACCATGATATTGTACGTTTCAACTCGGACCACAAAATTCCATAAGGTGTTATGAATTTTGACAAAAAAACACTTTTAGTTTTGCCCCGTATAATTTTTTTTTTCGTTTTCTTATAATTTCTACAAAGCAGAAGAGTTGATCTATAACTTGCCGAACAAATCATCTAAATCGGTTGAGAATTAGGAAAAATATCAAACTTCGAATTTGGTTAAATTTTCGAGTGTTCCGCTAATTTTGCCTACGAGTGTACTTGACATAAATTTCCTTACTATCCTACATGTATTGAGAATAATAGCTTTTTGCATTTCTTTATAAGTATTCGTATGAAATTCTATTTTCTTAAAGCTTTCATGCAAACTTTTGGGTTAGATGTGGTCTGTGTACTTGGACTTTTTCTCCTGGAACTTATTATTCGGTATGGCAACATCTACCAGTATTGCTGTTCTGGCTCTCTTATCATACACCACTATGTCCGGCCTATTATTCGTCACCATTCTGTCAGTGATAACAGTCCTATCGTAGTATAATTTGATAGAATCATTTTACAATAGTTCGTACTTGTGTGCAAGTTTCTGATATATAATATTGGACGCTTGATTATGCCTGTGAAGATAGTCTGTATTGGCCAGTTGTTCGCAGCCAGACGTAATGTGCTTTATAATCTCCGATCTTATATGGCATTTTCTGCACTCATCTGTTTGTAATGTTCCGTCCTTAGTTATAAATTTTTTATAATTGTTTGTAGCGATGACTTGGTCTTGGATGGCCATAAGCCAGCGAATAGTTCTCCTTCCATCAACCATTTGTTGGAAGCTTCTTTGTCGATGTGTGGTTGATTAATCTCATGGTGATGTCGTTCATGCAATTCCTTTCATGACCATTGCTCTTATTTTTCAGTATCTGATAGGAACGATAGATTCTGCAGGTAATCACTGGTAGCAAGATTCAGAGGTGTATATCTCTTATCAGCCAACAATACCACTCGGTGTAGGTCAGAAATGCGAGTTTTTGCAGAGAAGAATTCTCTGAGATTTCTTATCTCTTTGGTATGTAAGTTGACAACATCCTTCAATCCGCGTCCTTCTTCTTTCCGCTTCAAAGTTGTTGTACTTTGTCAGCATCGTTCGGGTCTGCCTTTGAATATCATCCATTTCTGTCTTTGTTCATCTGATTATTCCAAATTAGTGGAGCATCACTGAAATGACGTAGGTGTTAATTTCCTTGACTAGATTCCCCTAGTTCAGCATTGACTTCAGCATAGTCTTTAGACGCTGACTGTACTCTGAACGAATCTTCTTCTTGATTGTTTTTGGTCTAGTAATCTGGCTTATTGGTAACCCAGATATTTGTATGTTTCTCAATCCCTCATACACTGTATATTATCACCGTTTGGAAGTTGTGTTTCACCATCTATGACTTTCCCTCTTTCAATGTTCAGGGTCTTACAATTTTCAATCCCGAATTCCATATGAACTTCTTCCGAGAACTTACTGACAGTTTTCAGCAGATCATCCAATTGCTGCTTGTTCGAAGCATATAATTTGATGTCATCCATGTACAGCAGATGAGAGATTGAAGACAATGGGTTTATAGCTCAACAGAACCATAGTGGACTCAAAGAGTCCCCTTGAAATAATCCACGACGTATGGGTATCTCGTCGGTTTTAATTGACTTATTGTTCATGTTGACCTGCAGAGACGTGCACCAGTGTGTCATTGTTGTCTTCAAGAATTCTACGAGGACTGGATGAATTTCGTATATCCGTAATACTTCGACAAGCCAAGAATGGGCGGTACTATCGAATGCTATCAGATAATCGATAAAGGCTGAATGAACATTCCGATGCCCCCCGTGTACCTGTTTCATTATCACAGAATCGATGATGAGTTGTTTCTTGCACCCGAGGTTTTTCCTTCTGCATCCCTTCTGCTCCTCTGCTAATATCTTGTTGTGATCAAGGTATATCCGATTGGATATGCATGAGGTGAGTATTTTGTTGGCACACAAGTGATTGGCGTATACTGAGACGGATCTTGTGTTCTATCGGTGTTAGGTAGCATATATATTAAGCCTTGAGTTAGGAAAAATGGTGTTTTCCTGGGATATCAATATTTTATTATAATTTATTATCGTGGACTTATGCACTATCTCAGCTAGTAGCTGGATATAATTTACCTTTCCCAGATTCAGCAATCAAAGGGAATAGGCTCGATTACAATATACTTGACAGAAATTTCCTAACTATCCTACATGTATTAAGAATTACAGCTTTTTGCATTTCTATATAGGTATTCTTATGCAATTCTAATTTCTTAAGGCTATCATGCAAAGTTTTGGGTATTAAACCAGTCGAGGATACGATGACAGGAACAATATCTATTTTGTCGAGGTGCCACATCTGCTTGATCTCAATAGCAAGGTCTGTGTATTTGGACTTTTTCTCCTGGAACTTATTCAGCACGTTGTTATTATTTGGTATGGCGACATCCACCAGCATTGCTGTTTTGGCTCTCTTATCATACACCACTATGTACGGCCTATTATTCGTCACCATTCTGTCAGTGATAATAGGCCTATCGTAGTATAATCTGATAGAGTCATTTTCCAATACGGGCGCCGGTCGATACTTGTAATATGGCTGGAATGTATTCAGAAGTCCGTACTTGTGTGCAAGTTTCTGATGGATAATGTTGCACACTTGATTATGCCTGTGAAGATAGTCTGTATTGGCCAGTTGTTCGCATCCGGACGTAATATGCTGTATCGTCTCCGATCTTATATGGCATTTTCTACACCTATCTGTTTGTAATGTTCCGTCCTTCATAATAAATTTTTGTAGTTGTTTGTAGCGATCACTTGGTCTTGGATGGCCATAAGGAATCCTCTGTTTCCGCGAATAATTCTCCTTTCATCAACCATTTGTTGGAGGCTTCTTTGTCGATGTGTGGTTGATTAATCTCATGGTGATGTCGTCCATGCAATTTCTTTCTTGACCATTGCTCTTGTTTTTCAGTATCTGATAGGAATGGTAGTTTCAGCAGGTCATCTCTGGTAGCAAGATTTAGAGGTGTATATCCCTTATCAGCCAACGATACCACTCTATGTAGGTCAGAAGTGAGAGCTTTTGCTGAGAAGAATTCTCTGAGATTTCTTATCTGTTCAGTGTGTAAATTGACAACATCTATTAATCCGCGTCCTCCTTCTTTCCGCTTCAAAGTTGTTCGTATCACAGACGATTTTGGATGATGATTATTGTACTTTGTCAGCATCGTTCGGGTCTGCCTTTGAATATCATCTAGCTCCGTCTTAGTCCATCTGATTATTCCAAATGAGTAAAGCAACACTGGAATGGCGTAGGTGTTAATTGCCTTGACTAGATTCCCCGAGTTCAACATCGATTTCAGCACAGACTTCAGACGCTGACTGTATTCTGAACGAATCTTCTCCTTTGATTGTTTTTGGTCTAGCAATCTGGCTTGTTGGTATCCCAGATATTTGTATGTTTCGCCATCTCTCATGCACTGTATAATGTCACCGTTTGGAAGTTGTGTTTCACCATCTATGACTTTCCCTCTTTGAATGTTCAGGGTCTTACATTTTTCAATCCCGAATTTCATATGAACCTCTGCCGAGAACTCACTGACAGTTTTCAGCAAATCATCCAATTGCTTCTTGTTCGAAGCATATAATTTGATGTCATCCATATACAGCAGGTGGGAGATTGTATGATAATTCCTTTCTGCTTTCATCCTAAATCCGTATCCAGTTCTATTGAGCATTGAGGACAATGGGTTCATTGCCAAACAGAACCATAGTGGACTCAAAGAGTCTCCTTGAAAATTCCACGACGTATGGGTATCTCGTCGGTTTTAATTGATTTATTGTTCATGTTGACCTGCAGAGACGTGCGCCAGTGTGTCATTGTTGTCTTCAAGAACTCTACCAGGGCTGGGTGAATTTTGTATATCTGCAATACTTCAACAAGCCAAGAATGGGCGGTACTATCGAATGCTCTCAGATAATCGAGAAAAGCTGAATAAACATTGCGATGCCCTACGTGTGCCTGTTTCATTATCACAGAATCGATGATGAGTTGTTCCTTGCACCCGTGGTGTTTCTTCCTGCATCCTTTCTGCTCCTCTGCTAATATATTGTTGTCGTCAAGGTGTTGGTATATTCGATTGGATATGCATGAAGTGAGTATTTTGTAGAGTGTTGGCAGGCAAGTGATTGGCCTATATTGAGACGGATCCTGTGTTCTATCGCTCTTAGGTAGCATATATGTTAAGCCTTGCGTTAGGAAAGTGGGTGTTTTCTTGGGATGTTGAAGAACATACGTGAGCTGTTTCGCTAGGGCTCCATGGAGCTTATCAAACTTCTTGTACCAGTAGTTGTGGATATTATCTATACCAGTGGCCTTCCAATTGTTGGTCACTCCAATTACTGCTGTAATTTCTTCCTCCGTTATTCCATCGAAGTCCATATGTCTGATATCGAGGCGTTCTTTTTCATTCGTGATCCATTCCGCATCTCTATTGTGTTCTTTGGGGTTCGACCATAGTGATGACCAATAGTCGGTCAAGCACTGTGCGTCAGGTACTTCTCTGTTATTGTTGGTCGCAGTTTTGTTATCTCCCTTATGAAAATTGGCAGCGTTTTGGAGGAACCTTTGGTTTTGGTGTTTCCTTTCAGTACACTTGACGTATCTTGAAAGCCTCTTTGCTTTTGCTTGGAGTTTCTGTTTCAAAGTGTCCATACACGTCGATGTGTTGTTTGTGATCAGGGTGTTTTGTGTTCGTACCAATTTTCCTATAAATTTTGCGTATATGTGATTTCAAGCGCCTTGAGGGTTTTCTGTTTCTCAGGAATTCTGTGAGGCGACCGATTTCTGCTCTAATATTATCAATATCCTTCTCCAGTCGTTTTTGCCATGGTGGTTTTCTGACGCTTTTTGGCTCAGCTTGAATCAGAGTTGTGAGATTTGTTGTTTGTGAAGTCGAAGAACCGCTACTGCTCCACAGTAAATCAAAAATAAAATATTATAATTATTATTATTATTATTATTTCTACAAATAAATTCAAACTGGGGGTTATCTCATGAACCTTAAGAATAAAATAATCGAAATGAAATCAAATCAAATATGATAAAATAGAATTGAGTATTTACGTTAAGCGTTTCTCTAGAAATAAGTTTTTCATTAGGAAGCCTTGTTCTCTCCTCTAACCCTGTTTATTATGTTTGTGCTGACAATTCTGTTATACTTTCAAATTGTATTCGATATACTCTATTCAATCGCTTTAGTTCTATTGGGTTCGTTGTTATCTTTGTTTAGTGATACTTCTCTCTTCTTTTATAGTTGAATTCTAAATTCGATGCAAATTCGACCCTCTTCGTTTTCAAGAATAAGATGGATAATTAGGGTCAGGTCAAATTCTGACTCTATTTGTGTGGTTGCATATGGAAATACATTACTCGATAACGCTGATCATTCACAGTGAGTGCATTTCCTGTTTCATCCGGAAGAGTATAATGCCTAATCATGTCTTAAACCACACCATACAGCTTCTCTCTGCGGATTGTTTTCCGATCATAAACGACTGTTGTCCTTATTGACATAAAAATATGTTTTGCAAAAAAGATAATCTTTCACCATCCTAAAGCAGTCCTATCACCCAATCAGTAAATTCACGATGACAACAATAGCCTGTAGTCTTCAATTCTTGAGCTGGCAATAATAAGATTTTCCCCAAAATTTGCCACATTCAGGTCTTATAATGTTATTGAGGGGAGATTTGAATATTCTGTAACACTTGCACTCATAGTTTCAATATTTTCTCCATTCCTTTAAGACGAAGACATGTTGCATATGGATCTTTGTTCAAATTCGGTAGAATATGTGAAATATGAAGAAATATTTAGTTTGCATATAATCCGGTCTTTACTCATAACTGTTTGCTCTTAACACTTAAAATTGACGTAACTGTCGAAACCGGTCGTGTGCATTGAAAAAAATATTGTGGAAATTAGACAAAATGTGTTTCATTTTATTCATATCAGGAATCAGTATGCACCTTAAACAAGATTTTTTTTTTCAGCAACACGAGAACAAGCGTTTGTGTATTCCTTGAGTTCAGCCAGCTTAACCTACTCAATGGCCAAAGCTTGTTCCAGTGGATCCCTCTTCCATTGCACTTGCGCAGTCAAACCTACTGATACTCCAGAAGAAAACTTCCAATGGGGAGGCTGTGGAGATAATCTAAAATGGGGCACCATTTTCGCTAAACGATTCATAGATAACGCAGAGAAATACGTCGCTAAAAAAACCAAAGAAAAACTGAAGAAAAGAGATAGTACCTTAGAGAACGAAGATGAGAGAAAAATGTCTATGCTTAAGACGCAAATGGCTCTAATAAACTTGCATAACAACAGAGTTGGAAGAAGAGTTATTTCGGAGAGTATGGTCACCCAATGTAAGTGTCATGGAGTTTCAGGTTCATGTAATATAAGGACCTGTTGGAGAGCTTTACCTCCGATGTTAGAGATAGGGAAGAGGTTGTTCCTAAAATATTCTAATGCCAAAGAAGTTGTCAAAGATGTTTTACCAGAAGATATCAACATTGGTTATAAGAGTCCTGGTACAAATCAGTTGATTTATTTATCGAAATCCCCTGATTATTGCACCAGAGATGACAAGTTAGGTAGTCTTGGAACAGTTGGAAGGTAAGAGTAGTTGTTAGATTTAATATTATAAAGGGTGGTCCAGTTTCTATAGCGAGAAATTTGGAGACCAATAGAGAATCGAAAACTAATATGACTTTGCTATTTGAACTATATTCGAAAAATGCTTTGTTAAAGAAATACAGGGTGTTCAAGTTTGGTAAAGAAAATCCAATTTATTAATTGTTGCCGAAAGACTGTAGATATTTGAATAAAATTCTGAAGGCGCTTGACGCCTTTTCATTTGAATTTACCAGTGGTGTCCGTACTAACACATAACTAGATCTTTCTGAAGAAAAAATTGATACGCCACTGTTTTGGATTCTCCATTCAATTTGAAAGAAAAAGAAGAATTTGTCTGTACGATTCAGTATTTGCGAGTAAAAAACGTAGTAAACCCATCTTGATACATTTACGACAGCGCTTAATTAATGAATTTATTGCCGCTGGTATTTCAATCGGATTTCGACGCATATCATTGCAGGTTTGCTGAATCCTTGAAACTAAGTCGTCTCTGGTACCTAATAGAGTAGCGCAGATTTTTTCCTTTGTATTTCCCCAAACATAAAAGCCTAGTGGATTAAGATCCGGTGATCTGGGTGGCCATTGGTCCAGTACCATTAATCACGTCACGATTCATATTTCTCCCTAGTCGACTTATGATAATTAATACTCAAACTGATCTTGTTCCAATTTCCCGAGGATTTTCCTCGGAAAATTTGCCACTGGCAAAATCTCATTGTTTTTTCAGCATCTCCAGGGTGTAAATCCTGAACGGGCTGTAGGTTATATGCGTGCATGTGGTCGTCTCGTAATGTTCTTAATATTTGAGACCATATAAATATGAAACCGGAATTGGACCTAAGATGGCCCTAGCTGTCGATGTGGTTATCACAGACCGAGTTATGTGCGCCATTTTATTGTTTTGACATCAGACAAAGATTTTCAACTCCTAACAGTATACGTTTCATACAACAGCATAGTGTATAATAGCGTTAAACATGTCGAATTTTGTGCCTGGAAACTACGATTTGCGGACACCATTGGTTTTCTGTTATCACTTGAAGAAAACTGCTGCAGAATCGCATCGAATGCTTGTCGAAGCTTATGGTCGGCATGCTCTTGGTAAAGTTTGAAGCCAAAAGCATCGTTGCATGGGGATGATGCTCAAACTCAAAAATAACTCGCGCATCAATTGAATGTGACACGAGAAGCCGTCTCCATACGTTTGAAAGCCATGGGAAAGATCCAGAAGATGGGATGGCGATGAAAAGTGGATATATTTTAAGAATCCCAAACGTGAAAGATCATGGGTAACACCAGTTGAACGAGCAACATCGACTGCTAGACCAAATCGAGCATGGAAGGTAGACAGTGCTCTGAATTTGGTGGGTTCAGACGGGTGTAATCTATTATGAGCTGCTAAAACCTGGCGAAACCGTTAATATTGAACGCTACCAATAATAAATGATCGATATTAATCGAGCTTCGCGTAAAAATGACCAGAATATCTAAGAAGGCAAACACATTTTGCTTCATGATTATGTACCATCTCACACAGCAAACCGGTCAACGAAACGATTGAGACGTTTAGTTGAGAAATACTTCCTTTTGTGACTTTAACATATTCTTTATTCAAGTACCAGTTTTACAACTTTTAACTCTACATCTCTTATTGATTTGAAACATAAAATAGAACAATTTTTGGCTTCTAAGCCGTGATCTGTGGGATCTGAATGTCACTTAAAATAATTAAATTTAGTAAAATTCATTTTGTCGTCCTAGTGACGACGGTCTTAACATATTTATTTCACAAGAGTCTTATAGCTAATCCGGGTCTTCTCGAAGCACCATTCTGCACCTCTTGTATTTTCTCGGTTCGTCTTCCTCGTAGTCTCCTAGGGTGTTTACCAATGGATTTGGGTGTTCGTCAACTTCTTGGAACGCTTTCACCGCTGTCTCTCTGATGAATTCCATCACACTCGGGATTTACAGATCTCGATGAAGCTGGGAGTTTCGCACATACCAAGGGGCGACCACGGTCATCCCCAATGCTTTGTTCTGCAGGACTTGGAACTTCAGGATATGACTTGCAGCTGCATATCCCCAGACTGTTAACGCGTATGTCATCATGGGACTGATGATGGTCTAGCCGCCTGTGGAGTGTGACTCCCAGGTATTTGGCCTTGTTGACCCACGGGATGGGTTGATCGTTCATGGTGATCTGCTCCTCGGGGTTTCGTCTTGTTCTGGACAGATAGAGGGCGAGCTCTTTTCTAGGTTTATGGTGATCACCCACTTGGTAAACCATTCTTCCAATTGGTTTGCGGCCTCTTGGAGTCTCCTAGTTACCAAGTGGGCCGTGTGATCCACATAGAGGGCTAAGCTCATGTTGGGGGTCTTCGGAACGTCCGAGGTTTAGATGTTAAACAGCAATGGCGCTAGTAGTGATCCTTGTGGTACTCTTGCTTCCATCCTCCTGGTGGAAGAGCGGGTGTCTCCTATGCGTACCACGAAAGGTCTATTTCTCAGGTATGACTGGACCAAGCGCACTACGGCATAGTTCTTCAGGCGTCGCAAGATGATCCCCCCTACAGTCTTGCCGATCGTTGACAAAAGACTGATGGGCCAATAATGCTGTGGAAAGTTAACAGACTTACCTGGTTTCCTGATGACAATCACATCCGCTGTTTCCATTTTGAGGAAAGTGTTGGAGCCGCAGACTCTGTTGGTGATTGATGCCAGCTGTCCAAGAGCTCGCTGAGAGAGGTTCTTCAGTGCTCTGTTGCTGATCTCATCTGGTCCAGGTGCTTTTCTCTCTTTTGTTCGAGAGATTACTCTTTTTAGCTCTTCAGTGGTTGTAAGTTGGATGATCTTCTCGTTGTTTTCGGCTAGACGTCTCCGGACATCTGCTTCAATACTCTCCACGTGGTCGAGGTCAGCTTCCACATAGTTCACCGTGAACTGACGTTCAAGGCTGTCTGCGAAGGTCTCTGCTTTGTCTGAAACAGAAAATACTATACCACATTCTCCTCGTATGGGTGGCATGGATGTCGTCTTTTGGCGTAGGATTTTGGCCATTCTCCACAGTGAATGGTCATCCTTTTCTAAAGATTCGGTCTTGGCGGCCCAGCACACATTGCGGTGGTCCTCCAAGGCTATCTTCACCTCCGTCGCCAGGCGGTTATATTCTGGTCAGTGTTGTGGGTCCCAGGTTCTTTGAAACCTTCGTCTGGCCCGTTTCTCTTCCTGATCATCTGACGGATGTCATCAGGGAGTCTGTCCAGTTGGCGTTTGGTTTCCTTTGTCCTCGTGCACGCTTCGACTGACTGGCGTAGAGCTGTTTTGAATACTCCGACGGCTCTGTCCAGATCGTCGGTCGACTCTAGCTTGCCCAGGGGCGGCAGGTTCTGTTGGACGTGGTCTGTGAAAGCATCCCAGTATGCTGACCTGGTCTTCCGAGTTGTTTCCTCGTTTGGTAAGTTACCTAAAAGGAGAAGAACTGGGATGTGATCTGATGTGAGATTAGGTTGTACGAAAGCAATACTTCTTTCATAACAGCGATGTCTAATACATTAACAGGCCTTCAGTTGTTATGGTGAGTTGGTTCTGGAGGTCCATCTACCACCAGGTCACCTTCGTCAGCGTAGCTAATTAGCATGTTTCCATTCGGGTTGCTCCTTCTGCTGTTCCACGATAGATGTTTGAAGTTGAGGTCACTGCAATCGTTGGAGAGTCAGCTTCAAACAGCTTATCCAGGTCTGATTGCAGTAGTGGTTGCTTGAGGGCCTTATACACTGAGATTAGTCTCAGGGTTCCTATTGAAGCAATTGGAGTGGCTGAGGATGTAGACGCTGCTGATGTGTCGCATTCACTAACGGACTTCCTTATCGCTGCCTCTTTCCGGAGGTCAGCTATCCGCTGTTGCACGGCTTAGGATATCTCGATGAGACGCTCTAGACTACTGTCGAAGATGTTGGACATTCTCCAGCTGTTCCGTATTTCGTCGACTTGTTAATCTGAAATAAAAAAATGTATTATAGAACGATTTCTCTAAGACAGTCCTATGGACATGTCCTCCAATTTTTTCCTACAAAAATTCAGTTACTTGTTGATACGGACACCACTGGTGAAACTATAAATAATATTTTCAGCACAACATACTCTCTGGGCAACAGTTAATGTCTTCAAAATTGATTCAAATATGTGCAGTCGTTTAGCAACAATTAATGAATTTGATTTTTTTAACCAAACGCCCTGCATTTCTTTAGCGAAGCATTTTTCGAATACAGTTGATAAAACAAACTCATATTATTTTTCGATTCTCTGTTATCTTCAAATTCTTAGCTATAAGTACTTGACCACCCTGTTTAGGTTAGGTGTTTATTCGGCTAATTAATTTTTTGAGTTCGCAATTCCGAAACGTCTTTCAGAGAATTTGGGGAATTACCGTTCAAAACAATTATTTTCGGTGGTGTGCACACTCTGGAGACATTTTTGTTTTGAAAAATTTCGTCCTCACTGAATATCCTTTATTTATTTTGTTGCCCTTTTCCGAATAGAATGAACTGTCGTCATGTTTATTCCATACCAAGCAGAAACACCGATTTGAAGTTGTGAACTTACGACCGGGACTCACTGACAGGATTTAGTGGAGAATCCGTTTGTGTTTAGTGTTGAATGGGTTCAGCTCACTGCAGAAACTTGGTGTTTCTGCAGTATTCAACAATGAATTCTGTGCAATACCGCCATATTATATATATTATATATTATTATATATATATATATATATATATATATATATATATATATATATATATATATATATAGGTGACTATGGGTGACATTACAGTTCTGTTAGATGGAAAGTTTCGGCAGTCTTTACCCGTAGTACCCAGGTACAAACAAGCGAACGAGGTAAAGTCGTGTTTAAAGTCGTCATAGTTGTGGAGTATCATACAGAAGCTCGCTTGAAAAAAATATGATTCCCTTTGAGAGCTGAACAGTTCTGAAATGTTGTTTTGAATGAGGAACGGCTTTTACCCTACAACTGATGGTGAAATTACTATTCCTCAATCTTATGATAAAGCCCACAAAATGGTTATGTGAACGTGATATTTTGACTTTGAAGTTGTTGAAGTACAATATGCCAGTGGATTCAGTACTACAAACTGATGATGCAGTAAACTATCCCGTGGAGTTCCTTAATAGTAGAAGTTCGGCAATTGAATTTCAAGACGAGCAATGAGTTTTGTACCCTCACAAGGGAACAACATTAGAACATTAGTAAATACGACTTCAAAAAAGTGAAGCAATCTTTTGCACTACAAATTTCATATTTAAGAATCTCTTATACTTTTTGTTCACCTTCATCTTTCAAATAAATCTCAAAATTATCGAAAATATTTCATTAATCACGAATGTATATCGACCATTAAAATATCTCTCCCGTACCGTTTTCCAATTAATTATTGTTAGCCGAAACGGGCAACAATGCCCAAGATTTAAAACATGCCAATAAACGCAATCCTATGACAACGTAATGATAGTTAACTGCGCGGAATGCCAGATACAAAAACTTGACAAGAATTCGCTTGTATGTTTTGCTTTGTTCCTCCCTCGACAACGATGCTGTCTTCGTTAGATTCGTTCACACGGAAAACCATAAGATTAGGCGGAATAAGCCAGATAAGGAGGTTTTCACTGCTTTAGCCTTTCCGGGAAATCTTGGTAACTACGTCACACTTCCCGGAATCCTAAACGCTAGAACGGAGATGAAAATCATACTGAAATCGGACAATTTGCTTTTTTGTGGTACATTTTATTTTCATACAGTTCTTTTTCGATGTATTTCAATGATTCGGTTTGAATTTTTCAGGAAACGTACTTGTATATAATTATCTTCTAGTAGACGTTTAAATAAGTTTTATTTTTGAAATTTCTTCTTGGAATACTTAATAATATGACTATACCGGGTGTAACTAAAACTAGAGCCACCCCTGTAACTTTTTTTCTATTGGGAATATTTTGATTAAATTTAGGAATCGGATAGAAGACAGCATTTTAAATTTGAATATTAATATGTTTGACATTTGTTTCCAGTTATGCCGGAAACGATACCAACTTTCGCTTTTCAAATGGGACACCCTGTATTTTTTTGTTTATTTCAATTGTTCATCTCATCCTACGACCTTTTGACATATTTTTGAAAGAAAAACAAAACACAATATTTTTTTTGCAATTTTCATCTATCGTTCTAGAAGTGAACAGTGACACTTGGCTTAGCTCAACTTCTCCCATCACGAAAATCAAAGATTGTATCTGAAAATTTAATTGGTCATTTTTTTTACAGGATGTCAAAGTTTTAAATTTCAGTTTTTCCTCGAAATGTAGACAACCATATCGAACCTAACCTAACCCGGTATTACAGAAGCAGTATTTTTTTTATACCACTCACGTCACTCTATTCTTAACGGTTCCGGAGTTCTAGTCAACATAGAAAACAGTTGTGCCAACTTAGGAACAACAAAACTTGTGACAGTCGTTTTAAGCGGATTCTTTTAATGATGAATTCCTGGTATTTTTCGACAGAATGTATATTGCCACAAACCTATACACGTTTCGCTCTATCCCCTATAACAAGGTATGAAGAAGCGCTTAAAAAAATAGGGAGAGTGCGAACTGTAAATGAAACGTTAAGGCGACAAATATTGGAGAAACAGAGGAATACCAAAATGACAGAGTTTATGAAATGATGTTTTAAATTCAAACAGAAGTAAATAGTATTGTTGAGAAGACATGCGCAACAACTATAATAGATTCTAAGAAGAAACAAACCAGCTGGTGGAATTATAGTATTGAACAAGAAGTAGCTAGAGAGAAAAAAAATATGGAGAAGGTATCTAAACGACAGATGAGGAGAACGTTATGAGGAATATAAAGAGGAAAGATTGAAAGTTAAAAACTGGTCAGAGATGCAACAGCAATCATCGAATGATTTTGGCCAAAAGTTGGGAGCTGATAGTAAATCTAACCAAAAATGTTCTATAAAGTGATTTGAAATTTGAAAAAACGAAAACAGAGATATGATCACTCGCATTAAAACAAAAAAGAGTCATAAACAACAGTAAAGAGAAAATGGAAAGGTGGAGATTGTATTTTTATAAAATATTAAACACAGTTGAGGATCCACAACAAGAAAAGAATTAGCTGCTAGAAGAAGAAATTGAAGAGCAACAGTAACTCAAAGAGATGGTACAAGTGAAGAACATGTTGAAAAAGCACTAAGAAAATTGAAATATATGATAGTGAACAGAAAGAATTTATTGACAATGCTGTTTAAAAGTAGAAGATTGGCATTAAAATACTCATACTGAAGAAGAGGGAAAGTGGCAATTGTGTGAACTATAGGAGAATCACCTTCAGAGGATTGTAGCAAAATTATACGAAAGGATTCTAGGAAATAAATTGAGAAATCTGGTGGAGACTAAACTAGAAGAACTGCAAAGTGACTTCAGACCTAGTAAAAGTATACAGGGCCACATTTTTACTGAAAAGTAGCAGAAAGAGAAACGTCGAAGCCAAACTAAAGGAATGCACATAGCATTGATCGATTTGAAAAAGATTTTCGACAAAATCCTAAGAAACACAGTATCGGTTTAAGGAAACCATAATTTATATAAGAACTGAGAATTTGGGAGTGAGTCAGAAGCATTCGCAGTAAATGAAGATTGTTAGATAAGGAGGTTTTCTGGGTCATTTAGTGTTTACAGTTGTTATGTACGAAATGATAAGAAATATTAAATCAAGAATTGAAAAATAAACCGTGGGTTATTGCAGCATGCAAAATTTTGTTTTGAAAGAATTTACAGCAAGTGAGGGAATTCAAGTATTTGGGGGAGATAATACAAGATGATGGAGACATGGGAGAGAAAAATAATCACTGCCTCGAAATTGTATTACTCTTTTTCAAATTCGTTTGTTGGAAGAAGGGAGATAGGTAAAAAAACAAAATTGACGATATGCAGGACAATATTCTGGTCGGTCCTCACCTATAGAAGTGAAAGTTGGGTAGTAGACAGGACACAGAATTGGAGACAATCAGCGTTAGAAATTAAATTCCTGAAGCGGAGGAAGTGAAGGGCAATGGAGGAAGAGGACGACCGAAGAAGTCATAGAATAACGAAGTGGCAAAATACTGGAAAAGAGTTAACTACATGGCAGAGCGCAAATATATATATTATGTAACGGTTTTTCTTCTTTGTCTGTTTACCGCGGTTATCTCCTCGGGGAAAGGGATCTGTTACACCTTTTCTTCCAGAACACTTTAGGGTGCTCTGGTAAGCTGCAGTTAGAGAAGAATTCGTTAATAGCTAAGGCGTCAGGGATAACCAAGAATATCAGTTTCCAAGTGGGCTCAAAGCACTTGTTCACTGGTTAGGAATCTTCTGGTTTGCTATAATTTCAACAGATCTTACTCGGAACTGATATGCCGAGAAAGGGTTTAAAGAAAGATCAGATGTTCTATGACTATATACAATGTAGAAGACAATGTTGCTTTATACAATGTATGTACAATCGGTATCAATTCAATAATAATGTAATATACCGGGTGAACAAAAGTCCCGGACCGGACAAAATTTTAAAAATAAAGCGTTCTTGTAAAAATGTTTAATACAAAAGTTATAGGGTCTTAAGTTATGCATCAGATAGCGGTATTTATATGACTTTTAATGGCGTTGTCAAGGTCACGTGAAGGTCACTTCCAATTTTTTAAATGGAATCCCTCACTTTTTATTGCACATTCATGCAGCCTGATTCGAGAGCTTTTCAAAACACTATGACAAAATAGTTTTTCGTTAAGTTTACTCCCCACAAAAATTGTCGCATCACCCTACTTTTACGATAATACTATTTAAACTTTTTAGGTTGGTCATTCAAGAGTCACTTGGTAACTTTCAGAAGCGTAAAATAAGAAGATATCATTCAAAAGAGATGAGTTTATGATGGAAAATATCAACAAAAAATTCTACCATCTTCAAACATTCGCGAAGAGACCAATCAACTAGCATCGAATGGTTACTAATCATTTTCAAAATCGAGTGTTTCCTCCCCGGCCCTAATTACTACCAGTATACGTCTCGAAGCCCTCAAACAAATTTTGAATGTACTCTTGAGTCACTGAGTTCCAAATTTCAGGAAGCAGATTTTCTAGTCGTTGGAGTGTTCTACAAGGCATCCTACGTTACTGAATTTGTCACCCCATGTTGTCCCAAACATGTTCTATGGGATTCAAGTCGAGACTTCTACAAGGCATCCTTGTAGATCAATGGGTAAAAGGGTAGAACATGGGGTTGAAGGATATCTGCGGTGAATCTGGCTGCCGTCATTCTTCCATTATTCACTAGGACTAACTCTGTTCAACCATGGAAAGAAATGCCTCACCACACCATTACTTAGCCCCCTCCGAAGTTTTCGGTTTGCCGGATATTGTATTGCGGATACCGTTCCCCAGGTCTGTATCAGGCATGCGTCTATCATTTGATACTAGACAGAACCTGGACTCGTCGGAAAAGAGAACATTCGTCCATTCTGGAATATCCCAATTTGCATGTTCCCTTGCAAACTGAAGTTTTGCAACTCGATGCTCTCTGGTGAAACGCGGGCCGGTAGAAGCCACCCTTGGTCTGATACCGTCTTCTCTGAGCCTGTTCCTAACAGTTTGCAATGAAATATGCACATTTCTGGAAAATGCAAGTTCATTTTGTAGCATTATAGCCGTACAGTGCCGAACTCTTAGTGCACTTAAACGAAGCCAACGATCATCAACTGGTGTTGTTATCCAATTTCTTCCCTGTCCGTTCTTCTTCCATATTCCCCTGTTTCGTGGAACCGACTAATTGCTCTTGAAATAATTCTTTGATTAATATTCAACAAGTTCGCCACGTAACGTTGGCTTCGCCCCTCCTCTAGAAGTGTTACCACTTCATAATCGCTCGAATAGCGCCCAGGACCTTCAGTAGCCATTACAGTAAATTCCAAGATTTTGTATGTTTCCTCCTCTCTCTTTTCCTTCGTTAATTTTGAATACTTTACACTTGTAAGTACTGCTTTATCATCAATGTTACGTCTTTTTGTAGTCTCAACTCTTGTTTTATTAATTTTACTTAATAGAATGCTTTCAAATGAAACGATTGAAGTAGATGGCTAATTATTATCATCTTTTATGGGAGCAGTTTCGGCAGTTTTTTGTCATTATGTGACCCTTCTCCAGTTCTTACTTCATTGTTCGTTTCTTCTTCGGTTTCCAAGATATCCAGGGGTTTAAATAAGGTACCCTCTGTATATCTCTGCAGTTTGTTTGGATCAAGTAGATCTTTAGGATATTTATCCCGGTCGTATGGGTAAATTCCCGTGTTTTTGAAGGAGTTCTTGATGGCATCTTCTGTTATGCCTAGGTGCCAGAGAGTAAAAATTTTGTCGCCAAATTCGCTCTTTGTCATTCTTTTCCGGTTCTCTCGCTGCCACATTATGAGTTCATGATTCTATCGAAGCTTCCAAGGCCCAAAGCAGCATCTATCCATAGGCTGCAACAGATCTGTGTGTGGTGGAAGTTTAACCAATGTTATATTGTTCTGTATTGCATATTCGATTTTACCTATGTCCAAGTGTGTGACATGGCCATCCATGATGACAAGAAGTGGTCTTTGCGTCACCATAGCACAAAATGTTGCGAACCAATTATTGAAGATTGCAGTGGTCATCCAACCTTTTTCAGAAACTGCATAACAGGTATTCTCAATATCATTAGAACCTTTCCGTTTATTCCAAAGTTTTTGGCCTTGAATTATTATCAAAGGTGGTACTAACTGTCCACTTGCGGAAATGCATACCATCGTGGTAATATGTTCCTTTCCAGAACCTTCGATTTTTCCGTGTACTTTTTGACCTTTTAGCAACTCCCTCGATTCGGTAAGGGCCCATGGAGAAACTACTTTCATCTAAATGAAAAATATGCGAATGCTTATTTTCTAAACCGACCTCAACGATAGTTTTATTGAGAAGTTCATAAAAACCATAAATATTAAAAGGATCACTGGCTTTTCTCCTACATTTCTCTAACTGCTCCATCTTTCTTTGGCTCAGACGGTTTCTCTTACAAAAAAGATGAAACCAATCATCGCCAGGTTTTTCGTCTCTAAAAACTGTTGGAATATCATTTTCCCTTACATAGGTTTGAACTACTGACTTTATACTTAGACTTAGACTTCTTTAGTTAGTGCGAACCCCCATTTAGCCATTATAGTTATTTTTTCTGTAAGATTCTTTCGTCTTCTCCGGACAAGCCCGGTTTGCTTCCTTGCCTCGAAACGGATTTGTTATTTAAGATGCGACTCAATTTGGATTTATCAATTCTAAAGCGTACTGCTGCCTTTCTGATAGTTAGCTTCTTTTGGTGTATTAGAGTAAGAGCTGTTCGCAAATCTTCCTCTGTATATCGTTTGGCTTTTGGAACATATGTTCGTGGGATTTTGATATGATATCTGAAATTCAGGTAAGTCTCAGATTTACCCCAAGTGTTGTCTCATATTTACCCCACAAGATGTCTCAAAATTACCCCACCACTTCAATGGAGGATGTCCCACCGAAAGACAGAATCAGACTGACTAATTCAACAGCACAGTGTTCTACTTAGGTATACCGATTGATCGCCATATGTGCCGAGCAACGTGCGCCCTCCAACCGCCATTAGTATCGAAAGTTAGCGACGTGGTTTTCAAAGTTTCAATGGGCAGAATATAAAGAATTTCACATATATTTTTTTAGGTCATTTACTCTATTGGAAAACTATGAACATATTCAAGGAGTATAATAGTACATCCACAAATTATTTTCTATTTTTTCAGCTTCATCAAGGATTCCGGCATTTGTTAAATATCATTGCCTTATTTTTACCCATAATTTTGTATGTCTCAATTTCACACCACTTGACCCTAATTAATATGGGTACTAAATGTCAACTGCGGATCCAAATGAACTTAAAGATACTTAATATCGCTCACTTGTTCTACAGTGTCATCCCCAATACTAATTTTCAAGTTTTCATCTTTAAACATCCTACAGTTCTGCCGTGATCCAAATACAATGAACTTTGTCTTTTGTGAATTTAACTTTAATTCCTTGAGAGCAAGCCAATTGTGAAAAATATTCAATTGTCTATTCAATATCTTAATAATATCAACATAGTTCGAACCAGAGACTGATATAAGGGTATCATCAGCATACAAACTCACAAAACAGTCACATAGATACTCACTCAGGTCATTAACATACAATATAAACAACAATGTCCCCAGTATACTCCCTTGAGGCGCACCATTTAGTATTTTAGCCTCAGATCAGAGATTCTCACCGATTTTTGTCTTTTGTGTTCTTTCTTGTAGGTAGTCTTCTATCCATTCAAGTACCACTCCCATCACCACGTAACTACGACACACTTCAATCAATTTGTCTCTATTAATAGTTTCAAAAGCCCGTTTTAAGTCAACAAAAACGCTTACACATATTTTGCCATCATCAATATCTTTCTTCCAATTAGATAGCACAAACTGCAATGCACTTTCACATGAGTCTCTCCTACGAAATCCAGATTGATCTTGTAGAATATTTTATTTTTCTCCAGATAGTCACTGAGCTGTTCATGAACTGAACTTTCTATAATTTGTTCAATTATCAGTAATAAATTTTTGGGTCTGAGTTCCTCAGCTGTCTTTGGATTGTCGACTTTCGGAACGGGTGTCACAACAGATATTTTAAAAGCGGAAGGTAGTTTTCCAGTCTGAAGTTATGTATTAACCAAATTTAGCAAAGGATATCCCATGATAGGAAATAAATCCTTCAATAGTTTAGAGGTCAGAATTCCATCTGCCGAAGCCTTATTTTTAAGACCTTCAATCGTACGTTTCAGTTTGTTCAAAGAATTTTGGAAAAGGATTCAAATGAACATTGCACCTTACGTTTAACTTCTTTGAAAACCTGCTCTAGTTCTGGTATAGAGGAAACAATCTGCTTTATACTATCAGAAAGAAAGGAATTCAGAGAGTCTTCAATCGCTCCACCTTGGATCTGCAAATAAAGAAGTGGAAAATCAAGCTATCACTGACTATTTAATTGGGTTTAATAATTCAACTAGCAAAACCTATGACTGAACGGCTATAACCTATGTCTGAAATGGAGAATTGAACGGGACTCTATGAATATCATTGCAGCGTGTGTAGGGGGAACAGCACTCTGGGCCTGGTAGGTACTTCCAAATCCGTAAACTGCGTGCGGGAGAGGGAACAGCATATCACGTAATAGACAGCTGAGAAATTTCAGTCATCTATGAGGAAGTTCTTGCCCAGTATTCGTGGGGAAACACTTCCAGACCAGTATACTTTGGGTGTTAGGGGAACATTCACCTAATATGGCTTCGGTCGACCTTTTTCTTTTTCCTAAACTCAAATTACAACTTCGAGGAACTCATCTGAATCATTCTATCGAAGTAGAAGGAGGTCATTTCAATCATTTAATTTGATTTTTGGTATTGTCAAATTTTCGTTGAAATACAAACTTTCGTTATACTTGAACTGTTTGTATGATGTTCATACATACATACATACTATCTTTGAATAGAGAATTAAAAAACCTTTCCAAAGATATGTCACTCCAACCACTTTCTCTGTAATTAATTTTGACTTAGATACTATATATACTGGATGATTCAACAGTGGCGCGGTGCTCTGTAGCTCGTACACTCTTGAAGATTTCATTTTTGTTCGAACGGTATTGTATTTAGAAAGTAGAAATCTACTTCAGCAATTTATTTTAAAGTAAACAGGGTGTCCCAATTTTCTATAGAAATATCTCGGTTTTTTCAGATTGGAAGACCACTTTTATGTTGAAGATTCAAGAGCGTCCTAAACTCTGTTATAATGTCTTTAAATAATAAGTTTTTTGTGAGTAGTTTCGTCACAATACCTTTTTTCCGTAAAAATTCATGAAAATAGGCTCTCACATCATCGCATGATCCTTCGGCCAGAGAGGATGAATCCTTTTTTCCTTTCGTTTTCCTATTGCCCAAGGATAGCTTTATAGATGAATTGAAATAGATTATCCTCATTATATACAGGAGTGACTCAGAAAAATTATTGAATATTGTAATTTTGAAAATATCATATCTTGATTTTTCCAAATGGAACACCCTGTATTTTATTATTCATGTCAACGCATAAAATATTGTGCTATATTTTTGCATAAGAAAACTTATCATTATCTTCAACCATTTTCGAAACAAAAAAAATAAACTAAAATGATCAGAGTTTGCGAAGAGTTAATTAGTACATATCATTATACTTGATCAGAGAAATGGAGATATTTTAAGGTAGTCGTGTATGTAATACGTGATAAATAATTGATCGATGAAGCCTGAACTACGTGATAGTTGATATTCATAATGAATAATAAAATAAAACAAGTTACTATGTTTTAACTATCACTAATTTATTGATGTATAGAATGAAAAAGTTTTCACATTGGTTGGACCGGTTTCGGACATACGTCCATTATCAACAACAAGCTAATGAAAACTCTAGTCCAATGTAAAAATTTTTTCATTCTTTACATCAATAAATTAGTGATAGTTAAAATATAGTAACTTGTTTTATTTTGTTATTCATTATAAATACGTAATAGATTGGTTTTTGGTTAGATGATCTACAAAGTGTTGAACTATCTCAATAAGTGTTCGAAACGTTGCCCGTTTATTTGTAGACACAACTCAATCCTTTTGAGGAAAGACCGTTGAACTCTCGACAACATTTGTGGATTAACTGACTGAAAGGCGTCGACTATTCTCTGTCTAATATCCAACTGTGTTGTAGGAGGAATCTGCTAAACGATGCCCTTTATATAACCCCACAAGAAAAATTCTAGACTTGTAAGATCCGGAGACTTAGCTGGCCATCTAACAGGACCCCCACGTCCTATTCATTTGTTTAGAAATACATGATTCAAATTCTCCCTAACCTGATGTGAGTAATGTGCCGGTGCTACATCCTTTTGAAACCACAAATCTTGTTTTATATGCTCTGGTACATCGGCAAGTAACATTGGTAGATGATTTTGCAGAAAATCTAAAAACATTTCACTATTAAGGTGCCCGTCGAAAAAGTGCGGCCCAATTAGATATCCATCTAATATAGCGGCCCATACATTCAAGGACCAACGATGCTGGTGATCTATTTGTCTTATGAGGTGTGGATTTTCCGTGGCGTAATAATAAATGTTGTGCCTGTTAATAAGCCCATTCTTGTGGAAAGTTGCCTCGTCCGAGAAAAGAACTCTGCTAAACATATTTGGATTTTCCGCTACTTTGTCACTTGCCCAATTGCAAAAATTGATTCGATTTTCATAGTCTTGATTGTTCAGTTTCTGGTGTAGCTGTACATGATATGCATGAAATTTATTCACTTTCAAGATTTTCTGGACGGAAGTTTGACATATCTGTTAACTGAGAAATCTCTTTTGGCTTTTATATGAATCCTCTGTCACTGCCAACAAAACTGATAACTGGTTGTCTTCAGTTGTAGCAGTTTTTTGTTTTTCCTGTTTTTTGTAAACGATATTACCCGTTTCGATAAACCTAATTAGAAGTTTTTCAAAGCATCTTGCATCAGGATGCCTCTTATCAGGAAACCTTTGTGCATAAACTCTACTTGCCAACAAAGAATCTCTATCGCACTCACCTAGAATAAAAATCATATCAACCATTTCTTCTTTGGAGAACTTCATGGCAGTCAATTGAGAAAATTGGGTTCAAACTTCACTTTAACAATGTTTAATAACGCAACACTGATAAGTTCACCATGTAAAATGCAAAATATGATATGTCCGGACACCTAACAGAAGGCACAAATAAAAAAAATGTCTACACATACCTCGATTTACGTTTTAATCATCTTGATTTCATCATACGTTAAAAGAATTATCTTGTTTAGGTTTCATTTTTACCTCTTGAATCATTACAGAAAAAAAGCTACTGTACGAATAATGATGTTCATGAGTTTGATACGGTTTGTAGAATTTTCATAAAAAATTTTTACCAATAATGGAATATTTCGAAAATGATGGAAAATGAAGATAAGGTGACTTCAAAATTCAATAATTTTTTTGAGTCACTCCTGTATAAAATGAGGATAATCTATTTCAATTCATCAATAAAACTACCCTTGGGCAATAAGAAAACGAAAGGAAAATAGTATTCATCCGATCTGGCCGAAGAAGCATGCGATGATGTGAGAGCCTATTTTCATGAATATATGAATATATTACTTAAAGACATTATAGCAGAGTTTAGACCGCTCCTGAATCTTGACCAAAAAACTGGTCAAAAATTCGAATAATTTTATTAGGTACTGATGGGGATAGGAGGTTGAGTTTACATGCTCCTAATCAACTCAGAAATCGGTCCCCTCCAATCAAAAAGTGACGTGTTTCAGCTTTTTCCGCCGACATCAGTCCATCTTAAAATAGGGGATGGCGAATTTTCGATGGAACACATTGTATATTGAATCTGTTTGAAAATCTTGAATTGATTTCATTGCACCTACCTACGATGAATATTTCCCAAGTCTTATCTAATTTGGACCTACATAACATAACATCAATCTTATTGTATCGCATTCAAATTCAATGCAGAGTTGAGCCGATTGTAGACTGATTATATTCACTCTGCAATAATCTTATATAACAATACAATCCGTTGAAAAAATATGAAAATGATAGGTTATTTGATTTATCTCATTCATAAACATGAACGCGACAGGGAGAAGAATTGCCGAAGGAATTACATTACATTCTGCCTCCATTCGATTGAAAATATGGATTTACTTGTAGAAGAAACCGTCGAATGTTCGGAAAAATGATGAATTGCCCTTAATAACCAGTGACATTTTGGAAAATCATAGATAATATGAGGCTACTAGAAGTTATATACAGGGTGATTACCGAAAGAGTGCACTTAGAAATACTGTAGTTAGTCTTCACCTAGGTAAGTCTGAATTGAGGCCCAAAAACTAAGGTAGGGCTATACGTTGTATACTAGATATTTGGGATGAATATATATATATATATATATATATATATATATATATATATATATATATATATATATATATATATATATATATATATATATTGGAGAACCAATCTTCATTTAAATATTTCAAAACAATCGTTAAAATCTGAAGTAATTCCTATCAAAAGAGGCATTTTTCAAGGTGATTCTTTAAGTGCTCTTTGGTTTTGTCTTTGCCTCAATCCATTATCTCATAAATTAAATGCTACTAGTTTCGGCTTCAAAATAAAGAGTCTATTAACTGAATTCAAATTAAGTCACTTAATTTATTTAGATGATATTAAATTATATGCCGGAACCAGATCTCATTTAAAAAGTCTACTTGAGATTACTTTCAACTATTCCAATGATATTCATATGAAATTTGGGCTTCAAAATGTAAAAATCTTTCTATTGAAAAAGGAAAGATCACCTCTGATTATATAAAGATTTCCAATATCGAAATCGAGCCAATGCATCAAGGAGATACATATAAATATCTTGGATTTTGTCAAGAGAAGACAATTAACCATAGCAGCACTAAAGAAAATATTAGAAGTTCATAATACAAAAGACTTAGAATTATCATCAAGAGTTATTTAACTAGTAAAAACCTTTTCAGAGCTATCAACTCCTATGCTGTTCCTATTCTTACATCTTCTTTTGGAATTATTAAATGGTCTAAAACTGATCTAAATGAATTACAATGTCAAACGAGGAAAATGCTCTGTAAATATCATAAGCACCACCCAAAGTCAGCTGTTCAGAGAGTTACACTACCTAGACATCTTGGAGGTCGTGGATTAATTGATTTGAATAATCTTCATAGTAAACAGATTTTTCATCTACGTTCCCATTTTCATGATAAACAGAGAACGACTAAATTACATGATATTGTTGTTGCTTCAGATTATAATCTTACACCTCTGAACTTGACAATGCAAAAGGTAGATTTTGATATATTTGATGATAATTCTAAGAGAGAAAGTTGGATGCAGAAGGAATTACACGGAAAGCACCCTAAAGAATTGAAAAATGATTATATTGATGAAATTGCATCGAATAAATGGTTAGTATCTGGAGAATTGTTTGCTGAAACAGAAGGCTTGGCAATTGCGATCCAGGATCAGGTTGTATTCACGAGGAATTATAGAAAACACATCATCAAACAAAATATAGATGATTCTTGCCGTAGATGTTTCTGTTCTTCAGAAACAGTTTTTCATATATTATCATCTTGCTCAGTCCTTGCTTCAACAGATTATTTAGAAAGACATAATGCCGTCGCTAATATTATTCACTTTAATCTAGGAATTAAACATGACCTAATTCCCAAAGAAAAAATTTCACAAATATGAACCTGAGATTATTTGTGAAAATGACAAATATAAACTTTATTTTGATGAAACAATTCTTTGCAACAGAGCTGTAAAACACAATAGACCAGATATCGTTCTTAATGATAAACAGAATCAAATAACATATATAATTGATATTGCTATACCCGACACACATAATATACAAAATAAATACAATGAAAAAATTTCTAAATATATGATGCTTGGCGACGAGATTAAAAAATGTGGAAAATGAAGAAAATATTTATTCTACCGATTATTATTTCTACAACAGGCGTTATTCCTAGAAATCTTCACAAAAGTGTTGAGATTTTGGGTCTGAAGAAAAATTTGTTTGAACAGTTACAAAAGATAACAGTCATCAAATCTTGTAATATTCTTCGTAGGTTTCTTTCCGAAAATAATAATGAGGTAGAGTCATAGGTTTTCTTTAGTTTATACTGCTCAGAATCTCATTTCATATTTTATTTATTTGTTTATATAAATGTAATATAATTAACTGACAATTTTGTCATATTTATATTCAGAGCAGTATACTATTTGATCGTTCACCACTTCACATAAAGGAAACTATTAATGAGTAACATTCAGTGTTACTTGACTAAGGTCCGTACACTGGATTTTTCCGGGAGAAAGCCTCTGACACTACTCGTTGGTACATTGATATCATTGTCTGATGATGCTATAGTATGTATATATTCTGGTAGATTGATATATTCTCATAACATTTAACGTTATCCTAATATATAATTACTCCAGGATATGTTTCGATTATAATCATTGCCTGGCAATGGTATTAATTACCGGGTGGTGGATTTATATTTTTCATGAAATCAGTTTGATTGCATGAACAGATATATGGGCAACTCGTCGGGGTAAAACCCTATATATATATATATATATATATATATATATATATATATATATATATATATATATATATATATATATATATATATATATATATACATTGATATCATTGTCTGATGATGCTATAGTATGTATATATTCTGGTAGATTGATATATTCTCATAACATTTAACGTTATCCTAATATATAATTATTCCAGGATATGTTTTGATTATAATCATTGCCTGGCAATGATATTAATTACTGGGTGGATTTATATTTTTCATGAAATCAGTTTGATTGCATGAACAGATATATGGGCAACTCGTCGGGGTAAAACCCCTATATATATATATATATATATATATATATATATATATATATATATATATATATATATATATATATATATATATATATATATATATATATATATATATATATATATATATATATATATATATATATATAGACGATATCATATATATATATATATATATATATATAATTCTGCGCAGGAGACGAGCATCATATCCCTTACACCACCGAGCCGGCCATGCAGATACTATCTATTTCGGCTACCCACTAACTACTAAC
Organism: Cryptolaemus montrouzieri; assembly: GCA_013387265.2. Classification (NCBI taxonomy): domain Eukaryota; kingdom Metazoa; phylum Arthropoda; class Insecta; order Coleoptera; family Coccinellidae; genus Cryptolaemus; species Cryptolaemus montrouzieri. The sequence continues at coordinate 25,239,628 of JABFTP020000144.1, read as the reverse complement.
AGGTGGCATGAGAATTGAGAATTTCCGCATTGGTTCGAGAAAGTTCTGGTTCTGGTTGTTTTTCTAGCCCAGGGGTTTCCAAATTTTGAAGCCTTAGGAACATAATATTTTTTTCGTAACCTTCCAAGGGCCAAAACAATTTTAGTTTTTCTGCCCACCTAAGCAAACATAGGCGTTTTGCATTTCAATTACTATTGATTGTGTATTCAGTATATTGTGACAAGTAGGGACATCTAGTGGCGAGTAGTAATACTATACAGGTCTGTGATGCAGATACTATCTATTTTGGCTACCCACTAACTACTAACAGGTGACATGTTTGGGAATTTCCGCATTGGTTCGACAAAGTTCTGGTTCTGACTAGTTTTTTCTATCACATCTAGATGGTAGTAACTGCATAGGTATAAAAATGCTAGCGGCGCCATTGTGAGTCAGTTTGCGTGGGAAAGGCGGAGGAAGCGAAACTGCTTATCGTAAAATAAAGTATCACCCGTGCATAAGTAAGAGTATTTTGATTAGATTGGTTTTATGTTTGATTTATTAGTATGAAAAAGAAGCGAAAAATAGACAGTGAATGCAGAACGTTTCAAGATAAATGGAACTTTCAGTATTTTGTGATTGAGTGGAATAATAAGGCGCTATGTCTAATTTGTATTGAAACCATAGCTGTACTCAAAAGATATAACATTAATCGTCACTATGAATCGAAACATCTTCAAAATTACCTAAATATACAGGAAGTTTGCGGACGGAAAAGTTCGAAACTTCGTAGCGCGGACTGAAATCGCAGCAATGTTTGTTTACCAAAGCAAATGCTAAGCAAGAGTCTTCAACTCGCGCCAGCTTTCGTGTAACTCTTGAAATTGCAAAACGTTGAAAACCATTCACCGATGGAGAAATGATAAAATACTGCTTGATTGCAGTAGCGGAAGAAATATGCCCCGAAAAGGTAAATTTATTGAAAGGTGTCAGATAGTCAGCAAATACCGTGACTCGCAAGAGTAAGACATCGCAGAAAATATATCATCTCAAATGCCTGACAAAAATGGACATCATGAGTGGTTTCGCTAGCCTTGAATGAGTCAACGGATGTGTCAGATACTGCTCAGGTGTTGATTATTATTAGTGGAGTAGATAAAAGCTGTGACGTGTAGGAAGAACTGTTTGATATTGATAGTATTCACGGCACGACAACTAGAGCAGATATTTTTAAGGGAGTTGAAAATGCCATTGATGAGAAAAATCTTCGATGGAAAAACTTAAAATGTATCACCAGCGATGGAGGCACAAATATATGTGGAAAAAATATAGGAGTGGTCGCACTTGTGTCAAAGGCTGTAGAAAATGATGGTGATTCAAAACCATTAGTCTTACATTGTATCATTCATCAACAGTCCTTGTGCGGAAAATGTTTGGATTTGTCTGAAGTTCTAAAACCAGTCATATCAGTTGTTAACTTCATCAGTTCCACAGGACTGAATCAACGACAATTCCGCGAGTTAATTGAAGAGATTGGAGAAAATGACTTGCCGTATCATACTGCCGTACGCTGGCTTAGTTGCGGAAAATTCCTTGAGCGTTTTTGTGAACTTCCAGCAGAGATCGAGATTTTTTTGTATGAGAAGCATCGCCCTTGTGCTGATTTAGGAAACAGTGAATGGCTGTGGAAATTAGCATTCTATGTTGATTTGTCAAATCATATGAGCGAACTAAATTTGATATTGCAAAAAGAAAATCATCATCTCCCTGATTTATACACCAATATCAAAACGTTCAGGCAGAAAATAATACTATTTCAATCGCAACGACGTAGAAAATGTTTCACTCATTTCAAAACATATGAAATATTCAGCCACATTACATAGACTGAATTTTCCGTCGATTTTGCAGTCGAGACTGAAAGTGCTTCAAAGATAAATTTCGATTCACGTTTCTCAGTGATGGCGAATGGAATTAGGCTTTTTCAAAATCCTTTTGATTTTGACGCTGGGACCCTGGCTCCGGAAGTCCAAATGGAAGTTATTGATTTACAGTGCAATGACATGTTTAAGAACAAATATCAAAATTCATCTTTATTGGAATTTTACAAGAGTCTTCCACTGGTACAATTTGATAATTTGCATAATTTTGCTCGTGGGTTTTCTGTATTTGGTACTACGTACTTGTGTGAGAAAACGTTTTCCAAGATTAAGTACACAAAGAACGTTTACAGATCTAAATTAACTGATGAGCATCTTCTAATAATTGGTAAAAGTAAAATTAATCAACAACTATAAACAATTGTCGCTGGAAAATCACAATTATATAAATCTCGTTAGTGTTTTTTTGTTAGTGTGATTGATTTCATTTTAATTATTTGTTAGAATATGCTTAAGCTGAGATACTTAAGCTTAGGTTTCTGCGAGATAATTTCTGTCGTAAAGTTTTACCTTGCAAGTAAATAAAACCGAGTAAGTATCATTCTGTATTTTCATTTTCCTGCGTTCAACTTATCACAGAAATAGTAACAACAGTAAAACATTGGCTGTCGTGGGACAGACTGATGATACTAGTCTTAAGCTGTCGCGGGCAGGATTGATGGCACTAGTGGGCCGGATTTGGCCCGCGGGCCATAGTTTGGAGACCCCTGCTCTAATGATATGAAGGCGACATGTCCGATTCTCCTAAAAAACAAGCGACCATTTGCTTCGAAGTGCTTTGTACACGAACAACTTTTCTTGTGTTTGGCTCGTCTTGAAAGACCCATACTTTCGGTAGTTGTTTAGTTTCGGCCTCGTATGAATATATCCATGATTCGTCGCCTATAGCGATTTTGTAAACGTCTTTTGAAGCACTGCGATCGAATTTTTTCAACATTTCTTTGCACCTTCATTTGAGCAATTGGTAAGATGTGTGGAATCCAACGCGAACAAATGACAGCTAAATATTCATGCAATATTGAATGAAGCTGGTGGAACTGGTAAGTCCCATGGCGATCATCGTGTATCATTTCGTCAAAATACACGACGCAGTTGTCGGATGGGAGCTGTCAACAGTAAAAATGCCAGAGGCGCAAAATTTGGATGGCGACCATTCCATTTGAAAATATATAGAAAACTGAAAGAAATTTATGTGTTGTCGTCACTTAGCGGCCAGATGTGTGAGTTTAATAATCTATCGATTAAGATTCAAGATCACGAAATCAGTTCAATGAAGTGGCCTGCACGAAGTCCAGATCTCAATCCCATCGAACATGTCAACCAGCCATAAGCAACCAGCATGTGCTGGTGGATTACTGGAAAAGCAATTCTTCTACATATCTAAACTTTTTCTGAATAAATTTGAATTTTCCGTTTTGTGCGTTATTTCATGGCTCACTGTAGTTAGGCCTAAATGGATTGTCCTGGGCTAAAACAATATATCCTAACCCTAAATCTTTCGAGTCTAGGGCAAGCTAATTCGGCTACTTTCGGTTTTGGACGGTAATTCATAAAATGCATACTTCAAGCATGTACAAAAACCACATCATGATAAAACACGAATTCAATATTTTTTGAAAACTATTGAGTGAGTGTTTTATCCAAATAATTTCGCTATATCATTACTAGTAATGTGAAAAAGCCACACATCGAACTGCCAATACTATTGGGTATATAACTTTGTTTCGATATTATTTTATAATATAATTTTCTCTACTTAATTTTCAAAGTTGATGATTAAAATGTTTCAATCATATGTGAATAATCTTAACATTCTTTCCTTTATTCCAGGAAATGCAATGTTACATCGCAAGGCCCAGAAAGCTGCCGTTTTCTATGTTGCGGCAGAGGTTACAGGACAGTAGTTGAAGAAAAAATCGAAAGATGTCAATGCAAATATTACTACTGCTGTTATGTCAAATGCAAAATATGTCGAACTACCAGTCTGCGACATGAATGTAGTTAAACTTTTAGAGCTTTATTGGATGTATCTACATATCCTTATAGATATAATGAAATTAGCAATTTCATTAAAGCATTGGTGAAGGGTGTTTCATTTCGGCAGACAGACGTTAATAGTTTACAGTATTCATTTGGTTCACTAGAATTAATATTATATCTGCCAAATGTTCGCATCGATTCCGCCAACACACTCCCATTTTTCAACCTACCATTCATTTCCAAAGATCATGCGGCCTTTCAACTTTTCGTTTTAATAAATTCATGGTTTCAATGACTCTGTGACATTTCGGGATTTCTCGTTGAGACCACCGATGCAGAATCATTCCGCATATATAATTTTTTCAGAATTTCCTCTGTCTTTGAAGTGACATGGCGTTCCTGCAAGAACTAGTAGATTGATCCATTAAAGCATAGATCCAAAGAAACAAAATCCAGATATATTGCCAAAACATAGAGTTAAATATTCAATTTCGACGCCCTGAAATTAGTCACATGATTTGACCTAAAAAATGGGCTATTGATTCAAAAAGTACAAAACTACAACACATCAAAATTTCAGAAAATTCAACTGAAAGTTGTAGACTGGAACCTTTGGCGTTGTATCACACCAAAAACACTGTAAACCACTTAGCCATAACTTTATTTCAAAACTCGACTATGTTGGCATCATCAGGAAATGATAGTACACTTAATTTAACTCTCTTTAGAAGCTTTCGGCAATCCATCGTTCTGATTGGTCGAACGCGTTATTAGTGGGCGTGTCTAATCTAATAAACTGTAGAGTACATTGAACGGAATCCTTGTTTGGTGGCTGCTTGAATTTCATTTGATAGCGTTCAGTGTATCCTGGTTTTCTACATTTTTATCAATTTTATATTCTAAAAATCTATTCTATGGTCTTGATCAAAAGCACGTTGGATAATGGTAGATTTTTCGAAATGTCCGCTTCATGTTCTTTTAATCTGATTTTATTTATAATAAGAGTGGCATATATGATATAAATTGTAACGATTGTGACAGAAAGAAAGTTGGGCAAACTGATAGATCAATTAAAACCAGATTAAAAGAACATGAAGCACATTTAAAATACGGACGTACGGAAAAATCTAGCGTTGTCCAAAATGCTTTCGAGAGTGTAAAACTGATGAAAAAAAAATTTTGAAAGTACCTGTTTGCACTCTGTAAGGAGTGGCATAATTTGATTTTGCTATGACGTAAGATTCAACAGTACATATATTATTTATTAGGAGTAACTACACTGTTCGCCTGATAGCTCGATTTTATAGACGAAGAGTTGAATTCTTACTTTCTTAACTTAAAAACATTTTGAGTTATATTAGTCACAGATTGTGAGGGGGTAGAGGGTTAGAGTTCGAAGACACGTCTATGTCTGACCACAGGTGGCACCTTGATATGGTATGGTATTGAGGATACCGTGCAGTATCCATATAATAACATGAAAACATCCACTGAACAAGCACAGAGGTCCGATTCCATTCAGTGTAGTCTACAGGGTGAGATGGATGATGAACAATGAAAAGATTTCAAAGGCGGAACTTGACGCGATAAGGAAAAGTTGTTGGTCACGAACCGATACCCCTCCACAACAGAGGCCTCGCTCAGGAAGAGGGTCAGTCATCAACGCGGTAGCAGATGATTCTGAGAATTCCGGTGATGTAGAAGTAGATAACATCAACGACCATCTAGCACGTAATCTGTTGAAATATAAAGGAGCAACTCCGAGCAGTAGACCCAAGATCCCGAAAATGACTCAATCGAAGGAAATGATGGGAAATGTTGAGACAATCAATAATTTGATTCGAGAACAAATGGATGATGTCTCCACGCTTGATGACCTGGTAGACAAGGTCTACGCTGGGTAAGTTAAAGTGTGTGAAATTCACGGAACTCTACCAACTGTTGAACGAGAAGAGAGGAAAGGTAATACTGAGCCGTGGAAAGTCCGCCTAGAAGGAAAAATCGTTAAGATGAGAAAAAAAATTGGTATAATACATACTTACCTCAAGAGGTCTGTCCGTCAAGTGGCATCTGAGTTCCGCATTAGAGCTAAGGATCAATCCTTCGACAGCAAGATGAAAGTCATTTGCGACAGATTGAAACAAAAAATTAAGGCTTTAGGAAAAAGGTCACGAAGATATAACGAACGTGTCAAGAGATTTAAGAACAACAAGCTCTTCTATAAAAACAGAAAGCAATTTTTCCGGAGCCTTTAGAACACTGAAAGCAAAGACGGTACTCCTCCCACTCAAGAGACAATTCACAAGTTCTGGAGTGACATTTGGTTAGACGATACCCCTCACGACGATTCAGTATTCTGGATCCCCGAGGTTGAAGCAAAAACTCCTAAGCACGACATGGCAAATATCAATGTGACAGAGGAAGACATCGCTCGAGTCCTTAAAAGAACGAATAACTGGGCTGCTCCTGGAGCAGATAGATTGCACAACTACTGGTGGAAATACTTCACGTCCACACATGCTACCATTGCATCTCTGTTTCTGCGAGGACTGACACACCCAACCACAATCACTAAAGATTTAACACTTGGCATTACTCATCTACTGCCAAAGGGAGATATCTCTCAGGACCCTAACCTGTACCGTCCTATAACATGCTTGCTAACCATCTATAAACTCCTCACTGGAGTAATGGCCTTCCACATCAACGCCCACATTAGAGCGCACAATCTGATAGCACATGAACAGAATGGTTGTCGTAAGGGAGCAAAAGGCTGTAAGGAGCTTCTCGTTATCGACCAAATAATTACAAAACACGCAAAGTTAAAGAGGCGGAACCTCTCGGTGACCTGGATAGACTACCGAAAAGCATCCGATTCTGTCCCGCATTCCTGGTTGTTGAGAGTCTTGGGTATGTACGGTGTGTCACAGGATATTAGGGACCTTTTGAAGCACCTGATGAGCACTTGGCGGACATCCATACAAATTAAAACGAAATCAGGAGAAATCAACACTGATGAAATTTCTATCAAACGGGGTATATTCCCCTACTCTTAGACCTCTATGGTTTTGCCTCGCCCTGAACCCCCTGAGCAGCCTTCTGAACAACAGTCCCAATTCCTATATGTTCGATAGGAAGAGAAAGATCAGTATATCTCATCAGTTATACTTAGACGGCCTTAAACTTTACACGAGCTCGAAAGACCAGATGAAGAGGCAACTAGAAATGGTTAAGGCATTCAGTGAGGCGATACGTATGGAGCTCGGACTCGAAAATGTGCTGTTCTGAGTGTTGAAAAGGGAAAGGTGGTCAATGCATCACCAGGAATAACCTTGTATGATGAGAGTGTATTTCCTGCACTACCACCAGAAAAGGTTTACAAATATCTAGGTATTCAACAAGTTGAACTCAAAAGCTATGGTAACTGCACTCAACACTTGGGCGGTCCCGAGCATCACCTACTCATTCGAAGTGGTTGACTGGTCAATGAACAGACGCAAGCTCGATAAAAAAATTAGAGCCATGCTCACCAGGTAAGGCATGCATCATCCGCATAGCTCAGTAAATCGGCTTTATCTACCAAGGGGTCAGGGTGGTAGAAGCCTCACCAACATAGAAAATAGTCATGCTCAAAACCTGATGAACCTGAGGGAATACTTCGCTGGGAAGAACTTACCTTTCTATAGGTCCATCCGACGGCTAGATGATTTGACTCCACTCCAACTGGCTAGGGCAGAAATCAAATCCACAAGCTGTATCTCAGGTGAACTACAAGAGGAATGGATGTCGGAGGCACTCCATGGATGATATCCGAAAAGTCTGAAAGGTGACAATGCAAATAAAAAGGAATCACTTACTTACCTGACTGCGGGATACTTACACGCGGAGACTGAAGGAAGACTACTAGCCATTCAAGATCAAGTCGTGCCAACCAGATCATACCAGAAGCACATTGCGGGCCTTGCTGTTCCCTCGGATCTCTGTCGTCGTTGCTCACGTCATCCTGAGTCAATACAGCATGTCACTTCATCTTGCTCGATTCTTGCGCCAAAGAGTATCTCAACCGACATAACGCGATGGCTAAGATCGATCACCAACATATCGCATTGAACCTCGGACTCGGAAAGGTGAAGATGAAAAACCACTTGTACATGCCGGAAACGATAATGGAAGATCAACATTATAAATTGTACGGGGACAACCCTATTATCACTGACCGTCCAGTGCCACATAATAGGCCAGATATTGCTGTTTTCTTCAAAAGAGAAAAGAAAGCCATCCTTCTAGACGTGACAATTCCAGCGGACGACAATATGAGTAGAGCATACACCGAAAAAGTCGAAAAGTACCGTCACTTGGCCTTCGAGATAGAGGAAATATACTGATTGCAATCTGTCATAGATTATGCCACTTATAATATATGTCAACGACCTGGTCGAAATCCATCTCGCAGAGAACACCAAGAAATTGGGATTGGACACTTCCATCATTTCCGCAGCTCAGATGGACGTCATACTTGGCACCACCCATATTGTTCGGAGATTCCTCAATATGAGGTGTTTCAATTGTTTGGTGTTCATCTTGGCGAGTAATCGCCCGGTGAACACTCAATGCCTACCTGCAACTTCGGTGATAATATATATATATATATATATATATATATATATATATATATATATATATATATATATATATATATATATATATATATATATATATATATATATATATATATATATATATATATATATATATATATATATATATATATATATATATATATATATATATATATATATATATAATCATGCTGACTTAGTTAGCGAAGGCGACTTTTGAAATAAAGATTTGGCGAAATGGTGTAGTGTTTTTACTATGAAAGCTACTAATTGTGCTAACTGACAAACATGAAGTTTGAAATTTAAACGCTGTTTGCATAAAACATGTCCTTGCATTTGAAATACCTGAATTAGGGGTTACATAAACGAAGAAACAACTAATAACCTAGAAGTTTCCTATAATCCCAAGCCTCTTGCGATAAACAAAATCGCCAAAGATTTTAAATTTTATGTTGAATATTAAATGTGAAGTATCCAGATAATTGTAAAGGTGTCTAGATTTCCATGTTTTAATACGAAATTAAATATACTGGTGAAAAAATGCACCCTTCTCGATGTCTTTTTCGAAAAGAAAGTAATACTTTGAATGAGTTCCAGCTATTTTCTTGAGTTTTCAAGTCATTCGAAATTTAAATTTCGGAAGTTTCGTGTATGTTCGATATCTCAATATATAAATATAAATACTAGATTTATGTAATTTCAAAAGGCTTTCGTTTGTCTTTTCGAAGATAAGTAACAAGTTCAAAAATGTTTCGTTACCGCACTTTTGTTTGAAGAATTCAAAATATTCATAATAGGCTGATATTTACATTATTTGTGTTCTTTTGACCAGATATGCACAAAAATTCAACATGTCAGTTGAAGTGAAATCATGTAGTCTGAAATGATGTCAGATAAAAACAGGGGAAGTACAAAATTAATATTTGGTAATATTTGATAGTCTAAGAATTTACTTCTCAAAGATGAAATGTATGGGATAAAGTAGTTTTAATATGCACTCTTAGGAAATGCATACTTCCTAGCTGGACTTATTGGTCTCTTTTGAGGTGCCAGTTACCTCAGTTTCAGTGGACAAACAGCCCACCAGGCACACTTTTAGGGTTGCTATGACAATGAGAACCTGCGTTGTAATTACACGATTTTATATCATCAATTGCAGTACTTATAGTATACTTAATAAGAAATGCATTCAATTTTGTAATTATTATTCTAGTTATAGTGACTTACCGAAAGACGATTTTCAGTTAAATAGATAATGATTCTCATCCAGTGTCCATCCTTATTATCTGGGCTAAAATACAGAATTGCTTCATGTGAGCAGTATTTAGCTATCCGCAATTGCTGCGAAAGCTCACTTTTGCACGGAGTAAGTTGCCTACATCAAAATTTTCAATATCTTTACGATTAATCTCTTCATTAATGTCGGAAACTGTACGAGTGTTTATGAATATGAAAGTCTAGTAGCATTTACGTCAATCACGCGGGCCAGATTGTAGACTTGACAAATGAATTCTTGTATTATACTAAACATTTGTTGTTCCAATTCTCTATCGGTAAATAATTCTAGTTCACCTTATCTTCGTATGCTTTGTGATATTTGTCATTCCTTTTCAGTATATTGTCTTTCATAACCTTTTGCGAAAAAAACTGGATTGTAATAATATACAGTTATTGTGTGAAATCTTGGCAGACAACAACTCTACAAAGGTCACAAATGACCATGAATCTTAGTTACGTCAACATATCTTACTTTATTTCCGGTACCAATCAATATCCAAACGTGTGCATTTTTCAAATTATGCATATTGCCTGGCATAATTGCTTCGCTGTCGAAATAACGAAATTAGTTTGAACTCGAGATTAAAGATATGATAAATTATTTCATTATTAACTTCCTAGTGATCAAGACCAGGTTTCATCAATATAAGACGCTCAGACACTTAAACACAAACACTTAATTCCTGAAATCATAATAGTAAATGACTGAACAGCTGATAAAAGACTATTTATTCAATAGACATGCGCGCGCGTACGTAGAATGGGGGAGATTTAGCAGTAGGATAAAGAGAGACGAATTGAGGCTTCGCACTCATTGTGGTAGCCACCCAAGTGTGTCTGGTGGGCTGTTTGACTAATGAAACTGGTCTGGCGGCTCATAAAAGACATTTAAATAGTTCCCTGAGTATTATATATAAAATTCAGGACTAAGAATATAAGTAAGGTTACATACATAGCGTCTGGTAAGAGTTACAACCTATGAGAAGTGTCTGGCGATATTAATTATTGATTTGTCATATCCTTCGAGACTTTCATAAAAATCAGCTCTGAGAATGGAAAAAAAAAATTATCGACCCTAAGTACCTGGCACCTCCAAAGAAATCAACATGTCGAGCTAGCAAGTATGCATTCCCTAATAAGACCGCTTCGGTAGCTGGTTTAAGGCATGGCTTGAACTGAAAAGTGAATTTGACGAAGATATACATAGATTGGATACATAACCATAGTTGTTGGTCTATAACCTCTGAAGGCCAGATAACTTGTAATCCCGAGAGGTGGCAGTTATCATTGTACGGTCTAGGTGAGTGGTTCGGAGACCACTATAAACTGTAGGTCCGTAGAAAAAACAAAACATTCCCTAATAGTGCTTATTAACACTAGTTTGTCCTAAACATTTTATCTTTGAGGTAGTAAGTAACGTCTGGGTTCTCACTCAATGATATAGAGAAATAATAAAAGTTTTATTTTCACTGATAAATGGATGGAATTAACTAAAATTTAACTCCACAAAGATTGTATGGATGTTTTTGGATATAACTTACGCAAATATTAAGATATTACAATGTTTTTTGTTTCTGTATCTTAAAAATTAAGTTTGGTACAGATACCAATGGGTATGTCTGAATATATATATATATATATATATATATATATATATATATATATATATATATATATATATATATATATATATATATATATATATATATATATATATATATATATATATATATATATATATATATATATATATATATATATATATATATATATATATATATATATATATATATATATATATATATATATATATATATATATATATATATATATATATTTTGGAGATATCTATGTTACATAACTTTTTACTTTATTTCTCGTTATTCACAAGAGACATAAACAAATAATAATATTGGTGAAAATGTGAAGAAGCAACACATACTGTATCGTTGTGAGCCAGCTGAATGATGAAAGATAACTGCAAATTCACGCAATTACAATCAAATTTTGCTATAAGCGTGCAAGTGCCTATAGCAACTATAGTCGCCTCGTGAGAAGGATCAGTTCATTTCATTTAATTCAGATCAAGAAGAACGCTTTCCAACTAATATTATTCCACATATCAGATAATTTCTGATCAGGTATGAAGAATAGTATTCTGTCTCTATTCTGTGCTCACAACATAAATATCAATAGAAGTAGAAATGCAATACAACAACTAAAATATATAATAGTTTATTTTCTTGAAGTGACCACGATTTTTCTAAATTTGGGGACACATAATCAAGTAGGTGTTCAATAGTGTTTCCCTACACATTAGAAGTGAAGAATATTTGGAGATTCACAAAACCAATTGTTTCTTGATATCAGAGAACTGAAATGCACATTACCTTGACTATCGAAAGTATTTCCATACAACATGTTAACTTAGATTAATGTTTTTGTAATACAATTTTTTTATATTGATTACTACTTGAATGTTACTGCAAAAAATAAACATATCCTGAGCATTTCAGTCATTTTAAGCGACTTATCTTGATATCAATAATTGAAAAACAGAGACAAATCTTTTTCATATTTACATTTGTTCACAATTTAAAAAATAGGAATTTGTGTTATGATTCAAAACCGTTTGACTGAAAATACTCGAAAACTAAAGGAGCTGGCTGACACTGAATTGAAGCAATGTGTTCTTGAAAAACGACATCGCTACTTTATATTTAATAGGGTTTTCTTTTCACAACATCAAAATCTGGTCACTCTGTACAAGTCTTTAGTGCATGATATTGAAACATATTAACCCTATTCCACCCACGCTTGAAAAAAAAAAACAATGTAAATATCGACATTTTAATTGAAAAATTTGTATATAAATTGATTTAACCCTCCTATAATTCCGAATGTATATCAGTCCTGTGTGGTGTATCTGTAAAGAAAAAATAAATGTATGTGAGTTCATGTACAGTTCTTTAAATGTTACCTTTAGGACTTTCTGCTGCTGGATCATCATCCAACAATCCCGAATCAATTTTTTTCTGTAACTGTCGTATTTCGTTGTCGTAATCTTGCCACTCTGGCACAATTCGAACAGCTGCTGATAATTTTGCTTCCTTTGTTAATGGATTGTTGCACTAGAAAGAAAAAGATTATACTAATATAATTTTCCTTCTATTGATTCGAATTTGTTATAAAATCTCAGAAGTGTTATTGGTTCTACGATATTATCATGTTCGAAGCCATTTTCTTTACATCAAGACTCGATATGAAATAATGGGTTGAGTACTTGGGGGGTTGTACCGGCTAGAGAGCTTAGCTGGGCTCAGTATCTTAAGTTGGCAGGTTTTCTACTGCCGTCATAACATGTAGGAGGACGCTCAACGGCACGTGGGGCATAAAGCCACATGTGCTGATGTGGTTCTTCAAAACCGTCCACCTACGCCTTGCTGATCAGGTGGACGAGGATGGAAAAACCAATGATGAAGCTGCCTCTAGAGAAACTCAGTTCCCTGATGGTGAAAAATGTTCTAGATGCACGAAGATACATCCCTACTGAGGCGTTAGGTGCACTGTTAGAATTCAAATCACTACAATTTACAATTATTAATAGGGCAGTGTTTACTGCTTATGGGCTAAGAACGGGGGGCACGCTGGTGGCTTGTGCTAGACATACCCTGTGTCCTAAGGCAATCAACAGCGAGCACCTCCTCTGGATAAACACGAATAGAACCACGCTGAGGTACTATGATCATGATGAAAATACCAGCAGACAAGAGTGGGAGGAGAGGAAGGATTCCTTGCCAGGTGAACGATACATCTGGTACACAGATGGTTCGAAACAGGGATCAGATAGCAGAGTTTACTGCAGGAGAAATGGGAGGGGTTAGAACTGACTACAACTGATCTGGGAGCACTGGGTGCCAACATGATTACTTCTAAGATGGTCTGGGAGTGCGTTCAGGCACTGGAACAACTGCCCGTAAACAATCATACTCATCTCCATTTTGTTCCGAGTAACACAGGGATCAGAGGAAATGAGATTGTAGATAGGCTGGCCTGTCTAGGATCTAAGAATTCTCTAATAGGACCAGGGATCCTTGTCGAGATCTCAGCCTGTTTTATTAAGGCAAGGCTAGGGTACTAGAGACTGGAACAATATAGGGACACTGATTTGAGTACTTCAGGTTATCGCCAGTCTAAGGCGATGCTGAATATACCACTTAGTAAAATCTGAAAAAGATTGGCCCTTGAAGGCAGTTGAACTAATGCACGACCCTTGGCATAGATAGGTGACGGGATATAGCGAGTTCAGAAATCACCTGTGCAAGATAGGAGTGGAGAATAATCCTAAGTGCAAGTGTTGTGAAATTAGGCTCGGCACACCAATTCATTTGATCACCACATGCCTAGCATGGATCTGCCTTAAATAGCGAAATTTCAACGTAAAGAAAAACACCAAACAACACAACACAATTATTATACTCCATAAAATATGCTTCCTTGAAAAAATACGCTAGTTTCAACTACGATGGTCTTCTCTCCAATAACTTGAGTAACTATTTTTCTGAATTTAAAATAACCATCTCTTCCTAAAGTGGTATTAATTTTACTAAATCATTATTCAATTCTAAACAAAAAGCAGACAAATTCAAAAAATCAGGAGTTTACAAATTGTTTTCAATGAACGTACGGCAGCTTATGTTGGACAGACAGTTAGGAATTTCGAAACTTCTGTGTTTAATAACTGGACTGCTAAGAGAGGGAAACCGCACACAGACGGCGAATACATAAATGTAAAATGTAAATTGTTGTATGAATGCATCCGAACAACTATTTTGGGGTTTTAAGTACAAAGCAGATATTCTGATAATAATTAAAGAGTTACCATTGTCTGCCAAAACATTGAAGACCGAACAATGAAAATGTGTTCGAATATAATCACCCAGCTTATCGAATATCTGAAATTGGTTTCGGCTTTATCAATAGCAGTTGACGGGTCTTATGACGTAAATGATATAGCGCAAGTTTTATTATTTGTATGATATATGACTGGCTCGGTGGCATGGAGGTTAGGTCGCTTGACCTCTGAACAGAGTTATCTGGGTTCAATCCCCACAAAGTCGGTGCGATTGATTCGCTTGAGCGTCCATCTTTCGGAGGAGATAAAAAGCCGTCGGTACTGTCTAACAGAGATGTGTTGGACATTAAAGATCCCTTCTCTCGACACGAGAGGGGTTCGACAAATTCCCGGGTTAGTGAGGGGACAGAATTCCCCGGCGTGTCATTAGATGAAAGGCAGAAATAGAACACGTTAAAGGATCGAAAAAAAAATTGTAAGATATTAAAAGAAGACGCAAATGCTGTTATTGAGTGTATGGATAAACATCATATTCCCTTCGATAACATTGTGTTGATTTCAACAGATTGGGCGAAAAGTATGACCGGCGTAAGAAAAGAGTTGCTATTTTGAAACAAAAAATTAAGCACGAGATACTTGTTTACCATTGTATCATTCACCAGAAAACATTTCTGGATAAAATTTGCAAAGTTATGCAATTGGTGATTACCATTATCAACTCCATTTAAGCTAAAGCTCTTAACCATCGCCAATTCAAAGAATTTTTATTTGAAATGGAGAGTAAGTACGCTGATCTTCTGCTTCAGAACAAGATACGCTGGTTATCAAGAAGGAACGTTTTAAAACGTTTCGCATTCCTTCTTCTGGAAATTAAAGCTTTTCTCCTTGAGAAGGGCGTTCTATATCAAGAACTAACAGACGATCAGTGGAAGCAAAACTTTTATTTCATGGTAGACGTTACGTCTCATCTAAATCGGCATAATCGTAAACTACATGAGAAAGGTTAGAAGAAGTAATAACATTCGAAAACAAATTATCCATTTCTCCTCAGGAATTTAAGAGGAAAACATTGTATCACTTTCCGTGACTGCTGACGCATAACCAAGAAAATAATTCCTTTATTGATAAACACAATTTTAAAACAAAAATTTTAAATATGAGGACAGCATTTCTTAGCAGGTTTCAGAAATTTAAAAACAGCAGAGCATTTGGCAAAAATCCTCTTAATGCTACGCTAACGTTGAATTTTACCTTTTTGAAATTGACATTGGTAGCTTTGAAATACAATTGCTAAATTTAAAAAACATGGAGATATGGAGCTCCAAATTCGAACGTGTTGAACTGGAAATATTGGAGAAGAAAAAATGTGTGTGAAGGAAGGCATGATCATTTTCAATGCTTGGAATAGTATTCCGACTCTAACGATCAGCTGAAAAAGCTTACATTTGCAGTTCATTCCCTTTTCGGTTCTACATATATCCGAACAATCTTTTTCAAACATGAACATTATCAAGAGTAAACTGAGAAGTCGTCTTGTTGATGAAAACTTGGAATCATGCCTAAAATTAAAAACAACAACATACAAACCTGACTTACTCAAACGTTCTAATGAGGTGCAAGCACAATGTTCGCATTAATAAATATTTACTAAATATGAAATTGAGTTTTATTTAGTGTACTACTGATTTAGTATAATAAAAGTTTATTAAACAAGCAGATTTGGCTCCCAATTTTCTTTTAATTGTTGTAATGTTTATAATTTTGGCTAATAAGTTTTCTAACCACTGGTTTACCTTATCAAATGCATTGGAAAAATCTGTGTGAACAACATCCAACTGAGATACTGAGCCAAAGCATTCAACGATATCCCTAACATAGAGTATTAGGTTAGAGCGCCTCTTCATGAAATCAGGGAAGGCAGCCATGTGTGATCTATATTGTTCAAAGGAAACATGCTTATTTGTCCCTTCAGTCTTGGTGAGTTTCAAGAGAATTTATTGTCCAAGATAACAACTTATTTGCTATTAAAGATGATCTCTATCTTTTTTGGTTTTTTAAATAAAATATGATGTATGCGCAAATATTAGTAACATAGTGAATTTTGTATATCTCTGACTGTAAGAAGCTGAAGTGTTTGTATAAACTATACTGAAGAGATTAATCTGGAAGAGGCGGCAGACAAGAATGCCAAGGTACTTTCTGGTGGGTTGTCATTCCTCCTTATCTTGCATCGATCATTCAAAAGAACCTTTCATCATTCGAACATGTTTTAGATAAAACTTTATCTCCTACTATATTACTATCTATCAAGGCCAAAACTTCAGACAGAAATTACTTATTCGGTTATTTCACTCACCAAATCGATAGTTTTCGCAGAATCCTTGGACTTATCATCGCACCACGTCTCGCACCACAACCATTCCTGAGGTAGCGACTTGATGGCTACCTGATGTATCATGTTATTCGGCAGATCTTGATCCAAGTTCGATAAGCTATTGGGATCTTGGCTAAGTGCTTGGTATTGACCTCTGAGCCTATCACCTGCAGCTATCCTACGGAACCTTTTTACATCAACAACGTAGAGGGCCGAGATATGGTAACGTCTACCCTGCAGATGGTTACGCCAGTATCCCTGTCGCCAGAACCGGAAACCGTCCATTTCCTTGCGCGAATCGCAGAAAGGCGTGTAACCGTACGGTGCGCCACCTAGGTCTAACTGTTGAAGTTCTCGGAGATCCGCCCTGACGACCTGAAGGTAAAAAATTATGGATTAATTAAGTTTCATTCATGATTTAATCGAGGAGCTTTCACGTATCCCAATGTGTATTCAAAATGTGCTTCAAGTCGAATAACTAATAATAAATTGAAAATTTGCAATTTAACCCTTAACCGATATGGTTCATTTTATTCATCGTTTATCGTGAGCCGCTGTTATTTTGAGCATTCTTATTATATCGCTTTTTGCGCCGGGTGCCAGACCTTCGGCGCTGCATTACTAACCGATACACAGGTATTCACAATTTCTATTTGCATTTTATTATTCAAGTTGTTTAATCAAGATGTCGCTGTTTTCAAGTAATAAAACAATAGAAGAGATCTGAACGAACATTCAGATACCGTATCAGTGATTGATGGCATGCCAGAAGAAGGATCTAGTGAATGTAAAATCATAACTACTTGTGAAGATCCAGAAACCGTTGATTCGAACGATAATCAGGACGTGGATTCTGATATTCAAGCGACTTCCTCAGAGAGTGAAGATGTTGCTGGACCTAGCCAATCCAACTACTATAGAAAAAACAATTGCAAGTGGTCTAAAAATCTACCAGCAATATCACGTACACGTCAACATTTTATAAGGCAAAGACCGGGTTTGATTGGTCCAACTAAAAGTAATATTTCTGCCATAGAATAATTTCAATTGCTGGTTGGTGATAACATTATATAAATTACAAGTAACTATGCTTTACTGAGAATTCGAAAAAAACTACTACAGATTCATTCTGGACGAACTGACAGGAGTGTTCGAATCAGGGTACGAAGACGAACATTCTTTGTGGGCTACATGGGGAAAAGGGCATGACATTGTTAGAGCGCGGGCTACAGGAGAGAAAGAGGGTGACATTCTCAGAGCTATCATGTATTTGAAAAGATTTTTGTTAATTTTGTCAAATCTTCGGTTTGATGAAATAGCATCGAGATAGGGAGAGTTCATTCCAAAGCCGATGTCTTTTTAGGATGTACATGAAATGGAAGCCTACTAAATAGGGCATCAAAATTTTGTGTCTGTGTGATGCTAAGACGCACTGTTTATACACACAGGTAAACTGTAGGAAAGCATCAGAGGTCAACCGTCTACTCCAACACAATCAGTAATATAGTTGGCTTCCCGGATTTTGGATCAACAATGAACATAACAGCAACTGGTTTTAAAAACAAGTAATGTGTTTTTTGAAATTTTACTTAATAATTATGATTCGTTACGCGTTTCACTACACCGTAGCTTCTTCAGACGAATGAATGTACAGAAAATAAGAATGAGAATATAAATATAAATGTTCTTAAGTAATTAAAAGCTTATTGGGTTGATTCTTCTTAAGTGGTTATTTATGACAGGTATATCCAATAAAATTAAGGAATATATTGCTCCCGTAATTTGAAGAGATTCAATAGAGGTGAAGGGCTTAAATCGACTTGTTCATTGATGAGTCTACCTCAGTGTTTGTAGTATATATATATATATATATATATATATATATATATATATATATATATATATATATATATATGTCTTGGTCTAACTGTTAGTGTTGCTTGTACTCTGTAATATAAATATTATCATAAAGTCTTGTAAATTACTTATTAAAGAAATCCAATTTTTTACCTGGTCAGCATCGACGAAAATTATCTTTTTCACGTCGAGAGGGAAGAGCACATCCAAGAAAAGGATCTTGTAACCCCAAATCGTCCTTTGCTTTTCAGTCTGCTGATGTAACCACCTAGGCCATTTGTACTGAACTAATTCGTATTCAAAACCATACTCTTTGGCCATATACGGTAAGAAATCCTGAAAAATCGAGCGATACATATCAAGTGTACATGTTTTACTGTTTTGGGAAATTATACATATCGCAATATTTTACTCGAAGTTATTGATTTCGATGTAGCAAAAAAAAACATCAAACCATCCATAAATAATAGAACAACAATAATGAACTAATAGAACATCCTATAAATAGTAGTTCAATCACACTGTCAAATTAGGTATTGCTACATGATTTTTAACGTTTTTCTTTGCTTTAATCCTCACTTCATTTTTAGTTTATTATTATACATTGCAATATCATACCTTGATTTGAGGAGAGAGATAGTTTTTCAAGAACCAAAACTTAACTGGTGTCTTGGTGTTTTTAAGCACGGACAACATCATTATTCTCAAGAATCTCTCATACAAATGTCCAGAAGCCAAGGAGAATATGTTGAGTATTTCTTCAGGTTCGTCTTCATTACCACCAAAGGAACTGAAGATATAAATAAAAAGGTTAACGATAAAATGAGAATTATGAGTAAGAAATACTATTCACCTTGCGATAGAATTCCAGATACCAGTGGACGGATCATCTTCAGATAACAAATCCATGTTGAACTTGTCAGGTTTTTTTTGCACTCTCAGTTTGATTATGTGTGATCTTAAGGAATTTATAAGTACTTTAATATCAGTGCTGTTTGCAGGAGTATCAGTTCCATCGTGACTGAAAGGAAGAAGATATATTTGAACAGATCAATTATTAGTTTTTTTACTACAGAGATATTTATTCAACATTGCTGATCTCGGCTACACCTAAATCAACAAATGTAGTATAGGTAGCTGATTACGTTTACACCCGTACTTAACATTGAACGGTAAATTGATGTAGAATGAAGGTTAAGAATCTTCAATGACCAGAAGGGGTTGTTGAAGAATTCCTAGAGAAAAAAAGAGTTATTGCAGAATGAAGGTAAATGACGTCAATGACCAGAAGGAGATGTGCACCTGCTTCAACGTGACATGTGATAATGAGTAATATTGATGATTTATTTATTTTATGAAAATTCATTTTCAACGAAGATGAAATAAAACATATTTTATACTTTCCACATTTTTGTCTTACAAACACGACCGGTTTCGACAGCCAGGTCATCTTGAAGAGGTCAACTACATAAAATGAACTTACTTATACAGATACTAGGCTAATTTGATATTAAGCAGTGAATAGGTATTAATGTCTACATTTTACTTGAGTTTTCACAAAGTTTATTGATATCCAAACATTTCAATAGTTTCATTTTCTTTCCTATGACGCAATTATGAAGAATTTTGATATTATCTAATGTCATTAGAACTCCTGATACGAAATACTCTAACCAAAACACTCAGAAACTCCTCACCGATTCAACACTGCCGAAACAATGGATACAACCTTTTTTCCAAGATTCGTCAACATATCAAACAGTAATATCCATGAAAAGCAGATAGCTTTGTTAGAGAAAAGGCCAAAATTCACTCTAGAGAACATTAGAATTAAATCAACTGAAGAGATGATTGGAGTTCCAGCTGAACTAAATATTCAGAAGTACAAAGACATCATCAACAATCCCATTCTCCATAAACATAAGATTGCTGAAATAATTGAAGAATCTAACATTCGACCAAAGAAGCAAAATTACACAGAAACAATAAAATCCATATCATAAAAAATCAAAGAAGAAGACCTCATCTCGATCTCAGCAGGTTACTTGTAATGGCTTCTATTCTGATCCTTTTGATGTCACATCTGGAGTTGGTCAGGGTACTCACCTTGGATCAATTCTGTTCCTTTTATTTGTTAATGATCTTAGAGAAGCGTTTAAGGATTGTTTGTTCCCCATTTTTGCCGATGACTGCAAAATATTCAAATGCATTCGCATAATTGATGATCAGATTGTTCCGCAAGAGAGTTTGAACTCGTTACACGATTGATGTAGGGTTAATGGATTGACTTTAAACATTGCAAAGTGCAAACACGTCAAATTTACTAGGCTGTTCCAACCCTTGAATTTTACATATACACTAGATGGGACTCCTCTTGAAACTGTTCCTCTTTTCAAGGATTTGGGCGTTTACCTCGACACAAAATTGTCTTTCACCCCTCATTTCGCTTCAATAATTGCTCGAGCAAAAATGCTACTTGGTTTTGTTTCGAGACCCACTAAATCATTTTCTAGTGTACGTTCTCTTGTGGTTCTCTATGTCTCTATTGTTCGTCCAATTCTTGAGTATTGTTGTGTTGTATGGTCACCCACATATGCCGCCCATATAGGTAGAATGGAGCGAGTGCAGAGGAAGTTCATTAAGCTATTATGCTTTAAGAGTGAAATTGCATTCCATGGAGTCACTTATGAACATCATTTGACTGACTTTGGCTTGCCACACCTTCTATCGCGTAGATTCTATTTTGATGTAATGTTTGCATACTAGGCAATGAACTCCAATAAAAACTATCCTGGTGTACTTGAACTTTTTTCTTTGCACATTCCATGTCGTATTGTGAGACGCAGCAATTTGCTGCATGTCGATTTCCATCGAACAAATTATGGTCAATACTCCCCTCTCACGAGAATGTGCAGTAGGATGAATTCAGTAGTTGATGATATTGATCTTTTTGCTTATAGACTTTCTAATTTTGAAACTATACTCAAGTTGTCTCTTTTGAATAATTAGTTGTAAATATGCTATTGGGATATTACTTAATTAATTTCATATTATTGCTATTATACTATTGAGTTTTGTTATTTCTTTAGGTGTATACTATTATTTTTTGTTAAGTATTTTCGAAGGTCTATTCCAATTTCCAATTTCAATCAAAATTTTACCAATATCTGGTCTTCCCATAGGATCACCTCTTAGCCCCTTTTAGCCGATATATTCATGGATAACTTACAAAAAATAGTAATATTAAATAACGACTTAGCGAAAAAACATAAAGTGTTCTGGTAACGATATGTAGCTGACATTTTGGTAGGTTTCAAGGGCTCAACAGGCAAATTAATAAATTTCTGCAATTTCTGAATGAAGTTCATATCAACCTCAAGTTCACATCAGAAATACACATTAATAACTTAATAAATTTTTTAGACCTGACAATAACCAAATCGATTAACAATTTCATTTATAACATCTACAGAAAAGAAACTTTTACAGAATCAACTATTTCCATGGACTCATTCAATCCCTTATAAACCACAAACTAGCAGCCTATAATTCAATGATCCATAGGGTCTTTTCTATCCCACTGTCACCGGCAGACTTCAAAATTGAAATAAATACTATCAGAAGAATTGTCTTAACTAGCGAAATTCCTCTGGTTTTTATAGACAAAATTATTCAACGTAAAGAAAAACATCAAATCACACAATTATTATACTCCATAAAAGATCACCTCTTTGTCAAGCGGTCTGAACTTGAACAAATTATTATTCGAAGCTAAATGAAAAACAGACAAATTCAAAAATCAGGAGTTTACAACATTGCTTGCAATGAGTGTACAGTAGCTTACGTTGGGCAGACAGGAAGGATTTCAAGAACATTTATCCTCAGACAATAATTCATTGAGATGTGAACATAAAACCACGAAACAGTCCATAACATAGATAATATCAAAATTCATCATAATTGCCACAAAGGAAAGAAAATGGATGTGTTGGAATGTCTGGAAATCAATAAACTTTGTGAAAAGCCAGGTGAAATCACCCTTAATAGCCAGCTAGACATTAATAACTCTCCACCACTTAATACCAAATTAGGCTAGTATCTATATAAATAAATACATTTCCTGTAGTTGACCACTTGAAAATGACTTGGCTGTCGAATCTGGTCGTGTTTGTAGAAATAAAATTGTGGAAAGTATAAAATATATTTTATTTTTATTTATCTTCGTTACAGACGTAATACTTGTTCAGGTGAGTATAAGTAAAACCATACTGCTTCTGCTCACAAGCGGCCTTCAAGGAGATCTTAAGATACACCTGGTACATCTGATAGGGTGTTTGGCCTTACCATGAATGATCAAATAAATTAATTCAAAAATATTGACCTAACATAACAACTGAACTTACAAAATTCATTATTCATAGAAAAATTTCGATTCCATAAATTAGCTTAATGAGAATGTTCTTCCACAGCTACTTTATAAAGTAGTGAATATTCATTCACTTCATCTGAAAATGTACTGTTCAGCTATTACAGTAGTGAAACATTTTGGGTATAAATTACTGAAATTTGGGTTTAATTATAATACACGGAGAAAACCTACATGACAAAAAAGATTAGAATGTAAATTTTCTTGTATTCATTGTGTAAATATTAGGTTTGTTTCCTAATATTCAAATGTTGAGTAGTAACGCTTCACTACATATCACAAAATATTCTGAAGTGTGAGTATCTTTTCGTGTTGCAATATGCCTCTATTATTTATAATATTCTGCTAACTGGTCAACCGTTATACCTACATAAATTCTTGTTGAAAAGAAATGAATCACATAATGTCAACATTTGTAGCAGTGAACTCTATACAATACCCTATCATAGAACTGTGAAATTTGAGAAATGTTTTGCCTACCTGGCAGTGCTGTTTTTGAATAAGTACCACAATTTTTATAGTGCGGCTGTTTCCAGGGACAGTTTCAAGAGAAATCTCAAGAAATTTCAATTAGAGACACAATCAAGTGAGAGTCTTATGTAGTTTGTTATTGCTTGTTAGTTTTATAAATTTATTTATTAATTGGTTAAGTGGAACAACAGCTATAGCTGAACTCATACCTATTGCTTCCAATTATGTTATATGATGTTGTAGTGATGTTGGATGCAATAAACCTATTAATATTTTTTTACGTGGACTTGTGCAGCTTTTATAATTTACATTTCCCAGATTCAGCAATCAAAGAGAATAGGCTCGATTACAATATACTTGACATAAATTTTCTTACTGTATGTATTGAGAATTACAGCGTTTTGCATTTCTATATAAGTAGTAGTAAGTCTGTGTGTTTGGACTTTTTCTCCTGGAACTTGTTCAGCACGTAGTATAATCTTATAGTCATTTTCCAATACGGGCGACGGTTGATACTTGTAATATGGCTGGAAGATAATCAGAAGTCCATATTTGTGTGCAAGTTTCAGATGGATAATGTTGCACACTTGATTATGCCTGTAAAGATAGTGCGTATTGGCCAGTTGTTCGCAGCCGGACGTAATATGCTGTATAGTCTCCCATCTTATATGGCATATTCTGCAACTTATCTGTTTGTAATGTTCTGTCTTTAATTATACATTTTTTGTAGTTGTTTGTACCGATCACTTGGTTTTGAATGGCCATAAGGAATCCTTCTGTTTCCGTGAATAGTTCTCCTTTCATCAACCATTTGTTGGAAGCTTCTTTGTGGATGTGTGGTTGATTAATCTCATCATGATGTCCATGCAATTCCTTTCTTGACCATTGCTCTTGTTTTTCAGTATCAGTTAGGAGCGCTAGACTCAGCAGGTCTTCCCTGGTAGCAAGATTCAGAGGTGCATATCTCTTATCAGCCAACGACACCACTCTATGGAAGTCAGAAGTGCGAGCTTTTGCGGAGAAGAATGCTCTGAGATTTTTAATCTGTTCGGTGTGTAAATTGACAACATCCATTAATCCGCGTCCTCCTTCTTTCCGCTTCAAAGTTGTTCTTATCACAGACGATTTTGGATGATGATTGTTGTACTTAGTCAGCATCGTTAGGGTCTGCCTTTGAATATCATCCAGCTCTGTCTTAGTCCATCTGATTATTCCAAATGAGTAAAGCAACACTGGAATGGCGTAGGTGTTAATTGCCTTGACTAGATTCCCTGTGTTCAACATTGATTTCAGCACAGTCTTTAGACGATGACTGTATTCTGAACGAATCTTCTCCTTTAGCTGTTTTTGGTTTAGCAATCTGGCTTATTGGTATCCCAGATATCTGTACGTTTCTCCATCCCTCATACACTGTATAATATCATCGTTTGAAAGTTATGTTTCACCATCTATGACTTTCCCTCTTTGAATGTTTAGGGTCTTACATTGTTCAATCCCGAATTTCATATGAACAAGTGCCAAGAACTTACTGACAGTTTTCAGCAAATCATCCAATTGCTTCTTATTCGAAGCATATAATTTGATGTCATCCATATACAGCAAGTGGGAGATTGTATGATAGTTCCTATCTGTTTTTATCCTAAATCCGTATCCTGTTCTATTGAGCATTGAAGACAATGGGTTCATAGCCAAACAGAACCATAGTGGACTCAGAGTCTCCTTGAAAAATTCCTCAACGTATGGGTATCTTGTCGGTTTTGATTGACTTATTGTTCATGTTGACCTGCAGAAACGTGCGCCGGTATGTCATTGTTGTCTTCAAGAATTCTACCAGGTCTGTATGAATTTTGTATACCGGCAATACTTCGACAAGCCAAGAATGGGCGATACTATCGAATGCCTTCAGATAATCGAGAAAAGCCGAATGAACATTCCGATGCCCTCCGTGTGCCTGTTTCATTATCACAGAAACGATGATGAGATGTTCCTTACACCCGTGGTGTTTCTTTCTGCATCCCTTCTGCTCCTCAGCTAATATATTGTTGCGTCAATGTGTTGGTATATTCGATTGGATATGCATGAGGTGACTATTTTGAAGAGCTATGGCAGACAAGTGATTGGCCTATACTGAGACGGATCCTGTGTACTATCGTTCTTAAGTAGCATATATGCTAAGCCTTGTGTAAGGAAGTGAGTGTTTTCCTGGAATGTTGAAGAACATACGTGAGCTGTTTCGCTAGGGCTCCATGGAGCTTATGAAACTTCTTGTACTAGAAGTTCTGGATATTATTTATACCTGTGGCCTTCCAATTGTTGGTCGCTCTAACTACTGCTGCGATTTATTCCTTCGAAGTCCATATGTTTGATATCAAGGCATTGTTTTTCATTCGTGATCCATTTCGCATTTTTATTGTGTTATTTGGAGTTCGACCATAGCGATGACCAATAATCGGTCAAGCACTGGGCGTCAGGTACTTCTCTGTTATTGTTGGACGCAGTTTTGTTATTTCCTTATGAAAATTGGCCGCGCTTTAGAAGAACCTGTGGTTTTGGTGTTTCCTTTCAGTACACTTGATTATTATCATTATCGTGGACTTATGCACTATCTCAGCTGTCAGCTGGATATAATTTACCTTTCCCAGATTCAGCAATCAAAGGAAATAGGCTCAGTATACTTGACATAAATTTCCTACATGTATTAAGAATTACAGCTTTTTGCATTTCTATATAGGTATTTCTTATGCAATTCTAATTTCTTAAGGCTATCATGCAAAGTTTTGGGTATTAACCCAGTCGAGGATACGATGACAGGAACAATATCTATTTTATCGAGGTGCCACATCTGCTTGATCTCAATAGCAAGGTCTGTGTATTTGGACTTTTTCTCCTGGAACTTGTTCAGCACGTTGTTATTATTCGGTATGGCGACATCCACCAGCATTGCTGTTCTGGCTCTCTTATCATCATCATGTCCGGCCTATTATTTGTCACCATTCTGTCAATGATAACAGGCCTATCGTAGTATAATCTTATAGTCATTTTCCAATACGGGCGCCGGTTGATACTTGTAATATGGCAAGAAGGTATTCAGAAATCCGTACTTGTGTGCAAGTTTCTGATGGATAATGTTGCACACTTGATTATGCCTGTGAAGATAGTCCGTATTGGCCAGTGGTTCGCAGCCGGACGTAATAAGCTGTATAGTCTCGGATCTTATATGGCATTTTCTGCTCTTATCTGTTTGTAATGTTCCGTCCTTAATAATAAATTTTTTGTAGTTGTTTGTAGCGATCACTTGAGATGAACGTCAAAATGTATTTTTTTTCTGCGAATTATTAGGATAGTAGAAAAAAGTAGGAAGATAACGTTCCTTGTATCACACCAGATTTTCAGAAAATCTTAGTCCGACCCTGCATATATTCAAACCAGATCTTTCTAGTCGAATCTGATGAGTAATTTAAAGTATCAGTCAATACAGTGTTAAACGACGTTCATTGAAAAGGTGTTTTTCTGGTTTTACTCGATTCCAGAAATAATCTCCAATTTTCGGACGAAAAATGAAGGGTTTGTAAAAAATCGACTCCCGATAAAAAAATGTGTTGATATGCCATGAGATTTTGACTGATTATTCAACTGTGCTTTTTTTAGAAGAAGTGGTATGTCTTAAAAATTCAATATACAGGGTTATATTTTTGCCAGAACACGGAAAACGAGGATGTCTCTATGTTCTATTTCATTGAATATTGAGAATTTTAGAGGGACCTGAAGTTTTTTTTTTCCGAAATACATAGTGTAGAGCCACCAACGAGGTGTACAAAAGTTTTTAATACCGGATCTTAGTCCGCCCCATCGAACTGCATCCATCCAAGAAATATGTACAGTTCATACGGATTAACCATGCATAAAGAAAAAAAATGCGCAAATATGTATAACATACCTTACAATATCATAGATTTCCGAGCTACGGCCTTGTCTAAGCCTGAATACCCAAGCACCAGGATTCGCTTTCAGCTGGAAATATCCCAAATTAGCCATTACAATTGTATCGACTTTAACTGGTTCCGTCTCGGTACCCAAAGTGATTTGAAGACCTCTTGGTGGGCTACCACTGCTAGCGTCGAAACAATGACCCTCTAACAGCAAATACTCGAGTTCATATTCACTAGAAAATCGAAACGTTAATTCATCGACTCGTTAACCAGACTTACTTTTGCTACCCTACCTATGCACATTACTATCAACATTCTCTAGTCTTATATTGTCCAAGTCGTACACAGATCGAACAACTTCAACCAGCCAATTTTCAGGTACATGATAGTTCTGAGTTAGTAAAGGAGACGTAGGCATATTGCTGAACTTCGCGATCGGTCCAGCCAGCTGCTTGCCATCTTCAGAGAACTGAATTTCTTTCTCCAGAACGAAACGATAAAAACTGCAAAAAATAGTCGAACATTCAGAACGAATTTTCGGAAAAAAATCTTGAAGATTCTGAACACTTAAAATTAATGCATCAGAATCTCAACAAAACAAACTCGAAATTAAATAAATACAAATAATACCTTTTCAGAGGCATATCGCTGTTCTTCTCCATGCTGTTCAAGAATATCCTGATATTACAATTTAAAACTTCGTGTAGGATTTGCATAATAGGTCCTAATTTCTGAGCTCCCCGAGACACTGGATCCACAATTGCAACAAATTCAAAAGCCACATCGTCCGGACGAGCAGCAGGAATTTTCACCACTGAATGTTCTTCTGTATGA
Source organism: Cryptolaemus montrouzieri (assembly GCA_013387265.2). Taxonomy (NCBI): domain Eukaryota; kingdom Metazoa; phylum Arthropoda; class Insecta; order Coleoptera; family Coccinellidae; genus Cryptolaemus; species Cryptolaemus montrouzieri. Next base: position 25,211,086 of record JABFTP020000144.1, on the reverse strand, counting down.
CCTTTAACCTCGAATCTAGATTTAGATTGCGGCCTTGCTATCAATAACGACACAATTTTCAACAAAGAATCGCTGGTGATTTCTGAAAGAAAACAAGAATCAATGAGCTCATTCGATGGTGCAGTTCCGAACAACTTTCGAACTGTGGGCTGGCCCACACCATAATCCATAAAAAGCAAAATGCATATTTGCCTGTCTCTAGTTATGATATATTTAAATATTATCGAATAGTATCTTAGTTAGTGTTCTAATTGAGTAATATATGAGAATATCCACTAATCATATTTTGGTATGAAAATTTATTTCTTTATATTTACCTTGGTCATCATCAGTTTTCTCGGAAAGGGCTTCCACAATCTTATCTAGATACTGAACTGAACTAAACCGTTCAAAAAGTGAAAAATCTTCCTCGACAAAATCTTCCTCATCCTCCAAGGGTCCCAGAATTCTACCATTGGCTACTACGGCTCTTTGACCAGCAGACAAGCCCAAAACCCGTTGGCAATACACTCTCAACATTTTCAAATTCAGATCCTGATTATCAAGCCTCGAAGATACTTCCCGCTAGAAAATTTGATTTCAAAAAATTTCCACAATGAAAATGTGAAACACTCACAGGTAAAGACGACGTGTCGCCTTTTCGAACTTTCTTCAATTCGTCTTCGTTTTTCAATAGGTCCAATACGAATTTTATGGTTTTATCGGACGGTAAATTTTCCAACACCGCCAGAACCACTTTATTTAACTGATTGTTTCCATTCCCTTCAACATTTGGCATGAAAGTAACCCTGACGTCCGCGTCCGATTTCTGAAAAATTAAGTAAATTATAACAATAGAAACTCTTGACATGAAGGTAACCCTAATTAATGAATTACACATTCTTTCCATATTTCTATTTTACAAGGTGAAAAGTTTCCTGAAATAAATCAATTCGAAATTGGCGTTCTTGAAAATTATCTGTATGTAACATCTCGAAATCATCACAATCAATAGATGATACATTTCTGGGTGGGTCATGACCTCCTCTGTGATTAGCCTCCAAACAATACAGTCCTCTGCTTTATATCACATTGCCCTCAAGTCCAATAGCAATTGGTCTTACGATCAGAGCTGTGGTCTTCCTCTTTTCCTAACAATATAGATCATGGCATCCAGGACTTCTTTAATCATTCATCAATTTTTAAACGTTGCCAAACCAATGAGTCTTAGTTTTTTCATAACTTTAAAATATCTTCTCTATTCAATATATCTAATATTTCAAGGTTAGTGCGGTCACGCCAGTCTACCTCATTTAATTCAACTGTTCCATATATTCTTCTGATGAACCTTCTGATCACCTCGTAGTCTTGTTCAGTAAGTGTCCTATTTTCACTTCGCACAGTTAAAACTGATCCAATTAATGTCATATATTTCGTATGCTTCTCTTCTTTGAAATCAGCTTACTTTTTACGAGTTAAAGGTTGGCAAAGTAGACACGATACCTTCTCTCGTTGTTAAGTAGATCGCCAAGGCACTTGCAATGTGCTACTTCTTTCATAATTGAATTATTGTTTTTTGATTGAGGCCGACATTTTCATATGGAAATTCTTCTTTTGATTAACAGCTAATTCGAGTTCTTTCCATTTTTTGTATACTTCGATCAGTCGGTCTTTGATTTTGGCAATAATTGCAACATTATCGTCTGCGTACGCACATATCTGAGTAGATTTGTGAAAGATGGTTTCTCTCTGCTCAATAGGATGTATTACTTTGTAAAATGCTCTGAGTTTGTCAGTCATTATAGCTAGATTAATGAGTTTAGACGATATTCTGAGTTCTTTGAGTGCGTCTCAGAGTTTGGAACGATTCAATCAGTCAAATCCTTGTTTGAACAAATAGCATGTGCAGGTTGATATCGTATAGTTCTCCATGATTTTCTTCACAACAAAAAGTTGGTCCATGAAGCCAAAATCTACGAAATCTACTTTGGTAATCACCAGTCTTGTTGTTGACGACGTTCTTGATTCTGAGGGTGAGAATGGTTGCGCTGATAACTTTATAGTGTATAGTAGAATTATGCCATGACAGATAGTTTGAGTAAAATAAATTGGAGCTATTTTTTTGAAGAATCGTGTTATCATGGTAATGATTTTATTAATTTTAAACGACCGATTTTCTTTTTTCGATGACGTATGTTACAGAAATCGATTGCCGGTATTTTGACGAATAGTGGACAAAATATGTCTCTACGATACTTGGGAGCCGAGGTAATTTTTTTATCAAAAAATTGAGGACATTGAAAGTGGATATTTATATTTGAATAATACAAATACATAAAAATATATTTAGAACAGTAATGTACCGATCGATTTGAGAGAATGAAAATCGATTGATGCTTTCAATAGCAACAACTTTAAGATTTAACATTTTTCACTTCAAGCTTTTTTGTTTCAATTCCAGAGAATCGACTTCTTTAAAGTACGAATTTCCTTAATGTTTGGAATATACACTACTGCAAAAACGACCATATTATTTCTCTTCTGTTAAGATTTGCCTACTTGCGAGATCAATCTAAAGATATACCATAATGAAGTTAATTGAAGAGTAAGCGCAAGATATATAATGGGGAATTAAAAATACGTGGAGAATATTTGCATGCTAAAAAAGAATAATTTAATTTTGACCCCTCTTTTCTGAATCTACCAAAAAACAGGTCATCCGAAATTACTAAGAAACTCATGTCCTAGAGAATCAAAAATAGACACTGCCATTTAACGGGAGATATATTTAACTTCACTGACTATCTATCAACTGTTTATGAGTTATTGATGTATACCCCCAAAAGTTTATTCTTCAATTGTAAACATGAGAGCAAAAATTAATCAAAGTTGCATTAAATTTCGTTTTAAAAATTGTTTTTCGGCACCTCGAAAATTCGAAATGTTGGTAAAAGCATGCAGGTGACCACGTATGTGCCTTAGTAAAGTGAATCTCAAAACTTACAGCATGTTCGAGAGCAGCTTGCAAAATTTTCCTTGATTTACCACAGTCCAAATCTCCGACCACCCAATAAGTGAAACTTTGAAATTTTCTTCCCTTCCGTGAGGTACTGAAATACTTTACGTTCTCCAAAGCTGTCGCCGTCATATCTCTAGGGCTTAGTTTGATCAAATTCGTCAGGTCGGATATACTGGATGGAACTCCGAGCATGTCCAAGTTGGTCGATTTGTCTTTATTCAAAATACGATCATTCAATCTGAAAAAAATATATCCTATATTGCAGCGCTGATAATTGAATGGGGTCTTACTAGAAAGAGAAATCTCATAAACTTGGCGTATCGTACGCAGGCGCGATAACGCATATTCGTCGCATCGGCATATGACGCAGTGTACGTTATACGCATCAGGCTTACGCTGCGAAATGAAGTCTACACCGTAAATATTTCGTTCTTCTCCAAATTCCTACTAGCAATATAGCAGTATTAAATATACATTCTGTCAAAAAAGTACTTGGAATTGGTCAATGAAACACAAAATACGAATAATCCAATCATGAAAACATTTTTCAAACGCTTTTTTCCGGAATCTACTTGTGTTCCGCCGCGAATTATCTTTTATTTCTTCTATCGATTCAGAACGGGTACCTCGAAGTGGTATTTTGAGTTTTGGAAAAAGAGCCATATCAGCTGAATACGGTGATTGTTCGATGGTATTTGTTGAGTTTTGGGTCAGGAATTCATTCACAATGATAGCAATGTGAGATGGTGCATTATCGTGGTGGACAATTTTTCCTCAAATGTATCCTTTTTCGACGAATTTTCTCTCTTAAACGCCGCATAACGCTCAGGTAATATTCTTCATTCACCGTCTGACCTTCTAGCAAGAGTTCCGTCTGCATAATTCCGCGATAATCAAAGAAAACAGTCAACATTACCTTGACTCTTAATCGTCTTTGACGTGGTTTTTTTCAGTTTCGGTTCAGTTAGAAGGCGCCATTCCGAAGCTTGTTGACTGGTTTGCAAGTCAAAGTGTAAAAATTCAGTGAACATCCAACCAATAGATTTAAAAAGATTCTGTTTGGAAAAGCAGTTAGAAGTGTGTGGGGCATCTTTTATGGGTCAGAAGGTCAAAACAATAATCCTTACTTGTTACAGATCTTGCGTTGGCTCCTGTTTTTACATTTTTTATGAACGTCTTGTTCAGGTTCTTGAATATTTGTATAGTCCAAAGATAAATGTGATTATGTGTGGTGACCTTAATGACAATTCTATCAGGGACCTTTCAAGTATAAATATCTTTGTAATATTTTGTCTGGTTTGAATTTGCAGAACATTGTACTTGGAAAAACTAGACTCAACAATACCTTGGATTATGTGTTTACTGATTTGGATGACGCAAAACTAATGTAATGGACGCTCATCTCTCTGATCACATAATTATTATGCTAGCTATTAAACAAGACAGCCATCCTAATCTGGTTGAGTATAGAATAGACTTTGCACCTCATAATATTGAGTGATTTGCCGATAATGCCTCGAGAGAGAATTGGTTAAGTATGTATTCGATGGCTGACGCCTACGAGGCTTTCAATGCTTTCCACGACATCTTAATGCACTATTTCAACTCACACGTTCCCCTAAATAAATTTTATAAAAGAGAAAAGAACCGTTGGATTAATGATATCGTTAGGCAGTCTAGTGAAAACCTCAGAGAGTTATTTAACTTATCGAAACGCTTACCCGAGCTGAAGGAATTTTACGATTCAATCGTAATAGATAATACTAAAAGAACATTTTATTAGAATAAAATTGCTTCAGCAAAACATCAAAACAAGGCCTCTTGAGCTTTCTTGATAAACAAGGAATTCTCGCAAGGAGTCAGTTTGGTATCAGACCGGGACTTGGGACAGATTATGCGATATACGCTTTTGTTGAAGGTGTGGTGAAAGGCTTGGAGTCGGGAAAATGTCCAGTTGGTAACTTCTGGGATTTGAGTCGGGCCTTTGATCTCGTAATTCATAATATTTTAACTAGTAAGGCGGGGAAATGTGGTATTCGCGGTATTGCTGCAAGGTGGTTAGTTACTTGACTGTGTGGTAATATGAGAGGGACAACAAATTTGGGTTTACTTGGCACAGATATGGGCGTGCCTCAGGGTTCGATATTGGATCCATTGTTGTTTCTCTTTTACATAAATGACATAGGAAGCGGTCTTAGTTGCGATGTTTTTCTTTATGCAGACGATGCTACCGCCTTGATTACTGATGATAGCGAGGCTATGCTGGAGTCAAGGATTCTTCAAAATACCAACTTGCTGTGTCGATGGTTTAGCAGAAACAGATTGCATATCAATGCTCTCAAGTCTACATATTTGATCTTTCATAACCAAAATAAGATAATAAATGTTAACGTGCCTCTCAATAATACTCAACTGGAAAGGGCTAGCTTGACGGAGTTCCTAGGTCTTCGGATAGATAAGAGTCTAAACTGGAAGGATCATTGTACTTACCTGTCCTCCAAACTTAGTACGGTCTGTTATCTTATGCGAAATTTGAGAAGAGTTTTGACTGACACAATTAAGGGCTGTATATCATGCTCAGATGGTCTCCAGATTGAGATATGGAGTTTTGTTTTGGGGGGCATTGGTTGGAGCTGACGAGGTTTTCCTTTGTCAAAAAAGGATAATTTGTTGTATGCTAGGTATTTCACACGAAATTCCATTTGAGATACAAAACTTGAGACAACTTCTGCGTCAGTATAGAACAGTTGTGCCAACTTAGCAACAACAAGAATTTTGACAATCGTTAGGCAGATTTTTTAAATAATTAATTCCCGGTACTTTTTCGACAGAATGTATGAAGATACCTCTCAGCAACTCAATAAAAAATGGAAGTTTACAAAACTTGAATGTAAATCAGGATGCTAGAGAGGAGGTACAAGTTTCACAACATAGGGTCAAAGATGGATTTGCATATCTGGTGGCAACTTAGAGGTGCAGATAATTAAGCAATAAACTACGAATCTCTGGAACTAATGTTGCATTTTGCTTTCTCATGATTGTCAAACATGGAAGGTCACGTTCTGAAAATTTAGAATTTTCATTAATTACAGCTTAGGAAAAAACTTTGAAATACCTATAACCAACTCGCACCTCTGGAATAAACTAAATCAAGAATCAATGGCAGACACAATCAAAAAAGAATGACGATTTTCATGAATATTATTAACGCCAGGGATTATACTTTCTCAACAGATTTCGAGTTTCAACAACATTGCTCACCTCGGCATTACGTTGGGCTGGTTCATAATATAATCGACAACATTGTCATCGTCCGATAATTTCCCCCGATACACGGCCTTCTGGAATGACAGCGTTTGACTCATCACCTCGTTTAAAACTGCCTCTTCGAAATCGTCAACGGTTATCTGATTGGATGGCAAGGGAATACCGTTTATCAGGGCCTGAGGCAGATCTCGTCGACCCAGACGTTGGATGAAATCGTACGACAGCTCGCGACTGTAATCATATTCGGAATACGAGCCCAGGATATCGTCGAGGTCCAGATAAGAGTACTCTTTCTTGAGTTGAGACTTAACGTGTTCCACTGTTACTTTTTTGTCTCCTGCCGCACTCATAACCTAGAAAAATGTTATTAATTCAGCTATTCAGAATACGAACATAGACACTCTCAATCATTGTATACTCACATTTTTCAGAAAGGAAATAGCATTCTGTGGATTCTCCGATTGCGAGATATAGTTGAGAGCAAACTTGATAGCTACGCCAGCATCATCTAAACCTGTTACGTCATTTGATGGGTCGCATTTGACTACAAGACCGACTCTAAGTGAGGCGGTGTGAACAACAAACGATTCGATTAATTTGACAAGTCCTCTGGTTTTTGTGTCAGTTGGATCTATGATGAGAACCTGCAAAGTTCATTACTGTAATCTTAGTCAGAAATAAAATATAATAGTTTGCTTTGAATATAGTGGAAGCTTCATGGGCAATATGGAAAGTTATATATTTCGTAAAATCATTCGAAATAGTCAGGAAAATATTGAGATTTATGTCTATTCGCAAACACTGCTAGAAGTATACAAGACAAAAACTCTCCGAATAAAGTTTCTGATGGGAAGATAAATATTATCACAGATAAATAAAAAATTTTCAGATTCAGAGATGAAATATGGAGGATCCTTGCCCATACGAGGAATATCTTTTATCCTAGTTTGAGTTTTATAAAAGGCGTGCCGGCTACAGAAATTTTTGCGGAGTGAGAGTCCGCGTGCGACTACGTGTGTTATGAATATTATCAAGATAAGAGTGTTTGTTTTTATATTTTCCGGTTATTCGTGTTTGATCCTGCAATGAATTATTCTAACAAAAAGGAACAAGAAAGATTGCAGCATTTGTTAGATGAGTCTTTTTTATGCGATGACGATGAGGGTGAAACCTATGATGATTCTGAAGAAGAAAAGGAGCCCGATGAAATAGAATGTGATGAGGCTAACAGAGATAGCGAGCGAGATATTTCCGAAAATGAACTCGAAATTGAAGAAACGGAAGTAAATGAAGGTCCAAAGTATGTAGGCAAAGATGGCAAGACAATGTGGCTGAAACATAAACCGACACAGACTATAAGAACTCGATCGGAAAATCTTGTAACACAATTGCCTGGTACCCGAAGTACGACTAAATGTCTGAAAATGATGTACGATATATGGAATTATTTTTTCCGGACCAACTACTGAATATAACAGTTGACAATACCAATATACATATTCAACAAACTTCCATGAATTACTCCCGTGAAAGGGATTCGAAATTGACCAACATTTCGGAAATAAAAGCACTCTTTGGATTGTTGTACTTGGCAGGAGTACTGAAGAGTAACCACCTGAATACTAACAATTTGTGGAAAACCGAAAAACTTACGATGTCTGAGCGGCGTTTCAAATTTCTTTTGAGGCACATCCGTTTCGATGATTTGGAAACTAGACAGTTGAGATGAGCAACCGACAGACTTGCCCAATTCGAGATGTTTTTGAAATTTTTGTTGATCAGTGCAAAATCGGTTTTACTCCTCTTCATTATGTAACTGTGGATAAAAAGCAAGAGGCCTTTAGTGGACGATGTGCCAGTACATCTAACCTAATAAGCCTAACAAATACGGCATCAAAATATTCGCGTTATGTGATTCAAGACTATATTACACGGTAAATTTGGAAGTTTATGTTGGAAAACAGCCTCCAGGGCCTTATGAAGTCAGCAAGTCTCCACAATTTGTAATGGAAAGAATGTGCGAACCAATAAGAGGAACTGGAAGAAACGTAACTGTGGATAACAGGTTCACAAGTTTTGATCTTCTGGAAAAATTCAAGAAGGATTTCAAGCTCACTGTGGTCGGAACTATCAGAAAAAATAAGCGAGAGTTGCCATTTGATTTTTCTTGTTCTGTAAAAAGACCAATAAAAAGTTCAATGTTCGGTTTTCACAAAAATGTGACACTCGTTTCTTATATTATTATATTCAATTTTAGAGACAAACAAGAAGGAGTGAGGAAAATTTCTCCGAAACAGCTGAACCGATCAGCTTGAAATTCTTACACGACCTTCTCAGATATATTTGCCAGGTAATGATCAAAGGAATAAGATTTTTGACAATAATTTCGATTTTTAAGGCACTTTATAGGTTGAATTTTATCACATAAAATGTAATTTTTTTCGGGAAGCCGCCAAAATTCAAAATTTTCACTATTCCTGCGATCATTACCTGTATTCATCTATCATAAAACTAGCAGAAATATCTTCCTCGCCGCCAGACACCTTTTTTTGGATGTCCTTCATCTATCATAAAACTAAATTTTTTTGGTTTTTGGGTTTCAGATAATTTGAAGCAGAAATATCTTCCTCACCGCCAGACCTTTTTTGGAGGTCTACAGGAATAAGGGAATCCAATATTTTTAAAAATGAATCGCTGATTGTTAAAGTACATTAAATTCTGTTTATGCACATTTTTTCTATTTGTTCATAAAATAAAAGGTCTGTTCATGAAAAGTTCTCAAAAAAACGCAGCTTTTTTGTCTTGCAAGTGGATATAATCTCTTAGTGAAGCTACTAAACCCGAAACGATTAACACTAGGATGAGCCTTAAAAAAGGACAGAAAAAATTGTGTACAATGAATCAAATGAAAAGAATAATTTTCTCACCAAATTGAAAAGGTTTTTCCGAATTTGCCTCATCCTACCCGGAAAGGTGGGCCTAAGTAGATCCATCAGGCTCGAAGACCACCTCGAATATTTTGCATCGGTTTCTATATCATTCAACCATAGTATAACACTATCTCGTACATCCATGGCAAATTCCTGGGTGCCACCCGCCTCGCTAAAATCAAGTGCCAATAATGACGATAACTGTTGATTACTGACTCCAATCCTTTTCAATCCTTCCATCGTTCGAAGTTCCTGTCGGACAACATCCAAGATCCCGTAAACATCCACAATATCGACATCGAAAAACATTCCGTTTATGAATAGGGCTGTGTCTTGTGGTTGAAGATTGAGAGTAAGACCGAAGATTTCTTGGTTCTTCATCACTTCTGTCTTCAGGTTTGGATTAACTGTTGTTTTAACCAAACTCTTTGCCTGGAAGGAGCAAACATTTTTGTTTTATTCAATTCAAAGATAAAGAAGAATTTTTAGTGGCCTTATTTTGTTCATCGTTTATTGTAATTAACATGAACTTCATTGATTAGGTTTGTTCCAACGCACACTTGAATTAGTTCAGAACTGGGTGGCGTGCGCAAATTGTAATGAAATTGACGTTCCTACAAACATCTGAATCTGATGAACTAGTGAACACCATATTCCAAAGTTCCTAGAATTATTTTAGAACTGATCCCAGAACAGTGGAATCAGTTTTTGGTTCCAAGGAGGAATTGTGTTAGAATATAAAGTAAATAGTGTTATGCTTATACTTTCGTGCTGTATGTACTTATATCTGTATATTAGAAATGGCGCTTTATGCACTTTTGGTACGTAATTGCGCAAGTTTGTGCTAGTATATGTTCACTAAAGAAGAAATAAATCTCTCTCGTCGACTGTTGTAAGAGCAACACGTATTAATTATCAAGTTTAACAATAAAGTTTGTGAAGGAAATGTAATAAATCATTCAATAGAATATATGAATTATATATTATTGATTTAACATGGTAGCATAGCGTGGTTAATAACATTTTTATTACGCCTGTGTACCGTTTCGTTAACGCGGAAGCATTCGAAAACGTGCAAATTACAAATTAAGAAAGTACCGATATACACCTGGTAAAGTTAATTATAAATTGTCGCTCATGAAGTGTGATGATATAGTTATACCTATATTTGATGGTGTGGACTATGAAAATTGGAAAATTCGTTTGACAAAGTTTTTGGAATTTAGGAGGTGCAAAGAAGTTATAACTCGTGAAAAGGCGATAAGGACAAGGAAGAAGATTGGAATGTAATGAAAGTAACAGCTATGAATTATATTAACAGCGCGATTTCTAACAGGCAGTTAGAATACACAGCTGAATTCGATACAGCGAAGAAAATAATGCAGAAATTTGATGAAATGTATAACAAATAGTAAATAATGCTGCAGATAGTAAATCGTTCTGCAGTTGACAATATTAAACTCGAGAATTATTCTGATGTAACTACGTTTTTTTATGGATTTGAGAAGGCAATCAATGATCTGGAAGCTGCAGGTGCAAAGGTCACGGACGGAGAAAAACTAAAGTATATGATAAAAGCTCTGCCAAGTTCCTAGAGTTATATAGGTGATCTCATAGATGTTCTCCCAGAAAAAGAAAGTCCTTGTTCATGAGTGCTTTGACTATTGTTTATATCATAAAATAACAAAAGAAAAATTCGTCTATATTTTATTGTGTGTAGATGATCTCTTAATATGTAGCAATTGTAAGTTAAGTATCTCGGATTTGAAACAAAATTATCACTCCGCTTTGATATGCAAGATCTGGGTCAAATTAATGATAATGTTGGTATTGAAATTAAGTATGATAAAATGATAGTATTTCGCTAAGTCAAAATACTTATATAGAAACATTGGCATTTTAACACAGTTGATTGTAATCAAACTTCACTACGCCAATGAAAATAAATCTAAAACTTCAAAAGTGTGATAAATTAAATGATAATTTTGAGTTTAGAAATATAATAGATGCTCTTCTTTACATTAGTTATGCAACAAAACCTGATATTACATTCAGTGTCTATTATTTAAGTAAAATTGTTATGAAGAGATTCATTTTAAATATGCATTAAGAATACTTAAATACTTCTATCAAACCAGAGATTTGAACTTAATTTATATAAAAAGGATAATTATAAGTTTGTCGATTGCTTTGTAGACTCAGACTATGCAGTTGATAAGAATGATAGAAAATCTACAACCGGATACATAATTAGATTGTATGAAAATCCAATATACTGGAAATCACAAAAGCAAATTACTGTAATTAATTCTTTCACAGCAGCTGAATATGTTGCACTTTCTGAAGCCACTTCAGATCTTAAAAACTTTTAGTATTAATTTGAGTAATCCTGTCTCAGTTGACGAAGACAACTCTGGTGCAGTATCAATAACTAAATATGGTAATTACACAAAAAAAATGCTAAACATATCAAAATACAATATCATTTTGTTCATGAGAACTATTTAGCAACAGTAATTGACGTATTAAAGATGAGGTCAGAAGAGAACTTAGCAGATATTCTCACAAAAGCACTATGTAAATAAAGGTTTATTTATTTGAGAAATTTGCTGGGTTTACATTGATATTTGTTTTGTTAAAATGAAATATATTTGTTCATATATACACGACGATTTTTGCATAAAACACAAAAGTGAGGGGCGTGTTAGAATATAAAGTAAATAGTGTTACGCTTATACAGTACAACTTCACTACTCAGGACACTCGCTATATCGGGCACTCCAGTAACTCGGGCACGCGACTCATTCGGCCACTTCGAGAATTTTACCTCTATAATCCGAGCACGTCGACGCCGGCTGATGTACAAAACAATAATAATTTTCCTGTCTGTACATGTATGTATGTATTTGTACTATCTAAGAGTGGCGAGTATCGTTCTACAGTTGCATTTTGCATTTCAATTTCGCCGGTGGTGTGCATAATGGCTCCAACCAAGAGAAATCATAAAACGGTCACACTGGCAGAGAAATCAAAAATAATAGATTTTATTGATGATGGAATGAGTACTCGTCGAATAGCAGCAAAGTTCACTATTCCAAAATCAACAGTGTTTGACATAAAAAAGAACAAGGACAAAATAAGGAGATTTATATCCAAATGATATCAAGGAACAAGTAGGAATTAGGGATGCACCGTGTAAGGGTTTTCACAAAAAGCCGAGTACCGAGCTCTCGGCCAAACAAAATTGCTGCATGCCGAGTATCACGGCAGAGCTCGGCTGGCCAAAGCGGGCCCTCGGTGCATCCCTAGAAGGAATATCATTTTAAACTTTACTCGAATTTATACTATTCAAGGTATTTTTGTAGGAAAAAGAAAAATTATTAGAGAAGCTGAGAATCCTGATGTTGAAATCGCATTGTATAACTGGTTTCTTCAGCAACGCAACGCATACGTACCAATTTCGTCAAACATATTGAGAGCAAAAGCCGAACAGTTTTATGAACAAATCACAGGAAAAAAGGTTTTCTTGCAAGTTCGGGATGGTTAGATAATTTCAAGCTTAGACATGAAATTCGTTTCTTGAAGGTTTGTGGTGAAAACCTTTCCAGTGATGTTTCCGCTGATATAATTTAAGGAAAAATTTCTATCGGTTGTTGAACAGATGGAATTAAGCAAAGGTGTATAATGCTGATGAATCGGCCATTTTTTGGAGATGTTTACCACAACTTGGGTTTATCAAGGGAAAAAATCAGCACCATGTCGAGAAGTGTCAAAAGACCGCTTAACATTCATGCAATGCTGCAACGCGGCTGTAACTCACCAATTACAATTACTAGTCTTGGGAAAAGCGGCAAATCCACCAGCATTCAGAAACGAAAGTTCAATACCAGTTGTCTACAAAGCATCTACCAAAGGGTGGATGACCAGACCATTATTTAATGAATGGTTTAAAACATCTTTTATCCCTGAAGTGAAGAATTTTTCAACTGAGATTAACAAGCCCTCTAAAGCTCTGTTGTTGGTAGAGAATGCACCATCGCACCTACCTGAGGAAGAGGTTAATACTGATCCAAACTTCAGTTATGTTTTTGCCACCAAACTGTACTGTCGTTCTCCAACCTATGGATCAGAATTTAATTCAAAACATTAGAGTGTCGTAAAGAAAATGCCTTCTTAATCATATCATTTCGCATGAAGGTGAAGAGATAACTTCCATTTTGAAGCAGTAAAATTTGAAAGATGCTTTGAACAATCTTGGAAAGCCATTAATTCAGAAAATATTAGAAGAACTTGGACAGCATTGTGGCATGACACTACAGAAGTAGAAGAATCAGTTGATGAAAATATTCCACTCTCAGAGCTTCAGAAGAAACTTCGTCCAATCAGTGAAAATGATTTGAAAAATATTGCAGAATCATTGAGGGTTATTGATCCAGAAAATGACTTAACCATTGAGAACATTACCAACTGGGCTATGGGAGACAAAGAGTTTGTTATCAATTTTACTGAAGAAGAGCTTATACAGGATGCTTTAGGATGGAATATTGAAAACGTAGAGGAATCTTCTGACTCAGAGAATGGTTTAAATAATATGGTAAAAATTAAACATGCAAATACTGTCAATGCGTTCTCCCTGATTATTATCAGTTGGGCCAAATAGAATAATCTTCATATAGAAGGAAGAAGTATTGCTCCTGAAAAGGCTCAAGGAAAAATCAGTTCAGATGGCAACATCGAGAAAGCTTCAGAGTAAAATCGATGGATATTTTAAACGTCATAAGGAATAGCATGTTGTTTATGTACACTAGCTTACATTTAAATTCTATATTTTCTATTAGGAAAGATTATAATGAATGGAAATTCTATAATTTGATTCTGTTTTATAATAGAAACTATTTTTTGTTCAACTTTCGATATTTTTATAATAAACTCGACTTTAACAGATTTTGGGTTGTTTCTATTTTGAAAATGAAACAAATTCGTCACTTCAGAAATTCGGGCATTTCGTTAGTCCGGGCATGCGCCGGAACGATATCTACCCGGACTAGTGAAGTTTCACTGTACTATAAGTGTATGCACTTATATCTGAATCCTATAGATGGCGCTAGCATGCACTTTTGGTACGTAATTGCGCAAGTATGTGTTTAGTATATGATTGCTAAAGAAGAAATAAATCACTCTCTCATCGACTGTTGTGAGAGTGGCACGCATTAATTATTAAGTTTAACAATTAAGTTTGTAAAGCAAATGTAATAAATCATTCAATAGAATAAATGAATTATTTATTATTAATTTAACAAATTGAAAATGAATTATCTGCTCACGACAGATATTATTTTCAGATTCCGTTGTCAACTGGTCAAAGCTTAGTGTTTCAATGCAATCGAATTGTTGATAAGAAATCAGTTCCGAACCAGTTATTCCTCACACAAGCGCGCATACCTGATTCAGACTCAGTTCAGGATAGTCATAGAATTACTTTTTAGAACAAACCCATGGATAACAAACTGTTTCTTAATACACAAACTAAATCTAACTTAACCTAATACACAAACTACGAATTAATCTCTAAAATTATTATACATTGAACCGATTCAAAAATTTCATTATTTTGGAAATATTTGGAAGCTTATAGGTATTCACAAGCTAGTTCAGCATGAACACTATACTCAGGACATCCAACTAAGGCCCAAATGTAGCGAATGGAATTTTAGAATGAAAATTTGCCAGAGAATCAATACAACTGCGCATCTGTCATATTGCTTCAACCAATAAAATTAGTGTATATATTCTTTGAACATTTATTGGCAGAGCAGACAACTGCGTTACCAATGAAATAGCTTGACTTATAGCATATGCTTATTCAATATGGATACACAATAGACCATCTTTCTACACTTTTCCTATACCAATATTTTAGGCTTAGTTGTAGGTTCTGAGTAGAGCGATGTTTCATAAATAAGTTTGGTTCAAATTATTCTGTCAAATGTCAAATTTCCATGGCCAACTTCTAATTAGAAAGATCATGAACATCTTGCACTCTATTAATATACACATCATGGAATTCATATTGCAGCATTTTCTTCAGTATAATATTAAATTAGTTTTTTTCTAAATAAAAATTCTCACCAACATAGGAAAATTTTGGGCCATATGAGTGAAAACTTTGAGTGCTTCCTCTTTAGGAGCATTCATTATCCTCTCAGCAGCCTGTAGACTCAACTCCTGGAATTGCCATACTTTTAAGGGAGCCATTTCATTAGACGTTTCTTCCAGGAATTGTTTAAACTTATCGAAGTTTTTCTGTTCATCCGGAAATAATTTCCTAGAAAAAATTCATAGAAACATTGATCTGATACCAAAAACAACTGCCACATACTTCAATTTGGTAAAATCAAAGCCTTCAATTTCAGAATCTTCTTCTTCTTGGCTTGCATCTTCTGATTGATGGTCATGTATTTCGGTATCATCTTGGGCTTTGTACTCTGTCGATTTCATTTGTAACTCTACACCATAACCAGAAAGCCTTAATTTCCTGCCATTTTGTCTCTGGAAAATATTTCATAAGTTAAAATTTGAAACTAATCGTAAGCATACCTAATTGTTTTCTAACCTTCAAATAATGCCTAACAATGTAATCAATCATTCCTTCTTCAGCTTTTTTGGATAACAATTCATGAAACTTAGAGAATTCCTTAGTTCCAAGCTCACCATACAAAATAACCACATCACTCCTATTCTGAGATCCAGGAAAATGTGTATCTACATTAAATATCTCAACTTTTTCTTTCTTAGGTAATTGTACCTGGAATAACATAAAAAATTATTTATCTTCCTTGCGTACATATTGCACACAAACCTACTTTGTTAAAATAGTTCTTCAATTCATCGAAGCTACATATTAGATTACCATTCAAATCTGCAACAGTCCCACATTCACCTAAGTTTCTTTCAGATGCTATCTGATTAAACATTTGAATTTTTGGTGAATAAATATGTAATGACAGGCCTAATTTTAACAATTCCAATTCAGAAGGTGCTATTAATTTTCCTGCTAATTTTACTACAGTCTCATACTTTTCTTTCTCCGTTCCTGGAAATTATGGAATCATTTGATGAAAGAAACATCCTTTTTCGTTACATACCCAGTTCACTAAGTGAAGGATTCAAGCTAGATACTGAATCGATAAAATTCCAGTAAAAATCTACATTTTCATCAGCTAAATATTCCGCCACTTCTAATAACAAGGGTGTAGCTTCCCATTTTGCTTCGAGGAATGTAGTGACTGATTTGGATTTCTTACTTTTTGCATGCACCATACAAATGAATGCGATTGAGAAAATCACATATATTCTCAAATTTTTCATACTGAAACATGAAAGATTCATTTATGAAATTGTTTAATTGGAAATATAAGAGAAAACATACCTTAACTACTTAACCTAAGATACAACAGCCGCAATTTTCAATTTAATATACAGTGATTGGATAATACACACTAAAAAAACTTTGTACACCTTTATATTATTAAATTTTAAAATATCCTAATTGAGTACTTAAGAGATAATCCAATCCATTTTTACAGAAAATGAGAATATATAAATTTTAATCCAGGAATTGACAAATCCCACCAATCAGACGATGCCACCGGCTATGTGCGCATTTGGCAAAATTGTCACACTTGCGTAGTGTTTACTTTTATTATAAATATATATATAATGGAATACATTGAAAAAAATTGGATACCTAAATAGTTAATATTTAAAATTGGAAATTCTTTTTGTGATTGAAGAATTTCTTTGAAAAGTCTCTACACGAATGTTGAAATTAAATTATATTATTACATAGATATTTAGGTTTAATAACAACCTAAAATTAAAATTGAAATAGTCATTCTATTTCTGGGTATGCAACTACAAATACAGTTGCTGATAATGTTGATGAAACTTTGAACTTTTGAACTGTATGAATCAAAACTATTGGACTTAACCATTGTCCTTATGACAAATTGTGGAATGCAAAAGAAAAATTCTTTGTTTCTTCTCCAGAACCGTAGATTTAATATGTTAAGAATGAAATATCGCCAATATTATTGAACTATGGATTTATTACACGTCCCTATTATAGTCTAATGTAATTTTAATTGGCGCACAATAAAGAAAATTATTGTTCATGTTACTTATTATCTGGAAAACTATTTACTGTAGGATTGTAATAAAAGACCCACACAATTTAATTTCTTATCAATGTTAGAATATTCATACTGGTCTGTGAATCAACCTTCTGGATAATTTTCATGTTTAATTAGTATAATTGTTAATTTTTTATTTTAACCGTAGGTGCCAAGTACAAGGCACGGTTCTGTTAAAATTAGAATTGTAGATAGCGGTTTAGATTTTTTAAACCCAATACCAAAGCCAAAATTAAATATAATTCGAAGATTGAACGACATGGTGAAATGATGTTTTCAAATTTAGTTTCGTATTCGTTTATGAGTTCTAATCTGTTCTGGTAGGATTAACCTAATAAGTGAAAAAGTGAGTAATTTAATTTTAACATTCCTTCTTCGAGTTTTTGAAAAATAGAGAGGAAGCTTATTATGTTTTAATAATTAAGTTATTGGGAGTTACATTAAGAAGAATGTTAGCTATTATCCCATAATTTACAGAAACAAAAGCATTGAGAAACTTTGTTACAAAGCAGAAAATAGTAAACAATTTTCATATATTTCGCATCCTTCATAACTGGTTCAACTTTTTCAATTTGGGACGGTTCGTATTTGGACTGTTGGAATTTCTATGATTACTATCTTTACTCCCATTTCATAACCATGTCGAAAATTTTTGACTAGAAGTTTGAGATCTTGCAGATGATGTGAGGTTGCTGAAGGCAGAGTGATTTAGCATTTTCTAATTGAAAACTGCTCATAACTAATTACAAAAATAAGAACTAGTTATAGTTTTTTGTGACATCAAGTTTTATGGACAACCTCTATTTCAAAGGGGATTGAAGTGCCTTTCCAAATGTACTTACCTGGCTCGTCGTATTCAGTTATTGATAGTGTAGCGTCTCCCTGAGCTCTTGATGATCCACCACTTATAATATGTGCTTCATAATTTTCATAGTAAAATATTGATAATGATCGAACAGAATTACCTATAGCATTGATTACCCAAACGAAATTGTTTCCTCTTTGGCTCTGTCAACTTCAAAATCAATCGGGTGTAGGTCTTGGAGTACGTATAAAATATGATTGGAAAATCTAATTGTAGGACTCCTCTTCTACATTTCTAAATATAACGCTTAAATATAGTCGTTGGATTTTCCAATTTTTGAGCAACACACTCCAACCACTTTCAAACACAAGGTGAAGTGCGTCTTTTATGGTTTATTCGATAGATTTTCTGTACCTTTCGTTTATGAATTCAACGCATCAGTTGTGCTAGAGAAATTTTGGCTTCAATAAGAGCCATCCTTTGTAAAACTACAACATATAACAATACGGCCGCAATGAATGACTTTCTGTGGCCGCCGTTGGGAAAAGCACATGTTTTTTTTTATTCTCAACTCTTGGGAGGATGATTTAATGTGTGTGAGTTCACACACTTCTTAGAGGGGGCCAAATTGGAAGTTATCGAAATGACGTTCGATGGAAGCGAGTTGCACAGCACTCTAGCTCTGTAAACAGAAGAATTTATATACATAATTTATACAATTATATACATAATAGTATGTCACAACTTGAGGGGGTAAATTTACGTGCAATTTTAAGAAAAAAAGTTTATATAAACATAGGTCCTCAAAAGCTTCGTTACGGAGCTACAGGGTGTTGAAACTTCCGGAAAAAATTGGTATTTTCTTCCAAACTCCTGCAGTTTTAAGATATTCAGCCCAAATTTGGAATGCAATCTATTTTTTACAGTCTCCATCATTACACGTCCTAGATTTTAACTAGAATATACAAGGTGCTTCCTTTTCCGGAGCCATGTCTTCTTTTGCCCTTTCAAACTTTTTGAAGTATGCCATTGATCAGCTTACAATCAATTTTCGTCATCTTCGTTCAATTTAGAAACTTTTTTGACACTTGTAATTTTTCGTATCTCCAACCGTTCTCGAGCAAAGAATTATTAAACGATGGTATGCATTCTCTGAATTGAAAACACTTCTAATTAAAAAATCACTAGTAGGCTTTGATTTTTTTTATTTATTTATTTACTTTGACGCCGGATTGGCTGATATCCATTACATGTACGGTCTGGCTGACGGAAAACATCAAAAGCTAGGCGATTATATCAGGTGCGCTTTCCAAATCGAGTAAGACCAGACAGGCGAACATTTTCAAATATACACAGAAGGTTGAGGGAAACTGGTACTTTTACTGCAAATAATCATTTAAACGGTGCAACTCAAACTATGAGAACTCCAGATATTGAGGAAGCAGTTTAGAATTGTATTGATTTGAACCCTCATGTGAGTACAAGAAAAATTGGAAATCAGTTGAATATTTCACATGTTCTAGTTTAGAGGATTCTCCACGACTTTTTATTGTACTCGTTTCATATTCAACGCGTCCAAACTCTACTTCCTCGAGATTTTCCTTCAAGACTGAATTTCTGCCGATGGTTCTTAGATAAAATTAGAGAAAATGCTCATTTTGATAGTGAAATAATGTTCACAGACGAAGCTAACTTTTCGAGAACTGCTATCACAAATTTTCACAATAATCATTATTGGGCTGAGGGAAACCCCCATTTGATTAAAGAATCTCATCATCAAGAACCATTCTGACTGAATGTCTGGGTCGGAATAATTGGAAATTATTTGATGGGGCCATTTTTTTTGCCTTACAGACTAAACGGTCCCGATTATCTGCAATTTATTGAGGAGGAGTTACCTTTATTGCTCGAGGATGTGCCACTTTTGATGAGAAATATAATATGGCTCATGCATGACGGGGAGCCAGCACATTTTAGTGGAGAAGCTAGAGAATTCTTGAATAGTACATTCAACCACCGTTGGATATGTCGGGGTGGGCCAGAACCATGGCCTCCTAGGTCCCCAGAGTTAAATAGTTTAGACTTTTTCTTATGGGGATATCTCGAAAGTTTAGTTTATACCACTCCAGTGAACACTGTAGAAGAATTGAGAAATCGAATAATAACCTCTTGTGGCACGATGAGAAATACCCCAGGAATATTTTTGAAGTGCGCGATAATATGCGAAGGACAGAGGCCTGTATTCTTGCAGGTGGAGGACACTTCCAGCAATTTATTTAGTTTTTAATTGTTCTTTTTTTTTTGTTTGTTTTGAATAAGTATAAGTTGAGTCTCAGAAGACGAGCTATCAAAATAATAGGGCATACCTATCAAGTATTTCTATAATTTTTTTTATTTAGCGAATAACATACAATTCAAACAATTCAAATTCAATAACTTTTCACTCTAAAACTGTTGGAGATACGAAATAATTATAAGTGTCAAAAAAGTTTCTAAATTGAACGAAGATGACAAAAATTGATTGTCTGCTGACCAGTGGCGTACTGCAAAAAAGTTTGAAAGGGCAAAAAGATTCATGGCCTCGCAAAAGAACACACCTTGTGAATTTCAGTTAAAATCTAGGACGTGTAATGGAGGAGGTTGTAAAAATTGCTTGCATTCCAAATCTGTGCTGAATATCTCAAAAACTGCAGGAGTTTTGAAGAAAAAAACAATTTTTTCCGGAAATTTCAACACCCTGTAGCTTCTGCGGACCTATGTTTGTAAAAACTTTTTTCTTAAAATTGCACGTAGATTAACCCGCCTCAAGTTGTGACATACTATTATGTAACACCCTGTATAGAGAGGGGTATGTGGCGTTGCTAGTTGGACCGACCGCTGATGAGAGTTTTCCGTGATGCTGCTTTTTCTTTTAAACTGAATTTTTTCGCGAACCAAACCTTTTAATTCTTCAGAGCATTTACCTTGAAAGTATCTGTAAAGAGGGAAAGATCAGAAACTTGCCGTCTTGCATCGAGAGACTGAAGATCATGCGTGATCTCCAGGTAGTCTGAATACTGTCCAATACATGCGGAGCCCCACACATGGCACCAGTATTCCAGACCAGATCACAACGCACATATAAAAGCATCAACTGGAATGGCATGAAAAGAGAACTGAGTTTAGTAGAAGCATATTTGGCAATGACTGATACATGGTGATTTCAGAAAACTCCGGTTTTGAGTGGATGTCTGTTCATTCTGAAGAAATTCAATGTTCAATGATTAAAGAAGGCTCGCCATCAGCGAATTTTCTGGAGAACAATGTTGTTTGTGTCTTGTTCACGCCGGCAAACCCAAACATTCTGTTTTCGGAGGAGTGAAACAAATTTATAATCTGCATCAATCTAGTGAAGACAAAGCTATTAATCCAACGACACAATGTTTTTGGGAAGTACATATGCAATTAGTTTCTTCATCAGAGCTGCGTGCCAAACCCTATCGAAGGCCCCTGAGATATCAAGAGCAATGCCTCCTGTTTCGCCATGCTTTTCGATTGATGTCCACAAATGCGTAACGTATGCAGGGAGATCATCAATTAATAGTTGTCTTCGGTAACAGTATCAGGGATCACTGATGATGTAATTCGAGATATTTTATTAGCTCATCGTTCATCATTCTTTCCATGACTTCCATGACATAATGATGCTATTCGAAGGTAATTTTGGGGCCGCCATTTCTTCCCTTTCTTTGGAATAGGTTGTACTCTCACAACTCTCCAACAGTTTTTATCCCTAACAAATTTAACACCAATTAGCATTGAGGAAATCCAAAATCCATTCTTCAGTTTCATTAATTAGTTATGGTGATATTGACTAACTAAAAATTTCAAGCTCTGTCAATGAAAATGACTACTAACGGTAAGCGTCCATAGTTTTGGACACTATATAATATATATAATGATTGTTTAAGTGTGGAGCCCCACAAGAGGGAATAGTATTCCAGATCCCGAAAAAAAACTGAGTTTCGCAGAGGCAGATTTGATAATGGCTGACACACTACTACAGTACTAATCACATAGTCATGCCAGTAAACTCCGGTGTTGACTGTAATCCGAGTAGATGCATCTTCGCTTCTGAGAAAATTCGATGTCATTGCAAGATTAAAGAATCTTGTTAGATTTAAAACTGACCAAGTTCAACTGGATCCACTCTGAAATCTGATTCAAGCCTGAATACATGCCCTGTTGGTATCTTTGTCGTTGTGACTCCGTAGCAGTTATAGGATGCAGAGTGGAAAATGAGGAAACTAGGGTGCAGTTTTTTTTATGCCCACTTTCCAGGAATAGGCGAACCTGTTACGAAGGAGTAGGCGCAAAACAACACTGTAACACTGTAAAACAGACAAAGGTCAGCAACTTGTCTTCTGAGTGCCAGCGGCTGGAGATCGCGGGTGACCTCCGAGTGGTCGATGAGGCGCACAGCCCGTTTTTGCACACTATCCAACATCCACAAAGAATGTTTGGGCACAGATCCACAATACATAGGAACAATATTCCAAAGTAGGTCGAATCTGCGCCATATATAGAAGGAACAGCTGAGATGGCGTGAAGTATCGCTTGGCTCTGAAAAGAAAACTAAGTTCAGCTGATGCCAACTTAGTTATTGCTGATACATGTTCATGGCAGCAAAACTTGAAGTTGACCGTTATTCCGAGAAGGTGCATCGAATCTTTGGATGCAATTTGTTGGCCTTGCATTATTAGAGGAGTTTCTCCAGCGGGGACCTTTCTAGAAAACGTGTTGCTTACGTCTTGCTCGCGTTGAAGCCCACCAGGTTCAACTGACCCCACTCAGATATCCTCTGTAAGTCAAAGTTTAGGCTATTAATTTGTTGACATCTCTGACGATGAGATTCCGCAGCTGTAATCAGCCGCAGACTGCTGAAAGACGAAACCAGGGTACAATCGTCTGCAAAACCGAAGATCTTTTTCTCTGTAGATGACAGAAGATCGTTTATCTGCAACAGAAACAAGGTTGGTGAAAGAATGGATCTCTGAGGTACTCCTGCTTGCAACTGGAAACAATCAGATGTTATACCGTCGACCACAACTTGTATTGACTGATTTGAAGGAAAGCTACTCATCCAACCACGCAATTTTTCGGGAAGCCCATATGCAGAAAGTTTATTCAACAAGGCTGCATGCCAAACCCTATCGAAGGCTTTAGAGATGTCGAGGGAGATTGCTCTAGATTCCCCATGTTTTTCCATCGTTGATGTACAGACATGAGTGACGTAGGCGAACAGATCTCCTGTCGTTCTTTGCCTGCGAAAACCATACTGACAGTCGTTAATAATTCCCTGTAACTCAAGATATTTTATCAGTTCATCATTTATGACTCTCTTCCATCACTCTGGACATAATGGGAAGAAGTGCAACAGGGCGATAGTTTTGGGGTAAGGACTTCTTTCCTTTCTTAGGGATTGGTTGAATTCTCGCTATTTTCCAGCTGCTCGGAAAAGTCTGGTTTTCATAAGAAATCTGAAACAGACTGTTAAGAATGGGTGCCAGTTCGGGAGCACACTTTCTCAGGACGATTGGCTGTATTTCGTCTAGACCAACTGCCTTCTTGTAGTTAAGCTGTTCGAGAGCCCGCCTAACAGTGCGAACTCTGAACTAGATTTCTGCCATGGAAGAATTTGTAGGTGGAATGTTCGGTGGTATTGCGTTAGATGAATCCAGCACAGAATTCTTTGAGAACGAGAGAGCAAAGAGATCGGCTTTCTCTTTCGGAGATAATGCTATACTTCCGTCTTCTCTAACAAGAGGCGGAAAACGCAGATTTGCAAAAATTGGCACTGACAGTCTTCGCTATAGACGTAGTCGTCGGGAAACCCAAACATTTTGTTTTCGGAAGAGATGTTGTAACAGAATAAAGATTGGTGACATTCTGGAGCTCTGAAGTACTCCTGTATCAACTTGAAAAGATTCACTGGTTACACCATCAACCACCACCTGAATTAATTCTACTGAAGACTAAGGATTAATACAACCACACAATTTTTCCGTGAAGTCCATATGCGAATTGTTTTTTCATCAAGGCTTCGTGCCAAACCCTGTCGAAGGCCTTAGAGATATCAAGAGCAGTGGTTCCTGATACGCTATGCTTTTCGATTGTTGATGTCCACAAATGCTTAACAAATGCAAGGAGGTCACCAGTTGATAGCTGTCTAGGGTAACCGTATTGTCGATCATATGTAACTTAAGATATTTCATGAACTCATCGTTTATCACTCTTTCCATGACTTCTGACATCGCAACAATGCGATTAGGCGGTAATTTTGGGGTAGGCATTTCTTCCTTTTCCTCTGGAATCGGTTGTACTCTAACAACTCTCCGACACTTTTATCCCTAATAAATTGAGCCCAATGAGCATTGAGATAATTTAAGATTCATTCTTCAAATTCATTAATTTTTTTTTCAGTGAATACTAACGGTGATCGTCCATACATCCGCATCGTACGCATCAGACGGATCCCATCGAACGAATCCGTTTGTAGGTAGTAAGTCCACTATATCCGTAGCAATCGGAATGCATACAAACTTGCTAGCTATCTGCTCTTCTTGTACGAAGAGATGAGTGACTCATTGGTATTGATCGAAAAATTTCTTCTTCGAACAGCTACACCGGCATTACTGACGTATCGTACGATCCGTACGATGCGGATACGTGTTCGCAGTTACATTAATTTCTATAGAGCATACAAACATCCGTTGAGTGTGATGTGTCCGATGCGGATCTATGGACCCTTACCTTTACACATCTGAAAACTCAACTTTGTGCAATGCAAACGGTTCCATGAAGCAGTAACTACAAATGTTCTAAAGCGGTAACTAACTCAATCTTCGATAACAAGTTTTATACTGCAAATCATGGGGAGGGAAGAACATATTCATGATTTCGGAGAGGTTATAAAGTTAGAGCCTAGTCACTAATGGTGTCACTAGAATCATCTTTCTTATAAAAATTATAAGGAGCCCGTGAGAAAGGTTCATGCTAAGGAGATACAATAATCCAAAAAATGTGATTTCATCAAATTTGTTTTTATTCGTCTACAAGACAGTTAACGATGGTGGAAAGTTTTCGATGCGCCACCCTGTATTAATTTTATAAATGTCTATTTAGGAATTACTGTATAAAAATAGTTGAAATTTTTCAACACTTGAAAAGAGAGACAGATAACATTATTTACTTGATAAAATCCCTTTGAGAAACAGATAAGAATATAATAATGAATATTTATTCTTACAAAATATAATGATTAACTTTATCAACAAATGGAAGCTGAAAGTGTAGGTAGTTGAAATATTATCTCCAACATCATTGTTTCACATTTCACAGTAAACTCGAATTTCATTACCGCAAAACTACTCATCGATGGTTTTTTCACTTGATTCTTCAACATTTTGCATGTCATATTCACGATTATTGACTTTGATCATCAGTGATTTGAATTATTAAGTGCTTAGAGTGATTCCAATCTACTTTTCTACAACAGTTTGATAGAAAGATGCAGAAAACTGATCAATTTTCAGATAATATAAATCTAGCAGGTATGATTTCTTTTTCCTTTTCACTGATATTTCGCTTTTTTTTGTTCTATTTTAAATATTTTAGTACAAAATCAAAATGATCCGGTTAAAATCATGACTGGATACGTATTGCAACTGAGAAAATTATATAGATGGCGCTGTATCGAACATATCGTTCAATAAAGTCTTAGGGGCATAAATGAAACCATAACTTGAGAAAATTTTTCGATTATTGGTACAGTTGAGGTTTGAAAGCCGCCATCAACGCCTCCTTTTCAATTTTATATGAAGAGGAGGGATGTTTAGGTTTACCTTCAGGGCAGTAGTCGGGGTGCTTCTCATAGCACTTGTTATGTCCACGCACGCTAGCCGCTGCAGTTTTTGCAGCTTGTTTTGCGTAGTTATTTCTGATGTTTTCGTCCACCATACTAACGATGCATATGTGACAATGGGTCCTATAACCGCTGTGTATAACCAGTAGGTTATTTTTGGCTGTAGCCCCCAGGTCTTTCCGAAGAGTCTACGGTGTAGCCTTGGAGAGAGTTTTGTGAATGTGTAAATTCCAGTTGAGTCTCTGATCTAGGGTTAACCCTAGATAATTAGCCTGTTCCGAAAATTTCAGAGTATATCCATTCAGAAAGGGGTTCATTGAGTTCAACTTTCCACGTCTTGTGAATGGAATTAGTCTGGATGGATGCTGAGCCCCTCTTCAGCACACCATTCATTTACGATGTTATGGGCTTTTTGCATCAGGCTCGATAAGATTCCATCATGGTTTCCCCTAATGATGATAACTAGTTCATCAGCATAGCCTTATGCATTGAATCCAGCGTTGTTCAGTCTTTCTAAGAGGCCATCAACAACTACTGACCATAGTAGCGGCGATAGGACACCTCCTTGAGGGCAGTCTTTCACTGCTGACACAGATAATTCGGTGTCTCCGAAAGTGGCCGCTACGATCCGGCCCTTGAGCATTTCTTTGATCCATTTGATGGTGGGTGTTTCGACACCCTTGTTGTTTGCACCATTGCTAATGGATGTATAGGAGGTATTATCGAAGGCTCCTTTAATGTCTCCAAATAGAACTAAGGCTATTTCTTTAGCCTCTAGTGCTGCTTCCACTTCTTTGACTAGATCTTGTAGGGTATCAATTGTAGACTTGCCCGGTTGGTAGGCAAATTGTTTTTTATGCAGTTTTATGAAACTTCTCATATGGTTGTCGAGAATTTTCTCCATTGATTTTAGGAAGAAGGAGGTTAAGCTTATCGGGCGATATGATTCAGGCTCATCTGGAGACCTCTTGCCCATTTTCGGTATAAATAATACTTTGACTTTCCTCCATGACTGGGGTATGTAGCCCAGTGGAAAGCTACTTATCCAACCACGCAATTTTTCGAGAAGCCCATATGCAGAAAGTTTATTCAACAAGGCTGTATGCCAAACCCTATCGAAGGCTTTAGAGATGTCGAGGGCTATTGCTTCAGATTCCCCATGTTTTTCCATCGTTGATGTACCAACATGAGTGACGTAAGCGAGCAGATCTCCTGTCGATCTTTGCCTGCGAAAACCATACTGACGGTCGTTAATAATTCCCTGCAACTCAATATATTTGGGTGTCAGTTCGGGAGCACACTTTCTCAGGACAATTGACGGTATTTCGTCTAGACCAACTGCCTTCTTGCAATTAAGCTCTTCGAGAGCCCGCCTCACAGTGCGAACTCTGAACTAGATTTCTGCCATGGAAGAATTTGTAAGTGAAATGTTCGGTGGTATTGCGTTAGATGAATCCAGAACAGAATTCTTTGAGAACAAGAGACCAAAGAGATCGGCTTTCTCTTTAGAAGATGATGCTATACCTCCGTCTTCTCTAACAAGAGGCGGTAACGCAGATTTGCAGAAATTGGCATTGACAGTCTTCGCCATAGACCAGAATAGTCTAGTCCCGCTTGCCTGTTCAAGGAGTTTATTAGTTACCCCTTCGTTGAAATTGGCCTTTGCTCTTGCAGTTGTCAGGTTTGATACGTTCCGTATTCGCACGAAGGTTGTTCTTGTATCCTCTGTTGGATTCATCTTCCATGACTTGTAAGCTCTGCTCTTGACTCCAGAGGCTCTCTCGCAGTCTTTGTTGAACCATGACTTTTGTACTGTTGTTCTTCTCATGGAATGAGGGATGTAGAGATCCATTCCTGTATTAATGATTTCTGTAACAGATTCAGTGCTCACATTGATGTCAGGATCTGAAAGGCTAACATCACTGAATGGGAAGCATGAAAGGAATTCACGCAACTCATCCCAATCAGCACGGTTATAGTACCAAATGCATCTGGGTGGTTTAGGTTCTTGTTTTAGCGGCAGCACAATAGTTCCAGTAGCTGATATAAGGTTGTGGTCTGAAGTTGCCTAGCGGTGTTGAGAACTCCACGCCAAAATCATCTGGATCTGAAATCAAAAAGAGATCCAAGGTGTTCGGGAACTCGGTTGGGTGATCAGGTATTCTTGTCGGTTCGTCGACTAGCTGCGTTAGATTATGGCTGTTTGCGAAAGTTTCAGCCTGTCTTTTCGCTTCATCTGTTCTATTGGAGTGGCGGAGCCAGTTAGTGTTGTGAACGTTGAAGTCAACCAGTACGATGATCTCAGCTGCCGGATAATGTGCCTGAATCCAATCCACTCCATCACCTAGATACTGAAACAGTCTAGGGAAGTGAATATCGTTCGGCGAGCGATATAGACAGCTTGAAAACAGTGTTTCATCCTGCAAACAGATTTTAAACCACGCAAGGTGGAAAGCGTCGTCCACCATCGTGTCCTCTCTCTGGCATGCAACATCCGATCTGGCGAAAACACAGAGGCCTCCTTTAAACCTAAATCTCGTATGTAAATCATACCCATTAAAACGTAAATACGTTGTGTCGGTTGGTTGACTTATTTGGGTTTCATTTAGGGCCAGCACATGGGATTGTGCGTTTTGCAGATGGTGGTGGACTGCATCGGCATTCAGGTTGTTGTGCCCAGTCCTCTGATATTGCAGAACTCTATCAAGAGTTTGCTTTCTTTTCTAGAACGTGAATGAATTAGTGAATTCGCTGGAGGAGTGCTCGATTTACCCGCATTATGAACCCCTCGAGTCAGTACCAAATCAATTTTACATGAGCAACCTCATATAAGAAAAAATTTTTAGTCGTTGGGTACCCCATACGCTGAACGACTCTCAAAAAGCAGAGCGGATAAGAATCTTTGACCATTATTAGGGGGCACGGTAGTTCCCCGCCAAGTCGAGCGCGAAGCAAACACTACCGTACCATACTTTACTGGAATCATTTCGCCGTATTTTCAGGTCCCTATCTGAGAACCTCTGGATAAAACCAGAACGCAGAAATATTCGTTATCCCGTGAGCTATAATCACAAACTTAAAATTCAAAATTTCAAATCTGTAGGTCATTTACGTCCGAGGGAAAGCGAAGTATTTATGACACTCACTCACTCACTCATGATCATCAGAATAGAACTAGTACTTCCCGTAAACTCAGAGAGCTGAAATTTGGTACAGAGTTAGGATTTAATGGCAACATAAAGAGAAAACTACAAAAACTAGGATAATCGAATATATGGAGTACCTGGAGACCCTAATTAGAAAACACAAGAGCCCAACCAAAGTATTGAAGATCGACATACCGTCTTTGCAAAAAATATTCAACTTGGTGGGCCGCTTCATTTGATGTTAAAAATCGAAGGTCTGAAGTATCTGATGAAGAAACCTCAGCTGGTCTCAGCTGAAAAAAAAATCGACTTTCATTGCAAAAACCCAGCGTAGTGGGACACATATTCAAATTTAATCTAGCCTATAGCATGCCAAGGTCACTGCTGGGCAAATGTCTCCCCTTGTTTGTTCATCTAGCTTTTCATACTCACGGTTTGCATGCATACTAGTATTACGCTGAATTCAATAGCTGAAAGAATAGAGATTTTTTCCAGAATTAATACTTTTGCAAATGGGGCAGCTGCTATCTTCTATGAACGCCATGACGACAAACATGTAAGTGTCAAGTACATTTTGG
The DNA here is from genome assembly GCA_013387265.2 of Cryptolaemus montrouzieri. Taxonomy (NCBI): domain Eukaryota; kingdom Metazoa; phylum Arthropoda; class Insecta; order Coleoptera; family Coccinellidae; genus Cryptolaemus; species Cryptolaemus montrouzieri. The sequence goes on along the minus strand of JABFTP020000144.1, from coordinate 25,181,267 downwards.
AGTTGCTGGAAATATTTAGAGAACCTGGCTCTGTTCAGAATAGGAAAAGAGAGCATGTCCAAAGACCCATACAAAATGAGGAAATGGAAACTGCGTTGCTTGGACAAGTAGTGATTGATCTCACTCTCAGTACAAAAAATTGAAAAGTGAAATTGGTGTGAGTCGAAGAACTATTGGAGGAGTTTTCAAGCAATACAAATTCCATCCGTATAAATTGAAGATGGTGCAGGAATTGAATGAGGATGACTTCGACCTGTGAAATAATAAGTGAGCAAATCGCGAACAATCCCCATATATCTATAATATTTGCTTCTCGGATGAATGTACTTTTTTTCGAATGGCATTGTAAATCGTCTTAACTGTCGGTTCTGGTCGGACTCTAATCCCAGAATCTTTCGTGGAGTACATACCCAATATCCAATAAATTGAATGTTTGGGTTGGCATCTATGGGAATCGTCTGATTGGGCCATTTTTCTTACCAGGAAAGCTGACAGGAGAAATGTCCAAATCTCCAACTACTTGAAGAACTAATCAATCCGACCATAACTCAAAACTTTGGATAATGATCCTAGTTATTCAGAAGGGGATGTTGTCTTTCAGCAGTATGGTACTCCTCGCATTTTGCACGAGAATTTCCTGATCGATGAATCAGAAGAAGGGGCCCTACAGAATGGCCCCCACGTTCTCCCGACTTGTCACCATTGGATTTTCTTATGGGGCCACTTAAAGAATCAAATTGATAAAACTGATCCAGCAGATTTGGTCGATTTACGACAACGAATTGAAGTCGAGTGTAATCGTATAACCTCTGAAATGCTAAGTAATGTCCGGGAACGTTTCGAGCAATCTGTACTTGTATTTGGAAGATGGTGGCGAACACTTTGAACATTTGTTCGATTTATACCGAGTTGATCTATAAAATGTATCAGGCATAATAAATTCAATTGTTTTTTCATTTTTCAATTTTTCGCTACTCACCATTATGTAGGTAATTCTATGAATAAGCTCTATTAATTGAAAATCAAACGAACGTGTTCTGAATCTCCTTCCAAAATCAGCAGACCTCACAAACACTGTATCGCTCTCTATTAATTCACCTTGTATCTTCATCACAATGCAGATGAAGCAAACATTTTGTCTACAATATTCCTAAAACCTTTCTAATGAGTTATGATTCAAACTAACTGATCAATTCGAAGATTTGAGGGGTTGACACCTTCATCTGAGGAAGTGTAGTGGAAGCACCACTGCTTAAAGATATTTTTCCCGAAAATACAACAGTATTTCGGTGAATGTTCATTCGAAATCGACAGAATTTGCAATCACTGAAAATAAGTCGTCCTTTGACGAAGCAGTCTGTATCTTCTTCCGACTAACTCAAAACTCAAAAATTATTCGGGCTTTTTGCTTAGGGAGTAGATGTAAAATAAAATCACCGTGTGTTAAAAGCTGTCCCCTTTCAGACAAAAATTGACCAATTTCTGATCTTTGTCCAAAAACGTGTTTAGAAGTTATTGAATCTTTTTCGTTTCAGTTGCCCCACCCGGTATATACATCACAGTTGTGAGTCAATCAGGTTACTTGCAGTTGCTGGTAGCTACCTGTTCTCGAACGTTTTGGAGCTCCGGACACCACTTGGCTAATTATCGAATAACTCGAAAAGTATTTGTCGGATTCACTTCAAATTTTCAGAGAATATTTCTAAGATATTATATATTTTCAATGAAATAAACCTAAAGTTTTTAGATTTTGACTATATTAACAAAACTATGATCGGTTTCACCACACTGTGGCTTCATCAGATAGATACGAACTAATGAACAGAGTTATTCCTTATATATTATTCATATTTCCTACTTAGTATTACAATAGGTACGAGTTCAAGGGGTATGTTGGAAATCCCATCGGAGTTGCTTACTTTATGAATTGAAAAGATTGAGTAAAGGAGAAGGATTTAGATCTAATTGACTATTAAGTAACCTACCTGAAGTCTTTTATTTGTTGATCTCTAAAATTTAAAATAAACTGAGTTTTTGTCTTATTATTTTTATTGTGTAAAATTTTGAAATTATCATTAAAGTTATGGTTTTCTTCAAGTAAGTGATTAAAATGCTATATTGAAATTATAATGCGAGAGGAATGATTTTAATTTTATACTAGGATTACCAATATAAGTTAAGCTGTTGTATTTTGTGTTAGAACTTTTTATACTTGGAAATACTTATTGGATTGCTTTTTGAAATGTTTTGCGTGAAATCATGTTCTCAATCACAGTTGACTGTAACCGTTATTGACTGCTATTTGTTTAATAATATTTAGCTCTTTCATAAAATTATTTTGTGGCATTGGGATATTGATGAGTCTATGTAACATACTATTGTAAGCTTTTAATTTATGTGGATAAGGATGTAGATGACCTGTGAATAGTAATATCTGTATGCGATGGCTTATGAAAATAGAAAAATCATGTTTGCCGTTAATTTTAGTAATAGTTAAATCCACAAAGTTAATGGAGTTTTCTGTTTCTATCTCTAAAATTAACGGCAAACATGATTTTTCTATTTCTATTTCTATCTACACATCCTTATCCACATAAATTAAAAGCTTACAATAGTATGGTACATAGACTTATTAATATCCCAATGTCACAAATAAATTTCATAAAAGAGCTAAATATAATTAAAATTGACAACCGTCAATAACGGTTACAGTCCAACTATGATTGAGAACATGATTTCACGCTAAACATTTCAAAAAGCAATCCAGGAAGTATTTCTAAGTATAAAAGTTATAACACAAAATACAACAGCTTAACTTATATTGGTAATCCTAGTTTAAAATTAAAATCATTCCTCTCGCATTATAATTTCAATATAGCATTCCGAACTGATAATTCTTTAGGTCGACATATCAAAACTGCAAATCTAAAATTGATAAAGGTAATGAATCCGGTGTTTATAAACTGGCTTGCGGGGATGGTAATAAAATTTATATTGGTAGAACTTTCAGAAATTTCAAAGTTAGATTATCCGAGCAAAAACGTAGTTTTAATTATCATAAATCACATTCCCATTATTCTAATCACTTACTCGAAGAAAACCATAACTTTAATGATAATTTCAAAATTTTACAAAATGAAAATAATAGACAAAAACTCTCTATTAGAAATTTTAGAGATCGACAAAGAAAAGAATTCAGGTAGGTTACTTAATAGTCAATTAGATCTAAATCCTTCTCCTTTACTCAATCTTTCCAATACATAAAGTAAGCAACTCCGATAGGTTTTCCTACATACCTCTTGTAATTATTGTAATATTAAGTAGGAAATAAGACTAATATATGTATAAGGAATAACTCTGTTCATTAGTTTGTATCTATCTGATGAAGCCACAGTGTGGTGAAACCGGTCATATTTTTGTTAATATAGTGAAAATCTAAATACTATAGTTTCATTTCATTGAAAATATGTATATCGATGTTCATCAAGTAACGACCTCCTCAATCAAATTGAGATATACTTCAAGAAACGAGAAAATCGATTTTTTGAAAATTCTGACTAATAATTAAAATTTATATGTATTATTAGATCGTATCATTTCATACACCTACCAGAAGATATAGGTGTAATTTGCTCACAGTAAATTTTTTAAATCATCCAGTATGCCAGAAACGAAAAAGATCATGACGATATTGTTTCGAGAACAATTAGTTTCACAAGAAAGTAGCCTTACACTGTGAGAACCGCATTCCCCCAGCTCTCAAACCAAGGTCAATACAATTCAATGGAATTAAAAATGAGACATCTTTACCTGCGTAATTCGTAAATATCCTAAGCCTTCTCTGTTCTCGGTGACGTCTCGTCGAAAGCATACAGTCTGTATTACATTTTTGTCAGTACAGACCTGTTCTTTATATCCTATTTAGCCCTCTAGATGTTTCAGACATATGAAACACAAGTAAACCGATAACAACCTTCTCCGGATCGGTATCAATACAACTATTTTTGACCTTCCTCCCGATTTTAAACAGATAAAGTGATCGCGATATCGGTACGGGCCTCTTCAATTTTACATATGTCATAAGTGTTAATCGGAGCGAATCACATGCAACAATAATACTTATAAATTCATACATTGTTGAATATAAATTATTGCAAATGTATTAAAACTTTGCTAAAGTTTTGATATTTTCGGTAGCGATTTTTCTTATGACTTTTTTGCTCAGTGTACAACATGGGAGGGCAAGAACAGTTGTTTTCGATGTCAGAAGAAAATGCAGAAACAAGTTCCGGAGTATGGAAAAGCGGAAACCACGGGTTTTCAAATAGTTCCCAGGCGAATTCCAGCGATGAGCGAAGAGATAGAAGATGGAGGAGTAAATCTATGTCTTATTTTGATCCGGCTGATATAACTTCTGGAGAAATTACAAGGATGCGAGAGAAATTGTTAAGGTAAATAATTATTGTTTTTACTGATTTTTTAGTTGAAAATCCATATAAATTATAACTTAATGCGCTATTGTAGATTGAGCTTCATTGCCGATTCATTCATAAGGTAAAATAGGCAACTGTCTAAGACAGGCTGGCAAGGGATGGCAAAATTTTTCAGGTGACTAAACCTTTAGAAGTTAATTTGCAGTGAAATTGGAAAACAGACATAAATCATCATTTTAATTAAAAAAAGAGCGAAAGAGAATATATATACAGGGATATCCACCGGGACCGTCCTTTAAAAACTTTTTAAGTTCCAATCACAATATCAAGCTGAAATTTCATACGCGGCCATAACTAGCGATTTCCAGTTAGAGTGAAATATTTTCGAAGTGATACCATTTCCGGTTATACCGGAAGTGGGTCATCACTTTGTTCTTTCAAATGGCAATCTACATTTTTTTCATAATTACATCTAGAACCGACATTTGAGCAAGGCATAAAATATCCAAGTTGTTGGCACTTATCTGTCAAAACTTTTGACAGATTTAATTATTTTTGTTATAAACTCGATTTTTGAGGAACATTTAAAAAAAATTGTAGCTCGTAGAACTTTTGCACTACAGCCACAATTTTTGCTTGGGTGGATAGAAGAAGGATCAAGGAATTTTTTAAGCAATCTACACATGTTTATTGCGTTGTTTTGTATGATTTTTTCAATTTGGCCTTTTTCAAACAGCAATAACTCAATTTTTTCAAATTGCACGTGCCAATTTTTGTATCGCCATCAGATAAAGCGTCAAATTTCAGATGGAATTGTATCAGCATGTACTATACCCATCTCTTATAGTTCCGAAATAATTTGGGAATATATTGAATTTTGATGATTCTGCAAGAACTAACAGAGAATGCTTTGAAATATTTGAATCAAGTAGCTGAACTGGCTACGCTCACCTGACAAGTCCTAAAATTAATGTACTTGTCACTTCGTTCATTCGAATTTGATATGTCAACAAGAATTGTCGTTATTTCAGATTTGAAATATCCAAAAAATACAACACATTTGGGATAAAACCATTGGTTATTCAAACGAAAATATATTTTTTCTTTTTTTAATTCATTTTAGAGTGTCAAAAAGTAGTGGGTAGAAATTGCAGGTAATTCAATAACCAATTTCCAAATATACCGTCTATGAGTAAAATAAAATTTCGAAGCATTAGAAGCAATTTTCTACAATTAGGTTGAATAAAATTGTAGGAACTAAACGAAAACCAATCATCGAAAATAATTACATTAATACGAGTGAATGATAGCAAACATCATAGGAGAAAACTAATTTACTATCTGAATAAATGTTCAATATGGGCCCCATTCTGCTCGATACAGTTGACAGCTCGTATACGAACATGATGAGTTAGCCCTCCTAGTTTCCTCAGGATCAATATTACGAAAAGCATTATGAATGCGCTCTAGTAACTCTTCTTTACTTCCTACAGAAATAAGATACACTTCACTCTTGATTTTGCCCCATAAATAAAAATCGAGGTGCGTCAGGTCCGGAGAACGCGGAGGCCATAAAATTGGTCCTTGAGATTACCCTACCATCTATCCTCGAACATTTCTGTTAGCTACCGATCTGCAGCTCGTTTTATATGTGCTGGTGCACCATCCATTTGGCAATAGCAATCCCTCAGAATGTTAAGGGGTAATCCACCTAAACAATTTGCTAATGTTCCTCTCAAAATTTCCAGGTATCTTTGTCGATTAAAATTTTCCTCATAAATGTGATAAGCCAACAAATCATTCATTAAAATTGCAAAAACGTTCACGCTGAATTTATTTTGGAAATCAATAACCTCAATGAAATGTGAATTTTCTGTGGCCCAAAAATGTCGATTTCTCCTGTTTGTTATTCCACTTTCATTGAACTTGGCTTCATCAGACCATATAATTTTTTGCAGAATTGTCTCATCTTCTTGAAGCCGAATTAATAAATTTTCACAGAAATTTAACCGTTTGGGAAGGTCAGTTAGTTTCAATTTTTGTAGTGTGATAAAAGAATACGGGTGCATGTTATGTTTCTTAAGGATCCTTTGAATGGAAGTATAACTCAATCCAATATCCATTGATGCTGACTTAATGGACGCATGTGGATTGGCACGAAAATACGCTAGCGTATTAATTTGATTGTCGTCGTCGTCGAGAATTGGTTTTCTTCTAGTTTGTATGTATTTTATTCCTCCAAATTGCAGAAAATTGCTTTTAATCCTTCGAAATTTTGTTTTACTCATAGGCGCCAAATTTGGAAATTGGTTATTGAATTGCCTGCAAGTTCTATCAACCACTTTTTGACATTCGCCATGAATTAAAAAGAGATTAAACATATCCTCGTTTGAATAATCAGCCATTTTATTATCAATTATTATTTTATTATCAGTGACAAGTACATAAATTTAGGCACCTGTCAGGTTAGCGTAGCCAGTTATGCTACTTGATTCAAATATTTCAAAGCATTCTCTGTTATTTCTTGCAAAATCATCAAAATTCAATATATTTCCAAATTATTTCGGAACCATAAGAGATGAGTATTGTACATGCTGATACAATTCCATCTGAAATGGAATGAAAGTGCCAACAACTTGGGTATTTTATGCCTTGCTCAAATGTCGGTTCTAGATGTATAAGGTAGATTGCCATTTGAAATAGCAAAGTGATGACCCACTTCCGGTATAACCGGAAATTTCCAAACGAAGACAAGGGTGAAAGAAAGGGGTTTGGGACAGGAATCTGTAACAATGGAAAAAGAAAAACCAGCAGAAAATTATTTCAACAATCATAAGAAATTCTGAAATATTGTTGTCAGCCATAAATATTGTTCCTCCATTGCTACCATTGGTCCCCCGTTGGGGGTGAACTGCCTTCACTGCCATCTTCATGGAAGTTACCCCATACAGCTCCTGAAAATAGAAAAAAACGCAGTATTAATTATCTCAAGAAGTTTTTATTTAAATGAATTTGAAATCACTGAAAATTGTTGAATATGGTAAAAATAGGCAATTTCATTACTAATCTTGGAAACTAGGGTTGCATTAATATTCCTGATGGGTTCAATTGATAGGTTCATAGTAGAAATATAAACCAAATAAGGTTCCGCACGCAGAACCTTAAGTGTAAGCAGGGTATAAAAAGCCCATTGTAACAAAAAAACAACAATATATACTCTGAGTAAAATGAACTCAAAAAATTGAATGAATAATAACAATGTGTATATCACAAAATAAAAATGAATTATAGATAACAAAGGGAAGGTAGAGTGTAAAGCACCCAAAAAATTCAATTATTTGGTCACATATCAATTTCTTTCCCCATGAGTGTAAAAGGTGCATGCAGGAAAATAAATAATATCACAGACTAGAAAACATGTTTGTAAACTATAAAAGGATATAAAAGCCCAGACAAAACAACTTGTATAGTACCACCGACTGTATAAGATCGATGGCAAATAAATAACACGCACATAGTAGGGCGTAGATAACCCGCTTTTTAAAATCACAATAAGCACCTATAATTGAACCCATCAAAGATTGCTGTTCTACTTGTTTCTGAACCTTTTGGATTTGCTTTCAGTCCCAGAAGTAGCAGATTCCTTATTTTTATCCTTAATGAATTTGAAAATTAGAAGACTAATAGCTCTTTCAAAAATTTCATCTTGAATTGAGAAACTTTTACTGAATTATGGGTGGACTAGATAGATAGGTGAGGGTCGTGAGGGGTGTTGAATGTTTTGGTCTGTAACTCGACCCTCTTACTAGGGTCTGTTCTGTATCTAGTGGTATTGTTGCTTCTGACGCGCTCGAGAAAGTGCAGAGAAAATTCCAGGCGAAGTGTGCCTAGGAACCGTATAGACTACGTGGGGTTGGGATGTGGGTTGAATCTTCATACTCTAGCAAATCGGAGGACTGTGTTGGATTTATGTTTTAGTTCAGGCTCTTATGTGGTTTTGTTTCCTCTTCCGAACTACTTGGACGGGTTCAGTTCAACATTCCTGATAGGAGAACTCGCTACACGGGGCTATTTTATGTGCGAAGGTCAATAACTAATTATATACCTTACATATTTCAATTGCAAGTCAGCTTGATTTTTTTCAGTCTTTTTTTGCAACTATTAAATCGCAAGTTATGAATTGTTTTTGAATATTATATTGTGTTTATATTCAGTATACTACATTTATATCTTGTTTCTGTATCGAGGTTATTTGCTAGTAGAGCAGCTAAATTTTGAATAACTTTCATAACTGTTTCAGTTGATTATTGTCTTACTTTCTACTTCGTAAACTTTTGTTCGATATTTTGTTATTTTCAATATTCATTTAAAGACTTTGTGAATGAATGGGGATAAACCCATATATATTATTATTCAAGAATGTATATCATGATAATAAATAAATAAATGAAAATAAATAAATAAATATACAGGGTGATTCACGAGTGATCGTACATGTTACTGAAGCTAGAGTATTCGTTTTCGATTTACAGGCGAATTTTCTAAACGCAATAACTCTTGAACGCATAGACCGATTTCATCGATATTTCGTAACACAAATAACATAATATATATGGAATTCCCGCTTAACAGTTGGTGAAACATAATGAATAAATGGTTGGTTTATCAATTGGTACTGGTTTCACCAATATTTATTAAAATCTCGACATATGTTTCGGGTTGCTAGCCTATTATCCACAGTAATACAATACTAAATTCAAAATGAGTGATTTCACTTATGTTTAACGGCATTCACAACACGAGGTAAATTGAAGTCTAGTTGGTCGTTGCAAATTGGCTGGTTTTTCCTATGAGCGGACGTACTTTCAATAATCTCCAAGATGTCCATTCTTTTACCTTTATTACCTGGATGCATGAGTTCGATACTCTCGAAATCTATGAAATGATTTTTGTTGATGCAGTGGTCCGAAAAATCCGTAGGATTTTTATTTTGGAGAATAGATCTTTTATGTTCTTCAACTCTCTTCTCCATGCATCTTCCGGTTTGCTCAATAGAATGTCTCACATACACTGCAGTGTATTTTATATACTCCGCTTTTATCCAATAATTTATCTTTATTATTAACTAACAATGAAACCAAAGTCTTTTCATTAGTACTGATTGTGTTAACATTATTTCTGTGTAATCTGTTACATCTCTTGTTGCTAATATTAGGAATATAGTTAATATAGGCTGCAAGTATGTGTGATGCAGGGTTGTCGTACATACACGATACACCCTACCTACCTACTTACCTAGGTTGGGTGTTCCGTAGCATATATAGATATTAGCTTTCCGCACAATATACATTATTTTAGTCAAAGTTAGGGTTAGGTTTAGTTAGGTTCTTCTCCATAATATCAATGAAAAAACTCATAGTTATTCAAAATTGCCCGTTAATTGGTTCTTACAAAATAAAAGAGTTACGTATGGTGTTAAACTTAATTGAGGAGTGACTTTGGATGTTGAAGCGTGGCACTGCATGTCCTCTGCATATTTTCCATAAGATGGTACGTAACCACTGGGTGCTAATCGCAAGCATAATGATATATGATCGTCAGTTAGTCGATTGCGATATTTTGACTTAATTATCTTTATTTCAGAAAATGCAGACTCGCACAAATAAGTTGACCCAAACATTGCCGTCAGTTGAAGGGCGATTTGCCTTAGATTCGGATATTTATCTTTAGATATAAAACATCAGAAATTTGTATCAGATGCTGTAGCTTTGAGGTTTTCAACAGAACATGAGTTGACTTGTTAATTCCTCATCGTTTTCACATGAAAAAAGAGAACTCATAATGATGCTATATTTGCCAATATACTGCAATCATAAAAACGCCTTTCAAATTGTCCCAAAATATTTGATAATTCAGCCTCATACGTAACATAATTCAACTGAGGAGTCCTTGCTTTCAAACACGGAAAATGTTTCAGATCCTTTCTTTTCAGTTGCTACCATAAGTTGCAATTTACTTTTGAATGCGTTTACTGGGCTGATCATTTCAATAATAGTTTCTCCTTTACCTTGAAGCTCCAAGTTAATGGTGTTTGAGTGCATTGTGATGTCTGCCAAAGATGCCAAACCAGTCAGCCATTTTTCGTTTTGCAACATCTGAGTGTCATCACATCTTTCGTCTTGAAAAGATGTTATTTCGGGCAATAATTCTTTAAACCTTTCTAAGAATTTTCCGCGACTCAACCACCTGACGTATTCACAATTTTTGTTGCAATGCCCATAATTTTCTCCGTGTTTAAAATTTTTGAACACAAAACTTGATGTATAATGCAATGGAATGAAAAAAATAAAGGGAAATCTTCATTAGATCGACACAATGCCACGAAACCGTTCTTGTTTCCAGTCATTGCTGGTGCTCCATCGTTGTAATGCACACTAATTTATATGTTAGTAGCTTGGAATCTCGTTTGAGAATTGATACCAGTCACCAAACTAGATATAGGGAAAATGCGTCTGCTGTACCATGCATGAATAAAACTATTGGCCAAAGAAGCCATATTTATCACGGTCCTAGAGTCTTCAAGGAGTTCCCTGATAGACTAAAATGTATTCCTTCTCAGCGAGTTCAAAAGAGAAATAAAGATCTATATCACAGAGGTAGGAAGGAAAAGAATCCTCATTTATTGACCTTAAAAATCATGGAAACTAAATCTGTCCATAAGACAAATTATGCTCCAATCGAGTTTAAATTCGAGTCAAAAATTATAAAATGATTATCAAAAAAAAACTTATAAATATATAAAGAGATATAATATAGAATTAAGCACATTAAGATTATAGCACTTCGTAGAATGTTGTCATAGATTTCGTATTTGTCACTGTGATAGGACCTTTATTGTTCATTGTTAATGAAACACCCACGCACGGAGTTTATTCCATGTGGGATTCTATGTTTATTTTATGTGAAGTCAATTGCTTGTGTTATCAGTGTATGATATGTAATATTGAATGGTCTGAATAAACTCATTTATTATCGTGGACTTATGCACTATCTCAGCTGTTAGCTGGATATAATTTACCTTTCCCAGATTTAGCAATCAAAGGGAATAGGCTCGATCACAATATACTTGACATAAATCTCCTAACTATCCTACATGTATTAAGAATTACAGCTTTTTGCATTTCTATATAGGTATTCTTATGCAATTCTAATTTCTTAAGGCTATCATGCAAAGTTTTGGGTATTAACCCAGTGGAGGATACGATGACAGGAACAATATCTAATTTCTCGAGGTGCCACATCTGCTTGATCTCAATAGCAAGGTCTGTGTATTTGGACTTTTTCTCTTGTAACTTGTTCAGCACGTTGTTATTATTCGGTATGGCGACATCCACCAACATTGCTCTTCTGGCTCTCTTATCATACACCACTATGTCCGGCCTATTATTCGTCACCATTCTGTCAGTGATAACAGGCCTATCGTAGTATAATCTGACAGAGTCATTTTACAATACGGGCCCCAGTTGATACTTGTAATATGGGGTGTTCAGAAGTCTGTACTTGTGTGTAAGTTTCTGGTGGATAATGTTGCGCACTTGATTATGCCTGTGAAGATACTCCGTATTGGCCAGTTGTTCGCATCCGGACGTAATATGCTGTATAGTCTCCGATCTTATATGGCATTTTCTGCACTTATCTATTTGTAATGTTCCGTCCTTCATTATACATTTTTTGTAATTGTTTGTAGCGATTACTTGGTCTTGGATGGCCATAAGGAATCCCTCCGTTTCCGCGAATAATTCTCCTTTCATCAACCATTTGTTGGAGGCTTGTTTGTCGATGTGTGGTTGATTAATCTCATGGTGATGTCGTCCATGCAATTCCTTTCTTGACCATTGCTCTTGTTTTGCAGTATCTGATAGGAACGGTAGATTCAGCAGGTCATCTCTGGTAGCAAGATTTAGTGGTGTATATACCCTAGCAGCCAACGATACCACTCTATGGAGGTCAGAAGTGAGAGCTTTTGCAGAGAAGAATTCTCTGCGTCCTCCATCTTTCCGCTTCAAAGTTGTTCGTATCACAGACGATTTTGGATGAAAATTGTTGTACTTTGTTAGCAGCGTTCGGGTCTGCCTTTGAATATCATCCAGTTCTGTCTTAGTTCATTTGATTATTCCAAATGAGTAAAGCAAGACTGGAATGGTGTAGGTGTTGATTGCCTTGACTAGATTACCCGAGTTCAACATCGATTTCAGCACAGACCTCAGACGCTGACTGTATTCTGAACGAATCTTCTCCTTTGATTGTTTTTGGTCTAGCAATCTGGCTTGTTGGTATCCCAGATATTTGTATGTTTCGCCATTTCTCATGCACTGTATAATATCACCGTTTGGAAGTTGTGTTTCACCATCTATGACTTTCCCTCTTTGAATGTTCAGGGTCTAGCATTTTCAAACCTTGAATTTCATATGAACATCTGCCGAGAACTCACTGACAGTTTTCAGCAAATCATCCAATTTCTTCTTGTTCGAAGCATATAATTTGATGTCATCCATATACAGCAGGTTGGAGACTATATGATAATTCTTTTCTGTTTTTATCCTAAATCCGTATCCTGTTTTATTGAGCATTGAGGCAATGGGTTAATATCTCAACAGAACAATAGTGGACTCAGAGAGTCTCCTTGAAAAATTCCACGACTTATGGGTATCTCTTCGGTTTTAATTAATGTATTGTTCATGTTGACCTGCAGAGACGTGCGCCAGTGTGTCACTGTTGTCTTCAAGAGCTCTACCAGGGCTGGGTGAATTTTGTATGTCCGCAATACTTCAACAAGCCAAGAATGGGCGGTACTATCGAATGCCTTCAGATAATCGAGAAAAGTTGAATGAATATTCCGATGCCCTACGTGTGCCTGTTTAGTTTTCACAGAATCGATGATGAGTTGTACCTTGCACCCGTGGTGTTTCTTTCTGCATCCTTTCTGCTCTTCTGCTAGTATATTTTTGTCGTCAAGGTGTTGGTATATTCGATTGGATATGCATGAGGTGAGTATTTTGTAGAGTGTTGGCAGGCAAGTTATTGGCCTATATTGAGACTGATCCTGTGTTCTATCGCTCTAGGGTAGCATATATGTTAAGCCTTGTGTTAGGAAAGTGGGTGTTTTCTTGGGATGTTGAAGAACGTACGTGAGCTGTTTCGCTAGGGCTCCATGGAGCTTTTCAAACTTCTTGTACCAGTAGTTGTGGATATTATCTATACCTGTTGCCTTCAAATTGTAGGTCGCTCTAACTTCTGTTGTGATTTCTTTCTCCGTTATTCCTTCGAAGTCCATATGTTTGATTTCAAGGCGTTCTTTTTCATGCGTGATCGATTCTGCATCTCTTTCCACTGTGCGTCAGGTACTTCTCTGTTATTGTTGGTCGCAGTTTTGTTATTTCCCTTATGAAAATTGGCCGCGTTTTGTTTGTGATCGGGATGTTTTGTGTTCGTACCAATTTTTCTATAAATTTTGCTTATATGTGATTTCAAGCGCCTTAAGGGTTTTCTGTTTCTCAGGAATTCTGTGAGGCGACCGATTTCTTCTCTAATATTATCAATATCCTTCTACAGTCGTTTTTGCCATGGTGGTTTTTGACGCTTTTGACTCAGCTGGAATCAGAGTAATTGAGATTTGTTGATTGTGAAGTCGAAGAACCGCTACTGCTCCACAGTAAATCAAAGTGTGAATCTTCCCCAAGGTGTTCTGGTCGTTATATTCTTCAAATACTGAGTTTACGCTTGCTAGGATGATATTGGTGTTCTTGTTCGTCTTGAGTTTGGGCAATTTAGGTTTTTAGTTGGGTTACTACCACTGAATTCAGTTATTGCTCTGTTGAGTTCTGATCTTGCTAAATACATATATTCGTTCTGCTGATTGGGCTCAGGAGAGCGTTCCATGTTATTATTCGCTTCCGTGGCTTCGATGTTATCTGTAACACTTTCATTGACTCCAGCAGGTATACCGTTATGAGTATCATTTTCGCTTCTGAGTTCCATTATGACCTCTTCTCGTATGCTGCGTATCTGTATGCTGTCATTTCCGATTCCAAGTTTGTAATCTTGTAATAGGAACGCATAATGAAGGAATTCATTTCTGGGGTCCACTGCATGCGTTTTCTAGGGAGTCCGGCTCTCGTGGTCGTAGGCATAATGGCTTGCGCCAGCGTTGAAATATCAAGAGTCGGTTGGGAGGTATTGATGTTGTTTCCCACTTGGTTTTGTGTTGCAGTATCCCTCCTCGATATTACGCTGCTTCCGTCGCTAACCGAGGGAGACTGTGACTCACTTTCCGAACAAGACCCTCTTCCTAAATCTTGAACGCGACAAGAGGTTATGGTGGTACAACGTCGATTCACCCGTTTGTTCCTTAAATTGTGCATCATTGGATTAGTTGCATTTTATACCTACTGCCAGGTTCAGCTTGGGTACCCCGGATTCGCTAAGCCCGTACTCAGAAACAATGTTCCTGAGCCCCTGAGGTCTTATTATTATTATTATTTATTATCGTGGACTTATGCACTATCTCAGCTGTTAGATGGATATAATTTACCTTTCCCAGATTCAGTAATCAAAGGGAATAGGCTCGTTTACAATATACTTGACATATACATGTATTAAGAATTACAGCTTTTTGCATTTCTATATAGGTATTCTTATGCAATTCTAATTTATTAAGGCTATCATGCAAAATTTTGGGTGTTAACCCAGTCGAGGATACGATGACAGGAACAACATCTATTTTCTCGAGGTGCCACATCTGCTTGATCTCAATAGCAAGGTCTGTGTATTTGAACTTTTACTCCTGGAACTTGTTCAGCACGTTGTTATTATTCGGTATGGCGACATCCACCAGCATTGCTGTTCTGGCTCTCTTATCATACACCACTATATCCGGCCTATTATTCGTCACCATTCTGTCAGTGATAACAGGCCTATCGTAGTATATATATAATCTGACAGAGTCATTTTCCAATACGGGCGCCGGTTGATACTTGTAATATGGCCGGAAGGTGTTCAGAAGTCCGTACTTGTGTGCAAGTTTCTGGTGGATAATGTTGCACACTTGATTATGCCTGTGTAGATACTCCGTATTGGCCAGTTGTTCGCATTCGGACGTAATATGCTGTATAGTCTCCGATCTTATATGGCATTTTCTGCACTTATCTGTTTGTAATATTCCGTCCTTCATAATAAATTTTTTGTAGATATTTGAAGCGATCACTTGGTTTTGGATGGCCATAAGGAATCCCTCTGTTTTTGCGAATAATTCTCCTTTCATCAACCATTTGTTGGAGGCTTCTTTGTCGATGTGTGGTTGATTAATCTCATGGTGATGTCATCCATGCAATTCCTTTCTTGACCATTGCTCTTGTTTTGCAGTATCTGATAGGAACGGTAGATTCAGCAGGTCATCTCTGGTAGCAAAATTTAGTGTTGTATATCCCCTATCAGCCAACGACACCACTCTATGGAGGTCAGAAGTGAGAGCTTTTGCAGAGAAGAATTGTCTGAGATTTTTTATCTGTTCTGTGTAAATTGACAACATCAATTAATCCGCGTCCTCCTTCTTTCCGCTTCAAAGTTGTTCGTATCACAGACGATTTTGAATGATGATTGTTGTACTTTGTTAGCAGCGTTCGGGTCTGCCTTTGAATATAATCCAGTTCTGTTTTAGTTCATTTGATTATTCCAAATGAGTAAAGCAACACCGGAATGGCGTAGGTGTTGATTGCCTTGACTAGATTCCCCGAGTAGTTCAACATCGATTTCAGCACAGACTGAAGACGCTGACTGTATTCTGAACGAATCTTCTCCTTTGATTGTTCTTGGTCGAGCATATTATTATTATTTATTATCGTGGACTTATGCACTATCTCAGCTGTTAGCTGGATATAATTTACCTCTCCCAGATTCAGCAATCAAAGGGAATAGGCTCGATTACAATATACTTGACATAAATTTCCTAACTATCCTACATGTATTAAGAATTACAGCTTTTTGCATTTCTACATAGGTATGCTTATGCAATTCTAATTTCTTAAGGCTATCATGCAAAGTTTTGGGTATTAACCCAGTGGAGGATACGATGACAGGAACAATATCTAATTTCTCGAGGTGCCACATCTGCTTGACCTCAATAGCAAGGTCTGTGTATTTGGACTTTTTCTCCTGGAACTTATTCAGCACGTTGTTATTATTCGGTATAGCGACATCCACCAGAATTGCTGTTCTGGCTCTCTTATCATACACCACTATGTCCGGCCTATTATTCGTCACCATTCTGTCAGTGATAACAGGCCTATCGTAGTATAATCTGATAGAGTCATTTTTCAATACGGGTGCCGGTTGATACTTGTTATATGGCTGGAAGGTGTTCAGAAGTCCGTACTTGTGTGCAAGTTTCTGATGGATAATGTTGCACACTTGATTATGCCTGTGAAGATAGTCTGTATTGGCCAGTTGTTTGCATCCGGACGTAATATGCTGTATAGTCTCCGATCTTATATGGCATTTTCTGCACCTATCTGTTTGTAATGTTCCGTCCTTCATAATAAATTTTTTGTAGTTGTTTGTAGCGATCACTTGGTCTTGGATGGCCATAAGGAATCCCTCTGTTTCCGCGAATTATTCTCCTTTCATCAACCATTTGTTGGAGGCTTCTTTGTCATCGTTGATTAATCTCATGGTGATGTCGTCCATGCAATTCCTTTCTTGAGCATTGCTCTTGTTTTTCAGTATCTGATAGGAATGGTAGATTCAGCAGGTCATCTCTGGTAGCAAGATGTAGAGGTGTATATCCCTTATCAGCCAACGATACCACTCTATAGTGGTCAGAAGTGAGAGGTGTTTCTGAGAAGAATTCTCTGAGATTTTTTATCTGTTCGGTGTGTAAATTGACAACATCTATTAATTCGCGTCCTCCTTCTTTCCGCTTCAAAGTTGTTCGTATCATAGACGATTTTGGATGATGATTGTTGTACTTTGTTAGCTTCGTTCGGGTCTGCCTTTGAATATCATCCAGTTCTGTCTTAGTCCATCTGATTATTCCAAATGAGTAGAGCAACACTGGAATGGCGTAGGTGTTAATTGCCTTGACTGCATTCCCCGAGTTCAACATTCATTTCAGCACAGTCTTCAGACGCTGACTGTATTCTGAACGAATCTTCTCCTTTGATTGTTTTTGGTCTAGCAATCTGGCTTGTTGGTATCCTAGATGTTTGTTTGTTTCGCCATCCCTCATGCACTGTATAATATCACCGTTTGGAAGTTGTGTTTCACCATCTATGACTTTCCCTCTTTGAATGTTCAGGGTCTTACATTTTTCAATCCCGAATTTCATATGAACATCTGCCGAGAACTCACGGACAATTTTCAGCAAATCATCAAATTGCTTCTTGTTCGAAGCATATAATTTGATCTCATCCATATACAGCAGGTGGGAGACTGTATAATAATTCTTTTCTGTTTTTATCCTAAATCCGTATCCTGTTCTATTGAGCATGGAGGACAATGAGTTCATAACTGAACAGAACCATAGTGGACTCAAAGAGTCTCCTTGAAAAATTCCACGACGTATGGCTATCTCGTCGGTTTTAATTGATTTATTGTTCATGTTGACCTGCAGAGACGTGCGCCAGTGTGTCATTGCTCCCGTCAAACGCGCCGCCCGAAATTTCTAGAAAAGCTGCAAGAATAAAAAACACGGTTTTTCTTTGATAGGTAACGCGCGTTCCTTTGATAAAGCCGTTTTTTGCCTCTAGTAGAGTATTGTTTTGTTACGTAATAAATTTTTGTAGTTTAGTTACCTACTTATTAAAAATTGGTTTCTTCTCGAGATATACTCAAAAAGCACTCGCGATCGACCGTTTGAGCACTCCTGAAGAAGTAGTCTGTGCTAAGTATATAAGACATTCTAGGTTAACCAAGAACAATAGGGAATTATAAATTGTTAGATCCATACAAACAAAACTTAAAGACCATGATTTCACCCTTTGTAAAGGTGACAAAGGTAACACTATTACGATTTTAGAAACTGATATGTATATTGAAAAAACAGAAAGACTATTTATTCCAGAAAATTTTATAGAATTACCTGTTGATCCTACTAACAAACAAACCCAAGTCATATCTCTAATTAAAAAGTGTACGAATTGATTGCAAAAAGATGGGTTGAAATTGACTGTTATCAATCCGAAAGCTCCAATTTTATATTCATTACCCAAAATTCACAAGGTAGATTGTCCCATGAGACCTATTGTTTCATATGTAAGTGCTCCAGCTACTAAATTATGTAAATATTTGAACAACATACTCCCAAATTTGATACAACACAATCTAATTTATTCAATACAAAACTCTATAGAATTAACTAATCACTTGAGATCTCTAAAAATCCCGATAAATGCTAAATTAGTATCTTTTGATATAATTAATCTATATCCATCTACTCCCTGCTGTGATGTCAAAGCCACAATTAATCAACAACTTCAATCCAATAGAAGCAACGATGTCAGCTGTAAACCTATCTCTCAGTATGCAACGGATAAATGCTCTGCAATAAAAGTTTATGTCGTTTTTGTCTTTTTAAGGTATTAATTAATTTCGGTTCATAGCCGTTAGTTGCTCTTAGCTATTAATTTTAAAACTTGAACTTCATTCTCAAAATCTACAGCTGACAAAGGAATAGAAAGCAATCTGTGCACAAAGAATGAAAAGCACTCAATTTGATACTCAGGGATTGGTAACTACTATTATGAATCTGGGTATCCGAATAGGTTGGTTTTATGTTTATTTTAAAGGCGAGTGAGTCATGAGCCCTACTAATCGACAAGTCCAAGAAGTTCAAAGATTTTTCAGTATTTTCATTTTCCATTGTAAATTGAATCGATCGATGAAAAGAATTTAAAAACTGTAAGAAACTATTCAGTTGTCTATCTGTGCCAGACCAAATACAGAAGTTAGCATCTTCATCTCTTTTCCATAAAAATACATTCTTAATTAGAATGTTGGAGGAAATAACAATTCTATTTTCTAAATTGTCATAAATATTTCACTTAATAACGGAGAAAATTGAGATACCATAGGTTAACCATCTAATTGTTGATATATTGAACCTGAAATAACTTTGTTGGAGACATAGGTTTATGGTTGACGTAGTTCCTTCTATATTGGATTGAAGTTGTTGATTAATTGTGGCTTTGACATCATGGCAGGGTTTAGACGGATATAGATTAATTATATCAAAGGATACTAATTTAGCATTTATCGGAATTTTTAAAGATCTCAAGTTATTGGTTAATTCTGTAGAGTTTTGTATTGAGTAAATGGATTGTGTTGTATCAAATTTGGAAGTATGTTGTTCAAATATTTACATAATTTAGTAGGTGGAGCACTTATATATGAAGCAATAAGTCTCACGGGACAATCTGCTTGTGAACTTTGGGTAATGAATGTAAAATTGGAGCTTTCGGATTCATAATAGTCAATTTCAACTCATCTTTTTGCAATAAATTCGTACACCTTTCAATTAGAGATATGACTTGTCTTTGAAATTTGTTTGTAGGATCAACATGTAATTCTATAAATAGTCTTTCTGTTTTTTAAATACATATCAGTTTCTAAAAACGTAATAATGTTACCTTTCTCAGCTTTACAAAGGGTTAAATTACGGTCTTTAAGTTTAATTTATATGGATCTAACAATTGTTAATTCCTATTGTTTTTGGTTAATCCAGAATGTCTCAAACATTTAGCACAGACTACTTCTTCATAAGCTTCATCATCTACAACTTCTATTGAGATAAGAGCTAACTCAGAGTTAACGGCTAACATTTTTAAATCGTTCAAATTATTTATATTGGGACATTATTTCAAACCTTTTCTGAAAGTCTGCAATTTTTTTAATTAATAATTATTATATCAACTTTATTCCTAATATTAGCAACAAGATATGTAACAGATCACACAGAAATAATATTAACACAATCAGCACTAATAAAAAGAACTTGGATTCATTGTTAGTTAATAATAGAGATAAAACAAAATTATTGGATAAAAGCGGAGTATATAAAATACACTTCAGTGAATGTGAGACATTCTATATAGGCCAAACCTATATGCGTCAAGAAGAGAGTTGAGAAACATAAAAGATCCATTCTCCAAAATAAAAATTCTACGGATTTTTCGGACCACTGCATCAACAAAAATCATTTCATAGATTTCGAAAATATCGAACTCATGCATCCAGGTAAAAAAGGAAAAAGGATGAACATCTTGGGAATTATTGAAATTACGTCCGCTCATAGGAAAATCCTGCCAATTTGCAACGACCACGACAACTCCTATTATGAATACCGTTATACAGAAGTGAAATAACTCATTTCGAATTTAGTATTGTATTACTCTTGATAATGGGCTAACAACCCGAAACATATGTCGAGTATTTTTAATAAATATTTGTGAAACCTTTTCCAAGTGATAAACCAACCATCTATAAATAACATAACACATAACAATCAACAAACTTTTTAAAAAAATAAATTTCTCCACTATCAATTGTCAGCTAGAATTGAATCACTCCCCACTACTCAACCTTCTAAACAGGTATAGTAAGCACATTCTTTTCCACAACTGTTGGCTCCAAGATACTTGAAAATGACGTAACTGTTGAAACCGGTCGTGTGTATCAAAAATAAGCATTGTGGAAAACAAAGAAAAGTGTTTCTTTTCATTTATATCAAAACGAATTTCCATAAAACAAATCCATCAACTATACCATATAAGAACAGTAGTGATTGTCAACTTTTAAGACCACAAATAATTACTATGATCTGAATTCAAATAATTATCTAGGACAGGATCTACAAAATCTGTGATATTTATTCAAACAACATCGTTGACGAATATTCACCGAAAGAATGAAATTGAGACAGTTTCAGTTTTTTCCTGAAAAGGGGTAATGAATGATTACCACCGTAATAATAAGGCCTGAGCGCTGTGACGTATCATGACTTCACACATCTCTAGTAGTCATAACAAGCATGCGAAACGATAGCACAGTGTAATCGAAAATCCGGTGCATGTCCTTTCGTTTTCTGTATTTCATTCAAAAATGAGTGTTTCTAGTGCATAATTTATGTAGTAATGCATTTATAAGACATCAGGATACAGTATAGTGTTGTGTGTTTAACGAATAATTCTCGTCAATTATAAATTTGAACGAATTTCAGTGAGGTGAATTGTGAGTGAGGTTAGAAAAGGCGTATTAGTGTACAGTCAAACTTTTCGTTTTTAAACCTAAATTTTTTTGATATTTTTATTGTGGGCGTGTTAGTGTCTTTGAGATATTATGCTGTTCAGGTGTTGTGTTCCTGGTTGTTCAGGAAACTACGGATATGAAGATGCTCCGAAAATGGCGGTATTTTCCTTTCCGGAAGATATCCGTTTGATAAATGGTAAATGGTTGGAATCTATTCCCCGAGATCATTTTGAACCGTCGAAGTACAGTAAGTTTGTGATTTACATTTTCTAACAGATGACTTAATCAGGGATACTACAAAATTTGATGAAGAAACTAGGAAGTACTCTACTGTGCCAGTAAAACGTCTTTACTTGAAAGAAGGGGCAGTACCAGCTATTTTTCCGAATTGCCCTACATATTCATCAAAACCACATCAAAATCGTAAAGGGAGGGAAGAGAAACTTATTGAAATAGAAAATCAAAACCTACTCAAAGCTATTAATGAAAGTAGATCCGAATATGCACTCAGCAAATATCTCATTTCTTTTGATACTTTCGATAAACTTTTAGTAAGTCTAGATCAAATGCCGCACAATCCTATGTCGCTTAAAGTTATTGAAGCAGAGAAAGTTACTTTTTTTCGATTAGATTATACTCCAGGCCCCACAACAACCTATGGTATTGTTATCAATTCTGATTTAAAAATGGGAACATATTTTTATGGTCAGAAAATCTTTGTGAATATTAAAGGAGTGTACACCATGCGACATTAACAACTTAAAAATGTTAAAAAATTGCTTGGAGGTACTAAATTCTCAAACAGAATCGTTGAAGAGTTCCCCAGAGCTCAATGATAACGATGAAAATTTGAATCGTATAGTTAATCATTTGACAACTATTTTAGACTCAATAGATGGCGAAAACTTAGGGAAAAGTAATTTTTTCAAATTCCTTTCCGAACAATTGAAACTAATACTAATACCAAAAGAAAGATATCGCTACTCAAGTAGCACTCTAATTTTGTCTTCTTTTATGCTTACTGTAAGTTCGCATGCTTATAAATTTTTACGACACTCAGATTGTTTGATTCTGCCACATCAATCCACTTTAAATAACATTTGTAATAAGTTTTTAACAGATCCAACTAACGAAGATAAATATGTTTTCCTTTCCAACGCACGTAATATTTGCAAACTTTTAGAAGAACACGAAAAAAATGTCATGCTGCTTATGGACGAAATTCACATTCAATCCTACTTAGATTTCAAAGGTGAAAAAATTGTAGGGACTTCAATTACTGATTCTTCTGCATGTACATCAGCCTATACTTTCATTATTACTAGTTTGACATCAAAATTCAAAGAAGTTATTCATATATTTCCCACATCGACAATTGAAAGTGATACACTTTTTGACTATATAAAAATAATCGTTTCAAAACTTGAAGATATAGGTTACAGAGTATTTTGTTTTAATAGTGACAATAATGCTATTAAAAGTAAAGCAATGAATAAATGTTCTCCGAAAAAAAAACTGAGCATAGTTTATCCTCATCCATCGGATACTAAACGACCACTCTTTTTTTTATTCGATTCAGTTCACATATTTAAATGTATTAGAAATAATTGGCCAAATCCTAAAAGTAATAAGACTTTAACACTTCCAGACTGGTGAAGAATATAGCCAACTTCAATACACTCATACAATTGCATAAATTAGAACACAACAAACTTTTGAAATTTGGATATTCCTTATCACTCAAGGCATTATTTCCTAGTAGTTTCGAACGCCAAAATGTAATGTTAGCTTTGAAAATGTTTAGTCCATTTGTTATAAAAGCTCTATTGAAATCTGGAAGTGATTTAAAACATTCATCAGAAACAGCGGATTTTATAAATATCATAATTACATGGTAGAAAATCGTAAACGTGAAAACTCCTCTGAAAGAACAGAGACTCAGAGATGAACTGCAAATGCCAATAACTTCTAAAAATCCAGATGATATCAAATTGACATTTTCGAGCGATATGATCAATTGGCTGGATTCTTGGAAATCTTCTGATTTTCCCCATAAACTTACTCCTCAAATTCATACAGAATTATCGCATACTCTACATGGCATGATAGAAGTTATTCAGTATTGTTTTGAAGAACTCAACATGAACTAAGTTTTGTTGGGGAAATTTCAGACAGACTCTCTGGAACATAGGTTCGGAAAATATAGATAATTGTCAGGTGGTAACTATCATATTTCGATAAGGCAGTTATACGAATCTGAAAAAAAACTGAGAATTCAATCGCTTTTATCATTAACGTCTCAAAATGTTGGCATTATTTCTATAACTGCCTTTTCGGAAAATTTTGACGATTGTCATGAAGAACAGAAATTTTGTGATAATTCCTTCCAGCCAGATATTCACCTTGACGAAAACGATTTCGAAAAAGTTCAATTTGAGATGCCAGTCGTTACTTAATTGGCAGGATATTGCAGTTATAAGGTAATACGAAAAATTGAATGTGACTTTTGTAAATCAAAATTAGTGTTCGACGAGGAAATGGTTATCGAAGAAAGTTATAATTTGATAAAAAATTTGAACCGTGGAGGTCTATCTTTTCCACACGATATTGTAATCCGTTTGGTTTTAGTTAACTACGTTTTATTAAAGAAATTAATTAAAAATTTCGAGGATGAAACTCAGTTTCAAGAAGGATTTTGTTGTGGGTTTTGTTTTCAATTATTGGATGACAAATGAAATTGAAAACTATAGGTTACCTGCTAGTGAAACCCACAGCCCGGAATATATTTGAAACGAATTATAATAGGTACAACAAATACTCCTTTGAAGAATTATTGCTGGAGAACAAATGATAGATTGGGAAAGAACAAAAAAAGGAAATTGGATACAAAATCGAATAAATGAGTATCTCAGTCTCCTGAATATGTTCTTTTCTATATTTTCGCAGGCAATCTAGGTCTTTTGTGCTAATGATTTTTAAAAATAAGAATCACTTAAAACTAAAAAATAACAAAAAAATTATGAAAACCCAAAAAAAATGTTTTCAATGTTTATAATAGTAGCCCTACGAACTCCCGGCTGAGTAGAGTATCGAGCTAGCGCGTTATGACTACAAGCGAGACGGTGCGGTCCGAGCGCTCAGGCCTCATTATTACGGTGGTAACGAATGAATACGATAAATGACGTTATATATTTATGAAAATAAAAAAATTACTGCAACCAACAAGAATAAGATCCCTATGAATCGTATTTAAAAAAAACATGTTTGCATTAATGTTGGAAAACTGCAAAGCCAATCTTTTTTCAAACCATTAAATTCCGTTCACAAAGTGCCTATAAAATGTTAAACTCATTCTAGTGAACTTTGATAATAACTGATATATCCTCGAATGTCTAAGACTCGAGAAATTCTGAATAATTCGAAAATGGTAAAATTTTGGCACCTATAAACGATCCCTGATAAAGAGATCCATTTTGCTCTAATTATAATAATTCACCTAGCTGCCGTACTAAAACATGCAAATTTGCTAGACTTGCCTCATGAAAGTTATATTTACGCTCGATTTTTTCATCTGGCGAATTTTTTTTCCATGATTCTTCCCTTCAACTATATCCAAGCTGGAACCACCCCAACTGAATGGATGGGAAGTATTCATAGTTTCCTTTCCTTACAATAAGAAAGGGAAAACCCTCTTAATTTCTTCATACTCCAACAGGGCCGTGTTTAAGTAGACTGCCACCCTAGGCAGAATTTTTTTGCCGCCCCGACGATGGAGCGTGGGAAGGGGCAGGGAATAACTCTGAATGTATAATTTTCAGTCTCAATTGGCAATAATAAGTAATATACAGAATGATTCACGATTGATCGTATATGTTACTGTAGCTAGAGTACAGTAATTCGAGTCGGTATTAGAAAACAAGGTAACGCTTTTTGTTTTCGATATACTGACTGTTGGATTCGGGTTGAATTTTCTAATCACAATAACTGTTGAACGCATAGACCGATTTCCTCGATATGTCGTACCACAAATAACAGGGCTGATGTTAACAATACTGGTTGAAGGCGAAAACCAAATTCTAAGGCAGGCCTGAGTTTTTTCTTTAAATAACTGAACAAACACCCTGTACTTGAATTTTCGAGAACTATTGCAGAAGATCTTAATCATCAAGAATTGCCCTAAAAAATTAGCCTACTGTGAAATCTATCGTATTCCACCAAAAATTTTTATAGAAGTATCGTTAAGAGAAAAAAAAAATTTTCCCGATCACCAAATGTAACTCAGCTTCCTACTAAAAGTTCGGTATTTACTGTTTGAAATGGTTTTGTTTCAAGAATATCTATAATTGGAAAAGTATTTCAATTCTACTTGAAGTTAGAATTTTAATTAATGAAGTTGAATGACATTGAATTATAGCAAATTGAAACTACCTATAAATTACCTATGCCTAGCAAGATCCGAGTCCCTTTATCTCAGTGTGTGAGATCTTCGTCTAGAACCTACATCCTAGATATAGCCTTACGAATAATACTCATCACTTTATTCAACTAGCTTTATTACAGAATAATTATCGAAATCACAGTAACTGTCTAATAAATTACTAACTATAACTAAGGTAACTAATGCTAAACAAAAACTTAACTACAAAGTTTAACCAATTACATGAAAGGAGTCTCAGACCAGATGAATTCAAACGACTTAAGTACTAATTTTCAATTTGAAACAATCTGAGCTTTTCAACAAAATGAAACTCAATGATATAGCTTAGTCAACGATTAATGAAGATAGAAGAGAAGAAATGGATCATAAAGAAGAACACTTAGCTTTTAGGAATCATGTTAATTCCCACGATGGTTGGATGGTGTTTTATATCGGTTTTCTGCTATTCCTGTATCTTACATTCTACTGGTTACTTGATTGGCTGAATATGGTTCACAAGGTGACTGCCCTAGGTGGCAAGACTAGTTCCCTAAAGACGTGGTTACCCCAGTCGTGAAATATCAAGGTTTGGCATAAAGACGAAAACTCGTGACAGTAAACTATCTTGATGGTGAAAAAGAAAAAAGAATCCTTGGAATAGCAGATATCGATCTAGGTTAAGATAACGAAAGAAAATTCGAAATCTCTCCACTCTCTAATTGAATTCGTTGTCGAGGAAATCCGGCAAAATTACCGACTACTTATAACGCCTCAGACGATTGGAATTTATTCAGAAAATCAAAAGAATACTGAATTACTTTCACTGAAAATTATTCACTCCAATCGCTACAACACAGCTCCAATAAAATCAGAAACGATTCCGAAGATTTCTAAATGGAAAGAGAGCGAATCTAATGAATTGCGAACTTATATAGACTCGGTTCTATGAAAAACTATTGATTTTCAAAAAAAATTATGTAAAAGCAAAATTATTCTCTTCACAACAATAAAGTGGATATGAAACATAAAATGAGTACTGCTTTCCGTTCTCCCACATAAACGAGTAAACGTCCCGAGTAGCTATTCGTCTCCCCACAGAATGCAATAGAGGAAGAATTACAGGGGCGTATTCCGAAAATTATTCTTCAATTTTGTTGTTGAAAAAATACAGTGTGCGTCCAGGAAATTTTCCAATCCCATGGAAATATCACAACAAACTTATTTTTTCAAGAGTTACTGTCTCAATTAAAGCAGTGCCTGACCACACAAACAATCCATAAGAGACATTTCGATTAGTGTTTAGAAGATAGATCAATGCATCATTTAAGACTTAAGACTTAAATCGAAGACGAATATTTCACGTAGAAATAAAAATGAAAAATTCATTCGCGAACGGAAGCATTAAAGCCGACAACCACTGCCGGAACAAAAAATCACTAACAAAAAATCAATTTATAAAAATTTCACAAGTTTTCAAAAATTCCCACTCCCTCTCGTACACATCTCCTCTAGCAAACTAATAGATGCCCAATTGATTCTCTAATAACATCCGGTTGATTTCGAATGAAATCGCAACCTTCCTCAATTCTTTGGATTAGATGCTACCGGTTAACTATCTCTTCACCAGAGACGAAATTCTTCAGGCAACCCCACAAAAAATAGTCCACCCACGTAAGGTCGGGAGATCTGGCAGGACAGTTATAAGGATCCCCTCTTCCTGTCAAATGGAGCATAAACACATTATTTAGATGTTCCACCTCACCATTCGTGAAATGTGGAGGTGACCGTCATCCTGAAAGTACATCTCTTTTCTGTCGATATTAGCATTGTCATCTAGTATATGCGTGTAAAGGAAGTACACACAACCAAATTTACATGGAATCATCCGATATTTTGAATAATACCCCAGGGATTTCGGAAATTTCGAAGGATTGTTAGAATTCATCCTTCCTGAGATATTCTTGAAGAAAAAAGAAATGAATTAAGGTTTATTTTAAGAAGACTCTTTCCGCATGTAGTAAAAAAAAATTAAAATTGTTTTCTCACGGAGTAAGTGTTTTTTTCTCGACCTCAGTAGCTTGTATTACTTCCTCTTGCCTTGATACCAGCCTGAATCTGTCAAGACATGCTTTGGATTAGGTTTTCGACCTCCTCTGGGGTAATATTCTGCCACTATTCTGTAGCTGCTTGGATGAGCTGTTGTTCTTGGTTTTTCCTGGCACGATCTAATTTTCCCTTTGAGATTATCCCATGAATGTTCAATAGGATTCAGGTCTGGAGAGCTAGCTGTCTAGACCAAAATAGCGATTCCGTCTTGTTTCAAGATAATGTAGCGCGAGGTTGCTGGTATGCGGAGGAGCATTATCTTGCACAAAAGTGAAATCCTCACTGTGGGCAACTCGCCAGAGTCCACGTGATTTCTAGCCGTTACACTCGCAGGAAACGAAATCAACTTTGTTTTGCCTCCCAGCATTATGCCACCCCAAAACATCACTCTGCCCCCTTGGTATTTCGGAATTTGTCTTGCTGCTCAAAGTGAAGCTTGTCTTTCACGAGCCTTTAAAACCCGAATTCGGTAGTCATCTGTCCAACACCAATTCTGGTCTCATTCGAAAAAAGAACATTTCGCCATTTCTCAATATTTCAATTTTGGTGCTCGATACACCAGTTAACTCTGTTAATTTTTAGTTGTTTGGTTAGCTCTGGAACTCTTAAGGCCCTTATGCTGTATAAACCCCTTGAACGAAGTCTTTGACGTATCGTTTAGACTGATACACTGATGCCTGTTGCTTCCAGAAATTCCCTTTGTAGAATGGAGTGCGACGCACTAGGGTATCTTCTTGCAATTTGACACAAAAAGAGGTCTTGTTCTTCAGAAGTGATCTTCCTACGACTTCTAGGCCTATTTTGCAGAGTTTGTAGCTCCACTTATCGGGCATAGGTTTTTGAAATTACCCCCTGTGATACCCCCATGGTGTCTGCTATATCCCTCTGTGTCACCCCTTCTTCAACGAGAGGAAATATTCGACCCTTCTGCACATCGGACAATTCAACATAAGGCATTTTCAATTATGACTATAAGCTTTTTTAAATTTTGAAATTCACAGTTTCAAATCTCAGTGACGACTGAGTACAATATCGCGAACATGTGATGATAATTCAACATTTCTTATCATACTTTCCAGTTTTTTCTCAAAAAACAAAATAATGTAAAATAACTTATTTCATTTTGGTTGCATGTCGAGGAGGATCAAATATGAACCAGAAATTCTTCTGGGATCGAGGGCTACGACAGCTGGGTATGAATCACAATTCCTCCGTAGGTATCAACCTGAGTGACCAAGAGGTTCTCTGTATTGCTGACGCACATCGAGATGCACTTGTCAAAGCCGAAATTTCCCCCCTTTGCTGGAAAGGTCCTTGCGACAGTTTCTTGAAATTACAAAGGGGATTCGCATGAAGGCTTCTTTCGTGAACAGCGTACAATTGATGCAGTCTACTACTGTCAGCAGCTGAAATAAACCAAACTTGCGCACAGGCGGAAAAAACGTGAATTTTAGATCAGAGAAGTGATTCTCCTTCACGAACATTTTGCCTCCATACGCCAACCTGACACACTGCCGATTTATTCTTTCGTGATGTGTATCAAATCATAATTATGTAGAAAAATGATATGTAATGTCATGTTTCATATCTTCTGTTTTTAACGTAATTCTGCAAGTGTCAAAATATGCAACAAAATTCAACATAAACGGCTGTATCTTCAAAATAAGTTGACTTAGATGATTGTCTTCTCCCAGCTCCATAGATTGACGACCTGAATATTGGATATCAAATTCAACTGCATACCTATACCCTTTTCTTCTTTGGACCTACAGTTTATAGTGGACTCCGAACCACTCACCTAGACAGTGCAATAATAACTGCCATCTCATCGGATTAAAAGTTACCTGGCCTTCAGAGGTTATGGACTCAACACTTTAATTATGTATCCAAACTCTGTGTAATTTTTTTTGTCAATTTTATTATGTGTATATATTGGGACAAACACATCAACATGTATACTACATCCATATCGTACCTGGGATTCGAACCTGGTTACTCAGCGTGGGATACCTATACCTTTTCTTCAGGAAAGAGTCTTGATTGACAAACAGGCGGACAATATAGTATAGAACCCTATAAACAGAATGAAATTTATGATTTTGTTCAATACCTGAATTAACAGGGATATATTATTGACTAACTGTTTCTATTTATGAACATCTTTCCCTGTTATCAATTTATGTGATATTTATATATTTCTTGTACGTTTGAAGATAACCACATAAAACTTACGTTTTTGAGAAGCGAAATGAATATAAATAGATAGATTTTAAGGTATACTTAAAAATATTAAAGGAAAGTAAATAGGAAGTAGCAAAAAAATGCAACCGCCAGTGTATATTTGAAACTACCTGTGTTCAAACAAAAATGTGACGTCATCTAACTCTGGAAACGAGGAAAAAGTTATTTCAATTCTCTACTCGAATATTTTATTTTCAAGAAATTCTATTATTATACAGAGTATCCGCCGAAAGTTATAATTCGTTAAACTCAAAATACTTAGTTAATTGCGGTAAAATATCAGTATAGGCTCAAGTCCATATCGGATAAAACGATTTTGGAATTTTTTAAACAGAATTCAGTACCACAACTACACTCAACCAAATTTATATAAAATCATCCGATATTTTGAATATCACCTCAGGGATTTTGTAAATTTCTTAGAATTGTTAGAATTGATTCTTTTCGAGATATTTCAATGGAAAAATAAAATAAATTAAGGTTTACTTTGAGAAACAATAAATAAACAAACAACAAATAAAAGAAAATAATAGACTCTTTCCGCATATAGTGAAAAAATTGCTAATTGTTTTCTCATGGAGTAGGTTTATTTATTGGTCATACAAAAAAGTAACATTCTGTTACAAAAGAAAATAGTATGGACAGACGGGGAACCCCCTTCAATACAAAAAACTAGGAACTAATTAATAAAAACAATGTAGTGAGCATTTAACATAGTGCCCAGTAGTGAAACATAAAGAAAAAAAAAATACAATTTTGAAGCGACCTTAACGCATGAAAAGCTTCGATTTGAAGACTCTAAGAGAAACAGAAAAGAAATCGAGCCATGGAACTTTGTTCACCAAGGTAAGAGTACGGTAGATAAAGAAGCTGCAAATGTAATTAAATCTATGCATTTTGATACTGAATAGTGGCGTGTGTCGAGTTCGCCTAGGTGGCAAAATAAATCATAGCTAACAAATCAATATAATCAACAGAACCATTCAATATACCATGCAAAAAACATAAATCAGATACCTTCCACCGGTTCTCCTGAGAATCCAACCCGAAAGTGATCATCACAATTTGTGAGTCAATTTTACTTGGTAAATGCGACCGGAACGCCAGATGACGTGAGAACTTCCTTTGCACTTTATCCAAAAATTCGATATCAACAATAAAGAATGGGGACCGAATAATAGAACAGTATTCCAGATTGGATCTAACGAGAGAACAATGCAATAACCTGATAGTGTGCGGAGAGAATTCTTTCGAATTTCTCAACACAAAACCAAGCATCTTGAATGATTTTGAACAAACAGCTGATATATGTTCCTTTTCACACGAACAATATACTTTTGATCAAAACTGTACTTGAATTGACTAATCTGAACAGACCTATGAAACGAGATAATCTTACATTTATCAAAATTCAATCTAAGACAATTATTTTAACCTAGTGGAAAAAAGCATCAATCTGAGATTGCAGAAACATTGAGCCTTGCGAGTTCTTTGCAACTGAATACATTTTCAAATCATCTGCAAACAACTTAATTGAAATAAAATTCTTTATATCATTAACGAAAATGCTAAATAGCACTGGACCCAGATGAGAATCCTGGGGCACGCCAGAAATTACAAAGATCTCTCTATGGCAAAAGTTTCTATATTTAACAATCTGTGTTCCAACTACATAAAAATTCTGCCAGCCACGAGAGCAGGGAACCTCTTATGCCAAGAGATTCAAGTTTACTTAACAAAATATTATGATTGACCGTATCAAAAGCCTTAGAAAAATCGGTGTACACAGAGTCTAACTGGAAACCCGCCTCAAAGCAGTCAATTATACCTTTCAAGTAGAGTGCAAGATTAGTTATAGTAGAACGGCCTTTACGAAAACCGTGTTGGTCATTTATGATAACAGAGCAGCACTTCCAAGATAGGTAAGTACAGACCATGCAATCAAGTAATTTAGGTGAGGCAGATTGTAAGAACCTCTGTAATTTGTTATTAGCGATCTTGAACTGCTTTTTAACAAGGGTATAATGAGACTCTGTTTCCATAGTGCGGGAAATCTGCCACAACTCAGAGAAATATTAAACAAATTACTAATTGGAGTTGCCAGAACAAAGGCACAATTTTTTAGAACTATGAACAGTATTCCATCGCAGCCAGTAGAAAGCCCTGGTTTTAGGTTTTACAACCTCAAGAACCTCTGTAGGTGAGAATTGTCAGCTTTCAATATTCAAAGAGCTTTCATATTCAATTTTATTTGGAACAACATCTTTGCTGTATACCCCCGAAAAAAAAATCTGCGAACCGATAAACTATAATTCGACCATCCTCCCTAGTGACACCATCATATTCCATGCAGTTGGGAAGTTCTGATGTTTTCTTTTTAGAATTGATAAATCTCCAGATGGGGGTTATAATGAATCGAGT
This sequence comes from Cryptolaemus montrouzieri, assembly GCA_013387265.2. NCBI lineage: Eukaryota > Metazoa > Arthropoda > Insecta > Coleoptera > Coccinellidae > Cryptolaemus > Cryptolaemus montrouzieri. The sequence goes on along the minus strand of JABFTP020000144.1, from coordinate 25,148,351 downwards.
TCTTCATATTGAAGAGAAGGTCCACAGATCTTTCAAATAATCGTAGTTTGCAGTGCTACTAGATTTCTTCAATCTGCAATGAGCCTTATTTTTTTGAGAATAATTAACTTAATGAGATCTTTAGAAAACCAAATTGGATATTTCCTATTTTTCTTCACAATTTTATGTACAAATCTATAAAGGAAATAACATACACCTGTAAAATTTAGAAACTGAAGAATTAAGGTTACTAACGTCAAAAGACCAATCGCACCCAGACAAAACAGGTGTTTTTTTTTCTCGAGCACAATAGCTTGTATTAACTCCTCTTGTCCTGATACAAGCCTGAATCCGTCTAGGCATGCTTTGGATTAGGTTTTAGACCTCCTCTGGGATGATATTCTGCCACTCTTCTGTGGCGGCTCGGAGCAGCTGTTGTGGGGTTCTTGGGAAACGAAATCAAATCTGTTTTGCCTCCTTGGTATTTCGGAATTTGTCTTGCTGCTCGGAGTCTAGCTTATCTTCCACGACCTCTTATAACCCGAATCCGGCGGTCATCTGATAGAACACTAATTCTGGTCTCATCCGAAAGAAGAACATTTCGCCAATTATCAATATTCCAATATAGGTGCTCGAAACACCTATTAAGTCTGATAATTCTTTGTTGTCTGGTTAGCTCTGGAACTCTTAAGGGCCTGTTGCTTCCAGAAATTGCCTTTGGAGTATGGGGTGCGACGCACTATGTCTCATCTTGCAATCTGGCACAGAAAGCAATCTGGTTCTTTAGAAATGATCTTCGTACGACTTATTCAAGACCTATTTTGCAGAGATTGTAGCTCCACGTATCAGAGTGGTGTATTAAAAATAGAATAGTGCCGAACAATGACAAAGCCGAAGTCATCCAGTTTCAGGCTGATTAATCTAAATCACAAACGTCAGACATATTATGCATTGGGTACACTGTCACTCGCTTGGAACAATCTTGTAAGTTTTTAGGTATTCTCGTTCATAGTTAAATGGTAAAAACATATTGTTTTTTCAAGCAAAAAAAAACATGAACTCTAACGCCACGTAGGTAAAAACATATTAAAGATTATATTCTCTTCTAATTTCCAATCTTTGTTCTCTCATTGTGTGATGTTTTGGGGAGGATGTTCTCACGTTGAGAGAATCTTTGTAGAGAAGATATATACTCCTTGGGTTATTTGCAATATTGGAAAGAGATGCAAAGATTCTTGCCGTCGCTTATTTTAAGATAATAGAATTTCAACGCTTACTGGTTTGTATATTTACAAGTCTTTGATATTTGCAACGAAATATGACGAATATTCTTTCCACCATAAAAATAAATAACAACTCGTGACATATTTTGCCCTATCGCTACCTAAAATATTTTTTATCGTTGTCCCAACTTTATGCGGAATATTCAACACTGAAATTGTAAAGTGCTACCGAGAGCTTTACATAACGACGTGAATCTTATACCTTTCAAGAGGCAGATCTTGGCTTTCCTCTTAGATTGCGAGCCGTATTTCCTGAGTGAATGCTATAATTATTGCAGGACACACAGAAAATTGTTAGTATGGTATATACACACAACCAAATTTATATGGAATCACTCGGTATTTCACATTATTGATTGTTTTTAACCATGGTCTTTGACTACTTGTGAAGAATGAAGTTTTTTGTTGTAAAAAAATGGGATAGTATAATAAGAAATGTTGAATTATCACCACATGTTCGGGATATTGTACTCAGTCGTCACTGAGATTTTGAAACTGTTGATTTCAAAATTTAAAAAAACCTATAATCATAATTGAAAATGCCTTACGTTGGATTGTCCGATGTCCAGAGGGAATAATTGCTCTCGTTGAAGAAGGGGTGACACAGAGGGATATAGCGGCCACAATGGGGGTATCATAGGGGGTGATTTCAAAAACCTACGTCCGATACGTGGAGCTACAATTTCTGCAAAATAGACCTAGGGGATGTCTCAAGAACTAGACCGCTTTTTGTGCCAAATTGCAAGAAGAGGCCCTAGTGCCTGGCACCCCATACTCCAAAGGCAATTTCTGGAATCAACAGGTATCAGTGTATCAGTCGAAACGATACGTGAATGACTTCGTTCAAGGGCCTAAGAGTTCCAGAGCTAACCAGACAACAAAAAATTAACAGACTTAATTGGTGTTTCGAGCACCAAAATTGGAATATTGAGAATTGGCGAAATGTTCTTTATTCGGATGAGACCAGAATTGGTGTTCTATCAGATGAACGCTAAATTCGGGTTTTAAGGGGTCGTAGAAGACAAGCTAGACTCCGAACAGCAAGACAAATTCCGAAATACCAAGGGGGCAGTGTGATGTTTTGGGATGGCATTATGCTGGAATGCAAAACAGATTTGATTTTGTTTCCTGCGAGTGTAATGGCTAGAAATTACGTGGAACTAGTGCTGGAGTCAATAGTGAGACTTTGGCGAGGTGCCCTTTGTGAGAATTTCACTTTTATGCAAGATTATGCTCCTCCGCATACCAGCACCAGCAACTTCGCGCGACATTATCTCGAAACAGAGGGAATCGCTATTTTGGACTGGCCGGTTTGCTCTCCAGACCTAAATCCTATTGAACATTCATGGGATATTATCAAAAGGAAAATTAGATCGCGCCAGTATAATTCAAGAACCCCACAACAGCTCATCCAAGCCGCCACTGAAAAGTGGCAGAATATAACCCCAGAGGAGGTCGAAAACCTAATCCAAAGCATGCCTAGAAGGATTCAGTCTTGTATCAGGGCAAGAGGAGGGAATACAAACTACTGAGGTCGAGAAAAAACACGTACTCTGTGAGAAAACAATTTCAATGTTTTTATGCGGGAACAGTCTCTTATTTTTTAATTTGTTCCTTTTATAAAATAAACCTCAATTTATTTCTTTTTGTATTGAAATATCTCAACATGTATCAATTGAAACAATCCTTCCTTGTATCGTTCAAGATATTTATTTTCATATAGTGTTTGCCAGTTGTGTACGTTGAATTACTATTGATATTTTTATACTGGGCGACTCACCAGTGGCGCGGTGCTCTGTAGCTCGTACACTCTTGAAGATTTCATTTTTGTTCGAACGGTATTGTATTTAGAAAGTAAAAATCTACTTTAGAAATTTATCCTGAAGTAAACAGAGTTTCCAAATCTTCTATAAAAAAAACTTAGGAGGTTTTTCAGATTGGAAGACCACTTTTTTGAAGTTGAAGATTCAAGAGCGTCCTAACTCTGCTATAATGTCTTTAAGTATAAATTTTTTGATGAGTAGTTTCGTCATAATATTTTTTTTCTGTGAGAATTCATGAAAATAGGTTCTCACATCATCGCATGCTTCTTCGGCCAGAGAGGATGAATACTTTTTCCTTTCGTTTTCTCATTGACCAAGGATCGCTTTATTGATGAATTGAAATAGATTATCCTTATTTCATACAGGAGTGACTCAAAAATTATTGAATATTGAAATTTCAAAAATATCATATCTTGATTTCTTCAAATGAAACATCCTGTATTTTATTATTCATGTCAACATATTAAATATTGTGCCATATTTTTGCAGAAGTAACCTTATCTTCATCTTCGACCATTTTGAAATAAAAAGAATAAACTAAAATAATAAAATCAGAGGTTGCGAAAGAAGAGTTGATTAGTACATATCATTATACTTGATCAGAGAAATGGAGATATATTGAGGTAGTCGAGTGAATAATGATGCATCTTCATGAGTTTGATACGGTTTGTAAAATTTTCATCAAAATTTTTACAAATAATCGAATATTTCGAAAATGATCGAAGATAAAGATAAGGTTACTTCTGCAAAAATATGGCACAATATTTTAGGCGTTGACATGAATAATGAAATATAGTTCCATTTGAAAAAATCAATATATGATATTTTTAAAATTACAATATTCAATAATTTATTTGAGTCACTCCTGTATAAAATGAGGATAATCTATTTCAATTTATCAATAAAGCTATCCTTGGGCAATAAGAAAAGGAAAGGAAAAAAGTATTGATCCTCTCTGGCCGAAGGAGCATGCGATGATGTGAGAGCCTATTTTCATGAATTTTACGAAAAAAATATTGTGACGAAACTACTCACCAAAATCTTATTACTTAAAGACATTATAGCAGAGTTTAGGCCGCTCCTAAATCTTGAACAAAAAAGGGGTATTCCAATCTGAAAAAACCACCCAAGATTTTTTTTTTAGAAAATTGGGACATCCTGTTTACTGTAAAATAAATTGCTGAAATAGATTCTTACTTTCTAAATACAATACCGTTCGAACAAAAATGAAATCTTCAAAAGTATACGAGCTAAAGAGCACCACTGGTGAATCACCCAGTGTATGCATACAATTATGTTTTGAACAAATTTGTTTATGTATCAATCTATCTATCTAGTATCCAGTGCTCAGTTTACTATCGATGTCAATCAATCTTCAAGTAAAAATATAGATGCTTATGTATCACATAGAACACAACAGACGTTTAAGTATTAAGGAACAAAAATTGGGTTTCCTTCTCTTTCTGACCCAAGAAAAATTAAATTAAATTAAAAAAACAACTACAAATTGGCATGTTTCGTCAAATTTCTTCAAAATACTGCCAGACCTTGAACTGAATTTATTCCACGAAACTTTAGATTTAGAAATTTTAGAATTATCGACATGTAGCAATCGAACTTTTTGAACTTTCTAAAAATCATATGAATTTTTTACCTAAGACTAATCGGTTGACGTAATTACAGGATGCATTTTATTAAATTTTCTTTTCAGGACAAACTCACACGTGGAGAAATTTCATCTGAAAAATTTCACGAGCAACCAATGGTTAATTTTAATTCTACTTTCTCTAGTTGATTTTATGGGATTTTGTGCTATGTCTTTAATGGCGGCGTTTTTCCCAATAGAAGCAAGTAAAAAAGGCCTGAGCGAGACAATGGTTGGTTTAATTTTTAGTTTTTACGCCCTCGTAATGTTCCTGACGTCCCCAATTTTCGGAAAAATAGTAAGTTTTCTTTATTAACCTCTCATGTTCAATGATAACAATCAACTTATTGCTAAATTTCTATGAAGTGATCACAAAAAGCTATATATAATAAGTCTGATAAAATGATATAAACCGGTCGTTTATTTAGTGCGCAATTAGTCCATAACTTTGTTCCTGTTGAAACATTAAAAAATTAAACCGAAAAACGGTAAGATGAAAATTTATTTTTCCTTTACTGAAATTAATTTCAAGGTTATGTTTTGTTAAATAGAATCCCCTATGTTCCTCATCACTTTGTAATGTGTTAACCGGAAATAACGTGAGTTTCTTCAGATCAGTACGAGGTATAGCTATTAAATAAAAAGACTGACGCTGTTGCGGAATAAGTGTGCATACGCCAACAGCCATTGACCAACATTTTACATTTAGTGTGAAGCATGTTTTTCAGAATGCAATTAGTCTCCTTTGTGTAACCAACACAGTCTAGTCATACCGTTCATTTCCGTTATAGTTGTTTTGTTTTTCACTCCACGGCAATTCTGAATATTGAGTTATGGCACATATTAGCTTAATTTGTTTGAAAACTTCTATATCAGCTCTAGTAACATGGCATTTTACAATAAAACACTACTTCTTTATTTAATTATCAAATTGATAGAAGCTTTCTTCTGTAACATTTTCTTGCAAATGTTGTATCTGTAACCTGTTTTGAATGCTCCAACAATAGTCAGCCATCATGTGTGGTGCTGGAGGAATCGCTTGCTCTGTTCCCCACCTAAATACCCAAGATTAGCAGGAAAATAGTCTAGGGGGTTGTAACGAAACTTGAGGCTCATGTTACAACTAAGCATTTGAAAGTGACTCATTTGTTGTAGAGAATAGTCAGAACTTTTCTTATTTCCCAAAAAATTCTGAACAAGCTCAACAAACTCATTCTACGCATTTTTCTCAATCTCTGACAGTTCCCGTAGAACTGGTGTCTTTTATTTAATAATCTAATCTCTGGCGAATCAAAGCTGCCCGATTTTATCTTTTCTGAAGTCAAGTCAGGGAGCTTTTAGGACAAGAAAACGAAACAATTTCCATTTTTGACCTTTAAAAAATTTTAGATGCTACGGAGATATACTCCGTTGAAGTTCAAAATTCGAATAGGAACATGGAATGTTAAAAGCCTGTTCGCCGCAGGAAAATTAGACAACACCGTCCAAGAAATCAAAAGACTTAAGCGTTAGATACTCGGAATGAGTGAATTAAGATGACCAGGGAATGGAACATATACCAACGAAAACGGTACCTTATAATACTCTGGTAGTAATGAAAATGACAGAAACCATAGGAATGGAGTTGGGAGATTTGTGACTGCCCAATGTACCAAATATGTCACCAGCTTTGTACCAATATCCGATAGGTTAATGCTCATACAACTGCAAGGAAGACCTTTAAAAATTAATATAATCCAAATGTATATACCTGTTGCAGAGAGAAAATACGATGATGAAGTAGAACTGCTTTATGGAGAAATTGACAAATTGCTGAAAACAACCAAAAATAACGACATCAATATTGTGCTGGGGGACTTCGATGCAAAGATTGGTCGAGGAAGGTGAGGAGACCTAGCCGAACAGTATGGCTTAGGCGAGTCCAATGATCGCGGAGATAGACTCTACGAATTCTGCCCGGAGCAAAACATGGTAACATGTAACACCTGGCTTAAATTGCCATATCGTCGACTTTACACATAGAGATCCCCAGCTGATGAACCTAACAGCCCAACACCAATTAGAAATCAGATAGATTACTTTCTGATTAATAAAAACGTTCCAGAAACTGCATTAAAAAGGTTACAACGTATCCTGGTGCAGACATAGAGTCAGACCACAACACCCTAGTTGCCAATATTGAAGTTAATCTGAAAACAATTAAACGGAGAATACGAACACCTAAAATAGACACCACAAGGCTACAGGATAGCGAAACGAGGGACCAAACCACAGAAGATTTAAACAGCAAACTTAATGCATTAACTAGATCATCATCTAACAATGTAGATATGCAATGGAATCGACTTAAAAGGACGATCAATAAGGTATACCTGCAGAACCTGAACACAACTATGAACATTAAGAAGAAAAGATGGATGACAGCGGAAATCCTTGAACTGATGGTAAAGAGACGTTTGGCACAAAATGAGCCAATACCCTATAGACAACTTCAAAATTCAATAAGAGGAAAGATAAAACTGACAAAAGAGAAATGGATCAAAGAAGTATGTGAGGAGATGGAGAACCTAGACTCTAAACACGACATTTTTAACATGCACAAGAAATTGAGAGAAGTAGCCGGACTAGTTAAGAAACACCTAACCTAACCAAATAATTGGCTAAAGTCAACATTTGTACCCATCCCTAAAAAACAATATCCTAAACAATGCAAAGACTACATAGATAAGTATTACGAGTCACTTGCTGAAAACATTCCTGCGAATAAACCACTCCCGCATCAGGAACAAATGTGAATAAGACTTAGACGACAGCCAATTTGGCCTCAGGAGTGGGTTCAGAACACGCGAGGCAACAACGTTTAGTATAAATGTACTATTGCAGAAATGTCGCGGCCAGAGAAAAGACGTATTCGCATGCTTTGTCGACTATGAAAAAGCATTCGACAGAGTACGACACCAAGACCTTATTGAAATGCTACAGAGAACTGGAGCTGACATCAAGGACATCAGGATAATAAAACATTTATATTAGAATCAAAAAGCCAATATTAGAATAGGGGATGGACTTATGATGAACATTAACAGAGGCGTTCGCCAGGGGTGTGTACTCTCACCCTTACTTATCAATCTATATGCAGACCAGATTTTCAAGGAAGCCATAGAAGAAACTGAAATAGGAGTGAAAGTAAATGGAACACCAATCAACACCATAAAATATGCAGACGGTACGATTTTTCTAGCTGAAAATATAGAGGACCTCCAAGAACTACAGAACTACTGAACAAGATCAACAGCATTAACCAGAAAATGGGTATAAATATAAATGTTAACAACACCTAATTTATGGTATTCAGCAGACAAATTCATATTATCTGGGAGCTTATATAACATAAGAGGTAAATTCAGACATAGAAATAAAGTACAGAATTGAGACAGCTCATACCAACTTTATTAAAATGAGAACTTTGTTCTGCAACGACAATTTAAATCTTAAACTAAGACAACGAATGCTTAGATGCTATGTCTGGTCGGTACTGTTATATGTAGTAAAAGCTTGGACTCTAAAGGTCAACACATTAAATAAATTGGAGGCTTTTGAAATGTGGGCTCATGGAAAAATGCTCAGAATACCGTGGACAGCTAGAAACACGAAGAAGACAACGAATGCTTAGATGCTATGTCTGGTCGGTTTTGTTATATGTAGTAGAAGCTTGGAGTCTAAAGGTCAACACATTTAATAACTTGGAGGCTTTTGAAATGTGGGCTCATAGAAGAATGCTCAGAATACCGTGGACAGCTAGAAACACGAAGAAGACAACGAATGCTTAGATGCTATGTCTGGTCGGTTTTGTTATATGTAGTAGAAGCTTGGAGTCTAAAGGTCAACACATTTAATAACTTGGAGGCTTTTGAAATGTGGGCTCATGGAAGAATGCTCAGAATACCGTGGACAGCTAGAAAAACTAACACAGAAGTCCTTAGAAGAGCAGGATGTGACCGTGAGCTGTTAACAAATACCAAATGTAGGAAGATTAGCAATCTTGGACACATATTACGTGGATCTAAGTACAAACTACTACAGCTGATAATGAAAGGAAAGATAGAGGGACGTAGAGGAGTCAGCAGAAAACAGATATCCTGGCTTAAGAACATCCGAGATTGGACGGGAATACGACGGGCGAAACAACTCTTCAGAAGAGTGGAAAATCGGAATGCCTTGGTAGAAGTGATTTCTAACGTCAGGGAGACCAGACACAGCACATGAAAGAAGAAAGAGGCAATATCATGCGATTCCTTGATACTAAAGGAGGATTTATCACGTTTTGTTGTCCTGGAATTAGCGCTTCCTGAGTAGGCCAATTCTTTTTCACCCAGCGTTGATTTTTAGCTCTACTATCTGAGAAGCAGAGACGACAAAGATACTTTGTGTAACCACTTCGTTGATCTAAAAGGAAGTTGTTTTTTGTATATTTCATTTTGTCCAAAACCAAAGCAGTAGAAGTATATTCTTCTTTTACTACAGTAGAATATGCAATCAGTAACCTAATTTATTCCTGCAGTGTAAGAGGACACCTTTGAAACTCCATTCATTACAAACGTATTTTCGTAAACCCATTACAGCAATCAAACCGGGTAAATTTTCACAAAATACAAAATCATCTTCTTCATGAAAATATTTCAGGAGATTCTGTTCTCTGGTTCGGTAATAAGAAACTTTAGTTCCTTAGTTACTAAAGTCCTTCCTTCAAGCCATGAAACCAGTATTTCTGAAGCAGATTTTGACATGTCCTAGATCTCTGATTTGGTTGATTGAATAATTCGGCAATTTTAAATCACATTCAAAGTCATTCTCACTACTATCAGTTGTCGCCTCAACATCAATTAACTTCTGCTGTGAAACCTTAGTTTGATGTAAAGGGGAAGTTCTAGGACTCGGAATTCGTCTATGTGCCGATTATGTTGAGAAATATTCCCATTTAGCTCGACTTATATGGTTAATGTCAGTTATGTTCAACAAACAGAAATAGCAGTTATCATGGTGGTTAACGAGTTTTTTCAAGATCATAGCAGATTGATCTGGAAAGCTTTTCTATGCTTATTAGTCCATAAACGTAGAAACTCAACGCACGCTCTACAAACCTTTCCAGGAACCCAAGGTTTAGCACATATTTCCAGCGGATGTCCAAAGTAGTTTTTGTGAGTTTCACCAACGAACTCTGTCACGGTATTCTTTAAATACATACTCTCCGAAAAAGAAACGAAAAGATTCGACTTAGCCGGCTCGGTGGCGTAGGGGATATGATGCTCGTCTCTTGCGCAGAGTTACCTGGGTTCAATCCCCGCAAAAACGGTGCGATTTTTCGGATTCTGGGAATCGCTTGAGTGTCTATCTTTCGGATGAGATGTAAAGGTGTCGGTCCTGTTTAACAGAGATGTGTAGGACATTGAAGATTCCTTCCCTCGACACGGGAGGAGTTCGGCAAAATTCCCAGGTTAGTGAGGTGACAGAATTCACAGGCGTGTCATTAGCCGAAAGACGGAAAGAGAGCACGTTAAAGGGAAAACAAAAGATTCGAATCATTCATATAAACTCTTCAATCAGTCGAACATATAATGGCATTATGCCCCAGATTCTCTGAAGAGAGAAGACTTTATCAGATTCCTGATAATATTGAAGAAGCACTTGGACCAAATTGCAACTTTGAAAATACCATCAAGTACCTACAAGCTGTAAATATTGAAAATATTTAAATATTCTGTTATCATTTTGTACCTCATATATCGCTAATCACCCCCGGGTTGATGCGATCTTTGTTAAATGGCGATGCCATATCAAAATGAATGTGTAAGACAAAATTTACATGAAAAGTATATGCCAAAATGTTAAATGTTGAATGTTAACTGTCAAGAGCTTACTTACCAAGTAAATCATCCCACCTTATTCACTAGACCTTGCACCTAATCTGTGAAATCTGCATTGAAAGGAATGATTTTTGAGTCAATGGAAGCTGTAAGAGAGAAAGCGGCTAGAGTACTGAAAGAGTTGACGGAAGATGACTTCCAGCACTGTTTCTAACAATATCAAATTCTCATGGTGCGTTGTAGGGGTAGAGAAGGGGTGTATATTGAAGGGGATTATATGTAATTACGTATAGCAAGAAAATAAAATTTTTCACGTCAATCTCGTTATTTAATAGCCACACCTCGTATAAAGTGGGCCATTTAGAATTTGAAATTTCATTCCGCTACAAAAATAATACTAGTAGACATTTTATCGAAATTATATTTTTATTGGCCCATCATTGACTTTTATGAATGAAACACAACATTGTTAAGATGGCTGCCCCGGCTTGCCATACAGTACCCCATTCGATCTACCCAATTTTCCAGTACATTTTCGATTGTTAATGTTTCTATTTCCTGAACGGCAGCTTTGATTGCGTATTTTAAGGCCGCAATAGACTCGGGATTGTTTGCGTAACACTAATCATTCACGGCGCCCCAGAGATAATAATCTAAAGGTGTCAAATCGCAGTTACGAGGTGGCCAATTGACCGAATTTCGGCTGATTATGTGGTTTTCGAACGTTCATGCGAAAATCACATTGAATGATCATGGGATCATGGGGCTTCAGTTCTAGAACCAATTGAACTTTATCAGCCTTCATACCGAGGTCTTAATGCAAAATTAGGCTGTGACGTGCGTGAAATGTTCAACTGTTGAGAAAGGTGACGAGTTGATGTTGATGGCTGTTCCACTACACTTTGATCAACAGCTGCAGTATTTTCCTCCGAACCCACTGGACGAGAACGTACCCAAGTTGCTTTCTCCAATAACGAGCCACTTAGTATTTTGAGGAATCAAGAGTCTATTCTTAACCCTTTCATTGAGTACACAAATGCTCCTGAAATCCAAATATTCAGTTTAATTTAACGTGTTTAATTTTTCTTCCAATTCTTATAAACTCTGTTTTTAACTGGGACAGATTTTTGACAGTTTGAACTAAGGTCTTTGTGCGGATGTTTTTTCCGTGGAGTGTAGAATGTAGAGGTCTATGTCAGAAAGAATCACTTCAGTGGCTGATTCAGTGCAGATATTTATGTCAGGATTCTGAAAAACAGTTATTATTAAGAGGAAAAGACGAGAAAACTCGCGCAGCTCTTCTCAGCTGGCTCATTTGTAATGTCATATATTGATATATAGCTGCCTAAGGGTGCTGAGAGCTGTACACGGAAATCATCTGGATCTGAAACAAGAAAGAGATCGAGAATACTGGGAATATCAGTTGTTTTATTAAGAATTCCCGTCCGCGACAGGTTGCGTCAGATTGCGCCTGATCCCATTCGAATGTTGGAGCCAGTTTATGTTGTGGACGTTGAAGTCTCCCATTATGATCACCTCAGATGTATTTGAATTGTGTCTACCTTTAAATATTTGAAGAACAAAAATGGTCGATTTACAGCAGTTTTTCCTCGTATCTCAAAAAGTAATAAACCCATAGATATAAAAGAACACAGAATCGGAAGATCTCTTTAATAGAATCATTGATTTATTGAATAATTTTTTCAATTCGATAAACTTTGCTCATAAGAATTGTGAATACTCATACATAAAATTATTTTTTTTTCCAGCTACCAAAAGTGGGAACCAAATTCTTATTTCTCACTGGGATAATGACAGCTGCGGTGTCAAACATCCTTTTTGGGTAAATTAATTTATTATAACGGTAAAGTTATTTATCGCTTTTTGTCACCTGACAAGAAATCGGGGTAGACAAAATAACCTCCAACCAACATCTAATATTTTTGCCCGTGTATAATACACTTTTTCTTTCTGTGTCGGGGAAAACGACGAATAAATATTGAAAACCTATTATTACAATACATTAAAGTCAGAAAAGTGTCGATGTCGAAGGTAAGGTGCTAAAAAATGTACTCAACTAGATTCGAATTCCATAAAGGCTACTTTTCAGCATATATAAACTAACTTTCTGAAATTTTTAGCCCCTTGGAAGGTCACGTGACCCGCCTAGACCCTAATTAAGCTTTTTGGTTTTCATTTTATAACTCTGCCGTATCAAGAAATAGGAAAAAACTTTAAATAGAGACATTCTAGCTCTCAGAAAGTTTAAGCTGAAAACATTTTCTGAAAATGCTTTGGCGGGAAATTTGAATACTCAAAACGACTTCAAAATTTTAAATGCTCCAAAAAAACTATAACACTCGATGTCATAGAAAAAATATATAAATACAACGTGTATTTTTGTACAATATTCTTCTCTGAATTTTTAGATTCTTCAAATTGGTGAAACGAACTTTTAATAATAAAAAACAGTGTTTTTGCGCGTTCTTTTGACTGAGAACTAACAGTCAGAAGATTTTTGCACAATTAACATGAAATACCATCGCTCATAAAATTTTCAGAGTCACCCAAATAGTCACAGACACCATAAAATATTGAAAAACCGATTTTTCAAAAATTTGTTTACATGTTTTCAATGAAATACAACAATTACAGACCGAAATATTTTTCAGAATATCATGTGCATAAAAATCTATCATTTCCAATTTCCTTTTAAATTCCAGATGGTGGTAGATATTTTTTTTGAATACCGTTTACAAGAATAATTTATTCAAGAATTGTTTCTCGATTTTTGAAAATACATATTTTAGTGAAAGATGCAAAATATTGGACTTATATTTTTATGGCTGCCAATTTAAAAAATCTGAAAAAAAAGTGGCTTATACATGTTATATAGGGTGTCCGTGAATTGCGTGTACAACGTTATACCACAGCTCGAAATAAGCCGATCTGGGCCAATTTACCTATATGAAAAGTTTCTTCGTTTGGCCGCTAGAGGTTGCCAAATTCAAAGATTTTTCTCTTCTTTTTCAAATTCGAGAACGACTCGGTCGATAGAAACCATATTTGGTATGCATAATCGAGTGCGTTATTCACGTTTTTTAGGGATCCACTCAATGACCTTGACGTTTTACAAGTGTCCCCGAAAACTGGAACGTGTTTTTAATCAACCATAATTTTTCAACTGTCTGCGTTTGAGCAAAATTGTTTTAGACATTGAGTAGCTAGGCTAATTATCAAACATTTCTGTCTTCAGAGAAATTTTGATATGATTAGCAGTTCAATCACAAAAAACAGTTTTTTAATTTCATGATTTCATTTCTTCATCCACCTACAAGTCAAAAATATCAAATTTGACCAAGTTGGCTTTGGATTTGTTTCTACAGTCTGCCAGATTGTCATTTTATTAGGCTTGACAACCAATTGTTGACACAACAGTGTTCCTCAAGTTCTTAACCAGGTATATTGGTGATTTTTCTATCACTATCAGGCACGGAGATGTACAGTAACTCTGAAATGGTTGATATGGTTATGGTGTACGGATTTTGTCAAGGCAATGGACGTGAAAGCGCGAGAGTATATGCTGAAAGATTTCCAGATCGCATAGTGCCGAACCACCAAACGTTTGGAAATCTGGAGAGGCGCCTCCGCGAGAATGGTTGCTTCAAGCCCAGGAATTTGGATCGAGGACGACAACGAACAGTAAGGACGGTAGAACGCGAAGAACAAATTTCGAACATTGTTGAGGAAAACAATTATTTCATCCTTATCACATTCAGAAAGTTCAGGAATTACTTCCCAACGATCCTGAGAATCGACTAACTTTCTGCTGATTTATCCAAGAGAAGAGAACTCAGCATCTCCACTTCAGTAGGAAGATTTTATTTACTGACTGTTGCACTTTTACTAGGTCTCGCATCACTAACCTTCACAATGAACACGTGTACAATGTCGAAAATCCACATGCTCTTACAAGAACACATCATCAGAATCGATTCAAAATTAACGAGGCATATTTGAATTTTTTGCGAGAAACTTTGCAGGATTTGTTGAAAGATTTTGCAGTATTACTGCGTGAAATGTGGTTTATGCACGACTGTGTATCTCCTCACTTCACTATAGCGGTTCGCGAGTTCTTACACGCACACTATGCCAATCGTTGGATCGGAAGGGGAGCTGATGCTCCTGCAAGTTGGCCAGCACGATCTCCCTACTTGACACCGTGCGACTTCTCTCTTTGGGGTGCATTAAAATCTAGAGTTGACTCTTCTCCAATTGACACCCGAGAAGAGTTACATATGAGAATATTAAATGCGGCAATTTCTTCAAAAATGACACTGAAGTTGAGGATTTCTCTTCCTGTATTCTGCAAAATGGTGGAATTTTTAAACATTTACTTTTTTCTTCGAATTTTTCGATTTTTCTACTACTGAACATTGAATTTCCTATTTGCTTGATCCGATTTAGCAACCTAGAAAACATCATTTTGTCAATCAATCAATCAAATAATTTATTTGCTATTATTATGGCTAGCATAAGCCGTACAGCGTGTCAATAAAAGGAACTATGAATGTACAAATAAAACGAAATAAAACATTACAAAAAAAGTGGTATTCACCGACAAACAAACCTTCAGAAACATCCTAAATAATTTTCAGAATATACAATAAATTTTAAAAATTCCTAAAGGTAATCACTGAAAAAATATGTCAATGAATAATAAAACTTCTTCAGAAGAAGGTTAGTCAACACATATTTCATTTTCATAGGGGGCAAGTTTCTTATCAACTCTGGTGAATGGTTGTAAACTTTCAGAACAGAGAAATGAACATTTTTTGGATGTACGTGTAGTTATATCTTTCGCATAGTAGATCATTTTTCTTTCGGGTATTGTATTGATGATCTCGAGTGAGCTTTCCAAACAGATCCCTATTTCTACAGATAAACAATGCAGCCACGTTAATGAACAGCCTTACAGCTGATATTCCTTCTGAGGTTGAGTATTACCCTTATCATCCTTTTCTGCAAGATGGAGACTCTATCGAAATCTGCGGAGTTCACCCAGAAATTATTCCATAGCGAAGACGGGACTCGACAAAAGAATGGTAGGAGATGATGGCAGTCTCCTTACAGACCTCCATACTCAAGATCCTCAGAGCATAACAGTACCTACTCAGTTGTCTCATTAGATTATCTATGTGGATCCTTCAGTCCATTTTGTGGTCAATCTCCATGCCAAGGAACTCAATGTGGCTCTGTGACCCCAGATTATACCCATCGAAGTTCAGTTTTAGTTTCTCTTGGTGTCACCTATATGAATATTTCACGAGCTGCGTCTTTTCGACATTAAATTTCAAGAAGTTGTTCTTGAAATATTCTTCCATGTCGTCAAGGTTTCGACAAACTGCATCTTTCAGCTCTTGATCGCTGTTCCCCGACATGTGACAGGACGTTTCATCAGCAAATTGAACCCTGAAGTACTCCTCGCTCTATAACATATGAATCGGACACTACCAACTCTCCGCTTCTGTTCTACTCGGAAACAAACTGTCTTCGATCTTTGAGATATGATGACACAAGTTCTGAGGCTATACCCCGTATACCATATCGTTCTAACTTTTTGACCAATATTTCAAAATTCACGCAGTCGAATGCTTCAGAGAGATCGACACACATCGACAAGGTAGATTTCCATCATTAAGCGACTTCATTATGTCATATAGTGCTTTGTATACTGCTCTAATTGTGGGACGTCTCGACGGAACCCATTTTGTGCTTCGTGCAGTATGGAATGCTTCTCCAAAAACGCCATGAATCTCTCATAAATAATTTTCTCAAAAATTTTGCTTATGACATTCAATACAGCAATGGACCTGTAATTTTCAACCTTCGCTTTGTGTCCTTGTAAACTGCCTTTATTCTAGCGTTCTTTAATAAATCTGGGAATATTCCACAATGCATCGACATATTAACTATAAATGAAAGAGGCTGTGCGATGTACTTGGCCACATGCTTCAAGACTATAGTGGGAATTCCGTCCGGGCCAACAGATTTTGTGTTCTTCAGAGAAAAAATCGTCGAAAGTATCTCCTTCGGGTCCGTTGGGTACAAAAATAGGGTTTCATTGTTACTTCGTGTTGAAATGGGCTCAATTTTGTATTGGTACTTTTCTGTTTGCGAGCATTAATAAAATGGATGTTTACATTAGTTAAAATCGGCTCATCGCTTACTCCCTTCCTACGAGGATTGAGCACTGTGATATTCCTTGCTCTTTTATTTGTACCCTACGTTTCTCTAATGACATGCCATACTACCCTTCTCTTTTGACTGGAGTTCTCGATGTGGGACATATTTGCCGCTTTCTTTGCCTGGCTTATCTGCCTGTTAAGGAGTTTGACAAACCTGCTGTATGATTCAGCATCATTTTCTCCTCTTCGTTTCTGAAAGTACATTCGGCGCTTGGTTCGACATTTTTACGAATATCCTCCGTTATCCAGTCGAATGTTTTGGAATCTCTCTTTATTCTTATGTATTTAAGAACTTTGCCCATCTCAGTCTCAAGGGTCTTCAAGAATTGGTTATATGCCTCATTCACATCTGTCTGTTTGTATACAGCATTCACACTAGAGACTATATTCGCAAAGTGATCCAATTTGGCAGTAGAGTATACTTTCACAAATCTCTTCTCGTCCTTTTTATCACCACCTGTGATTTCCGAAATCTTCAGATACTGCTCTGAGTGCAGCGATAAGGCATTATCCACTACTAACGCGTCATCATCAGACTCAAAGTTGACGAAAATATTCTCAACCAAGGAAGATGATGTGGATGTCACTCTTGTAGGGGAGAAAATTGTCTGGCGGTAGTCATAGCAACTTATCAAATCTAAAAATTCCCTGCTCAATTTACTATCTTGTCCTAGACGAATATGAAAGTCTCCACATATTGCACTTTCATAGTCCCTGTAATATTCAACGCAGTGATCCAACATTTCGCTGAGCTAATCGAGAAACACCTCAGTGGAGCCCTTTGGGGGTCTATAAATGCACATCACTAAAAGTTTATTTGTCTTACTAACAATACCTGGTCATTCTATATGTGTCTCCTGGCTCTTTTGTTTCAAGTCTAGAACTTCTTCGAATTCTAGATCTGCCTCATTTCGTGCATAGAGACAGCTCCCACCATTTCTCTTGACACCCCTAGAGTATGCGGAAACCAGATGATAACCCCCAACAGCCGCCAAGTCATCCTCTCCCGCTCTAAACCAGTGTTCAGTCAGGCCTATTATCTGCGGTTCCTCCTTTAACGTCTCAAGAAATTCCTCAACTCGTCCTATCTTGTATTGCAGGGATTGAACATTTTGATGTAACAAGTAGACATTAAATTTGGTCCATTTTTGATGTTTCTTATTTATGGCTTTTGAGTATTCAATATCCTCTGCAGAAGACGTGGGACCGTCCCTCATTTCTTTGCTCCCTACTTGGATTGGGGTACTAGACTCCTCAGGTTTAAAAAACTATTCACTGTTAGCCCTGCTGGCCAAAATCCAGCATCTAATATGATATTTTTGCTCCCCTTGGCACACCGAGGCGAAAACAGTTGT
Organism: Cryptolaemus montrouzieri; assembly: GCA_013387265.2. Taxonomy (NCBI): domain Eukaryota; kingdom Metazoa; phylum Arthropoda; class Insecta; order Coleoptera; family Coccinellidae; genus Cryptolaemus; species Cryptolaemus montrouzieri. The sequence goes on along the minus strand of JABFTP020000144.1, from coordinate 25,130,154 downwards.
ACTTCCTTTCCTTCCTTGTTTGAATTTTTTCACAAGTGCAACCATTCTTTCCACTGTCTTGAACAAATTTTATTATATCTTCGGGAGGTGTATCAGTGTACAGGCCAGATACAATAGCCTGTCGTACTGCTCTGCCATTTTGAGATTCGAAGCACCTGCCTTGTCAGCAGGAGGTTGTCAAGCATAATAAAATGACAATCTGCCAGACTACAGAAACAAATTCAAAGCCAACATGGTCAATATGTGATATTTTTGACGTGTTAGGTGGTTGAAGAAATGAAATCATGAAATTAAAAAACTGTTTTTTTGTGATTGAACCGCTCATCATATCAAAATTTCTCTGAAGACAAAAAAGTGTGATAATTAGCATAGCTACTCAATGTCTAAAACAATTTTGCTCAAACGCAGACAGTTGAAAAATTATGGTTGATCAAAAACACTTTCGAGTTTTTAGGGACACTTGTAAAACGTGAAGGTCATTGAGTGGATCACTAAAAATCGTGAATAACGCACCCGATTACGCATACCAAATATGGTTTCTATCGATCGAGTCGTTCTCGAATTATTTGAAAAATAAGAAAAATCTTTGGATTTGGTGACCTCTAGCGACCAAACGAAGAAACTTTTTATATAGGTAAGTTCGCCTAAATCGACTTATTTCAAGCTGAAGAATCAGTGGTATGACATTGTACACGCAATTCACGGACACTGTATATTTGTTCTGAAAATTCAAATTTCCCGCCAAATTTTTGTTTTTCAGATATAACTCTTTGGGAGCTAGAATTTTTCTGTTTGAAGTTTTTAGTTAGCTCTCGTTGCAGCTGAAATATAAAATAAAAACCGAGAAAGCTCAATTAGGTTCTAGGTTAGTGACCACCTAAGGGGCTAAAAATTTCAAAAATATACTTTCTTTAAATGTGCTAAAAAGTGGCCTATATGGAATTCGAATCAAGTAGGGGGCACTCTTCAGAAATCTTACCCGGCTAGGCCCTCTGAAGATAAAATGTTTCCGTTACAGAAAAAGTTATTTTCCTGATATCAATTTTCAAGAATTATATCATTTTCAGATTTTTGGTTTATATAGACGATTTTACCCTTTTCACAACGCTATGTTTAATAGTTAGAAGTTTTGAGGCTCTGGGTGCTTGTGCATATTCCACAGCGAGCTATGTGTATGTTGTTAATACTTTTCCTCAAAGTATTGGTTCTGTTTTGGTAAGTGAATATCATTCGTTATTATTATTAGTGCATGTGGAAAAAATTTTCGATTTGATTATAATTTTTTCTTGAAATGGATATAATTTTACTGTTTAAACGTGGTTCTGTCGCTATTTTTAAATTTTCTCTCTCAGTTTAGAAAAAAAGGTGATCCGTTTGAAAGGACTATATGCATAAGAACATATATGATTCAAAAATTCATTTATTTTTTCTACCAATGAAATATTGAAAATAGTAACACATTTGAATAAACTAAATACTATAACATTAACATCAATCTTATGAAAATCGAAAAACAGTTTTTAGGGTATAAGCCAATATCATTGCACTTATCACATATGAACTTCGAATTTTTATGGCACATTTTACATTTCCTGTCACTTTCAGAGTATTTGACCAAATGTCCCTCATTATCGAATCTAACATCGTTATTGTTGACAAACTGTCGGCAGTTTCTGACTGATCTGGACCCATATTTTTCCAGAAAGCTCACGGCTATGCGACGTCTTAATGTTAGAAGATTTGCACAGTTTGGATTTTCAGGTCTCAGTTTCTTCATCAAAATCCAGCCATTCACCTCACTCACATCGAACAGATTCTGAAAAATGGGCCAGTACCATTTTCTTTGCCGCATTCTCGATCGGTACGCAACTACTAATCCATCCATCTTATCAACCCCTCCCATGTATTCATTGTAATTTGATACCACTTTTGGTTGAGGAACATTCTGTTTGGATTTGGCTTCTTTGCACCAACGTGCGTTGGTGCGGTCATGATAGATTGATATTCGCAGTTGGTTACCATCGTTACCACCTTGTTGTCTCTCCATTGAGCCATCAGAATTTTCCCGTTCGATAAAAACTGAGAAGATCCTCTTTTTTTCTATTCCATACATTCTTCTCTGGAAAAGGACATCCTTCTAAACGATTTTGACGTATAGTACCAGTAGCACAAATATTGCGGTCCACTAGATGGGACATTAGATCAATACCAGTAAAATAGTTATCGAAATGAAGTTTATAACCCTTATTCTCTTCCAGTCCTGCTAATCAACTTATAGATAAAACAACATCGCCATCCAAACCAAATTGTTTCTCATTACCAGATTTACCAGTGTATATTTTGAATGCTAACATATACCCTCCACTTTGACAAAGGTCCCAATTTTTGAAACCAAACCTGATTGGCTTTCCTTTGTTATGTTGCTTCGCATAATGCTTTCCATAGTATGGTATCATGCTCTCATCAATCGATAGATCCCTATTTCTACAGATAAACAATTCAGCCTCGTGAATGAACAGACTTGGTAGGGTCAGAACTGACACCTGAGCAAAGTGAGGCTTACAGCTGGTATTCCTCCTGAGGTGGAGTATTGTCCTTATCATTCTTTTCTGCAAGATGGAGACTCTATTGAAATCTGCGGAGTACTCCCAGAAAATAATTCCATAGCGAAGACGGGATTCGAAAAAAGAATGGTGGGCGATGATGGCAGTCTCCTTACAGACCTCCATGCTCAAGATCCTCAGAGCATAACAGTACCTACTCAGCTGTCTCATTAGATTATCTATGTGGATCCTTCAGTCCATTTTGTGGTCAATCTCCATGCCAAGTAACTTAATGTGGCTCTGTGACTCCAGATTATACCCATCGAAGTTCAGTTGTAGTTTCTCTTGGTGTCACCTGTATGAATATTTCACGAGCTGCATTTTCTCGACATTAAATTTCAAAAAGTTGTTCTTGAAATATTCTTCCATGACGTCAAAGCTTCGACAGACTGCATCTTTCAACTCTTGATCGTTGTTCCCCGACATGTGACAGGACGTATCATCAGCAAATTGAACCTGTAGTACTCTTCGCTCTATAAAATATGAACCCTTATTCTCTTCCAGTCCTGCTAATCAAATTATAGATAAAACAACATCGCCATCCAAACCAAATTGTTTTTCATTACCAGATTTACCAGTGTATATTCCGAATGCTAACATATACCCTTCACTTTGACAACGGGCCAAATTTTTAAAACTAAACCTGATTGACTTTCCTTCGACATATTGCTTCGCATAATGCTTTCCATAGTATGGTATCATGCTCTCATCAATCGATAGTTGCTCATCTCTACCGCCGAGATCTCGAAAATTTTGATTCAATCCGTCAATGGTGGTCTCAATTTGTGAAGTTTGTCTGTCGAAACATCGTTGTTATCGTAGAAGTGAAGAGAAGCTCAAAACGGTCTCATCGAGTCCCGAAGTATTGAAGAGGTATTATTAGTGGCATTCCAATACATGCGTTTATTACTTGGCATATCCACTGAGCAATAAAGCTCCAAAGATTACAAACAGTTCATCCATAGACAAATTTAAAGAAATGATCTTTGTGACAAATATAAATTAGTCTGGTGAACGATATTTGCCATGATCGCCTCCGTGAAAAAAAGTATATCGGCTGGAGATTCGGCCGACTGTGCATCGCGAGATGGAGGCACAGGATCACAAGTGGTGTTCATACAATATTTGGGTTTATCCTCCGTCCACTTATGAATTTCTCTTTTTTTTTCTCTGAACAGTTTTACCTTTCTTCTTCCTGGAAAGCTGTTGTATAACAGAAAGTGGTATATTTTCCTCATCATCACTCTCTGATGAATTGGACAGTGTGGTGGCTTGGGGTTGAAGTCTACTTGTTCTAGCAGAAAGTTGTTCATGAGTTTCCTCATCTTCACTATTCTCGAAAGAAATTTCGCATCCTTGACCCAGAATACCTCTGGGTAGGTGGTTTATATCGCCAGCTTCTTGGTCTGAAACATCGCTGTCTTCTTCAGATTCTGCTGTATTTCTATTGGAAGGTTCAATATATATTACTCGTATTCATAGAAATAATCGCTCTCTACGATGTCCAAAACTTGATGCTGAGATAATCTGAAATGGATATAGAAATGACTTCTGTGCATATAGTCCTTTTAAGCGGACTTCCGAGAAAAACTTGCATTAGAAAAAACTTGGTAGGAGAATGTGAAAATAACATCGAAGTTGTAAACTAGAGAACATAATGCGTCGGAATTTTTCAATAGAGTCCCAAAAATACTCTTGTTAAATAGAAATTGAATATTACTTACCCGCCATTTTTAGTAGAATATAAACTGGGATCCATGGTCGTCAATGAATTCAACACTATCGTATTTCACGTCGTGCCAAAGACATTAATGGTTCTGAAAAAGGTCTAATGAGAAGATGCACGTGTTGCCGGCTCCCCACCACTCTCTGAAAATTTACGACATGCATTTATATTGTGATTCTTTCAAAAGGACTTTATGCACTAATGAGTTAAAATCCATGAATACAACAAGTGATATACAGCCTCTCAAGTAAGCAGACCTCTTTCAGATAGTGAAATGAGGATGATTTGTCAATTCAGTTTCTTGTTGTAGAAACCTACGATATCGCTGCCAAAAATGAAGATATTAAATGTTATTTTCAATTTTTTATGCCAAAAATGAAGATATTAAATGTTATTTTCAATTTTTTATGAGAAACAAGTCTCTAGTATGAAATTCTGCAGACATTCTCAGTTTAGTAAGGTCTTCTTTCTCAGAATTATTTTATTTATTCTCCTTTCCTGAAAATTGATGAAATTCGCAACATTTTCTAAAGGTGCATTCGGACGAAAAACGTTTTTTTTTTGCGTTCTTTCAAAAATCCATGTTTTCTGGAAAAAAAATACTTAGGAGACTCGGAAGCAAGACGGGGTGATGGTAATGCAGGGTAACGGTCACTTATGGCGACACAACTGACCAGAGTACCATTTAGACATGATCTTGCTCCGCCTTGATGTTCATCAGTTCACACATTGATCAGTTAAACGGAAGGTGTCATTAATTATTCAATTGAAAATAACCATATTTTGTCACAACCCTTAAGATTTTTGTGTTTCATTCAGTTTAATATCACGAGCACAAATACGAAGTTTTGAAACGATTGATGAGTTTTGAATCGGTACGTATTTATTTCTTCTCTTGTGAAATTTGAAACCAATTAAGGGAAATCGAATAAAGAAAAATGGTCAAAGGAGGCCATAAAAATGCAGTGGGAAGATGGGGTATGTATTAGCGCCGAAACCATTTATCGTTTCTCAGACGAATTAATAAAAGAAAGTATGAATATGAATAAGTTATCAGACGATGCTTCCAGTAGACAAATATTGAAAGTTCGTTCAGGCCCAAAAGATACTGTCATCTGCGACCATCGTAGCGCTCCACTTGCTACTGAGATGGGGTGACACACACGAAGAAAAATGTCGATGTGTTACACAAACACTCGTTGTAAACGTGAATGTAAGATTAAATAAAACACATGGTCGGTTTGGCAATACGGCCGACAGCGTGGGTTCTGTAGAATGTCGACTCGAGACACTCGTGCTGCAGACGATCTACGGAGACAAAGTGAACTTGATGAGGTGACCAAAAGAAAAGAAATCGATTCTTGAAGTAGCACGCTTGGTAGGAGGGGTCTAGAGCGATCTATGATTAGAAAGCATAGTGAACACGTTAACACTGTTATTTGTTTCATTCATAAATAACCTTGTTGATTACCTGAGTGTGGCTCAGAGACTTTTCTTCACGCAGATATTACATCGGCTCTCGTTATCCGCTGAATACCTAGATAAACTTGCAGATAAAGCTTACTTTGTGTGTATGGGTGGCTTGAGGATAATGTCTTAACTTTAAATGAGAGAAGGACTGACTTGGTGGTATTGCTGCCTGTGGGGGCATCCTCAACATCTACGCCAGTGGTTCGCTTAGCCATGGGTAGCAACCACCTCTCTGCTGGAGTCACATTCTTGGGGTTAAGGAATAATTGGCACAGATATATTTTGTCCTGCCTTTCATTACTGGAACATGCAAAGTTCAATAAACTAAGGTATAGTGTACTGAGGCAACAGTGCTGATTCTGTCAGAATTTTTAAGATGCAAAACGGAATAATAAGGTTTATGTATGGTTTATCGAGAATTACATTCTGCCGACTGTACTTCAAGGATTCCTTTTAAAAGTTGGCTTCGCTGTACATGTTGGTCTGCTGTCTGAGGGTCAAGCGCGAAATTTCATCTTATGAATTATGTAGTAACGAACTCTTATATCTATATGTACCGTTCAATAGACGGTCGCAAACGCAGCGTGGTCCAGAAATTAGATTTATTATAATAATCTGCCTAATGACATTAAGGCCCGCGAAAGTGTACAACTATTCAAACTTGAAGCTAAGAATTATTTTCTGAATGGTGAGTCTTATAGTATCGGGGAATTCCTTTGTTTCAATAGCAGTGTTCCTAAATTGAATTGTCCTAATTAATCATCATGCCTTTGTTGCTATTTGTATACTTGACCAACCTTGTTGGTTGATGGAAATAAACGATATTTATTCATTTATTTGCCGACGGTCATCGAAGCTCTAATAAAAGTTTCCACAGTACCAAATAACGAAATGCCAAGCAAGATTAGTCCAACGAGATTGACGTCAATAACTAATGCTTTAGTATCTATCAATGCAACTACTTCTTTCAGGTCAAGAAATATTTTCTAAATGAGCGTTTTATAGTATCGAGGAATTCTTTTGTTTCGATATCGTCGTTCCTTAATTGAATTGTCCTAATTAATTATTATGTATTAGTTGCTATTTGTATATTTTACTTTTTCCTATACCTTGTTGGTTAATGGAAATAAACGATTTTTATTTATTGATTGAAAGAGACGAAATAGTTGGCTGTGCTTCCGGTTTTGCGCCGATCTCTCCTCGATGCATGCTACTTCAACTGACTGCCCGGTTATTTGAAATAAATTTCGTCCAGGTCTACGCGTACCTACTTCAGAAAGTGACGAGGAATAAATTGAGATATTTTATCAGAAAATCGAGGAAATACTATCAATTACCAAGAATCGGGACATAACTAACATCTTGGGAGATTTCAATACAAAGATTGGAAAGGGAAGATCAGGAAATGTTGTAGGCACGAGGAATACTAGAGGCGAACGACTCGTACACTTCTATCCAGAATGAAACTTGGTCTTGACGAACACGTGGTTTCACCTGCCTCCAAGAAGGCTTTACACTTGGAGGTTGCCTGAAGATGCTCCAGACAATATAGTGCGAAGTCAAAGCGACTTCATAGCCATCAATAATCGCTATCGTAATGCGGTAAAAAGCATTAAAAGATACCCAGGAGCTGATTGAGAATTAGACCACAAGGTCTTATAAAATTTCGCGTGAAACTCAAGAAAAAAACTCGAGCCCACGAATATCTATGAAAGTTAACACCGACAGTTTGAAAGATACTGAAATTAGGAATAAATGTGCGAAAATGATTGACCGACAGTTGACAGCTACGGAACCGTTAGATAAAGAGGAGGATATTTGGACCAACTTTAAAAACATCGTTGAGAATACAGCAATACAGCAGATAGGACATAGAAAGATTAAGAAGAAGCATCAGTGGATGACAAATGAAATTATTTAACTGATGAAAAGGAAACGAAAAAGTCGAATTATAAACTGTGGCTCAACAAAAAATGTCGAGAAATTGGGGAGCTTGAGGATAAACATGATAACTTTAACCTTCATGAAAAGATCAGAGGAATGGTACGACCAAAACAACCTCATAGTGTCCCTAGACTATTGGACAAAAGTAGCAGGCTATTCGTTGAAGACGAACAAAAAGCAGATATTTGGAAATCCTATATAAGGGAGGTGTTCAGTGACCAGCGTTCGATAATATCTGAGGAAAAGGTGATGCTGGAGGAACCAGAGATACTGAAAACAGAACTGAGGAAAGAATCAAACAAAAAATGGCAAAGCTGTAGGTCCTGATTAAATACCATCGGAAATCGTGAAGTTGATAGATACAGGAGCAACGTTCTTCTTTGTTTGTTCAATAAAATATATCCACTTTCATAATGAAAAAAGCAATGATTTCCGGTCGAGTGCGAAGCAAACACTGCCATACCATTCTTGACCGGAACCATTTCGCCGCATTTTCAGGCCCCTATTCGAGAACCTCTGGATAAGACCATAACGCAATTGTCATCATCCAGTAAGCTATAATCACATACTTAAAATCCGAAATTTCAAGGTCATTTAGTTCCGAAATTAAGCGAAAGCAAAGTTTTCCATTTATGACACTCACTCACTCACTCACTCACTCACTCATGATCATTAGGACAAAACTAGTACTTCCCATAATTTCAGAGAGCTGAAATTCGATACAGAGTTAGGGTTTAATGGCAACATGAAGGGAAAAATATAGAAACTAGGATAATCGAAGATCAGGAGTATACCTGGTGACCCTGATTAGAAAACACAAGAGCTCAACCAAAATATTAGAGATCGATATACCGTCTTTACATAAAATATTCAACTTGGTGGGCCGCTTCATTTGATGTCATGAATCGAAGGTCTGAAGTATCTGATTAAGAACCCTCAGCTGGTCTCAGCTGAAAAAAATCGACATTGCAGAAATTTTCTAATTTAATTTAGCCTATAGTGTCCCACAGTCACTGCTGAGCGAATGCCTCCCCTTCTGCTCTTAATACGCATATAAATAAAGTTAAAGGAAAACTCTGGATAAGACTAGACTGGCTTCTATACTTATACTTACAAGTTTACGAAAAAAAATAGCGAATGGGCAATACGAAAAACTGCTGCTGATGTACAAGAATAAGAACCGGAAAAAAAGAAAAGAAAGATAATAATCTAATGAAATAAATCACACATTTCTATAAAAAGAAGTGAAATCCCACCAAGAACATTCTGTAAAAAACTAGCCAAGTCTCGATGGAGCAGCTTGCTTATCTCTAAAGAGTAATGAAATATAGTCAAAGTCGTGCCAACTCTAAGATTCCTTACTGCGATTTCTTCATTATTAAAGTTGTGTGACTTGGCCTTTGAGAGGTACACAAGGGTACAAAACCAGGTGCTCCATGACACCATTGGATCAATCTGTCCCCAGAACCGCTACCTATTGACGATGGAAATTTGCCACTTGGAAAACGTTGATTGAATAACCAGTCAATTGTAGGCTTAGTAAAACTGCGTATTTCAATATTACTTATGTGTAGGCGAGCCTGAAACAAATAGTTTAAAAAAATATTTTAGCATTGTAACTGCTGAATGCATGTGTCGCACAATCAACAACAGTCTAAAATAAGACACTTGCGTCTAATTACCAATATCAGTATGGGCTTTTATCTCGCTTAACAAACATAGATACAACAGATATAACATTACGTGTAAACAAAATTGACTTGTACCTACCCACTAACGTATAAAGAATGTTCAACGGCCAAGTCACCCAACATTAACTATAATAATAAAGAAATCGCAGTAAGGAACCTTAGACTTGGCACGACTTTGTCTAGATTTCATTACTTTCTAGAGATGAACAAGCAGCTCCATCGACACTTGGCTAGTTTTTTACAGAATGTTTTTGGTGGGATTGATCTGTCTCCAAATAATTATTGCATTCATCGATAAACTCGCTCTTGGAAGGTGTGAAATCTATGCTCAACCCCTTGTATAATGGCAATAATGAGTTTATTTTTTGTGATAGTTGTGACCACAGTGAGCTTGAAATCCTTCTTGAATTTTTCCAGAAGATCAAAACTTGTGAACCAATTATCCACAGTTGCGTTTCTTCCAGTTCCTCTTATTGGTTCGCACACTCTTTCCATTACAAATTGTGGAGAATTTCTGAGTTCATAAGGCCCTGGAGGCTGCTTTTCAACATAAACTTCCAAATTTACCGTGTGATGTAGTCTTGAATCACATAGCGCGAATATTTTGATGCCGTATTTGTTAGGTTAGGTTAGGTATGTACTGGCGAAATGCATATCGTTCACGAAAGGTCTCTAGCTTTTCATCCACAGTTACATAATGAAAAGGGGTAAAACCGTATTTGCACTGATTAAAAAAAATCTCAAAAACATCTCTGATTGGGGCAAGTTTGTCGGTTGCTTGTCTCAACTGTCTAGTTTCCAAATCATCGAAACGGATGTGTCTCAAAAGAAATTTGAAACGACGCTCAGACATCGTAAGTCGAAATATTTCAACACCAGTGCCGTCGATTTTCCACAAATTGTTGGTATTCAGGTGGTTACTCTTCAGTACTCTGGCCGAGTACAACAATCCAAAGAGTGCTTTTGAATCCGAAATGTCGGTGAATTTCGCATCCCTTTCACGAGAGTAATTCATGGAAGTTTGTTGAATATGTATATAGGTATTGTCAACTATTATATTCTATAGTTGGTCCGGAAAAAAATAATTCCATATATCGCACAGCATTTTCAGACGTAGTCGTACTTCGGGTACCAGGCAATTGTGTTACAAGATTTTCCGATCGAGTTCTTATAGTCTGTGTCTGTTTATGTTTCAGCCACATTGTCTTGCCATCTTTGCTCACAAACTTTGGACCTTCATTTCCTTCCGTTTCTTCAATTTCGAGTTCATTTTCGGAAATATCTTACTCGCTATCTCTGTCAGCCACATTCTATTTCATCAGGCTCCTCTTCATCTTCAGAATCATCATAGGTTTCACCCTCATCGTCATCGGATAAAAAAGATTCATCTAACAAATGCTGCAATTTTGCCTGTTCCTTTTCGTAAGAATAATTCATTGCAGGATCAAACACGAATAGCCGGAAAATATAAAAACAAACACTCTTATCTTGATAATATTTGTAACACTCGTAGTCGCGCGCGGACTCTCAGTCCGCAAAAATTTCTGTAGCATGCCTTTACTTATAAAACTCAAACTCAGTACTAGGATAATACACGCGATTTTAGGAAGGTAAATGAATCGGGATGACTTCAAGTGGTGGGTGTGCAAAGATATCCAAGAATTTGCATCGATGTGAAGCGAGGGTCCGCGCGCGACCACTACAGGGTTAATAGTGGAATTGCATTCCATGGAGTCACTTATGAACATCATTTGACTCACTTTGGCTTGCCACACCTTCTATCTCGTAGAGTCTATTTTGATGTAATGTTTGCATGAATTTGCTGCATGTCGACTTCCATCGAATAAATTATGGTCAATACTCCCCTCTTACGAGAATATGCAGTAGGATGAATTCATAGTTGATGATATTGATCTTTTTGCTTATAGACTTTTTCTAATTTTAAAACTAAACTCAAGTTGTCTCTTTTGAATAATTAGTTATTGGGATATTACTCAATTAATTTTATATTATTGCTATTATACTATTGAGTTTTGTTATTTCTTTAGGTTAGTATTTTGTTTTTAAGTGTATATAATTTTTTTCAGTATTTTCAAAGGTCTATTTCGTTAATAAAGTATTTATTTATTCATTCATTTATTATGAATCTTTTATTATCCAGGGAATACTCGAAACTTTCGTTGGATTAGGAATGAGTACAGGCCCAGCGATCGGTGGATTTTTGTATTCGGTGGGTAACTTTTTCTATTCATCCTTTTCCAGAGAAAATTTTCGTATTTAAATAGTTTTTTTCTAGGTAGTTTGGTAGTTTTATGCTACCATTTCTTGTTTTGGGAACAGCAATGGCAATTACTGTACCACTGAACTTCGCCTTTCTTCCCAGTGTAGAAGGTGAGTTTTTCTTGGTGTGTGTTAATTGTGTATTCAGTATATGAATAGTTGAATTTATGAGATATCCGTGTTAAATTTATAGACCGTTGAATTCTCATCATAATATATAATATATCGAATCATTTCGAAAGGATTTAATTATTGTTATATACTAAGGTTCAAATATTCTAAGTACTAAATTCCAATAAACGCTAAGCATTAATAATGTAAGATAATTTGGGAACAGTTTAATTATCAATTGGCAATGATTGATAGTATTGATGATTTATTTATTTTATGGAAATTCATTTTTAAAGTGCAACGAAATGAGACACTTTTGTCACTTTTCCTCAATTTATTCAATAATCACAACAAGAAATCAAAGAAGAGCTAAGTTTGTCAGAACACTTAGCACACACAGAATGGGAGAAGAGGAAACTGATTCCAATGAATGTTCAAGCTCCAAAAATGTACGGATTGGTCAAACTAGATACGGAAGAAAAATCTGCAGTGTCGTATATAAACACACCATCAAATAAACTAGCAAAATTCTTGAATCAAAAATATCTAGACCTCTTGAATTTTCAAGCACAATACACTATCTCTGATTCTGTAGATCTCAAACATAAACTTTCAAATCTCGCAATCTCCCAAGATATCAAGTTAGTCTCTTTCGTTGTCAAAAATATGTACCCGAACATTCCAACGAATGAGTGTCTTCCCCTTCTTACAGATATCTTATCCGAGTCTAACACACCGCCATATATCACTAATGAATTTAGCAATCTTCTTCAAATATGCCTATTTCAAAGTTACATTCAATTTCAATCTAAATTCTCTAAACAAAATTCAGGTCTTCCAATGGGTTCACCTCTAAGCCCTCTCCTAGCTGACATTTTCATGAATAATTTAGGGAAAAACTCAATATTGAACACAGATTTCGCTAAAAAACACATTACTTTTTGGTACAGATATGTAGATGAGATTTTAGTTGGTTTTCGTGGTTCAAACAGACAAATTCAGCAATTTTTAAATTTCCTGAATAAAATATATTGCCGCATCAGCTTCACTTCTGAATTATCAAATAATAACTCAATTAACTTCCTCGACTTAACCATTACAAATTCAAATAACCAACTAACTTATAAAATTTACAGAAAGGAAACATTCACAGACGCATCGATTCCAATGGACTCGCTCAGTCATTTAAGCCACAAACTAGCTGCATATAACTCCATGATTCATAGAGCTTACCCTGTTACTCTTTCGACAGAAAATTTTCAAACTGAATTTAGTATCATCAAAAAAATTGCCTCAAATAACTACATACCACAACATTTTCTAAATACAATCATTAAAGGCAAAGAACAACGTATTACCTCTCAATTACTATATATCATCGTAGAAACACCAGAAAAAAGATACACTAGTCTCAGATACACCTCTCAAAACAAAATCAGTAACTACTTTTCCAAATTGAACATAACTACTTCATTCTCAAGCAGATTATTATTCAATAACAAACAAAAGAACGATAAATTCAAGCAATAAGGAATTTATCAAATCAAATGCAATACATTTGAATTGTGGAGGCCGTTACTTGATGTAGATCCATGATATAAATGAGATAAAAACACAAGGTTTAACTTTAATCTACACTTTATTTGAAAAAAATTCGACGACGTTTCGCTGACACAGCAGCTTTATCAAGAATGAAAAATAGAATTAAGAGTATGGTATTAACAAATCAAAAACAAAACAAAATTATTAACAAATCGTAGAACAAGTTGGATGAATAACAGAAAAATCCACACCGAGCCATTGTACAGTTAGTATGAAAGGTAATAAAAACTAATTAAACAAGTTAAGTAGGGGTGAGTAATTCAAATCTACCTGTTCATTCAAAAGCTTGTCTGAATGTTTGTATCTATTTATTTCTAATGCTTCTAGGAGATCTAATTTTGAACTTTTGATTTTATATGTAATATGTCGAAGTTTTTATTGAATGAATGGTTTTCTTTTATTAGGTGGTTTGAATAATTTGAATCAGATTTATTTTATCGAAGCTACGTTTATGTTCAGATGTTCTTATGCCAAAACTCCTATAGGTCCTACCGATATAAATTTTATCACAAGAACCGCAATTGAGTTTATAGATTCCTGATTTACTTGATTTTTCAACACGAGATTTATTATTTTAATATGTTTACCTAAGTTATTAGAAGTTTTGAAAGCTATATTAAGATTTTGTTTGACGAGAAAGGATTTAATATTTGTACTTGCAGAACCGCAGAATGTTAAACTGTTGAATATTTTATAGTCTTTATGAATAGGATATACTTCATTTATTGCTTTCTGATAGAGTTTTTACGAATAATTAGATCTATCATATCCGGATTATATGAATTATTAATGGCTATCTGTTTGATGATGTTTAACTCTTTATTATAATCTTCTACTGATAAAGGTAAATTGAGTAACCGATGTATCATGCTGTTTAAAGCTGCAACTTTCTGTTGAATTGGATGTAATGAGTAGTTATGTATAATTGTATCAGTATGTGTAGGTTTACGAAAGACCGAAAAACATGATTATTATTTTGTTTAGTGATTTTTAAGTCCAAAAATTTATGGAATCGTTCTGTTCAATTTCTATCGAGAATTTAATGTTCAAATGGATGGAATTAATGAAACAAATAAGTCTAATTGACGAGTAGTTCCAATGAAACATACTAAGATGTCGTCAACATATCTATACCAATAAAGAAATTTGGAAATGAGTGGGTGTGTATGAATTTTCTGTTCAATATTATTCATAAAAATCTCTGCTAAAAGTGGACTCAAAGGATTTCCCATGATCAAACCATTTTCGCTACTGTAATAGATGTTGTTGAAAGAAAAATAATTTTGTTCAATGCAAACGTCCAACAGATTCAATATTTCTGATTTGATTATGTGGTTAACATGATTCGAATTCAACATGTTTTCGATTAATACTTTGACATCACCTGGAGGAACACTTGGGTATAAATTCTCAACATCAAACGAAATAAGTTTTGCGTTAGGTGGTAGGTTAACGTTTTTTATATTATTTATCAATTCGAAAGAATTTTTTTTTTCTAATATATAATAAAGAGTTAAACATCATCAAACAGATAGCCATTAATAATTCATATAATCCGGATATGATAGATCTAATTATTCGTAAAAACTCTATCAGAAAGCAATAAATGAAGTATATCCTATTCATAAAGACTATAAAATATTCAACAGTTTAACATTCTGCGGTTCTGCAAGTACAAATATTAAATCCTTTCCCGTCAAACAAAATCTTAATATAGCTTTCAAAACTTCTAATAACTTAGGTAAACATATTAAAATAATAAATCTCGTGTTGAAAAATCAAGTAAATCAGAAATCTATAAACTCAATTGCGGTTCTTGTGATAAAATTTATATCGGTAGGACCTATAGGAGTTTTGGCATAAGAACATCTGAACATAAACGTAGCTTCGATAAAAATAAATCTGATTCAAATTATTCAAACCACCTAATAAAAGAAAACCATTCATTCAATAAAAACTTTGACATATTACATATAAAATCAAAAGTTCAAAATTAGATCTCCTAGAAGCATTAGAAATAAATAGATACAAACATTCGGACAATCTTTTGAATGAACAGGTAGATTTGAATTACTCACCCCTACTTAAGTTGTTTAATTAGTTTTTATTACCTTTCATACTAACTGTACAATGGCTCGGTGTGGATTTTCCTGTTATTCATCCAACTTGTTCTACGATTTGTTTATAATACCATACTCTTCATTCTATTTTTCATTCTTGATAAAGCTGCTGTGTCAGCGAAACGTCGTCGAATTTTTTTCGAATAAATTGTAGATTAAAGTTAAACCTTGTGTTTTTATCTCATTTATCAAATGCAATAAATGTCAGGTATCCTATGTCGGACGAACAGGGAGAAGTTTTGGAGCTAGATTTAAGGAACATATTTCCTCAGATAAAAATTCGCCAATATTTGAACACATAAAATCAACTAACCGCTCCATATCATAGAACAATCTTAAAATCCTTCATAAATATAACAAAGGAAGAGAGATAAATTTGTTGGAAAGTTTGAAGATTAACAAACTATGTAAAAACCCACAATTTATTACTCTCATCAGCCAACTAGAGCATAATGGATCCCCACTACTTAATATTTAGGATAAATTTAATTCTGTACTTGTACTTGCCTACTCATGTATTATATTGTAATTCACTTAAGAATGACCGTAGGGTCGAAACCGGTCGTGATTATTGAATAAATTGTGGAAAAGTGACAAAAGTGTCTCATTTCGTTTTACTTTGATTGGCAATGATTTTTATGATTACAATACATATGGAATTGTTACTATGTTTTAACCAATTTTTGTTCTTGTGCTTGATAAAAAAAATGTCGTATATCACAAGGAATTTCACCGAATAGAATTAATCCGAGTGCATCCCATGCCGCTCAATATTTACATAATTTAATTCAATCATGCCTTGCGGACATGCGATTGGAGTACTTGATCTTAGTACATTTTCGTTCGGTATTTTTATCGTAATTAAGAACTGAACTTAATATCTATTTCGTACTTATTTTATTACTTTCATGAAACCTTATCAGGTAAAGCTAAAAGGTAATGTGACATTAATTGACTGTTAAGCTGTACTAAATTCGCCAGAACAGCTGGTTCGTAATAGGAACGTTAAGGCAGCCTTTTAAATTTTGCGCCTCTGGCTCTTTTACTATTGACAGCTCCCATCCGACAACTGCGTCATGTATTCCGACTTTTTTAACCTAAACGTACTTACAACACTTTGATGTACGAGTGACTTTTGTTTCGTTTGCAGTAGGTTTTTTTTGGAGTAAAGATCAAAAGAAGAACAGAACTTACTGTTGTGAATCAGCCAACCTTTCGACACTTTTATTGAGTCTTCTTCAGGGCAACTATAATGAAAAAACAACATGGTTCAAATATAAACCCTCTCAGTGGTATTCTCAACAGTAACAACAAAAAATGTACTGGGTAATTCATCAGTGGCGCGGTGCTCTGTAGCTCAAACACTCTTGAAGATTTCATTGTTGTTCGAACGGTATAGTATTTAGAAACTAAGAATCTACTTCAGCAATTTATTATGCAGTAAACAGGGTGTCCCAATTTTCTATAAAAAAATCTTGGATGGTTTTTCAAATTGGAAGACCACTTTTTTGTTCAAGATTCAAGAGCGGCCTAAACTCTGCTATAATGTCTTTAAGTAATAAGTTTTTTTGGTATGTAGTTTCGTCACAATATTTTTTTTCTGTAAAAATTTATGTAAATAGGCTCTCACATCATCGCATTCTTCTTCGGCCAGAGAAGATGAATACTTTTTTCCTTTCGTTTTCTTATTGCCCAAGGATAGCTTTATTGATGAATTGAAATAGGTTAGATCCTCATTTTATAGAGATTGTAATTTTGAAAATATCATTTCTTGATTTTTCCAAATAGAACACCCTGTATTTTAATATACACAATGCATAAAATATTGTGCCATATTTTTGCAGAAGTAACCTCATCTTTATCTTCGATCATTTTCGAAATATTCGATTATTTGTAAAAATTTTGAATTTTGAATTTTGAACATTTTGAAAATTCTACAAACCGTATCAAACTCATCAACATGATTCTTTTAACGAATGGTAAAATCAAGATGATTAAAACGTAAATCGAGGTATGTGTTGACATTTTTTTCATTTGTGCCTTCTGTCAGGTGTCCGGACATATCATATTTTGCATTTTACATGGTGAACTTATCAGTGTTTCGTTATTAAATATAGTTAAATTGAGGTTTAAACCCAATTTCCTCAATTGACTGCCATGAAATTCTCCAAAAAAGAAATGGTTGATATGATTTTTATTCTGGGTGAGTGTGATAGAAATTCTTTGTGTACTTCTGCAAAAATATGGCACAATATTCTATGCGTTGACATGAATAATTAAATACAGGGTGTTCCATTTCAAAAAATCAAGATATGATATTTTTGACATTACAATATTCAATAATTTTTTTTAGTCACTCATTTATAAAATGAGGATAATCTATTTCAATTAATCAATAAAGCTATCCTTTGGCAATAAGAAAACGAAAGGAAAAAAATATTCATCCTCTCTGGCCGAAGGAGCATGCGTTGATGTGAGAGCATGGATTTTTATGGAAAAAAAAATATTGTGACGACACTAAAAAAACTTATTACTAAAAGACATCATAGCAGAGTTTAGGACGCTCTTGAATCTTCAATAAAAAAGTGGTCTTCCAATCTGAAAAAACCTTCCAAGATTGTTTTATAGAAAATTGGGACACCCTGTTTATTTCAAAATAAATTGCTGAAGTAGAACATGAAATCTAAAATCAGTTAATATGAATATTGATTAAAATTACTTATATTTGATACCAGTTCCCAGTCTGAAAACTAATTAACACCGACAAAACATTACATAAATGGAAAATTCATAATTTGTAATCGAAGCAACACACACAGTCTGAAATTCGCAACGATACTGAAAAGAAATGAATCAATAATGTTAAAATAAGAACGGCTGAGAAGATGAATGTCAGATCGTCTGTTTACGGCGCTACACAAATTTTTTTTTTTATCTCAAGCATTTCTTCAAAAATTATTTTATCGTAGAAATTGTGTTTTCCCAAGAATTGCGCATTTTCAAAGTTGAAATTGTGTCCTTGATTTGTTTTATGTTCAACCAAAGAGGTGGAGTGTGGTCTATTCCGAAAATTTTTGAGTCTGCTATGTGTTCTTTCAAACTTTTTTGTAAATATCCACCAGTCTGACTGGTTGTAGCAAGCCTCACAGGACAAACAGGGAATTTCATATATTACATTTGATTGTTGTTCAATCGGTACCGTTGCTTTGGTTCTTGTAAAAAGGAGAATTTTGAGAATATTCTCACTTTTCAGACTTTTTATGTTGTCCGTGTTTCTGGCAAAAATTTTTCGTATTCTCTCAGATAGACCTCTCACATATGGAATTTTGTAGAACTTAGTTTGATTGTTGCTATTAATAGATTCGGGTTTCAAAGTTGGTCTCGAATATCTATGGATTAATTTCTTTTTGAGAGAAATCGGGTAATTATTTTTTATTAGAATTTTTTTAATGTACTTACGATTGATATCTGTACGTTTCACTCGATAAGTATACGATTTTGAACAACATTGTGTTTCTGTTTGAGTGGATGCTTGGATCGAAAACTGAGGAATCTCTCTGAAAATGTAGGTTTATGATACCAGTTAGTTAGTATATTACCGTTTTCTTTCTTAATGACGAGGACATCGGGGAATGATGGTATCTGCATCTCACTTTCAGATTCAATTGTAAACTGAAGTCTTTTATTAAAAGAATTAAAAACTTGAAGAATTCTGCCTTTGGTATATTGTGGATTTGCAGTTAAAATGTCATCCACATACCTACGAAAAAATGGTAGAGGAAGGGACAAAAGTTTTGAAAAATGTTTCTTTAGTCTGGACATAACAATGTCCGCACAAAAGGGTGACAGACAGTTGCCCATCCCCAAGCCAAAAGTTTGTTGGTAGAAATAATCCTCAAACTGAAAATAGTTATTATAAGTACGAAAATCAAAAAGTAGCAGAAAATCCTCCATTAACATGGTGGTATGGTCTAATTCTCTTCAATTATAACGTTAAATAATTTCACAGGAATATTCGTAAAAAGGGACACCACGTCCAAAGATACAAGTTCAAAACGGGGTGGTATTTGCTGGGTTCTAATGAAAGTCGAAAGAGAGAAAGAGTCTTTCGCGTATTTTTCATCGTTTCGATCAAACAGTTTGTCAAGAAACTTCGATATGAACTTAGTCAAATTATATAATGGTGAACCAATAAAAAAAACTACTGGTCGAAATAGCACGTTCCCTTATGGATCTTTGGAGGAAAATACATTTTACGAGACACACCATTCCCGCAGCAGAGGTATTTTTTCTGGGTGTCCGAAATCTTGTCCTGATCATGAAGAGTTGAGGATTTTTTTCAACTTCTGAAACCGTAGCATTAGAGCAACGTAAAACGATCAATTCTGAATGGTAAATAACTATTTGTTTGCCACAAGTGTTCAATAAATTGAGGAAATCGAATCGAAGAACTAAAATTATTCTGCGTCCTGAAAATGCAAGCTCTCATACATAAGCTGTGATCCTTCAATTTTTGTGAGGGGTGTAATGTCTATCCTTTTTCCTCTTCATCTTGCTTATTTTACATCTCCTTGGTTTGTCCTGGGCTCCTACTGGTTGGTTATCCTCCTTCTTTTATGTTGAGGTGCATCTATGCTGGCCTGTTGTTTCCTCTTCTGTTGTACTAGGGATGTGTTCTTTTATGTTGTCCACGGTTGTAGTTCCATTATTTGGTTGATCTCCTTATTTTCGTGGGCTTCCATCTGGTCGGTTGTCTTCGTCGTTAGTCGTGTGATGATTTCTTCCAGTGTGTCGATTTACATTTCCTTCTTGAGTTGGTCGTTGCTTATGTATGCTTATGTTGCATGATCTTGTTAGTGCTGCTTGTAGTTACCTCTTCTCGACTCTATCCTCTAGATGCCAAATTTGTCCTGCGTATGTTATTTCTAGGATGATTATTGCCTTGATTATCTTGATTTTGTTCTCCAATGTGAGTTTGCTTCTTCCGTTGAGCAGGGGGTATAGCTTTCTGTGTATTGCTCTTGTTTTCCTTGTAGTTTTGTAGTTTCCTCGATGTGCCTCTTAAAGTTCAGTTGGTCGTCCAGAATTACGTCGAGATATTTTGCTTCCTTCTTCCATTCGATTTGTTGTCCTTTTATGGTGATTTCCTGTGGTGTTTCCGGATGTTTCCTCTTCTTTTGGTGGATGTACATGCTACCGTCTTCTTCGGGATGACCTTGCTGCTCCATTTTCTAAAATAATGTCATCTACGAACTGCGCCATCTTCGAGTGCTTCATCATTAAAAGTATATAAATTTTTTAACCTCCATAAATTTCTACTTCCGAAAATATTAATCCAATTAAAATTTCTAATAAAATAATTATTAAAGTTAAAAATTTCATTCAAAATGGTAAAATAATTAATTAAGGAGTATCAAAAATTATGCAATTAAGTACTCTTCCAGAAAAAATTACTATAAACACTATAAATCCTATTCTTTTCAATATTTTCAAAGAGAATTCTGTGATATGTCTGCGATGTATGTCGATGGCTTAGGTGCAAAACGTCGTATCCCCAATCAGTAAATTTTACAGGAGGGTCATAAAACTGAGTACCTACCTAGTAACTGCTCGAAAACCTTTTTTATTGATTCCTATTTCAAGTTATTAGTTCCGGAGTAGGACTAACTCATTTCTAGATGTTTTGATCTTTTTTCTTTAAACTTGGGTTGTTGAATTATATTTTTAGGTATACGACAAAAATGCATTGATTTTGATTCATTTGAAGAAAATTTTTGTTTAGCCAAAACATAATAATATCAAAATAATAATTTATTGAAATGGTAAATTATCGTAAAATTCCTTCACTTGTGCTGGTAAAACTTGGGTTAGTTTTTGCAGATCTTGATATTTTCTTTGAGTGATCAGAATTCTAGCATGGTATAAAAATCGTTCATTAAATTTTTCATTAGTCTTTGGTCTTCAAGGCAGCGGTCTAAAATTTTCATCTTCAAAGTCAAGTTTATAGTAAATAACCCCATCAGGTAAATATTTTAGGCATTTGAGGTCATTCACTGTCGGGTCATTTTTATTTTGCCAGCTCTAATTGATGAGTGACGTAGCTCTGCTTTGACATTATAATTAACGAAGAAGTCGTGAGTCAAATATTTCACTTCAAATGGTTTTCACCTAACTTCTCTTTAGACTGACTAGGAATATGAATTTCACGCACTTTTAATTTCCTTTCTATGAATGAATGGGCGGAGTCGACCTCCATTTATGTGGGGCCTTTCTCCAGAAATTTTTGGTAGATAGTCGCTTCATTCGTAAGAGCACAATCCAGTAATCCATTGGCCAACACTGCGTTTCTGCTTTGGTACGCACAACCATCAGAGTATATAATCACAGGCTTTTTCTCTTGATTTTGGGAGCAAAAATTTTCCAAGTGGTTTATGATGCAGGTGGTGAAGATTGAGGAAACCAGTCTCATTCCAACAGAAATTTATGCAATGGTGATCAGCCAAATTGTAGATAAAAAAATTGTTCACTTGCAGCTTACATTTGAAGTAGAGTTTACTTGCGAATAACATGGGAAAAGGTTTCACTGCCTGCACGTCCATAGCAAATACGTGGCATTCTCCTCTAACCGCATTTTCTTTATCTTTTGACTTTTCTTGCCTTGCATTTTCTTTTCGTATAATATGCGTATTATATTCCTCATCAGAAAGTTTTCCCACTTTGTGAGAACAGCAGAGATCACACTGATCTTTTTTCGGACGGTGGATAGCAATGTTCATCTCTGTGTGTCTATAAAAGAACAGATGGACGAGGGATATATTCTTTGTTCTTCACAATATTTTTTATAAAGTTCATAAATCTCCGTCTTGTTCTTGAAATTTTCTCATAAATATAATTCTCTTGAAGCAGTCCTACAGTAGTGAGATGGAAGTTTAGGAATGGAATTGACTAAGGAAATCATGGGGCTTTTACTTTTATTATCTTCTTGATAGTTTTTTTCTTCTCATCTCTTGTTCTTGGCATACCGTGAACTGTTTAGTTGGTAACCCATTCTCTCACTGATCTCTCCTTTAGACACAGCGTACTGAGGAACATATTTTTACATACCTTCATTTTATCATTTCCTGTTTGTAATCTATACTGAAAAAATCTTTCTTCTAGATTCATTCTTAACATAGCTTCTTGGCTTTTCCTTATATTTCAATAAATTACCGATATTGTTTCTTTTAGATTCCCAATTCATATTCCAAAATGCATTGAATATTTCCTTTCTCGTTTCTTCTCCGATTTTTTCGCATGATTTTCGCACAGATTCACACATACATCTCTGGCCCAATTTTCTAGCATCTTTTCTCACTCGAATTCCTAGGTCATTCAACATGGAAGATACATACTCTTTTCCTTCCATTCTCAGTTTTTTATTTTTCATTCTTTCCCATGTATCAGAATTGCTTTTTCGATTTTTTTTGAGGTTTTTCAATTTTTCAACAGTCTCATCTACATTCTAGTCCTCATCATCCCCACAATTTTTTCCGGTATTCTCGGCATTACTCATTTGATTCTCATTTTCTACCCTTTCACCTTCGCTCTCATCAACACCACAATTTCCTATTCCTACAGAGTGAGGTAAAATTTTTTCACCCCCATCATCGTATTGTTGTGAGCTAATTGAAAAACTATTGGAATATTATCGAGCAAATTCTCATCGATTTCTGAGAAGAAATTGATCGTTTCGAGGCAAGATATATTGGCTAATTCATCATCAAAATTTATGTTATAGTTTTTTCCTGGACTATCTTTTCTGTTGCCTGTTTGTTTTCGGAAATTGCAAGAGCCAAAATTTTAGCAGCCCGACTAGATATACTGAAAAGAAGGAAATGATGTTGAAATTTTGTCGTGAGCCACAGGTGAATGGTACTCAGCACTTCAACTCAAAATGTCGTATCCCACTGATAATTTTTGATGGAGTTTTCATGAATATCAGCTGAATGAATGGAATTAATTCTGGAAATAGCGATTATATTAACATTGTTCAACTGATACACAACTTTGTAATTAGGCAAACTCACCTACTTCAGCAAAGAACGAAATGAGTGTACAGGAATATGAACGTCATTCTGAGAACTACACTGGTGAACTGAGGATTACGATGTTTTGACTAGGCAATAGTGGTGGGATGTTGATACGACATTTCGTTGCAACGGTCAAAGCTTGATAAATAAGTTGATGTGACTCACGATGTCTTGCATACATGTGCAGAGGACTGAGCTGGTTCCATAGCCGCCAAATTCAAAATTTCGAATTATTGTGGGTTACATTTTGCACCTAAGCCTAATCGATATGTTGTTTTGTAGATATCACATCGCTGCTCCTGTCGATGTTGATATATTTTGTTTGTCCTTGATGTTCTCCGTGATTCTAGCTAGGTGGTGTATTGTCGAATGTCGTCCTCTAAATCCAAATTGGTGCTCCGGAGTATTCCTTTTTCTTCGGCGAACGCTTTTAGTCGGGTGTACAAGATCCTCTCGATGATCTTGCTCATTGCTGGTAGTAGGCTTTTCGGTCGGTAGCTGCTGGCTTCTGTCCTAGGTTTTCCTGGCTTCGATGTCAAGATGGTATCCGCTGTTTTCCATACCGCTAGATAGTGCTCCGTTTTCATTATTGTTCGTGCCATTTCCTTTATTTCATGAATTCCTTCGTCTGTTATGTTCTTCAATGCCTGGTTGGGGATTCCGTCTAGTCCTGGTGCCTTCCTTGTGCCACACATAAGCGCATACGATAGAGTATTTGAACGCCCGAAACATAACGATTTCTTATTGTTTGCGCACATCAAGAAAACACTGCGTGAGAAACGAATTTCGATAGCAGAAGAGGCATTTGAAGGCTTCCAAAACCATGTTTTGGAGGTATCTCATTCGGAGTGGTATTGTTTCGAAAATCTGTTTAAGCGCATACAAAAGTATATCGATCTTGGAGAATATTTTAAAAAAACAATAAAGCTATTTATTTATTCCTTGTTTTTTTTTGTCAGACGCAAAATTTAAAAGGCAACCTACTATAACAATAATTTTCCATCAAATTGCTTCACGTCAGGTGCTTCAAAATAATCGAACGAATTACGATATAATCCTAAAAGTAATGAGACTTAGAATTATAAACATTTGGTAAAATTTTATCATGAGAGCGAATGTCTATAAAATATTTATTTTAATCCAGAATAATGTGACAGGCTATTCTTAGAATTTACTGTCTACTGTTTAGAAACTGTTCTACAAATAAAATGCTCCACTTACATCTTTTTTCCTTAAATCAACAATATTAAGGATGACTCAGACCTTATCATTTAGCTCTGAATATTTGTAATATTATATAAGTTATAAACAAATTCGTTTTAATTATTTTTGGAAATATGAATTATCAACAAGTAGCATTTATTTCGATTCAAAACCACCTATAATAATAAATAATGAAATAAAAATTGTAATGAATGTTTAATTTTTTTTTCAGAATGCAATATGTCTAATAAATCTACCTCTTTCTTCAAACTCATCAAAATAAAAGAGGTCGTAGTTATTGGTTTGGTTGTTGTGTTTGCTTCCAGTACTTGGTCCTTTCTAGATCCTACTTTGGAGCCACATCTGAGAAAGGTAGTTCAAAACTAATTTTAAAAGTTTCTATGAGATATTAATACGAAATTTATTTTGAATTTAAAAGATAATGCAGTTTTTTCGGCTGAAAATCACCGTTAAATCGGTAAAGTGTGACATATTCACGGGTTTTCCGAGCGGTAGTTCAAAACGCAAAACGATAACAGTTGCGTTTTTTCCACATAGAGTTCCTCAAGGTATTACAAACATGGGCGATTTGCAACATCTCTAGTGTATCAATTCACTGTCTCAACATTGCCTTGTGAAATTTATAGGGGAAGGGGAGATACATTCGGACGCTTTTGTCTGAAACGGCTATTTCGGTGTCTAAAACATACTTACTAGATATTATTCCATGATATGACAATCTTTAATATACTCAGAGTATTTGGCTCAATCTCTGGCGGGTTTTTCTGTAAAAGGACACGAAAAATTATTTTCGTCCGAAAGTAGCGGAGAGTCGTCCTTAAGGGAGAACATGTGATGACAACATAAAATTTTGTTTTAATCGAATTTCTGGAATTATAACCATATAATTATCTATTTAAGTTATTATAAATATATTTATTATTTTTCATACCAATTTTTTCTTAAATTAATGAAGGGGAAAAGTATTTCATTTAGGAAGGTTTATGTATAAAAATCACAAATATAAGGCGTTGTTTTTCTTTCTTTTGGATCCAGAGAAATAAACTGAAAGTGCACACACAATGTACTAGTGGAGCACTGTTATCTGACTTTATTATTTCCTTTTTCCCCACAAAGTATGCAATAACTTTTTTAACACTTGCTTCATCACATACCCTCCATTCTAAAAGTAGCCGAAGTTTTTAAAGTTAGAAACAACCAGTATTTATATATTTATTTATTGTTTACGGCTATGCCTATCTACAAGTAAATTCAATTTAATCGATACAGGGTGCTTCAACGAAACCCAAACAGAGGCTATATCTACCAAGATAATCATTTCTGATCAAAACGCAAAAACAGGTCGATTTTGTTCCAAGGGAGACATCTTTTGGGGTACAATACTTGCCTAAAATATCAACCCCCTGAGCGGAGGTTGCAATCCTTGAACATTTCGAATGAGGAAGATGGGTCGAGTGATTACTCAAAAGAAAGGTGGTATCTTCGTCTACATTGCTTTGAACGAATTTCCATTTTTAATTGAAAACTGTAAAATACACAGGGTGAGCAACTGAAAGATAGGGAAGACTATTTCCCTGAGACTATTCAAGTTTAAGTGAAGTAAAATGGAACAGATCCATGCTGATCAATGGCAGTCATCATCAAGTACCATCCTCATCTCGAATTTCAACCCCTAGAGCAGGGGTGACCACCCTTGAAAATTTGGAAGAAGGTAGATGAGTCGTGTGATACCTCGAAAGAAATTTATTATCTTTGTCTGCATCCCCGTGAACGAATTTTCATTTTCGATTGAAAACTGTAGAAGATAGAGAGTGAGCTACTGGAAAATAGAGGAGACTATCTATCGCCCTGAGCTATTCAAGTATTAGTGCAAAAAAATGGAACAGACTCATTCCAGATCAAACGCTGTCATCTTTGATCTAAATGAATCTATTCCAGTTTTTCGCTGATTTCCAATAGTCTTGGGGCGATAGTCTTATCTATTTTTCAGTGGTTCACTCTGTATCTTCCACAGTTTTCAATCGAAAATGAAAATTCTATCACGGGAATGCAGACCAAGATAATACCTTTCTTTCGAGTTACCACTCGACCCATCTCAAAAATCACTCGCGATCGACCGTTTGAGTACCCCTGCTTTAGACCTAACAATCTCTCATAAAAATAACACACTAAGTTTTGATATATATCGAAAACCCATCTTTATTGATATATGCCTCCTCTATGACTCAATAAATAAAAACATAATACATAGTTTAATTTCCTATTATCATCAAGATTAACTATCACATAGGAACTGAGGTACAGTTCATTTTATAAGAAATAGAAGTTTTCACACAACTCAAAAATCGTACGACAATTTTCTTTAATGCATCTCTGTATTCTATTGAAAACAATGTGAAAATATTTTACAAGCATTTGATAGAAACCGAAATATCGTCAAATATTGAAATCTCGAAAATTCGGAATATGTCGAAAAAACGATAACTGAAATCGGTTTTCACTAATATATTTTTGGCGAAAAAATCGCTATTGAGAATGGTGGTCATTTTTCATTGTGTGCAATATTTCACATAGCTAATGTACTCAACAGCTGATTCGGTTCAGCCTATACTTTGTAATTTTTCATCCAACCAATTTAGTAGCAAATTTACAGTTTTCTCAAAAGTGTACAGTTGCACAACTGTCTGCACCACTTACATCATAGTCAAGTGCACGTTTGAAATAATTGGTATCACTTTTTTATTTCTTACAGTTCAATCTCACGCCCGAAAAAGTTGGGTTGATATTTCTGCTATTTTCTGCATTATACGCATTATCAAGCCCGTTGTGGGGATGGTTGGCAGATAAAATAGATAACCATTGGTCAATGATGGTTATTGGATTATATTTTTGCACAATAGGATTGTTGTTGTTGGGACCCTCTCCATACATCCCCTTCTTAAATAGGTAAGAACCAAAAGATGCTTCTAATGATATAAAAAATTTCGTTTTATGCATTTGTATAGTAGATTCAGAAAAGGTGTAGAGTAACATATCACTAAGTGACAGTGCTCTGGATTTGCAGGAACCAGTACGATAATAAACTGATATGATGTACCTACTGCAAACAAAGTTTTAACTTATTCTACGATGTACTCTCATGTGTACAATAAATGACTGATTTCTCGATTTCTCCCGTAAAAATAGTCGAAATGCCCTCACTCGCGAAATCCTTTTTCCCTTGATTCCATCATTGTGGTGACCGAGAAAAAAGCTTTCATCGTAATTTTAGCAGAAAAGAGTTTAATGTTTCAATATCCTACAAACATAATATCAAACGTAAGATTTTTCTATTCGAAAAAATTTTTTAATAATGATTTTTAGATATTTTTGACGTTAATGTCAGGGTAGACTGGGTACCGTTGTGTGAGCAAGTAAAAAAAAAATGTCACAACCGACACATCCCAGAGGCGGTTATGACAGTTCTTGGGGCCGAAAGTGACAGGTTCAATAATACTCTGAAATAGTCTGAAATCACTTTTATTGTAATTTTCTAGCGATAATATAACATAATACTTTTTACGAAAGAAAAGGAATAGAGAAAATATTCAACTCACTAACAAGTAATGAGACAGTTTATCATTTGTAGTTAATACAATCAGTAGCTTATCTAAATTGAATAAACCTTGTTTCCTAGATAGAAACTAGCAAGTAAGTAAGAATACATATGAAATATTGATAAACTTACATTAAAATCTTTGAAATAAAAAATAGGACAAAACTTTTTAAGTTAAACGGTTTTATGATAAACATATATTGCACTGTACTAAAACCAAAAAATAATAAAATAGATACAGTCGTGGGAATTATAAACATATGCATAGACTAGACTAAAATAAAACCGTGGGGCACGTCAATTGTCTACAAATTATCGACTTAATGTGCGATAGAAGAATCGTTTAATTCGTCGTTAGGCAGTTGGCCCGCAGACGGTGAGGAAATTATTTACTATTTTCTTGCTCATGGAAATTCTAATAGTTATACACTCCATGTAAATAAAAGAGATGTTTTAACTAGTTTATCGTTGGACATTCACACTGCTGGCTGGCGAGGAATCGTTTCACTGCTTGTTGTTTGTCTTTAATCGACAAAACATATGACAAAAGTACTACTCGCTTACCTCTATGAAACCCTAAAACTCGCTTATAATCGAGATTGCTAGCTTGTTTCCACATTCTAGCCCTACTTATCACACGTCCATCGTTGTCGGTTGCACAACTGCCTAATAATTATAGTGTAACATTACAAAACAAACATTTTAATCAACGATTGTAGACAATTGACGTGCCCCACGGTTTTATTTTAGTCTAGTCTATGCATATGTTTATAATTCCCACGACTGTATCTATTTTATTATTTTTGGTTTTAGTACATTTATCTTAAACAGTGCAATGTATGTTTAACATAAAACCGTTTAATTTAAAAAGTTTTTTTACCTATTTTTATTTTCTAGTTTTTAGTTTTTATTTCGCATTCTTTTTAATTCATTTAGTGCTTCATTATTGCAAGGTTTCTTGCCCGTTAGTTTATTGCAATCCAACTCCTCTATACGTAATCCCTGCAAAGATCTTAGTCTACTAAGAGCCACGTAGGCTTGACATGTATACAAATTGTGTTAATAGCATTCTCGAATGCCTGCAGATTATTAGCTCTGCATTGCTGGGTACGCTCTCGTTGTTTACTTAACCTCGTATCGCGATGTTTAGGCGTTTCTGAACCCAACTGCTGTCTTTGTCTTTCACAGCTTTGTATTAATCTAACTTCATATTCTGTGTATATTGCTCCCGTTGTTTTGTTAACCTGGCTTCATATTCTTCAGGCGTTTCTGACGCTACCATCTGTGTATATCGCTCGCGTTGTTTTGTTAACCTGGCTTCATATTCTTCAGGCGTTTCTGACGCCGTCATTTGTGTATATCGCTGACGTTGCTTTTTTAACCTGGCCTCATATTGCTCAGGTGTTTTTGACGCTAATTGTTCCCGTCGTTTCTGTAATCGACTTTTTCTATCACCTTCACTTTCTTTAGCTCGTTTTGCTTGATACTTTTCTTTCGCTTTTTGAAGCCTTCGTTTACGTTGTGTTGCAGTTTCTGTTTTATTTATGTTTGTATTTTTTATATTTTTTTACCATTTTGTTCCCACGAGTAATGGACATTTAAACGGTCGACCCCCCAGAGGTCCAATAAAGGGGCAAGGCTATGTACAACAAGATGCGCCTGAGTCTTGAGGGTAAAACGCTAACGACATATCATTTTTATCCACCCTAATGCCATACAGTTCTCGGCGCGTTTTAACCTTTCACCTTAACTTGGGTGGTGTACCGCTAACGACGTATCATTTTTGGCCACCCTAACGCCACACAGTCCTCAACACGATACAAAATCTTGACTTGGGTGGTGAATTCAGGCTGGATACATTGTATTCTACTGGTTGAGCACTTTCATTTGATACCCATATTGATAGGATTGATAAAACCTACGTTATCCGCCATTTTGTAGCGGCCGCCATCTTGGATTTCAATTTTTTATAGTATATTGTATTCTGATTGTTGAGCCCTTTCATTTGATACCCATATTGATGGGATTGATAAAAGCTATGTTATCCGCCATTTTGTAGCGGCCGCCATCTTGGATTTCAATTTTTTATAGTATATTGTATTCTGCTTGTTGAGCCCTTTCATTTGATACCCATATTGATGGGATTAATAAAACATAAATTATCCGCCATTTTGTAGCGGCGGCCATCTTGTATTTATAATGATAATGAATAAATATAATTGTATTGTCACCAAAATCCAAAGTGTATACAAAATTTCAGATTAATCGGTTGACAGGAAGAGGGTGAAATTTGAATTACTAAATTTGACCCAAGAATAAATAAAACAAACGGGGTGAGCTAAATAAAACCGTTTAAAAACACGACATGTACATGTACATAGCACGCCAAAAACTAAAATATTTACTCAGACTCATCACAATTACGATAAATATAATGGCGACTGCCATCTGTGTAGTCTAAATAAAACCAATATCCTTTCAGAGTACCGGCTTGCGCAAATCAGACAAAAATACTGTTCTTCCTCTGATGACAATGGTGATGTTTCACTATTTTTTGCCTTACCATTTCTTTTCCTTTATTTGTTCCAGTAAGATTTTTCTTTACCCGCTTAGCCTTCAACCGTTGTTGTTTTGCTTCATATTGTCTCTTTTTCAGGCGTGTCTGTATAAATAGTAGATTTTTTGGGCCTAGAACCTCTTATTTTTCTTTGGGGGCCTTCGGAAAGGGTCAAACAGTTTCTGTTGGAAAAACAGATGCTGTGGCTGAGGTTGAAGTACTTGGCTCTTGAACATTTACTATAGAATTTTAAATTGAAGAATTACCTGATAAGAAAGTTGAAGGTAAGGATGTTATCTTGTCATGTCCATTGCGAAAGATGGTGCTACAGGAGTAGTCTCTTCTGTGTCGGGATTTGGTCCGTCTGTTACAGAAGATGGTCCTGCTGGATTTTTCTCTTCAGTATCAGTATTTGGTGTACCTGTTACAGGAGACGGTGCAGAATTAATTTTCCCGAATAGATTGTATGGGTGAAAACCAGGCTGAATATTCGTTTCCGCGACAGACTGAACCATATCAGTCTTTACAATAGTTGGTATATCATAAACTGACATGATTTTTCAGGGTGATCCCGCATTCATCCATTGCATGCAGTATCGAGGAATTTTTTTCAGAGATCCAAAGACAGACCGGTCAAGCGGTTGCAGTTTGTACGAGCAGTGAGGAGGAAATGAAAGCAAAGTGATTCCGATTAGTTTTAGCAAGACTTTATGCATTGGTGAAGCAGTGGAGAATTTTTGAAAATGTTTGAGAAAGACCAGAAAAGCTTTATCTTGTATCTAGCCTGAAAGATTTGCAGTTCCAGCTAATCCTACCGTTCCGTCTTTGACAAAATGATCTATTCACCGAATAAGAAAAAGTAGAAGAAGGAGGAGCACCGTGACTAACGTGCCCCGTTCAACTGAAGTAGTGGCTGTAACTTTCCGTATGCCACGTCTGGCTAAGACTCTGTCTGGTCTTTGGACGGTAGTAACGTCTGTTTCATCGACAATATATATCTCTTGTGGCTCCTGGATATATCTATCCATAACAACTTGCAGGTTATCGGTAAAATCTTCTACATTTCGTTCTATAAAAGCTGTCAATACCCATGTAGTTGGTCGTTTTACATTATTTTTATTTGTAAGCTAAAATGCTAACTTCCGCACCTCTTTAGCAGAGAGGCCGAAATAAAGATCCGCGCAACGTGTATTTTCATAGATGCTGCTCTTGTTCTTCCGAAAACATTTTTTTGTAAGCGATGTACCCCATGCCGACATTATCACGGGCAGTTCCACTCGCATTCGTGTCGGCATTATCTCACAGAATGTATCTGAACAAGAACATCCAATTGATTTTGATTTCTGTTGCTTGTCGCAGAGAAACTTCTGATTATGTTGAATAATATGCTTTTTCATACTGAGAAATATCTTGTCTTCCCCTTGCTGTCTTCCGCAAGCATAATCTAGGCCTCGAAAACAATAAAAAAAAACTTTTAGTAACGCCACAACCGTTTTTATGAAAAATGTCACAACCTACCCAACGCACTTTCTTGCAAAAAAACAAACACCATACTAAAACAAAATAATCTACGAACAAAGTAATTACTTCTATTCATTCACTGATGTATACATTATAGCGATAAATAACACTTAATAATCTATCTGTATTAATATAATAACAATTAGTAGAAGAAATCAAACAAAAATAATTACTTCTGTCAAAAACATATAAGGGTCTCTCCTAGCTTACGCAACGCACATCCGCTGACATAATATTCAGACACAGCTTCAGACAAGCAAGCCTCTCCCCTCTCCTTGAACATTCCCCGCTTCTCCGTATATTTTGGATAATATTCCGATTGTCACTTTTGTACCCTAGTACAACCGTACCCAGTCTACTCTACTTCTGGTGTGAACTAAAAGTCGACCCATCTTTTTACGCCTTTTAGTGCGAAAACTCAACTTTCCCGCCTCTTCACTTGCGGGAGAAAATGTAGAAAGTTTTATATTTCAAACATAAGAACCAACTGCTGACTATTTCAGTGAATTTGGCAATTTTTTTATATTTGCCCTCAATCTTACTTTTCAGCTCTATTTAGTAAGAAAACTCAAGTTTAAATGCAAAATGTTACGATATTTTGTGATATTACAATATTGATACTGCATTAGGCGCAATGAAGAACTAAATATAATGAATTGAAACTAACATTTGAAACCATAACCTAAAACTGAAGAATCACTTAAAGTCAGAGTTTCTCGTACAACATGATATTGATTCTATTTTGTAATTGTCAGATTTAACACTTTGGCACACACATATTGGCATGTTCAAATTTTCGCGTAAAATTTACCGTACACATTCTTTATCAATGCCTACAGTTTCAGCAATTGCAGGAATACTTAAATCGATGGTCAGACGAATCAAATTGCCAACTTTTTCGACATAGTCATCCATTATTGACTTGGAAGGGCAACCTGGCCGCGAATCACCTTCAACGTCTTGTCGGCCATCTTGAAAACGCTTAAACCATTCAAAAACACGTGCCTGCGATGGACATTCACTGATAAACACTTTTTTCTCCCAAATATCAATAGCGGTTCTTCTAAGTTCGAAGTAAAATTTAACAATAATTCGTTGATCTATCATTAAATTAACCAAACAGCAAATCAAAGTAACAACACTTACGCAAATGAAGATTATGATTAAACGGTGTTGGTTACGTACACAGAACAGACCCTAATGAGAAATAGAAACTCAGTGCCCCGGCATAGGAAAGAATATGGCCAACTCTGCATAGAAACTAGCGCTACACGTGCCATTATGGAAAACTACACCGAATGGCGCCTTATTTGAATTCTAGATTTCCCACGATCGAATTTAACTTGATTGAGATGTCTAATCGATGCAGATTATTTCTGCCTCAATTTGACTGTTCAAAAATTGAGATATAAATTAGTATATTTTCACAGTAACACTTTTATTTTGAAATAAAAATTTCTTAAACCATATATACAGAAAATGTAGCAAAACATTTCCAAGTAAAATAAATTCTTAACACAAGTGAATCATTTGAATTTGGGAGGCTTTTACTTGGTAAAATTCCATTATCAATAATAAAAACAAGTACTGTGTTTTAAGAATTTTACTTAATAATTGCGATTCGTAACGCGTTTCACTACACCGTAGCTTCTTCAGACGAATGATTCGTCTGAAGAAGCTATGTAGTGAAACGCGTTACGAATCGCAATTATTAAGTAAAATTCTTAAAACACAGTACTTGTTTTTTATTATTGACATGTGAATCAAAAATAAATTACATAATACAGAAAATAGGAACATTTTAACATTCAAAATAAAAAGAAATTCTGGAATATTGTTGTCAGCCACTAATATTGGTTCTCCATTGCTACCATCGGTCCCCCGTTGGGGGTAAACTGCCTTCACTGCCATTCTCATGGCAGTTACTCTATACTGCTTCTGAAAATAGAAGAAAACGCAGTACTAATTGTCTCAAAAAGTTTTTATTTAAATGAATTTGAGATCACTCAAAATTGTTAAACATGGAAAAAACTGGCAATTTCATTACTAATCTTAGAAATCTTGAAAAAACAACAATGTATATATCACAAAATAAACATGAATTATAGATAACAAAAGGAATGTAGAGTGTAGAGGACCCAACAAATTCAATTATTTGGTCACAGATCAATTTCTTTCCCCATGAGTGTAAGCGGTGCATGGAGGAAAATAAATAATATCACAGACTAAAAAACATGTTTGTAAATTATAAAAGGGTGTAGAAGCCAGACAAAACAAAGTGTGTAGTCCACCGTATAAGATCGATGGTAAATAAATAACACACACATAGTAGAGTGTAGATAACCCTCTCTTTAAAGTCACAATAAACACCTATAAATGAACCATCAAAGATTGATGCCCTACTTATTCCTGAACCTTTTGGGTTTGTTTTCAGTCCCAGTTTCCTATTCATCTTTCACTGAATGTAACAGACAAAAATCGAATTGAGAAAAATGATCCTGATGCCCCTGACTATTCAGGAAAAAGTAAAGTTTATTGTGAATGCCTTC
This sequence comes from Cryptolaemus montrouzieri, assembly GCA_013387265.2. NCBI lineage: Eukaryota > Metazoa > Arthropoda > Insecta > Coleoptera > Coccinellidae > Cryptolaemus > Cryptolaemus montrouzieri. Next base: position 25,095,092 of record JABFTP020000144.1, on the reverse strand, counting down.
TAAGAATTGAGAAACTTTTACTGAATGATACGTTAACTCAAACTTATTATGACAAAATTCCATGAACGTAATAAAAGTGTGTTGTTGTTGGGACATTTTACAAAAAAGTTCTTAACTACATACTTGACATTCTGGGACTGTAATTTTTCGCAAAAGGTATCCTGCCACAGAATAGGTAGCGTAATTGTCAGTTATAGGAGTTGGTAGATTTCCAAGGATCTCATTATATCCTTCATGAACAGAAGGCTCTGAATTATCAGAGTGAGTGAGTATGTTCTGTGAGCTAGTCTGCAAGTTTTTAAAGCAGCAATAAATTGGTGGCAAGTAGGGTTTGTGTTCCCTACACCATGCTCTCTAATACTACGAAATAAATTTTCTAACGGATCCTGGACTGTAATGAAGAATACTTGAACCCTTCGTATCTTACCTCACTTACTTTTCTTTCCTTGCCATTCACAGGGGTCCTCTTCTATGGTATAGTCCTTTTCAGCTGAACGCCAAAGGGGCGAACCTCAAAATTAAAAATAAAACCGATAAGAATTGGATTTATCCCATTTAGGTACCGTAGAAGCATTCGAAGCTCAAGCTGCACAAAGTATCAGCTAACACTTCACATATTCAATTTACTCACCATAAGTTTTCAAGAGAATTACTTAATTTGATTCGAAGCAACGGAAACACCTGAAAAGAAGATGATTTTGGGAGCACAAACTGCAAAAATAAAAGGGTTTAGCGAGAAACTGAAAACATTAACATTGACAGAAATTTGACAATTCATTCATCGACGATTGAATTGGATCTTTTCTCTGTTTACGCAGACGAGACTAACTGAATTCTGAAAAGAATGCTTCACACTAACTACATGTCATTCAATGGAGGTTGGTGCATGCGCACCTGTTCTGCAGCAGCGTCAGTTTCATTATTTAATAGCCATACCTCGTATTGATCTGAAGAAACTCACCTCTTCAGAATATACGATAATTTCAAAACATATCTGACGATATTTATTAAGACATATAGAAACCATTTTCGTTACGACCATCGTTCTTTTTCATTAGGCTCTTATTATGTAGGGCACTCGTTGCAATCTAAACGATCTGCAGCTGAACCAGTGTATACAGTGTGTTCCAACGAAAATTTGACCCCCCCTATAACTCCGAAATGAGTAACATTAGCGAAAAACACCAAGACATGTCGATTTTTGTTTCGAGGGGGAGCATTTTTCGAAATAATTCGAAACTTGTCAGATCAACCCCCTACCCCCAGCAACCCTAATTTCGAAATTCATCATAGGGAATAAGGGTCGAGTGGCACCTTACTGTAAAGGTCTGTCAATTCTCCATTCTGATTTGCCATTTTTAGAATTTTAAATTAACATACAGGGTGTCCCAACCGAGGGTAAAGTTGAATTCCTGCAAATCCCAAATACTAAATGAAATCGATTTATTTTGGCATAATGCAAGCGCAGGTTTATGCTCGGTCTAGAAAAACGACCTACACTTGTGAATTTGGAGTTGGTGCAATCAACCCCTATTTCCAGCATCCCCAACTCAAAAATCATTCGATCGAAAATAGGTCAAGTGGCACCTCGTTGGAAAGGTATTTCAATTTTCTCTTCGAATTTGGTATTTTCGAAATTCAGAATCAGCATACAGGGTGTCCCGGAGCAGGAACACTGAAAACCCAAATAACTTTTTGAAACTGGTTCATTTCGGTATAATACGAGAACATGTTTATGTTTGATTCGAGAATAAGACTCTCTTGCGTGAATATGAAATTTTTGCAATCAATCTCTTCCATTCAGCATCCCCAACTCAAAAAATCATACAAGTGATTACAGGTTGAGTGGCAAAGTTCCAGAAAGATTTTTCTATTTTCTGAATCAATGAGGCATTGGTTTCAGTTTGGCAATCGAGGTTTTCTGGCGTGAGGATCAGGATGAGGGATGATGGAGAAACTGATTGGATGCTCATCTAAACAGGAAAACGAGATTTATTGAACTTGTATTCAATTGAAAACAAAAACTAACTTGATTATTACAACAATTGTTCAAAATGACCTCCGCCCACCTCCATACAGTTATACAGACGATTTTCGAACTCTCTTCTCACATTAGCGAAAACTTCAGGAGTCAAAAGTCGGCATTCTGTGATAATCCTCATCCGCAGCTCCTCCAGGTTTTCTGGTCTTGTGGCATAAACTTTAGATTTTAGATGGCCCCACAAAAAAATCTAGGGATTTAAATCTGGTGACCTGGCTGGCCACTCAACAGGTCCTCTTCTACCAATCCACCTTCCTGGGAAATTTTCGTCTAAATATTGGCGCACCCGAGCATCATAATGCGGAGGAGCACCGTCTTGTTGAAAACGCATTTCGTCCTCAGAAAGAGTTGGATCGTTCTGTAAAATTTCTGTCAATCTAGGATGTATGTGTTCCTCTAACAACTGTAGGTAGCCATTTCCATTCAGATTACCCTCAACAAAGAAAGGCCCAACTAGATGATTGTCAAAATTCCTGCCCAAACGTTCAACTTCTGAGGCCTTTGCGTGTGGGCCTCTCTAAACCAATGAGGATTCTGTGTGTCCCAATATCGACAATTATGTCTATTCACTTCACCACTGAGCATAAAGGTGCTTTCATCAGAAAAACAGATGTTATTCAGAAAATTTGGATTAGCGTTTAGGTTTTCACTTAGATTTTCACAAAACTGTAAACGACGATCTGGATCATCTTCGTTTATTTCATGCACTAATTTTACCATGTAGGGGTGAAATTTGTGATGTTTCACGATTCTATGGACAGTTGTAGCTGATACACCAGTCAGACGAGATAGTTTTCTGATCGAAGTAGTATTCTCCATTTGTAGATGACCCACTACTGCCACTTCCGTTGCCTCATTTCTGACAGGACATGCCACTTCATGTTTTTGTTTGCCACCGAACCCGTAGCTAGGAATTTGTCAACCAAATATTTAACGTACTGGTGACTGACTCCCTTTCTCTTTCAGGATGGTTCCTATCGAATATCCTTGCCGTTTCTTTGGCACAACTGTTATTTCGAAAATACGTCGATACAATTTCGACCCTTTCCTCAGTGGAATAAACCATTTTCAGATTAATTTCAACTGACGAACAACAACAATAATGAGGAACTGATCTGAATAATAATAATATTTCATTGCAAAATGAGAAATAACAGATGACTGCACGCCAGATGGAAATGAAAAAATGTGAACATTTTCAATGCAGAAATCAGCTTTATTTCTTCGTAATTGATGCTCAACACATCGTACCCCAATACTTTTAACAGTTTCGAATTAATTTTAGTTGATAATTTCAAATGACGATATTGAATTTTTCGAAAGTCACATCCTGTATGGAGAGCCGAACTGAATGAAATGCTTTAATCATTCTGGAATTCAAAAAACCTTTCTGAAGATATGCCACTTGAATTATTTGTATGATTTTCAAGTTGGGGATGCTGAATGGAAGTGGTTGATTGCAAAAATTCTATAACCACACAAGAAAGTCCTATTCTCGGATCAAACATGTTCTCGTATACCGAAATGAACCAGTTTCAAAAGTTATTTGGATTTTCAATGTTCCTGCTTCGGGACACCCTGTATGATGATTCTGAATTTCGAAAATACCAAATTCGAAGAGAAAATTGCAGTACCTTTCCAACGAGGTGCCATTTGACCTATTATCGATCGAATGATTTTTGAGTTGGGGATGCTGGAAATAGGGGGTTGATTGCACCAACTCCAAATTCACAAGTGTAGGACGTTTTTCTAGACCGAGCATAAACCTGCGCTTGCATTATGCCAAAATAAATCTATTTCATTTAGTATTTGGGATTTCCAGGAATTCAACTTCACCCTTGGTTGGGACACCCTGTATGTTAATTTAAAATTCTAAAATGACAAATCAAGGTGGAGAATTGACAGACCTTTTCAGTAAGGTGCCACTCGACCCTTATTCCCTATGATGAATTTCAAAGTTAGGGTTGCTGGGGGTAGGGGGTTGATCTGAGAAGTTTCGAATTATTTCGAAAAATGCTCCCCCTCGAAACAAAAATCGACGTGTCTTGGTGTTTTTCGCTAATGTTACTCATTTCGGAGTTAGAGGGGGGGTCAAATTTTCGTTGGAACACACTGTATTGCATCGAACAAAGGCAGATGTTTAGATTACTAGATACTTTATAGATTATCCCAAAAGGCAAAACCTAAGACAAGCTTTATTTGACCTGATATAAATTGTGGTTAATTTGAGGAATGTTTAACTTGTAAAATATTTATAATGAAAATAATTATATTTCTTATAGTTTCAAATCCCTCTGGTTGATAATCATCGCTCTCTGTTTGCTTGGTGTCTCTGTAGCTTTGACCCTTCTTCCTACTTTTAGAGGAATCCTTACTTCAGCAATGTAAGTTTACGTGTAATAAATATTAAAACTAAAGAGGATAAATTATGTAGAGCGAATTATGTTTTAATCCTCGAAAATTTCTTTCAGGGATGCAGGTCACAAAGAATCTCTAGGTACATACAGCGTGGTAGCTGGTTTATGGTCTTGTCTGTATTCATTGGGTGAAGTAATTGGACCATCAATGGGTGGTATATTATTACAATATTATGGATTTCCCCTGCTATCAACTGTTATGGCAGGAATTACTTTCTTAGTAGTAAGAAGAAATGACAAGTGATGAAATTCAAGTTTTTAATATCAATATTTCAGGGGTTGTTAACCATGCTTTTCTTCATTGCCAAATCTAGTGTATGTACAGATGCTTCATCATCTTCTGAAAACGAAAATGAGGTTTGGGGTAGTACAACCAGTGAAGAGTGTTCGGAAACTGCATCACTATTGTATTCTAGAACTGATAACAGAGAATACAGAAGTTACACAGAAGAAAAGGTACAAAATTATGAGCAAAGCAGAAAGGAAGATCAGAAGGTGAGAAAACCTAAGAATCTATTTCAATGTTCAATTATTAATAATGCCATAATGAAAAACAAGTACTGTGTTTTAAGGAATTTTACTTAATAATTGCGATTCGTAACGCGTTTCACTACACCATAGCTTCTTCAGACGAATGAATGTACAGAAAATATAAATATAAATATTCTTGAGTAATTGAAAGCTTATTGGGTTGCTTCTTCTTAAGTGGTTATTTATAACAGGTATATCCAATAAAATTAAGGAACAGATTGCTCTCCGAAGAGAGTCAATAGAAGTGAAGGGCTTAAATCGACTTGTTCATTGATGAGTCTACCTGAGTGTTTGTATTTATTGATTTCTAAAATTTCCCAAAGATCTATCTTCCAATATTTATTATCTGTATGCAAAATTTCAAACTGTGGGTCGAAAGAGTGATCATTTTCTAAGAGATGATTCTCGTAATTTGAATCTGATTTTTCATTTGAAAAACTGCGTTTATGTTCCGATATTCTAATATTAAAATTTCTATGAGTTCTACCAATGTAGAATATATCACAGTCATTGCAATTCAATCTATAAACACCTGATTTATTGTTTTTACCTGGTTAATATTTGTTATTGAAATGGAAATAATGGAAATAATATATATATATATATATATATATATATATATATATATATATATATATATATATATATATATATATATATATATATATATATATATATATATATATATATATATATATATATACTATTGAAGACTTAGAGAAATCAATTCATAATCATCCACTCAGTAAATATTGTTTATACTGGTATTGCTATGTAGACGATATCATTATTTGCTTCACAGGAACAGATAGACAGTTAAAATTTTCGAAAATCATATAAATTCATTACATCCAAAAATTGGATTCACAACCGAAATAGAAAGGAATAATTCGATAAATTTCTTAGACGTAACAATTTCGAATGAAAATGGAAAACATGTTGTCGCAATTTACCATAAGCCGTCACATACAGATATTATAATACATAACTCGTCGTGTCATCCATATCAACATAAAATGTCAGCATTCAATAGTTTTATTCATAGATTGATTAATATCCCGTTATCACCAGAAAATTTCAACAAAGAATTAAATTTGATTAAACAAATAGCCAAAAACAATGGTTACAATCCCAAACTAATAAATAATATTTTAAATAGAAAACAAAGTAGAATCGCATTGAATGAAGTTTACCCTGTCGATAAATTGAAACAAAAGTTCAACACCTTAACCTACTATGGCATTACAAGTGAGAAACTGAAATTATTCTTGAGTAGCAATAATTTCAACATAGCTTTCAAACTAATTATAATTTAGGCAAATATATAGAAAATAATAAAACCAAACCAGGTAAAAACAATAAATCAGGTGTTTATAGATTGAATTGCAATGACTGTAATAATTTCTACATTGGAAGAACTCATAGAAATTTTAATATTAGAATATCGGAACATAAACGCAGTTTTTCTAATAAAAAATCAGATTCAGATTACGCGAATCATCTCTTAGAAAATAATCACTCTTTCGACCCACAATTTGAAATTTTGCATACAGATAATGAATATTGGAAGACAGATCTTCGGGAAACTTTAGAAATCAATAGATACAAACACTCATGTAGACTCATCAATGAACAAGTCGATTTAAGCCCTTCACCTCTATTGAATCTCTTCGGGGAGCAATCTATTCCTTAATTTTATTAGATATACCTGTCATAAATAACCACTCAAGAAGAAGCAACCCAATATAAGCTTTTAATTACTCAAGAACATTTATATTTATATTTTCTGTACATTCATTCGTCTGAAGAAGCTACGGTGTAATGAAACGCGTTACGAATCGCAATTATTAAGTAGAATTCCTTAAGACACAGTACTTGTTTTTTATTATTGATAATGGAATTTTACCAAGTAAAAGCCTCCCAAATTCAAATATTAATAATGCATGACACAATGTGTCTAATTAGGTAACTTAGATAAGCCAATTTAATTCTAGAGGGGTGAGTTGTGTTAATTTCTGTCCCAACAGAAGCCATCATTTTATGTTGGCAAAACGCATTCTTTTTGGTATATTACATGGTGTGTTCTACAGTGAAATGGACTTTAAAAGCTAAGGATGTTTACCATCTCGACCTCCACGAACCTCTACTGTCCCTAACCAGCCGATATGAATAGCAAAAGGTAGACAGATTTCAAAGCTTTAGTACGGCAGCTAAGTAAAGCATTGTGAATAGAGGAAAATCTTCCCCCTCCCCCGTGTTTAATTTTCGTAAGAAATTTGTGCCGCACACCGATTCAATCCAGTTTCATTCGATTTCGAGTTACTCGGAAAATTTGAAAATTGTCGGAATCAGTGAAGTGCCAATCCCTCGGTTGTTTTTGAAGCTCTATCAAAATAGTTTTGACATTCTACGGCACTTTTTTATGTATAATCGGAGTACGTGCGGAATCCAACAATTTTCGAGTTCGAATGCAAAGTTCAATTTTGTAATATGAACCATATGTAACTGGGTTTTCGTTGTATGGAGTTTTTTCTTCTTTTCAAAAACATACCACATTAGCACTCAATTTTTTCATCCAAGTGTTTTCATTAAAAAAATGTAAATATTTTCCCTAATTTTATCCAATAACTCTGTCTTTTTAAAGTGTTTGCACGGAGCTTAAGTATGTTCTGTGCTCCTTTTATAGTAGTTCGTAAATTAATTGTCAGAATGTCAATTCAGATAGATTTCTTTATGTTTTTTCATCAAGTTAAAATTTTCGTGTACTTTTTTTTTTATTCTCAAGTCTTAGGAGGAGGCGATCCCTGTCATGCCACAGCTATGGCCGACCAACATAATTTAAGGAGTGTGTTCACTCGTTTCTTCAAGAGGGCCAGATTGTAGGTTATCAGTAAGATGTTCGATGGAAGCAGGTTTTACAGCACACTTTCCTGTAGACAAAAGAATTTTCATAGAGAAAGGTACTTGGTGTTGCGTGCCTTAAGATAAGGTTAAACCATTCTGGATATAATATAACTTGAAATTTCATGACAAAACAAACAAAAAATTTTCCCTAAATATTATGATTTCCTTTTTGTTATAGAAATTCCCCTCAATTCGGAATCATATAATTTCGATTTACATCTATATCGAATATTGTAATCCTCTTGTCGGCAATTTCATTACATCAAAGATTCTTGTCCTTTTAGGCACGTTTCGGTTATAAACAACACATACCTGTCCACTGATCCTATAAAATGCACAGACATAAGATACATCACTTTTCTAGCATATATCTATCATCACTTTTCTAACATAAACAACTCAAAAAAGTCTTCTTCTGAACGATATATCGTATGCAGAACGATCAATTTGGATGATTTTTTTTAAGAAATGAACACCTGCATAAATTTCTCACCAAATTATATAGATTTCAGATTTCAGTTTTTTTATAAAAAACTAAAAATGCAGCAGATGCGACGCTGCTTTATAATCATTTCATGTATTCAGTGTTTGAAATCAGTTAGTTGGCACTTTATTTCTGTTGTAACCACTAATAAAAGATTCAAGTTTTGTGATTCGACCATGGAAAGACGACATTTGACTAGAGAAGAGATGTTACGAGCCGTTGGCATGCTCCAAGCTGGGAGCTCACAACGGGAAGTATCCAGGGTTCTGGGAAGTAGCCCAAGTGTCATAAACCGTTTATGGTCGCGTTTCAATGAAACGGGTAGCGTAGAAGAACGCCATACAGGTCGTTTCAGGATTACTACAGTCGCCCAAGGCCGATTTTTGGTTTTACAAGCCAGAAGAGATCGTACTACTACAGCATCTCAATTAGCTCAAGAGTTATCACGAGTTCATAATGTACGAATTTCCGACCAAACTGTGAGAAATTGACTGCACGAAGGTCAACTCCACTCCAGACGTCCTTCAAGAGTTTCACAACTGACCAATGGAAATCGCGCTGCTCGTTTAGCCTAGTGCCAAGAACACGTAAACTGGGAACAAGAGAGGTGGGCCACAGTTCTCTTCAGTGATGAATCTAGATTTAGTTATTATCCCGATTCGGGAAGAATTCGAATATGGAGGGAACCTGGAGAGCAAAACCGTCTCCAGCATGCTCGAAAAGTTGTTAGACAGGGAGGCGGATCAGTGATGTTTTGGGAATGTATACGCCTTGCTGGAAGAATTGACCTCGTTTTCATACAGAACAACGTCACAGGAAATTCTTACGCAAATTAGATAATTTTACCTGTAGTGGTACTGTATCTCCAAACAATGGGTCAAAATCCACTCTTCCAACAAGATAATACCCCTCCTCATCGTGCAAGAGTTGTCTTGAACGTTCTTGAAGAGAATGATATCGATCTTCTACCGTGGTCATCCTGCTCCCCAGATCTGAATCCCATCGAGCATGTGTGGGACACCCTAAAAAGAAATCTCCTGCGTCAAAACGTCTTCCATCATGAACAGGAGCTTCGATTAGCAGTTCAGGGGGCTTGGAATGACTTAGGCCAAAATGTAATAGACAATTTAATATTGAGCATGCCGCGACGATGCCAAAGTGTCATTAGTAAGAGAAGTGGACCTTCTGGGTACTGAAAAATATAAGTGCTTCCATATCGTTTCGAAAATATTTGTTCTGGATTTTTTTTTTGTGTTTTACCAAATTTCGTCATTTTCGAATTCCAAATTTTTTTATAAAAGGTGCTTTGGAGAAGTCAAATATTATTTTCTTGAGAATACATTATATACAATACATCCTAACAGAAACCGAAAGATTTCTATAAATTCGAATCATCAAATTCATATTTTAAAGATATTGGTAAGTGTTCCCTAGACTTTTTTGAGGTGTTTATATCTATCATCACTTTTCTAATATCTATCTATCATCACTTTTCTATTATCTAACTGTCATTACTTTTCTAACATCTATCTATCATCATTTTTTCTATCATCTATCTTTCATCATCGATCTATCATCCAGCGAGTGGAGGGGATAATTTCGTCAGTCTCTTAAGTCTATACAAATTTTTCCATCACGTTCGATCGTTTCAAAATCTGGACAAGGAACAAGCCTCGAGTTTCGCATGTTGCGCCGCAATAGTTTCATTCCCTTTAAACAACGGGAAAACTGGAAAATCTTCGATTCAACGAAGGCTATCGGCGGAATTTTGCAAAATTTCGCTCCATTTTCCTCATTTCGAGTTTCTCTGATGGGCAGAAATTAACGAACGAAAAGCTGTCAAAATAAGTGGTTTTCTTCAATTCGTCTTATACGGAGTTACCCGGAGAATGTATTCAGGTATTGAACGATTCCTACATATCTTGAGATCGGATCCTCGAAGAGAAATCGTTACTCTACGACTTAGTTTTCGAATTTCGGGCGATTATTGAAACCTAGATTTTCGAGAAAAAGACCGAACACACGGGAACGGAGCCAGTCGCCTCTCCTACCGACCCTACAATCGCTATTCAATGTCGGAAGTGAGCTTAACCAACGTGTAAAATTTAAAGCTCTCTCTCTTTTGAATGAAAACAGTGAGATGGAAATAGTAATTTCAGTCTTACCAACATAATTTCGGTACTACCAACATCTAGAATATAGTGCGCTCTCTCTTCTGAATGACAATATGAGACGGAATGAAATATCCATTACATCTAATCGAATCTTACCTTATTTCATTTAGTCTTGTAGTTGATCTGTCAAAGTAAGTAATTCCGCATTTTATTTTGAATGAAAAGTTTGACGAAACTTGAAATAAACTTATAGAGGTAAGTGAACGTAGTTTGATGTTTATTTTACCATTTTTATGTATATTTTGTTTGAGAAAAGAAATGACAAACTTTCAAAATTCATAAATTTAACATTTTGTAGTTCTTCTAACCTAATTAATGTGATTCAAATGGAATGTTATAGTAAAAGAAAGTTAAGGAGACTTACAATAATATTTGAAAGGTAAGTGTAATTTGAGGTTTATTTATGTATTTTAATGTACATTTCTTTCAGAATTTTCAAGAAACGTACTCGAATTCACATATTTCATTTTTCTTTCATGGTTATTCTAACCTCTATGCGTTCAAAGATTTCCTGGAATTACTAGGATATTTTAACGAATCAGTTGGGACTATTTTACAAAATGATAGGATATCCTTTAAGTTGCTATTGATAGATATTGGGATCTTGTGTATAATAGGTTAGGTCATTTAGAGTATGTATCATATGAATATTGAAAGCTATCCACTAAAGGCTATATCTGTATTAAAATATTTCAAACTGGGTGTCAATAAGACCGTGTCATTTCAAATTGAATTTTCGTTTCAGTTTATTCAAGAGGAAGTACGTTTCTATTCTACAATTATCCATATGTAAAAGTGAATGAGATTCAATGTATTTGACAATGTTCAAATTTGAACCAAAGAAAATAAGATCTCAAATTTGCACAAAAGGTTATTATTGTGAGTCCCTCCTATTCATAACTCACAGTTACTGTTTCTCAGGCAATTTTATCAAGGTTGTTGAATGAATGACAGGTATTCCTCATTGATTTGAAGTTGAAAGTTTCTCTGTTATGGGTGTCTGATAGTGGGAAACACGTTGTTCAAATAAGTATAAGTTGCATATGAAGTTTAATTTTGTACAACCACAACTTTCAATCCAAGAGTTATGAAAGTCACAGGAAACATGCTGCTGCTATGTGAATCAAACTCTGGAAAAAATTCAACTACTACTTGGAGAATGCTATGCAATTTGACAATTTTTCTTATAGGTAGTTGTACCATAGGTATTTTATATAATTGTGTAAAATGAGTACGTTTTGTTGTTTTAATGCAATTTCTTCCTTTTATTTTCATTTTATAGTAAATTATAAAGTTTCATAAGAAAATGAATTGAAGAGAAGTTGAATTAAAGAATAGAAATTATGAGAGCAAGTTTACATGATGCTGACATTCTCGAAACCAATTGCCAACTCGACAGTTAAGGATCTAGGAAATTAACAGTTACAAGAAACAGTTCATAATGCAATTTACAAATTTGTGGATATTTCAATCTCATTTCTGCTTTTCACAAGAACACTTCAATTTACAAGATGTTTTGTTCTTTCTGGTAAGCAAATTGTGTGAATTTTGGTCAATTTGAATTTATCCAAAATAGTTATGTATAGGGTAATCACATAAGGTGAAATTTCTATGTATTCAGTAGTGTTCGTCCATTTGATCACTAATTTGTCGCTTTTGTCTTTTGGATACTCTCAAGAAATTTCAATTTGAGAAGAACTTTCCTTTTCAATTTCATTGCTATACTTGAGCAGTATTTCTTCCATCTTGCTGTTTTAAGCTCATATTTATTCATTAAAATGAATCATTGATTATAGTGTGTTATACTTCCAATTTTATTTCTGTTAATTGTCGTATTCTCTTTTGTGTGATTGTTTTAAGGATTTTGTAAGTTGAATTCAATGACGAGAATCCCAAGTTATTAAAGCAGATCTTTATTCAGGAGTGTTATTGCCCCTGAGCTACATACATTTGGCATCTTTTCTGGATCCAAATCTTTTCAAATTTTGCAGATGTTTTTCAGTTGTAGCCCAATTTTATCATCACTAATTTACTTTCCTGTGAATTTATTCCAGTGATCTGCTCTCTTAATTTTGGCACTAAAGTCTCCAACGATTAACATGCTTCACTTCATTTTCTAGTTTATAATAAAACTGATTTTGTTTTCTCTTGCCTCCTCTGCGTGTGCGTATACATTTATTAATTACACATTGGCGATTTCGTTTTTGATTAATGAGGCTTGATATTCTGCCATTGATCTTTTTGAATTCAACTATTCCATTTCTACACTTTTTATGAATCATAAAGACTATCCGATTCTTTTCTTGCTTACCTTCGTCGCCAGAAAATATTGTAAACTTCTCTGTATTAATTCTGCCCATTACACATAATTTCTTATAGTGTGGCAATTTTAGTACCATCTACATCTATTTCCCTCTCGATTTCCTCCAGTTTCCTATTACTAATATTAATCTAATATTTCAGGTTACCATTCTCATTACAAGTAAACGATGATTTCTACTAAAATATATTATTAAATGCTCGACTCATGAATCTTAATCGATTTTTATCTCGTCTAATTCGAATCAGAACTGTTAGGTACAAATAAGAAAGTTGAAACCATAGATCTGTAAATGTCGATCTTTCTGAAGTATATATTTTATAGTTTTGGAACTAAACATTCGGGATATTGTGAATAAATATTTGAGTTGTTGATGATTGAATTTCTATGCCTAACCTAAGGGTGATTGAACAATTTGTTTTTTGGAATCAATGTTGGATTTTTTTAAATTTCATCTTATGCTAGCTCAATTGCAGAAAGTTGAGAACTGGCCCATAAACAAAAAGGTAAAACCGGAGTACCTCAGGGATCACTACTTGGGCCGATCATCTTCATCCTTTATATGAGCAACTTTCCTCTAAGCGTGAACGAGGACAAAATATGCATATTTGCCGATGACACGGCCATAATGAATGACGGCCAATATAGATAACACCTCGACATTGCCACAAAAAACTCACTGAAGGACGCATAAGAATGGATCGACACAAACAAGCTGTGTTTGAACTTGTTAAAAACACAAAAATTGTTGACAGCAACACATGAAAAATTTTAAAATAATACAAACATAATAAAATTACTAGAATTTAATATCGCAAGTAAAATATCTCTGTCATGGACAAATCACAATCAAAAGTTTATGCTATCGCAACAAACGATATACTTCTGAGTGGAGCAACCAGTGAGGCTACTGTTCCATCAAGTGAAACAATTTGAAAATTTTTCGAAAAGCTCGACTTGATATTTAATCTTTTGAAAAACGCAAGAGGTTGACTTGACATCAATTCTAATAGAATATTACCAAAGCAACATGCATGAATTCATATATTACGTAGATTCCTCGGGTTGGCAAGTTTCGAATTTAAAAAAAATTAATGTTCTGTGATTCGATTTATGAAGAGTAGAAGTGATTGTCGAACTCTAAGACCACAGTCATTTACTATGGTCTAAATGGAACCATAGAAATAACGATAATCTTAAAAAGGATCTTCAAAATCTATGGGTTTTCAGTGATAGAACAATTTGAATCGTTGTTGGGCATGCACCTAATGAATGGTATTGTGGAAATTTCAGGTTTTTCTCTGAAAAGAGGTATTGAATGCAATAATTGTCTACAAGTATTATATATTTCTGAAAAGAAAAAAATCTGCTGCATCTGATATAGATAAAATTTCCTATGGTTCGTATTTAAGAAAAGCATGTTTGCATTGAAACTCGAAAACTACAGATCTAAAAAAATTTTTCACACAGCACAGTATTCTATTCAAAAAAGTGCCTGTAGAATGTCAAACTTATTTGTATGTAACTTTGATGATGATCGAGATATCCGCGATGGACGATTTTTACAAAATTCGGAAAATTTCGAATAAGTCCAGAACGGAAAGAGATATCAGAAAAATTTTGGCACCACTAAACTACTCTCTGAAAATAAGATCGAGAGAGAAGGGTTCATTTTTCACTATCTGCAATATTTCATATAGCTACCGTACAAATACATCGAAATTTGCCCAGCCTGTACACTTCCAATTTTTGTTATTAGCATCAATTTTCCCCTAAATAAATTTGAAAACTGAGCTTGACAATCAACAAAAAAGGAAATAACGCTAGGGATAAAAACATTATAAAAAGAGCAACTGGATGTACTGTGTAGTTTTAATCTTGAACCCTCGCCATAAGATGGAAACATTTCTAAATTCTAATTGGGAAAAGAAATAGCAGGTTGAAGCAATTTTCAACGTTGATGTGACTCAACTCTTGGTTCAAAAACAGCGAACTATCAACTATCTGATGTTGAGGGGAATTTAGTTTCACTAATTCTTATTCTTTTTAACTTAAGTTTCAATGTAGGTATTTCTATTATTCTCAAAGAAGTTTAATTCAGTTGTTTTAACATAAGTTTATTTCGGTGGTTTTATATTAAATTTATTTATGTTGTTTTTGTGATGCTGTATTTATTTGAAAATATACATTTCACTCTTGTTTTTACCCTTGTTTTTGTCCTGTATTTGTGTTTCCTTCAGCAACTTTATGAATTCTTTTCAGATTCTTACTTACTTTAATTTGAATATTTTCGATGATATATTCAGTATTATTTAAACCTTTATTCCCACTCTATTGAATATAAGTTCAATGTTTTATTGCAGTTGTGTTCTGATTCAAGCTAAATTGTTTTTACGTTTCATATAATATGTTCGATAAAGAAATTAGATCATTATTATTATTATTACAATCATTATCATTTTCAGAACGGAAATGTCGATACCAACCAAGTAACAGATGCAAGAGGAACAGTTTCTGTAACAGAAGGGGGAGCCTGCGAAGTATAAACGTCCGAATTTTCTAACACTGTAATGTAATTGACATAAACGAGTGTTGATGATAATAAATTTAACCTTATCATTGAGTTACTTCAGAGAGATGTCTCTCTTTACGAAAAAAAATATCTGATGTTCTAGAACTACTGGAATTCTTTGAAAGCAAACTTAATTAGATTACAAAGTTGAAATATTTAAGTATTACGTTTGACAGTAAATTAATAAAATTATTAATTAAAACAAATTTGTCGAAATGTTTTTATTATTCAATACCAGCCTAAGCCAGTCGCTCCACTCGCATGTTGTCTATAGCGCTGTTATTACCGTAGCATACAAGCTATGCTATTGGTGAAATTAACGTCCTACTTTTTTATTCAAGAATGTGACAGATGCATGCAAAATGGGACATCCTCAATTTTTTTGGTCTTAGTTGGGAGTAAGATCAATCCTTCGATTCAAATTCGATATCTCGCTGGATTAATATTTCCAATCTTCGAGATCTCGTCTAGTTTATAAAAAAGAGTTAGGATGGCTGAAAACGATGAAAAGTGCTTGTTTGTGATAGTGAAGTTAATTGAAACATTTTTGAAAGAAAACAAAACTTTATTCTTCAATATTACTAACTAAAATATTAAGTTTTCTTTGGAAATCAACATAATCAAAACAAAAATATGACTTAAGAAGATCAGAAAGTAGTTACGGGTGATCTTCAAAGTAACTACGTAAAAAACAAAGTGTATTAAGACTACTATTTGCTAAACGGCATCTAGTGTCCGTTGCAATGTACCCAGCTGCTGAAAATGCCCTCTCCGACTCAACACTGGTTGGCAACAGCGTGACTGAACAATTGTATGCAAACTGAAAAAATCTCCCCCTTGTTCCTCCACACTCAAATAAATCCATTTCTTTTTTTATAACTAACTCTAATTTGTCTAAGCTCGTGGATACACGTGTGAAACGACTTTTAGATGCGCGCAGAGTTTCTTCCAATTCATCTTCAAGTGACGTATTAGTTTGGACAGCAATAGCATGTAAATTCAAATCATCTGCAATCAAAGGAAGAGGCAAGTCATCTTCGTTTAATACTATCGTATTAATTTCTTTCCTCATGAGATATTTGCTTGGCAATTGGAAAGTCTCATTAGCTTTCCATTGCTCCGAGTCATTTTGATAATTATTTTCAAATATAGCAATATAGGTTTTTCCTACTTTAAACGAAATATCGAAAAGAAGCTGCATTATATAGAACAATGAAAGCCAGACGACAACGAACTGGTGATGTCTTTTCAAAATCAACAAACACAGAATTGAAAACCGAGGAAGTCCAAATAATTTAGGGCAAACTTTTGCATCATGAAAAATTCAGGTGCAGAAAATTCCATTGTTTTATGTAGCAGGGCATAATATTCTCGCCAAATGAAAATAGAATAAAATTGCTGCCTACCTGCTTCTATTCATAACTGAGAACATTTTTCGAAGGTATGCTGTTGATCGTCATTCTTTTATTTTCTGCTTCTGTAATTGCGTGAAAGTCTTTGAATGCTTTGACGAAATCACTGGTATCATTGACTGTAGAAAATATCTTTTTCTCGTTCAATCCATACTTCAAATGTATGTTTCTCAAACTTTCAGCAATATTTTGAAAGTCGTGTGTGCCGGTAATTTGTCTACACGCAAGAGCTGCTGATACTCTTGTGAAATCATCATTTATCCATTGAACAGTGACACCGATAAAACTACGTCTGTTAGCTGACCAAATGTCGGCTGTTGTACAGACATAATCAAGGTTTCTCAACCTTTCACAAATCGTTTGAGACCCATGATCTTATCACTTCTTTCACCACCATTATAAAAGCAAAACACTTAATTAATATACGAGGCTACGAAGCTACACTGAAGTGTAGCGTTAGATCTAGCAATGGAAGTAAAATAGGAACTCGTGAAAAGCGAGACAACGCCAACCAGTTGCAACGAATTCTTGTGACGACTGACGATTGCCAACTTCGTGAATACTCGACAAATCACATCGGTGCATTCGATGAACTTTCTCGTGGGAGGGATGGTACGGTTATTGTACTCATGGTTACAAACTGTACTCATGAGTACATTTTGTAATCATGATTACTGAGTTGTGATCATGAGTACTGAAAATGAATACTGAATACATTACTTCCTCAAAAAAGTATTCAAGTACAGAATACAGTTACTTTCCCCAAAAAGAATTCTTTCCCGAATACTGAGTACACTAAAGGTTTGTTCCTACAGAGATCAGAAACAGTCACGGCTGTCACGATTGTGCGCAGTGTGTTAAAGTACGTTCCAAGAGCATTTCTGGTATTTCTCAAACTCGGCTCAAACTATGAAATGGGTGTTCCAACTGAATCTTCGGACTAAATTATGAGTGTCAGACGAGTTTGCTGACGAAAAGCAAATCAAGTGTCGCAATCCTGCGCAATGAGCAGTGCAACAAGTTAAATTTGTTCTGTAGTTGAATTTTTCTTCGGGAGGAGTGATAAACTTGTTTATTATATTGTACTTTTGGCGTTTGGTTAGTGTTTTATTGGCGTCGAAATGAGCGATATTTCATCATCTTCAGATAATGAATCTGAAATAAGTGATTCTGAAAGTGATCTGGAAGATCTACTTGAGGAACGGTGGAGACCGAAAAATGAAAATTATTTAGAAGAAATAGTTCCCCTAATGGATAATGCTGAGTTTATGGAACACTTTCGAGTGAGCAGGGAAGTTGCTGCAGATATTGCTCAACGATTGAGTATCAGTGATTATTTCCATTCGCAATCGGGACCTAATGGAAAAATCGACCCACAACAACATACACATATTTTCCTGTGGTTTGCAGGACACCAAACTGCAAGCTTTCGTGATGTTACTGATAGGTTCAATATCAGCATTAGCTGTCTTCATAGAATATTTAAAAGGATGATATATTCTTTGAGCAACCTCGATCCATATAAAATGAAATTGCCAAGGACCAAGGAGTAAAATATGAAAAACTGAATACTTACATTCGTGATCCATGACGTTTATTTTTTGTAGTGGTAATTTAATGAAAACGAAAAGTATCTACACGAGCCGATTTCTTTACTCAATGTTTATTGTTATGTCACAGAATCCGTGTGCTCCAAGAGGAATTCCTTACTAGTTTGAAATTGATAAAAATTTACGCCTGCGCACTGTTACTGTTTGAGAAATGTCAGGAACGCATCAGAAACAGGTCTGTGATTCTCTGTTGAAACAAACATTAAGAGAAATTATAACCAAATTTATCGAGGCGGTTTCAATAATGAATAAAAAAAGAGCGCCTATTGGAATTGTGAATGATGAAGCAGCAACTGTGGCGGCACTGGGAAATGTCCAACTTACGCTAAACACATATTCTGTACGACGAATTCCTGCAGCTTGCAATATTAGCGCATATAAAGTTTTTAGAATTTAACAAAATACAATTCTCAAAATTAATTCATGAACTAAATGATGATGACTTTGATCGAAAATGGACGCAAATGGACTTGGCAAAGCCCCGATGGTAGGACCAAAAACGAAATAGATTTCATAATAGCCAACAAAAAAGAAATAGTCCATGATGTTACCGTTTTGAATAGTTGCTCTATAGGAAGCGACCATAGATTGGTCAGAGCAAAAGTAGTGATATATACTAAGACAGCAAGATCAAGAATCATAAATAAGACAAATCACATGAAATGGACATCTCCTAACGATATCAACAAATTCCAAAAGCTGATAGAAACAAACCTGGAAAACCTAGAAAACGAAACATATAAAACTGTTGACGAACAAAACCAACAACTAACTGAGATCATTAAAAGTGCCGAAAAAGGTTGTAGTTCCAAAACATCGAGAGACAAGGAAAATTAAGTCAGACAACAAAGACACTTATGGAAAGGAGAAGACAACTTAAAATAAACAAACAACAAATACAGGCGAATTAAAACAACTGAACAAAGATATTTCGAAAGCTATCAGAAGAGACACACGAAACTACAATACAGAGATGATTACGAGAGTGATTGAGGAGAACAGGAGTTTGAAAGTACTAAGACGAAGATTGGGCCCAGGAAAGAAAAATATTTGGCAGTTAGCGGACAAGGAAGGGAACGTAACAACGAATAAAGATGAAATCCTTGAAATTACCAAAGGTTTCTACCAAGAGCTCTATCGACTAAGAGAAAACCAAATAGAAGAAAACCCTTTACCTAAAATACTAAACGTTGGGTCAGAAGATATACCAGATAAAACAATAGATGCGATATCAACGGCATTAGCAGAGATGAAAAATAATAAAGCACCTGGTGATTATGAGGTTTAGGTAGAATCTCTGAAAGCAGGAGGAGGGACTCTGCTGCGAGAGATCCAGAAGTTGTTCAATGCATACCTAACGGAGGGTGACTCTCCAACCCAATGGAACAACGCCGTGGTGGTGATAATGCACAAAAAGGGAAACATCACTGACCTTAACAACTAAAGACCCTTCAGCCTTTTATCGCACATATACCAACTCTATATGAAAATTATTACAAAATGGTTGACAGTCAAGTTTGACTTCTACCAGCCCTACGAGCAGGCTGGTTTCCGGAGCGGATTTGGTACGAATAATCATCTACAAACTATTAAAACCTTAATAGAAAAATACCTCGAATACAATAAACCCCTGGTTCTCATCTTTGTAGATTATGAAAAGGCATTCGATACCATAAACCAACGTAAAATGTTAGAGGCTCTAGCTGAGTGTCGCATAGACCATCAATACGTGGCACAGATAAAGTACATATATGATCATTCCACAGCTTGTGTGAAACTTCACGCAAAAACAGAAACATTCGAAATACAGAGGGGCGTGCGACAGGGAGATCCGATTTCGCCAAAACTTTATAACCCTACTCGAGTATATGTGCAAAAGGATAGACTGGGAAAATATGGGTATAAATATTAATGGGGAATACCTGGACCACCTTAGGTTTGCCGACGACATCGTCCTCATATCCGACAACATAGGAGATGCAAAAGAAATGCTTGAAAGGCTCAAACAAGCGTCTGAAAGGGTTGGACTAAAGCTGAACGCGTCTAAAACACAATATATGACCAATCTCGTTACAAGTGGAAATATTCAGATAGGTGATGCTGAAATTGAACAAGTCCAAGCCTACAAATATTTTGGACATGAAATCAAAATAAGTCGAGACAACCAAACCTGTGAAATCTTTAGAAAAATTGGCCTTACTTGGGCAGCGTTTGGTAAACTGAGCAATATCTTAAAATCAGATATCCCAATTTGTTTGAAACGAAAAGTTTACAACCAGTGTGTGTTGCCTGTCATGACTTACGGCGCGGAAACTTTAACTCTGACCAAGAAATCGGCCAATAAAGTTCGAGTGGCCCAGCGTGCCATGGAGAGATGCATGCTCGGATTATACCTTAGAGACCGAATATGAAATGACATAATCAGGCAGAGAAGTGGGGTTGGGGATGCTATTAGTAGGATCGCCACACTTAAGTGGAAATCGCCACACTTAAGTGGTATAGGACGTCCCCCAACAAGGTGGTATGACGATATAAAACGCATCCAGACGAATTGGATACAGACGGCACCAGAACAGCAGGATGTGGCATAGTTTACGGGAGGCTTATGTCCAGCAGTGGATAGAACGAGCTGCTTGATGATGATGATGATGATGATTGATCGAAAACGAAAGTTTTACAAAATGATGGACAACCGTACCAACAATCACCCGCATTTCTTGTACAACGTTTGCTTTTCTGATGAATCCACTCTTTTACTCTATACCAGGTATGTAAATATGAAACCGGAATTTTTTCATAGAAAATACTCGTTTATTGTGTGAAAATGATAGAGAATAGTTTATTCAAAGTATTGCCCATCGCTAGCTATACATTTTTCCCACCTTTCTGCTCTTTTGAACCAAACCAGTGATTGAGCCATTTCCGTAAATCTGGCATGCGGAAGTATTTCCCAACTAAACGTCTCAATTGTTTCTTTGTCCGGTTTTGCTGCGTGTGATGGTGCAATATCATAAAGCAGAATAAACTTTGCATTTTTAGATATTCTAGTCGTTTTTCACGCACATCTGTATTCAAATCGATCATTTGTTTTTGGTAGCGTTCAGTACTAACGGTTTTGCCAGATTTTACCAGCTCGCAATAGATCACACGCTTCTGATTCCACCAAACATAGAACATTGTCTCGAAATACATCCCCTTTTCATCGCCAGTCACAATTGAATGGAGAAATGACTTTCTCTTGTACCTGGCGAGCAGCATTTCGTGAATGGTTTTTCGATTTTCCTGCTGTTTTTCATTTAGTTCATGTGGAACCCATTTTCCCATCATCAGGATCTTTCCCATGGCTTTCAAAAGTATGGAGACGGTGTCTCGTGTCACATTCAATTGATCCGCGAGTTGTTTTTGAGTTTGAGCATCATCCTCATTCAACAATGCTTGATATTCGTTGTCTTCCAACTTTTTCGGTAGTTTTGCTCGCTTTCCGTTTCTCACGTCAAAATCACCATTTTTGAATTTTTTAAACCACTCACCATTCACCAAGAGCATGCTCACTGTAAGGTTCGACGAGCATTCAATGCGATTCTGCAGCAGTTTTCTTCAAATGATAACAGAAAACCAATC
The DNA here is from genome assembly GCA_013387265.2 of Cryptolaemus montrouzieri. Taxonomy (NCBI): domain Eukaryota; kingdom Metazoa; phylum Arthropoda; class Insecta; order Coleoptera; family Coccinellidae; genus Cryptolaemus; species Cryptolaemus montrouzieri. The sequence goes on along the minus strand of JABFTP020000144.1, from coordinate 25,073,006 downwards.
TGTCCGCAAATCGTAGTTTCCAGGCACAAAATTCTACATGTTTAACGCTACTACACACTATGCTGTTGTATGGAACGTGTACTGTTATGAGTTGGAAATCTTTGTCTGATGTCAAAACAATAAAATGGCATGCATAACATAACGCGGTTTGTGGTAACCACATCGACAGCTAGGGCCATCTATGAGCAAACTCCGGTTTCATATTCACATACCTGGTATAGAAAAGAAAAAAACACATTTATCAGTTTTCTACGTATATTTATTAATACACCACTGGTTTCGACCCTGCAGTCATTTTCAAGTTTTGAATACTAACTATGGTACAAAGATAATTACAAGATATATTTCTGTCTTGAATATAAAATGAAGGGAGTTATTGATTTTAAGCTTTTTCAAATTTTGCAACAGATTAATTCCTTTATTGCATTTAAGGGAAACTTTGAGATTTTCTGAGACTATTGTGTGCTTTGTTTTTCGAATGTGCTCAAATATTCGGATTTCTTGTCTGATGATATATGTTCTTTGAATCTACATTGAAAGTTTCTACCCGTTCGACCAACATAAGCTGAAAGGCATTCTTTACCTTCCAATTTATCTATACCAAATTGTTTGTGCTCATCTGTTTTCTCGTTTGCATTTAAAATGATTTGCTAAGATTCAAATCGATTGAAAATGGGGTTAACTACCCCATTTTTTGAATTTTAAAAAATAGAGATTAATGTCATGAGAATGTGGGCCGACATCAAAACTTGCACATATTTTTTCGGTTTCTTCTTGAATATAATAGTATAATCTCATGATATTATTTGAGGAGGTTGGTATATTGTTGTTGGAGGCTTTTCTTATTATGATATTTATTTCAGTTTCGAAATCTTGTATATCCCCTTCTCAATTCTTTTCCTTTTTCGGTGCGATTTTCCGGATTCTGGGAATCGCTTGAGTGTCCATCTTTCGGAGGAGATGTAAAGCTGTCGGTCCTGTCTAACAGAGATGTGTTGGACATTAAAGATCCCTTCCCTCGACACGAGAGGGGTTCGGCCAAATTCCCGGGTTAGTGAGGTGACAGAATTCCCCGGCGTGTCATTAGCCGAAAGGCAGAAATAGAGCTGTTAAAGGAAAAACATCACATTACCACTTTGATCTTTCAGAATTGTTCCGTTTGTAGGAGATTTTGGGATTTCATTCTGAAACTCCTGCATTCTGACAGAATGATCTTTCAAATTTACAATGTCAGATGATGCTTTTCTCGGAATATTTCTGCAAATTTCTACCTGAATCTGATCTTTCACAATGATCTTCTCCATATTTGCCTAACGATTCATTCCAATAGCATTATCAACATCATCTCATACCCAAGACGGTTTGGTGGTATACCAAGATTGTATCTTTCACTTCTTCACACTGAAGCTTTTTCTTCCATAGTTTTTTCCAAGGTGTTCAACAAACTCGAAGGACCATCAAATTCCGTTCGTTTACGAAGCATTCCTTCATGCCAACTTTATAAAATATTGCAAATATTGAATAATATTCAATAGGTTCTCTTCTCTCAACTAATCTTCGTCCGCGTAGTCGTATTGACATATGTCACTCTCTATTCTTAGCATCCTTCTATTTCTGCACAATGGAGACTATAGCCTTCAGCCTGGAACTCCATAGTACAAGAGGAGGTTTTTCTTTTTAGTCGGTAAATATCCGACAGACATTGAAACATTAGCTGCATGTTGCTCCCCCATTAGGGCATTCACTTCTCTAAAAGTCTAAAAGATAAACATAATACAGTATCATGTGATGTATCAGTACTAACGAGTAACGTAACGATACGATATTCGATATCAACGTACTAAATATAGAAATAACTTATACTTATCAAACAAGTACGCGATACCCTCAATACATTCGTTGCTTAAACATATTCCATATACCAAAAATCTTTGTTTAATTATTATTGTCTTTACTTGTTAAGGGACAAGAAAGACTCTTAAAGAGAACAAAGAAACCCATGTAATAACCTAGGTTAGGTTAGATTTCTCACATGTACCTCATATGAAAGGTATGGACATGCGAGGGTCTACCAAATATATTCGATAGACAACAATTTAAGTTATGTACAAGTTCTTATTCCGTTTCGTTATTATTTACCACGTATTATCATTGTAGACGTGACATCTATACAATTAACAATAACTTAAATTGCATGCTAAAACAATGAAAACTAGAATGTCACGATTGACTTGGAGTGTCATAGATGGCACTAGCCAACATTCAATATTATAAGCTTTGATTATCAACAATACCAGCAGATGGCTACAAAACTTTTCGAAGAGATCTTACAAAGATAATCCAAGAAATGTGAGCGTATACTTTCTCTTTTCTCGTGCAATTTGATAAGCAGAAACTAATAAAGTGAAGAATATCGAGTCCAGATTATTAATGCAAAAAAAAAGAATCATGAATGAAATTATTATAATGTTCCTTTCAAGCAAGCGGGACTTCATTTTTATCTAAATACTCCGAATTTCGATAAATAGAAAATAGAATTAATAATATTACTATACACATACAGGTGACCGCCTAATATAGAATAATGGAAGTATACGAAAAGAGATGTTTCGATCACCACCATAGACCAAGTATAGAAGAAGACAAAGCACCCCATAGAATAAAATGAAGCTTTTTCGCCAGCCAGAATCGCGATCCTGGCTGGTTAGGATAGGTCAGATTGAAAGATTGAGATGAGGTTCATAGATGGTCCACAGATGGCTCTTGATAAAACAGAATACTATAATTTTTATTTTCAGCTACTACTATCAGATGGCTGCTAAAAATTTCAAAGTTATCTTAGAATGATAATCCATGGGCGTACTTTTTCTCATACAGTGGATAGAAGAGATTACTATTAGTGAATAGTTAGATTCTTATTCCAGAAATAGAGATATGACTTTTTAAGAAAATTATAACAATACATTTTTAGAAGTCAACTCTAAAAAATTCAAAATAGTTTCATTATGAGGATTGCGAATATTACTACGTAAAAATATTACTGTTCAAGATGGAAAAGTTTATTCAACGTTATAACTAATTCGAGCTTTCGTTTATCATCAGACAAGTAGCGAATTCATTTATCATTGCCAAATTTTTTTCACATTCCACGATATATAACAATTTAGTACATATCTCGTATTTTTGATGGAAGAGTTTCTATATCGTCGATAAGTACCACCAACAATCTAAATCGGAATTTTTATAGCATTGGAAACAATAACTACAAGACAATTTTGATATAGGAAAAGTAACATGCAATGAATAGTTTTCCATCGAAATATTTATTAAATACCTACGAGAGTGTTGTGATCTTCTAGGTTCTCATAAGATATAATTTCAGTTTTAAACTGTAAACTACTTCAAATGCATAAAATTATTCATTAAAACAACCCTTCGAAACGGTTAACCCTAAAAACTGTGGCCATGATTCCCTGTATTGAAGCAAATCTTGGTAAGCCCAATATTTCGCACACTTGAACAACAGAGAGTTTTAGTGTTTGTTTTCTTTCTACAATCTATAGTGTCACCAGGCCAACCCGGCGACCGGCGAACGATGATTGTTGTCCGTAACTTTGCTGTTGGTGCCTGCTTTCGAGCACCGCCAGAGGCGTCAGACTAAACACACAGTGTTGTCAGATTGATTATGGATAGAAAATATCAATTATTTTATAGATGAAGAAAATCAGTGAAGTGCAATCTTCAACGTAGATATATGTTTCCTTTCAAATTTCATATTATATGGAATACGAAAATGGAAAATTTTGTGAATAATTCGAAGCCATTAAGATTTCAAAGTTACGTACCTGAAAATGCGTTTCATCATATCGTTTATTAATAAAATAGATTGGAGCTTTCATACGATTTTATACTTAAGATTACAACGAATACGACCACTTATAGTGTAGGCGAATACATATGGGTTCATAGTAAATAATAATCGAATATACCTTTCGGTCCAAGTCGAGAATATACCATTCATTTCCTCTCAAGATTCTTTATGGCTGGTGGAAATATCCAATCACCTTTAAGTCCTAGTAATAGTGGTTGAATGAGACTTTTTATCAAGGTTTTCGGTAGCCCCTCTGGATTATTTTGAAGAAAACCATTTGAGTTCCAAGACGTGATGAAATAATTGATTATTGAATTCTTTTAAATCAAGATAATTTCTATTAAATTTTCCATGTTTTTGTCTCAATTTGGAAAAAATCAATTTCACCAAGAATGGAATGGAAAGTATTGTTAGAATAGGAACTGAAAAAATAGAAGTCGGGATATATCTTGCAATCCTACGATTATCGTAGGATCATCTATGCTCAATTTCCGAAATCACAACATACATTTGTGGTAAAAAATTACGCAAATTCCCTCAACATTTAAATTCTTCTGAAAAGTAAAGTACGAGAGTGAAGTTGTTGAATACCCTGAGAGAACTGTTTAGAAAATGATGGGAGAAAGTTTGAATATTTGTGAATAATTTTATCGAATTTTCATTACGTGCAATTTTAGACATTATTTTATTCTCATGCATCATTTGTTATGTACTTCGATTCACAATATTCGGTATCCTATTTTCCATAAGTTAAAAAATTTAACTGTATTCTTTTAAATTTTGACTGATGATTGATTGATTATATATTTGAGTATATTTCGTTAAATCTACTGCAAGTTCTTAATTCGAATAATCGACACTCTGATCATAAAATTATGAATAATTTCTGTCAATGACCCTGTATATTTTGATTTATTAATAAATTAATGTTCTTTGGTTTCGTATTCTCTTACTCGTTAGGGATAGATCACAATCTGGCAACCTTGTTTAGCGAAAACCATAGCATTCATATGCAACTGAATCGAACCAATAAAATTATCGTGTCTTCTGGATTTTCCATCTATATTTCAATGGGTAGGATGTACATTGAGAAGGGGGATGTCACTTTTTAAGAGTTCGTATATTTCTTGTAGTTTGAAACGAGAATTAATATTTCGTCTGACTTTAGGGTAAATGTTTGTTTCTATTTGATTGATTTTGCCTAGAGCAGGTTTATTTTATATAGGGTCGCTGTCGATTGAAAATTTTTGTTACTGAATTTACTGAAAGAGCTTTCCCAGTAATGTCGATGGTAAAAAATCCAGTAACATCCAAGCAATCGTGTATAGGTGTTCAGTGAAATATTGTGAAAATAAATATCGCCTGGGGGGGTTTCAAATGTTTGATTTTTTAGATTTCCGTTGGACTCACGACAAGGTGATTGGCCTCGGGCAATCGATCGACGGGATTTAATTTCATTTGTTCCGCGTAAAGACATCCGGTACAAAAGAATTGGTAGCATACACTTTGCGGATTCGTGTTTTACTGATCATTCGAAACGTTATTTACGCTCTCATGCAGTACCAACTTTGCAACTCGATTTTATGGATTTCGGCGCTGATTCTGATAAAAATAAAAACATAATTACGTATCCCCTGTGAGGCTGAAGTGACTGGAAAACTACTTTTTGACGAACACGGTAGTCCACTATCGACATATTTCTCCTCTACGGCAAACTTACGATTCTTGATGTTCCTCCCGCGGAATTTTTCAATTCAAACGTAAATTAGCTGCGAAACAAAAACAAATCGATAAATTAAGGAAATGTATTGATGTCCTTCGTCAAAATAATCGTCGATTACGTCGCGGGCGCGCCAACAAAGACCAGATCATTCTGAAAGAACATAAAAGAGTGAAGCAACGATTACGAAGTGTCAAAACGTTCATAGATCTCCAAACGGAACATAAGCCGCATACAGAGTATTCAGAAGAAAAAAAAAATTTGCTCCCACAATTTTTTATAGAAGCCCGGGAATATAAAATTTCCTTCGAGTTCGTCAGGGATTCACTCTCCCGCATAAAGGCACAATCTCGAATTGGTTCAATTCGATTAAATTAGAGACGGGTTATCCTTGATAGCGTTTACTTTCGAACATGTGCGTTTGAAATTTGACGGTTCTACCGAAGCAGAAAAAAACTGTGTTATACTTTTTGATGAAATCGGAATAAAGAGGAGTATTAGTTACAATTCTAAATTGATTAGTTTCAGATTATGGAGAATTCGGTCGACAACAAAATTATGGGAATCACGTTCTTGTTTTTATGATTCGAGGACTTTATGCGTATTACAAAATTCCGTTAAGTTATTTCATCGTTTCTGGAAATATGGCGGGAGGTGAAATAAAAACCATACTGATAACCCTTATTTCAAAATTTAAATCAATTGGAATATTGGTAGGCATTTTGTATCTTTGGGAGACTATAAAACAGGAAAGTGAAAACGTGGAATATTTGTTAACGAATCGTTTCAATCAGGACTCATTGGAACATTTTTTTTTCAGTCATTCGGTGAGCTGGAGGTTTTCACACCTACGGTTGAACAATTCATTGACAAGACTTCACATTGAAGTGAAGCGCATATATATATATATATATATATATATATATATATATATATATATATATATATATATATATATATATATATATATATATATATATATATATATATATATATTTTCAAATGAAAATATTTCTGGAAATGGAGTACCTAATTCCAATGCTAGTTGGATTTTAAATGAAAGGTCTCGATTTTCTAAAATAGAATGCATGCAATTCGAAAAATTTTCAAACGAAGATATAACATCAGTTATTAAACACACAAAAAATTGGAAATCTCCAGGTGTTGATGGTATTCATAACTTTTGGTTCAAGAAATTCAGTTGCGTTCATGAAAAATTGGCTGAATATTTTTCATTTATAATAAAGAACCCTCAGCTACTCCTTTATTTTTCACACAAGGAATTACTTATTTAAAACCGAAAAGTGATAATACTATTGATCCGTCTCAATATAGACCAATTACTTGCCTTCCAACAATATATAAAATTCTAACTGCATGTATTACCCAAAAATTTATGCACATTTGGAGAATTATAATATTCTTTCCGAACATCAAAAGGATGTAGAAAAAAACACCTTGGTACTAAAGAGCAACTTGTAATCGATTCTGTTGCTTTGAATCAAGCTCAGACTAAGAAGAAATATTCATACAGCCTTCATTGATTACCAAAAGGCTTTTGATAGTTCTCCCCATTCATGGCTTCAAGAAATTTTGAAATTTATAAAATTGATAAGACACTTCGTCATTTTCTTGAATTTGTAATGAAAATTGGGGAACCAATCTTCATTTAAATATTTCAAAACAATCGTTAAAATCCAAGTAATTCCTATCAAAAGAGGCATTTTCAAGGTGATTCTTTAAGTGCTCTTTGGTTTTGTCTTTGCCTCAATCCATTATCTCATGAATTAAATGCTACTAGTTTCGGCTTCAAAATAAACAGTTTATTAACTGAATTCAAATTAAGTCACTTAATTTATTTAGATGATATTAAATTATATGCCGGAACCAGATCTCATTTAAAAGTCTACTTGAGATTACTTTCAACTATTCCAATGATATTCATATGAAATTTGGGCTTCCAAAATGTAAAAATCTTTCTATTGAAAAAGGAAAGATCACCTCTGATTATATAAAGATTTCCAATATCGAAATCGAGCCAATGCATCAAGGAGATACATATAAATATCTTGGATTTTGTCAAGAGAAGACAATTAACCATAGCAGCACTAAAGAAAATATTAGAAGTTCATATTACAAAAGACTTAGAATTATAATCAAGTGTTATTTAACTAGTAAAAACCTTTTCAGAGCTATAAACTCTTATGCTGTTCCTATTCTTACAGCTTCTTTTTGAATTATTAAATGGTCTAAAACTGATCTAAATGAATTACAATGTCAAACGAGGAAAATGCTCTGTAAATATCATAAGCACCACCCAAAGTCAGCTGTTCAGAGAGTTACATTACCTAGACATCTTGGAGGTCGTCGATTAATTGATTTGAATAATCTTCATAGTAAACAGATTTTTCATCTACGTTCCCATTTTCATGATAAACAGAGAACGTCTAAATTACATGATATTGTTGTTGCTTCAGATTATAATCTTACACCTCTGAACTTGACAATGCAAAAGGTAGATTTTGATATATTTGATGATAATTCTGAAAGAGAAAGTTGGATGCAGAAGGAATTACACGGAAAGCACCCTAAAGAATTGAAAAATGATTATATTGATGAAATTGCATCGAATAAATGGTTAGTATCTGGAGAATTGTTTGCTGAAACAGAAGGCTTGGCAATTGCGAGCCAGGATCAGGTTGTTTTCACAAGGAATTATAGAAAACATATCATCAAACAAAATATAGATGATTCTTGCCGTAGATGTTTCTGTTCTTCAGAAACAGTTTTTCATATATTATCATCTTTCTCAGTCCTTGCTTCAACAGATTATTTAGAAAGACATAATGCCGTCGCTAATATTATTCACTTCAATCTAGGAATTAAACATGACCTAATTCCCAAAAGAAAAAATTTCAAAAATATGAACCTGAGATTACTTGTGAAATGACAAATATAAACTTTATTTTGATAAAACAATTCTGTGCAACAGAGCTGTAAAACACAATAGACCAGATATCGTTCTTAATGGTAAACAGAATCAAATAACATATATAATTGATATTGCTATACCCGACACACATAATATACAAAATAAATACAATGAAAAAATTTCTAAATATATGATGCTTGGCGACGAGATTAAAAATGTGGAAAATGAAGAAAATATTTATTCTACCGATAATTATTTCTACAACAGGCATTATTCCTAGAAATCTTCACAAAAGTATTGAGATTTTGGGTCTGAAGAAAAATTTGTTTGAACAGTTACAAAAGATAACAGTCATCAAATCTTGTAATATTCTTCGTAGGTTTCTTTCCGAAAATAATAATGAGGTAGAGTCATAGGTTTTCTCTTTAGTTTATACTGCTCAGAATCTAATTTCATATTTTACTTATTTGTTTTATAAATGTAATATAATTAACTGACAATTTTGTCATATTTATATTCAGAGCAGTATTCTATTCAATCGTTCACCACTTCACACAAAGGAAACTATTAATGAGTAACATTCAGTGTTACTTGACTAAGGTCCGTACACTGGATTTTTCCGGGGAGAAAGCCTCTGACACTACTCGTTGGTACATTGATATCATTGTCTGATGATGCTATATTATGTATATATTCTGGTAGATTGATATATTCTCATAACATTTAACGTTATCCTAATATATAATTACTCCAGGATATGTTTTGATTATAATCATTGCCTGGCAATGGTATTAATTACCGGGTGGTGGATTTATATTTTTTCATGAAATCAGTTTGATTGCATGAACAGATATATGGGCAACTCGTCGCGGTAAAACCCTATATATATATATATATATATATATATATATATATATATATATATATATATATATATATATATATATATATATATATATATATATATATATATATATATATATATATATATATATATATATATATATATATATATATATATATATATATATATATATATATATATATATATATATATATATATTCTTTTTTTTTATTCCTGATTCTAGCAGTTTTAATAAATTTCCATCGAAGTCATTTCAGAAAGTTTCTCATTGCGTGACAGCATATATATATATATATATATATATATATATATATATATATATATATATATATAATGTTTTGATGAGGAATTTAATTTCCTTCGAAATGTAATATCTCATGTATGTTACCTAAAATATTTCATCTTATTTTATATTCATATCTAACTCAATAAACGTTTTAATTTAATTTTTGTTTATCAATTAACATTTGAAATCTATTAATAGAAGTATATTTATGTAGATATCTACGTGTATAATAAAACAAACGTGTGTTGTAAATTTTTATTTCTCGTTATGAACTTGATCATTTGCATAAATTAATTTGATACACTTTACCACTTAATGAATTTCTACGAGCACAAAAAATAATTATTGGCCATAATTTTAATAAATCTGTTATATTATATACATATTAACGATAAATATAATTAGATTTTCAGTTTTGTTTGACCGAAATTTTAAGACAAATATTTCATCATTCAAATAATAATAACGATAATAAAACCCATTATTGATAAACAGTACCCTGAGCGAAGTTAATTTTAAGGCAAGCGTCTTTTGTTTTGACGGCTTCTCGAGACACAGACGAGTTTACTGGGGTTTTTCGCTGTTTCCTTTGAGAGGCCACCGTCCGACAGAAATCAGCTAGACATTTCGTGCTGAACATCGGCCGTTATACGCTTTCAACTTGTATTCGAAAATAGAAGTTAATTCTCAGCTTCACTTGTAACAGTGTAGTGAGTTGTTTGGAGAATATCTAATTAGAAATTATTGCGGGTGGACTTATTGAAACCCAATTTTCTCAATAAATCGTAAAAACTTCGACTAGACAGAAATCCATGTTATTCATCAACTCATTTCCACCAGAATTTACCGAACTAATCACATTTTTGACGAATTCAATAATCTGTAACGTTTTCGCAATAGCTTCTTATTAAATAGATTCAAAATATCCATAATTTTCCGGGACTCTTTCTCTTTTTGATTTCCTTTTTCATGAAAAGCTTCTTATGAGTTAGTTACAGTGTGAAAGAGTAACTTTGATGGCATCATTTCTTTCATACTTGTACAGAAATATTTCTTCACCAAATTTCACCTGTTTTGAGAATTTTCGCTTTTCCGAAAACCCAAATTTTTTGAAATTCACCCTCTTATAACGTTTCATTTTAGTGTTGATTAAGTTTCAATTTCTAAAATATACAGTATATTTCATAACGATTTCTGAAATTCACGATGATATTATGACTCCATATGAAAACCATTCCAATAATGCCTATAGTCATGTATCGTTCTTTAGAAAGTTTGTATTTCATAAATTTCTCCGTTATCATTCCGAGGCATTATCTTCGGAAGATGACGCAGTAAAATTTTCCTATGATAGAAATTGCCAACATTGGAACTCGAAACCAATCGATTCCAAACTGATATCAAATAGAATTTCAACTAGATGGAAAATGCTTCTTCAAAAGCAAAATTTTGGGTTCAAATATGGAAACCGCCCAAAATTTGCTAAGATATAATCCCATTGTGGAATATAATATAGTTACTTATCTGAAATCTTTTTCATGGAATAATGTACATAATTGATTAAGATTGTAAATACGAATTTAACACCACAAATAAATGCCAAGAACTTTCCTAGCTTTGTGTTCATTTGTAGTCTCTTAGAGGAATTGGAACCTAATTTTAGAAATTTCACAGTTGGTTACTACTCATGAAAATACTAGTATTAATCAGTTTTTAGTTCAACCCTATGTTCCTCATATTTATAATTATAAATAGCGGAACTCACACATATACCAAAAATGCTTTTAATAATTCTGTTAAAATAGCTGGGAAACTGCAATTTCCTCTAATCAATCTGCATTTTCAATATAATGGCCAGTTGGCTTCGACAATAAATTCTACAAAAAATTAAAACTTCAACCTTGCTTTGCGACACTGACTGGTAGAAAAAGGAGAGTGCGAACATAGAACATGATAGCGTCAAATTGTTTGTCTATTTTCGTCTCTGTACAGATTTATTTATGTTTCGATCACCACCAAATTTTAGATTTAAAGCATCTCTCTGAAAAGAGATGCTAAAGTAGGATGGATATTCATAATATTTCGTGTTTAAGTATATATGTGTTTGTGAAAACATATATTGAAAGCTATTGATAAATAATTGAACATATTCTCCTTTTTGCATTTCTCATTCAATCCTAGACTACGAAATGTAAAAATGAGTAAAACCCTTTTTCCTATTCATGTCTACGCTTATGTCAGCTGAATATCAGGTCAGATAACTTATCTATCTTTGTGAGGGGTTGAAGCACCCTGTGAAGGTTCGTTGAAGCCTCAAGCATATGTCAAAAGATGTCGCTCAAAACGAAATCATTCGACATGCTTCAGCAAATTTTTTCAATCACTGGGAGATATGAAATATACAGGTGCCTCGTTTGAGATGAAAATCCTTCATTGTTTTCTTCCCAAAACTGCATAATTTTTGAGAATAATAAATTCCACCGAAAACATAAATTGTACAAAGATGCAAGTCTAGCAATGAAAACATTAATATCCACACATTTGTATATATATATATATATATATATATATATAAAAACATAATGACTTGGCAATCGCACGATATGATAAAATTGAGCAGCAACATCATTTTCAGTATTAGGTATTACTGTTGCTACATCCAATCGAGGATATTATTCTCTGAATATTGTAAATCCTATGTTATTGTGTTGTTGAGCGATTGCCAAGTAATTAGGTTTATTTATATATAAATACAAATGTATTTTTTTTATTATATTATTGATCGTGTGAGGTGCCCTTTTAGAGTTCTTTTTATGACGTAGGAATGAGCGGACTTCTGTTTATGATCTGAGTGGCGGAGTAATACACTTTTAGTGAGGCTTTTGGGTTAGACCAAAATTGCGATTAGAATGAAAAGTGCTATGTTTTATGTAATTTATGTGGAAGTTATGACTCTTCAAGTGAATATTAGTGTTCGTAACTTCTGGAAATTCTTCCCAGAGCCATACAAATGATGTCCTATCGTTCGTTTCACGACAAGAAGGATATTACTCACCTTTCTGGAAGTAATTTTCCAAGGTGAGGAAGCACTAGGTATGTGCGAAGCTCGAATTCAGAGAACAGAGCCTAGATTCTAGAATTTTTGAATTTTTTCTTACTCTGTGGGATAAGTAATGACTACATCCAAGATTTGAAGGATGTATGTTGGCTAGAAGTTCTCAAACAATGTGATGATCAGTGAGTCTACAGAAAGAGGTGAAAATGAAGAAGTTCGACAGTCTGTAGTTTCAATAATATAGGTGATATGAGCAAGAAAATCTGTAAAACCGGTAAATTTGGTAGTATCTCTTGAATAGTGAAGGCACAGCTATTCTGCTTTATACACAACAAAGTTATAGAAAGTCGAAAATGCTCTGAAACGGTTCCTGAAAAGGAGAGGGTACGACCGTGCGTTTGTGTTTGGTACGTTTACTTTTCACGATGTTTATGTAATTCTGCTTTTTGCTCGACTTGGGGGGGGGGGTCCCCAGATAAATAATAAAACTATAGTAGCGGTTACTTGATGCATATCCATTTCAAACGATGACTAAAAGAAAATTTGATCCACTCTTATTTACTATATTTGTAACTCGTTTCGACGATATGGTCAACTTGCCGCGCTCTGGTTCATCAAGATCTGGAAATCGTTCTTGATAGTGTCGAATCGCTCAAATATTTCTGTTGTATTCCAAACTTAATGATTTTCCGTGAAGAAGACTCGTAGCGAAACAATTACAAGAATTAGCTAGTAGATACGTAAGGTGTCTTAATTTCTCGTTAATAATTGCGAATGGCATCGATTTTAATTCAATGAAGATTGCTCTATGATTTTCTATGGCATTGATCGTACATTGAATGAGTGATCGACAAAATAAATGAAATTTTAACTTTAACTTTCGGTATTTCCAGAAGTGACAGGCTGTTAGAATATAATTCAAGATACAACTCGGTTTTTGTTTGATTGAAATCGAATGAATAACACTTTTATGAGCTATAGCTTGTGCGTTTTTCACGAAACATTCGAGATAAACTTTTCAATCTTCACTCTTCTACTAAAGATAACAGAATACAGAAGAACAAGAATAAAATGCACATTCAAACTGTTATAAAAGTTTAATAAATTCGGAACAGAAGTATAAAATAAAATATACATTTGTACAAGGGGTTATACATTTGATTACATTCTATTTGTTTATTTTTTCATGAATTCATGAAACAACAAAATTTTCATACTGCACCAAGTTTTTATTGTAGAAAATTTTTTCACTTGAACAAAGTGCTCACTTTGATTATTAATCTTCATCGAATTATTCTAAATATTTCTCTTCTTTATTGATATGCATTAGTAAAAACAAAATTGCCTAACTATTTCGAAAAAAGCACAGAACAGAAGGATGTGGCATAGTTTACGGGAGGCTTATGTCCAGCAGTGGACAGAACGAGCTGCTTGATGATGATGATGATGATTGATCGAAAACGAAAGTTTTACAAAATGATGGACAACCGTACCAACAATCACCCGCATTTCTCGTACAACGTTTGCTTTTCTGATGAATCCACTTTTTTACTCTATACCAGGTATGTAGATATGAAACCGGAATTTTTTCATAGAAAATACTCGTTTATTGTGTGAAAATGATAGAGAATAGTTCATTGAAAGTGTTGCCCATCGCTGGCTATACATTTTTCCCACCTTTCTGCTCTTTTGAACCAAACCAGTGATTGAGCCATTTCCGTAAATCTTCGTGAGCCAAGTCTAGAGAGTAAGCTGACATGCGGAAGTATTTCCCAACTAAACGTCTCAATTGTTTCCTTGTCCGGATTTGCTGTGTGTGATTGTGCAATATCATAAAGCAGAATCACTTTTTATTTTTAGATATTCTCGTCGTTTTTCACGCAAATCTCTATTCAAATCGATCATTTGTTGTTGGTAGCGTTCAGTATTAACGGGTTTGCTAGATTTTAGCAGCTCGCTATAGATCACATGCTTCTGATTCCACTAAACATAGAACATTGTCTCGAAATACATCCCCTTTTCATCGCCAATCACAATTAATAATTTTCCGTAAAGAATACTCGTATAGAAATAATTACAAGAATTAGCTAGTAGATACGTAAGGTTTCATAATTTCTCGTTGATAATTGCGAATGGCATCGATTTTAATTCAACGAAGATTGCTCTATGATTTTCTATGGCATTGATCGTACATTGAATGAGTGATCGACAAAATAAATGAAATTTCAGCTTTAACTTCCGGTATTTCCAGAAGTCACAGGCTGTTAGAATATAATTCAAGATACAACTCGGTTTTTGTTTGATTGAAATCGAACGAATAACACTTTTATGAGCTATAGCTTGTGCGTTTTTCACGAAACATTCGAGATAAACTTTTCAATCTTTACTCTTCTACTAAAGATAACAGAATACAGAAGAACAAGAATAAAAATGCACATTCAAACTGTTATAAAAGTTTAATAAATTCGGAACAGAAGTATAAAATAAAATATACATTTGTACAAGGGGTTATACATTTGATTACATTCTATTTGTTCATTTTTTCATGAATTCATGAAACAACAAAATTTTCATACTGCACCAAGTTTTTATTGTAGAAAATTTTTCACTTGAACAAAGTGCTCACTTTGATTATTTATCTTCATCGAATTATTCGAAATATTTCTCTTCATTATTGATATGCATTAGTAAAAACAAAATTGCCTAACTATTTCGACAAAAGAAAGAGATTTATCCATTTATTTTAACTTTAAGTTTTCAAGAAATTGTGAAAATTATTTTATTCAAATTTTATTACCACAAAACAAAGACAATTTGTTTCATCAAAATGTGCATCAATTAATTCACTGAAAATAAAAGAATTCAACTAGAGTAACAAAATTTCATCTTGAATATGAACAATGAGCTTTCAAAATCTTTACAATAGTAAAAGCAATTTGGATAGATATTTGTGGTTCACTAATACTTTGATTTCAAGATTTCAATTCGTATTTACACAGTCATCCAGATATAACTTTTGGAAACTACATTTTTTTATGTAAAGTTGTTTCATTTATACTACTGCTTCCAAAAAGGAAGCTGACATTTGAATTTAAACTGCGCGCGCAAAGGGATTTAGTACAGTGCTCTTATTTTTAGGTTTGTAGGATTGTCTTTGATATCTGTGCCAGCGTTCACATCAAAATCTTCATTAGATACGCTTCGTTTCGTAAGCTCCTGGAAGTGAATTTCTCGATTTTTAAAATGTCTGCATTTGTTGATAAAGAATTTGCATTAAATTTTGTTTGCGGATTGAATTTTCTGCTGATATTCATTGAGGATAGTGCAAAGAGCGTTTGGTGAAGACGCTATGTCGAAAATAAATATTCACAAGTGGTATAAAGAGTTCCAAACAGGTCGAGAACGTGTAGAAGACCCAGAAACAACCGACTAAACTAGTGAATATCGTGCTAAAGGAAAGGAAAGACCAAAAGCACCAGGCCAAAGTCACTCGAAAATCAAGGTGATGTTGACTACTCTCTTCAATTATTGCGCTGTTGTGCATTTTATGTTTCTTCCTCCGGGTCAAACCGTTAATTGTAGCGAAACAATTTTGGTTTTGTACCACGATAATGCACCGTCTCATACTGCATTGTTTCTTCGTGATTTCACCTGATGTGGCACCGTGTGACTTCTGGTTATTCAGCAAACTCAAAAGATCGTTCTGGGGATACCGTTTTGAATCAATAAAAGAGATACAAGCCGCATCGAACAGAGAGCTAAAAGCCATCACAGAAATCGATTTCAACAACTGCTTTGAAGATTGGAAAATCCGTTGGCATAAGTGCATTGTATTTGAAGGAGATTAATGCATCCTCGTTCACTGAGTATACCCCTATTAGTGTTATTTTATGTCCGTGTATATTTACATTCATTGTGATTATTCTGTCGTTGATTGCTTCCCATGAGGATATATATTTCCTAAGTTCTTTACGTATGAGATTAGCCAGTCCTTGTTGTACCCTCTTCTCTTTTGGAACTCTACTAAAGAACATGTCGTAGTGGCCAAGATTTTCAGAACCCTTTTTTTTCTTTTTGGTCTTCGTTAAAACTATTATGTCCATACCTAGCCGCTTTACCTCATATAGTACTTCATTGAGTTTTGCAGCCAAACCTTTTACGTTCCATGTACCTATATTCTTGGTCCATGTCCCTTGCAAGTTTCGTCTTCGTTGTTCAAATTTCGTCAGAGGCTCTTCGGTAGGCTTTTCAACATTCTGCTTTTTCCGAGGATCGAGGAATTAACTCGATGCCCCAACGCCCAACCTGCAGGACCACCGTTTGATTTCGGAGTGTCTTTCTCCTAGATAGGCTGCTTTCTCTACAGCTCAGGAGTCGTATCTGATAAAAACCAAACATACACTGGTTGATGAGATACGAACAAAGCAATTGAGATGGTAAGGACTTGTATGAAAAATAGGAGAACAAAGACTACCCAAATGAATGATGCACTGGAAACCACTTGGGAAAAGGAAGAGAGGAAGACCCAGATTGAGTTGGAGAGAAGGGATAGATAAAGAACAGATAGAACGGGAAATAGACGAAGACCTTTGGGTAGATAGAGCGGCTTGGAGGCAAGGCATCGGAAGACGGCGTAGAACGTTTTAACCCGATTTATATATATATATATATATATATATATATATATATATATATATATATATATATATATATATATATATATATCAATATTAGTCAAGTAACACTGAATGTTACTCATTAATAGTTTCCTTTGTGTGAAGTGGTGAACGATCGAATAGAATACTGCTCTGAATATAAATATGACAAAATTGTCAGTTAATTATATTACATTTATATAAACAAATAAATAAAATATAAAATGAGATTCTGAGCATTTTAAACTAAAGAGAAAACCTATGACTCTACCTCATTATTTTTTCGGAAAGAAACCTACGAAGAATATTACAAGATTTGATGACTGTTATCTTTTGTAACTGTTCAAACAAATTTTTCTTCAGACCCAAAATCTCAATACTTTTGTGTAGATTTCTTATATATATATATATATATATATATATATATATATATATATATATATATATATATATATATATATATATATATATATATATATATTTTAGAGGAGATTACTTTGAACTTACTTACTTCTAGGACACAGTAGTATGAGTAAAAACAGTTGATGCATCAACCATCACTGAGAAGGACTCTACCGATTTCTTCTTGATATGCCCGAGATTGTTAGAACAAAGTATGTAACCAAAATGAAATTTTAAGGAAATTCACTAGAAGAGTCATAAAATCGGTTGATATTTTCGTACGGTTACGTGTTGCCAAAAAATATCTGCACAATTGATATTACCCGAAAAACATTCTATTCAAAGTGATAGTTTAGTGCTTTATTTGTAGCAACATTCATCAATTTGGTGAGTTGCTGTTCGTGGTTTACTTATTTTTTGTAACAGTGAGCCGCCGTCGTCGTCCGTGTAACACAACGAGTCAATGAGGTTTCAAGCAGCGTTAAAGGCAGATTGAATAAGAATTTCTCAGATTCGAGTAATCGCACGAAACAAATAGTCACATTTAACAATTTGAAATCAACATTCGACTCTCAGATATGAGGGCAAACATGTAAAAAGTTTCTAACTATGGCTAACTAATAGCCATAACATAAAACTTGAAGGCTTGAACATTTTTATTTTGTCCAGATATGCCTAAAATTGATCCATAGAAATAATTCTCTATGAAATATCCGTAGAATTTCTCTGTGGACATTTTCGAACGAAGAAATCATGAAATAAGCTATAGAAACTATCGAATTTGGACAGATGTATTTCTATGGAAAATATGAGTCGCACAAAATGTTTCATTGATGTCAAAATAATTATTATCTATATATTTATCATGTTCTCGCAAATGGTTCACAGATAAATGCGACAAAGATGCAAATTATGAATATTATATGGATCGGTCCATATAATATTCATAATGTTACCGTTTTCACTACAGTATCTCACCATAGATCGCTCTAGGCCCCTCCGAATAAGCGTATTACCGTGTTAACCTAGTAGACCCACCAGGCTAAGCACAGAACGTACTCTGGGCCTACTTGAACCGAGGGTTTAAATATCCGTGCATTTCGGAGACTCACGCCTACAAGATGAAGACCACAGGATACCCTGCGAAGCTTACCAACATCACGATGTCATATCTACAAAACAGAAGATTCATAACCAAGATACAGGACCAGAAGTCAACAGCGAAGAGGATAGGAGCCGGTGTACCCAAGGATCAGTACTAGGATCACTACTATTCAACATATACATCGCAGATATACCGAAGATGAAGCACTCGAAGATGGCGCAGTTCGTAGACGACACCGCAATATACGCATCCCACAGGAACAAAGCAGCAGTAAGAAAATGGCTACAAGAAGACATCGACCAACTTACCAATTATTTCAGAAGATGGACGATCAAGGTCAACCCTAAGAAGACGGTAGCAATGTACATCGACCACAAGAAGAGAAGACATCCGGAAACACCAAAAGAAATCACCATAGAAGGACAACAAATCGAATGGAAGAAGGAAGCAAAATATCTCGGCGTAATCTTGGACGACCAACTGAACTACAAGAGGCACATCGAGAAAACTACAAGGAAAACAAGAGCAATTCACGGAAAATTATACCCACTACTCAACGGAAAAACAAACTCACATTGGAAAACAATATAGGCAATAATCATTCCAGGAATAACATACGCAGGACAAATTTGGCATCTAGAGGACAGATTCGAGAAGAGGAAACTACAAGCAGCACTCAACAAGATCATCAGGACAGCGACAAACGCCCCATGGTACATAAGCAACGACCAACTCAGGAAGGAAATGGACATCAACACGCTGGAAGAAATCATCACAATACTAACGACGAAGACAACCGACCAGATGGAAAACCACAAAAACAAGGAGATCAACCAAATAATGGAACTACAACCGAGGGCAACAGGAAAGAGGACATCCCTAGTACAATGGAAGAGAAAACAACAGGCCAGCATATATGCTCCACAACATGAAAGAAGGAGGATAACCAACCATTAGAACCCCAGGACAAGCCAAGGAGATGTAAAAGAAGCGAGATGAAGAGGAAAAGGATAGAAATTCGACCCTCACCAAAATTCAAGGATCCAAGTGAGACTCACGCACTTTCTCTTCAACTACCTCTTCGAATACACACTGTCTCAGAAAACCGGCTGCAGCACGCGTTGCCACGAGCCGGCTTTCCGTACCCACGCCATATTGCCAAACCGCCGTTGTTTACCAACGACCAAGTGTTTTTTTATTTAATTTTAATTCTACGTTTACAAGAGTGTTTGTGTTAACCATCAGTGTTTCCATCGTGTGTGTGACCCCATCCCGGAAGCAATAACTTGAATATTATATATTATAATAATAATATTGAATATAAGAGATGATAACCTCTTCAATTGGAATATTCGATACCATTGTTCAAATCGAATCAACAATGTTCTTTAAAAAGAAAACAGAAAAAGACGTTTTGGCTTCAACGCGTATCATATGACGAGAGAGCTATCTTGTGTTAGATGTTAGATTAGATGGTTTCTTTTGTTTCCTCGAAACAATCATTTGGCTGAGCTGAAGTCGTTCTGTGATATGGACAAGACGAGCATCAACCAATCCATTTAGGATTGAGGATGAACTAATCTTGGATTGACGTTCTAACCTCGGTTTCCGGGAAAAGATATCTAGCTTTAAGATAATGTAAAGACTCAACCTCGTCGTTGGATATCTTTTATGAAGTGCTCTTGACTGCCAGTATTGCAGCATCTGCTCTTGGCCGTCAGCACTACAATTCGTAATTGATTCCGACAAGCTGAGCGGGGTGAAGGTTTGATCAGAAATGAGCACTAGAAGTGGAGAAATGAGTTCTGAGTATTGAAGTAGTGAAGGTATTATAGGTTGTAAACTAGCTTATCTTCGGTCATTTCAAGGATCATCAGACCTCGTCTTGCATGCCTATGTATATAGAGGCGGTTGGCAGAGGCGTGAGGATGGTGCACTTCTTATCGGATAATAGTTGTTCTTATTTTTGTATCGATAGCCTTCGAATCTGTTGTTAACCAGCTAAGTACCCCAAAAGGATAGGTAACACACGAGAGGCTCCAGCTTTTTTCGTTTTTGTATGTTTTTATGTCCAGGCACTGTCAGATGCCTAAGTATTTGTAAAAATCCTCTGGGGCAAGCGTTGGCAGTTCCTTATTGTCCGATAATGTGATCGAGTTATCATTTACAAATTATCCTTTCTATATGTTAGTTGAGGCGCACTTTTCAAAACTCATCTTCATGACAATCAAGTTGCTGAAATCTGAGACAACCTCAAGCAGCCTTCGCATCTGGTTGGCGTTGGTAGTATTGGGTAGCAGAGTTCAAGACAAGAATAGCAGTGTTCGGAAAAATTAGGCCACCACACCATAAAAGGTGAAGAAAATCCACGAAGTGGCAACTTATTAACGATCTTCTACTAAAATCACGAGAGCTAGTGGACATGGAAAATATTAAAAGATAATTCAATTGGAACATGAGGAAGCTATCTACAAGATAGATGCTGCGTTCGGTCGCACTCGAGCAAAACCGATGTTTCAATCGAATGTTTAGCGATATTTCACAGCAATTAAACAGACTTCTTGCCTCGTTTCATAGCCATGGCTAAAACATGGTTCAATCATTTCACTCCGAATTCAGAAAAACAACTGTAGATAAATAGAGGGAGAGATCGGGTCCGAAGTAGGCGGAGACGGTTTCATCTGCCGACAAGGTCATGGTGTCGGTTTCTTAGGAGGCACCTGGGGTGATTTTCATTGGCTACCTTAAAACAAAAAAACTATCAGGTGAATATAGTCCGAGCTTACTACAACGTTTGCGCGATAGAAGCAAGAAACAACGGTAGCATTTTTCTAAAAAGAACAGAGGTTTTTCACCAAGACAATGTACGAGCTCACAGATCCATTATTGCAATGAAGAATTCGCTTTCTCATGCATACTAGTTACCAGATTTAACCCCCTGTTTTCGTTTTCTAAACTCGTTGTCAAAAATTTACATGGAATGAAGAAGTGAAATCGGTTATTTTGAGGAGATCGAACTTATTGGGCATCACTGAAAAAGGTTTATATAGCTAAAAGAAGATTATAATAAAAAGTGAAGATATTTTTCTCTAAAATGTTTGCGTTCCCTTTATTAGTCAAGTTACCTCTGGGGTCAACCTCGTATATGGACCGATGAGGTGAGAATATGAATTGATGGCACAGAAGTAATAAATACAATTGGTCAAACTAAAATAACAACGATATCTAAGGCAAGGAAGCTTAGTTCAATGCATTGTTGTCGATAATGGGAGAGCATTTTTATATATGAAAACTTAATCGCCCTTCTCTTTAAATATTCTTTTCAAATTTGTTGAGTCATCTCTGAAAACACTTCCGCTATCACATCTAGGTATAAAATGGTTTCAACAAGATGAAGTCTTGTATTATGCACAGGCATGAACAAAATGAATGATATGTTTGGTGATAATCAGCTTATCCCTTTTTATGGCTTACAATATCATTGGATCTCAGCTTTTTCCACGTTTTTGTATGAGCCAGTAAAAGATTGAATTTTCATCACATGTCCGAACAGTAGGAATGCTTTGTTACAGAGATTTCAGAATGTTGTTGTGCAAATTTCAGAAATTCAAAAAATGAATGCTGAGAATTCTGCCAGATGAAGATGTTGAATCTTTTTTTGAAATTGTGCTATTCTTTAACTATTTTGAGTTTTATTTATGTGATCTCTTCATTCAAAAGTGTCCAAAGATGAATTTATACAGAGCGAGCCCCGGGTAGAATTTTAGAGGCGAAAAAGACAATTAATTTTAGAAATTGGTTTAGATCGATTCTTATAAAATTTTCTTTTAGAATATTCAAGAGGTAGGTAAAATGTTAATCTTTCAATAGATCTGTGCTGTTTACTTTTTGATTCTTTGATATGATTAATCTTAGGTGTTTTCTAATATACTAAACAACTTTTCGATTAATTTTCATCTGAAGATTTAAAATTTTATGTGTTTATCAAAAAATTTCTGATACAGAGTAATCTGCTAAGTATTTCGGTTTAATAAAAGGTATATATTTTATGTTCTGCATGCTGGGACATAGATGACGCCATTGATCAACTGTCAATATCAAAAATGAACCTCTATGTTGATATAAATCTAAAGTTTCAGTCCTACGTGTGCTGTGCTTCAGCCACAACAAGCTGTCAAAGTTGAAAAATGGAATTGAACCATGAGCGTTTTCGCGTTTCCTACAATTTTCGAAGACAATTATCAGTATGTCTCGGCGAATTGTTTTCTGTTTTCGGTATAGATTAACCACACCAGTTTCTTGTTGGTGCTGAGAATTTAACCGCAAATGAGATATGTCTAGCTATGATTCAAGTAGTTCATTCATTCATGGCTGAACGGGCCTCAGTCCCCGGCAGACCTCAAATGGTCGGAGGCTGCTAAGAATCTCCGAGTCAGCCACAAAGATTTGTACATAGAATGTAGAAACATTCAATCAAGCCGGAAAAGTCCATAACGTCATTGAGGAAATGAAGAGATTAAAAATAAACATCTTGAGTTTCAGTAAGATGAGATGGCCAAGTTCGGGGCAATCCCAAATAGGTATATATCGAGTATATCACCCGGAAACAAGTACAGATAACCACCAACACGGAGTAAATATCATAATTGAAGAAATCATTCAGAAACATGTCACCAATTTCACACCAATATCAGAAAGGGCCCTGCTTTTACAAATCAACGTAAGCCCAGTACCAATCAATATAATTCAGATATATGCTACCACAGCAGATAAAAGCAAAGAGGAAATTGGGAAATTCTACAGCGAAATATCAAACATCTACAAAACTTCCCAAACACCATCTAACAATAATAATGGGGGTCTCTAACGCGAAGATAGGCAGCGGGAGAGAGGGAGATTCTGTCGGACTCATGGATTAGGTGAAAGAAACGAACGGGGGGACAGATTAGTAATGTTTGCAGCCGAAAATAAGTTGGCAGTGCTTAATACCTTCTTTAAATTACCACCAAGAAGGTTGTACACTTGAAGATCGCCACTCTACTCGAAAGAACATATAGTTAGGAACCAGATTGACTATATACTGGTTAACAAGAGATACCAGAACTCTTTTAGATCGGTCGAAACCTATCCTGGGGCAGACATAATGTCAGACCATACTCCTGTAGTTGGTACATTAAAACTAAAATTTAAAACTGTGAAGAAAAGACAAAGGAAAACAGGTATGACATGCAGAAACTTAAAAATCCGAGTACGAAAGCAGAAGTAAGAAACTACTTAGCTGAACAAATGCAAAAAGAAAATAGCAGTCAAAAGGTGTGTTCCGAACTAGAAAGGCTAAGCAGCATAGTTAATAGTGCAAGCGACAAATATTTAAAACCAGATCAAAACATCAAAAGAAGACTCGCGACAGATACACTGCAATACATCATAATACATAGACAAATACAAAGGAAAATCAGAGAAGCCAATGAGAGAAAACTCCAAGAAGATTGCCAAGAAATAGAAGCTCTGCAGCTTAAATATGACAGTTTTAATATCCATAAAAAAGTTAAACGAACGGCTGGCATGTATAGGCCCAAATCAATATGATGGACAATCTAGGGAATATAGTCATAGATGAAGAAGACAAAATAAAGGTCTGGGGGAAATATATATCACAGAACTACTCCAGGACGTAAGACCACAGCAGCCACAGATATTGGATAGATCTGGGCCCTCCATCACCAACGAAGGAGTAAGAACAGCAGTAAGACAAACAAAAGAAGGGAAGGCTCCTGGGCCAGATAACATCAGATCTGAGTTCCTCAAACTTTTAGACGAAGCTTCAATCGCAAAAATCACAAAGCTGTTCAACCACATCCACGAAACTGGGGAAAAACCTATGGAATGGTTATTATCAGAGTTCATCATAATACCTAAGAAACCTGGTGCAAAGAAATGCGAAGACTAACGAACTATTTCTCCTATGAGCCATCTGTTAAAGCTTCTCCTAAAAATTATACACAAAAGAATATACAGGATCTGTGACAAATACATGTCGGAGACTCAGTTTGGATTTCGGGATGTAGTAGGCACCGGAGAAGACGTATTTAGTATTGAGGTGGAGTAAAACATCACGAATTTATCGAAATTTTGGGCAATTTAGGTATCGACAGAAAAGATTTGGCCATAATATCACAACTATATTGGGGACAGTCAGTGTATATAACATAGACGAAGAACAGTCAACTGCGATAAGTAATTCCCGATGCGTAAGACAACGATGCATGCTTTCCCCCCTGTTATTCAATGTGTACTCGGAACACATTTTTAGGAAAGCTCTTGAGGACGTGAACGCCGGAATAAACGTCAACGGTAATGTAATGAACAACACCCCGACGTAATTATGTTAGATAGTGTGAGTGGATTACAACAACTGATGACACGAGGGGTAGAAGTCAGCATAGAGTACGGTCTAGATATTAATATCAACAAGACAAAATACATGGTGATCAGCTAAAATCAAATCCAGCAAGAACATCTAATACTCAACCAACAACAAATCGAGAGAGTGACAAAATACACATACCTGGGCACTGTACTTAATGACCAATGGGATCATTCGCAGGAAATCCGTTGCAGGATAGAGAAGGCAAGAGCAGTGTTCTTTAAAATGAGCTCAGTGCTTAAGAGCCGATCTCTAACTTCAACCACAAAAATACGACTTCACAGGTGCTACGTTTTCTCTGTCTTACTTTACGGCGTGAAAAAACTTGCAGCCTTTGAAATGTGGCTTTATCGTAGGATTCTAAGAATTCCGTGGATAGACCATGTCTCTAACGAAAAAGGCTGCCGAAGAATGGAGAAAGACCCTGAATGAATAACCACGATAAAGACGCGCAAACTTGAATATCTGGGTCATATAATGAGAAATAAGGAAGATATGGGCTGCTGAGAAGAATACTACAAGGGAAGATCCCAGATAAACGCGGGCCTGGTAGGGGAAAAATCTCCTGGCTCAAGAACCTCAGGACATGGTTCTCAGTATCAACAACAGGACTTTTCCGTGCCGTAACAAACAAGATTGTAATCGCCAGAATAATTGCCAACATCCTGACCAAATAGGCACCATAAGAAGAAGAAGAAGAATGATTCAAGAGAAGGTGCACCAAAAACAGTGGTCACCCTAAAAAATTTGGATGTTGTACGTAAAATTATCAGGAGATTAAGTCTTCATTACGGATTTCAAAGACTACAATAAAAAAGATTTCGTACCGAGAATTGCGTCTGGAAAAATTAGTTTCCCGTTGGATACCGCATCTGTCCACAGAAGAACAGAAAGCTGCAAAGGTGAATGCACCGGTTTAACTTTGGAAAGTTTGAAAGTATTTAGAACATTGTCAGTGGTGATGAATCTGGGATTTATTCATACGAGCCAGAAAATATGCACCAAAATCCTGTAAGGGATTACCTCCTAAAAGATGGTGGAACGTTTGTTTCATAAACAGATCATATAGCAACCTCTACAAGATCAAAGAACAAAGACTGTCGATTGGTACGCAACCATTTGTTCACAGCAAGTCGTTAGTCAGTTTCGAGAAACCAAGAAAACAATCGATGATTTAACGCAGGGAACATAGAATTGTTACATTATCCTGCGTACAATCCGGACCTAAGTCCCAATGATTTCTTACTTTTCCGAAAATCAAGAACGGACTGCGTGGTCAAAGGTTTCAGTCTTCAGAAGATGCTATTCATGCCTTCCAAAAAGCCATTTTGAATGTAGCAACAAATCATTGTTATAACTGCTTCTAAAATTGGTTTGAACGAATGAAGAAATGTTTAAATATTCGGGAAAAATACTACGAAGAACAATATAGTCTTTAAAAGTTTCATTCGAGCTCTATATGCAAACTTAAAAGACATCCCTCGTATAAACGTGATAATAACGAAGTTATTGAAAGGTTTCTGGAATTTTTACCGAATTCCGGTCATATGTTTGAGATACTGAGAATCTTTAATTAAAATCTCTAGAAAATAATCGTTTGCACACAATGAACTGTGGCGGTTAATCTTATGATAATGCAATATGTTAGGTCTTCAGACAAGAATTAATCCTCTAGATCACGTTCGTTGTGCTGCTTATTCTATAAATTGAGTACACTGTGCAGGTAAATCTATTACACATCGTTGGGAGAACTTGGTGCAGCGTAGAAATTTAGAGAGATGAGAGATATTCATTAATTATATTTAAGAATTATATTTTAATGAAATGAAGTTTTTCAAAATCGATATATTAGATAAAGGAAATTTATTTTGTCAAAGAGGACGACGCATCAAATGGGCTTAAGACGACAGTAAGCGTAAACCCGCTACTGTTTGCTATAGAGATTTATTTCCATGATAGAATATTAAGCAAATGTATGTTAGACTCCTACTATCCTGGGTTTTTGTACAGCGCTGGTGAAAGTGGTCTTCTTCGAAAAGCTCTGCCTAAAATTGTTGAGGAAATATATATTAATGTTTTAAATATAAATCATTTAACATTAAAAACATATTTGATTCTGAAGGGTTGATTCTTTTTCAAAATGAATTTTTCTGTATTATTTCAAGTGGGAGTTGAATGTCGTGGCACGAGAATTTTGACTGAAAATTTGTTCCTGAAGAGTATTCTATTCGATATTTTCGAAGGTTGTTAAATGTTACATTAACATTTGAACTAACATGAAGTTCAGCAGAAGACATAGCAGCGTTCAGGAACCACGCATTACACTAAATGGCGTCCCTTGCTTGTTGTATATCACTACAACTTTTTAGGAGTAACCTTTGACTCCAAA
This sequence comes from Cryptolaemus montrouzieri, assembly GCA_013387265.2. NCBI lineage: Eukaryota > Metazoa > Arthropoda > Insecta > Coleoptera > Coccinellidae > Cryptolaemus > Cryptolaemus montrouzieri. The sequence continues at coordinate 25,045,299 of JABFTP020000144.1, read as the reverse complement.
CTCACCTGAAAACTCCACATTCAAGAGCTCAAAAAGATCTGTTTGAATAGACTAAATGTCCTGAAAACTCTATCACATCACCACTGAGGCGCTGAAGAGGAAATACTCTCAGAATATATGAAGCTATAATACTTCTCAAAATCGATTATGGAAGCTGAGTTTACTTGTCTGCTTCAAAGTCAAATTTAACTTCACTCCAACTTCGAAGACAACAAAATCTGAAATTATACGCAGCCAGAATCCCGACAAATCCCATAGCCAACTAAGTATTTTTTTCTAATATTAATTTTTATAGAATTAATATTAAGTTTTTTTCATATATTTTATAGCTGAAGTGCTAATTTTTTTTTGACTCGTTAAATTTTATCGACTTTAAGAAAATGTATTATTGTTTTGCTATTTTGTTTAGTTTTTCAACATGTGATAGTTGATAGTATAAGTTATCTAACCTAACCTTTACAGGCTGAATGCTAATACTTTTATATTGAAAGACAATAGAAAATAATTTCTGATATTCAACTTTGCCATTATGAGTGGTTGAATGTTATTTGTTCAATAATACAGCATATTCATCTATTTTATTTTCTATCATTTGCATAAGTTTCAACTGACCCCAAGTACTGTTTGAACTGACCCAGGTATGGGGACGGTTGAAACAAATTAAATTTTTTCTAATTTTTATTTTACGTATAAAATACAATATAGTGATCTCATATAGTATTGCTCATTAGTAGACAAATGGTTTTTATTCAATATATTTTGTCATCATTCACTTAAGTAATTTCGAAACTATGAACGATAAACGCAAAAAATATTTCAACCGCACCCAGTTGACCTCAACCAAAAAAATTCATAAAACTTTTAGATCTTCACAACCTTTTATCTGTGATTTGAACAATTTTTTTGAGCATTATCCTTGATGAATTGATATGATAATCGAAACTTCTGATGATATACATTGCTGCCTCGTTTCCATAAAAAAAATTTTTTACAGCAATACCTAAAGTTTAGAATAATGATCGAATTTCACGTTCAAAAATACAAACTTTTCTATTATTTTTCACATATTCCATTACTACTGATGATTAATTCAGAAGAAACATCTTTAGTAACAATACCGTTGGTGCTGTACGTTTCCGCTAGAACTATAATAGACTTATTATCACTAGGCACTTGACACATATTTGTTTCCTTCCTATTCATGTAGAAAATAGTCACTAGAATTGATGTTATTAGGTTCACTATTGCGAATACTGTTGCTGTCACTGGAAAGCCATAATTGTCCATAAGGGCGCCTCCGGCTATTGGTCCGATTACTTCTCCCATAGAGTACACGCAAGACCATAACCCTGCGATTATACTGTGAGTACCTAAGTTTTCCACAAAACCACCTTGCCTAAAAACAAAAATAACAAATTCACACTTCAGTAAAGGAAAATTCAGAAGTCCCATAGGTATTGCATACAGGGACATAGAGGACGACAGTGAACAAATGATACTATTGATATTTACTTGCTAGCGTTATAGCTACAAGGAACTGTCATACTTGACAAGTAAGAAGATCGAATAAATTAATTTTTGGGAACAAGATGTCAAAGTTAGACATTTTCTGTGTAAACATGTTGTTTCCCAAGATCTATAACAAAATTTGAGAGATGATTCCTGAAAGAACTCTAAGATAAATTAGTGAGAACAGCACGGCACCCATCTTTTTGCATTCTGAGTAATTTCATCCGTGGAGATCAAAAACTTGATCTCCTGTGTCCTGAAAACAAATTTTCAACATAGGAGAGCCTGGTGTCATCATAGATGGAATGAAATCCTTGTTGTACAGAAGGTGTCGTTCGCAACAATCGCAAAATGATTTTTAAGAAAGTTGAGTAGCTTTTGACAGATGAATGTTAAACAATCTACTTCGATGATTACTCATTGTTTTAAAACCTTAAAAAATCGAATCGAATATGTATTCCTTCGCACGAAACGCCTCCAAGGCATCCTCCTGTTCGCACAGTTTTTGCTTTGGTATTAAGAAGACTCAGAGAAACGGGGACACTTGAGCCAAAATATGTCTACAAACAAAATATGGAGAAATTCGAGCAGTTACAAGAAACGATAAACAATGCCACCGAAAGAATTTGAAATGACAGTGTTCATTATATTGTTCTTTAGTCACTTCTTCATAGATGTGAGATATGCATTCAACTTGGTGGCAGTTATTTTGAGCTACTCTTGTAGTGACTAACAATGATTTTATTCATTATTTTTTTCATTAAATTTCCACAACTTTGAAACATGTCAATTAAAAATCATTTTTCGACCTTTTGATCGATATAATTATTTATATGAATTTTATTACTACAGAATCACTCTTGAATCTTCAGTGATATTCTCCAGCAGAGCGGTTGCATGCAAAAAGCATAAAAATAGATCATATCTGCATATTTTTCGTTAACAAAGAAATGAATTTTCAATTCGAGAAATTTAAAATTTCAAACAATAATTATCTATAGCAAAACATATTCTGATATTTATCTATCAAAAGTAACTATCCATTCTTGAATATCATTTCATGTAAAAAGATTCGGACGATGCTGTTTTCACTAATTTGTTTCAGAATTTCTTCAGGAACCATCTTTCAAAGTTTGTCATAGAGCTTGGGGGACCCTGTATTTTGGCAATATTTCTAGATTTTATTTCTTTTCTGTGTATATATGCTTTCATAGACTGATTGGTTGGTATCTGAAAGTTTAGTCTTTGGTCAATCAGAAACAGCAAAGTTTGCAAATACTTAGGACACAAATTTCACAGATTCGAGTTTACTGATTCTTTAAATGAGCTAGATTAGCCAGAAGCCTTTCCAACGATAAATTGTTTCATCCTTCACTTAATTATCCAAATAAAACTAGTAATAGAAGTTGGAAGTATATGAAATTATGGTTTTTCTGCATCAGGTCAGTCTATTTAACCCACCTCGTACTGAAATAAGTTGTATGTGAGTTGACATACAGAGAGACGTTAAGATTTTAAGTGCAAAAAAAAACGAGACAGGCAAGAGAATAAAATAGTTTTAATATCAGAATATATGTCGTGGAAACAATGAGCAGTATGATCTCTATAGGTTAGGTTATGTACCCAGCCTTTCAATGCCAATATACACTCCCTACAAAAATTGTCGCATCACCCTACTTTCACGACAATACTATATAAACTTCTAGGTTGGTCATTCAAGAGTCGCTTGTTAACTTTCAGAAGTGTAAAATAAAGAGATATCTTTCAAAAGAGATGAGTTTATGATGGAAAATATCAACAATTTTCTAGTTAATAAAGACCAATCAACTAGCATCGAATGGTTACTAATCGTTTTCAAATTTGAGTGTTTCCTCTCCGGGCTCTAATTACTGTCAGTAACAAATTTTAGATGTATTCTCGAGTCACTGAGTTCCAAATTTCAGGAAGCAGATTTTCTAGTTGTTGGAATATTCTACAAGGCATCCTATGTTGCTGAATTTGCCACCCCATGTTGTCCCAAACATGTTCTATGGGATTCAAGTCGGGACTTCTGGCTGGCCATCCTTAATATATCAATTTCGTCATTCTGCAGAAATTCTGTAACTACTCTAGCTGCATGAGGCCGATCATTATCATCCATATAAATGAAGTTTTCGTCAATCAATGGGCCAAAGGGTACAACATGGGGTTCAAGGATATCTGCGATATATCTGGCAGCTGTCATTCTTTCTTTATTCACTAGGACTAACTCAGTTCGACTATGAAAAGAAATGTCTCCCCACACCATTACTGAGTTTTCGGTTTGCCGGATATTGCATTGCTGATACCGTTCCCTAGGTCCTCTGTATACAGGCATGCGTCTACCATTTAAATCTAGACAGAACCCGGGCTCGTCGAAAAAGAGAACATTCGACCATTCTGGAATACTCCAATTTACATGTTCCCTCGGAAACTGAAGTGTGATATCGTCTTCTCTGAGCCTGTTCCTAACAGTTTGCAATGAAATATGCACATTTCTGGAAAGTGCAAGTTCATTTTGTAGTATTCTAGCCGTACAGTGCCGAACTCTTAGTACAGTTAAACGAAGCCAACGATCATCAACTGGTGTTACAATTCTTACCACTTCATGATCACTCAAATAGCGCCCAGGACGTTCAGCAACCATCACACTAAATTCAAAGATTCGAAAATCAACAAGAAACAAAGAAAACTTGCATTAATTCAGCATGAAAACTGAAGAAAAATTGAATGAATACTGATAGTCAAATAAATTCATTTTTGTTTCAGACGTGTTTGAAATCATATGGAAACAAATGTTACTACATAGATAAGATTTTTTCCCCTCTTATGTCCAAAAACATATGTTGACAAAGAAACTGCGATCGAGCTGCTTAATCGATTGTGGAATTCCGAATACCAGGTGGACAATTTTTGTGGTGTGTGTAAATGTCTTGAGATTCAACACAATAAAGGAACTTCTTTGAGGTCAAGACGAGAACATTTGTAACCTAAAACAGTTGAATCAATGTATCAAAAAACTTACACTTCAACACGAGATAACATCAGAAGAAATGAACGAATTCATTCAGATAAACATTTTTGCCAGTTCACGTCTCCATTTATGCATTCTTCATGAGACAAACTTCTGCATCCTGTTGGATGTACAATTCGTATAAGGCTCTAAATAGCATAGGCATAAGCAACAATCTTCATTTTCACTATCGTATTCTTGTATTTTTGTTTCTTTTTCATGATAATTCTTTCTATTTTCCGTTTCTAGCTTTCTTTCTATTATGTATTACATTTAGTTCTCTTCAATAACTTAAAACCCGTTTTTTGACGTTTTTCAATTTCTTGTGTGCTTCTTTCTATGGCAGGTAAGTTGAAATAGCTTAATTTTACGCCTATTCTGCGTACTTTTTGGTGGCACACCCTTGGGTAAAGGTCAGATGATCTCGGGTGAATATATCTTGATTGGAGTCTTATCCTGAGCTGTGTCCAGAAGCACTGGTATCTACATCAGAATGGGACATAGAAGATACAGATTCTGCTGATTCATGATTTCTGTGAGTTGTTCTGGTATTTGCAACTGGAAGGGAAATAGGCATATTTGCATTGTTCCTGCTACTAGTAGGTTGAGACAAAAGAGAATCATCCGTTAAATCAGGAGAACTACTCCTAGGAACTGAAGTTTCACCGAAGTGGATTTCGTGAAGGTACTTGCGCTCCGATTTGAGAGCTTTGGTCTGATTTCTTCCTCTTGTTTTTCTGTTGTTTGGGATTGCATTTCGATTAAAGAATAATCAGTTACATTACTTGCTCTGTAAAAATATCTGGACTCACTGGACAGCTACTACATGTGGAAAAACCGGATGTTATATTTCTCCCCGTGATTGCAAAATGTTTTTAATATGGCTACGTGAGAGCTGCGATAGTCGAGTATCAACAATGCTTTTTATCGAATGCTACAAAAAAAATATGAATATGTTCTTCTTGCATCCAGCCCGAGATATTGCTGAACCCTACACTACCAACTGCTGCATCCTGTTTAAAGTGATTCTGAAATCACTTTCGGGGAATACGAACATGGGCGAGAAATGGTTTCCTACAGCATTTACTGATGGGGCCACTGTTACCAACGTCCCTCTCTCGGCTAACGTCATCGCACTAACTTTTTCCTGTTCTTTGCGAGCGATTACTCTGTTGGGCTTTTGAACTGTCTGTTTCGTCCATATTCCAGATATCAGAGGGTGAAAATTTATGCTTATCTAAAAGCTTTGTGTAATTTACGTATGACTTATTGAAACTAGTAGCCCCAGCAAGGCTTGTTGCTTGAGAAGTTCGTAATGATAGGGAATTCGTAGCCATACTTCTTCAGTCATCTTACTAATTTCTCAAGAAGGGAAATTTATTGTTATATTTTTTGGCTAGTTGATAAGCCAGATGAACCAGTCGCCCCACATCTCTTTTATTTAGTCCATAATTAGCAGCTACATAATTTACGAATTAATCTGCCGGAGTGTGTTTTTTTCGTAAGTATATATGAAGTTATGCACATAACCCATTGTGACAGACATTTCGCTGTCGACAATTTGCTTCAAGTCGTTTAACGAAGAACAATTCAAATTATAGGAATGTGGAGTACCCTGAATACTTTTTCCTCTTAACCCTGCAGTGGTCGCGCGCGGACCCTCGCTCCGCACCGATGCAAATTCTTGGATATCTTTGCACCCCCACCACTTGAAGCCATCCCGATTTATTTACCTTCCTAAATTCGCGTGTATTATCCTAGTACTGAGTTTGAGTTTTATAATGAAGGCGTGCCGATACAGAAATTTTTGCGGAGTGAGAGTTCGCGCGCGACTACGATTGTTACAAATATTATCAAGATAAGAGTGTTTGTTTTTATATTTTCCGGCTATTCGTGTTTGATCCTGCAATTAATTATTCTTACGAAAAGGAACATAAAAGATTGCAGCGGTTGTTAGATGAGTCCTTTTTATCCGATGACGATGAGGGAGAAACCTATTATGATTCTGAAGATGAAGAGCCCGATGAAATAGAATGTGATGCGGCGAACAGAGATAGCGAGTAAGATATTTCCGAAAATGAACTCGAAATTGAAGAAACGGAAGTAAATGAAGGTCCAAAGTTTGTAAGCAAAGTTGGCAAGACAATGTGGCTGAAACATAAACCGACACAGACTATAAGAACTCGATCGGAAAATCTTGTAACACAATTGCCTGGTACCCGAAGTACGACTAAATGTCTGAAAACGATGTACGATATATGGAATTATTTTTTTCCGGACCAACAGCTGAATATAATAGTTGTCAATACCAATGTACATATTCAACAAAATTCCATGAATTACTCCCGTGAAAGGAATTCGAAAGTGACCGACATTTCGGAAATAAAAGTACTCTTTGGATTGTTGTACTTGGCCGGAGTACTGAAGAGTAACAACCTGAATACCAACAATTTGTGGAAAACCGACTGCACTGGTGTTGAAATATTTCGACTAGCGATGTCTGAGAGGCGTTTCAAATTTCTTTTGAGACACATCCGTTTCGATGATTTGGAAACTAGACAGTTGAGATGAGCAACCGACAAACTTGCCCCAATCGGAGATGTTGTTGAGATTTTTGTTGATAAGTACAAAAATGGTTTTACTCCTCTTCATTATGTTACTGTGGATGAAAAGCTAGAGGCCTTTCGTGAACGATGTGCATTTCGCCAGTACATGCCTAACAAATACGGCATCAAAATATTCGCGCTATGTGGTTCAAGACTATATTACACGCTAAATTTGGAAGTTTATGTTGGAAAACAACCTCCAGGGCTTTATGAAGTCAGCAATTCTCCACAATTTGTAATGGAAAAAATGTGAGAACCAATAAGAGGAACTGGAAGAAACGTAACTGTAGATAAGGATTTCAAGCTCACTGTAGTCGGAACTATCACAAAAAAATTAGCGAGAGTTGCCACTTGATTTTTCTTGTCCTGTGAAAAGATCAATGAAAAGTTCAATGTTCGCTATTCACAAAAATGTGACACTCGATTCTTATATTCCAAAAAATGAATTACTCGTCTCTAGTATGCACCATGACGACCAAATTGATGACACTACTGGAAAACCAGAGATGATTATGATGTATAACACAAAAAGGGAGGAGTTGATACTGATACCAAATTCAAAAATTAAGCGTAGGGAATTTTTAAGTGATCTTGCTTTTGAGCTCATAAAACACTATGTGGAGGTTCGAAGGTTGTCAGAATGCCTACCAAGAAGTCTTACTACAATAATGAATGAAATCCTCAAAAAGAAGAATCCAACTGAAGATCACTTGGCGAAGCAGCAACGACCAGAGCCGACAGAAAACCAACGAGGACGGTGTGGGGTGTGCGATAGGGTAAAGAACAGACCCACGAGATGTTTTTGCAAGAGTTATGAAAAATTCTTGTGCCTTGAGCATGCCATTTTAGTGTGTTCGGGATGCTTCCAAAACAATCAAGAGGATGCCGATTGAGTAAGTTAATTTAATCACTTTCTTCAGCTTTTATGAAAATGAAGTTGAAGTTTTTTATATTTTTTCATGTTCCAGTCCCTTTTCATCTTGTTTATTTTTTGTTACCCAAATAAAATTAATGTTTCAAATATTTTATTCTTTCTTTCGAAACCTTTTAAATGGAGAAAAAAAAATAGAAAATCGCGGTGCGGATTTTCACTTCGCGCGCGACCTCTGCTTTTATAAAACGACCACTGCATGTTTAAAAGATACTTTTCAGTGGCTTTACCATATATTCGGATGATTATTTCTTCTCTATCCGCCTTGCGATGGTATTTGTAATTGAGGAAAAAAAGAATAATAAAAACAATTATGTGTTTTTTGGAATTTTACTTAATAATTATGATTCGTAACGCGTTTCACTACACCGTAGCTTCTTCAGACGAATGTTAAGAAGCTACGGTGTAGTGAAACGCGTTACGAATCATAATTATCAAGTAAAATGCCAAAAAAAATACATTACTTGTTTTATTATTGATGATGGAATTTTATCAAGTAAAAGCCTCCCAAATTAAAAAAAAAAACAAGGTAAGTTAGATTATCTCTCAATTCAAATTGACGGTTAGTTCCACATCGTTACTTAATTTGAGAACGAGTTGAGCAGATTAATTTTTTCTATCTGAAACAAATCTATTTAGAACTCTTATCTTGGTCTCCCCTAGCATAAAAGCTCAGAAAACAATCTAGAAATGTTGCCAAAACATGGACGGAGCTTAATATGTAACTTAAGTACCCCGGAGCTCTAAAAGTATTTATACGATTTTACTGAAAAATCAAAAAGCAACATACTAGAGTTTCAGAATATTTGACGTCATTTTCTCGTATTAATTAGCTTGATAGGTATAAATTGAAATATTTTTCTACTTACAGAGCACTATCTAGTAGACCCCGATATGTCGGCATTTGGGCCATGGCAACTGAGATACCAAGTGTTGATAGAGATACAATATTCAACCAAATTGAACTGAAAGGAGAAATAATCAAATTAAATCAATACGCCTACTAGTAATGTATCAGGGACTTTCCATCTGTTACAATCTGATGTACGGATCACATAACAGTGAATGAAATGTTATATTTGTGGTTTGTGTGATCCAGTTTTTTTTTATGCGCGCTTTCCAGAAATAGGCAAACTTGTTACACCACATGAGTTGGCGACCGGGAAAAATTGAGGTGTCTGTTTACTCGCGTGAGAGAGTTCCACAGCTCGCCGGCCGTGTAAAGGAATTCTTATAGAGAGGTTCGAGGGGTAGTTAAATGTACCGCCATATGATGAGAACTCCTTGCCAGCCTAGTGTTGCGGCAAAACATGATTTTTTCCGGGATAAGTTCTTTCAGATCCTTAGATTTGTAAAACAGAGAACGGCCAGCAACTTGTCTTCTGAGAGCCAGCGGTTGGAGATCGCGGGTGATCTCCGGGTGATCGATGAGGTGCACAGCCCGTTTTTGCACACTATCCAACATCCGCAACGAATGTTTGGGCGCAGATCCCTAATCATGGGAACAATATTCCAAAGGAGGTCGAATCTGCGCCTTAAACAGAAGCAGCAGCTGAGATGACGTGAAGTATCGCTTGGCTCTGAAAATAAAACTGAGTTTAGCTGATGCCGACTCAGGTGTTGCTGATACATGTTCATGCCAGCAAAACTTGGAGTTGACCGTTATTCCGAGAAGGTGCATTGAATGGATGCAATTTGATGGCCTTGCATCAGTAAAGAAAGTTCTCTAGCAGAGACCTTTCTAGAAAACGTAGTTGCTCGCGTCTTGCTCCCGTTGAAGCTTATCAAGTTCAGAGTTTAAGTTATTAATTTGTTGACATCTCAGATGATGAGATTCCGCAGCTGTAATCGGCCGCAGGCTACTGAAAGACGAAACCAGGACACAATCATCTACAAAACCGAAGATCTTGTTCTCTGTAGATGACAGAAGATCGTTTATCTGCAACAGAAACAAAGTTGGCGAAGGAATGGATCCCTGAAGTACTCTTGCTTGCAACAGGAAACAATCAGATGCTATATCGTCGACCACAACTTGTATCGATCTAAATTATAAATAAATGACAATTGGAAGTTTCCTAATTTGAATTCTAGAGAGTTAAAATAGTTGAGCAGTATTTCATAAACATTCAAATCTTTCGATGCTAATATTCAAATTGTATGGTCGATTTAAACTGAAAAACTCTTCTACATTAGTTACATATTTGAATTTGATGTGCTTAGTTGCTGCACTATAAAAGTAGATGATCTGGAGTGACTATTTCATCACCGGAATAACGTGGATCCTCTTCACGTCCTATTTTGTGTAGATAACAGGGAGACAGAGAATGCCCACTTCTTAGAAGACCTAAGCTTCTTATTTATTCTCGATTACAACCAATTTTTGAACCACTCTCTGGCATATAGTCTTTCCTCGATATTCTTATAAAATGAGCCTTTCGTGCGAAGCTGAATTTCGCCAGACTACATTTTCAGAATAGATTTCTAAAACATATTAAATTGATCTGATGGCACATAATTTAACTTTTTCCAACTTTACCCATGAAAAATTCATCTGGAAACCATTTTACCTAAGATTGAACATTGATAATATTATCTTTATATTGACTGTTGTGAGAAAGCTATCGAGTTTTAAATTCTTTATGGAGAGAAGAGCACTTTGACTATGAGATAGAATGACTACCTTTTTCAAGAAAAATGATTTTGAATTATTTTCGACATAGAAAAGGGCCAACGAAATTACGAAGAGTTCACCAAAGGAAATGGAGAATTTTCTCCTATTTTCTCTTAAAGTGAATCTTCTGATTTGGAGGCATCTGTGTAAATGTGGTGACAATTTGAAAAATGACGATTAATAACACGACTAGAATCACCAAACTCCTGATGTGATGGAATAACAATATTGAAGTTTGTATAAAGGAGATATGGAATTGAAAAGATCGGGAGTATCTTCTCGATGATGAGCTGTTCCATATAAGACGAGCTGGAAGATTCCGACGATAATACAATGGAAATTCTCCCGTTCCAGATAGTACAACATTATTCGGAGAAAACCTCTACAAATTTTGAGAGCTCTCCTGCAGAGGACATATAATGCCATAAAGAGATTCTTCGACGCAACACGATGAAATATGCTACCGTAATCTAAATTCAACCGTACATAACTGAGATAGACTAAGAGAATTTGGATGCATGACTCAAACTCATGTCAAATAATTCTTCTTCTCTGCTTAAATATCAGACAGTTTGGACATGCGTCAAGCCACAGTTGACAATTCTCGCGCGGGAGCGGAGCCGCTGGCTTGGGCTAGTCTTGTATACATTGTGAACAAATCCAGTTAGAGTGAGTATTAGTGTAAATAGAATCGAGTTTTAATCGAATTTAGATAGTTATTTCTCCCCTTTTTTTACTGCCTCAATTTCTGCGAGTTTGAAAAAGTGCGGGTATTCTGGACCTTCTAAACTGCGCAGTTGAACAAGTTTAATTGTCGATACGAGGTCAATATATAGTATGTTCCAACGAAAATTAGCTGAGACACATCAATTTTCGATTGGAAGAGGACCAATTTCTGAGTTGGTTCGAAACATGCAAAATTATCCCTCTCAACAGCATAATTGATCCTAGGAAAAGTGGATCGAGTGGTTATCTTCAGAAAGGTCTTTTAATTCTCTATTCAATAAAAATATTTTTATGAATAGTTAAAATCGTACAGACAGTTCAACAAAAGTTTGCATTTAAACAAAAATGACAAAAATCAAATTAAATGCTCAAAAATGAACTTCTACAACTTCCATACGATGATACAAACGATTCCCAAATTCTCTTCCAACATTTGAAACAACTTCTAGTGTCAGAAATCTGCATTCCTGCATTCGGCAACGATTCTGCTCCACAGTTCTTCCAAGATTACACATTGTGTAGCATAAACTCTCTATTAAAGATGACCCCTTAGGAAGAAATGTGAAGGACTCGAATTTGGAGACCTGGCTAGCCATTCAACTGTTTCTCTTCTGTCGATCCAACGACCTGGGTAATTCGCACGAACATCGAAATATGTAGTAGCACCATCTTGCTGAAAATAATTCTGCTCTATGAAAGAGTTTCATCATTTTCCAATATTTTTTTGAGCCTGGGATTCATTAATTATTTTAAAACCTACAGATAAGCGTCTCCATTGAGATTATATTCGATGAACAAAGGTCCTACAATACAGTTTTTCATTAATTCAAGCACATTCAATTTCCGAGTCGTTTGTGTGTATGCCTGTGTAAATCAATGAGGATTCTGAGTACCCTAATCTCAACAATTATGCATATTCACTTCACCATTGAGAGAAAAGGTACTACAGAAAAACAGGAATTATACAGAATAAGTATGTGGATTATTGTTAATATTTTCACTTAAATTTCAACAAAATTGTAATCAGCGATCAGGATTGTGTTCGTTTATTTCATGAACTAACTTCACTTCATAAGGGTGCAATTGGTGATGTTTCACGATCCTGTAGTTAGTTGAGCTGATACACTAAACACATTTCTGATGGAAGTAGTGTTTTCCGTTTGTAGATGGCCCAAAGCTGCCTCTTCAGTTGCTTTGTTCGTATAGGCGTTTCTGTGTGTTTCTGGATAGTTCACAACGATATTATTTTTATAATAAAATGAAACAATTTCGACCAGCTCATCAGTTGAGTAAATCAACTGTGATTAAAAGTATTGCCAAACTGAAAGACAAAAATGAGGACAACAATCGTCATTTGAGAATGAGAATTAGAATTGTATCATTGAATGGATGTCGGATGAGGACATTTTGAGAACATTATTTGATTTTTAGCATTCTCAAATTTTCGTTGGAAAACTAAGTTTTGTTGTGTTCAGACAGTTTGTATGATATTAAACGTTCATATAAAAGTTTTGTAAAGAGAATCAAAATATCTCTCGAAAGATATGTCGCTCAATACACTTTCCCAATTATGAATATCAACTTAGGAACTGCTGAGAGTAGGGGCTTATTTTACATCCCAGAAATTAGTCCCTTCCAGTCAAAAATGGACATGTAGAGGGATGGTAAATTTTCATCAGAATACAATCTTTCGTTGTGTTCCTATTAAATATTCATAAATGTACTATTTTTGAAGAGAGAATTAAAAGACCTTCCCTAAAATATGCCACTCGATCCATTTTCCTTATAATGAATTTTGACTTGAGTGTTACTGAGGGTACGGAGTTTTACATGATCTGAACCAACTTAGAAATTCGTCCCCCTTCAATCAGAAATTGACGTACCTCAGCTTTTTCCGCCGAAATCAGTCCACCTTGAGATAGAGAGGGTAGCAAATTTTCGTTGGCATACACTGTATAATATAAGAAACACAATAAATCATATAATTTATATGAGGTTAGTTTAGACGAAGGTTAGGTTAGATTAGATACAGAGAGTAGCAAATTTTCGTTGGAACACACTATAATATGAGAAACATAATAGATCATATAATTTATATTAGGGTTTTTCCTTGTTCAGTTGACAATAGAATTGCGCCTATACCAACGCAAAACACTATTTCACTACCCGAAAAGATGATGGCAATTACTTTCGAGATTCCCATGAAATTCGTCTAGCCGATAGCTGGGAAAAGGGTAAAACAGTAACAGAAAAATAATATTCAATATCATTCCGAAAAGTCTAGAGAATAAATGGCGAACAAAGTGTTATTTCACCAACACAAGATACGATTTTCCCTGAAGAAGTGTTTATCCATCAGACAAATTAAATAGGCTCCATGACCATTCTTAAGATAATCAAATTTAATTACAGCAACGAATAGCTATCTACTCACCTTTCTAAGAAATGGAAGGCCGGCGAAGGACCTAGAAACATCAATGAGATAAAATTACACATTAGTCCCACAGGCATAATCCACCAATAAACGTCCAATTTATCGGATAACCAACCCCATCCCGGACTGAAAATGGCATACATGGCAGAGAGGAGAAGGAATATAAGTCCTATTTTCCCTGGAGTCAAATTAAACTGAAAAATTTTTTCGATCAGATGATATTTTTGTTCCAAATGTTTCGAAAACTTACCTGTCTCAAATGAGGTTCCAGGGTGGGATCCAAAAAACCCCATGTGGCGGCTACCACTACCAAAATGACACAAGTCACTAATACTGAAGGTAAGCTCAACAGTTTCGTGAAAGATCCAGCCTTTCTCTCTACAGTATATTCTGAAAATAAGATGGAGTTGTTAGAATTAACCACTATCTGTTCGTTACTTCAAACTATATGCAGATATTAAGACTCGTCGACTAGGAAAGTTCAATGCAGCTTCTGACCACGTCCAATTAAGATTACTCTTTCGAATAGTCACGAGGTCCGTGACTTATTGAAGGTATCGAAGATGCTCAAGGATTGGCCTCTGTATTCTGTTTCACTTTCTTCTTATAAAACACCAAGACAACAAAAGTTCTTCAATAATGTTAAATTGGAGTTGAACAGGCAAAAGGCAGAGGGAAAGAATGTTGGTATTAAACATATTCGCGGTATTCTTACAATCGTGAATTTAAACTGAGTGTGCCCTATTACGGCATTGAAGCATTATCGTGTATTTACCAGAATGAGCGAGGACTCAATTCCAAAACTCTCGAATTTTTGACCGCGATGTCTGCGTCTAACTACGATTTTATATGTATCAGTGAAACTTGGCTGCAGAATGATGTCTCCAACTCTGAACTTTTTCCGGACCATTATGTTGTATACAGGACTGACAGAAATCTGACAGCCACCAATCGTACGAGAGGGGGTGGAGTATTAGTGGCAATCAAAGAAAGGTTTCCAATGGAATTCGTCGATTTATCGATTTTACATGATCCTCTACGTACCTCCTACAACAGAAGCTGATACTTATGAACTGTTTTTCGATACGCTTTCTACCATAGATATGATCTTAGACCGACAACTGCTGATTGTAGGTGATTTCAATGGGTCGTCGTATGTTGAAAACTTGTGCGATACTAGGTGTATATCATTGAAAATTTTTGCAGAAACATGATAATAACAAAATCCTAGATCTCATTTTCTTCAATAATGAGTGCCGAATTTTTTGACCCGAAATAAACGCTTCGCGTTGCGTTGCGGTGGATTATCAATCTGGTGACTGCTTGAAGTTTTCCTGTTTATCTACTCTTTGTTATCACGGTTTCCTGGTGGCAATGGTAGCGCTCCAACGAATTGAGATGAGTAGGTGGCAGTGGAGCCTGATGTTATGAATAGCTTTGCAATGCTGACGAGATCAAATGAGACCGAAATTGCAGTCTATTGCTCCTATTCATGACATCTGGCCGTGCTGTACCACTTCTGTGTGGCCCCGGTTGTCGGTGATTATGAAGGGAGGATCGGAAAAGCAGCTCCTTCAAGGAGGGATACTTAACATTCTACGGAAGGTTGAAAATTGTTCCTTGAATGGAAATTCTTCAATGAGTCTAACATGTATTCTCTTATACAACGGAAATAAACTAGAGTCGTTGCCGAGTGCACATATTACTGAAGAAAAAGAAGAATGTACATCTATTGCTTTGGTTATGGACCAAATTAAGTATTTAGAAAACAACTGCGTCACATGTGTCGATTTAGAAATGGTCAACTTTCTCTTACGCCAAAAAAGTGATTACACAAAGTTCCATTTTCTCTGCTTGTGGGATACAACTAAAAAGGATTGGCTTACTCGGGAAGCGTTTATTTCAGGACAAAAACGTGATAAATCCACCTTCAGCGTCAAGAAATATTGCCTCTGTTGCATCTGAAACAATAGCTCTTTGCAAAAATGGAAATTGTTTCTTTTTCTAGTCCCAGAATTTTCCAAAACTGAGTGCAGAAAAAATGAAAGCAGGCATCTTTGATGGGCAGATTAGATCATTAATAAAATAAACAAGTTTTATGGGAACGATGATAGAAATTGAAAAAAATATCGATTGAGTTCATTTGGATCCTCCAGAACTTCTTGGGATATAAGAAAGGTTCTGACTATTCTCAACACGTTGAACTTCTAATGACTCACTTTCAAATGCTTGGATGTAGTATGAGCATCAAGTTACACTTTCTTCACAACCACCTAGATATTTTTCTGCTAATCTTGTGGATCAAGGGAGAATCAGGCCGACCGATTCCATCTGGACCTTCAGAACCTATGGGAGAACGCCATCAAGGCTACTGGAATGCACTCAAGATGTTATAGCATTCAGAACAGCTCACAGAGTACAACATCGGCAAGAAAATCTTAGAAAAGAAAGTTTTTTCAATTTGAGAATTCAATAGAATAAGATAAATTTATTTAAGTCTTTTTTTAAAGTTTTATTTAACTGTAAATTGGGCCATGTTTATTTTCTAAACTAGAGCTGATACAGAAGTTTTAATTGCGGATTTGAAATCGTCATTAAAAATCAGGCTAATATGATATGTCAAAACTCAATCATCACAGTTGCTGTTGTGCAGTGCTATCAGAGCGGAGGTAGTATCAACAAGCAGATAAAAAACTCAATACGGTGTATTGTACAAAAGTATCTGTGTACCTGTGTACCTGGCTTCTTCCTCAGGTAATTTAATTTCTAGATAATGGAACTGACACAATGCTTTCTAGTCATTGTCCATCTACAAGAAATTCGGTACGTCCCGACGAGTTCCGGTCATTGATCAAGAACGTAAATTATTACTCTCATTCATCAAACGGTACGCTAGAGCTTCCTTCGCCTTGTTCGTAGAGTATTCCACATGGAGATACTGTTCTATCCTTCGGTCTTGCGCTACTTCCAGGTATTTGGCCCTATTAACACATGCTAATGTAGCACGTTCATCGTGGTCTGCTCATCGAAGCTTCGTGTTCGTCCAGATAGATATAGTGCCGAGCTCTCATCATATGTGTCCGTGATGAACCACTTGAAGAACCAGTTTTCCTGTGCATCTTGTACTCCTCAGGTTATCAGGGGAGGCGATCGATCTTGTTTGTTTGCCATGTCAATTATATAGAGAGCACTTGTCGGGTGTTTTATAGATATCTAAGACGTTACCACAAACGTGGGGTATTCCGGCTTCCATCCTTCTGATAAAGAAACGGTTTGAGTATATACGGATCGAGGAATTTCTTTGTCATCTGTAAGAATATTTACTTAAATAACTGCTTCATCTTACGAGCTTAGCTTAAGAATATGAAGTTTATACGAGGGTGGTCTGAAACGTTTCCGACCGAATATTTCTTTTTATTTTTCAACATAGTCTGCTTGTTTCAATTTCTGTAACCCGTCTAAATAGTACTCGGCGTTTTTCACGGCAAAATAGTAGTTCACGACGGTGATTGCCTCTTCATTTGATGAAAATCTCAGTCCTCCGAGCGGAGATTTCAGTCGAGGAAACAAAAAGTCGCTTGGGGCTAGGTCTGGTGAGTAAGAAGGTCGAGCAGTTCAGACCGTAATTCGTGGATGGATTTTCAACCAATCGTTGTAGGTGGCAGTGTAGCCTGATGTTGTGAATGGGTATGCAATGCTGACTAAGGCAAATGAGACTGAAACTGCAGTCCATTGCTCCTATTCATGATATCTGACCGTGCTGTACCACTGCTGTGTGGCCCCGATTGACGGTGATTATGAAGGGTGGATCGGAAACCAGCTCCTTCTAGGAGAGATAACCAACATTCTACGGAAGGTTGAATATTGTTCCTTGAATAAAAATTCTCCAAGTGTTTACACTTTGCGATAATCTCGCAAATAGTAATTTTTAGAGATTTCATTTCAGACTCCATTTAGACGAATCTATAAATAAACACCATTCAGTACAAACGTTATTTCGTTATTTCATTACAGTCATCGAACCAGGTACATACATTTCGTCAATGTCTAGAAACCTCTAAAATATTATACCAGAGCCTTATTCGACCTATCTTGGAGTTCGCTGGTCCTGTTTGGTGCCCCGTCCAACAAAGAGACATCCTTCTTCTGAAAAATATACAAAGGAGGGCAACTAGAATGAGTTATGGTAGAGCTCGCCCCAATTATGAGCAACGTCTCGTTTGCCAGAAACTAACAACTTTCAAAACCAGAACACTCAGAGGCGATTTGATTATCCTCTTCAGAGCAGTTCACGGGCTTTTTAATTTCGATTCAAATTTTTTATTTGAACTTTCCAAGAACACTCAACTGAGAGTTGAATAATAATAATAATAATAATCTTCACAAATTACAAAATCATCTTATTCATCAAAATATTTTAGGAAATTCTTTTTTCTGGTGCGGTAACAGGAAACTTTAGTTCTGTTTGTTACTAAGTTTCTCTCTTTTAGCCTAGAAGCCAGGATTTCTGAGGCAGACTTTGACAGTTCCAGATCTCCAGGTACAGTGGAAGTGCCGATTGTATGGAGGGATATCTTCATTTGAAATAGCAATATTTCCAGATCATAGCAGTTCCGTACCGCAAAGTTTTTCTTTCTTATGTATCGATAAAAGTAGAAACTTAACGCACATTTTACAACCCTTTTGAGGAGCCCATGGCTTATTACGCATTTCCAGCGGATGCCTAAAGTAATTTCGAAAGCTTCACTTACGAACATTTAAACGGTATTCTTTATATACTCTTCGCAAATGATTCGAATCATCCACACAAACTCATCTCGACGATGCCATATCAAATTATAGCAAATTAAATCAATATTCTTTTAATTAACAGCAAATTATTAGAGTAAGTGAGTGTTGTTGAATAAAAGCTATAACCCGTAAACAAGAACTGTTAGAAAACAAATGAGAGTATATTTAAAATCAGCGACGTGAACATCAAGTGACATAAGTCATTCATCGGACAAAAAGAGCAATTCTGTTGTCCAGTGTAATAGTTGCCTTGACTCTTACAAATCATCAAGGTGTCCTTGTACCACAGTTGTCTTACTTGATATTTCAGTTTGGCTTTTTGCTTTCGCCAGTCTAAAACGATTGAAGGGCTCTTTTTTCATCTTCAAATCAACAACAGAAAATTTTGAGGACAAACAGAAAAATCCAGCATTCAAATCCCAAGATTTCCGAGACGGGTTATAAACAATACAGTTCCAATATTTTCAGTGAAAACTAAATAGAAATAACAAATCATTTTTAATTACTACACAATATATTCATGAGCTGACTTAAGTATAATAAAACGAATCTAAATTATCTACACGCTATTGAAACAACAAATTATAATAGAATTATTCAATCTGGAGTTATGGAAATGGAACGCTAGCTTCTCATTGAATAATTTATTTCCTTGTTTACATTGTTCGATCATATGAAGGAAATATAGATCATCGTTATGACAATATCACATTATCGCAGCTCGAGAATATTTATGCGAATGAATCTTCTCGAAAATACATTAACCTGAATCCGTAAGATTGTATCATTCCCAAAGAACGGCGATTTGATAAACGATAAGTAGACAAGAATCGATAGTAAAACTTCAAAAATGTCTCTCGGTTAGGCACATTTTATGACACGAAGGCGAAGAAAGATATGTCTCATCTTTGAAATACACTTATATAAACAGTAGCCTATCGAGAAGCTCTAACTGAGTACAACAAAGAACTCAAGAAATCCAAATGGCAATCATGGAAATCATATTGCGAGGGGATCAATGATCTTGCGCCAGCTGCACGAATTCAAAACATTCTAGCCGAAGACCATTCGAATGCACTTGGTCTCATTAAGGAGCCTGGAGGAGAGTACTCTAAAGACTTCGGCGGAAGCTTGAGGTTACTTTTAAATACCGACTTCCCGGACTCGAAAATACTCCCCATCAACAACAACCAACAACAGGAGCTAGAACTGTATAGCTCCAGTAGGGAAAGCAGAAATCTAGCGGGCCGAATCTTTACCCTAGATAGTGTGAAGTGGGCCACCAAAAGCTTCAAACCCTACAAATCACCAGGGGCGGACGGTATCTATCCGGTCATGTTGCAAAGAGGCAACACATATACAGCCCCGTGTCTGAGAGCTATATACAACCTCAGCTACTCACTGGGCTACATACCCCAGTCATGGAGGAATGTCAACGTATTATTTATACCGAAAATGGGCAAGAGGTATCCAGATCAGCCTAAATCATATCGCCCGATAAGCTTAACCTCCTTTCTTCTAAAATCAATGGAGAAAATTCTCGACAACCATATGAGAAGTTTCATAAAACTTCATAAAAAACAATTTGCCAACCAACCGGGCAAGTCCACAATTGATGCCCTACACGATCTAGTCAAAGAAGTGGAAGGAGCACTACAGGCTAAAGAAATAGCCTTAGTTCTATTTGGTGACATTGAAGGAGCCTTTGATAATACCTCCTATACAACCATTAGCAATGGTGCAAACAATAAGGGTGTCAAAACACCCACCATCAAATGGATTAAAGAAATGCTCAAAGGCCGGATCATAACGGCCACTTTTGGAGACACCGAAATATCGGTTTCACATAGTGAAACAAAAGAAGTTCATCATGCTCTCATCCACTGCGGCACTAACCATTATAAAAAGTATAGAACTTGTGGAGGAAGTCTAAAGTAGAATGTGCTTCTATAGATCACTGAGTAGCACTGACAGAATAATTAATTTCTGTACTTCAGTTTCAGGTTGTGAATATAAAATATTGTCCTTAGAACTTTAACCTTTCAACTAGAAAATAACATGCGAGATTGAATTTTCTATCTTCACAAAATGTGCTACGTCACGAACAAGGAGGATTGCATTTGAACAGAGTAAAAGAAAAAGAAGGAATAAAACATTTCTTGGTTAGATTTTTGTGAAAATTCATTTTAATTCATTGAAATCTGTATATATTCTCATGCCAAATAATACTTGAAATAGATATAGAAAAAAAAATATGTTTGACATATGTTATGAATTTTCATATTTTCAAAAACTGAAGGAAATTAAAATATTAGAATATCATTTATACCTAAGAAACAGATGAGAGACATGTGGACAAACGGAAATCTAATTCAGGGGTCTCCAAGCTAGTGACATCCGACCCACGACAGCTTAAGAGTAGTCTCATCAATCTGGCTCACGATAGCCAATGTTTTACTGTTGTTACTGTTTCTGTGATAAGTTAAATGGAAGACAATTAAAACACAGAATGATAATCATTTACGTGCAAGGTAAAACTTCACGACAGAAATTATCACGCAAAAACAAGTATCTCAGCTTAAGCATATTCTAACAAATAATTAATATGAAATCAATCACACTAATAAAAGGAACACTAATGAGATTTATGTAATTGTGATTTTACAGCGACAATTGTTTGTAGTTGTTGATTAATTTTATTTGTACCAATTATTAGAAGAGACTTAAGGTGCTCATCAGTTAATTTAAATCTGTAAAAGTTCTTGTACTTTATCTTGGAAAACGTTTTCTCACACAAGTAGGAAGTACCAAATTTAGAAAACAACCCACGAGCAAAGTAATGCAAATTATCAAATTGTACCAGTGGAAGACTCTCGTAAAATTCCAATTATGATGAAATTTTATGTTTGTTCTTAAACATGTCATTGCATTGTGAATCAATAACTTCCATTTGGACTTCCGGAGCCAGGATCCCAACGTCAGAATCAAAAGAATTTCGAAAAAGCCTAATTTCATCCGCAATCACATCAAAGTCTGAGAAACGAGAATCGAAATTTATCTTTAAAGCACTCAAGTTTCGACTGCAAAATCGAGAGAAAATTCAGTCTCTGTAGTGTGGCTAAATATTTCACATGTTTTGAAATGTGTGAAACATTTTTCACGTAATTGCGATTGAAATAATATTATTTTCTACCTGAACGTTTTGATATTGGTGTATAAATCAGGGAGATGCTGATTTGCTCCTTGCAATCTCAAATTTAGTTCGCTCATGATTTGTTAAATCAACATAGAATGCTTATTTCCACAGCTATTCACTGTTTCCTAAATCGGAACAAGGGCGATGCTTCTCATTCAAAAAAAATTCGATCTCTGCTCGAAGTTCAAAAACGCTTAGGGGCTTTTCCGCAACTCTGCCAGCGTACAGCAGTATGATACGGCAAGTCATTTTCTCCAATCTCTTCAATAAACTCGCGGAATTGTCGGTGATTCAGTCCTGTGGATCTGATTAAGTTAACAACTGATGTGACTGGTTTCAGAATTTCAGACAAATCCAAACATTTTCCGCACAAGGACTGTTGATGAATGATACAATGTAAGACTAATGGTTTTGAACCACCATCATTTTCTACAGCCTTTGACACAAGTGCGACCACTCCTTTATTTTTTCCACCAATATTTTTGCCTCTATCAGTGGTGATACATTTTAAGTTTGTCCATCGAAGGTTCTTTTTATTAATGACATCTTCAACTCCCTTGGAAATATCTGCGCCAGTTGTCGTGCCATGAATACTATCAATAACAAGCAGCTCTTCATACACGTCATAGTTTTTATATACTCCACGAATAAAAATCAACACTTGAGCAGTATCTGACACATCCGTTGACTCATCCAAGGCTATAGAAAATCAGAGATGTCCATTTAGTCAGATTGTTGAGATGATATATTTTCTGCGACGTCTTGCACCCTCTGAGTCACGGCGACAAACTGACACCTTTCAATAACTTCACCTTTTCGGGGCATATTTCTTCCGCTAGTGCAATCAAGCAGTCTTTTATCATTTCTCCATCGGTGAATGGTTTTCTACGTTTTGCAATTTCAAGAGCCACACGAAAGCTGGCGCGAGTTGCAGACTCTTGCTCAGCATTTGGTTTGGTAAACAAAGATTGCAGCTATTTCAGTGCGCGCTTCAAAGCTTCAAATTTTTCCGTTCGCAAACTTCCTATATATTAAGAGTAATTTTGAAGATATTTCGATTCATAGTGACGTTCAATGTTATATTCTTTGAGAACAGCTATGGTTTCATTATTTATTTTATTTATTTATTATTGCACTCAATCACAAAATACTGATAGTTCCATTTATCTTGGAACGTTCTGCATTCACTGTCTATTTTTCGTTTCTTTTCCATATTGATAAATCAAATATAAAACAAGTCTAATCAAAATACTCTTACTTCTACACGGGTGTTACTTTATTTCACGAAAGGCAGTTTCGCTTCCTTCGCCTATCCCACTCAAACTGATTCGCAATGGCGCTGCTTTTATACCTATGCAATTACTACCATCTAGAAGTGATCGAAAAAACTAGTCAGAACCAGAACTTTCTCGAACCAATGCGGAAATTCTCCAACATGCCACCTATTAGTAGTTAGTGGATAGCCTAAATAGATGGTACCTGCATCACAGACCTGCATAGTAATACTACTCGCCACTAGATGTCCTGACTTGTCACAATATACTGAATACACAATCAATTGTAATTGAAATGCAAAACGCCTGTTTGGTTGGGTGGACAGAAAAATTAAAATTGTTTTGGCCCTTGGAACGTACCGAAAAAAATATTATGCCCCTAAGGCTTCAAAGTCTGGAGACCCCTGGGCTAGATAGACAATTACTGAATTGTTAGATTGTTTTTATAAGCTGATGAAATTTCTATGAATTCTAAAAGATCTAATGCCTTGCTCTTGTTACCTTAATATTAGATTTGGGTTCTTGTGAAATCAAAGAAATTAGTTTTGTTTAAACAATATGCTGAAAAGCCTATTAAAATATAATAAATCAAGGCAATAATTGAAATATAATTTAAAACACACCGCTTCTTTGACTTTTATATTGTTTGTTACTGACCAAAAGTGATCTAGATTTTTTATTCGTACATACTGTGTTGATTTTATTCTGTTTCAATATATGGCAATAGACAACATAATTTAGTACTTACTTGTGGGGCGTAATTAATGCTATTATATTTTATTATTTGGGTGGGGTAAATCAAAGATAATATTAATTTGTGGTGTGTTGTACCCCATCGTTCAGTTTCACCAAACAGTAAAATTTCACAGCATTAATTATGTTCCACAAATAAGAACTAAATTATGCTATAAATTTAAACAATAAAATCAACGCAATATGTACGATAAGAAAATCTATGTTCACAGAATAGATTTATTAGAATTCGTAGAAATTTCACCAGCTCAAAAATATAATCTACCCACAACAAACTTCCAGCTTGATTTCTGTTTTCCCCTACTTCTCTCACCCGTTTCTTCGGTATAAAATAATATTTTAATTTCCTCACAATTTTTGAAAATGGGATGAAACTCGAAACATATGTCGAACATATTTTTATTTATTATATTGCTTCAAACTTAGGCCTAGTATTGTCTTAAGTTGCTCAATTATTTACCATTTGAAATAAACAATATTTTCATTATTTTCATCAACAAGCCTGAGCCCTTTTTATTTTTAAATACCATGTTATGGAAATCATACATATAAATGATATTATTGATGTTTTCTTTCCACTACTTCTTGTTAATTAAAATGTAGCACTCAATTGACCCCACGAACAAAATAACAGTTTTATAATAATTTCCTGGTATTTCACTGTGCTGAATTAGGAAAGTGGGTGTATAATTGCAAAAACACTTATTTACAAGTACAAGTTCACTTTAATCAATTATCATAGGTGAATAGAAATATCGCGAGCTCACGTCAATATCGAACTTATTAAGATTTTGTTGTTCCCATAAATTTGAAGGTCTCTTGACAAATTCACACATTGTAAGAAACTGAGGGCCATTGAAAATTATGAATCACCCTGACGAATATAATGCAATTGTTTTTATTTTTTGGATGACCCATATTCAATTGTTGACCTTCTTGCATTTGTAGCTATCAACAATCGAAAACCATGGAAATTCAAGAGCCATTGCACTTCATATCTCGAAGGCCTTCGATAGGAGTTGGGCGCAGTTTTGATGACTGAATTATTTCTCAATGGATCGAGTCTCCGAAATGCATCTTATACTACAGTGTTGACATCGTTAAATTGCTTGAAGCGAATCTACAAATAACTTGGAGTGGACTGATTGGACCCCAAAGTATTCGCGACAAGACTCTTTCAAGATTATGTATGTCCATTTAACAGAAAATGAAATTCACCATAAATTTAGCGATAGTCGACTCTTCTTCTTCTTCTTCACGTAGGCCTCCTCTCTTCCCCTCCACGCGGAGCGGTCTTGGATGAGCTGCATCCACTCTCTCCCCACGATCCTCCGAATGTCATCTCGAGATCTTGTCTGGGGCCTTCCCACGCCACACTACGTCGTACGGGGTCGCTAAACCAGCAGCCGCTTGGTCCATCTGTCGTCGATGCTACGCGCCATGTGTCCCGCCCATCGCCATTTCAGCCCGACAGCAGTCACTACGTCCTCAACCTCAGTATTTTGTCGTAAGACGTCATTTCTGACTCGATAATGGATGCTTATGCCCAGCATGCAGCGCTCCATTGCCCTCTGTGTCATTCTCAGCTTCTCCTCACCTCCTCTTGTCAGTGTAATGGTCTCTATACCATATGTCATAACTGGTATGACACACGCATTATAGGCCTTTCTTTTGAGATTTATTGGTAACTTCCTATCTCTGAGAATATGTTTTAGGTTGCTGAATGCTACCCAGGCAAGTCCTACTCTTCTGTTTAGATCTGCCGTTTCATTGTCACTGCCAAGCTGGATTTTGTGACCAAGGTAGACAAAGTCTTTTACGTTCCCAATGGCTGAATTTTCCACCACAATTATATTTGGCGAACCGGTCATGACTTTTGTTTTACTTAGGTTCATCTTAAGGCCGACTTTCTTGGATGCATCATTTAGTTGTTGGAGCATGGTTTCCAGTTCTTCGGGGTCTGTGTGGATCAACACAATATCGTCAGCAAAACGCAGATGGTTTAAGTAATATCCATCTATGTTGATTCCCCTTTCCTCTATGTCAATTCCTCTTTCCTCCCAGTTCAGCTCCTTCATGGCGTACTCGAGTGCAAGGGAAAAACAGCTGTGGGAATATGGTATCACCCTGCCTCAACCCTTTCATTATAGGGATTTTTTCCGTCTTCCAGTCTTCCAGTCTTCAGTAAGAGTGATTTGCAGGCTGGCATTGTTGTACATCTCTAATTAAATTTGTATTCCTTGAGTCTATTCGCGCTTGGTTCATACCTTCCAGCACTGCCCAAACCTCGATATTGTCAAAAAGCTTTTTCATAGTTCATATCCGACTTTACTGGTCAAATACAAGGCGGATCGAGGCTGAGCTCCGTGAGTCGACCATCTTGGGGACAGCTAGCAGAGGATGTCATTAGGGGAGAGTAATATATTTTCTCTTCTGGAACCTTATGCTGGATGGGCTCCTGACGCGCCTTGCCAATGCTGTGCTCATTGCGGTGGTATATTCCGACTATCTTGTACTCCTTGTTTGTGGAGAAAACTTCAGAACCATATACGAAATTGCACCGAATATTCTGCGAATCTGAATTCAACTAAACAAACAAAACAGATATGATCATATTCACTCGTAGAAGGAAATTACCGTCTTTCCTGGCACCAATTCCCTTTAACGAGGAACTAACACTAAAAAAAAAGTGAAATATTTAGGTGTGATGCTCGACGCCAAACTAAATTGGGACAACCACGTCGGAAAACTAGCGTTGAGAGCACAGAACACACTCTGGACTTGGTGCAATTTATTTCATCTCAGAAGGGGACTCAAACCAAACATAATATATTGGTTATACTCGTCAGTGACTAGACCGCCGTTCCTGACCTATGCGGCCATCGTATAGTCGACTGCATTGAACAAGGAGACCAAAATGAAACAGAATAGGCAATATTCAAAAGCAAGCGTGCCCAGCAGTCACGAGGGCCTTGGGAACGACACCTACGGCCTCCATGGAATGTCTGCTGGGCTTGCCCCGTCTAAAAATAATGGTTAAGGAGACGGCCTGGAGAACTTCCTTAAGGCAGTGGCAAGGAGGCATGTGGGGAAACAGAAATCTGATTTCTGGACAGTCAACAACCCTCAATAATATTAGAGACCTAGAACATGTGAAATATTCAACGGATTTCCAATTTCTCTTGTACTCACATGAGGATTCTAATCAATACAATTCAAAACTGCTTCCTCACTATAGTTTGAGTTGCACCTTTTAAATGATTATTTGCAGTGAAAGTACCAGTTTCCCTCAAAGTTCTGTGGATATTTGAAAATGTTCACCTATCTGGTGTTACACGATTTGGAAAGCGCACCTGATATAATTGCCTAGCTTCTGTTGTGTTTCCATCAGCCAAACCATACATGTAAAGGATATCAGCCAATTCGGCGTTAGTAAAATGAGCCATTTTTTTCTTACAGCAACAACTTCAAAAGTCTTGAAACTAATCGTTAATTTGATAAACAATTCGACCAGGAAAGGTTCAACTTTAGCAACTTGTCAAAAATAAATAAATAAATGAAGAAAACCAAAGCCTGCTAGTCATTTTTTTAATTAGAAGTGCTTTCAATTCAGCGAATGCATACAATCCTTTAATAATTTTTAGCTCGAGAACGGTTGGAGATACGCAATAATTACAAGTGTCAAAAAAGTTTCTAAATTGAACAAAGATGACGAAAATTGATTGTACGCTGATCAGTGGCGTACTGTAAAAAACTTTGAATGGGCAAAAGAAGACATGGCTCCGGAAAAGAAAACACCTTGTACGTTCTAGTTAAAATTTAGGACGTGTAATGATGGAGGCTGTGAAAGATAGCTTGCATTCCAAATTTGGGCTGAATATCTCAAAAAAACTGCAGGAGTTTTGAAGAAAAAATCAATTTTTTCCGGAAATTTCAACACCCTGTAACTCCGTAACAAAGCTTTTGCGGACCTATGTTTATATAAACTTTTTTTCTTAAAATTGTACATAGATTTACCTCCTCAAGTTGTGACATACTATTATGTAACGACCTGTATAATAGAAAACAACATGTAATCATATCAAATCATACTAAAGCACAGAAGTGCAAAGAAAGCCTATAGTTAGATTTACCCTCTCAAGTTGTGACATAGTATTATGTAACACCCTGTATGTTATAAAAGAGTTGAAACAAAACCTCAGATATGGTTTAGTTCAGTGACCAATATCCAATATGCATGCTGAAGTGTTTTTGGACGTTGTATTTTTGCATTTCGAATAATGGTAATAGTTTTGATTAATTAAGATAGGTTTTATTCATTTTATGATACTTAATATTTTGATATTTCCTCATGAATAAGTGATAAATAACTTTCGCTATTATGTTATGTTCTAATTATAAGTGGGTTTCATTGTTGTGAGTGTAGAAATCAAAACATTTGGGATGTTTTGTGTAAATTCATATTAGCATACTAGACGAAAGTATGACTGAATGAAGAATTTATACTTCTGGAAAAATTTGCATTTTAGGGAAACTTGTCAGCTATGTTATATATATTTGGAAATAGAAAAAAATTTTCTTATTTCATCCAAATGAATTTACGTTTCATTTCTGAAAAGACAAGAGTTTATGTTATAATTCGAAAACCATTCAACAAAAAATATTTTAAATACACCTCTGCATACTTATCAAAAATACCTGTAGAATGTCTTAATACTTTTAACCTAAGTTTTATATTAGGTACGCAACAAAGTTCTCGCTGGTTTTTTTATGAAAATACAACTTTATTGTGAAAAATGATTACAAATGAATCATTCAAAACTTTTTTCCATTTTTCTGGCAGAGCTCGAATACCGTGAAGGTAGAAGTGTTCGTCTTTTGAGGCTATCCACGAATCAAGCCATTTTTCGAGCTCTTCATTCATGGTGCAATACCTGGGGAATATGGCGGGTGAGGTAGGACTTTCCATTTGAGCGTTTCCAAGAAGGTTTTAACGGGTTTGCCAATGTGAGGCCGAGCTGTAGAATTACTTTTTCGTGTCTCTGCTCGTATTGTGGCTGTTTTTTGAGTAGTGCTCTACTCAATCGCATCAATTGAGTTCGATACCGTTCCCCAGTGATGGTTTCGTTCGGTTTCAATAGCTCATAATAAATAACACCGACTTGGTCCCACCAAATACACAGTATAACTTTCACAGCGTGAATATTCGGCCGAGGCAATGACGTAGAAGCATGACCGGGTAGTCCCCAAGATTTTTTTTTTGGATTGCTGCAATGAATCCATGATGAAGAAAACGACATTATTTGGCACAAAATCAGACATTTTCTCACAACTAAAAGTATATGACGCAAAAATAAAATCACTAATGTGCCACAGTGGTTTCTTTACCATATGTCTAAGCTTTGTTCAAGGCGTTCTTGATATGTAAGAAACGACCAGCATTACTGCTGGAGCCATCTAATGACAAACAGCGAGAACTTACTTTGGCATATGCCGAAATACCAGAATATCGTGAAATCCAGAATGAATCGAAAACAAAACAGAATAGCTGCGATCTGTTTTTATCAATGAAATTTTCTAGGAAATCGTGGACTCGTCCGTCGAGGGGTGCGATCGCCTAAAATGATATTAATATATTTGAATGATATTTCGTTAGTATAAGAGATAGAAGAAGGCAGTGTTCAAAATACTGTGCTAATTTTTCGTGAACTATATATCTTGGATTCAAAATTCCTTCCTTCATTGATTCTCAGTTTGAATCATAGTAGTCCCGCAGCAATTCTCGCCAGGCATGGAAATATCTGGTATTAACAGATTTTTGGGGACTTTTACTTTTTCCGAAAATTTACACTTTTCATTATTAGTTCTATTTCAATTTCGATCAGTACCATTTTCATTTCGATTGTTCTTAAGGATTCCTTAGTGCTAGTGAAAACTTCTTCCGACTAAATTTGATTTCTTTTGTGCATTAATTTCTTGGCGCATTGTAATTCAATTTACGCGTCGACCAATCAACGCCTTGAACAAGTAACATTACCTAATTGAAGCATCAAATTTATGTTGTGTGTCTTTAGCTAACAAGTGCCTCCACAGTGTTGCTATCGAAGATAAAATTATTTCACAACATAGATGATTCATATTTCATGCCGTAGGTGTGGTTCTTTAGAAACAGTTTTCATATCTTATCATCTCGTCTAATATTCGTCTGTACAGATTATTTGAAGAAATATAACGCCATCGCAAATATTACTCATTTAAATTTGGTACAAAAATGTGACATTCTTTGCACCCCTCAAAGAATATTAATAAGTATTATGAATATGATTTTTCTAGGCGAAGGCGATAAATACAAACTATTTTTCGACGTCGCAATTCTCTGTAGCGAAGCAGTATATCACATTGAATCAGACATCATATTTATTGACAAACTCAGTAATAATATGTTTTATTGACATTGAGATACCGAAAACACACACTATACAAGGTAAATATAACGAAAAAGTTCTCTATATATGAAATAAGTCGATGAGATTAAGATGTGGTAGATGAAAATCGCATACATGTTAATGATAACATTAGTGCATTTTCCCAATGTACTAGGTGGGCAAATTTCGATGCATTTGTAAGGCAGCTATGTAAAATATTGCAGATAGAGCAAAAAGAACCCTCCTCTCTCGATCTTATTTTCAGGGACTAGTTTAGAGGTGCCAAAATTTTTCTGATATCTCTTTCCGTTCTGGACAAAATTTTTCGAATTTTGTGAAAAACGTCCATCGAGGCTATCTCGATCATCATCAAAGTTACATAAACATAAGTTTGACATTCTACAGGCACTTTTTCAAGTAGAATACAGTGCTGTGTAAAAAAAGTCATTTAGCTTAGCAGTTTTCGAGGTTTAATGTAAATATGCTTTTCTTGAATACAAATCATAGGAAATTTCACCTTTATTGGATGCAGCAATTTGTTTCCTTTTCAGAAATATACTGGGTGATTCACCCTTGGCGCGGTGATCTGTAGCTCGTACATTCCTGAAGATTTTATTTTTGTTCGAACGGTATTGTTTTTAGAAACTAAGAATCTACTTCAGCAATTCATTTTGCAGTAAACAATTTTTATAAAAAAATTGGGAAATTTTTCAGATCGGAAGACCACTTTTTGTTCAAGTTTTTTTGGTGAGTCGTTTCGTCACAATATTTTTTTTCCGTAAAATTCATGAAAATAGCCTATCACATCATCACATGCTCCTTCGGCCAGAAAGGATGAATACTTTTTCCTTTCGTTTTCTTATTGCCCAAGGATAGCTTTATTGATGAATTGAAATAGATCATCCTCATTTTATAGAGGAGTGACTCAAAAAATTAAATATTGAAATTCTAAAAATATCATATCTGGATTTTTTCAAATGGAACACCCTGTATTTTATTATTCATGTCAACGCATAAAATATTGTGCTATATTTTTGCGGAAGTAACAATATCTTTATCTTCGATCATTTTCGAAATATTCGATTTTTTGTAAAACTTTTGATGAAAATTCTACAAACCGTATCAAACTCATCAACATGCATCATTATTCGCACAGAATTTTTTTTTCTGTAATGATTCGAGTAATAAAAATGAACCCTGAACAAGATAATTCAAATGATAAAATCAATATTATTAAAACGTCAATCGAGGTATGTGTTGACATTTTTTTTTATTTGTGCCTTCTGTCAGGTGTCCGGACATATCATATTCTGCATTTTACATGGTGAACTTATCAGTGTTTCGTTATTAAACATTGTTAAAGTGAGGTTTGATCCCAATTTTCTCAATTGACTGCCATGAAGTTCTCCAAAGATGAAATGGTTGATATGATTTTTATTCTGGGTGAGTGTGATAGAAATTCTTTGTTGGCAAGTAGAGTTTATGCACAAAGGTTTCCTGATAAGAGGCATCCTGATGCAAGATGCTTTGAAAAACTTCTAATTAGATTAATCGAAACGGGTAATATAGCTTACAAAAAACATGAAAAACCAAAAACTGCTGCTGAAGACAACCAGTTATCAGTTTCGCTGACAGTGACAGAGGACCCATACAAAAGCCAAAGAGAGATTTCTCAGTTAACAGATATAAGTCAAACTTCTGTCCAGAGAATCTTTAAAGTGAATAAATTTCATGCATATCATGTACAGCTGCACCAAGAACTGAACAATCAAGATTATGGAAATCGAATCAATTTTTGCAATTGGCAATAAAAAAGTAGCGGAAAATCCAAATATGTTTAGCAGAGACAAATAGATCACCACCATCATTGGTCCTTGAATGTATGGGCCGCTATAGTAGATGGATATCTAATTGGGCCGCACTTTTTCGACGGGCACCTCAAGAGTGAAATCTATTTAAATTTACTGCAAAATCATCTACCAATGTTACTTGCCGATGTACCAGAGCATATAAGAAAAGATTTGTGGTTTCAACAGGATGGAACACCGGCACATTACTCACATCAGGTTAGGGAGCATTTGAATTATGTATTTCCAAAAAAATGGATAGGACGTGGTGGTCCTGTTAGATGGCCAGCTAGGTCTCCAGACCTTACAAGTCTAGATTTTTTCTTGTGGGGTTATATTAAGACCATCGTTTACCAGATTCCTTCTACAACACAGTTGGATATGAGACAGAGAATATTCGACGCCTTTCAGTCAGTTAATCCGCAAATGTTGTCGAGATTTCAACAACCTTTCCTTCGAAAGATTGAGTTGTGTCTACAAAGAAACGGGCAACATTTCGAACACTCATTGAAATAGTTCAACACCTTGTAGATCATCTCACCAAAAACCAATCTATTACGTATTTCATACACGACTACCTTAAAATATCCCCATTTTTCTGATCAAGTATAATGATATGTACTGATAAACTCTTCTTTCGCAACCTCTGATTTTATTATTTTAGTTTATTTTTTTATTTTGAAAATGGTCGAAGATAAATATAAGATTATTTCTGCAAAAATATGGCACAATATTTTATGCGTTGACATGAATAATAAAATACAGGATGTTCCTGTTGAAAAAAATCAAGATATGATATTCTTAAAATTATAATATTGAATAATTTTTTGAGTCACTTCTGTAAAAATGAGGATAATCTATTTCAATTCATAAAGCTATCCTTGGGCAATAAGAAAACGAAAGGAAAAAGTATTCATCCTCTCTGGCCGAAGGAGCATGCGATGATGTGAGAGCCTATCTTTATGAATTTTTACGGAACAAAATTTTGTGATGAAACTACTCACCAAAAAGACTTGAACAAAAAGTGGTCTTCCGATCTGAAAAAACCTCCCAAGATTTTTTTATAGACAATTGGGACACCCTGTTTACTTCAAAATAAATTGCTGAAGTAGATTTTTACTTTTTAAATACAATACCGTTCGAACAAAATGAAATCGTCAACAGTGTACGAGCTACAGAGCACCGCGCCACTGGTGAATTACCCAGTATGAGTTAAGTTTTTCATTTTAATGTTTACGGTTTATTGAAACAGATGTCTTCACTTTCTTAAGTGTTTTAATATTCTCGAATCTGGTTAACTTTCAGCCCTCTGGTTCATCAATATCTGGAAATCGTCCTCGATAGAGTCGAAATGCTAGAGACTATTTTTATGAAATTTTGAGAATAATCTTATATTATGTCTGTATTCTCTTGATTTTTGTCTTGACCCATTAATTTGTCACCAAAATTATTCTTCAGCCAATTAACATTCAAAGGTGCGTTGAGAGGAGCAGCACCATTTTGTTGGAAGTAGATTTTGCAATTCTGAAGAAAGCTTGTAATGTTCGAATGAGAATTTTAGTGAAAATTTCCTAATTCAAGTTTTCTTCATAGGAAAGTGGAGCTATCTAGCGAATCGAATAAATGGCGGACCAGACGTTCACGTTAATCTAGGCTGAAAATTATTGTTCATAATGTTATGAAGATTCTGCTGGCTCCAATGTCTAAAATTATTTGTATTGATATGACGATTAATGTGAAAAGTTTACTCCAAACGACCAAATGATGGATCTGATAGAACAGTGATCCCCAAAGTGGTTTATATCGACCGTCAGGGGTCTATGACAACTTGCAAGGGTCTACGTCAGCGAAAAACAAATTTGGGGGTCGATGAAAAGAAAAATGGGGGTCCACGATAGTGGATCTCAACACATACACTGATAGTACCTATAAACTTACATCATAGTATCTTATAATACAAAGACATTATTTATAAAAGTACCTATGAAGTAAAAAATTTATTATATATGTTCATAAAATTGTATAAGTTGTAGGATGTAGGCATTCGCTTCGTGGTCGCAATACATTTTGAACTGGTAAAAACCTGCACATAATAACATACCAATATCATCTCGTACTTCACAAACTATCACTGACTTGTTCAATTCGTCACTCTATAAATACGAATGTGGGACAAATACGTTTATTCGTTTCCTGAATCTTGAAAAGTAAAAGGGCTAAGAAAATATTTAAAAAATATAAACAGGTAGTTTATTATACAAATTACAGTGAATCAGTGTTATTTTGTTTGAGAGTGCCGGAGAAAAGTAAGTACATTATTTTTTATTAAATTTTAGTTTTGTACTCGTAGTTAGAAAATATTGATAAATTACGCCAATCATGACTTCAGTTATTAGTAGTTTAATATTCAATCATGCAGAATTACACGAGTACTCCTCAATAATTTCTTTCTGAAAGTTTTAGCAATCGGGTAGTATAATTACAATGCAATCTCCGTAATCCGAACTAATTGCTGCAAGGAGATGTTCGGATTATGGAATGTTTTCAGAAAAATCTGAAAAAATTTTTTAATATAAAGGTGCTGGTGTTTATGTCTTATTTAAATAATGTAATTTTGTCCACAGATGACTTATGCCATATCCGAATCTAAAAAGAAATGTAGACAGTACAGTGTTGATTATTTGAAATTTGGCTTCATTCCATCATTGTTGGACAAACAATTGCCTATGTGCCTTTTATGCAACAAAGTTTTGGGCAATGACGCTATGAAACCATCAAAGCTGCAGGATCATCTGAGAAGATGTCACCCTGATAAACCAGATAAAGATTTGAAATACTTTCAAACACTCAAAGATACACTTCAGAAGAGACCCACACTGGACAGAATGTACGCTTCGACGTCACAAAGAAACGAAAATGGTGTGCGGGCGCTTACAATATCTCGCTACTTATAGCAAAATCTTGAAAATCGCATACTATCGGAGAGAAGTTAATTTTGCCAGCCAATGAAGAGGTTTCAAAAACTGTTTCACACAAACCTGCATCGGATATCATTAAAAGAATTCCCTTGAGCAATAATACTGTTGAACGACGTATTAATGAAATGAGCTCTGATATTGAAAGCTTCTTGTGTAATTATTTGCAAACGATCCATTTCCCTATACAATTGGACGAGTCAACTTTACCTGGTAGTGCAGCATTATTATTGGCACATGTTCGTTTTGTTATGAATCAAGAAATCTACGAGGAACTGCTCTTCGCAAGAACTTTGATAACCGACACTAAAGGTGAATAAATATTTCATGTTTTGAAAGATTACTTCATTGAAAAAGCAATCCCTTCATCAAATATAATATCAGCAGCTACAGATGGAGCTCCTGCAATGGCTGGACGTTATCGTGGATTTATAAGCAATTTAAAATTTAAATGTGGCAAGAAAATGACGAACACTTTCATCAATTACTCCTTCACACTGAAGTAAGCTGGCTGTCGAAAAGCTAATGTTCGTCAAGATTTTTTGCACTTTTTGAGACTATATTAGAATTTCTCGTAACTAAAGGTAAAATTTTAAAAGAAACTTCAATGAAGTGGAAAACAGACATCGCATATTTCACAGATTTGTTTGCAAAATTTAATATGGTTTATTTGCAGTTACGGGCGACAGTTTAAATTTGATCAAAACAAAGTCCATCTTATCAGCGTTTCCTGCCAGAGTTATACTAATGAAGCAATATATTGGACTGGGCGAATTTTCTCAATTCCCCAGTTTGTCACAGACAATCTGCCAGGAAGACGACGTTTCAACCTACGTTCAACATTTAAATACCCTCTATTCAGATTTTGAAACTAGATTTGAGGATATTTTGACCATGGTAATACCACCGTGGATAATTAATCCATATGGTGATATAGAAGAAATGAATGTCATAATACAAGAGGAACTGACTGAACTAAGTACAAACGAAGAACTTGAGATTCAGTTTAAAAACGGATATCAGCAATTCTGGCTGCAAAACAACATACCCGTTACTTATCCCGTATTATGGAATATAACGAGGATATTTTTATTCTCCTTTTCATCGTCATACCTAGTGGAAAGGGGGTTCAGCGCTGTTACCAATCTCCTAACGAAAAAAAAAACAGACTGGACATGATTAGCCGAGGGGATTTAAGATTAACCCTTACAAAATTGACGCCAAATGTTGATAATTCATCATTAAAGCATCATGTTCATCCTTCTCAGTAAAAATATTTACTTATTGCTCAGTTTATTTTATGTTACATATATTTCATATAACAGATACGAAATTTCATTTTGACTTGTTTTAATTTAAATTCAATTATGTGTAAATTAACATGTGTTTTTACTCAAAGTTTCTGAAACTAAACTTTACTACAGTTGGAAATTCACAAAAAATCAATATCAGGTAAGTAGGGGGTCTACCCAAACCCGAAAAACATGGCAAGAGGTTTACGACACAAAAAAGTTTGGGAACCTATGTAGATAGAAGAATGATCTACATGCATCCTATCAGTAGAAACATTCGGAAACTTGAGACTTTTAACATGTCATGTTCTACAAGAAATTGAACTTCTAGATAAACGAGATTCGTGTTTATGTTCGTTGCTAACGTCCTTGTTTCTGCAATAATTTATCGAAAACGGAAGTTACTTGGTTAGCTTCTACACTAAACAAGAAATGTTGAGGGTTTTCGGTTTTTGGAATAAACATTATTTGCGTAAGTTTTTTCGAATCTGGAAAAATTGTGGCGTTTTGTTTAATCACAATCTGGAAATCGTTCCGGATAGAGTCGAAATGCATGAGTACTATTTCTGTTAGAGGCTTGTATGATGCATGTACTCACTTGATTTTCGTCTCTCATACTTATCAATTCTCCATGGAAGAACTCGAAACGAAACAATGACAAGAATTAGTTGATATGCTTCGTTGATAATTGAGAATGACATCCATATACGTGAGTCTATAAAGATTACTCTGTAATTTTCAATGGTATTCTGCCACAGAGCTTACTTCACGATTCATTGGAATCTTCTGTTACGTTTTAAGTCTTTTTTCACCCAAAATACGAAATAATATGAGTTATCCGAACTGAAATAATGACCAAAACACTTTGTAGGTTAGATTTTATTACGAACTCGAACAGTCGTCCATTATACAAATTACGTCGATTTTCTTTCGAAAATTTTCGATAATTTAAGTGACACTTTTCAACAGAATGTACTCAAACTTGAATGAATAATCGAAAAAAATATGAGGTTACCATTAAGAAGTGCAGGTGAAAGTCAACATTAGGTATTTCAAGAAGTGCCAGACGAATGAATATATTCAGACTGTTAGAATATCGTTCAAGATGTAATTCGGTTTTTGTGTGAATTGAATTCAGTCAAACATTAAAGAAGCTATAGCTTGAGTCATTTTTCATGGAATATCCGATATAGTTAATAAGTATGAACATAATTTTCTGAATTAACTTTGAAGTTGTGGAAATGTTTCGACCATTTCTCGCAGATTCCGGTAGATTACTATTTTATTATGAGACAGCTTATATAAGTGATGATTTTCAGAATGAGGGAGACGACCACTAACAAAATTTATGTCCGTTTTCTTGAAAAGTGTAGATTTTAACCGAAATTTACACACATATCATTATGAATCATTGGCCTCTATATATAGTTCATAGTAGAGGTTGTAACGTCAACACTTCGAAATAAAAATATACTCGAGTTCGATAACCATAACAGTCTAGTTGTCATGTTCCACGGCCAACTTGGTCCTGTATAATTATCTAGTAGAATCATTTCTTTACACTTCCTACAAGTTGAACGAACCGACTTTTTCCTGTAATACTCACTCTCAAATGTTGGCAGCAGGTAGATATTCAGGGGAGCAATCACAATTATGATCAATCCTATCACATAAAATGGCAGGCCAAAACCTCCGACCTTCCTAGAAGAAAAGGAATAATTACGTTTTGTTCTGAAAAAGCAGCCAGACGATCCTGTTGTATTTCAGAGAATTCCCAATTCCGCAGCTAAACAACTGGTTTCAAATAACAAACCACACCGCATTGCATCAATAAAATTGAAGAAAAATCAAAACCACTGATAATTTACAGATTGGTGAAATCGTGTGAACAATCAGTGACTTCTTGACAGTGAGGTCAGCGTCCTCTGTTAATGCGATGCGTTATCATTTTTGCTGAACATCAGAGATATACGAGGTATGTCAATTAAGTTCGCGGAAAAGTGCCTGGACGGTCCGGAAAGTACATAAATACTTGAAAATACCTTATATTACTTCGCAATAGTCTCCCTTGAGTTCGATACACTGGCGCCACTGTTGAACCCACTGTTGAAAGCACACCCTGAACATCCCCGAAGATAGGTACCTCAGAACCGCCATCGAGATGCTTTGGACTTCCGGAACTCATATCTCATATCTGTTTCCCTGAGGTACGACTTCAACAGTGGGAACAGATGGAAGTCAGAAGGGGCCAGATCTGGACTGTAGGGGGATGTGCAAGTGTTGGAATGCCGTTTTTGGTTAAAATATCACGAACTGCGAATGAAAAGTGGGCCGGAGCATGGTAATGATAAAGCACCCATCCGCGTTCCGCCAATTCTGGTCGTACACGAAACAAACGGGCCTTCACTCGTTTCAAAACATCAATGTAGAATACTGCGTCGACTGTCTGGCCTGAAGAAACGTATTCGTGGTGTACAACTCCATTAGTATCGAAAAATGCGATGAGTAAAGATTTCACTTTCGATTTTGACATTCTGCCTTTCGTGGGGCGATTACCCCCTTCTCTACCCACTGCATGCTCTGCCTTTTGGTCTCAGGGTCGTATTCGAACACTCACGACTCGGCACCAGTGATAACATTCGTCAATTCGAGAAATCATGTCTTGACAGATGGACAATCTTGGTGTAGCATCTGCCGGTTTGTCTCCTTGTTGATGCCTAACTCGTCTTCCAACATTCTAAGGCTTACCCGACGGTCCCCGAGCACTCGCGAACGCAGCCGTTCGAGGTTTTGTGCGTTTCGTGGTGGAGGGAGCTCCCTCGCGCTGATCATCCTCCACTGACTTTCTGCCGCTTCTGAACTGCTTTGCCCAATCGTAGACAGCTGATTTTATCACACAATCCTCCTTATACACGTCGGTTAACTGTTTCATAATTTCCACGGCCGCGTTTCATCAAAAATTTAATCACTATTCTTTGCTCAGGTATTTTATCACTCATCTTCACGACGGTGGGTCAAAACAGGTCGATGTTCAAAAAACAATAAAACACGAAGTATACAACCAATCAACACGAAACTTATACAGGCTGACGCAGAAATGAATTCTGTTTCGAATGAAACCAATGCGAAGGCTGCAGGGTTACCAACCGCCGCAGTACTGCCAACTTCCGCGAACTTAATTGTTATACCTCGTACTTAATATATACCTCATTAACTGATGTAATTTACGAAGTTGTAAGAAAAATATTTACCGCAAAAAGCAAACCTCCAATAGCTGGACCAGCACTCATTCCAAGGCCGACAAAGGTTTCCAGAAGACCCTGAAAATTATAAATTATTCGGCATACATAATATATTTTAATTTTTGAAATTTGAAAATTATAGAAATGGTATATTATACAGGCTGTTCCTAATAATCATGTACCAACGGAATGGGATGATCCTTTGGTTGATTTTGTGACTAAATTTTCTAATGAACGAAAAGTCTCGTTACGGATCTGCCGTGTGTTGAAAATTCTATATTTGTTCTGTTCTTTCTTCTCTATAGTTGTTGCAATTTTCGAGATATTCACCTCAAAATTTGGAATAACCATATGAGTTACGGTCGAACATATTCGATAGCAACAAATAATTGTCATGCTACAGTAAGAGCAGCACGTTGTAAAATGACGACATGCGTGTATAAAGGCTAAAGGAAATAAAACGAGTGTATTTCCAGGTTAATGGATCTTATAAATTCATTCAACTGATTCTGACATTATTCTTGATATATTTCATATCATGAGTTAGAAATATAGATACAGTATAAGCTCTTTATTTGCGGGGTAGATATTAGATTTTATTATTTGAGTAAGGGCTGCCTAGCCACCCGGCCACTGCGACCCAGTGGTCTATTGTGGCACACCCTGTTCTAAATTTCATTCACGAGTTCCATCCTTCTTGTAAAGGATACGAGTTTCGTGGGTGAGAGCGTAATAAGATCAGTCAGATTCAGTTTGAAAGATCCAAGTTCTTCCATCCTGACCCTGTCCCCAGCTGGGCACTCCCACATAACATGTTCCATTGATACTATATCTTCTTCACATAGCCTACATGAAATCAATCTTATTTAGGTGTTTCCTGAGGTGACAGTGCCCCGTTTATATGGCAGTTAAAACTCTCAGTTCCAACCTAGAGAGTTTGAGCCAGGCCTTGGCTTTTGCAGTGGAAGGTCCACTGATAGCACGACGAGCGTGTCTGAGACCTGAGAGTTTGAAAGATATAAATGATTAATTCGAGAAATCGGACTGTTACACAACTGTCAGCTCTAGATACTTAAAACTGAAGTAACTGTCGAAACAGGTATGTATTCAAAATAGACATTGTGAGAATCAGACGAAAGTGTTTCATTTCGTCTATATTCTCTTCTTAACGTATAACAATGAAAGGTTATTTCCATAACACTGGTCTACAATGGTTTTGTTGCCCTAGATATGAAAATGATTTTGGGTCTATTTATGCACCCAATTCGTGAAACTATCAATGATTTTGTAGGATTTGCTCTGATTTCTTTTTAAATCTTTATTTTCATTTTACATAACAAAAATCGTAAAACAAGAAACAAAATAACAGATATATTTATAATGTCAGTTATGTTTTGAGAAATTCGGATACATCAAACTAAATAAAGAGGAAAATGTCGAAAATATATTTCATATTTCCATAAAACGCCTTTTATGAGCTTTTCTTCTATAATTTTTCAGGGGACAATCTCTTTTCAAAGACCAGCAGTAATCTGCCATCATGTGACAATCCCATCGACCTTGATACCTTTCTTCCATCACTTTTAGATCTTGATGAAACCGCTCTCCCTGTTCCTCACTATAATTTCCTAAATTATCCGGAAATTTATCTAGATGATTGCGGAGATAGTGTAACTTAATACTCATATTTGCTCCTAAAGTCTGAAAGTTTGTCAGCATATTTTGCACAATTTCTTCATAATTTGCTGCTTTATGGTTACCTAGGAAATTTTCGACAACCAACACAAAACTTTTCCAAGCTTTACTTTCCGGAACAGTCATAACTTTGATAAAATCTGAGTCTTTCATCAATTGCCGTATTTGAGGACCATCAAATATTCCACCTTTCAATTTTTCCATACTAAGCTTCGGAAATTTTCTGCAAATGTAATTTAAACAATTTCCGTCTTTGTTCAACGCTTTTACAAATTGCTTAATCATACCTAACTTAATATGTAATGGTGGAAGTATGATTTTGTCTCTGCTCACCAGCGGCTCCTTATTACGTTGGCTTTACCGACAGTTGAAGAATTTCTTACAGGCCAAACATCTTGTTCCCAATGAAGTTGCTTTGCTCTACTATCCCACATACAAATAAAGCAAGGGTATTTTGTATATCCACTTTGTTGGCCAAGTAAAGAATTAACCATTTTTAAATCCACACAGATCGGCCATTGATGCTCAGAGTATTTAATTTTCTCTAAAACTAATTTTACATTTTCATATTTTTCCTTGAGTTTCGTTGAATGGGCAATTGGAATTGATGCAAATTTATTTCCATTGTGCAATAAGACGCATTTTAAACTTCTTTTGCAACTATCAATAAAAAGGCGCCATTCAGTAGATTTGTACTCTTTTAAACCCATGTCTATAAGCAGCTTCGCGATATCATTACAATACACTAATCCTTCATTTTCACTAAAAATTGTAATAACTCTTTTCTCGCGTTCTGTATGTTGTAATTGTTACTGTTGGTGCCAATAAATTTTTTTCTTTCAATCTTGAGGCTAACAGTTCTGATCCTTGTTTGGATAAATTGAGATCACGTATTAAATCACTGAGTTCATTTTGAGAAAATAACTTTGGCGTAGATGTTTCACCTTCCCATTCACTTCCACTAGTAGATGGTCCCGATTTCTGTGAATTTGGTAACATCATTGTTTCTGAGGGCATGCGAATTACTTTTGAAATGTATATGGGCCGAGGAGATTTTGTGTAGAACCGGACATTTCGTAGACTGTAAGTCTGGGTATCTCCACGTTTGATTTCGATTAAAACCTTTAACATCTACTACGCAAAAGTAACAATCATCTAAATGATTCGTAGGCTCCATCCATATCATAGGAATACCAAAGTCTAATCCAGAACGTTCACCTTTTTCCACAACCGTAAAGACTCAACACAGGACTTACAAACTTTATTAGGAACCCATGGTTTACCTAATTTGTCCATTTTGAAACCAAAATATTCAACATAAGTCTCCTTGACAAAGTCTGTGATATTTCTTTTTGTTTTTTGGTATATAAACACCGCAAATATAACAAACTAAATCACTACAATATTTACACTTTCTTCGTGACGAACTCATATTTTAGACTAGAAGACAAATATATAAGAATGGACATTCAGTAATTGAAACAAAATATTAATCCATGATACTTTATCCAGATTTACGTGTATATGTATTTCAATATTGTCAAATAACTGAGATCCCAGCTGTTCTGTGGAGCAAGGGGTCTGAGAGTGGGGATCAGGTGATGTTTGTATGCGCGAAAAAGTTGCGCAGAAGCCTAATCTTGACTGGAAAATCAAATTTTATTTCTAACAAGCTTATAATTGTTCAAAATATAAGAAATGCAAAAATCATGAAAATATGAGCACATTGAGAACTTTCATGAATATATTCGTAATCTGGGCACTTGAAAACATAAAAATTTGCGATGATATCCAGGGCAACAATAAAAAAATGTTTTTTAGAGCTGTGTAATATATCGCAACATCAAATCCCTTTATTAATTTTAGTGAAAGAAAACATTTAATTCTAAATGCTCACCCGAACAGCACCAGCATGATCTGGAAAAACATTAACTATTATCACATATCC
Organism: Cryptolaemus montrouzieri; assembly: GCA_013387265.2. Classification (NCBI taxonomy): domain Eukaryota; kingdom Metazoa; phylum Arthropoda; class Insecta; order Coleoptera; family Coccinellidae; genus Cryptolaemus; species Cryptolaemus montrouzieri. The sequence goes on along the minus strand of JABFTP020000144.1, from coordinate 25,001,953 downwards.
AGCAGTGGAATAAGCACTAGCCCCTAAGGCTTCCATGCCTCTGATCACGAAAGATAAAACAGTAAACGTGATGTAATCATGCACCATATTCAATAATCTGAAAGATAAAATACATTATGAACAGAAAAGCTTCATTCTACACTATATTCACCCAAAAACTAAACTGCAGATGCCGGAGAGAAGAATTCCTAGTGTAAAAGAAAGTTTAACTCCTATTTTCGGTATCTGCAAAGAAAGAGTAAAATTGACAACCAGGTTACAAATGAATGCCTTGATATAAAAATTATTCATCATTTGAAGCAAATTGATGAATTTTACGGTTTTTCATTCATAAGTATTCGAAATTGTAAGAAATTATGTTCTTTTGAATCAGATGAGATTTATCCAAACTAAAGAAATCTTCTGTTTGGCAATCAGCTACCTCTCCTGGGAAAGCATCCCACATATTCAATCGACACATGTTTGAAGTAAAGTTCAGAATGCCTACAGTAACGAGCGTAGAACTGTAAGAAAGCAGTAGGTCTTGATAGAATTACACTAACTGTTTTGAAGGAACTCCAGAGTTAGCACCTGTTCTTAATCGTCTGTTCCAGATTTCCTAATGGAGCTTGACGTTTACGGAGTATTGGAAATGTGCGAGCGTACAACCGATTTGAAAAAAAGAAGAAATACCTACTTCAATATTATCGTCCAATCTATTGGCACCCATTATGCCGAAAGATCTCATAAAATATCTTGAGTTACTAGACTCAAAGGTCTTCGACAGGTCTTAGCACACAGCCTTGCGCATACGGATTTACTGAAGATATCAGAGTGGGGACGGTCAATCAACAACGTTCCTCTGAAAAGTCACTGCTGGAGAACCTCCTTTAATCATGCAAGGACATCGAATTTCCTCAGAAGCGAACATGTGTCAGTCATTCCCAAATCTTCTTCTTCGCGTGCTGTGTTCGTTCAACGAACGTTAGCATTTTAGCTACAATTATTTTATTTACAGCAGATCTGAACAGTGATTCTGATGTTTGATCGAACCACTGCCATAAGTTATACAAACAAGACGTTCGACTTCTGCCCGGTCCCCCGCTTCTGCCTTCGATTTCACCCTGCATTATAACTTGTAAGATTTCGTATTTCTCTGGGTGTCTTATAACCGAAGTATGTGAGTTTACGTATTTTGACTGTCTTTATCATTTATGTGTTCTTATGTAGTCGTTGAAGTACGGTCTCGTTTCGTATTCTGTCAGTCCATCTTTTGCCAAGCATGCGTCGGTATGTCCACATTTCAAAAGCTTCAAGTTTTTTGATAGTAGCTTCTGTGAGTATCCACGCTTCCACTCCGTATAACAAGACCGAGAAGACATAGCATCTGAAAATCCTGATTCTACCTTCGATGTTAAGATCGTGGCCGCAAAGAACCATTCCGAGTCGCTTTAATGCGGACCTTGCCCTCCACTGAGTGATCCCAATTGTCTTCCATTAGCGTTCCAAGGTAGGTCATTTTATTAGCTTTGGTCAGAGGTATATTGTTTATATAGATAAGATATTGGTATCAATAGGTGGATTTTTGCTAATAATCATATATTTTGTCTTTTTCAAGTTCAGTGATAAGCCGTATTGCCCACAGACTTCCACTACCCTATTGAAGATCTCCTGTAGTCCCTCTTGACTGTCTGTCATCAATATGGTGTCTGCATACCGAAAGTTATTGATCTGGATTCCATTCACTCCAATGCCCTCATCAATATCAGAGAGTGCTTCGTTGATATTTTTTTCGGAGTATATGTTGAAGATGAGGAGTGAGGATATGCACCCCTGTCTCACTCCTCTCTGAATATTAATTTCTTCAGTTGTTCTTTTACCTAATCGGACACAGGCTCTCTGATGCCAATACGTATTTGCAATGATATGTACGTCTTTGTCATCCATACCTGTGGTTCTGAGAACATCGGCCATCTTTTGATGTTGGACCTGGTCAAATGCAGTCTCGAAGTCATGGAACCCAAGAAAAGACATCCAACTTCACATCTCTGCATCTCTGAATAAGAAGCACTAGGGACGCCAAACAGTGCGTCCCTAGTGGCCAGACCCTTGCGGAATCCGAACTGAGTGTCTCCTATTCCTTCTTATATCTTTCTGTATACCCTCTCGTGAATGACTGACAAAAATACTTCAGAGCATGGCTCATTAACCCTGCAGTGGTCGTGCGCAGACCCTCGCTCCGCACCGATGCAAATTCTTGGATATCTTTCCACCCCCCCCCCCGCCACTTGAAGTCATCAAGATTTACTTACCTTTCAAAATCGCGTGTATTATCCTAGTACTGAGTTTGAGTTTTATAAGTGAAGGCCGGCTACAGAAATGTTTGCAGAGTGAGAGTCCTCGCCCAACTACGAGTGTTACAAATATTATCAAGATAAGAGTGTTTGTTTTCATATTGTCAGATTATTCGTGTTTGATCCTGCAATGAATTATTCTTACGAAAAGGAACAGGAAAGATTGCAGTCTTTTTTATTCGATAACGATGAGGGTGAAACCTATGATGATTCTGAAGATGAAGAGGAGCCCGATGAAATAGAATGTGATGAGGCTAACAGAGATAGCGAGCAAGATATTTCCGAAAATGAACTCGAAATTGAAGAAACGGAAGTAAATGAAGGTCCAAAGTTTGTAGGCAAAGATGGCAAGACAATGTGGCTGAATAAGCCGAATAAGAAGCACTAGGGACGCCAAACAGTGCGTCCCTAGTGGCCAGACCCTTGCGGAATCCGAACTGAGTGTCTCCTATTCCTTCTTATATCTTTCTGTATACCCTCTCGTGAATGACTGACAAAAATACTTCAGAGCATGGCTCATTAACCCTGCAGTGGTCGTGCGCAGACCCTCGCTCCGCACCGATGCAAATTCTTGGATATCTTTCCCCCCCCCCGCCACTTGAAGTCATCAAGATTTACTTACCTTCCTAAAATCGCGTGTATTATCCTAGTACTGAGTTTGAGTTTTATAAGTGAAGGCCGGCTACAGAAATGTTTGCAGAGTGAGAGCCCTCGCCCAACTACGAGTGTTACAAATATTATCAAGATAAGAGTGTTTGTTTTCATATTGTCAGATTATTCGTGTTTGATCCTGCAATGAATTATTCTTACGAAAAGGAACAGGAAAGATTGCAGTCTTTTTTATTCGATAACGATGAGGGTGAAACCTATGATGATTCTGAAGATGAAGAGGAGCCCGATGAAATAGAATGTGATGAGGCTAACAGAGATAGCGAGCAAGATATTTCCGAAAATGAACTCGAAATTGAAGAAACGGAAGTAAATGAAGGTCCAAAGTTTGTAGGCAAAGATGGCAAGACAATGTGGCTGAAACATAAACCGACACAGACTATAAGATTTTGATCGAAAAATGTTGTAACACAATTGCCTGGTATCCGAAGTACGACTAAATGTGTGAAAACGATATACGATATATGGAATTATTTTTTTCCGGACCAACTTCTGAATATAATAGTTGACAATGCCAATATACATATTCAACAAACTTCCATGAATTACTCCCGTGAAAGGGATTCGAAATTGACCGACATTTCGGAAATAAAAGCACTCTTTGTATTGTTGTACTGGCCGGAATACTGAAGAGTAACCACCTGAATACCAACAATTTGTGGAAAACCGACGGCTCTGGTGTTGAAATAATTCGAGTTACGATTTCTTAGCGGCGTTTCAAATTTCCTTCGAGACACATCCGTTTCGATGATTTGGAAACTAGACAGTTGAGATGAGCAACCGACAAACTTGCCCCAATCAGAGATGTTTTTGAGATTTTTGTTGATCAGTGCAAAAACGGTTTTACTCCTCTTTATTATGTAACTGTGGATGAAAAGTTAGAGGCCTTTCGTGGACGATGTGCATTTCGCCAATAGATACCTAACATGCCTAACAAATACGGCATCAAAATATTCGGGCTATGTGATTCAAGACTATATTACACTGTAAATTTGGAAGTTTATGTTGGAAAACAGCCTCCAGGGCCTTATGAAGTCAGCAATTGTGCACAATCTGTAATGGAAAGAGTTTGCAAACCAATAAGAGGAACTGAAAGAAACGTAACTGTGGATAACTGGTTCACAAGTTTTCATGTTCTGGAAAAATTCAAGAAGGATTTCAAGCTCACTGTGGTCCGAACTATCAGAAAAAATAAGCTAGAGTTGCCACTTGATTTTTCTTGTCCTGTGAAAAGACCAATAAAAAGTTCAATATTAGCTTTTCACAAAAATATTACACTCGATTCTTATATTCCAAAAAAAAGTTATACTCGTTTCTAGTATGCACCATGATGACCAAATAGATGATACAACTGGAAAACCAGAGATGATTATGATGTATAACACAACAAAGGGAGGAGTTATACTGTCGACCAGTTATGTTCTACATACAATTGTGCACGTAATACGCGACGTTGGCCAATGGTTATATTTTACTCTCTGTTTAATATTGGTGGCATAAATTCCCTCTCATCTTCAAGAGTAATAATCCGAATTCAAAAATTAAGCGTAGGGGATTTTTGAGTGATCTTGCTTTTGAGCTCATAAAACTCTATGTGGAGGTTCGAAGGTTGTCAAAGAGCCTACCAAGAAGTCTTACTACAAGCATGAATGGAATCCTCAAAAAGAAGAATCCAACTGAAGAACACTTGGCGAAGCAGCAACGACTAGAGCCGACAGAAAACCAACGAGGACGGTGTGGGGTGTGCGATAGGGTAAATAACAAATCTACGAGATATTTTTGCAAGTATCGTAGAATATTCTCGTGCCTTAAGCATGCCACTTTAGTGTGTCCGGAATGGTTCCAAACAATCAAGAGGATGCCGATTGAGTTAGTTAATTTAATCAATTTCTTTAGCTTTAATGAAAATGAAGTTGAAGTTTTTTCATATTTTTCTATATTCCAGTACCTTTTAATATTTTTTTTTTGTTACTCAAATAAAATTAATACTTCAAATACTTTATTCTTTCATTCAAAACCTATTAAATGGAGAACAAAATAGAAAATCGCGGTGCGGATTTTCACTCCGCGCACGACCTCTGTTGTTACAAAACATAGGGCGAACACTGCAGAGTAAAGCTGATGGTTCGATATTCATTCACTCATCAAATCTGCTTATGCTAAACTCAGTTTTCGGTTCATGGCTGAACAGTACTTTACGCCATCACAGCTGATGCTTTTATACAAAGCGCAGGTCTGGAATACTTTTGCCATGTATGGGGCTCGGCACCCAAACATTCATTATATTGGATAGTATCCGGAAGAGAGCAGTACACCTCATCGACCTCTCGGAGATCACGCGTGATCTCCAGTCTTTCGCTGGCTGCTAATCTTTCTGTTTTTAACAGGTACTTCCATAGTTGATGCTCTGACGAACTGAAAGGCTTGCCTCCACAAAGAATCCAGTTCAAAACAAAAACCAGGCTCGTGGAGAGCTCTAATTAGCGAACGGTCCAAATAGCAACGCCAAGTACCTTTCTCAATGAAATTTCTTTCGTTTACAGTGCTATTGTGCTGTCGCACTCGATTTTCAATAACTTAAAATGTAGTCATCTTCAAAAACCGAGTGAACACACACCTTAAATCATCTTGGTTTAAGCTGTGGCATGAAAGACATCGTTACTTCCCAAGAGTACTGAATAGAATAAAAACTAAACCGTCCCTTGCGCTATTAATTAGATTTCCCACAATCGTTGAAAAAATTATAAAATGATACAAAACGGTTCTACTTACAACTTTGCCGAATACTGGTGATGATAATACAACAACTAAAGCGTAGAAACCAAAAACGAAACCGGCTGTAGATTCTGTCATGCCTTTCATCGCAGCTTCCTTGGGGTAGAAGGGCGCCATGATGGACATAGAGCAGAAGCTCATGAAGTCAACGGTTGCCAACATAATAAGCGCTACTTTCTGTCTAACTGTAAACTTTTTCCTGGAAAAAAAAATTTCGCTTAATTCCTTTTAAATTCTTTCTGTTGACATTTAGTGTCATTGAGATATGAAGTATTTCTTAAGTAAATATGTTTTCATTGGTTAAACTACATAGAAAGAATTCCTTTTAAATTCTTTCTGTTGACATTTAGTGTCATTGAGATATGAAGTGTTTCTTAAGTAAAAATGTTTTCATTGGTTAAACTACATAGATAGCACAGTGAATAAATGGGGAGCCTACGCTCTCCAATATATAAACACAGAAAATACAGCCAACTAAAAAAATGGGATACTCTACAACTCAAGTATAATAACCATCCGATAGAATTGTTTTCAGGGAGAAACAAAAAAATTTGGGCTCTGAGAGAAAGGCAAAAAAAGTAAACATAAGGATTAGAGGACAACAAATACGCAAATATGGTACATTGATATCAAATAAAATAGTTATGACATCTGCCCATTAGAACCGTCGTTCAGACGAAATATTTTCGGTCATAAACGACCATGTCAATTCGATACCAGAACAAGCATTCAAGATCGGAAATGAGGTTTTCAGTAGTCTTCGGCACACTTTTAGAGTATAATCAATTGGTAGAAAACTCTACATTAAAAACAAAATATATGATCGTATAGAAAAAACATTCTAGAAAAAATGTCTATCATTACCTAAACAATTCGTAAAATTGAAAAAAGAATTTTTTGCATAAAATATGATCCAATGAATATAGATAAAAGCTTTAGATTATGAGATTGCAGCTGATATCGACTCATTCTCCATCTTAGATCGATCAGTGCATTATTTTTCGAGATATATCGGAAAAACCCTTGAATATCGACGCGTCGTTTTCACTGTTACAAGTCAATCTTTAGTACCTTGCTGTGCGAAGTCAAGCAAAAAGTAGATATTTTTAAAATGGAAAGAATATAAAGATAAATAAATCAATCTTTGAAGATGAATATTTTCAAAATCCACTGTCAAATCTAGACTGATAGTCCTGAAAATCATGTTTCAATTGATTTTTTTGTTAAATAATTGTACCGTAGCGAAGAATTTCACCAATTTTACAAAAGTTATGAGCCCGAGCATAGTATATGAGAAATAATTAAAGTATTTTTGGTTACGAATATTATATATAATTTTTTTCCTCGATAATGGTTGTTTTGAGTTACATACGAACTTGCCATTTTTCAAATATGAAAGATAAGTAACTTTGATCGTCGTGGTTTCATGAAAGACCGAAAATTGTCTAACTCCCCTAATTTTATTAAGTCCATTCACAAAATCTACACGGAATAATTAAAATACCTTCGCATTATGACAATTCGGAAATTAATGCTTGTAATGATAATTCAGTTAAATTATTTAATGTTTCTTATCAAGATACAACATTTATGTGAATATAGTATCATTTGTAATAACGAACGGACCATGCCGTACGAAAATTCCTGAAAGTTACCTTCAATCGTTATTTTGAAACAACAAGTGAATTTAATGGAAATAATCAATCTAGTAATTCATTCGCCTTATTCTGTATGCATAATTCACAGCGGCTGTGAATTTTGCTTTCACCCTTCTCTATATTGAGTAGCTCTTCTATATAACACATCCTTGATATATCCCCAAAATAAAAAGTCAGCGACGAAAAATCCATGGACGAGCCAGCCATCTTACTACTCACCTAGTTCCTTTCCAATTATTGCCAAAATTTTAGGCAAGTAAAACAGCTCTAGTGCGAAGTGGCGGAGCTCCATCATATTGAAAATAAATATTTCTTCAACATACCCATCGATAATGTTGTTATTTACAATTTCATGATATAGTGCACTACGAAGGTTTTGCATAAAAAATCATATATGAAGTTGAATTCAAATATGGCGATGTGGGTTTACATCGAACCCCTAATGTTCATTTTGAAGATTGAATATTCCATCACTACTGGTGTGAATTACATCAGTACAAAATATTTCTCGGATAAATCTTTAGATTTGTGCAAAAACAAAAATCGTCGATATCTTTCATAAGTTCTATGTCTATTTTTCTTGAGGATACTGAGTGCTCGACTCTTGGATATCCATGTCTCCATTTCTACGTACCTGCCCAAAATCGATGGGTTGGCAGTTATATACTACTTTATTTTATGGAAAAGATGCACCAATTGCTGCATTTTACCATCAGTTTCTTCATATTACTTTTTCCTTGCGACGTTGAATGTTCACGAGGTGTTCCCTCAATTTATCGAATATACTTCTATGATGTTGTTGCCTCTCAAGAAATCGATCAAAATGAACAGTTTCTGCATCATCCGCATCGTAATTATTCTGAAGATATCATTCAATCATATTCCTATTCAAAATTTTGATACGCATGGTCGCTTCGTTATTACAAACGTTACTATATTCACACAATCGTTGTATCTCGATAAAAGTATTAAATAATTTATATCAACTGTCATTGCAAGCATTAATATTTGAACTGCCATAATGAAAGTACAGAATATACTTAACCTATTTCAATAATTCCGTGCAAATTCTGAGAATGGACATAAAGTTGCTAGATAAAATTAGAGAAAATGTATACAATTTTCAGTTTTTCATAAAAACACGTCCGGAATGAAAAAATCAAGTGCACATGTGATATATTTTTGAAAAAGAAAACTTTATTTAACGAAATCTAAGTTATATATGGTTCATATTAAAATAACGCAAGTTTGTATCATAACTAAAAAACCGTTGAACAAAACGAAATTTCGTAAGATTCTACGTAAAAACGTGCCTATTATCATAACGATTTTTACATTACTTCAATAACTTCAATAACCGAGATATTGGCACATGATTGATTTTGAAATTTCCAAATAACTCGAAAACGAAAAACACCTTGAATTTGTTTGTGGCCATGAATACCTCCGCAAAAAGAACATGGAGAAGAGAGGTTCATTTTCCTCTAGTCACAATATTTTACAAAACTACAGTAGTACAGTAGTAGATTGTCGAAATTTGTCTACTGTGTACAGTAAATGCCGATTAAAACAGAACTAATTGAATGCACAGAAAATATCGAGGAAATGTTCCACAGAAAAACAAAAACTCAGACTGGTTCGATAAGAAGAATATTACAACAAAAACTATTGACATCATTTTCAATCAGTTCCAAAACATATAATCGATTCTGTGAAAATCAGTTGGTATTCAAAAATATTCAATGGGAACATCTAAAATATTACGATTCAGAAAATGAACGTTACGAGGATGGTCTGAAAAATTTCCAACCTACAAAAGATACAAGACATTTTTTCTGAATATTTTTTTTTATTTTTCAACATAGTCTCTTGTAACTCCATCCACTTTTCACAGCAATTTTCCCATCTTTCTAACACGTAGGTTAAATTAGGTTTGACCTTCATTCGACAAAAATCTCTCTCATTCGAGTACAATTTTTACATGAGAGAACTAATAGAAGTCGATCGGGACTAGATCTGGTGAGTAAGGCGGATGATCGAGCAGTTCAAATCATAATTCGCGGATTTTCGGAATAGCAACCGCAGAGGTGTAACATGGCAAGAATTTTAACCTTCTTGGTGAAACAGGATTATCTTTTTCTGTAAATGTGGGCCTTTTTTCGCAAGTTCTGCTTTTGGGTTGTCAAGTGATGATGCCTAGTATGTTCCTTGGATTAAAATAACTTTATGACTATCGTAAAAAACATTCGCCATCACTTTTCCTGCCGAGAAGAGAGATTTTGCTCTTTTTGGAACCAGTTACTCTTTGCAGTTCACAGTTTGGACTGTTTCTTTGTTTCTGGCGTATAATGGTTTATCCAAGTTTCATCTACAGCAATTAATCGGCGTCAAAACTCGGATTTATTGCGCCCAAACTGCGCCAATAAAGCGTTGGAAATGTTCATTCTGTTTTTGGTCTAATGTGAACAAACACGGCACCCAGCGAGCGGGAAGCTTTCTCATGTGAAAATGTTGATTTAATATGTGACAAACACGTTCTTTTGACATTTCATAACCTCTGCTATCTCTCTCACTTTAATTCGGTAGTCGTCTAGCACCATTTGGTGAACTTTGTCGAAGTTATCGTCGATAGTTGCAGCTTTAGACCTCCGAACGTTCATCGTCTATCAAGCTTCCGGCCATGTTTAAATTCAGCTGACAAAACTTTACTATAGTGAATAATGGTTTAGAGTCCCCATATAGGGAATTCAACTCATCTTTAATAGGTGTATTTTCTTTCTAAAACAAATATTCCATGATAGCTCGAAATTAGATTTTGTCCGTTTTCACAAAAATACCCATCAACTCACTCAAACGACTGTTCCATAACAACTGCGCGTCCAAAATGGCTGAAACTTTGGTGAGTAAATGTCAACAGATGAACAATGGAAATTCACTTTCAATGAAACTTTATAGAACATCTTTGTATAGTGGTGCGGACAAAAGCGATAAAGGTCTTAGAAACAAAGGGAAAAATACGAAAGCTTCTATACGACGTTATAATTGATGGGATGTGTTTTCAATACGCTGATGAGTTTAATGCGTAAAGTTATTTGATTCTGGAAAATTTGAAAGCTATGCCAAATCTATTTTTCGTGACATTTTTGAAGAAGTATTAAAGTTCTGTACGATCTAAGTATGTGGTAAACGTTTATGAACCACGGAGCAAGGAAAACAGTAAACGCGAAACCAAGAACCTAAACCACCAAGACGTATTTGGCACTATAACCGTGCTAATTGGGATGAGCTACGTGAATTTTTTTCGTGCTTCCCATTCAGTGATGTTTGCCTTTAAGATCCTGACATCAATGTGTGCACTGAATCTTTTACAGAAATCATTCATGCAGGAATGTATCTCTACATCCCTCATTCCATGAAAAGAACAACAGCACAAAAGCCATTGTTCAACAAAGACTGCGAAAGAGCCTCTGCAGGCAAGAACAGAGCTTACAAGTCATGGAAGATAAATCCAACAGAGGAAACAAGAACAACCATCGTATGAATACGGAACGTATGCAACATGACAACTGCAAGGCCAATTTCAGCGAAGGGGTGACTAATAATTTCCTTGAACAGGCAAGCGGCACTAGACAATCATGGTCTATGGCGAAGACTGTCAGTGCTAATTTCTGCAAATCTACGTTTCCGCCTTTTGTTAGAGAAGACGGTAGTATAGCATCATCTCCGAAAAAGAAGGCCGATCTCTTTGCTCTCTTGTTCTCAAAGAATTCTGTTCTGGATTCATCTAACGCAATACCACCGAACATTCTACCTACAAATTCTACCATGGCAGAAACCAAGTTAAGAGTCCGCACTGTGAGAAGGGCTCTCGAGCAGCTGAACTGCTAGAAGGCAGTTGGTCTAAACAAAATACCGCCAATAGTCCTGAGAAAGTGTGCTTCCGGACAGGCACCCATTCGCAACCGTCTGTTTCAGATTTCTTATGAAACCCAGACTTACCCGAGCAGCTGGAAAATAGAGAGAATTTAACCGATCCTAAAGAATGGAAAGAAGTCCTTACCCCAAAACTACCGCCCTGTTGCACTTCTTCCCATTATGTCCAAAGGAATGGAGAGAGTCATAAACGATGAACTCATCAAATACCCTGAATTGCAGGAAATTATTAACGGCCGTCAGTATGGTTTTCGCAGGCAAATATCGACAGGAGATCTGCTCGCTTACGTCACTCATGTTTACACATCAACGATGGAAAAGCATGGGGAATCTAGAGCAATCGCCCTCGACATCTCTAAAGCCTTCGATAGTGTTTGGCATGCAGCCTTGTTAAATAAACTTGCTGCATATGGGTTTCCCGAAAAATTGCGGGGTTGGATAAGTAACTTTCTTTCAAATAAATCAATACAAGTTGTGGTCGACGGTATAACAACTGATTGTTTCCGCTTGCAAGCAGGAGTACTTCAGGGATCCATTCTTTCGCCAACTTTGCTTCTGTTGCAGATAAACGATCTTCTGTGATCTACAGAGAACAAGATCTTCGGTTTTGCAGACGATTGTACTCTAGTTTCGTCTTTCAGTAGTCTGCGGCCGATTACAGCTGCGGAATCTCAGCGTCATAGAATGCAACAAATTAATAACTTAAACTCTGACTTACAGAAGATATCGGAGTGGGGTCAGTTGAACCTGGTGAGCTTCAACGCGAGCAAGACTCAAGCAACTACGTTTTGCAGAAAGTTCCTCGCTGAAGAACCTACTCTATCAATGAAAGACCAACAAATTGCATCCAAAGACTCGATGCACCTTCTCGGAATATCGGTCAACTCCGGGTTTTGCTGGCATGAACATGTATCAGCAATAGCTAAGTCGGCATCAGCTAAACTCAGTTTTCTTTTCAGAGCCAAGCGGAACTTCACGTCATCTCAGCTGTTGAATCTATATGAGGCTCAGATTCGACCTACTTTGGAATATTGTTCCCATGTATGGGGATCTGCGCGCAAACATTCGTTGCGAATGTTCGTGAGTGTGCAAAAACGGGCAGTGCGCCTCATTGACCACCAGGAGATTACCCGCGATCTTCAACAGCTGGCTCTTAGAAGATAAGTTGCTGACCTTTCTCTGTTTCACAGATTCTTACACAGAAGATGCTCAAAGGAGCTGAAAGATCTCGTTCCGGGAAAATTCATGTATTGCCGCAACACTGGGCTGGCAAAGAGTTCTCATCATATGCCGGTACATTTAACGACCCCTCGAACCTGTCTATAATAATTCCTTTGTTTGTAGGGCCGGTGAGTTGTGGAACTTGCTTCCGTCCAACATCTTCCCTTCATCCTACAATTTGGCCCTCTTTAAGAAGCGAGTAAACCGACACCTCAATTCTTCCCAGGCGTACACTCAAGTGGTGTAAGAGGTTGGCCTATTCCTGAGAAGCGCGCACAAAAAAAAAATGAAAAAAAAAAAAATAAATGTAGTCCAGACTCTGTGACTGAATAACACCGTTCTGGCTAGGCAGTGGTTTTTGTGAATGGCTCAAATTTACTATAAACATCCTACATAAGTCACATAAAATTTAGAGCAAAATGAAGCATGCCGTAGATTTTGAGGAGATATGTGATGTTGCATCAAGAAAATGCACGTCCACAGAGTATTCAACAAGCACGTGATAAAATGGGATTCGAGGTTCTGCCTCATTCTGCTCACAGCCCAAATCACTACCATAATAAAGTGTTCTTCGCAGTTGGTATTAAAAAAATACAACATGTTAGAGAAAGCGCTTAAATAATGGGGATTATAGTGAAATGTAGGAAATATTCCGTTTTGTAAAAATTAACGATTTCTACCCAGAATATCTGATAATCCACGAAGCGATTCAATTCTTTTCAATATAAACCTTCAGTTCAAACATTTCTCCGAAATCATCATATAAGCAATCATTAATTTTTCTTTCGCTCTGCATGTTAAAATTTATTGCATTGTGAACTTGACTTTCACAAAACGATATCGTAACTGATGTTTGAAGTGTTACGAAAGGAATTTATACGTTACATGACATTGTCAATATTTTGCTAGAATAAAAATGTATCTGCCTAGAGTGAAAAAACGTGTTAAAAGGTTTGATTTCGAAATGTTTTCTCTGCTGTTTCAGAATTGAAGGTTATATTAGATTTTATGAATGATATAATATAAGAATAATATTGCAGATTGCAGAATTTGTTTGTCTATGTTCATAATATACGCAATAGGGTTTGATCACCGTAAATTCCATAATGATAGTACAATTTCAAAAGGTCGAGTCCTTTTGAATTTCCAACTGCCTAATACAACTTCATCACTTTTGAAACGATATTAAATATTATTAATCGCCAGTAGGCATCAATAATCTTGCTGAGAGTACTATGATTAAATAACTTCTGTAAATACAGTATAAGCACTCTATTCGCGGGGTATATATTTTGTAAATATACCGCGAATACAGAAACCGTGAATATGGACTGATAATTGATATGGGATTACAGTGGATACGTTCCTAGGCGACAGAATATAAAATACACATTCAAAATAATCAATTTAATTGAAGTTTTTGACCATATTGATTAATTATTATCTTCAGACTTAGGTTTAAAGAATTTTGTAATTTTTCCTTGCTAGGCAGTTTTTAAATGCTCCTTCAATTTGACAATTGAAAATAAAACTTGGTTCCATAAACGGATCAATTTTAGAAAGAAATCACAAAGCTCATTTGCCATTCTTAAACCTTCACTAAGATTTCTCAGATTAAATGTCAGGTTTCCAGTGCTTGCTGAAGCCTAATACATATGTATGTACCAATATACCGATTAGATCCGCAAATAAAAAAATCCTTAGCCGCGAACATAGGAATTAGGTTGAATTTTTTTTCATCCGCAAATAGTGAAAACGCGAATATAGGAAGCGCGAATAAGGCTATACAACAAAAAAAAATGAGTACACCTAACTTATATGATTCTAAACTGAATGAAATAGAAATCTATGTTGTACTTTCCACCGTTTCATTCTTTCAAATTACGTACAGTTTCGAGGAGTCAGGTGACTATTTCACAGATTTAAAACTACTTAAATGTTATTTACCTAGCTTAATGATGAATAGGGGAGGTCTATTCATGGCTAGCTAGCTATGAAGGGTGGTATTATTTTGGTTGTTAAGAAGTTATTGATTTCCAAACATTCCAACAGATGAATTTTCTTCCTCATGTCGAATTTATGAAGAATTGATTGGCTAACAGTATTGTATGATTTGTGGATTTAATGTATTCATATACCAGCGAGTTAATGTCAGAACATAGTGTAACGATATCAAATCGTCCCTGAAGCTGACCCTGTCACCGTCCGGTGGAATGAAGAGTACGCGGCACTTTCGGGAGACTTCGAGAAAGATTTAGAGGTTTAAGCGCACCGTGTTACGAAAAATTCAGTGTTGCTGTTTTCGGAAGGTTCTCGAACGAAGATCTGGAACAGAGCCGAAGCTACGCAAATGTTCTAGAATAATTCGTACTTGTATATAAGAAGAGAGCGCGAAGCGTAGATAATTAAGTTTGAATACAGAGCGCGATTAAGTGGATAAAGTGTTAGAGATAAATTAAGCAGTATCGATTCTATTATATCAATTAGTTAGTTAGTTTAGTGCTATAATTGTTCAGTCTACGTGTAAATAAACTAGTTAGAGTTTTGTAACGTTGAAGTGTTTGATTTGAACCCACGAATAATTTCAAGATCTAAGAAATGTTAAAATATGTTCTTTGAATTTTTATATATATATATATATATATATATATATATATATATATATATATATATATATATATATATATATATGTGTGTGTGTGTGTGAACTTGAGACAAGAAGAATTATTCAAAATCCGTAGATCGATGAATAATCCTTCCTGACAAGAGCTAGTTCCCAAATCTGCCTGCCATGCACGCAGCAACCAAGAGCCACAATAGTGCAACTAAGCAGGATACCGAGAAACAAAGCAGCAGATTGCAGAATTCATTATTCATTGATCTACGGATTTTTGAATAACTCTTTTTGTCTCCAGTTTATACATGTAGACTCCTCGCGAACTTCATCGCGGAAGATATTTGTCCCATAAAACATTTACCGACGGGAGGTTTTATCTCGGAAACAGAGGCTCAGAGCACTATTTCAGCGGGATTATTTCACTCGTTTTCTACCGTTGATGTGATTCACGGAACGGCGAAAGATGTCTCCCAAATGTTGGAATTTTTAACGTTGTCACATCTGTTTGATACTGTTAGTATCTTTCCCGAAGTCCGGTAGCGGGTTCACCGTGTCGGTCCATAGAGGGCGACTCTCGTACGTACGTACGAGGTGCGTCCTTTCTGGAATCGATAGGGTACCCCGATGTAACTTGATAGGATGCTGAGAAGCGATATGCGGAACTGATGAGCTCCTAATAAAGGCGAAACTGCAATCTGCTGCTTTGTTTCTCGGTATCCTGCTTAGTTGCACTAATGTACGATCGACTAGTCTACTGTTTCGTTTTGAGTCTTCATTACCCAAAATTCGAAATAATGTGAGTTATCAGAACTGAAATAATGACCGGAACACTTTCCAGGACAGAAAAATTTTATCACAGATTCCTTTTTCTTGGAAAATACAGCGTTTCAAGTTATACTTTCTTCGCAGGAGGTACTCAAAATTGAATAAGTAAACGAAAATAAAATAAAATATTGGGTAAACATGAAAAAGGTCAACTTCTGGAATTTCCGGAAGTGGAAAATCTATGAAACTGTTTTAGGCTTATAATATCATTCAAGGTGCAATTCGGTTTTTGTTTTATTGAAATCGATCAACAATTGTGAGAGTTATACCTCCGGCTGTTTTTCACGAAACACCCGATAAATGAATTAATATGTGGTTGAATAATGTTCGGATTCATTCCATATGGTGTTTGGAAATTAGAGAAAAATCTCATGAAATCCTTACCTTGTTGCCATGAATGTTGCAATGTTAAACTAAAAGTCAGATATTTCTTTAAAGCAGTTATGTTAAATGATTAGCAAGTGATAATATAATTTTCCTGGATAAAGTTCGTATTTAGTTATTTATTTTGCTAAATATATTCATTCCAATTATAATTTCATCTATTTTGAAGTATCTTCAACCATTACCATGAAAGTAAGTTTCCTGGAATGGTATAATAAAGAAAAAAATTATCCTGTAAAGAAAAATTGAAGTTTCCTTTCAAACCGAATGTTAAAAGAATCGATAAGTGGCCTTATCAACACGCCAAAGCAGCCTTACACGTGAGCTGATTCTTGTTAATAGAGTGCTTGATAACACGTTGATGTCCTTATTTAGTACCCGCAATTGGGGAGTGTGAAGTTTTACACAGACACCTATTTTGAGATGTCCCGTTCGTTCAACGTGTGCGAAATATTGGCATACGTGCAAATGAGTAAAATAGGCTCTTAATCATATTGAATATTATAAAAATCTACTTTATATCAAATAGTGTCTGGCATACGAATCCAATATACACTTCATTTCAACCACCTTGAATAAATGGGCTTTTTTTGAATTTCCTGGCGATTTTTGATTGGGGAGGGACATTTGAGTGTTACATATTTCGTTCTTCCCTATCAATCACCTACTCTTACAGCTTCATCCTAAAATTTTTCAAAAAGAAGAATGGGTCGTGTGATACCTTATTGAAAAGGTGATTATTCCATTCTCTATACCACGACGTGATTATTTACTTTCTAAAATAACATTTAACGAATTGAGATCGAGAAATTTTTTTTCGAATAATTTCAAGCTTTTATCGATTATTTTTGCAGACATGAACCACATTCCAAGAAAAAAAAATTCACAGAAACCTTAGGTCATTAAACACTTGTAAAAAGCTGCCACAGTAAAAGCAGAACTTATAAGAACTGGAAGAAGATTCCAACACAATAAACTAAAGCTGAATATGTGCGTTTCAGGAATATTTGTACCTCAACAATCAATGAAGGGGAAACCGACTTGGATGAAAGAGTTAAGAATGGACTCTTGTAGCAGCCAAGTGAAACTCTTCAACTATGTTCTATGCCGAAGGCAGTCAGTACAGTAAGGTGTATTCTTCAACAATTGAACTGTAATAAAGCAGTAGCTCTTGATGGAATACCTCCAACTGTTTGAAGAATTCTGTTCTAGCGTTTGGACCTGTTTTCAATCGTCTGCCTACCCCAAAATTACCATCCGTTCGCATTGTTGCCCATTATGTCGAAAGTTATGGTAAAAGTGATGAGCGATTTCTCGAGTTACAGGGTATCACCAGTGATCGACAATACGGTTTCTGTAGACAAAGATCAACTGGTAATCTTCTTGCATATGTTACGTATTTGTGAAAATCAACAATCCAATGCTTTGATATCTCAAAGGCTTTCGGCAGGGTTTGGCACGCAAATTTTCTGGTTGGATTAGTAGCTTTCTCATCAGCAGATCGATTCAGGTGGTAATTGATGGTGTTTCAAGTAAATTTTTTCAGGTTAATGCAGGAGTACCCCAGGGCGCCATGCTCTCGCCAACAATGTTGCAGATTAATGATTTGTTCCACTCCAATGAAAACAGAATATTTGGGTTTGCGGACGACTGTAACCTCGTGTTCTCATTTTCTAGTCAGCATCCTATAACTGTTGAGAAGTTACACAGATAAACTTACCAACAGAGCATGTCACTGAATTCAGACTTGGAGACGATATCATAATGAGGCTGTTTGAACTTGCTTAATTTTAACGCAAACAAGGCGCTACCATCAACTTTTCCAGAAAAGTCACTCCTCGAGAATTTCTTCTAATCATGCAAGGAAATCGAATTTCCTCAGAAACGAACATGCACCCACTCTGTATTCGAGTCTCTACATAACCATAAGTCAGCGATTGCCTAATCTGCTCCTTCTAAACTCAGTTTTCTTTTCAGGGCTAAGCAGTATTTCACGTCATCGCAGCTGATGGTTGTATACAAAGCACTGGTGCGTCCTAGCTTTGAATACTGCTCCCATGTGTGAGAATCCACATCAAAACATTCTTTACATTTATTGGATAGTATCCAGAAGAGAGCAGTACGCTACGTCGACCACTCAGAGATCATGCGTGATCTCCAACCTCTCGCTCGAAGTCGAAGTTGCTTCCTCTTTTTCACAGATACTTCCATGGTAAATGCTCTGAAGAAGTGAAAAACCTTGGTCCCGGAAAGAATTCAGTTCCAAAGAACAACCAGGTTCGCGGAAAACTCTCACCAGCGAACGGTCCAACTGACAATGCCACATACCTCTCTCTGTAAAAATTCTCTGGTTTACAAAGGTAGTATATTGTGGAACTTGCTCAAGTCGAACATCTTTCCGATAACCTACAATCTGGCCCTCTTCAAAAAGCGACTAAAAATACACATTAAATCATCTTGGGTGGCCATAGCTGTCGCATGACAGGCATCACCTCCTTCCAAGAGATAAGAATGAAAAAATCCGCTCTATCTCCGTTTGAAGAGAAGATTCTGTAGGTTCAAAAATTTTCTCCCTCATTCGAACGTTTTCGCATCATCCCTTATCAACTACCATCACAATAGGTTATTATTCGATTACTCAATTCTTCTACAGTGTTCACTGGAGGAGTGGTATAAACTAAACTTTTGAGATATCCCCATAAGAAAAAGTCTAAACTATTTAAGTCTGAGGTCCTAGGAGGCCATGGTTCTGGCCCACCCCGACCTATCCATCGGTTGTTCAATGTATTATTCAAGATTTTCCTAGCTTCTCCACTAAAATATGTCATGCATGAACCACATTATGTTTCTCACCAAAAGTGGCACATCCTCGAGCAATAAAGATGATTCCTCCTCCAGAAATTGCCGATAAGCGGGACCTTTTAGTCTGTTAGATAAAAAAATGGCCCAACAAATAATTTTCAATTATTCCGATCCAAACATTTAGTGAGAATTATTCTTGATGATGAAATTCTACAATCAAGTGGGGGTTTTCATCAGCCCAATAATGATAATTGTGAAAGTTTGTGATAGCAGTTCTCGAAAAGTTAGCTTCGTCTGTGAACTCTCGAAATGAGCATTTTCTCTAATTTTATCTAAGAACCATCGGCAGAAATTGAGTCTTGAACGCGTTGAATATGAAACGGGTACAATAAAAAGTCGTGGAGAATCCTCCAAACTAGAACATGTGAATAATTCAACTGATTTCCAATTTTTCTTGTACTCACATGAGGATTCAAATCAATATAATTCAAAACCGCTTCCTCAATATCTGGAGCTCTCGTAGTTTGAGTTGCACCTTTTAAATGATTATTTGCATTAAAAGTACCAGTTTCCCTCAACCTTCTGTGGATATTTGAAAATGTTCGCCTGTCTGATGTAACTCGATTTCGAAATCGCACCTGATATAATCGCCTAGCTTCTATTGTGTTTCCGTCAACCAGACCATACATATAATGGATATCAGCCAATTCGGCGTTAGTAAAATTAGCCATTTTTTCTTACAGCATTAACCTCAAAAGTCTTAAAACTAATCGTTAGTTTAATAAACAATTCGAGCAGACAATGGTTCAACTTCAGCACTGTCGAAATGAATTAATGAATGAAAAAAATCAAAGCCTACTAGTGATTTTTCAATTAGAAGTGATTTGAATGAAGCGAATGCACACAATCGTTGAATGAGTTTTTGCTCGAGAACGGTTGGGAGATACGAAAAAATTACAAGTGTCACAGTAGTTTCTAAATTGAACGGAGATGATGAAAATTGATTGTACGCTGATCAAATTCAGGAAATTTCAACATACTGTGGCTCCGTAATGAAGCTTTTGCAGTCCTATATTTATCTGAACTTTCTTCCTTGAATCGCACGTAGATTCACCCCCTCAAGTTGTGACATACTATTATGTAATACCCTGTATACAGTGAATCTGTTCAACGAACAGGACAGGTTGGAACAGGATTCATGTTGTCAATGAGTGTGAGAAAGAGCATCATCGAGTACGAAACCTATCAGATAGGTTGTGTAACATAAGACTCAAAGAGCGCTTTGAAAACATCACATGGATTTCGTCCCTCACACCCACCGAAGACAAAGATGCAATTAAAATGGAAAAATTCTATGATATATCGGGCCGTAGCGCCGTATGATGATGATGATGCAAATTTAATTTCATTATTTTGTAATGATAATTGTTTTCTATAACAGCTATTTCAGCTACATTTTAAATACAGAATCATTTCATAATTTCGCTCTTGCTTATCATCAGGAATTCTTAAAATTATCGAGTTATAATTCGGTATTGTCTAGAAACTCTTCAAGCTTCTAAGTGCAACGTTCTAAAAAACCTCAAAAGTGTTGGCACAGAACTCCTGAACTCGAAGCAAAAATACTCGATAATGATTAAATATAAAGTTAATTTCAGAAATAAAAGTTGGTCAATGAGATTGGTCCTCATTTGAATGTCAGGTAATAAAATGTCGAATACATTGAATTTTCGAAAAAGTATTTATAATTTTGTTGGGCGGATGCCTAAAACCGAAATGAATCACATCTTTGAAAATCGAAATGTAACTTGTAGAACTATACGAGGTATCCCACCAGAAACTCTATAGTTAGATATAAGAAAAACTATACAAAAGGAAAATCTACAAATTCGTGAACACACCTGAGTGGAGGGAGGCATCTCAGCTGATATCAATCTATCGGTATTAGCTCGCCTTTAAGAAGGATGCTAGAATTTTAGATTAGATTTCAAGCCAGCTTTGAATGCTATTGTTTTTATATGATCACAATCTTATAGCAAAAATCGCACACACAGTCCAGAAAAAGATAATATTTTCTGCGGTATAAACTTTTCCTAAAATGTTCATATTCAATAAATATTTTGGGGTGTTCGTTTCGGGTCTTGGGTGTTAGTTGATTGTTGCAGTCAAAATGTCATGTACATCACCAAAACATCGATGTAACAAAAATCTAGAGAGCGTGGATTGAATTCATTTTGGTGAACCCTACACGAGGATGTCACTACAAACATACTGCGGGCGCAGAACGTAGCTCCTGTGACCAGTACCGCATCTGCTTATATTTCAAATTTTGGGTAGCTGTTTGGGGACGTCCGCCTATATTCATGGTAGACTTCTCAAGCAAGGTGTGCTTTCAATTACAACACCTGGTGAGAACTGAGAGTCGAAATGAAAGCGGTGAAACAAAACACTGCCCCGTTAATATTTCAAATAATTATGTCGTCCAGCATGAACACTAGGTAATCACTTTTACTTGGAGCTTAACAATATACTTAATTTACAATGTTGGTAAGCGGTGAAATTTGAGAGAGCCAGAAACGAGCAGAGCGAAGTTGAGCGTTATAATGATAATTGAGAGTACTACTAGTGTATATGCGATGCGATGTGCGACTGCATATTGCGGGAGAGTGATCAGTTCCTTCGTTATTAGGGGTGTTTGGTTGAAAATAGATGTAGCCATGCCCAAATGAAGAACCTATGAAACAAAAAATAAAGTGTACTGGTGGAATGAAGAAGTCGCTGAGCTGAGAAGGAATGCTTCAAGAGCCAGAAGGGAAATAACAAGAGCTTACAGGAAAGGTACCTCTACCATTGAACTTGAGACATCCTACAAAGATACTAAAACTCTCCTTTACTCTCCTACGAGAGAAAGAAAATTGCTGGAGAGAGATCTGTAGGGATGTGGACGAAGATGTATGAGGCAACGGCTATAAGCTGGTCACAAAAAAGTTTGCAAATAAAGCACCTAAGATTCATGCTAAATTAGCAGAAAAAATAGTTGATGCTCTTTTCCCCACTCGGGATATTCGAGAAACAGACGCGGAGGAAGTTGAAATATTTCCACTCTTCTCACAAAGGGAAATCTTGGAAGCGGCCATAAGCCTAAAATATGGAAAGGCGAAAGGACCAGATGTAATACCACCAGAGGTAATAAATATAGTGGCGGAAAATTACCCAGAAGAAACCACTGAAGCGATGAACGAGTTGCTTTGCAGAGTAGATTTTCCTACAATATGGAAACAGCAAAACAAGTCCTCATAAGAAAAAAAGTAGAAGACGACGATGGCCCAAAAGGATACAGGCCACTGAGTCTCCTGAACTCGTTGGCAAAACTATACGAACAGCTGATTGGAATGAGACTCCGAAAAGAGTTGGAAATGAAGGTGAAATATCGCGCTCACAATTTGGTTTTATGGAAGGGAGATCAACTGTTGTTGTTGTCGAAACTGCAGAGACAGAGAAGAAGAAAACTCGGAAAACAAGAGAGTTTTGTCTTATGATTATTAAATTTTCAGTATTAGTTGAGCTTCAATCTTGTTTGTTTATTGCATAAAGACCAATTTCGTTATATGATAAACGATGAACATTTAAGTGGGACTAAATGTCTGGAAATTTTGCAAACGTTCGTCACCGAATTCCTTGACGTATTGCCCCTAAGAGCATATCAATCCTGCTGGTAACAACTGGATGTTACTCCGGGACCACTGCACTGGCAAAGTTTCAGGTCAACTAATTAACATGCTGGAGGACAGGTGGATTCGGAAATTGAGTTTTTGGAATTGGCCAGCAACATCTTCAGACCTGATACCACTGGATTTTTTTTCTCTGGGGCCGTTTGCAAGAAATTATTAACGTAACACCAGTGAATTCGGGAGAGGAGTTGGAACCTAGAGTTCATCAAGCTCTTGGCAGCATTCATCGAAAAAACGAGTTGCTTGGCAAAGGAGATTTACGGCAATATGGAAAACAGCAAAACTAGT
This sequence comes from Cryptolaemus montrouzieri, assembly GCA_013387265.2. Taxonomy (NCBI): domain Eukaryota; kingdom Metazoa; phylum Arthropoda; class Insecta; order Coleoptera; family Coccinellidae; genus Cryptolaemus; species Cryptolaemus montrouzieri. The sequence goes on along the minus strand of JABFTP020000144.1, from coordinate 24,978,717 downwards.
CCTCATGAGCAAAAAGGAAAGGACGAAAATGACCCAAAAGGATACAGGCCACTGAGTCTCCTGAACTCACTGGCAAAACTATAAGAGCAGCTGATTGGAATGAGACTCAGAAAAGAGTTGAAAAATAAAGGTGATATATCGCGCACAAAATTTGTTTTAATGGAAGGGAGATGGACTGTTGATGCTCTGAGGTGTGCTGTTGAAACTGCAGGGAGAAAGAAAAGGAAAACTCGAAAAACAAAAGAGATCTGTCTCATGGTGACTCTAGACATAGGAAATGCATTCAATGCAGAGGTGTGGAATATTATTCTCGAGGAAATAGAGAAAAGAAGAATGTCGCCATACTTACCGAATATTGCCATAAGTTACCTGACAGAGAGACGTGTCAGCTATGAGGGTGTGGAGTATAACATGACTTGTGGTATACCAAAGGGATCCGTTCTTGGGCCTCTCTTATGGAATATTCTGTTCGACGGGGTCTTGAGGCTGAACCTGCCCAAGGGTGTGAAAATACTGGCTTTTGCTGACAATCTCGCTGTACTGACAACGGCAACGACAGAGACGGAACAGATGGAAAAACTAACAGAGTTCTAAAGAAAATAATTGCTAACCTGAAAACAAGAGACCCCAAAATCTCAGCCCAGAAGACGGAAGCTATACTTCCATCTGGAAGAAAAAAATGTGGACATATGAAGGTGGTGGTGGAGAAAGCTATTATACCTCCAGGAAAAACGCCTTAACCCTTAACCCCTTAACCCCTGGGAGTGGTGTTGGACAGAAATTTGAGCTTTGCAGAACATATTATTCGGAGAGCAGTCAGAGCTGGTGAAACGGCCGTAGCCATCAACCGGCTGATGCCTAGAATTAGCGGAGGAAGCCAAAAAAGAGGAAAATTCTGAGCAGTGTAGTGGACTCAATTTTCTCATATGCTGCTCCTGTGTGGCGGAAGACACTTCAATTAGGGAAGTACAAAATAGTGGCTGAACGCCTAAGAAGAAAAGTGGCCATAGGAATATCCTGTGCATATAAGACTGTCTCTACAACAGCACTCGAGGTAATAGCAGGAGCGATTCCTTCAAATCTGTTAGAAAAGGAGAGAAACAGCGTGGGAGTAGCAAGGAAATCAGGCTGAAGGAAACAATAATCACAGTGGGAAAATGTCAGGAAAGATGGTCGTCAGAAACGAAGGGGGCTTGGACAAGGAGGTTGATACCGAACCTGGTCCCCTGGTACAATAGGATGCATGGAGAGGTAGATTACCATATCACTCATCTCATCTTGGAACATGGATGCTTTCAATTTTATCGGCACAGAATAGATAAGGCTGCGAGCGCTCATTGCCGCTATTGTAGAGAGATTGATACGGCGCAGTACACTGCTTTCGAGTGCGTCAGATGGGAAGAACACATAAGGGAAATGATCAAGAAAATAGGAAGGATGGTGACCGAGGACGCCATTGTTAACTTGTTGGCGTTGCTGGAGAATTGGCTGGCTGTCAATAAATATGCTGTGGAAGTGCTGAAGAGGAAGGAACAAGACGAACAGAAAGGTGAAGCGAAAAGGGAATGAACGACTGTAATGGCAAGTATGCATGGAAGTAATGCAAGAGCGGTACTCATGCATATCTAGGGAAACAGGAGGGGTTTTAGTTAGGGTATACTTCGTCAGATGCTGATAGTTGGAGTCCAACACTACCCGACGTGACAGTGTCAAAGCGTTTGATGTCCATAAAGATTTCCCCTCCACCGAAAAAAAAGGGGTGTTTGGTTAGGAACGAGCGGGGTGCTGGGGAATAAAGCAAGAAGAAGTTCGAATTGAGACGGAACTTGGCGTTCAGATATTCGAAAGCTGAGATTTCCATAACGTGGAGGTCGATTTGTTAAGAAACAAGGGCTAGGATGTGGATTGTTGGCAGAGCAGGTACGTAGATCGATTTTTGTTTTGAAGGAAAGATTTCTTGTTATACGATTCGTTCTCCTCCTATAAAACCCCTTCCCCTGGTAGCTTCCACCGCAAATTTTTGAATAGGAAAAAGTGGTCGCGTGATACCTTTCTAAAAAAAACCATTTTCTCCACTTCGTAATTATTTGCTTTCTAAAATAACATCTGAGAAATGTTTAGAAAAATTCCTGGTTTTCTTGAATCCGTTCGATCCTCGTTTTAAGGAAAACTTAACAATGGTCTATCGATCAAAATCGGTTGGGTTCAATGGAAAAAATTTTTATTACTGATTTGAATGTTTGCATATCCACCCCTCTCTTTGGTCAACTTCTACTTCGAAAAATTTCAAAATGAGAATCTATCGAAGCGGATTTGTAATGATAATTAAGAATAATACTAGTCTATAGGAGATGTTATGCGCGACTGACTATTCCGAGAGTCGTCTTTTTCTTAGTTATTAGGGGTGTTTCGTTAGGATCGACCGAGGTGCGGGGAAATGAAGCAAGAGAAAGTTAGAATTGCAATGGAACTTGGCGTACACATGTTCAAGATCTGAGATTTCTATAACGTCGTGTTTGATTTGTTAGGGAACGAGAGGCTAGGATTTGGACTGCTGACAGAGCAGGTACTTACAAACAATAAATTGGGATATGAGGACCGCAGAAAGACGTTGTGAAGAGATTTCAGTATCAGTAAAAACATTCTTTTATAACTTTGTTATTTCATTAATAAATAAAGAGTTAAAGTCAATAAAATAAAAATTACAAAAATTACTCAAGTCATCATCAAAATTCGGTTTTTGATACGAACGAATCAGTTCTTGTAATATGTTTCGTTCTTCGCCTGTCGAACCCCTGGTAGCTTCCACCGCAAATTTTTGAATATTTTGAATAGGAAAAAGGGATCTTGTGATACCTTTTTGAAAAAAAAAACATTTTTTACTCTTCGTAATTATTTTCTTTCTAAAACAAAATGTGAAGAATTGAAATCGAGAAATGTTTGGGAAATTCCTGGTTTTCAGAAATCCGTTCGATCTTCGTTTGATGAAAACTTAATAATGTTTTCTCGAACAATATTGATTTGGTCCAATAGGAAAATTTTTTATTACTGATTTGAATGTTTGCATATCCACCCTTCACGCCTGTCAAATTCTACTTGGAAAATTTTAAAATGAGAATTGAGCGAAGCGGAGTTCAACGTTGTTATGATAATTGAGAGTAATACTAGTCTACAGGGTGTTTCATTAACAATGGAAATTTTTTAACTGTGGAATCCTGAGCTCAAAATATTAAGATTTAACCCAAGTCGCGTTGATAATATGTTTCTCCTTAATGAGATGCAGGGTGTCAAAGTTTCATGAAAAAATTGGTTTCTTGTTTGTATCTCTAAGATCTTCTGTTCGATTCAGTTGAACATCGAAAGTGATATTCAATGTAACAAGAGGCTAATTTGTCTTTCGTATGTTTCAACTTATCGACTCCAGACAGGTGAACCAAAAGTTTCAAAGGAAAAGCTGCACGCCACTGATTTTTTAAAATTTTTATATTTTTCAGATTGATCTACTCAAAATACAACTTTTTATATTCATGGGTTTTTCACGTATCTATTTTAGTTTTCGAAATATAAAATAAAAACAACTCTGTAACCTGTCCAAAATACTAGATACAGAACCTTAAAACACGAAACAGAGGCACATCTTTGACCAAGACCCGAAACAAAAGTTGTTTACAATTGTACGAAGTACAACATATCTCAAAACGGAAAATTTAACAGGTACACTAAAATCATTACTTACCGTGCCTTATTTATGGAGACTCTATGGAACTTAGTATTACGAACAGGTTGCAGTGATTTTCATTTTATATCTCGAAAACTAAAATAGATACGTAAAAAACTTATGAAACTAAAAAGTTGTATTTTGAGTGAATGAATCTGAAAAAATATGAAAAATGAAACAAAATCAGTGGCGTGCTGTTTTTCCATAGAAAGTTTTGATTGACCTGTCTGCTGGGACGCCACTGAAGTCGATAAGTTGAAACAAATGAAAGTCAAATCAGCCTCTTGTTACATTGAATATCACTATCGAATTTCAACTGAATCGAACAGAAGTTCATTGAGATATTAACAAAAAAACAATTTTTTCAAGAAACTTTGACACCCTGCATCTCTGTAAGGAGAAACATTTTATCAGCATGAGATTAAATAATAATGTTTTGAGCCCAGGATTCCACAGTTACAATAGTTCCAATTGTTAATGAAACATCCTGTATATGAGATTCGATGTGCGACTGACTACTCCAGGAGTGTTCAGTTCCTTCGGTATTAGGGAGGGGTTTCTTTAGGCTCGTAAGGGGTGCAGCGAAATAAACTAATAGACAGTTGAAATTGGGACAGAATTTGGCATACACATGTTCAAGAGCTGAGATTTCTAAACGTCGTGTTCGATTTGTTAGGGAACGAAAGGATAGGATATGGATTATTGACAGAGCAGGTACTTAGAAACGAGATATTTGAGCACGAGGAGACCGAAGAAAGGCATGGAAAGAATTCACAACAGTAACCGTAAAAACATTCCATTGTGCCATTGTTATTTCATTAATAAAAAACAAAATGTTATATTTCTGCCAATATAAATAAAGATTTAAAGTCAATAAAATAAAAAATACAAAAATGACTCAAGTCAACATCAAACATCGATTTTTGATTCGAAGGAATCAGTTCTTGGTTATTTTGCATAGGGAAAAGGGATCTTGTGATACATTTTTGAAAAGAAAACTCATTTTCTACTCTACGTAACTATTTCCGTTTTATCTTCGTTTGAAGAAAACTTAATAATATTTTCTCGATCAATATCGATTTGGTTCAATAGGAAAACTTTTTATTACTGATTTGAATGTTTGCATATCCACAAAAATTGTCGCATCACCTGGTATTCTGAATTCCACACTCGATTAAGCAGCTCGATCGCAGTTTCTTTGTCAACATATGTTTTTGGACATACGAGGGAAAAAAATCTTATCTATGTAGTAACATTTGTTTCCATATGTTCTCAAACACGTCTGCAACAAGAATGAGTTTGCGTACAGATAATAAATATTGGAAGGTAGTTCTTTGGAAAACTTTAGAAATCAATAAATACAAACACTCAGGTAGACTCATCAATGAACAAGTCGATTTAAGCCCTTCACCTCTATTGAATCTTTTCGGGGAGCAATCTATTCCTTAATTTTATTGGATATACCTGTCATAAATAACCACTTAAGAAGAAGCAACCCAATAAGCTTTTAATTACTCAAGAACATTTATAGTTATATTCTCATTTATATTTTCTGTATATTCATTCGTCTGAAGAAGCTACGGTGTAGTGAAACGCGTTACGAATCGCAATTATTAAGTAAAATTCCTTAAAACACAGTACTGGTTTTTATCATTAAGAATGAGTTTATTTGACTATCGGTATTCATTCAATTCCTCTTCAGTTTTCAAGCTAAATTAATGCAAGTTTTCTGTGTTCTTGTTGATTTTCGAATCTTTGAATTTATTGTAATGGCCGCTGAACGCTATTTGAGTGATCATGATGTGGTAAGAATTGTAACACTTCTAGAAGTGGGTCGAAGCCAACGTTATGTGGCTAACTTGTTGAATGTTAACCAAAGCACTATTTCAAGAGCAATTAATCGGTACCACGAAACAAAGGAATATGGAACAAGGACCGGACAGGAAAGAAATCGGATAACAACACCAGTTGATGATCGTTGGCTTCGTTTAACTGCACTAAGAGTTCGGCACTGTACGGCTAGAATGCTACAAAATGAGCTTGCACTTTTCAGAAATGTGCAAATTTCATTGCAAACTGTTTGGAACAGGCTCAGAGAAGAGGATATCGGACCAAGGGAGGCTTCTACCGACCCGCGTCTCACCAGAGAGCATCGAGTTGCAAGACTTCAGTTTGCAAGGAGGAAACATACAAATTGGGGTATTCCAGAATGGTCGAATGTTCTCTTTTCCGACGAGCCCAGGTTCTGTCTAGTATCAAATGATAGACGCAAGGCTGTATACAGACGACCTGGGAAAATATATAGCAATGCAATATCTGGCAAACTGAAAACTTCGGAGGGGGCTCAGTAATGGTGTGGGGAGGCATTTCTTTCCATGGTCAAACAGAGTTAGTCCTAGTGAATAATGGAAGAATGACAGCAGCCAGATACATCGCAGATATCCTTGAACCCCATGTTGTACCTTTTGGCCCATTGATAGGCGAAAACTTAATTTATCTGATCAGCCTCATGCAGCTAGAGTGGTTACAGAATTTCTGCAAAATGCCGAAATTGATATTTTAAGATGGCCAGCCAGAAGTCCCGACTTGAATTCCATGGAACATGTTTGGGACAACATGGGGTTGCAAATTCAGCAACGTAGGATGCCTTGTAGACTAATCCATCAACTAGAAAATCTACTTCCTCCTGAAATGTGGAACTCGGTGACTCAAGAGTACATCCAAATTTTGTTTTAGGGTCTTCGAAGACGTGTGCTGGCAGTAATTAGGGCCCGGGAGGAAACACTCGATTTTAAAATGATTAGTAACCATTCGATGCTAGTTGATAATTCATTAACTCGAAAATTGTTGATATTTTCCATCATAAACGAATCTCTTTCGCATGATATCTTCTTATTTTACACTTCTGAAAGTTACCAAGCGACTCTTGAATGACCAACCTAAGAGTTTATATAGTATTGTCGTAAAAGTAGGATGATGCCACAATTTTTGTGGGGAGTGTATTTTAACTGCGGAATCCTGAGCTCAAAATATTATGATTTAACCCAAATCACGTCGATAAAATGTTTCTCCTTACTGAGATGCAGGGTGTCAAAGTTTCATGAAAAAATTGGTTTTTTGTTAATATCTCGATTATCTTCAGTTCGATTCAGTTTAAATTCGATAGTAATATTCAATGTAACAAGAGGCTAATTTGTCTTTCATTTGTTTCAACTTATTGACTCCAGTGGCGTTTCGGCAGACAGGTCAACCAAAACATTCGAAGAGAAATCAGCACGCCACTGATTTTTTTTTCAATTTTATATTTAATTTCTAAAAGTTGTATTTTGCGTAGATCAACGTGATTTGGATTAAATTATAATTATAATTGAACCGAGGATTACACAATTTCAATATTTCCAATTGTTAATGAAACATCCTGTATATGAGATGCCATGTGCGACTGACACTCCAGAAGAGTGGTCAGTTCCTTCGTTATAAGAGAAAGTTTCTTTAGGATCGAACGGGGTGCATGGAAATGAAGTAATACACAGTTGAAATTGCAACAGAATTTGGCGTACAACACATGTTCAAGGGCCGAGATTTCAAGAACGTCGTGTTCGATTTGTTAGTGAACGAGAGGCTAGGATATGGATTCTTGACAGCAGGTACTATACTTAGAAACGAGAAATTCGGGCATGAGAAGACCGAAAATAGTAATGGAAAGATTTCACAACAGTAACTGTAAAAACATTCATAGCATTGTTATTTCATTTAAAGATCGAAATACTATGTTTCTGCCAATATAAATGAAGATTAAATGTCAATAAAATAAAATATATATAAAATAAAATTCCAAAATGACCTATGTCAACATCAAAGATCGATTTTTGTTTCGAAAGGAACATTTCTTGTTATATGTTTCATTTTCCGCCTATCAAAACCCTTTCTCTGGTAGGTTACCACAAATTTTTGAATTGGAAGAAAGAGTCGTGTGATACCTTTCTGAAAAGAAATCCCATTTCTACAATACGTAATTATTTGCTTTCTAAAACAACATGTGCCGAATTGAAATCGAGAAATGCTTGGAAAAAATACCTGCTTTTCATAACGATTTGATGACAATAAAATAAAAAATACGAAAATTACTCATGTTATAACCAAGGAGCGATTTTTGTTTCGAAGGAACATTTCTTGTTATATATTTCGTTCTCCGCCTATCAAACCTGATAGCTTCCCTCTCAAATTTTTGAATAGGGAAAAGAGTCGTGTGATACCTTCTCAAAAAAAGCTCATTTCTACACTCAATAATTATTCGCCTTCTAAAACAACATGTGACGAATTGAAATCGAGAAATGTAATGATAATTGAGAATACTACTAGTCAATATGAGATGCTATATTCTACTATTCCAGTAGAGTGGTCAATGGTTAACTACCACTTCGAAAAATTTTATAATGAGAAAGGGCTTGTGTGATACCTCATCAGAAAGATCATCTGATCCTCATTAGAAGTCTCTGTTCTGAAGTGTCATTAATAAAAAGTAACACTGCTTAGACTTTTCAATTCTAATGAAAGTCTATTATGAAATGACACATATCGCTGAGTTTTCAGTTTTTCATCGTGGTACATTCGTATCTCAAATGTTCGTAGTGACATTCACCAATGTGATTCGAATGATTGCCCAACATTTGTAGTATTATCTTCTGACATACTTGAATGATTCTCGTGGTACTTCCAGCGATTTAGATGGCGTAACATGAACTTCGGCCTTGAGATATACCCACAAGAAGAAATCGAGAGGCGTTAGATCGGGCGATCTAGCCGGTCATTCTAGAACCCTCTCCTAGCTATCCAACGACCCGGAAATCTCTATCTAGATAATACCGCACAGCGGCAGCATAATGGGGCAGCGCTCTATAATTTTGATACATAACATTATATCCAGATAAATTTGAATCTCCTTCGATGATAACTGTTATGACATGATCAATAAAATTCTCAAGCATGTTCGAATAAGTTCTTCCGTCCATGTTTTTCTGCCTAAATATGGGTGCCGCAATATGGTTTGCCAAAATTCCGACAGAAAAATAAAGTGTTTTAGGTCTTTTAGTATAATTCTGCTTCTTGAAATGGTGATTAATGTCACTACAGATTTCGCACTTATGGCGATGCACTCGTCATTGGATGTGTTAGAAGCACCAACATTTTGGAACAAATTCGGTTCGTTATTGAACCGTTTACTGAAATTTTCGCAGAACTCTTAACGACGATCGAAGTCATTTTCAGTCAGCTCTTGTGTACCAGTCTAATTTTATTTGGATGAAATTTGTACTTGTAGAGAATCCTGAAAATAGTTGTCCGGCATACTCCAGATACTTGCGGGAATCCTTCGCAGATTGTGTATTCTTTATCATGGCAGTTCACCCAAAACAGCCACACCAATTCCTACGTTATTCGCAAGTCTGGTGGGATTGTGTTTTTTATTAGTAACGCATCCAGTTTTCATGAATTTGCCCGTTAACTCAAAAACGTATTTGTGTCTCTCATTTCTCCCAGGGTTATTTAGTTTGAAAATGTGTGCAATTGCTCTAGCACAGTTATTTTTCTGAAAAATGAACTCATGATTTCAATGTGTTCCTGTAGTGTGTACACCATCTTCAACTAAATCACCCTATTTCAGGTAATCAGAACTATGAAAAATACTACCTACGCAAAACACAAGTATTTTAACGCCTAACCGAAATTAATCCAATCTAGCAGATCTGGACTTACAAACCGTTACAACTTTTTCTTAAGAAAATGATACGGCACGCTCCTGTTTCCTATTCGAGATCAGCAGAATTATTAACTTTTCAAAACAAAATCGACTTGATAGATCTTAACATAAAATGTAAAGAATTGCTAGATCGTCGATGAATTTGAAAAATGCAGTAAACTGCAGGGATGATGCAAACGTTCAAATAAGCCCAAAATTCTTCTGAACCCACATAATCGATTTTGATCAAGTGTTTTCCTCAAACGAAAATCGAACGGTTTAGTAAAAACTCGAAATGTTTCCAAACAATTCTCGATTTCAATTTCTTATATGCTTGTTCAAAAGTAAATAAATACGTAGCCGTATACAGGGTATTACATAATAGTATGTCACCAATTGGGGAGGATTGGTGTATAAATCTACGTGCAATTTCACGAAAAAGTTTTTATAAACATAGGTCCGCAAAAGCTTCATTACGGAGATACAGGGTGTTGAAATTTCCAGAAAAAATTGTTTTTTCTTCAAATCTCTTGCAGTTCTTGAAATATTCAACCCAAATTTGGAATGCAAGATATATTTTACAGCCTCCATCATTACACGTCCTAAATTTTAACTAAAATCTACAAGATACTTTCTTTTCCGCAGCCATGTCTTGTTTTGCCCTTCCAAATTTTTTTGCAGTACGACACTGATCTGCGTACAATCAATTTTCGTCATCTTCGTTCAATTTAAAAACTTTTTCGACACTTGTAATTTTTTCGTATCTCCAAGAGTTCTCGAGCAAAAATTATTAAACGATTGTATTCATTCGCTGAATTGAAAGCACTTCTAATTGAAAACATGACTAGTTTAGTTTTTTCATTTATTTATTTATTTTGACAATTGCTAAAGTTTGATATTGAATAAGTATAAGTTGAGTCTCTCAGAAGACGAGCTATCAAAATAAAAGCAAATTCGGCATACCTATCGAGTATTTCTATTATTTCTTTAATTAGCGAATAACATACTATTCGAATAATTCAAATTCAATAATTTTTGCTCGAGAACGTTCGAAGATACGAAAAATTACAAATGTCAAAAAGTTTCTAAATTGAAGGAAGACGACGAAAATGGATTATACGCTGATCAGTGGCGTACTGCAAAAAAGTTTGAAAGGGCGAAAAGAGACATGGCATCGGAAAAGAAAACAGGAGTTTTGAAGAAAATACCATTTTTCCCAGAATGTCAACATCCATTAGCTCCGTAACGAAGCTTTTGCGGATCTATGTTTATATAAATTTCTCTTTCTTGAAATTGCACGTAGATTTACCCCTCAAGTTGTGACATACTATTTTGTAACACCCTCTAGAGAACGGAATGACATTTTTGAAAAAGTAGACGGCTCCTTATCCTTATTCAAAAATTTTGGGTGGAAGCAAAACCAGCCGAGTTATTCAGAGTGGTTCGTTTTCAACTGTATACATAAACAGGGTGGGGCGTAATGGAAGGGCGTTTTTGGAACGGGTAGTACATATAACGGTGAACGAGTAGAGGGAGCGGCTGAGGTCATTCGACTCGGGAGGATTTACCATTTAGTATTTAAAATCGGGAGAGTCTGTCATTGTCGTGCAGCGGCGCTTTCTCCAGCGCTTCAATATTGGTCGTAACGCTTCATTTCCGAAACTTGACACAATCATCCGATAAGTACAGAATTTTAGAACGACTGAATCAGCAATGAATCTGAAACCGCAAGGCCGTCGCTGATCTTGAAGGACACCAGCTTACGTGAAGAGAGTAATTCAAGGTGTAATTCAAAGCTAAGGGTGCTCCGTCCGAAAACGAGCAGCAGCACTCCAAATTAGCAGCCGAACTGATCTCAGAATTTTACATCAAGACCTCCACTTTCTCCCTATAAGCTCATGGTTGTCCAGCATCTGAATGAAGGTGATTTTGCACAACGCCAGCCGTTTGCCGAGTGAATGCAAATGATTATCGCTGATGAAAATGAACCAGTGATAATGATGAGTGATGAGGCTCATTTTCATTTGAGCGGTTCGGTTCGGTTAATAAACAGAACTGCCGATATTGGGCAGCCGAACAACCCCCCTTGCAGTCAGAAAGTCACCGTTTGGTGCGCTATGAGCCGTCTTGGGGTGACTAGACCGTATTTTTTGAGGATGCGAGAAGGGCAACCCTAACTGTAGACTCTGAGCGATATGTTTTCATGCTGAAGAACTTTTTATCCCAGAATTGCAACGCCGAAGAATGAACAGAAGAAATATTTGGTTTTGGTGATGTGCCGTGCCCCCTCGTCCCCAAATCTCACTGCTTGTGATTTTTTTGGGAGGAAACCTAAAGGCTAAGGTCTACATCGATAAACCTCGAAATTTGCAAGAGTTGAAAGAAACCATCACAAGAGAAGTTAGGGCAATCGAAACTGATTTGTTAGAGCGGGTGGAGAATCGACTACAGCAATGCATTGTGGAACACGGACGTCATCTGCCTGATGTCTTTTTCAGAACATAATTCTTTTCATTTTTCTACACTAAATGGTTATATTTAAGCTTTCATTTCACGTAATTAAAAATGTTCTACGTTGAAAAACAACTGAGTTATTCTCATTTCAATTTCGTTAAGCCCCAACCTGTACATATGTAGACAATACCTACCTACTGATGAAAATATTTAACCTTGTACATTTCATGAAGGAAATATACAGTATTTTACGACATTTTGATTCAAATCGAAGATGCTGATTCCGTTATCAACCTGACCTTTCACATTATACGAAGAAAAACGCAATACAATAATCGCACTCAATTTCATTTCCCAGAAACCCAACACAAATTAAAACAGCCTCCGGTGGAAGAGGATGGAATGTCATTACGAACGATATTAAGTTACATTGTCGTGCAATTGAATTACAAATGTTGAATTTGCGCTAGATAAATTGTTTCTAAAATAGATAACAAAAGCATGACATTGAACGTGATTAACAAACGACTTGGTCAATTTGAAGAAATCAATGTACATTGATGACAAAACAAATACTGACTTATGAACGAATGTCTTTCCTTCTTGCCTGAGAAAGAAAATTAATAGCGATCGATCGCTATTTGTTTGGAGTATGATTCACTGATTATACTGAGTGATTCATTTTGAGAGTTGAATTGCGTGTATGAGCAATTCGAATTATGATAAGGATGGGTTACACTTGGGAAATTATCAAAACTACATTGTTTGTTATTATTATATGATTGTTGCTTTGAATATTCAATGCATGTGGTTGATACATACATTGGTAAATAAATATTTGAATTGAATAAAAGAAGTATTTCATATCTCAATATCCGATGACCATACGAATCTTGGTGCTATATGATAAACATATTGAAGACTTTTATTCAGGGTGTACCTTCCGTACACATAATACAATGGTACAATGGTACAATCTAGTCGGATGTCAGTGTTACATACCCATTCATAATATCAAGCTAGAATGCCACCTTCTCGTATCAGTTCGTAGAAAAGTATATGTATATGTATACATACGAGGTTTGAAAATATAATAATGAGACTGCAACGTCTCCTCCGATCGGGCAACGTTCCAGACGGGAGACTTTGAGCACCGTCAGGTACACATGTGATACCTCTCCAGTATGAGTTCAAACTCGCTACAAACATTTGTTTGTCCGTAGCCTAGTTTTTTTGGGCCTTCTACAAATGATTGACATCAATTTTGAGCGCTATCAAGTTTTGCTTTGGACACAATACAACAGAAACATTTGAAAAACTTCGACTGGCCTAAGGGGAAAGTGTTTTGTCAAAGGCCCCGGTTTTTCGGTGGTTAAAGTAATTTTCCGGAGTGGGAGAGTCGATTTAAGATCAACCACGTTGCGGAAGGCCTTGAAGTGCAAACACTAATGATGAAAATGTCAACAGAGTCCTAAATCTTGCGATTTAAAATCGACGATTAACAGTCAGAATGAAGACTTCAGAAAAAAGTCTTTTGGATCAACCACAATTGTCCATGTGGCACTGCAATCTCAATAATGGAGTTTTCAGCCAGTAGAAACAGAGAAACATACTGGTTGTCGTTGATCAACAACTACTGCTCAAGATAGGTGCTTAAGCATTTAATCACTGAGAAATCCCACTCACACAGATGGTCAACAGAACACGGAACTCAGAAATGCTCATAATGTACAGAGAAGTGATAAAACATTCAGGAATTAACTACATGTATTCAATTTACATCTCCGATGACCATTGTCCAGAGGGAATCGGGAAGCCTCTGGACCAAGAATCACATTGAATGGGGTGCTGATCAATGGACCCCTTGTATTATTTCATTAATGAATCCAAATTTGGTGCACGACCAGATACGAAACATACTCGTGTATGGTAACAACTTGGATGATATGAACTGCGCATGAAGACGGTATAGCAATGGTGTGGAGTGGTATCGGTATTACCATAAGGACGTGGTTTTGCTGAAACAATTTTTAAACGCACTGAACCAGAGGGAGCTGTATCATGTATCACTCCCTATGCGGCTAAAAGACGACCAGATTTTTCTTTCATGAATGATAATGTATAATGGATGATAATGATAAAGGAATAACTGTTCTAGATTAGCCTCACTAATCACCAGACCTTAGTCTGATTTAGCAAATGTGGGACATGCTTGGAAGAAGAATCAAATCTCTCAAACAAGAAACCAATTATCCCATGCTTTCATGGAGAAACGAAAAGCAATTGATCAAGAAAGTGTCGATAATTTAATTCCCAATCGTTATAGGGCAGTTCTAAATAGTCGTGGTGAACATCCACTTTAGAAATTCCAAGAATTTTGGAATAATCTTTTAGATATGTGACGAAAAAATCAAATTTTTGCTTTCGTTAGCTAATATTCCTGAATAATCTGGAATTATTTTTCTTATTTCAAATTTTCAACCACTAAGCATTATCAGCGAAGTATACAGAGTATACAAAATACGAGACAAAATAACAAATAGTGAAATGCAGTTGCTTTACAATTTTTGGTGAGGGTTTATTTTTAGAAATGAAGTATTTCGTTGATGTTGATTGATAGCGAAGTTTCGAGGTTAGGAATTCCCCATGTACTGAGCTCAACCGTGTATTTGAGACACTCGCACAAGATATGAACTATAGTTGTTTGGACACAAGTTTCACAAGTATCAGGTGGTCCACGCTTCATAAGGTAGCAATGTGTCAATGCTGTATCATTAAGCGATTGACTTTTACCTAGTCTCTTCCATTAGCGTTGATCGGTTGATCAAGTTTGCTTGACAAAGTAGGTACTACAGACTTGAACTGGTTATTTGTGGCGTTCCAAGTAAATTGCCACTTTTCCATATATGTTTTTGATTAGCCATCTGTTGTCTGTTAGAGGCTATTTATTGCGATCAATGTGTAAATCTGGATTTGACGCTGAGGTCACTGCAAGTCAGTTAACTAATATGGTTGTGAGAGTTTAAAATGTTTAATATCAAAATTGGTTCTGAAAACTACTACTACTACTACTATTCACGTCCAACTTCTTTTCCACCTTAATACAAACTTGTTAGTTGACCAACGAATACGAAAAACACTCCTTTCTTCCTCACGAAGTGATATAATGACATGGATGTGCCGAATGTTTTTGGACAGGCTCAGAGTTAACATTGGACTCCAGACCATCATTTGGATATTGAATCGTTCAGGCTTCTTGGGCAACGAAGAAGCAGATCGGTGCCTCGCCCTCTCTGGTGGGACCAGAACAATGTTCATGGATTTCGAATTAAAAAACAATAACGGACACTGTGAAGGTTAAATGTAGTTCTTGCTGGCTGTTCTAACTCGAAAAAGAAATCGGTTGTCTGTAAAGTCGGTTTACTGACGATAGTTGAATGTGACAACGTCATAAGAAAATACTAATGGAATGGATTTTTTCAAAGGAAAATTTCAATTTTATTCGTATGATAGATATTTTGTATGGATATAGAGAAGGAGGTAAATGGAAATCACAATTGAATAGATCAAGTTACATTTATTTGTACTCATAAATACAATTATATTTGTACTTATAAATACAATTATATCAATTTTCATTTATTTTTTTACAATTCACATATTTTCTACAAGTAGGAATGTGCTTTGAGCAATTGTTTTACAACTTTTGAACATGTATAATATTTAACTTCTTAAAATTTGTGTTATTCTGTTGAGAATAAGACGATGACATTTATGTTTTAATTTTTGAAATCGATAGTTATTTCGATCGAAGAGTAAAGCAATCGATTTTTTACTCATCGTGAAATAGTTCTTCCAACTTATTGTTATAGTTTTGTCAATTATAGCATAACCTACACTCGCTGCACTAGCGGACGGATGCTATTTATTTTAATGATGAAAGCACGAATATTCCACAATATATCACTGAACATATATTCTATATCGAAAGAATCATAACCTTTATCGCCGCAATTATCGTCGCTATAAACAATTGATACCACATTCACTTTTCACTGCGAAAACATGTAAATGCATTATTGTATAGCAGCTGTCCACGCCGACGCATCGCTCACTCAAGTAGAAGAGAGACAGATGTCTCACGCAGCCGAACGCGGAGGCCGATTGTGCTTCTTTGTCGCTCGTTCCGAGCTGTCGCTTGCACTTCAAGCCTTAAATGGAACGCCTCAGTGCGAGGTAACGCCGCATGAGTCATGGTTTTTCGTGAGTGCAGCCAGCTCCATCGAATTATAAGACGTAAGACGTTGTGACGTCAAAAACACCCATAGAAGTTCATTGAAGACGTGTCGAATCAATATACTATCTCAATAAGCACTTATTGTAAATACAATTATTCAAATTTTTGTAAATCATCTATATATATATATATATATATATATATATATATATATATATATATATATATATATATATATAGAAAAAGTACATTTGATGATGAGTTTATTCATATCCTTATCGGCTACTTAAGGTTGAAAAGTCAACTTAACAGAATCAGCCTGGCTGCTTCGAAGAAGATGAAACGGCAACGCACATCGCTTCATTGTATCCACGTTTGAATAGAATCAAGTTCTCAGTGAAAATATTCTCTCGGACGAAATATTCAACTGTTTCCAAAAATTTGACCTGTTCAAGAATCAATGATCCAGTTATCATGGTGAGTAACAATAGTCTGTTAAAACACGGTGGAAGGGCGGAAATCGTTATTCAGTCACTACTCAGCTCTAAAAAGAACTTTTTCTGTTGCTCTGAATATCTTTGCTAATTTTTGTGTTTTCATTCTTTATATTTCTGAAAGTATCAAATCTGCTATTGTTTTTATGATTTTTGCATATCTTATATTTTTCAGCAATTATCGGCTTGTTACTTATGAAATTCCAGTCATGATTCTGCGCATATTCTTCGAGCGTACAAATATCACGTGATCCCCACTCTCAGACTCCTAAACCCGCAGAACAGCTGAGGTCATAGATATTCGATAATATGGAAGCTTCCACGTGAATCAGGATAAGTTGTCATGTGTTAACACTTTGTTTATTCTAATAAACTTGTCGTATCTTTTAAAACATGAGTTCGTCACGAAGTTAGTGTAAATATAGTAATGATTTATTTTGTTATATTCGTGGTGTTTATATAATAAAAAAAAAAAGAGAAATAACACAGGCTTGGTCAAGGGAACTGATGATGAATATTTCAGTTTCAATATGGACAAATTAGATAAACTATGGGTTCCTAATGAAGTTGGTGAGTACTGTGTTATTGAAAGGAGTACGTCCTGGATAAGACTCTGGTACTCCTATTATATTTTCGTAGTAGATGCTAAGGGTTTCGATCGAAACAGTATACAAAATATCCTGTTTTACTTAATGAAAATTTTCCTCGACCTATTTACGTTTTATAAGTAATTCGTATCCCTCAGAAATAATGATGTTGCACAATTCAAAGAAATCGTTACAATCTACGGATGGAAGTGAAGATGAGGGTGAAATATCTCCGCCAAAGTTATTTTCTCAAAATGAACTCTGTGATTTAATACATGATCCCAATTTATTAGGTCCGCAACAAAGTTCTCGCTGTTTTTTTTTTCATGAAAATACAACTTTATTGTGAAAAATGATTACAAATGAATCATTTAAAATATTGCTCATCGCTAGCTACAACTTTTTCCCATCTTTCTGGCAGAGCTCGAATACCGTGACTGTAGAATTGTTCGTCTTTTGAGGGTATCTACGAATCAAGCCATTCCCCCAGTGATTGTTTCTTTCGGTGAATATTCGGCCGAGTCGATGACTTAGAAGCATGACCGGGCAGTCCTAAGATTCTCCTTTGGATTGCTGTAATGAATCCATTTTTCATCACCCGTTACGATGCGATGAAGAAAACCCTTTCTTTTTTGCCGCTGCGCTGGAGCAGTTGTTCACAGGAGAAAAAACGACGCCCAACGTCTCTCGGCTTCAAATCATAAGGAACCCAAGTTCCTTGCTTTTGAATCAATCCCAACGCATGCTGAAATCGCCTAGCGAGTAACTCCTTAGGCTGAAGCAAAGTCTTCTTGTGTTTGGCACGGATCCTCATCGAGCAATGCGTCCAATTCATCGTCTTCGAAGATTTGGCATGACCATGTATCAGTCAAGGCCAAATCTGCTTTACGTCATCACCACTGATGATTTTATACAAAGCACAGAAGCGACTTAGTCGGGAATACTGTTCGCATGTATGGATCTCCGCACATACACGTTCATTATATCTATTGGATAGTGTCCTGAAGAGAGTATAGCGCCTCATCGAGTATCCGAAAATTCTCTTTTGGAAGGATGTGTAACCCGCTTCTTTCGAACATCTTCGCTATAACTCACAATTTAGCCTTCTTTAAGAAGCGAGTGAACACACAGATTGAATCGTCTAGGACGTTTACACCTGTGCGATGACAGGCATCGCCTTCTCCCAAGAAATAAGAATCATAAGAAAATAATAATCTATACGAACACATCAAAAATAATAAAAGTGAAATAGATAAAGGAAAGAAATTTGGTGTTACAAACTTAGCTACGGAAGTTGTAGTAAGATATATATTGGTAGAATCAACAGAAATTTCATATCACTTGAACATAAGTATAGTTTCATCAATAAAAAACTAATTTTAATTACGCTAATTATTTAATTGAAGCAGATGATAATATCAACCAAGATTTTAAATTGTTACATTCGTCTGATGAAAATTTTGATATTAATTTTGGCGAATCGGTAAATATAAACTTTCCAACATATTCTGCAATGAACAGGGAGATAATTAACAATAATTTCACTCTACTTAATTTGTTTCCGGTTGATGGATTTAACTCATAAATCGATGTATTGACTGAGTTAGTTTTACTCACTTTTGATTCAATGTTATACAGGGTGTTACATAATAGTATGTCACAGCTTGAGGGGGTAAATCTACGTGCAATGTTAAGAAAAAAACTTTATATGAACATTCGTCAGTAAAAGCTTCTTTACAGAGCTACAGGGTGTTGAAATTTCCGGAAAAAAAATGTGTTTTTCTTCAAAACTCTTGCTGTTCTTGCGATAGTCAACCCAAATTTGGAATGCAATCTATATTTCACAGTCTCCATCATTAACGTGCCAGATTTTAACTGAAATTCACAAGGTATTTTCTTTTCCGAGGTATGTCTCCTTTTGCAAACTTTTTTGCAGTACGCCACTGATCAGCGTACAATCAATTTTCGTCATTTTCGTTCAATTTAGAAACTTTTTTGACTCTTGTAACTTGTTCGTATCTCCAACGGTTTTCGAGTGAAAAATTATTGAATTTGAATTATTTGAATTGCATGTTATTCGCTAAATAAAAAGAAAATAATAGAAATACTCGATAGCTTAGATGCCCAAAATTTGCTTTCATTTTGACAGCTCATCTTCTGGGACTCAACTTATACTTATTCAATATCAAACTAAAAAAAAAAAAACAATTAAAAACTAAATGAATTGCTGGAAGTGTCCTCCACCTGCAAGAATACAGGCCTCTGTCCTTCTTCGCATATTATCACGCACTCTTTGAAATATTCCTGGGGTATTTCTTATCGTATCACAAGAGATTATTATTCGATTTCTCAATTCTTCTACAGTGTTCACTGGAGTGGTATAAACTAAACTTTTGAGATATCCCCATAAGAAAAAGTCTAAACTATTTAAGTCTAAGGACCTAATAGGCCATGGTTCTGGCCAACCCCTACCTATCCATCGGTTCTTGAATGTATTTTTCAAGAATTCCCTAGCTTATCGACTAAAATGTGCTGGTACCCCGTCTAGCATGAACCATATTATGTTTCTCACCAAAAGTGGCACATCCTCGAGCAATAAAGGCAACAAGAAATTGCCGATAAGCAGAACCGTTTCGTCTGTTAGGCAAAAAAAATGGCCCAATCAAATAATTTCCAATTATTCCGACCCAGACATTTAGTGAAAATTGTTCTTGATGATGAGATCCTTCAATCAAATGGGGATTTTCCTCAGCCGAATAATGATTATTGTGAAAATTTGTGATAGCATTCTCGAAAAGTTAGCTTCGTCTGTGAACATCATTTCACTATCAAAATGAGCATTTTCTCTAATTTTATCTAAAAACCATCGGCAGAAATTCAGTCTTGAAGGAAAATCTCGAGGAAGTATAGTTTGTGTGCGTTGACTATGAAACGGGTACAATAAAAAGTCGTGGAGAATCCTCCAAACTAGAACATGTGAAATATTCAACTGATTTCCAATTTCCCTTCTACTCACATGAGGATTCAAATCAATACAAAATACAATTCAAAACTGCTTCTTCAATAACTCATAGTTTGAGTTGCACCTTTTAAATGATTATTTGCAGTAGAAGTACCAGTTTCCCTCAACCTTCTGTGGATATTTGAAAATGTTCCCTGTCTGGTGTTACTCGATTTGAAAAGCGCACCGAATTTAATCGCCTAGCTTATGTTGTGTTTCCGTCAGCCAGACCGAACATGTAATGGATATCAGCCAATTCGGCGTTAGTAAAATTAGAAATTCTTGTTACAGCAATAACTTCAAAAGTCTTTAAACTGATCGTTAATTTAATTAACAATTCGAGCAGGCACTGGTTCAACTTTATCAACTGTCAAAATAAATAAATTAATGAAAAAAATCAAAGCCTACTGTCATTATTATGATTATTTAGAAGTGCTTTCAATTCAGCGAATGCATACCTTCGTTTAATAATTTTTGCTCGAGAACCATTGCAGATACGAAAAAATTACGAGTTTCTAGATTGAACTAAAATGACGAAAATTGATTGTACGCTGATCAGTGGCGTACTGCAAAAAGTTTGAAAGGGCAAAAGAAGACATGGCTCCCGAAAAGAAAACACCTTGTAGATTATAGTTAAAATTTAGGACGTGTAATGATGGAGGCTGTAAAAAAATAGCTTGCATTCCAAATTTGGGCTGAATATCTCAAAAACAGCAGGAGTTTTGAAGAAAAAAACAATTTTTTCCGGAAATTTCAACACCATGTAGCTCCGTAACGAAGCTTTTGTGGACCTATGTTTATATGAACTTTTTTTCTTAAAATTGAAAATAGATTTACCACATCGTATGACATATTATTATGTAACACCCTGTTTAGTTATGATTTTGCAAATATAGTAATTAAGTGTGAATCGAATTTCCTATTATTTATCATTTGAAAATGATTCATATTAAGTAGTGTTCAATTTGAAAAATTAAAAATAGAAACCAAATACCAACTTCCTCGAAGTGCAAGGCTTTCCAATCAATGACATCCTCATAGGTAATCCAGAAATCAGCATTCCTAAATTACTCATGGCAACTGAATTTTAACACCATATCACAGTTTCACACATATCTCTATAATTGTTTGTTTCTCACTAAGTTTAAATCAATGACATTTTCACTATTAACGTCAGAGTGCAATCGACGTTAGCAGACATAGATTTCTAAGGTCATAGATCTGAAATATTGAGTTGCTTTTCGAAATTCTGATTCACAAATCTTTTTATCATCTAGCGGAGGGATTAAGAGATTTACATTTTAGCCTTTGATAGCATTATACTCGTGTGCTATCAGCATCTCTAGGTCAGGTTGAAACTTTCTAACTCATCCTTGTATATTATACAAAGAAATTGATTGCTGGCGTTACCTACTACCAATTATAAGTTATCGATCACTTAACTAAATAAAGAATTGTGATTGGTGAAAGTAATTGATCTCATTTATAAACTCCTCGGGTAAGAGAATATATATATATATATATATATATATATATATATATATATATATATATATATATATATATATATATATATATATATATATATATATATATATATATATATATATATATATATATTTTACCCCGACGAGTTGCCCATATATCTGTTCATGCAATCAAACTGATTTCATGAAAAATATAAATCCACCACCCGGTAATTAATACCATTGCCAGGCAATGATTATAATCAAAACATATCCTGGAATAATTATATATTAGGATAACGTTAAATGTTATGAGAATATATCAATCTACCAGAATATATACATACTATAGCATCATCAGACAATGATATCAATGTACCAACGAGTAGTGTCAGAGGCTTTCTCCTGGAAAAATCCAGTGTACGGACCTTAGTTAAGTAACACTGAATGTTACTCATTAATAGTTTCCTTTGTGTGAAGCGGTGAACGATCGAATAGAATACTGCTCTGAATATAAATATGACAAAATTTTCAGTTAATTATATTACATTAATATAAACAAATAAATAAAATATGAAATGAGATTCTGAGCAGTATAAACTAAAGAGAAAACCTATGAGTCTACCTCATTATTATTTTCGGAAAGAAACCTACGAAGAATATTACAAGATTTGATGACTGTTATCTTTTGTAACTGTTCAAACAAATTTTCTTCAGACCCAAAATCTCAATACTTTTGTGAAGATTTCTAGGAATAACACCTGTTGTGGAAATAATAATCGGTAGAATAAAAATTTTCTTCATTTTCCACATTTTTTGATCTCGTCGCCAAGCATCATATATTTAGAAATTTTTCATTGTATTTATTTTGTATATTATGTGTGTCGGGTATAGCAATATCAATTATTTATGTTATTTGATTTTGTTTATCATTAAGAATGATATCTGGTCTATTGTGTTTTACAGCTCTGTTGCAAAGAATTGTTTAATCAAAATAAAGTTTATATTTGTCATTTTCACAAATAATCTCAGGTTCATATTTGTGAAATTTTTTCTTTTGGGAATTAGGTCATGTTTAATTCCTAGATTAAAATGAATAATATTAGCGACGGCATTATGTCTTTCTAAATAATCTGTTGAAGCAAGGACTGAGCAAGATGATAATATATGAAAAACTGTTTCTGAAGATCAGAAACATCTACGGCAAGAATCATCTATATTTTGTTTGATGATGTGTTTTCTATAATTCCTCGTGAAAACAACCTGATCCTGGATCGCAATTGTCAAGCCTTCTGTTTCATCGAACAATTCTCCAGATACTAACCATTTATTTGATGCGATTTCATCAATATAATCATTTTTCAATTCTTTAGGGTGCTTTCCGTGTAATTCCTTCTGCATCCAACTTTCTCTTTTAGAATTATCATCAAATATATCAAAATCTACCTTTTGCATTGTCAAGTTCAGAGGTGTAAGATTATAATCTGAAGCAACAACAATATCATGTAATTTAGACGTTCTCTGTTTATCATGAAAATGGGAACGTAGATGAAAAATCTGTTTACTATGAAGATTATTCAAATCAGTTAATCCACAACCTCGAAGATGTCTAGGTAGTGTAACTCTCTGAACAGCTGACTTTGGGTGGTGCTTATGATATTTACAGAGCATTTTCCTCGTTTGACATTGTAATTCATTTAGATCAGTTTTAGACCATTTAATAATTCCAAAAGAAGATGTAAGAATAGGATCTGCATAGGGTTGATAGCTCTGAAAAGGTTTTTACTAGTTAAATGACTCTTGATGATAATTCTAAGTCTTTTGTAATATGAACTTCTAATATTTTCTTTAGTGCTGCTATGGTTGATTGTCTTCTCTTGACAAAATCCAAGATATTTATATGTATCTTCTTGATGCATTGGCTCGATTTCGATATTGGAAATCTTTATATAATCAGAGGTGATCTTTCCTTTTTCAATAGAAAGATTTTTACATTTTGGAAGCCCAAATTTCATATGAATATCATTGGAATAGTTGAAAGTAATCTCAAGTAGACTTTTAAATGTGATCTGGTTCCGGCATATAATTTAATATCATCTAAATAAATTAAGTGACTTAATTTGAATTCAGTTGATAGACTCTTTATTTTGAAGCCGAAACTAGTAGCATTTAATTCGTGAGATAATGGATTAAGGCAAAGACAAAACCAAAGAGCACTTAAAGAATCACCTTGAAAAATGCCTCTTTTGATTGGAATTACTTCGGATTTTAACGATTGTTTTGAAATATTTAAATGAAGATTGGTTCTCCAATTTTTCATTACAAATTCAAGAAAAGACGAAGTGTCTTATCAATTTTATAAATTTCCAAAATTTCTTGAAGCCATGAATGGGAGAACTATCAAAAGCCTTTTGGTAATCAATGAAGGCTGTATGAATATTTCTCTTCTTAGTTTGAGCTTGATTCAAAGCAACAGAATCAATTACAAGTTGCTCTTTAGTACCAAGGTGTTTTTTCTACATCCTTTTGTTGTTCGGAAAGAATATTATAATTCTCCAAATGTGCATAAATTTTTGGGTAATACATGCAGTTACAATTTTATATATTGTAGGAAGGCAAGTAATTGGTCTATATTGAGACGGATCAATAGTATTATCACTTTTCGGTTTTACATAAGTAATTCCTTGTGTGAAAAATAAAGGAGTAGCTGAGGGTTCTTTATTATAAATGAAAAATATTCAGCCAATTTTTCTTGAAAGCAAGAGAATTTCTTGAACCAAAAGTTATGAATACCATCAACACCTGGAGATTTCCAATTTTTGTGTGTTTAATAACTGATGTTATATCTTCGTTTGAAAATTTTTCAAATTATATATATATATATATATATATATATATATATATATATATATATATATATATATATATATATTGTTGTTCTGATGAAGAAACATTCGTAATTCTTGGACAATGCTTCTCTACATTGTTCGATTGTGAGCTCAACGCTTATTAAATTCCGCATCTGAATTGCACATAAAATAATTTTGTAAATATTGATAATACGCATCTGGTAGTGGTAACAGCGCCCCCAGTAAGTGATAAATTTGTCCTTGTATCTGTAATTTTTAAAGATTTGTCCAATAATTATTTCTGATATATATTTTAATACAAACTTGAATATATTAAAAAAATATTATGGTATAATACCTGGACATTAAGTAGTCCTGCATAATATGTGTAGCGCCAAACGATGTAATCTGAAAATAGTTGTTATATTTCTGAATGTTGGCCAAGAAGTGCTTAGAATCATTTTTAATCCCAGAAAGTAAAGGGCGTAAAGGATCTGATGGTGGGACCAATAGTGGCAATATTACTTTGCCAGTAAATTCACCATTTATTTCTTCTCCTTCTTGCATGGCGCATTTATGGGCAGCAATTGTGCTTACCGTGTTGTATTGTTTTGTTTTGTGTCTTGGAAAAACTTTTTGATGAAGCTTGCAAGACTGTTGTAGCTGGCCTCCTGGATCATCCGGGCGCTAGGTGTTTCAGTGCCCAAGGTGTTCAGTCTGGTCACCTTATGAGCGGGACATTCGAAGAGTATGTGTTTCGTTGTTTCGTCATTTTCTAGGCAACCACGGCACCGTGTGGTTTTAGATAGTCTCATAACGTGTAGGTGTTTGTTGAGGTGATGTCCCGTCAATAGGCCAACTATTTTCTTGATCTGTCTCTCTCTATGGTCATCGGTGCGTTTAGCACGTGAGGTAGCTCTTCGCACATTTAAATGACTGCGACGACCTAATTCAGGTCTTCTTCTCCTCGGCATTGTAAATTGTAATTAATCAAAACGAGAAAATTTCACACTTACTTAGCAGTAAAGTGTCAATATCACAGAATATCAACAGAAAAAGAGCATATTACTTGCAATGTCACTATCACAAAGGATCACAAAAGTAAAGAAAGTTCTCGCGCACGTAGCGGTAATCTTCACTCACAAAGATAGAAGGATGCACTCATAGATATCGTAATGCTTTTTTCCGTGTTCTGAAGTGCGACAGGATGGATTGACAATCTAATGTCAAATATTATGGTTGCGTTCAGAAATTTAATTTGTTACAAAACTGAAGATTTATCAATCTTCAACAACTAAAGTTAACTAAAATTAAGATTCGAGAAGCGGACCAAATTAAAAATCTCTACTACTAATGATCTATCACATATTGTGACTATGCAATTTTGTCGCATTAGAGAGTTCACTTGCCTTTAGTTTCGGAGCTCGCCATTAGATCATCCAACACGCACGCGAAGACTAATTTGATTGATATGATTGAATTTGAACTTTGTGCAGCAGTAATAAATTGCCAATTGACTATTTAACTTTAGGAACACACCTACATTGCTTAGACAACAGTGAGTGATTATAATTTAATATGAACTTCATTTAATAGCAATAAAGTTCAAATTGACTCTAGATTTTATTTAGAAAACGTTTGGGAAAATAAAAAAGGGGTATTTTTATGGTTTTCCTGGCAGTTATTCGAATTTTTCTCACCTTTCAAACCTTCCCTAGACCTCCACATACATTTCAAGACCAAGGAATCCGTTCGGCCGTTCTCGAGTTTTCAAACGAAGATATAACATCAGTTATTAAACACACAAAAATTGGAAATGTCCAGGTGTTGATGGTATTCATAACTTTTGGTTCAAGAAATTCTCTTGCGTTCATGAAAAATTGGCTGAATATTTTTCATTTATAATAAAGAACCCTCAGCTACTCCTTTATTTCTCACACAAGGAATTACTTATTTAAAACCGAAAAGTGATAATACTATTGATCCGTCTCAATATAGACCAATTACTTGCCTTCCTACAATATATAAAATTGTAACTGCATGTATTACCCAAAAATTTATGCACATTTGGAGAATTATAATATTCTTTCCGAACATCAAAAGGATGTAGAAAAAAACACCTTGGTACTAAAGAGCAACTTGTAATTGATTTTGTTGCTTTGAATCAAGCTCAAACTAAGAAGAGAAATATTCATACAGCCTTCATTGATTACCAAAAGGCTTTTGATAGTTCTCCCCATTCATGGCTTCAAGAAATTTTGGAAATTTATAAAGTTGATAAGACACTTCGTCTTTTTCTTGAATTTGTAATGAAAAATTGGAGAACCAATCTTCATTTAAATATTTCAAAACAATCGTTAAAATCCGAAGTAATTCCAATCGAAAGAGGCATTTTTCAAGGTGATTCTTTAAGTGCTCTTTGGTTTTGTCTTTGCCTCAATCCATTATCTCATGAATTAAATGCTACTAGTTTCGGCTTCAAAATAAAGAGTCTATCAACTCAATTCAAATTAAGTCACTTAATTTATTTAGATGATATTGAATTATATGCCGGAACCAGATCTCATTTAAAAAGTCTACTTGAGATTACTTTCAACTATTCCAATGATATTCATATGAAATTTGGGCTTCCAAAATGTAAAAATCTTTCTATTGAAAAAGGAAAGATCACCTCTGATTATATAAAGATTTCCAATATCGAAATCGAGCCAATGCATCAAGGAGATATGTATAAATATCTTGGATTTTGTCAAGAGAAGACAATCAACCATAGCAGCACTAAAGAAAATATAAGACGTTCATATTACAAAAGACTCAGAATTATCATCAAGAGTTATTTAACTAGTATAAACCTTTTAGAGCTATCAACTCCTATGCAGTTCCTATTCTTACATCTTCTTTTGGAATTATTAAATGGTCTAAAACTGATCTAAATGAATTACAATGTCAAACGAGGAAAATGCTCTGTAAATATCATAAGCACCACCCAAAGTCAGCTGTTCAGAGAGTTACACTACCTAGACATCTTGGAGGTCGTGGATTAACTGATTTGAATAATCTTCATAGTAAACAGATTTTTCATCTACGTTCCCATTTTCATGATAAACAAAGAACTTCTAAATTACATGATATTGTTGTTGCTTCAGATTATAATCTTACACCTCTGAACTTGACAATGCAAAAGGTAGATTTTGATATATTTGATGATAATTCTAAAAGAAAGTTGGATGCAGAAGGAATTACACGGAAAGCACCCTAAAGAATTGAAAATGATTATATTGATGAAATCGCATCAAATAAATGGTTAGTATCTGGAGAATTGTTTGCTGAAACAGAAGGCTTGGCAATTGCGATCCAGGATCAGGTTGTTTTCACGAGGAATTATAGAAAACACATCATCAAACAAAATATAGATGATTCTTGCCGTAGATGTTTCTGTTCTTCAGAAACAGTTTTTCATATATTATCATCTTGCTCAGTCCTTGCTTCAACAGATTATTTAGAAAGACATAATGCCGTCGCTAATATTAATTTTAATCTAGGAATTAAACATGACCTAACTGCCAAAAGAAAAAAATTTCACAAATATAAACCTGAGATTATTTGTGAAAATGACAAATATAAACTTTATTTTGATAAAACAATTCTTTGCAACAGAGCTGTAAAACACAATAGACCAGATATCATTCTTAATGATAAACAGAATCAAATAACATATATAATTGATATTGCTATACCCGACACACATAATATACAAAATAAATACAATGAAAAAATTTCTAAATATATGATGCTTGGCGACGAGATTAAAAAAAGTGGAAAATGAAGAAAATATTTATTCTACCGATTATTATTTCCACAACAGGTGTTATTCCTAGAAATCTTCACAAAAGTATTGAGATTTTGGGTCTGAAGAAAATTTGTTTGAACAGTTACAAAAGATAACTGTCATCAAATCTTGTAATATTCTTCGTAGGTTTCTTTCCGAAAAAATAATGAGGTAGAGTCATAGGTTTTCTCTTCAGTTTATACTGCTCAGAATATCATTTCATATTTTATCTATTTGTTTATATAAATGTAATATAATTAACTGACAATTTTGTCATATTTATATTCAGAGCAGTATTCTATTCGATCGTTCACCACTTCACACAAAGGAAACTATTAATGAGTAATATTCAGTGTTACTTGACTAAGGTCCGTACACTGGATTTTTCCGGGGAGAAAGCCTCTGACACTACTCGTTGGTACATTGATATCATTGTCTGATGATGCTATAGTTTGTATATATTCTGGTAGATTGATATATTCTCATAACATTTAATGTTATCCTAATATATAATTATTCCAGGATATGTTTTGATTATAATCATTACCGGGTAGTGGATTTATATTTTTCATGAAATCAGTTTGATTGCATGAACAGATATATGGGCAACTCGTCGAGGTAAAACGCCCTATATATATATATATATATATATATATATATATATATATATATATATATATATATATATATATATATATAGATTCGATCAATTAATGCTAGGCTCACTAATATCCACTTTATGGGTTATTGGCAGATTGAGAACATGGCATCTTGTTCAAGAAATGTTCTCATCATATACAATGCGCGAACAAATTAACACTCCATTTCAATATTTCAATTTTTTTCGGTAGAAACTGAATATTAACACATGTGTTTTTTTCAAATATGTCCGGAAATATGCCTACAAAATTCCATGTTTTTTCTTAGCACATATATTCCTCACATAAGAAATAAAATCAAAGCAATAAATTGAGATTATGCAAGAAACCTCCACATATAAATAACAGCAGTTGTTGATCAATTTTTGCAATTAACGTTTCTTCTTGAAAATTTTAATTTTCGGTTAAAATACAACGCTACGAAATTCGATCCGGCAGAATGTGCTAAAGCAGTGATGTTAGATGACCTAGATCGGACGTACACAAGAATAGACCAGAATCTTGGGGTTTTCCATTCAACGGTTTCCAGAAAGATGCGCTGGTACAGGGAGACAGGTATTCATGAAGCGAGACCTAGGCAAGGACGACTTCGAGCAACAACGGCCATCCATGACCGATATTCAAGAATTTCTTCGTTGAGACAACGGTTCCATACTATTGGCACCTTCAAATTCAGCTTCGAAAGAACAGTGTAGTCCCAATTAGCACCGAAGCAGTACGACAACGTCTCAGGAAGTTAGATTAAATCATCATGTTGCTGCTAGAAGTCTAGCTCTAACCACAATACTTCAATAAGGGGGATTGAATTTTGGGTGTCAATTGTGCTACCGGGATGGGGTCACGCACACGATAGAAACACTGATGGTTAACACTCTTTGTAAACGTTGAATTAAAATGAAATAAAAACACGTGGTTCGTTGGTAAACAACGGCGGTTTGGCAATATGGCGTGGGTACGGAAAGCCGGCTCGTGGCAACGCGTGCTGCAGCCGGTTTTCTGAGACGAAGTGTATTCGTAGAGGTCGTCGAAGAGAAAGTGCGAGAGTCTCCGAAATGCACGGATATTTAAACCCTCGGTGCAGGTAGGCCCAGAGTACGTTCTGTGCCTAGCCTGGTCGATGGGCCTACTTGGCGATCTGTGATTAAGAAAGCGTGGTTAACACGGTAACACGCTTATTCGGAGGGGCCTAGAGCGATCTATGGTGAGATACCGTAGTGGAAACGGTAACAATTAGTTTGAATCTTACTGTGAGATAGTTTTGTTTACAGATGAGTCGAGATTTCGTCTTCATCTTTGCGATCCGCGTTCTCTCGTGTACAGACGTCGAAGTGAGATATATGCCCAGTACAACTTGTTATCTACTTATGGTTTTGGTGGAGGTTCAATAATGGTGTGGGAAGAAATTTCGCACTGATCTGGTCATCTTAAATAATGGCACCGTGAATACATAGAGGTAAGTAACAAACGTTTTAGGAGATATTGTTGTATCAGCCATCTCCGTAAATGATGTTCGGTACAGATTGATCGAAATCTGGAACGAAATGGATCAGAATACTGTAAGCCAGGTGTGCTCAAACAGTCGATCGCGAGTGCTTTTAGAGAAGATCTCGAGAAGAAAAAAATTTTTAATAAGTAGGTAACTAAACTACAAAAAATTATTCTTCTTCTTACGGTGCCTTATCCTTAAGGACGTTGGCGATTACATTTGCCCATCTTATTTTATTTGTTGCAGCTCTGAACAATTCTATAGAGCTCATATTAGTCCATTGACGTAAGTTCTTAAGCCAGGAGTTGCGTCTTCTTCCCGGTCCCCTTTTGCCATTGATTTTTCCTTCGATGATAAGTTGAAGCAGTTCGTACTTTTGGTTTCTCATAATGTGACCGAAATATTGCGTCTTTCTTTCTTTTATTATCTGCACAAGTTCTCGATCCTTTCTCATCCTCTGCATAACTTCTACGTTTGTCGTATGACTCATGTAAGATATTCTGAGCATTCTACGGTAGCACCAAAGTTCGAACGATTCTATTCTTTTTTGTGTTGTTTCCGTCATTGTCCATGCTTCAACGCCATATAGCACGGTGGAGAAAACGTAGCATTTCAGTATTCGAACTCTTAATGAGATATTTAGTTGGCAGTTGCATAGTATTTTTTGCATTTTATAAAATATAGCTCGTGCTTTTTCCAGGCGTGTTTTTATCTCTAGTGAGTGATCCCAAGTTTCATCAAGGTTACTTCCTAGGTATGTTATTTTCTGTTACTTGTTCTAATTCTGTTCCGTTGACCCTAATTCCCCTAATTCCGACCTTTCTGTTTTGGTGTTTGCTGATAGCCATCGTTTTTGTTTTCTTTGTATTCAGTTTCATTCCAAATTCTTTACATGTTATCATCACTCGGTGATGAAATTTATTACGTAACAAAATAACACCCTGCTAGCGTCAATAGGCGGCCTTATCAAAGGAACGCGCGGTACTTGTCAAATAAAAGCCGCGTTTTTATTCTTGCCGCTTTTCTAGAAATTTCCGGCGCTTTCGACGGGAGCATCCGAGACTTTCGTTCACGCCGATATAAATGTTGTGCCTGCAAGAATTGGAGTCATTCTGAATTGTAACTTGAAGGCAATACTACGTCGATACAAAGTTTATTATTGAATAGTACAAAATGAGTGCAGCGAAAGAATCTAAAACGTATCATTTTAATAACGATTGGGAAGAAGAATTTTTCTCTCGTAAGGATGAGTGCATTTGTCTTATTTGTCGTGCGTCAGTTGCAATACCTAAGCGTAGTAACTTAGGGAGGCATCATAAAACGGTTCATAAAAATTATGAAAAGGATTTTCCGCCACAGTGTGAATAAGGAAAACGAAAAGTACGTGATTTGATATCTTGTTTGAGAAAAGAACAAACCAAGTTCACAAGATCAGCCAAACAATCAAAAGTTGCTACAATCGCGTCATTTAAAATATCTCATATTTTGACGATACACAAGTAACCATTCGAAGATCGGTTGTGAAGGAAACATTTATTGAAGCGGGTGAGACTTTATTTGGAGATTTTAAAAATAAAACAGAAATCATGTCTGCTATTAGGGAACTTCAGTTATCTCGTCCGACTGTTATAAGTCATGAGTCAGGACATGGTAGATAAACTAATACATGATATCATGTACAATGTTTTTTCACAGTTCACGAATCCACCGGTATTTTTATTCGGATAATATTGAATGACATGTTGGCTAAGGAAGAATTTTAGATAATCATTCAATCGACGGGGGAAGACCCGTGACGAAGATATATATGACGTTTTCTTCAATTTTGTAAAAAACTACAAGCTACCAATATATAAATTAGTGTGCATTACAGCCGATGGAGCACCAGCAATGACTGGAAACAAAAACGGTTTTGTGGCATTGTGTCGAGCTAATGAAAATTTCCTTCTTTTCTAGACGAAAGAGGTGATGACACTCAGATGTTGAAAAACGAAAAATAGCTGACTGATTTGACATTTTTAACTGACATCACAATGCACTCAAACACCAATAACTTGGAGCTTCAAGGTGAAGGAAAAATCATTGAGATGATTAGAGCAGTAAACGTATTCAAAAGTAAATTGCTACTTATGACAGATGAACTGAAAAGAAAGGATCTGAAACATTTTCCGTCTTTGAAAGCAAAGATTTCTCAGTTGAATTATGATACGTATGAGGCTGAATTATCAAATATTTTGGGACAATTTGAAATGCGTTTTTATGATTGCAGTAAATTGGCTGATATAGCATCATTCATGAGTTATCATTTTCCATGTAAAAACATTGAGGAATTAGCTACTGAAATGGCAAGTCAGTTTGATATGAACTCATGTTCTGTTGGTGCAGATTATATCAGATATACATATCAAAGTTACAGCATCTGATACCAATTTCTGGTGTTTTATATCTGAAGATAAATTTCCGAATCTAAGGCAAATCATCCTTCAACTGACGGCAATGTTTTTGTCAACTTACTTGTGCGAGTCTGCATTTTCTGAAATGAAGATAATTGAGTCGAAATATCGCAATCGTCTGACGATCATATATCATCATGCTTGCGCTTAGCGCTCAGTGGTAACGTACCATCTAATGAAAAGTATACAAAGAACATGCAGTGCCACGCTTCAACATGCAAAGTTACTCCTCAGTTAAGTTTAACACCATATGTAACTATTTTGTTTTGTGACAACCAATAAACTCTCAATTTTTAATAACTATGAGTTTTTTCATTGATATTATAGAGAAGAACCTAACCTAACCTAACCCAAATATTGACTAGAATAATGTTTATTGTGCGGAAAGCTAATATCTATATATGCTACGGTACACCCTACCTAGGTAGGTAGGTAGTTAGGGTGTATCGTGTATGTACGACAACCCTGCACACACATACTTGCAGCCTCTCAGAGTCGATCATAAGTAGTCTGAAAATATTGAGGTAGATCGTCCGCAGTTCAAGTTTAAGCAGCCCTGCTGTAAGGTAATTGATTTTGAGTATGAATGGTAGATGTTAAGCAGTTATTCTTACCATAGATGGAAATATCAAGTATTACCAAATTTTGGTTACTCTGGCTTTTTTCAAAAGTAATACATTTTTTACTATTAGTTTTGTTTAAATTTCGATAAATACCATTTTCATATCGATATTTCTCAAGCATTTCTTAGGGCTGGTGGATTATTCAAAAAATAACTCTTCAACTTCTTCTGTATAAATTTGAAATTTTGATTTTTTGCGTAATTTTGTTGGCACAGAGTATTAACTGATTTGATGGACGTGCCATCAAAAGTTCCATTCATTTCAAGATTTTCAACTAGATTTCGTTACCAAAGCAGTTATTTTCATACTGAATAGATAAATCGAAACAAAACAAGAATATGTGAGGTTATCCAAATTTTCAACAACAGAGAGTCAGTCGAATATTCATTTAAATAGTTAGTTATTATCAAAGGTGAGCATAAAAATGATGATTCTGGTGATTTGTTTGAATTTTTCGACTTCTTTTGTATGCATTCTAGAATTTTTACAGTGAAAATTTTCTTAAAATCTGAACACAACAGAATCAACCAAAAATGTAATTCCTGGAAAAGTTCACATTTTTGTGGAAAGAAAAGGAATACTTCTCTAATTTTATCAAAATTCTACCTATTAAAAAAATGCCTCTTTATTTCAATTCGAAAACCATTCAATGAAGAAAATTTTTTAAAACCTCCCTGAAATTCACTCAAAACCGTACTTGTAGAATGTTAAAATAGTTTATTTTAATAGCAATCCAGATATTGGCATATGCTATTTTTCTTCATTTGCAGTATTTCACATAGCTGCCATACAACGGAACACCTTGTACAACGTTTTCTGCCTTTTTCAGGTCGCCCCGCATGAATCATTCGTTTCTTGGACCTACAGGACTTAGCTGCGAATTTATTGTAGAAGCATTTTATACCTGAGGCGACAAAATAAATCAAAAAATATCTGCTGCCATCAACATATATGTTGGTGCGATAATTTCTTGAAATACTGTATCTTTCAAGTTTCTGTGAGCACTTGGTATAATATGTCTGAAATTTAGGAAATTAATAGAAATATTCATTAAATTATTTCTCTTTCCATGAAGAAACCAAGAAATATTAATGAAGAAGTTGATTCTTTAACGAAAAAAACTATTGTTATTTTCTGATATGCAAATTCAATTTTGACATAAAATTGGTAAAAACGATTTCATAAAGGCATAAAATATTATATATATATAGAAAGTTTAAAATTCCATATTGAACTCGAAAATTGAATAATACACTGAGAAATCTATTGAAATAGGCAAGCTAGTACCTATATCCTGTATAATTGGAAGTGCTGCCATTTTGAAATAGGTGTGAAATATATACAGTACGATCCAATGAAGACGAACCATCATAAATAACTCGGTTGGTTTGATTTTTCTGCTAGAATCCTGAAACAGGTCGATTTTTTATTGGAAAAGGACATTTTTTATTACAAATTTCGTTCTTTCCCTATCAACACCCTACCCTGGCCGCTTCTACTCCAAATTTTTAAAGGGAGAAAAGGGATCGTATACCTTTTTGAAAAGGTGATTCCGTTGCCTATACGACCATGTCATTATTTACTTTCTAAAAAAAACATGTAGCGAATTTAAATCGGGAATTGTTTGGAAAAATTCCAGGTTTTGCTTGAATTGCGAAAATTTCTATTGCTTATTTAAACACTCCTATCCGCCTCATACCCCTATCAACTATCCACCCGAAAAGAAAGCGGTTGTGTGACAACGCATTAGAAAGATTGTCTGGTCCTCAATATCAGTCTACTTTTTGAAGTGCCATTAATCAAAAAGTGACACTGCTTTAACTTCTATAATTCTTATGAAAATCTATTCAAAATGAAACATATCATTGAGCTTTCATATTTTTAATCGTGGTAAATTCCTGAAGAAATATTCGAATTGTCCTCCATTTGCTTCGATACAATCGAAATTGGAATGTTTGCCTAACATTTTGTAACATTTGTGATATTATCTACAGACATACTGAACAAGCCTTTTTCATAGTTGTTCTAACCTTCAGAGTGGCGTAACATAGACTTCAGACTTGAAATAATAACACGAAAAGGATTCTAGAAGTGTTAGATCGGGTGATTTAGGCGGCCATTCTATATCCAAGTTGATACATAACGTTATATTCACATGAATTTAGATGTCCTTCCATGATAACTGTTATCAGAGGATCAATGAAATTCTCAAAAATATTCAAATAGATTTCGCCGTCTCAGTTCTTCTGAATAAGGGTCCTACAATATGATCCCCCAACATTCCAGCCCAAGGTTTTTGAGGTCTTTGAGAATAATTCTCCCTCTTTACACTCATAACTTGACAGTTATGACCATAAATCTCGCCCTTCACAAAAAATCTATTCTTCATAAACATAGCAGTGTACGTCTTTTAATTGGGATTTGTCACACCAAGGTTTATAGTTATAGCGATGCACCTCGCTATTCAAAAAAACTGGATTCATCAAAAAAACAAACATTTCGAAGCGAATGCATATCGTTTTTGATCCACTCACTGAAATATTCGCAGAAATTTAATCGACGATCGAAATCATCTCTATTCAGCTCGTCTTTAAGTCTAATTTTATATGGATAGAATTTGTGATTGTGAATAATCCTAAAAATACTTATCTGGCATACTTCAGACATTGTGTGTGTATTCTCCATCAAGGCAACTTCACCCAAAACGGTTACACCAATTCCTTTGTCAATCTCAACTCCGGTGGGTGTGTTTTTTCTACTAAAAACGCATCCATTTTTCATGAATTTGCTCGTTGACTCAAGAACTTCCATGGTTATTCACATTGAAAATGCGGACACTTGCTCTAGCACCGTTATTACTTTTGAATAATAAACTCAAAATTTCAATGCATTCCTACAGAGTGTAACCATCTTCAACTAAATCCCCATTATTTCAGGTTATGTTAGACAGATTTCAAAAATGATTGATAACAAACCGACACTTGCCATCAAAATGAAACATTATTTTCAATGTTATCGCACGCTCCATTGTTCCTATTCGAAATCAGCAGAATTATTAGAACATCGAAACAAAATCGACTTGATAGATATTAGCATAAAATGCAAAGCGTTGTTAGATCGTCGATAAATTTAAAGAAAATGCAGTAAATTGAATAACCTTTCAGAGAGGTATCACACAAGCACTTTCTTATATAAAAATTTTCTGAGTAGTTGGCTGGAGCACGAAAAAATGAGAAACGAAAATTTTTCTGAATCAACAGAATCGATTTTGAGTAAGTGTTCTCGCATTAATAAAAACTTGGCATTTTTTCAAACAATTCTCTATTAATTCGCCACATGCCATTTTAGAAAGTAAATAATAAAAGGGTCATATAAATAATAGCATCACCTTCTCAAAAAGATATCCTTTTTCCTAATCAAACATTTAGGAAGAAAGCTTTTAGGGACACGGGGCGAAAATCACAGAGCAATCAAACCAGACGAATTATTTATGGTAGTTTGTTATCATCGGAACGTACTGTATATTGATAAAGGATTATTCATCAGACTATGCTGCACATAGTCAACTAAATTAAACGATTCGGAATTAAGGACACATAACATACTACAATTGCATTCGGATATTTCAATTCAATTGTTTTAGGTAATAAAAAGAAGATATATTAATAACATGTAAGTAATTGAATGAAAATTTAATCAAAGTTCAAACAAAAGATTAAAGAGTACAGTCTGCATTTGTTTTGCTTTAAATTGAATTTTATAAAGATAATGGTTATCCGAAGCGGTTTAGTATTTTCCTAGTACGGAGCTCAATAAGCTTATATACCTGTATATTTTATTCCACATATGTTTACTGAAAACTTTCAAAATTTAATTAGCAGTCTTTAGATTTATTGATTCGTGAAGAATGTTCGTTTCCAAATATATCGAGAAAATTTGCAATTGCAAAGTTGCAATTTGAAAAAAACCTTGACAAAAGTCATACCAATATCAATTCAATGTTCACGGGTGAATCTAGTACCTCATCACATTTTGATTTAAAAGACAAACAGTTCACTCTATTTGGGTCAATTCAGGAAATTTACAATTTCCTAGCTTAAGTGATGTACTCAATTTCAATTCAACTGTCGTAACATCCAAATTTTATCAAACTCGAAAATTTCGTAAAGATTCCGGGCATGTGAAAATATATGGGTTTTTATTGAAAATTTTAATATGAATCACCCTGTATATTACGGTCGATTGCAATGCAACTATTCTGTATCGTGATGATCCTTGGAAAATAATCGAAACGGTGGAAGAAGTTTTGAAATAGACACAATCTTCCGTCTTCGCACAATTGGTCTACCCTATACAGGGTGTTCCTTATAAGCGTGAAAATAAATTAATGGTAGATTGCTGATAAAGGGCATCTCGGAACACCTTATATGAATGTTCTCAGCAGACTCGTAGCAGAGTTAGAGGCTGTTTTCTAGATTTCGTTTAAATTTCAATCGGCCATATCTTCGTTACCAATTCGTCAAATTCAATGTAACTAAGCAGGTTTCTTATTCTACTAAGTATCAATCGGAACCACTATCAAATTTCGAAAAAATCTAGGTCCGGATTGTCATGAATTGATACGAAGTGCTTCAGGAAAGAAAACACCCTGCATGAATCATCTCATAGCAAAAACCAACAGGAACTGTTGATTCAGAAAACCCAATAGAATAACTTGGCACGCTGAAAGCCACCCAGTAAAAAATATATTCACAAAAAAAATTGGGAATCTCGTCTTGTGAATTCACTATTTAATCCCTAATTAAGGTGATATCAATGCAATTGGGAAGCAAACAAATTGAATTTCTCAAAATAATCAATTCGAAGTATTTTTCGTTTTCTCTCAACGAAAATGAGTGCAGGGTCGGGATCTAATGAAATATGTCTTGATCATTGATCAAGAGATGTTTCCACTCTTTTAGAATCTAAGAAATTTTTACAATGAAATGAACAGCTGAAAAGAACAATTTTTTCTAGGGCAAACAGATGAATATAATAATCAGTTATTTTTCGCATTCAACGGACTTTTTTATCAGATATTTTACTAGTGACTGAAAGTTCGATTTATAAACCTATTCGTTCTTCATTTCATCTCGATTACCTTTCCAAATGAACAAAGCTCATCATGTATTTTCCATTTTATGTAGGTACTATCCAATATCCGTTTTGTTGTTTGTTTGTTATGCCTTTAACGTTCTCTATTTCCGCCTTTCGGCCGATGACACGCCGGGAAATTCTGTCACCTCACTCACACGCGAATTTTGCCGAATCCCTCTCGTGTCGAGGGAAGGGATCTTTAATGTCCAACACATCTCTGTTAGATGACGGCGTTACATTTCCTCCGAAAGATGGATACTCAAGCGATTTCCAAAATCCGAAAAATCACACCGACTTTGTGGGGATTGAACCCAGGTAACTCTGCGCAGGTGACGAGCATCATATCCCATACGCCACCGAGCCGGCGTAGTCCAAAGAAAATTCATAGATAAAATTCACTGCGCTTACAGGCCATAGAACGCATTGAAATTTCTTGATGGTGACTGTGAACCTACTGTCATAAAACAGGGGTTGTCATATTTTTTGTATTCAGTCAACAATAATTCAATTTTCACGAGTTTAAAATACCTTTTCCATTCAGAATGCCCTTATTCTCCCATGAAAAATAAGCAGACATGCAAATTGTTTATGGTGCTTGTAGATGTAATGCCCTCGCTTCGAAGAGGGAATATCGAATTCGGTTCCCGAATATAGACGGGTTCCCTTCCAGCCAGACGTTTAGTAAGTTATATCAATTTTCTCGAAGGACTGGGCACTTTCCATCCGCTATAAAGAAACGAGAATATGGGAAAAATAACTGAAATCAAGAAGAAGTAATTATTAATATGGCTATCTATAATCCCTCTACTAGTACCAGAAAAACGGGAAATGAGTTGGGTATTTCCCATAAGAAAGTATGGAAGGTTCTTAGGAAGGAAAGTTTCACCCTTATCATTAACAGCCACTACAACGGTTGGAACCTGGAGATGGGGTTCCTTGACTGAAATTTTACCATTATGAACCATAGGAGATCCACTTCGAGGATAATTTTCATAGATGAATCGCTCTTCACGAGAGATAGAATTTACAATTCATGTAATAGGCATTTGTGGGCTCGTGAAAATCCTAGAGCTTTTTACAAACGAAGATTCCAGTACAAATTTTCAATGAATGTATGAAATGCGGTATTTGATAACAAATTGAAAGGACCCCACATATTTGAAGAGTCTTTGAATGGGAAGCGTTATTTGGCCTTCCTTAGGAATGATCTGCCCGAACTGATGGGCTCAGCAATGAATGGAAGAAGAGGAACGATTTTCCAGCATGATGGCACAGGCCCACATTTTGCTTCGGATGTAAGAGCGCACCAAGATCATCAATATCCTAATACAGGTGTGCCCAAACGGTCGATCGCGAGTGCTTTTTGAGTAGATCTCGAGAAGAAATAATTTTTCAATAAGAAGGTAACTAAACTACAAAAATTTATTACGTAGTAATATAAAACTCTGCTAGCGGCAAAAGGCGGCTTTATCAAAGGAACGAGCGGTACTTGTCAAAGAAAAGCCGCGTTTTTTATTCGTGCCGCTTTTTTAGAAATTTCGGGCGGCGCGTTTGACGGGAACATCTGAGACTTTCGTTCACGCCGATATAAATGTTGCACCTGCAGGAATTGGAGTCATTCTGAATTGTAACTTGGAAGCAATACTACGTCGATGCAAAGTTTATTATTAAATAGTACAAAATGAGTGCAGCCAAGGAATCTAAAACGTATCATTTTAATAACGATTGGGAGGAAGAATTTTTCTTTTGTATGGTAAAGGATAAGTGCATTTGTCTTATTTGCCATACCTAAGCGTGGTGACGTAGAGAGGCATCATAAAACGGTTCATAAAAACTATGAAAAGGATTTTCCACCACAGAGTGAATTAAGAAAACGAAAAGTACATGATTTGATATCTTGTTCGAAAAAAGAACAAACAATGTTCACAAGACCAGCCAAACAATCAAAAGCTACTACGATCGCGTCATTCAAAATATCTCATATATTGGCGATACACAAGCAACCATTCGAATATGGATCGGTTGTGAAGGAAGCATTTATTGAAGCGGGTTAGACTTCATTTGGAGATTTTAAGAATGAAACAGGAATCATGTCTGCTATTAGAGAACTTCAGTTATCTCGTCCGACTGTCAAAAGGCGTATTGAAGTCATGATTCAGGACATGGTAGATAAACTAAAACATGATATCATAAAATGTACATATTTTCTTTTACAGTTCGACGAATCCACCGATATGACAAATACTGCCCAGCTGGGTATTTTTATTCGGATGGTATTTAATGACATGTTGGCTAAGGAAGAATTTTTGACAATCATTCCTCCGAAGGGGAAGACCCGTGGCGAAGATATATACAACGTTTTCTTCAATTTTGTAAAAACTACAAGCTACCAATATATAAATTAGTGTACATTACAACCGATGGATCACCAGCTATGACTGGAAACAAAAACGGTTTTGTGGCATTGTGTCGAGCTAATGAAAATTTTCCTTCATTTTTTTTATTTCATTGCATTATACATCAACAAGTTTTATGTTCAAAAGTTTTAAACAAGGAGGAAATCATGGGCATTGCAACAAAAAATGTGAATTCCATCCGTGCACGTAGCTTGCAAAGGCGGCTCTTTAAGTTGCAGTTGGAAGATAGGTAGTCAGCTGAACACACTGATTTAGTTCTTCACACCGACGTCAGGTGGTTGAGCCGCAGAAAATTCCTATAAAGGTTTCAAGAATTATTGTTCGAAATAACAGCTTTTCTAGACGAAAGAGGTCATGACACTCAAATGTTGAAAAACGAAAAATGGCTGACTGATTTGGCATTTACAATCTAACCTAATCTAACCTAACCTAACTTGGAGCTTCAAGGTAAAATAAGTTGCAACTTATGATAGGTCAACTGAAAAGAAAGGATCTGAAACATTTTCCGACTTTGAAAGCAAGAATTCCTCAGTTGAATTATGATACGTATAAGGCTGAATTATCAAATATTTTGGGACGATTCGAAATAAGTTTTTATAATTTTAGTAAATTGGCAAATATAGCATCATTTATGAGTTATCCTTTTTCATGTGAAAACATTGAGGAATTAGCTACTGAAATAGCAAGTCAACTTAATATGAACTCATGTTCTGTTGAAAATGAATTGGTGCAGATTATATCAAATATACATCTCAAAGTTACAGCATCTGATACAAATATTTGGTGTTTTATATCTGAAGATAAATATTCGTATCTGAGGGAAATAGCACTTCAACTGACGGCAATGTTTGGGTCAACTTACTTGTGCGAGTCTGCATTTTCTGAAATGAAGATAATTAAGCCAAAATATCGCCATCGACTAACTGACGATCATCATGTTTGCGATTAGCACTCAGTGGTTACGAACCATCTTATAAAAAGTATGCTGAGGATATGCAGTGCCACGCTTCAACATCCAAAGTCACTCCTTAGTTAAGTTCAACCCAATATGTAACTCTTTTGTTTTGTAACTACCAATAAACTCGCAATTTTGAATAACTATGAGTTGAACCTTCACTAAAATAATGTACATTGTGCGGAAAGCTAATATCTATCTATATATATATATATATATATATATATATATATATATATATATATATATATATATATATATATATATATATATATATATATATATATATATATATATACTACCTACCTAGGTAGGGTGTACCATATATATATATATATATATATATATATATATATATATATATATATATATATATATATATATATATATACCTACCTAGGTAGGTGTACTGTATATATATATATATATATATATATATATATATATATATATATATATATATATATATATATATATATAGTGTGTTCCAACGAAAATTTGACCCCTATAACTCCGAAATGAGTAACATTAGCGAAAAACACCAAGACACGTCGAGGGGAGCATTTTTCGAAATAATTCGAAACTTGTCAGATCAACCCCCTACCCCCAGCAACCCTAATTTCGAAATTCATCATAGGGAATAAGGGTCGAGTGGCACCTTACTGTAAAGGTCTGTCAATTCTCCATTCTGATTTGTCATTTTTAGAATTTTAAATTAACATACAGGGTGTCCCAACCGAGGGTAAAGTTGAATTCCTGCAAATCCCAAATACTAAATGAAATCGATTTATTTTGGCATAATGCAAGCGCAGGTTTATGCTCGGTCTAGAAAAACGACCTACACTTGTGAATTTGGAGTTGGTGCAATCAACCCCCTATTTCCAGCATCCCCAACTCAAAAATCATTCGATCGAAAATAGGTCAAGTGGCACCTCGTTGGAAAGGTATTTCAATTTTCTTCGAATTTGGTATTTTCGAAATTCAGAATCAGCATACAGGGTGTCCCGGAGCAGGAACACTGAAAACCCAAATAACTTTTTGAAACTGGTTCATTTCGGTATAATACGAGAACATGTTTATGTTTGATTCGAGAATAAGACTCTCTTGCGTAAATATGGAATTTTTGCAATCAATCTCTTCCATTCAGCATCCCCAACTCAAAAAATCATACAAGTGATTACAGGTTGAATGGCAAAGTTCCAGAAAGATTTTTCTATTTTCTGAATCACTGAGGCATTGGTTTCAGTTTGGCAATCGAGGTTTTCTGGCGTGAGGATCAGGATGAGGGATGATGGAGAAACTGATTGGATGCTCATCTAAACAGGAAAACGAGATTTATTGAACTTGTATTCAATTGAAAACAAAAACTAACTTGATTATTACAACAATTGTTCAAAATGACCTCCGCCCACCTCCATACAGTTATACAGACGATTTTCGAACTCTCTTCTCACATTAGCGAAAACTTCAGGAGTCAAAAGTCGGCATTCTGTGATAATCCTCATCCGCAGCTCCTCCAGGTTTTCTGGTCTTGTGGCATAAACTTTAGATTTTAGATAGCCCCACAAAAAAAATCTAGGGGATTTAAATCTGGTGACCTGGCTGGCCACTCAACAGGTCCTCTTCTACCAATCCACCTTCCTGGGAAATTTTCGTCTAAATATTGGCGCAC
Organism: Cryptolaemus montrouzieri; assembly: GCA_013387265.2. Taxonomy (NCBI): domain Eukaryota; kingdom Metazoa; phylum Arthropoda; class Insecta; order Coleoptera; family Coccinellidae; genus Cryptolaemus; species Cryptolaemus montrouzieri. Next base: position 24,934,944 of record JABFTP020000144.1, on the reverse strand, counting down.
CCGAGCATCATAATGCGGAGGAGCACCGTCTTGTTGAAAACGCATTTCGTCCTCAGAAAGAGTTGGATCGTTCTGTAAAATTTCTGTCAATCTAGGATGTATGTGTTCCTCTAACAACTGTAGGTAGCCATTTCCATTCAGATTACCCTCAATAAAGAAAGGCCCAACTAGATGATTGCCAAAATTCCTGCCCAAACGTTCAACTTCTGAGGCCTTTGCGTGTGGGCCTCTCTAAACCAATGAGGATTCTGTGTGTCCCAATATCGACAATTATGTCTATTCACTTCACCACTGAGCATAAAGGTGCTTTCATCAGAAAAACAGATGTTATTCAGAAAATTTGGATTAGCGTTTAGGTTTTCACTTAGATTTTCACAAAACTGTAAACGACGATCTGGATCATCTTCGTTTATTTCATGCACTAATTTTACCTTGTAGGGTGAAATTTGTGATGTTTCACGATTCTATGGACAGTTGTAGCTGATACACCAGTCAGACGAGATAGTTTTCTGATCGAAGTAGTATTCTCCATTTGTAGATGACCCACTACTGCCACTTCCGTTGCCTCATTTCTGACAGGACATGCCACTTCATGTTTTTGTTTGCCACCGAACCCGTAGCTAGGAATTTGTCAACCAAATATTTAACGTACTGGTGACTGACTCCCTTTCTCTTTCAGGATGGTTCCTATCGAATATCCTTGCCGTTTCTTTGGCACAACTGTTATTTCGAAAATACGTCGATACAATTTCGACCCTTTCCTCAGTGGAATAAACCATTTTCAGATTAATTTCAACTGACGAACAACAACAATAATGAGGAACTGATCTGAATAATAATAATATTTCATTGCAAAATGAGAAATAACAGATGACTGCACGCCAGATGGAAATGAAAAAATGTGAACATTTTCAATGCAGAAATCAGCTTTATTTCTTCGTAATTGATGCTCAACACATCGTACCCCAATACTTTTAACAGTTTCGAATTAATTTTAGTTGATAATTTCAAATGACGATATTGAATTTTTCGAAACCGACATCCTGTATGGAGAGCCGAACTGAATGAAATGCTTTAATCATTCTGGAATTCAAAAACCTTTCTGAAGATATGCCACTTGAATTATTTGTATGATTTTCAAGTTGGGGATGCTGAATGGAAGGGGTTGATTGCAAAACTCTATAACCACACAAGAAAGTCCTATTCTCGGATCAAACATGTTCTCGTATACCGAAATGAACCAGTTTCAAAAAGTTATTTGGATTTTCAATGTTCCTGCTTCGGGACACCCTGTATGATGATTCTGAATTTCGAAAATACCAAATTCGAAGAGAAAATTGCAGTACCTTTCCAACGAGGTGCCACTTGACCTATTATCGATCGAATGATTTTTGAGTTGGGGATGCTGGAAATAGGGGTTGATTGCACCAACTCCAAATTCACAAGTGTAGGTCGTTTTTCTAGACCGAGCATAAACCTGCGCTTGCATTATGCCAAAATAAATCTATTTCATTTAGTATTTGGGATTTCCAGGAATTCAACTTCACCCTTGGTGGGGACACCCTGTATGTTAATTTAAAATTCTAAAAATGACAAATCAAGGTGGAGAAATGACAGACCTTTTCAGTAAGGTGCCACTCGACCCTTATTCCCTATGATGAATTTCAAAGTTAGGGTTGCTGGGGTAGGGGTTGATCTGAGAAGTTTCGAATTATTTCGAAAAATGCTCCCCTCGAAACAAAAATCAACGTGTCTTGGTGTTTTTCGCTAATGTTACTCATTTCGGAGTTATAGGGGGTCAAATGTTGGAACACTGTATATATATATATATATATATATATATATATATATATATATATATATATATATATATATATATATATATATATATATATATATATATATATATATGTTACGGTACACCCTACCTAGGTAGGTAGGTAGATATGGTGTATGGTATATGTACGACAACCCTGCATCACACATAGTTGCAGTCTCTCAGAGTCGATCGTAAGTAGTCTAAAAATATTGAGATAAATCACCAGCAGTGCAAGTTTGACCACCCTGCCCTAATAGAAGGATAGATCGAGGAGGGCCTATTGCCTGGCCTACTAGATCGCCAGATCTTAATCCTCTAGAATACTTCCTGTGGGGTTATTTGAAGAAGAAGGTGAATTAAGAAGAAATCAGAACGAGGAATGGGTTGATCGAGAGGATAAGACTAAACTGTTACTTGTTTCGAGAATCTCCTGACATCATTAGAAAGGCAACGAGAACAAATTATGAACGTTTTCCTTGTTTGTTGTTTGGTTTCATTTCTTATTTATCGTTTGGTTTCATATTTCAATTTTATTCGTGAAAAAATTTTTTTGTCTGGGTGGCTTTAAGTGTGCCAAGTTATTTTACTGGTTTTTCTGAATCAACAGTTCTTGTCGTCTTGTCGTTTTTCAATATTAGATAAATTTTTCATAATGATTCATACAGGATGTTTTATATCCAGACGCACTTCGTATCAATTCATGACAATCCAGACCTGGATTTTTTCGAAATTTTATAGTGGTTCCGATTGATACTCAGCAGAATAAGAAACCTGCTACGTTTTATAGAATTTGATGGATTGGTAACGAAGATATCGTCGATCGAAATTTCGACGAAATTCAGAAAACAGATTGTAACTCTGTTTTACGAATCTACTGAGACCATTCATAAAAGGTGTTCCGAGATGCTCCCCATATCGGCAATCTACCAATAATTTATTTTCACTCTTATCAGGAACACCCTGTATAGGGTAGACCAATTGTGCGACGACGGTAGATTCTGTTTATCTCAAAACTTCTTCCGCCGTTTCGATTATTTTCCAAGGATAATCACAACACAAAATAGTAGCATTGCAATCAACCGTAAGGGTGATTCCTATTCAAATTTTGCTTTTTTTCAATAAAAACCCATATTTTTACATACCCGGATTCCTTACAAAATTTTTGAGGAAGTCTGTTAAAATTTGGATGTTACGACAATTGAATTGAAATTGAAGACATCACTTGAGCTAGGAAATTGAAAATTTCCTGAATCGACCCAAATAGAGTGAACTGTTTGTCTTTTCAATCAAAATGTGATGAGGTACAAGATTCACCCCTCAACATGAATTGGTATAACTTTTGTCTAGGCTTTTTTCAAATTGCACAGCTCGAAAATTAATTCAGATCAATTTTTATGTTTTTTCATCAAGCTACAACTTTCAAGCGATTATTGTATCCTTTGTAATAACGAAGCGATCATGCCGTACGAAATTTTGGGAAGTATTAAGCAATCCTAATTTGAAAACAGAAAACTAACGGATTATTCTATTGTATGAAATGAAATTAAATGGAAATAATCAATGTCAGTATTGTATACAAAATTCACAACGCCTGAAAATACTCCGACACGATTTGGAAATTTGAATATTGGAAACAAGACAATGTCTGAATTTTTTTTTTTCAATTCTCAAATATCTCGACTAGCTCTTTTATATTTTATATTCTTGCTTTACTTCCAGAGAAAAACATCCTACAACGACAAATCCGGGGAACAGGATGGTCATCTTACTGGCCCTCAAGTTGCAATCCAATTTTTGCCAAAATTTAAGTCAAGTTAATCAGCAACGGCCATAATTTTATGCAGAGGAGCTTCATCACATACGGTTATACGCTATTAGCTTTCAATGCACACATACATACATTGTATCCATATCGGCCTTGACGTTGAATATTATTATTGACGATTGAATATTCCATCACTACTAGTGTGAACTTCATGAATCCAAATTATTTCTCAGAAAAACTGCGGAAACCAGATGCAAAAATCCAAATGATGTTTGAAATATCCAGGCAAAAACTGGGATATTGTCGTTTTATATGGTTTATATTTATTTTTCTTGAAAATACTGAGCGCATGACTGGAATTTTTCAATTCCAATTTGCCAGCACAAAATTGATCGGTTGAATGTTACACAATCTATTACATCAATTGTTGCATCTTCTCCATACTTATCGACGTTGAATGTACCATGGTTCATGAGTGTATTTCCTAGTTTTTTGAATATATTTTTATGAAGTTGTCGCCTCTCAGAAAAGGAATCAAATAAGCAGCGTCTGCAGCTACCGCATCCTAATTATTTTGAATATAACATTCATTAATGTTGAACTTTCCTAAATTTTCATACGTAATGGTCGCTTCGTTATTATAAACGATACTATATTCTCACAATACTTGTAACATTGTAAGAGTTAATTTTCGTACTGGCATAATGAAAGCCCAGAACATACTTCAGCTATTTCAATCATTATTTATACGTTCTGTGAATGGATATCGAGTTACTAGATAAAACTAGGGAAACGTTATATAATTTTTGGTTTTTCATCAAACCACACCCTGAATGAAACAATTGTGTGCACATGTGACATATTTTTGAAAAGTACTCTATTCATCGAAATCAAAGTTGCCTATGGTTCACATTTACTCTAATACCAAAATATACAGGGTGCGGACACCCTGTATATAAATGGTTTTGACATTACACGGGCCCTTTTTCACGTAAAATCGAACAACGTGTGCAAATCTAACTTTGTTCAACGGTTTTTGAGCTATAATGTAAGCTTTTTCACAATTGAATATTTATTCGTTTTTTAATTTTAATTCATTTGATTGTGATTTTTCAAATTGTTTCCTGCAAATTGGATGTAAATTGGGGTTCTTTTTGTTGTTCTACAAGTTCGACTTATAATTTGTTGACATTGACTATGAATGATAAATACGATTGAAAAGTGAAAAAAAATAGGTTCTCGTGTTCGAAGAAAACGTTTCTTTGACAATCTAGTTTTATTGAATTGATGAATGACTTTTGAGCACTTTTATAAAAATAATATTATAACATCAGAAAGTACGTTGCTGCAAAAATAACACTGTTTTCGTGAAATTAAAAAATTTAATCTTCTACAAATCTGAGTCCATTTTTTGGGCAATAACGGATGACACTATAATTCCGAAAATTTGGATGAATGAAATCATACCGCGATAGTGTTTATTTTAGATAGGGCAAATCAAATGAAAAGATGCTTGAAAAAGAAGGCTCTTCAATGAAAAATCAAGTAAAAAGTACAGCATGCCATTTTAAATAGCAAAGTTGTTGTCGAAGTGGGGTAAAACCTGAAGAAGTACCGCTCTGAAAAAAATTGCAAATTGTAGATCATCAATTAATCGATATACCCGTTCTCCTAATATTAATCGGCTATCAAGCGCGAACACAGTTTGTAACCTCGAAAACAACCGAGATATTGGAACATGACAAAAATTCCCGAATACCTTGAAAACGAAGAGAGCTAGCTTGAATTGGTTTTGCAGCAATTAATTTCTCGCGCAGAAAGAGTAAGGCTATTTTGCTCTATTGACAATATTTCACATAGTTGCAGTACTAAAACGTCGAAATATGTCCAGCCTGTACATCAAATTCAACCTTCTCATTAATTATTTCAAAAATTCATTTCTTTGAATGTCGAAGATATTCTTCATATAATAATAAATAATAATATTAGTAATAATAATAAAAGAGGGTTTCAATTGCTCCAACTGAAACACCCTTCTTTCATTTTTCATTTCAAACCCAGAAATATGTAGTATACGATCCATGTCACATCTCACGACTATATGTTTTTCAATATTACACGTTTAGAAATAATCATGGTAAAAGATGTTTTAAATTCGCAACAGATGGTAAGATGATAAGACGAAAAAGATGGGGGTTCTTGAAGAGAAATGTTAAAATAAGTGTATGGAAAAATTAGGTTGAGAAAAATAGAATGATCCAGTGTTCACAAAAAATTTTCACTTCATTTCAAAACTGCAAATCCATGAACTAAATTTTCTGAATGTCGAAATGTATGTTTTCAAGAAGAAACTTTGAATAGAAGTGGGTATCTTGTGCCAACTTCAATTTGGAACATATGGAGCAACAAAAGAATAGTAGAAATTTTATTCATCCGTTATCGCCCACTTCTTTACATTCCAACAGTTATTCACGTGCAACTCAAGTCTTGCGCTATCTTGGAAAGGTTCTCCAACTTTGTTGCTACAATCTAATCTTGCCCGATGATTAATTTTGTATATTTAAACATAATTTATCGATTTCACATAATTATGACTAATTATAAGAATTTCCAATATATATTCCAGACATGTTATACATACTTCTTGTTTTTATCTTTCTCGCAGTTTTTCTCCTCATCTTGTTGGCTGCCAAACGAACTACAACTTTCTCCTGAAGACATTCTTCTAATTTCAAAACTCACTCAAATCGGTAATCACAATTTCTAAAAACCTATTGAAATCCTTCTACTCGAACGAATAACACAGAAAGTACTTAACGAAGAATCGAAAACAACACAATTTTCTGTCCGTGCTATCCAAAACATTTTCCGTGAAGGAATTTTTGGAATGCAAAAGAATTTGATTGAACTGTTAGAAAGACATTGATTCGCCTCCAAGAGAAGAACCCGTGGACTGATTATTATTTCGAGCGCTCGTTAATATATACGCTATAGATAGAGTATTATACGAGGGCGTTTGGAAACTTATATTAACTGGTATAGAGATTCCGTTCAATTCTCTTTGAAACTATTTTGTGATAAAGAGTTTAAATTTTCGCCGTTTATTTCGATAACTATGTTATTATCACTAAGAAACGATAATATATCGGCTAGTCATTTAGTAATTATTTTTATCATCACACAAATGAAATCTAATACTACATCAGCTAATAGCTAGATATGAAATATATATATATATATATATATATATATATATATATATATATATATATATATATATATATATATATATATATATATATATATTGGTTTAACATTCCTAGTAAAATTGCACCAGAAGCTCTCTAGATTCATTCTCTAGTTATATAAGTTTACTTATTTGTCCCCAATATTTTTTGTCCACTGTTTTTCCTCCCATCTTGTAACTCCTGCCCTGGTAAGGTACTCTTCAACTTCCTGCAGCCATTTCAATCTTGGTCGGCCGCGTATTTTCCTTGTTCCCGGGTCCCACTGCAGAATTGCAAATATTGTTGCTCCTTCATCTGCCCTCCATACATGCCCTAACCATTTTACTCTCCGTTATTTAATTTTTTTACAGCATTCTTCATGATTTGGTTGATTTCTTCGTTCGTATATATTCTATATTCGTTGCTGCCAAATTTTACTGGCGCTAAAATTAAACGCAATATTTTTCTTTCGGTAATTCTTATTTCTTCTTCATCCTTTTTCGTTATTGTCATAGTTTCCACGTCATACATCATACTTGTTCTAATCAGTGTTTTGTAAATATTTAGCTTGGTGTTTTTTGTATTTTGAATTTTGCTTTTCAGAATTCTTTTATTGGCGTGGTACGCTTCGTTGACACCAATTATCTTGTCTTTGATCTCAGTTGATTTTCTACCATAGTTAATTATCATGACACCCAAGTATTTAAAACATTCAACTTCTCCAAATTCACATTCCCGAATATTTCCTCCATTCTTCAAAAGTCTTAGTATTTATGTCTTGTTTTCTTTTATTTTCAGTCCTAATTTTTTTCCTTTGTCCAGTATCTCCTTTATCATATCTTGCATTAGCTTTCTTTTCTTTGCTATTAAAACAGCGTCGTCTGCGTATGCTATAATTTGTTTTCCTCCCGTCCTCAGATTACTTTTATTTATCTTTCTTAGCACATACTCTAGTGCTAGGTTGAACAGTGTAGCTGACAAAGCGTCTCCTTGTTTAAGTCCTCTGTCAAATATGAATTCTTTTATTTCTCCCTTTTGGGTTATTACTTTGGCTTTTGTTTCTTTCACTGTCATCCAGATCAATCTTCTTATTTTCGAGTGCATTCCAAGTTCTTCTAGGACTGTCACAAATAAGTTCTGGTATTTTTATTGAGTCAAATGCTTGTATAAAGTCGATGAACGATATTTCGAGATCTATCCCGTGTTCGTAAGCCTTCTCCTTCATCTGCTTTAATGTATGAATTGCATCTGTTGTTGACCTGTCTTTGACAAACCCGCATTGGTATTGTCCTAATATTGTATTTGATGCTTTAGCTAGACGTTCCTGGATCTTCAAGGATAGAATTTTGTATGCTGCATTAAGTAATGTTACTCCCTTATAGTTGTGATACGTGCCTTGGTCTCCTTTTTTGTGTATTGTGACTATTTTACCCATTTTCCATTCCTCTGACATACGCTCCTCTTTCCAAATTGTTTGCACTAGTTTGCATAGGTCTTCTTTCAATACATCTCCCCCATATTTAAATAGTTTCATATTTATTTGGTCACATCCAGGCACTTTCCAGTTTCGTACATTTCTATTTCTTCTAATCCTGGTTCTTCAAGCGTCGCTTCTCCTTCGTTCTCAATTATGGAAAAATCCAGGTTTTGTCTCAGTTTCCGTAAGAAGTTCTTCAAAATAATTCTTCCATGCCTCTTTATAATCATCCTCCTTTACTATAGTGTCCCCGTTTTTTGATTTTTATTCCATTTGTTTTTCCTTTGTAGACTCTGTTGTTCAGATTTATTTTGTTATACAATTTCTTCGTATTTCTTTCTTGTGTAGACTCCTCTGTTTCCTCATTTCCCAATCTATCCTTTCTCTTTCATTTTTTCTAATTATTTTAGTGCATTTCTTTCTTCTTATTTTATATTCTTCTCTGTCTTGTTGGTTGTTTGTTTTTATCCATATGAACCTTGCGCTTATTTTTTTCCAGCATCTTCTTGCACTCTTCATTGTACCAGTCTTTTATCTCTTCTTTTTCTGATATCCTACATGTTTTCCTGTCGCCGCTTCTATGCTCTGTTTGATTTTTTTCCACTTTACCTCTATGTCTCCAGTATACTTTTCAATCTTCAATTCCTCCTTAATTTGTTCTGCATAATCGTCTCTCACATTCTGTCTTCTCAATCTCTCCAAACACCATTCAGGTTTTCTTTCTTTCCTCTTCCCTTTTTTCTTTATTTTTAGTTGCTTAAGAAGTCTGAGTCTACTCATCTAAAAGTTCTTACACCTATTATTGAGGTTTGTTTTCTTTTGTTTATAAGTATATGGCCGATTTGTGTGTTGTATCTATCATCACGTAATGCCCACGTCATTTTGTGTCCTTTCTTGTGCTTAAACATGGTGCTGCTTATCATCATACCCTTTCTTGCCGCAAGGTCGCATAGCCTTTGTCCATTATCATTTGTTTCTTTGTGTAAGGTATGTCTACCCGCTATTCCCACTAGGTAATCTTCCTTTCCAATTTGAGCATTAAAATCTCCCAGCATTATGAAACTATCTCGTTTTGGTATCTCTTCTATTTATTTTTCATTTTTTTCGTCATAAAATTCATCCTCTTTGCATGTACTTTCAGTTGGTGCGTATACGTTCAACAAGGTTATATTGAAGGGCTTTGTCTCCAATCGTACTTATTTCGATCTTGCCAGTTTTCTTGAAAATTTTTGAGTGCCTTTTAAAAACGAGACTTGTGGTTTACATCGAATACAAGATTTTGCTGAGTGCAAACCACGGTTTCAGCGAGAGAAAGTTCACAATAACAGCAATGGTGGAACTTATCGAGTTTGTGCTGTAGACATTTGATAACTAGGAAGGAATGATAGTCATCTGCCTGGATTTTATGAAAGACTTCGATTGTTTCAGCCATGAGAAGCTGGTTTTGAAGCTGGAACATTGTGGAATAAGAGGACAGCCGTTGAATCTCTTACAATCATATATGGATAATAGATTCCTAGTACTGGATTGAAAAGGCTCAAAATCTTCCATGAGGAAAATTGACACTGGGTGCCTCAGGGTTCCATATTGGGGCCCATTCCTCTTTTAATTCATATAGACAAAATGGTCTTTAATTTAAGAGCAGATAGTATAAAAGTTTTTGGTGATGGCAGAGAGGCAGGGACACTGAGAAGTTAAACTTTAAATCAGTTAGTTCAAATGAGTATGTCGAGAGGTGGCTGGACACGGCAATAGTTTGATTATAATCTGTTTTCAATAAACATTTTTATGATCAGATGAATAAAAAGCATTGTACATGAAAAAGAAGCATCAATCACTTCCCATGCTCATTTTCAGGCGGTTGCGATCTATGGTGTGATATTATGGAGAGCATTAGCAGACGCTACTCGGGTATTGGGCAAGTAGAAGATCGCGTTGAGAGTCACACTTAGCTCGATCTCGGCATACTCATTTGAACTAACTGATTTAAAGTTAAACTTCTCAGTGTCCCTGGCTCTCTGCAATCAGCAAAAACTTTTATACTATCTGCTCTTACATTGAAGACCATGTCGCCTATATAAATTGAAAGAAGAATGGGCCCCGATATGGAACCCTGAGGCACCCAGTCTCAATTTTCCCCATGGAAGATTTTGAGCCTTTCCAATCCAGTACTAGGAATCTATTATCCATATATAATTGTAGGAGATTCAACGGCTGTCCTCTTATTCCACAATGTTCCAGCTTCTCATGGCTGACGCAATCGAAGTCCTTCATCAAATACAGGCAGATGACTATCATCTCTTCCTATTTATCAAATGTCTCCAGCACAAACTCGATAAGTTTCACCATTGCTGTTATTGTGGACTTTCTCTCCCTGAAACCGTGCAGGTTTGCACTCAGCAAAAACTTGTATTCGATGTAAACCAAAAGTCTCGTCTTTAAAAGGCACTGAAAAATTTTCAAGAAAACAGGCAAGATCGAAATAAATCTGAAATTGCCGCACTCAGTCGTGTCACCTTTCTTATGCACTGGGATTACTCGGACAACCTTGAGTTCATCAGGAAAGTTACCTTGCTGGAAGCAGAGGTTCAATAAATTGCACAGTGGATTCGCGAGAATATGGATAGTTTTCAACGAGTCCATTGGGATCGATGCGTCTGTGAATGTTTCCTTTCTGTAAATTTTATAAGTGAGATGGTTATTTTAATTTATGATGGTTAAGTCTAGAAAATAATTTAAGTTATTACTTTCTATTTCAGCAGTAAAGCTGATGTGGCAATTTTATTCAGAAAATTTAAAAATTGCTGAATTTGTCTGTTTGAACCACGAAAACCAACTAAAATGTCATCTACATATCTGTACCAGAAAATCATGTGTTTTTTAGCGAAATCTGTGTTCAATATTGAGTTCTTCTCTAAATTATCCATGAAAATGTCAGCTAGTAGGGGGTTGAGAGGTGATCCCATTGGAAGACCTGGATTTTGTTTAAATAATTTAGATTGAAATTGAAAGTAACTTTGAAATAGGCATAACTGAAAAAGATTGCTAAGTTCATTAGTGATATATGGCGGTGTGTTAGACTCGAATAAGATATCTGCAACAAGGGGAAGACAATCGTCCGTTGGAATGTTCGGCTACATATTTTTGACAGATTGTGAAATTCGAAAGTTTATGTATGAGATCTACAGAATTGTAGATAGTGTATAGTGCGTGAAAATTAGTGAAGTGTAGTCATTTTTGATTCGAGAATTTCGGTAGTTTACACTACAGGTCTTGCAGATTTTTCTTCTTTATGTAGTTTAATCAATCCGTATATTCTTGGAACATTCATTGGAATCAGTTTTCTCTTCTCCCATTCTGTGTGTGCTAGGTGTTCTGACAAACTTAGCTCTTCTTCGATTTCTTTTGTGAAAAGTTTGGATCTTTTGGTATTTCGGTGATATCCATTGTTTGCAGTACATCCTGCATATTTTCTTCGTATAGATCTTTATTGAGGCATACTATTATTATATTACTATTGCCTTTGTCAGCTTTGGTCATAATAACTTTCACTCTGTACTTGTACTTATCTACTCATCTGTTATGTTGTTTTTCACTTGAAAATGACCGTAAGGTCGAAACCGGTCGTGATTATTAAATAAATTGTGGAAAAGGGACAAAAGTGTCTTATTTCGTTTTACTTTGAAGATGAAATACCATGAGATAAATGGATCAACAATACTATCAATTAGATTTACAGGGGTTCCCAAACTGAGGGGAGTGGAGAAAGTCTAGGGTTGGCGTGACACCCAAATGAAATAATTAAAAGAATTACAAAAATAATTCCCTTAATATTAATTGAAATAAATGTCTTTCTAAGTTTTCATAATTGTTTTTGTGAAGTTTTAATGAAGTTGTAAACTTTATCAAAGAAGGCTACAGTTTTTAAACCTACGAAGCACACAAGAGTTCAAGGTTCTCAAAACCGTCTCCCTTGACGGCAACGGCCGTGTGTACCGATACCTATGTTTCGCCTTGGTGTGAGTGCGAGTGTCCCCACACCCTTTCCACCCCACCCCTGCGCATCTTCAGTCCAATGTCAATAACCTTGCAGTTTGTTGAGTGCTTGAGTTGTAACTAGTCTGTTCTGGCAAAGTGCTTTCGTGAAAAATCAGTCAGTGTGTTTGCTGTAAGGTGTGTGTTCTATAATTGTTGCGACGTTTCAATTGGAGTAATTGTTTATTTGTTTTTGTTTTGTGAGTTCTGTGTGAAGCTGAATCAGAAAAGATGAACACGGCAAAGAAACACTCAGTGCGTTATTTGCTATGAAGTATTAAGCAATGACGTGATGACGCCTAATCGTCTTCTGAGACATTTGTCAACCAAACATGCATCTCTGAAGGAGAAACCTAAGGAGTTTTTCGCTGCAAAATCTCAGAATTTGAAGCACATGAAGATAGATAGCACTTGATCTGCTACTCAGTCATCTCTGAAAGTGCTTGAAGCTTCCTATGAATTATCTCTTCTTATTGCTAAGGAAAAGTAAAGTCACACTATTGGTGAAATGCTTGTTAAACCGTGCCTTTCAAAAGCAGCCGATGTTGCCCTTGGAACTGATAGTAGACAAAAGCTATCACAAATACCACTTTCAGACAACACCGTAAAACACCGAATTGATGATATGGCCGAGGACATTAAAAACCAGGTTATGGATGCAATAAAAAAATCCCCGTTTTTTGCAATCCAGCTTAACGAGAGTACAGACGTAGCACAATGTTATCATTTCATTGTATATGTTCGTTGCATTGAAAATGAAAGAATTAAGGATGAACTGATGTTTTCTACTGAGCTGGTGACCACTACTAAAGCTGTAGATGTGATGAAAGCAGTATCAGACTTTTTTGAGAAATACGAACTTTCTTGGCAAATACTTATTGGTGTATGCACAGATAGTGCTCCTTCAATGCTCGGTTCTCGCTCAGTCTTTGTACAGTTGGTCTACCATAAGAATGCTGACGTGGTTGGGATTCATTGTTTTAGTCACCGCCAAGCCTTGGCAGCAAAAACGCTTCCAAACGAACTCAATGCTGTTTTAAAGCTATGTGTTAAAGTAGTCATCTATGTAAATAATAGTGCATTAAATACTCGAGTGTTTAAAAGTCTTTGTGAAGATTTAGGAAATGACCACAAAATGCTGCTATTTCATACAGAAGTACGATGGCTATCTAAAGGCATTATGTTGGGAAGACTATTTGAGCTCCATGTTGAAGTGATTCAGTTTTTGGCACTGAAGAAAAAAAACGAATTTTGTGCAGAGTTCAAAAAACCCAGTAACCAAGTGATTTTGGCCTATTTATCAGACTTTTGACACGTTAAACAACCTTAACTTGAGACTGCAAGGTTCAAACTCAAATATAGTAACACATCGGGATGCCATCAAGATGTAAGTTGAGAAACTACAACTTTGGATACGTAAAGTGTCAATGAACCACAGCAACTATTCAAGTTTCAACAAAGTAGTGTCAGTCACAGAAGAAGCATGATTTGAGGACGTTTTTGAAGGACCGCTTTTGAAAAACTTGATAATTGACCATTTGAAGAACCTCAAGGAAGAGTTCAGCAGGTACTTTCCTAACTTGTCAGAGGAGTTTTACAAACTATCAGCCGACCCGTTCAACATGGACATACAAATGCTGCCAGAAGAGTTGCAATGGGAGGAAATAGAAATAAAAAATGACTGCTGCAAGATACGATTTTGAAACAATGGACAAGCCCTCATTTTGGTTAAAGTACTCAAAAGTTTTTTTAACAACATACATGTGCAAAAAAGCGTTTTCAACTCTTGTGGCGATCAAAACCAAGTACCGCAACAAACTTGATGTCGAAAGAGACCTGCGCTATGCTTTGTCTGGAACTCAACCCAGGATCTGTCAACTTATCCAGAAAACGAAAGCGCACCCATCTCACTAAATTACATTTTATGTTTTGTTTTTGTAAGTAGGTAGGCCTATTGCTTCACCTTCCTTAAATTGAAAATGTATCTGTGTCACAATGTTAAAATTTGTATCAGTAATTATAATCGTTTTTCATGTATACTCGTTTCAATTTTCATCATACGTATAAAGGGGGGCGTGAGGGGTATCTAAATAACTATAGGGGGGCGTGGTACAAGAAAGTTTGGGAACCCCTGAATTAGAACAACTTTATTTAACACTGCGCCAAGAAATTAACGCACAAAATCGACAATTCAAATTCATACAGAAGTTCAGGTATATTGAAGAATTGTTTCCATAATCATTATTATTAAAAATAATTATAAAATAACTATTAATTCACCACCACTAAGGAATGCTTGAGAACAATGGAAATGAAAATGTTACTCACTGAAATTAAAATAAAACTAAACCTCAGGAGAGAATTATATACGATTTATACTTGAAATCAATGAAATTGAAGCATTCTGTTGCATTTGGATCAGTCTATTCCAAACCTCATTCACGATAGCTGGTTGGTTTTGGTGGCTTGTTAATCTTCTATAGAGAATGTCCTAGATATGTTCGATGAAATTGAGGTCTGAACTTCGTGCACTCCACAAATTGAAGTCATTTTGTAATCTTTAAGGCAGTTCTTGACCGATATGAGCTTGGAAAGGTCTGGCGTTATCATGCATAAACAAAAAGTTTTCACTGCAGATGGTATAACTTGTTCTACATAATGTCTGTAAAGTGCCTCAAAGCATTCAGTGTTCCATTTTTTTACGATGGCCAAATGAGTGCTCGCGTACAAAGAAATTCTTACCCACACCATTATTGAGCCGAGACCAAGACCATAAGTTGATAAAATGTTACACTGGGTACATTAATTTCGACGTTAGTAAACTAGAGAACGTCGATCGCAATGAAAAACAAAATATCGACAAAATATCGACTCATGTGTTTCCTGACAAAACTCCGTACCAGTCAGTTTGTGACCAATTGACATGGCCTGACAATCTCCGTGAGACGTTGTCGTGTACTTTTCATGTTATGTCGACGCTGCATTTGAAGGTGCCTAGGAATAGCGAACCATTGTCGCAACGAAGAGATCCTCAAATAACGGCTGTTGTTGCTCGAGGACGCCCTTGACCAGGTATCCTTTCATGACTACCAATCTGTCTATACCTGCAGATCATTCAAGAAAGTTGAATAGGACACTCCAAGTCGTTGGCCTAATCTTGTAAATCTAGGTGATCTCACACTACTGCTTCAGCACATTAGTATGAGTATTATCGAAAATTGTAATTTTCAAGAGTATACTCCCAAAAATGGATCAACAACTGTTGTTATCATTATGTGGTGATTCCCGCAAAATATCAATGTATTTCTTGTGCGCCAAGAAAATATGAATTTTATTGGCATACATCCGGATACATCCGAAAAAAACGTATTACTAATTAAATAATTCTTCATGGTAGCAAATGCTTACCAAATTCAAAATATTGAAATATAATTTCTCTAAATGGAGATTCGAAACTCGTAATTTATAAATACGTCAATAATTTACCTGTTACATAAAGATACTTAATCATTGTGACAATAATTATATTTGCAATGTATAATATATTATTTACTATCACATGCTCCGAATATTGATAAATAATCTGTGAGGAAATTTGTCATTTTCCTGTTACTAATGATAAATTGAATAGTGTAATATGCTCCGACTAGAGGCATAAGTTAAAAGTCATAAAACCATGAGATAGACTAAGATTATAAATCTGAATGTCAGTCAGTATAGAGAAAGTTGCATTTTGGTCTGATAAATCTAAACGAAGAAACGTGAAAAGCTTCATTCTATTAGTTTGTTACATATTTTTTCATCAGATTACTCGTGTGAAAATAGGAGAAATTCCTGGACCATTCAGTAACCCCAAATTTCTAAGATTTTTGCAAAAACGTTTTCAATATACAATTCAAAGACAATTGGTTGAGACGCATCACATTGGTGCATAAGCATGCCAAAGCAAAGACAACAATGTATCATTTTTCATCCTTCGGTGAGGAGCGGCGTGGTTGGGGCCTGGCGGCCTGCGATAGAAATGTTTTCTACTGTAAGGATGGCTTGACTCCTTGGACATGCGTTCTCACCTCTAAAAGTATTAGAACTCATATATTACCTAATTTCTGTTTCAGAGACCTGGTAGCAGTCAGAATCGATGGAAAAGGGTACACAAATAGTTTCATTGTGGTATGCTCAGCATACTTTCCCTACGACTCACAAACACCACCTCCAACAGAAGAATTACAGGAATTGGTGATCTACTGTAAAATACAAGACTGGCCACTCGTCGTTGGGTGTGATGCCCACGCTCACCATACTCTATGGGGAAACCAAGGCAGCAACATCAGAGAAGAAAAGCTGGTCGAATATCTCTACAGTACAAACCGTACTCTTTCAAACGAAGGAAATGAGGCAACTTTCGTCACATCGAATAGAAAAGAAGTCCTGGATTTGATATTATGCAAAAAGCAATTCACCCCAAAAATTCGAAAGTGGAGAGTGGCAACGGAAATAATTTCCCTCTCCGACCATCGACACATCTGTTTCGACATCGCAAGTATACCGAGACAACGACCACTGCCTTACAGAAACCCCAAAAAAACCGATTGGGACCGATATCAGGAACAATTATCGGAAATGGTGAGACCTTCAGTTAAGACACCGAAAAACATTAAGGATCTGGAAACTGCCGTTGAGAAACTGTAAACCAGTATCACTTTGGCGTACAACAACAGTTGCCCTATACAATACAATAGAAGCCGGAAGAAAACCATATGGTGGACAGCATAACTCACTGCTCAGAGGATGAAAAGCAGACGCCTTCTAAATAAAGCGATGCGCACTAGCACAAAAAGCGATGGGGACAACTACAAGCAAGCCCAAAGAGCATATAAGAATTGATCGAAATATCCAAAAAAAAAGCATGGCATTCCTACTGCGAGGAAATAGAGAGTGTAACGGAGGCAAACCGTCTTCGTCGCATCCTCTCCGCAGCGGGACCAACAGACATTCATAGTCTTGATACACCGACGAGGGATGAAACACTGAGGCACCTGGCGGAAGTCCACTTTCCGGGTTTCCTCATCGACAATACAGCAATCCAGAAATCCAATGGACATGCTGACGAAGCAAACTGGAACACAGCCTCAATGGTAGTTACAGTAGAAAAGGTTCGATGGTCAGTAACTACCTTTCAACCATATAAAGCACTAGGAGTAGATGGTATATACCCCGCACACTTAATAAAAGGTATGGAACAAATTGTTATGCACTTAATCCACATCTTCAGATCCTGCCTAGCTTTGGGATACATTCCGCACCCCTGGAAAATGGTTCGGTTTGTCTTCATAACCAAGCCGGGCAAGATCGTACACAAAATAGCCAAAGATTTAGACTAATCAGCCTCACCTCCTTCCTACTGAATAGTATGGAGATACTAGTAGAAAGATATCTCAGGGGGAACACCCTAGTGGAGCACCCCAGATCAGTCGAGTCAGCACTACACTCCGTAGTAGAATATATCCAGAAAGGACTGAAAAAAGGGGAAGTTACTCTAGGAATATTCCAAGATATAGTAGGAGCTTTCGAAAAATACAATATACAAATCAATAGATGAAGCTATCGTAGATAGGAAAGTAACAAAATCATAGCAAGGTGGATGGGACGTCTGCTGTCGACCAGACGCATCGAGGCTCACCTCGGCGAGTCGACCGTCAGCAGGGGATGTCCACAGTGGGGAGTGCTATCTCCTCTTCTTTGGAACCTCATGCTGGATGGGCTACTGACAGCCCTTGCCGATGCTGGGCACTTTGCGGTGGGTTATGCCGGCGACCTCGTCCTTCTTGTTCGAGGAAAAAACCTCAGCACCATATGTGAAGTTGCGCAGAACGCTCTGCGAATGACAATGGTGCAGAGAGAACGACTTGTATATAAATCCTAACGAAACAGACATGATTATATTCACTCGAAAAAGGAAACTACCGCCTTTTAAGCTACCCATTATTTTCAACGAGGAACTAACACTAGTAAAACAAGTGAAATACCTAGGTGTTATGCTTGATGCCAAACTAAATTGGGACAATCACATCGGGGGGCAAAGAGCCCAAAACACACTCTGGGCGTGCCGGATACTATTCGGCCCCAGATGGGGACTTGAACCAAAGATAATATAATGGCTATACACAACAGTGGTAAGACCGCTCCTGACCTATGCCACCATCTTAAGGTGCCCTGCACTGGAAAAAACTGGAACAAAATCAATGAGATCTAAAGGCAAGCATGTCCGGCAGTGACGGGAGCCTTGAGATCCACACCCCCGCCTCTATGGAGTGTCTTCTGGGCATCCCTCCACTACACATAGTGATGGAAAAGGTGACCATGAGGGCCTCTTTGAGACTGTGGGAGGGAGGTATGTGGAGGGACAGAAATCTAACTTTTGGACACTCCACATCCCTGAACAAAATCAGAGAACTCCGACATGACCTTCTCACAAGAGGAGATCAAACAAGAGCCATCTACTAATTTGGACCCCACCCTACGCCTCACCCAACCCACAGGGCTCTACCTGGTTTACGGATGAATCAAAAACTGGGTCGAGTGCAAGCATCGGCTTTCACGGCCCTAGGGAAAACATTATGATTGCACTGGCAGACAACGTCACTGTAACATACGCAGAAATATTTGCTATTCTCCGATCTGTACAGGAAAACCTACATAGGAACTGAAGAGACGCATACATCTACATCTGCTCTGACAGCCAACACGCCCTTGGATATCTCAAAGATACGAAGGTTACATCCAAACTGGTTGACGAATGCAGCACAGCACTTCGACAACTCAGTGCTACAAACAGAGTCAATCTGATTTGGTGCTCAGCCCACCAGGGCATCGAAGGAAACGAGATAGCAGACAGCCTCGCTAAAAGGGCAACAGCTGTCAGGCCGATGGAACCAGAACAAATTCTGACCATCCCATGGACCCATGTGCTCTCTTTCTTTCAAAACTGGACCACCACCGAGGCCCAAAACTACAGGGCAGGCATCTCGGGACTGAGACAGTCAAAAAGGCTCATAAAAGGGCCGCAATCAAAGAAGAGAGTACATGAACTACTGTCCCTCGAAAAAAGTCTGTTTGGATGGTAGTGGACACCACCTCAACAAACATCTACACGTCATGAACCTATCGGAAACCGCACAATGACGTGGTTACCTAGAAAATGACGAAACAACGGAACACATACCCTTCGAATGCCCCGCCCATAAGGAAACCAGACTGAACATCTTGGGCGCTGAAACACCCAGCGCCCAGATGGTCCAGGAGGCTCCCTACAACAGTCTTGCAAGCTTCATCAAGAAGTTGTTTCAAGACAAATAACAACTCAACAAAACACGGTAAGCACAATGGGCCAAACGGCCTGAGGGCTGCCCATATAGGCGACGTGCAGGAAGAAGAAGAAGAAGAAGATAATTTTTTCACACTCAAAACACTGAAAAACGAATAAAACAGAAGATTAACGTGAATGACGAATATGCAACGCCTAATTAATTCATCAGACAAACAAATAAAACATTATATTTCCATATTTCTAAGAATTATTCAAAGCGTTTGCTCTTCACGTTCAAACATGCTTCTATTCAACGCAACGCATAATACCTAGCGATCCTTCACGCCCTAATTCTTCGACATTGAGTAATATCAATATAGAAACTGTACTATCCTGCCTACTTTTTTTTTCATTCTCAACTCTTGGGAGGGGGCGATGCCTGTCACGCCATAGCTATGACCCCTCAAGACGGCCAAATTGTAAGGTATCGGAAAGACGTTCGATAGAAGCGAGTTCCAGAGCACATTAGCTCTGTAAACAAAAAAATTCTTATAAAGAGACATGGCGTCACAAGTTGGACGCAATCCTGGTTTTCCGTTGGAACTGGATTATCTCCAAGTCTTTCAATTCTTCAGAGCACTTACCATAGAAGAAACACAAAGATCAGAAACCTGCCCCCTTTTAGCGAAAGATTGGAGACTACGAGTGATCTCTGGGTGGTCGATGAGGCAGATTGCCTCCTTTTGAACACTTTCTGAAAAGAATCTGTCTCATTACTTTATTTATACACCTCGTATTGGCTGTTACAGGTTTTCATTCTAAATGATACACGAAACTTCTTGTCTATCAAAAGTACAAAGGCATTAGAATTAAATCAATTTTGTGATTTTCTTTCTCTTGTAATATGAGAATTTTGGTCCACCCAAAAATGAGAGAATTATTCCGGTTAAATAACTAAAATGATCATTTCAAATAATGTTTTTGCACTAAGAGAATTTTATGCAACTCTATGCGAAACTGCGCATTTCCAGACTGTCAAGTTTGGATCAGGATGTATTTCATGTTGTTTAGAAATTCTGGCTATACTACTATAAGGTAACAGTGCAGCTGGAGAGTTCGTAGGCCAACATAGTGGAACATGTTTTTGGTAAATATCAATTTTTTATTAAATGTATTAGGCTCTCTAATAAGAGGTTTAGCTAGGAATTTGTCAACCAAATATTTAACGTACTGGTGACTGACTCCTTTCTCTTTCAGGATGGTTCATATTGTTATTTCGAATTTCGATTTCCTCAGTGGAATAAACCATTTTCAGATTAATTTCAACTGACGAACAACAACAATAATGAGGAACTGATCTGAATAATAATAATATTTCGGTAAAATACGAGTATTTTTTAGGGTGCCAAATCAATATATGTTTATTTCATTATTGAGAGTAAAGTATGCCATTAATAATAGAAAACAATATCAGCCAAATGGCCGCCACGGCTTCGTTTGCAGGACCATATCCTTTTCATGAAAATTTCCAACACCGATTCGCATAATCGCGACTGTATGTTCTCGATAACTTCACGAGTTCCATCTTTAATGTCTTCGATTGATTGTTCAGCATTGGCATAGAGCTTATCTTTCACGTAGCCCCAAAGGTAAAAGTCGAAAGGTATTATATCACAAGATCTCGGCGGCCAGTTGTGATCACTATTTCGAGAATTAGCACGGTTAGGAAACTTTTTTCTCAAAAGAGCGATGGTTTCATTGCTTGTGTGACACGTCACGCGCCATCCTGTTGATATCAATCCCTTCAAATTTCGATATTTCCACCAATAATCATTAATCATATTTCGATAGCGCAATCCATTCACCGAAACAGTTGCTCCAGTCTCATTTTCGAAGAAATAAGGTCCAATGACACCGCCAACCCAAAAACCGTACCAAACAGTGACACGCTGAGGATGGAGAGGCTTTTCAAGAATACTCTTGGGTTTTCCGAGCCCTAGAGGTGTAAATTCTGTTTGTTGACGTAGCCACCGAGGTGGAAATGGGCCTCAGCACTGAAGATGATTTCTCAATGAAAATCCGGATCATTTCGATGCATTTCAAGGACCCAATCAGCAAGGATACGTCGTTTTTGATGATGGACCGGTTTGAGTTATTATGGTAACTGAACTTTATAAGCCTTAAGACCCAAGTCTTTATGCAAAATACGGTATAACGACGTTTGTGAAATGCTCAATTCCATAGAACGACTAGAAATTTATAAACCTGGATTTTCTTCAACACTTTGGGCTACAGCAGAAATATTCTCAGCTATTCTTGTGCGTCGTTCACGGGTTCGATTATTCACGTCACTAACTTGTCCCAACAACTCGAATTTTGCCACCAGTTTCACTATTATCGGCCGAGAAGGTGCTTCACGACGACCCAAAAATGTTTTAATTTTGCGAACTGTGACTGCAAAATTTAATGGCGTAGTTTCTACTTGTCAAATGTCCAAAACTGACAGATACCGAAATAGCGGGCTATTCAAAATGAAACCTCTTATTGGAAAACCTGTAAGTTACCTTCGAGAGCGATACTATCACAGTGGTCATACAATTTTCGATAATATTTTTATAGTATAATTTGTCTTCAGCCTTGAAATTTGGCCCAGTTTCGGTGATTACCTCTTCAGCAGTGCTGCTTTTTTTCCAGCGAGCAGTTTGAGAGTTTGCAAATCTGAAAAAGTCAGTGTGGTCAAGAAGTGGAGAATACGGTGGATGATGAGGGTCTGGAGAATGCGTTGGATTGGATGAAGCCCAATTCATACAACTTTGTCATCGTTTTTATCAATTGATGATGCGGCGCATTGTCTTGATGAAACAACACGTTTTTCTTTTTCAAATGAGACGGTTTTTCACGATTTCATCTTTTAACCGCTTCAGTTGTATTTTGTAACACTAACAATTGATATTCTGGTCCTCATTGAGGTAATCGATGAATATGATACCTTTCGCATCCAAGAATACTGATGATGATTACCTTGTCAGCCGACTGTTGCATCTTTCAACGCTTTGGCTTTGCTGCTTCACGTTCAATTCACTAACTGATTGTCGATTGGACTCTAGAGTATAGTGATGAATTATCCATTGTAATTTTGCACAAATGCAAATATTCATGGATTATATATCCTATCCGATCTTGTGATATCTTAAGAGTCTCAGCTAACTCAATCAAGTTTATTTTATGATCATTCAAAATTATTTTGGGGACTTCCTAGATGGTTTCATTTGTAACAGTCTCTTCGGTCGTCAGGTGGGTATATCATCCTCAACGCTCGTTTCGCCTCGTTCAAACTCAGCAAAGCATTTCTCAATTGTCGATTTCCTGGTGCAGTCCGCTTCAACACAGCCTTCGCTTCAAACGTAAATTTTCATTGTCATTGGATAACCAAACTGGATGCGTTGGCATCGGACATTTTGCTTATGGTACAAGAATGTCGTTTAGTTCCTTCCCAAGGGGATGCCTTGGGGCATCCACTTGAAGAACATAATGATGGAGAATAATGGATAGTTCTGAAGGTACGAAAGTACTGGCTAAACTTTATAGGACTCAGACACTCTCGGCTTACCATCAGTTGACCTTCCGCAGCGAGGGCCAGAGCATTGACTTAAACTCTCAGGGCTAAGCCTAAGGAAAATACAAATAAAATAATAATTATTTATTATGAGAAAAATGATTTTGAATATAATACAGACAAATCTTACAAAAATACAAAAAAAGAATATATAATTAATACAACATTACAGTTGAGCTTGCTTTTCAGCACAAATTTACTCGAACCGAGGTATGATATTTTTAGCATTTGTGCCCGGAAAATTCGCGGCGAGGATCAAAAATCTCCTCTCGTAAAACTCCAATCAATTTTTAAAATAATATCAATATGTCTCCACTTCTGAAATATTCACTCGATTCCTATAAATACTCATGAAGTTTTCTTTGAAAATCGTCTGCTTCAACAGCTCAAGCCAGACATTTCATAGCCAATAGGGATTCCAAGTAAAGAGCTGACTTTCGACATGACCAATCAGAAGCAACATGTAGTTGTTGCAGATTGGCAAGTATAACTCGTCCATACTGTGATATTATATCTTACGTAAACAAACGGTAAACTCTATTTCGTTGAGTTTTCTGTTGGATTATCCGATCATTCGTCTTTGTATTTGTGTCTAATAATAACTTTCGTATTCAGTTATTGGCTATGGATATTTCAACAATATATAAAAGATTCTCTTGCATGTCTATTGAAGAGGACTGAAAATTAAAAGTACTGGATAGCCTAAGCCATAACTGACTGTCCAATCCGATCCGAAAAAATGTGGTATGGAATTCTTTGTAGGAGAAACACTAACTTCGAAGAATTACTGGGCACTGCATATCGATGAAAGGTTGCTACACTGAATCTGGACGCTTCATAGCCTACATGGATAATCAGCGGCAATATATAATTGACACAGATTGCTACAGGGTGTTTCAACGAAAACAGAGTCTATATCTAACAAGATCTTCATTTCTGATCAAAAATTGAAAACCGGTCAATTTTGTTTAAAGGGCAACTTTGTGTTGAATTGGATGTAATGAGTATTTAATGTATAATTGTATCAGTATCTCGAATTTCAGCCCCTGGAGCAGGGGTGACAACCCTTGAAAATTTGGAAGAGGGTGGATGGGTCACTGAAAAATAGAGAAGACTATCGCCCCAAGACTATTGAAGTATAAGTGCGAAAAACTGGAATAGATTCATTCATATCGAAGGTGACAGCCTTTGATCTGGAATTAATCTGTTCCATTTTTTTGCACTAATACTTGAATAGCTTAGGGTGATAGATAGTCTCCTCTATTTTTCAGTAGCTCACTTTGTATCTTCTACAGTTTTCAATCAAAAATGAAAATTCGTTCACGGGTATGCAGACAAAGATAATACCTTTCTTTCGAGTTATCACTCGACTCCTCTACCCTCTTCCAAATTTTCAAGGGTGGTCACCCCTGCTTTAGGGGTTGAAATTCGAGATGAGAATGGTACTTGATGAAGACTGCCATTGATCAGCATGGATCTGTTCCATTTTACTTCACTGAAACTTGAACAGTCTCAGGGAAATAGTCTTCCCTATCTTTCAGTTGCTCACCCTGTATCGTTTACAGTTTTCAATTAAAAATTGAAATTTGTTCAATGTAGACAAAGATACTACCTTTCTTTTGAATCATCACTCGACCCATCGTCTCTATTCAAAATGTTCAAGGATTGCAACCCCCGCTTAAGGGGTTGATATTTCAGGCAAGTTTTGTACCCCAAAAGATGTCTTCCTTGAAACAAAAATTGAACAGTTTTTGAGTTTTGATCAGAAATGAATATCTTGGTAGATATAGCCTCTGTTTAGTTTTCGTTGAAGCACCCTGTATAACTCGTCCATACTGTGCCTTCATACCTCACGTAACAAACGGTAAACATTATTTGATGAAGTTCGCTGTTATATTATCCGATCATTGGTCTTAGTATGAGTGTCTAATAATAACTTTAGTATGAAGTATGAATATTTCAAATAACTAAAAAAGGTTTTCTACAAACAGCTGAATCTGAATGCTTTATAGCCAATCGGGATACTTATTAAAGGCTTCTACCCCGACGCGAAGCAATCGGCCGCATATATAATTAGTATAGATTGGCAAATATAACTCGTCCATACTGTGTCATCATACCTTACGTAAACAAACAGTAAACGCTGTTAGATTATACGATCATACGTCTTTGTATTAGTGTCTACTAATAACTTTATATTTAGTTATAAAGTATAAATATTTCAACAAAATATAAACAAATTTCTCAATGTCGATTAATGAGAAACTGGAAAATAAAAGTAATGGACGGCCTAAACTAGAATTGATTAAGCACTTACTCGGTAAGAGAAAGGAATTTTTCACGAGTTTAATTTGGTAGAAATAGTTAATTTCAGTTGTATTTTGACTTTTCATTATTTGTATCGAAGTTTCAATATTGCATAACCATCAACAGCAGTGATAGGTGATTTATTTGAATTAATTAGATCACCTATAGATCCATCGAGTGAACATCTTGTTATTGAAATTTTATATATTATAACCTTTTAAGAACTTTATTGATTTCCTATTAATGCAAAATGGTTGTCTTTAATGAAACAAAACCACTAGTATGGTACGACATGAGTTCTTTTCTAGTTAATGTGGTAGTATCGTATGGCACCGTACTTTCATCTACAATTTTTCCCTGCAGATCCCGTTTTTCTAAAACAATGGTTTTTCGTTTCCTAACAAATGTCGAGTTTTTCTAGTCAACGTGCAATCATTACTGGCAAATCGCATCGTCAAAGATGTCAATTAGTCATGATTTTGCACTTTTGTCATTGCCATTATTAGTATTGATTGTTCATGATGTAACACTGTATCCAAACTCTTGGGCAAAAATCTTCTGAGCTACCCCTGTAAAAGTCATCAAACCGCTCTCGTTAATTAATTAATTCATTTAATAGGATAATCAACTCCCAAGATTTGCAATTATGAACATCCCACGTCTCCAGTTTCCTCAACTGTTTAATACATTAATTTTCATCGTGTGAAACCGTATATATACGACGCATAGAAGATTTTCGTATGTCGATAGATTTATTTCAATATAACACGATATTTATCTGACTAAATAACGGAAATTCTGGCATTATGTTCGAATAAATTGGTTACCTTTGTTATTCAATCGTAACGATCGATAAATTTGCATCAGAAAAACTTCACGTTAATTCATTCTCTTATATTATGAAACTGAGTTGATATGAATCAATTTGTAAGTCTAATTTTTGAAAACCGATTGATTTTTCATGATAATTTTGAACGAAATAGTTGTTCAAGTTACTGTGTTAGAAGATTAAACATTATTCAACAGATTTTACATTTTTCCAACCTTCAAAATAGGTTTTTTATCTCGCCAATGATATTTTAAACTTACTGGACCCTGTGAGGCAACCAAGTTAATTTTTCAACATCATCTCAATGCCATTTTATCAATGGTCACGGAACCTACCTTGTTATCAGTATGTAAGATGTATCACAGCCTTCGAACAATTTTCTGTGTAACTCAGATTGCCGTGCAGCCTTTCCCCCCTTCCCAAAACTCTATACAATTTTTCCCAAAAAAGAGTAACCATTTCCAATAACTATGAAAAATTCGCCGAAGAAGTGGGACTAATCAGTGACGCTGACAAAGTCCAGCGGAATGGTTATTGCAGGTAAAGATACAAAAAGGTGAACAGGAGAAGTAAAATGTCCTCCTCAGCTCGGGGAGATTGAGCAAACCCTAAATCAATCAGTTGTGCTGTCCAGTCAAAAGTTTCAACAGTTTTCTGTGTAACCCAGATTGCTGAGCAACCTTTCTTCGCTTCCCCAAAACCTTTCTCAGTTTTTCCCAAGAAAAAGTAACCATTTTCAATAACTGAGCTTACTTCTCAGACCATAGTCGCAATGGAAATAACACGAAGCAAGATAGAGAGCAAAAACATTAGAGTTTACATAGACAGTAGACAATCAATACTATCGTTGCGGAAATCATGTATCTTTTATGCAAATATAGGAATATCATGAAACACTGACTGAGGTCGCTTAACAACCAATATTTCAGTATGTCAAATGAAGGGATGAAATCAGTTCAAGGACAACATAAACTATGTAAGTCTGCCACCGAGATAAATGAGAACACAAATTTTTCACAAAGGCCACACCTTAGAAAACTTCAGAACACTTTGGAATGGGATGTTAAGCAGCAGGCTATCGATGGAATTCCTGGAGTATCCCAACGTAAAAACAGCAGTGAAATATGTATCAATGTCAAGGTGCAAACTATGGCAGATAATAGGCATATTAACTGGATGTTGTTCACTAAGGAAAAGCCTCCATGTCATAGGAAAAAACATGTTTTTCCTAGATTTGAATGCCAAATTGTAACTATTACCAAAGTACATACCCTCGAGGAGATATAGAAAACCCTGACTCAATCGGTTTCGCTGACCAGTCAGAACATCGGATGGATAAGCTTTTGAGAGTAAGATATAGGGCTAAAGCATTTTGTGCCGAAGTCTTGGAGCAAGAATCCACACAACTTCCTCATTAGGTTATCTTATTTTTGGAGCTATACCGGTCCAGTAGCCTTAGTGTTCACACGGTTCCGTGCGACTTCCCTAATTGGAAATTGTAAGCTCAGAACGAGTTATGTGTGCAAAAACCCACACCCTCAGAATAATAGGCTTGGTTGTCATCAAAGATAATTAATCTTTACATAGGTACCATTCTGAAAAATTGTCGCTCCGTAGAGTCAAATGAATAAGTGGTTCCGAGGCAAAAAGGGCGTCGTAAACGCCATAAGTCAGCTTCAGTACTACCAAGTCGACTCACTCTGACGACATACCACTCTCTGAACGTCAACTCCGCGGGAACAGAAACGCCTGAACACCTATCAGATCGAACGTTCTTTCAGTATTACCGAGGAACGTGAAGAGAGAAACAAGGCCGCCTTCAGAGGGAATATCGAAATCAACACAGATAGTTCAATGAAGAAAGAATGAGCAGGATGTAGAGTATACTGCCTCAACTTACAACAAGAATGGATTATGGACAATCAGGTCAAACTATAATCCCATAGAAAATAACCCAAAGAAAGATAGAGAGCTGAAACGTTACTATCTACATAAATAGTAGACAATCAACACTATGCCTGCGGAGAAATCAAGTATCTTCTACACCAGGGGCGCTCAAATGGTCGATCAGAGTGCTTTTCGAGTAGATCTTGAAAAGAAAAGAAATTTAATGAGTAGGTTAGGTTACTAAATTAAAAAAATTTATTACGTAATAAAATAACACTGCTAGCGGCAAAAGGCGGTTTTATCAAAGGAAACAGCGCTACTTGTCAAAGAAAAGCCGCGTTTTTTATTCTTGCCGCTTTTCTAGAAATTTTGGGCGGCGCGTTTGACGGGAACATTCCAGACTTTTGTTCACGCCGATATAAATGCTGCGCCTGCAGGAATTGGAGTCATTCTGAATTGTAACTTGAAGGCAATACTACGTCGATACTAAGTTTATTATTAAATAGTACAAAATGAGTGCAGCGACGAAATCTGAAACGTATCATTTTAATAACGAGTGGGAGGAAGAATTTTTCTTTCGTATGGTGAAGGATAAGTGCATTTGTCCTAGTTGTCGTGTGTCAGTTGCAATACCTAAGCGTGGTAACTTAGAGAGTCATCATAAAACGGTTCATAAAAACTATGAAAAAGATCTTGTTTGAAAAAAGAACGAACCATGTTCACAAGACCAGCCAAACAATCAAAAGCTGCTACGATCGCGTCATTTAAAAGATCTCATATATTGAAGCGGGTGAGACTTTATTTGGAGATTTTGAAAATAAAACAGAAATCATGTCTGCTATTTAGAGAACTTCAGTTATCTCGTCCGACTGTCACAAGGCGTATTGAAGTCATGAGTCAGGACATGGTAGATAAACTAAAACATGATATCATGAAATTTACATACTTTTCTTTAGAGTTCGATGAATCCACTGATTTGGCAGACACTGCCCAGCTGTGTATTTTTATTCGGATGGTATTCAAGGAAATGTTGGCTAAGGAAGAATTTTTGGCAATAATGCCTCTGAAGGGGAAGACCCGTGGCGAAGATATATATGACGTTTTCTTCAATTTTATAAAAAACTACAAGCTACCAATATATAAATTAGTGTGCATTACAACCGATGGAGCACCAGCAATGACTGGAAACAAAAACGGTTTTGTGGCATTGTGTCGATCTAATGAAGATTTCCTTTCAATTTTTTCATTCCATTGCATCATACATCAAGTTTTGTGTTCAAAAGTTTTAAACACGGAGGAAGTAATGGTCATTGCAACAAAAATTGTGAATTCCTTCCGTGCACGTAGCTTGCAACGGTGGCTCTTTAAGTTGAAGTTGGAAGATAGGGAGTCAGCTGAACACACTGACTTAGTTCTTCACATGGACGTCAGGTGTTTGAGTCGCTGAAAATTCCTAGAAAGGTTTCAAGAATTATTGCCCGAAATAACAGCTTTTCTAGACGAAGGAGGTGATGACACTCAAATGTTGAAAACAAAAATGGCTGACTGATTTGGCATTTTTGACTAACATCACAATGCATTCAAACACCATTAACTTGGAGTTGCAAGGTAAAGGAAAAACTAGTATTGAGATGATTAGCGCAGTAAATTCGTTCAATAGTAAATTGCAACTTATGATAGATCCACTGAAAAGAAAGAATCTGAAAAATTTTCCGTATTTGAAAGCAAGAATTCCTCAGTTGAATGATGATACGTGTGAGGCTGGATTATCAAATATTTTGGGACGAATCAAAATTTTTTATGATTGTAGTATATTGGCAAATGTAGCATCATTTATGAGTTATCCTTTTTCATGTGAAAACATTTAGTAATTAGTTACTAAAATAGCAAGTCAACTCATGTTCTGTTGAAAATGAGTTGGTGCAGATTATATCAGATATACATTCAAAGCAACAGCATCTGATACAAATCCTGGTGTTTGATACCTGAAGATCCGAATGCAAGGCAAATCACCCTTCAACTGACGGCAATGTTTGGGTCAACTTACTTGTGCGAGTCTGCATTTTCTGAAATGAAGATAGTTAAGTCAAAATATCGCAATCGAATAACTGACGATCATATGGCATCATGCTTGCGATTAGCACTCAGTGGGTACGTACCATCTTATGAAAAGTATGCTGAGAACATGCAGTGCCACGCTTAGTCAAGTTTAACACCATATGTAACTCTTTTGTTTTTTTCATTGATATTAAAGAGAAGCACTTACCTAAACCTAACCCAAAACTTGACTAAAATAATGTATATTGTGCGGAAATCTAATATCTATATATGCTAGGGTACACCCTACCTAGGTAGGTAGGTAGGGTGTTTCGTGTATGTACGACAACCCTGCATCAAACATACTTGCAGCCTCTCAGAGTCGATCGTAAGTAGTCTAAAAATATTGAGATAGATCGCCAACAGTTCAAGTTTGAGCACCCCTGTTCTAGACAAAATCTTCTAGATGAAGATGAGTATCTCATCTTCTAGGCAAAGATGAGATGAGTATCTCAACGTACAAATCGTAGCGGAATATATTTCAATGTCAAGGCGCAAACTAAAGCAGATATCAGGCATATTAACTGAATATTGTTCATTAAGGACTTGCCTCCATGCCATATGAAAAAACACATTCTGCTTGGATTTGAGTGCTCGATTGTCACTATTCCCAAAGTACATACCCTCGGGAAGTGCTTTCGATAGGCTTAGTTAAGCGGCTCTGTAAGAAATTCTTAATATTGTGGGCTTTCCAGGAAAATCATTGAAATTCTGAAAGAACTTTATGAATGTTCAACATGTCGTGCCCTTCATAGGGTAAAATCTCAGACAAGATTAAAGTTAAGGCTGTCTGCTATAGTCTCCTCTATTTTTCAGTAGCTCACTCTGTATCTTCTACAGTTTTCAATCAAAATGAAAATTCGCTCACGGGGATGCAGACAAAGATAATACCTTTCTTTCAAGGTATCACTCGACCCATCTACCCTCTTCCAAATTTTCAAGGGTGCTGACCCCTGACCTAGGGGTTGAAATTCGAGATGAGGATGGTACTTGATGATGACTGTCATTGATCAGCATGGATCTGTTCCATTTTACTTCACTGAAACTTGAATAGTCATAGCGAAATAGTCTTCCCTATCTTTCAGTTGCTCACCCTGTATCTTTCACAGTTTTCAATTAAAAATGAAAATTCGTTCAAAGCAATGTAGACAAAGATACCACCTTTCTTCTGAGTCATCACTCGACCCATTTTCCGTATTCAAAATGTTCAAGGATTGCAACCCCTGCTTAGGCGGTTGATATTTCAGGAAAGTTTTGTACCCCAAAAGATGTCCCCTTGAAACAAAAATTGACCTGTTTTTGATCAAAATGAATATCTTGGTAGATATAGCCTCTGTTTAGTTTTCGTTGAAGCACCCTGTATATATATATAAAACCAATTATGAATTTTTCCAGGAAACTCACAGAAAAATCAAACCAGCCGAGTTATTCAGAGTGGTTTGTTTTAATTGAAACACACTGTATTTATAAAATACGTGGAAATAATCAATACCTGCTTCTGTATAATATATTTTATTATTCCATGTATTACGTAACATTCTCTTCACGAAGTCTTAAAGATAAGCTATAAAATATAAATGTAGATATGTTCAGTGATTATTCTTTTCAATGGATGGAAACTCCTGAAACAATTAATAATCTCATCAACTATCATGCGATGCCCATTAAACACAGCATCAATAACAACTTCTGGTTAATATAAATATATAAGGGTTCCTGAAAGTGCTTCATTAAAGTTGTAACTCTTATTTCAATTTATCCTTGTTTGTTTTCCGTTTTCGTCTCTTCATCATTCATTCAGAAACTCCAAAAGGTTCTGCGAACTGCATACTTTACATGTACGTACATCCGATGCTGGTTTTGAAAGATTCTTAGCTGAATCCATTCATTCAAATTTGAGTGACTTGAAAGAAGGGTCCAAACGGTATTTCTCCATTGATATTCAGTAAACCCTGGAATTTGTACTAGGAGAGCTGCACACGCTCTCGAAGTTCCTCAAACACAAGTGTGGGGAACTCTAAGAAACGAAAATCATCACCCATTTCACCTTCAGAATGTACAGCGTCTGGAACCTGAAGGCGACATAAGCAGAGTTGCATTCAGTAGATAGATTCTGAGAAATCGGCCAATTTTCTTTAGAACAATTTTTACCAGCGAATCGCAATTTACGAGAGATGGTATATTCAGTTTGAGAAATACCCATGAATGGGTTGAAGTGAATCCTAATTCAACACGTCAAAGCAATTCACAGCATAAGTTTTCAGTGAACGTGTGGATAGGTTTGTACAATGACCATTTAATAGGATCACATTTTTTTGAGAGACGTCTTGATGGACCTTTATATCTTAATTTTCTGCAAGAAGTTCCACCGGAACTCTTGAGAAATGATAATATACACGAGCGTAGCATGTGGTTCCAACACGATATTTCGAATTGAATGTCGCATATAATAATCGCTGAATTGGTCGAGGAGGACCCTATGATTGGCCCTCCAGGTGTCCAGATTTTATAATCCAGTGGATTATTTCATGTGGGGTTATTTAAAAAACGGAGTTTATTCGGTGCAAATAATTAATAGAGATTACTTAATGGAGAGAATTAGACATTTCTGTCAGGAAATGCGACATTACGCGGAGATGATACGAAATGCGGTCGCAAACCTCTCAAAGCGGGCAGAAAATGCATTGAAGTCAATGGAATGCATTTTAAAAATATTTTATGAGGAATAATTTGTATTATTTTGATGTTTTCGTTATCGTTGTTTCTCTAGTTATTTGTTTGTTTTGTGTTATTCGTTATTCTGTGAATATGCCAATTTTTCTGTCACCTGTCACATAAATGCTGTTTGCACTTTTGAAATTTCATAATAAGTTGTGTTACCTTGTACAAGATTATGTATTCAAGGAGTAGAAAAGGTATTTGAAAAGGATAATATCGTAAATCTTCCTTAGTTTCAGACTACGTACATTTGTATAGACCCTTAGCAGCACTATGTGTGGTACGAAATTTCGCCTTTTGGCTTTTTATAATGCAACGTGCTAAAATCACATCACAACAATTTGAGTTAATTCACCTGATTCTAGTAAACCCTCTATCTGTGTCACGCCACTAATTAACAACAATCTGATGCTCATAATTCGGCTATTCTGTGACCGTTATTCGGATTGTTCATTATAGGCGTTCCTTTCTTTGCAGACCTTCAAGCGAATTAGTTGAACTTGTAAATCCTCCTATATTGCAGTTAAAATAATTGAATTATATTAAAATTCATATCTTTGTCTTGTAAACTGTATAGTGACCTATATCAAAATATAGGGTGAAGTCCCATAGATAGAAAGTCCTAAGTAGGGAACCCTAGATAGAAAGTCGTAGGTGGACAGTCCTAGACTGAAATTCCTAGGTAGAGACTCGTACGTGGAATTCAACAGCTGAAATAGAGGTTTTCCCCAAAGGCAGGCACCAAGATAAGTCTTATTGCCTGTATTAACAGATTAAGAATTATTTGAGACACTATGTATCATTACACTGTGCTAGTTCAAAATTCTAACACGCGGGAGACATACCTAGTAAACCTAAATCGGGTACGCTGAATCCAGTGGTAACCACCGTTTTTGAAAGTTAGCTCTTGTTTTGGTGATATTCGCCTTTGAAGTTAGCTGATTTTAGTAGGATTCGTCGCTTATGATTTCAGTACATTATATGCTTGTAATTCCCAAACCGTTCTGAATATCGCTTTACTGTCTTTGGCAAAGTTTTAGCTATTGTCATGGCCAACAACTTTTTGAATATACCAACATAGAAAAACCTCATTCAAACACCGTTTCTTAACAAAATGTCCAAAAACTCCATTTCTTTGCCATTTTTCGTTAGTTTTCGTCTAAATAATAGAGAAATCGAGGAAATTTCGCTTTAAAATCTCAAAATAAGAAAGAAAAACACATTTCCTATAGTTAAATCAAAAAATCTAAACGCACAATCGTGATTTTAACTCAAATATTTATTCCAATTCCAACATTTTTCAAAAATAAACATATAAATTCATGTTCATTCTTCTTCTTCTCCATATTTATCTTGCTGTGAATTCCAGCAAATGTCTCCTAATAGAAAATAAAATTTTTTTCACTATACCAGTGCTCAAGCCTAGCCGTCACCTGATGAAACCGTTCACCATGCTCATCTGATTCACATGGTGATTGTTCGGCAAACTTGTCTATAAGGTAATGTAAAAAATGAAATTTCAGAGACATTTTACACCGATGTTACGGAAAGCAACGAGCATATTTTCGACGTGTATGCGCCAGTTCCAAGTACATTCTCGATGACTCCTTTGACGCAATCCCATGCAACGAGCTGCAAATTCGACAAACTGTTTTTAAATTGTTGGTCTCTCATCAAGCGTCGAATATCAGGTTCATTGAGTATGCCTGTAATAAAATAATTCGAAAAAATATGTGTTAAATATTGAATAAGTTAGGTTGATAGGTACGTATATAGTTTCACGCAAACCTTCTTTTATTTTCATTCCACTCAATCTTGGGAAAATTCGCTTCAACTCATTAAATGCATTGCCTTCAGGATCTAGGGCCTTGATGAAATTTTTAACAATCCCAAGCTTGATATGCAGAGGTGGAAGCAACACTTTTTCTATTGGCACAAGTGGAATTTCAACGACGTTTTCTCGACGCAATCTGAACCCTTGTCTCATAGGCCAGCTTTTATTGGCATATTGGTCGCCGGCATATCGAGTATCCCATGAACGTCTGCATTCCTGTCAAAAGAGTTATCACCTTCAAATCTGCACAAATTTTCCAACGATGGTCTTCATATTTCACCAAAT
The DNA here is from genome assembly GCA_013387265.2 of Cryptolaemus montrouzieri. Classification (NCBI taxonomy): domain Eukaryota; kingdom Metazoa; phylum Arthropoda; class Insecta; order Coleoptera; family Coccinellidae; genus Cryptolaemus; species Cryptolaemus montrouzieri. The sequence goes on along the minus strand of JABFTP020000144.1, from coordinate 24,899,742 downwards.
CAAGGAATTTTTTCAATGATTCGTTATTTTCTTTCGTTTTTGTGCTGATGGCAATTGGGACACTGTTTTTTGAGTTTGTGACATGAAGCAAAAGCGCCTTGAGACTACTTTTGGTCGAATCGATGAAGAGACGCCAGTCTTCTAGTTTATACTCATGATACATTTTTAATACCAATTCCTTGATAACAGTGCAGTACGCGAATGAATTGTCTTCGATGGATTTGAATAAAGCAGTGAACTGTCTATGACGGCCGATTCCTCCATATACTTTCACATCAGGTGCTAAGACATTCTTTTTTTCAATTCCTGAGTCAAAATAATGGACTGACGCTGCGATAATTTCAATCGACGAATAATTTTATCCAGATCTTTTTGAGAAAATTCGGCATGATGGAGATACATTTGATGGTACATAAAACGATGCAGACGTTTCGCCAATAGTATCAAAGGTAGATGGAATGTACTCTTCTGTCGGACTGGGTCCTTTCGGTATTGGAATGGATTCCGAATGTGGTAACGGCAACTGAACAAACCGAGTTCCTCTGAGTTCAACTTTACGTTTTTTAGCTCTGTTCAATCCGACAATCTCATCAACACAAGCAAAACAGTCATCTGAATTATGTTCTTGGGGATTTGTCCAAATTACTGGAGTGCCAAAAGGCATAGATTGGAATTCACCTGTAATAAAAATAGCTTCAATTGATATAATTTTTGAAATAAATGATAAATCATTTCATTTTACCTCTTTTCCATCCACTCAATCTTACGACACAACCAGTACAAACGATTTTTGGAGCGCAGTACACATCTTTGATTACAGTTGTTGGTCATGACAATAGCTAAAACTTTGCCGAAGACAGTAGAGCGATATTCCAAACGGTTTGCGAATTACAAGCATATAATGTACTGAAGTCATAAGCGACGATCCCTACTAAAATCAGCTAATTTCAAAGGCGAATATCTCCTAAACAAGAGCTAACTTTCAAAAACGGTGGTTACCACTGGATTCAGCGTACCCGATATAGGTTTACTAGGTATGTCTCCCGCGTGTTAGAATTTTAATGTGTCATTTTCACGCACTGTGTTATCATAATTCATGTAATTGATTAAATATCTAAGCAAAACGTTCTTGACTTTTCTTCCAAGATTTCAGTGAGGAATATTGAATCAGAGTCTCATTGCTCATTTTCTTATCGAAGCGGAAAAAGCATTCCAGTGAAATTCAGATGAAAGTAGGAGGATATTCCAAATTTTGAGTAACATCGATCGGGTGAGAACTAATTAACGATTCCAAAATTTATAAAAATCATATACTCGATGATGGTTTCTAGGAATGACACAAATACTGAAATTTACGGCCCTGATATTTCCCAAAAAAGAGTATTTTGGGTTTTTGGTTGTCTATTGGTATCGTAAACCATGACATACCGTGCAAATATTGAATTCCGAACGTTACTTTGGAATGAATGATCTCGAAAATTTAATGTGTAGGAACTCCGAATTATGTTTGTATTCGACTGAAAATTGTGACAAACTAGCCAGTTACATAAATCGAACAGACGTTTCATTGGAATTCAATAACTATGACCAATTCCACGAAAACCGCATACAGGGTGATGAGTTCACGCTGTAAGACACAAATTGTAAAAAAAAGGACAGATCTGGATCATTCGTAAATTTTCGTCAAATTTTTCAGTCAACATCAATGACAAAGAAATTGTGTGAAAACTCCAGTGCCTTAGTTTTCTTTCAACGGAAGTTATTGAGATAATAAAATTTGAGTGAAATCGATGAATCAGTCTGTATATCAACAATGAACGCCTCAACAAGAAAAGGAGATGCAGCTTCGAGAAAAGCCCTTGGTCCCTTCTACTTATACTGGGTGATTCACCAGTGGTGCGGTGCTATGTAGCTCGTACACTCTTGAAGATTTCATTTTTGTTCGAACTGTATTGTATTCAGAGAGTAAGAATCTACTTCAGCAATTTATTTTGCAGTAAACAAAGTGTCTCAATTTTCTATAAAAAAATCTTGGGTGGTTTTTTCAAATTGGAAGACTACTTTTATGTTCAAGATTCAGGAGCGGCCTAAACTCTGCTATAATGACTTTAAGTAATAAGTATTTTGGTGAGTAGTTTCGTCACAATATTTTTTTTCCGTAAAATTTTATGAAAATAGGCTCTCACATCATCGCACAAAAAATATTGAATATTGTAATTTTAAAAATATCATATCCTGATTTTTTCAAATGGAAAACTCTGTATTTTATTATTCATGTCAACGCATAAAAAATTGTGCTACATTTTTGCAGACGTAACCTTACCTTTATCTTCGATCATTTTCGAAATATTCGATTATTTGTAAAAATTTTTGATGAAAATTCTACGAACCGTATCAAACTCATCATAATGCATCATTATTCGCACAGAAGTTTTTTGTTCTGTAATGATTCAAGTAGCAAAAATTAAACCTAAACAAGAAATTTCTTTTAACGAATGATAAAATCAAGATGATTAAAACGTAAATCGAGGTATGTGTTGACTTCTTTTTTTATTTATGACTTCTGTCAGGTGTCCGGACATATCATATTCTACATTTTACATGATGAATCAGTGTTTCGTTATTAAACATTGTTAAAGTGAGGATTGAACCCAATTTTCTCAATTGACTGCCATAAAGTTTTCCAAAGAAGAAATGGTTCATATGATTTTTATTCTGGGTGATTGTGATACAAATTCTTTGTGGGCAAGTAGACTTTATGCACAAATGTTTCCTGATAAGAGGAATCCTAATGCGAGATGCTTCGAAAAACTTCTAATTAGATTTATCGAAACGGGTAATATCGCTCACAAAAAACATTTAAAACTAAAAACTGCTACAGCTGCAGACAACCAGTTATCAATTTTGTTGACAGTGACAGAGAACCTATATAAAAGCCAAAGAGAGATTTCTCAGTTAACAGATATAAATCAAACTTCCGTCCAGAGAATCTTGAAAGTGAATAAATTTAATGCATAGCATTTACAGCTGCACCAGGAACTGAACAATTAAGACCATGAAAATCGAATCAATTTTTGCAATTGGGAAGTTATATGTTTAGCAGAGTTCTTTTCTCAAACGAGGCAACTTTCTACAAGAATGGGCTTGTTAATAGGCACAACTTTTATTATTACGCCACGGACAAACCACACCTCATGAGACAAATAAATCACCAGCGTCGTTGGTCCTTGAATGTATGGGCCGCTACAGTATATGGATCTCTAATTGGGCCCCACTTTTTCTGACGGGCACCTCAGTAGTGAAATGTATTTAGATTTTCTGCAAAATCATCAAGTAACCAATGTTACTTGCCGATGTACAAAAGCATGTAAGACAAGATTTGTGGTCTCAATCAGGATGGAGCACCGGCACATTACTCACATTAGGTTAGGGAGCATTTAAATCAAGTATTTCTAAACAAATGGATAGGATGTGGTGGTCCTGTCAGATAGCCAGCTAGGTCTCCGGACCTTACAAGTCTGGATTTTTTCTTATGGGGTGATATTAAGGGCATCGTTTACCAGATTCCTTCTACAACACAGTTGAATATGACTGAGAATAGTCGACGCCTTTCAGTCAGTTAATCCGCAAATGTTTTCGAGACTTCAACGGTCTTTCCTCAGAAGGATTGAGTTGTATCTACAAAGAAACGGGCAACATTTCGAACACTTATTGAAATATTTCAACACCTTGTAGATCATCTCACCAAAAATCAATCTAATACGTATTTCATACACGACTACCTTAAAATATCTCCATTTCTCTGATCAAGTATAATGATATGTACTAATAAACTCTTCTTTCGCAACCTTTAATTTTATTATTTCGGTCAATTTTTTTATTCCGAAAATGGTTGAAGATAAAGATAAGGTTATTTCTGCAAAAATATGGCACAATATTTTATGCGTTGACATGAATGATGAAATACAGGATGTTCCATGTGAAAAATCAAGATATGATATGTTTAAAATTACAATATTCAATAATTTTTCTGAGTCTATCCTGTATAAAATGAGGATCAATAGAGCTATCTTTGGGCAATAAGAAAACGAAAGGAAAAAATATTCATCCTCTCTGGCCAAAGGAGCTTGCGATGATGTGAGAGCCTATTTTCATGAATTTTTACGGAAAAAATATTGTGAGGAAACTACTCACCAAAATACTTATTACTTAAAGACATTATAGCAGAGGACGCTCTTGAATCTTCAACAAAAAAGTGGTCTTCCAATCTGAAGAAACCTGCCAAGATTTTTTATAGAAAATTGGGACACCCTGTTCACTTCAAAATAAATTTCTGAAGTAGATTTTTACTTTCTAAATACAATACCGTCGAAAAAAAATGAAATCTTCAACAGTGTACGAGCTACAGAGCGCCGCGCCAGTGATGATGCAATAGGTCTGTTTCATCCGGAAACACCCTGTATTTACAGATTATGTAATATCACGATATAACGATATTAAAAATGCGCTTTAAAGATAAAAAATGAACTATAAGTGGAAAGATCAAAATGATTTGATGGAAATCTAGCTCTACTTTAGCCTATTTCCTAGATTAAATATATCTTTACCAAATATAAAATGGATAAGTCCTGTAATTTCAAACCTATTTCCGGAATGAAAAGTATTCTTTGTTTTAACTAAGATGACAAACTATCTGGGTGCTGAATTTCAATCAAATCAATTCAGCCGTTTTCGCGTGATTAAAAGACAAACATCCGAACTTTCAAATTTATAAAATCGGTAGGAAGTTGCATAATAAAGGACCACGCACAAAATGCACTAAAAGTTGCATTCAGTGAAAGTTCACCAAATTTTCGTTAATTGTACTGCGAAACTCGATTACAATTCTGCAATAAAAACATACCTCAATGGATTCGTTTCTGAGATACAGGCTGTTTAAGTTGGATGGCTTTTGAAGCGGATTTTTCCTAAGTCTCCTTTTTTCAACTGTATATTCTGTTTAGAGTAGTTTTGAGCAGAAAAATAAAAATTACAACTGGGAGGTTATAATAGTGTTGATAAATGCATTGGAAGACCTGTCTGTGTACACAGGGCGGACCATAAAACTCGCGAAATTGATAATGGAATATCTCAATTTTCTTTCAATGGAAAACTACAGAACGGCATGAATTTATCAGAATCTTCACTTCGAGCGTTCTTGTGCTAGAGATCACACAACTGTGACTCTCCTTCTGTATACAGGGTATCTCATGAATGGCCGAATATTGAAAAAAATAATTTTTGGAAAAACTTTTTTCAATGAAAACATCATTGAATTGTAATGCGAAGAGATAGTGTGAGTGTTTGTATGTGTCCGTATGAGTCTGGATCCTTTGTTCAAAATGTTTTTGATACACAGGCTGTTTGAGTTCGATGGATTTGAAGCGGATTTTTGCCAATTTCACTTTTTCAACCGTAAAATATGTTTGGGGTATTCTTGAATAGTAGAGAAATATGTTTCCAATAAGAGATCATGAGAGTGTTGATGTATGCAACTAAAAACTTGTCTCCATATACAGGGCAGACCATAAAAAATTGTGAAATTGATATTAGAATATTTTGGTTCTCCAGGAATGAAAACCTGCAAACAACATCAGTTTATTATTATTATCTCTTTCGGGGTTTTATGTTTTCACTGAGAATCTCCATAATTATAAAGGGTGTTTCATAAATGCCTGGTTCCTGAGTAATACTAATTTCTCCGAAAAAAAAATTTATTGAATGGAAACATCTGTGTATTATAATGCGTTGGGATGGTGTGTGTATGTGTTATGTACCAATATGTGTGTATGTGAGAGTGAGTGAGTGTGTGATAACAAATTAACTTATTAGCTATGTTTTCAGTGTTGCTAAGTGCAAATATAAAAATGACATTATATACAGGTCGGGCCAAATAAAAGTTGTGAAGTTGATAATGATCAAAAATATAAACTTAAAAGCTATTTTAGATTCACTCAGAAACTCAGAGTGTGGAATCTGACGAGATTCTTCGAACAAAAATCTCTATGTTTATTGACACTCAAAAAAACTTTGCATATAGTAATTCCAGTTATGTATCATGAATCGATTCCTATATCAATTTGGAATACGTCACGAATAGCTCGATATGCAAATCTTTCTTAGTAGTTATGCGTATATGAGTATACAGTAAACTCATGAGTGTCGTACATTTCATTTTGAAGAAAAATAAATGTGAATATTTGAGGGTGGTGCATCTGTAGGCATGTCTGTGTGGGAGTCGGTGTAGGTTTATATTTTTATGTATGTGTGAGGTGTATTGTATGTATACTACAAATTGTTATTTTCATTAACTAAATTTCCTCCAAAATTCCTATCTCCAGCGGCATCCGACGCGCTGACAAGGAGAGCGTTGCTGGAATATTTGGTATTCGGTTGGTGTCTTGCATATACCAAATACCAAATGACACTTGCTATGTGAGCACAGGTGCAATAATAGCCAGTGATTGACTTTCTATTTTCATCTTCTAACAGATCCTCTGGCCGAGAATATGTTATCCAGATGAGGTACTTTGCAGAATTCCTATGTCGAGAATATACTCTAATCATTATGAGATTTGGGTCCTCTCGATGGATAGCCAATTCGCGTAGGAGATTTTCTTAGATGTATTCAGCCGCCAATCTCAATTGGTATATACCTATCGTTAAATCTTTCAAATATTGGATATCCAAAACAGAGAAATCCGGAATATGGTTCAGCCTTTCCCATGGTAGGTTTCTCCTCCGTAAACCTTCATTTTCAACGCGTATTCTCAAATCGTTGTCAATGTTCGTCCTAGCTAGAATTTCGCTCGCTAGTTCAGCGTTTGCTCCATCCATTGAGATGGTATTTCGATACCTTTTCAAAATTGCTCCTGATATCAGATAAAATGATCGCAAATTATTTGCATGATGAAATGGTATAGTATCCCAAAAGAATTTGAATAGCGATTTCATATGTCCATTCTGGGCTTCCACGATCCAGCGATTTTTGTTATGATCCTATTTTCGTTAGCATGCCTTGTATCTAATTGGACTGCCCCTTTCAACAAGTGCTGGCATTCGGTGTTCAATGCCGAGTTCGTCCAATAGTGGGATGACATCTTTATACCCACGATCAACAATTAAAATTGCGTTCTCCCAAGCCATTCCCGAAGTTCTTGGGTATCTTTCTCAAATACATGTCTTAGCAAGGCTGCATCATTATTTCGGCTACCTGAAAATAGGGCCGTGTATATCTAGTATAAATCCATCCGGGGCTACAAGAAGTGCAGGTTTTATTAAATGCCGCCCTTTGTGCACACAATAAGATTGCCGCAGTACTGAAAAATTGCTACTATTTTCTATGTAGGAATAAGTGACGTCGATAAAGACAATTGGTTTTGGATCGTTTTCATCTTCTTCGAGAAGAATATTTGCGAACTCTGATACGTTGTTATTTATGTACTCGTTTCGGGTGATAGCTTGCTATCCTATATTGCTCGCTACAAAACGTGACATCAAAGATTGTCTTACATTATACACAGGTCTACAATGGTTTTGTTGCCCTAGATATGAAAATGATTTTGGGTCTATTTATGCACACAATTCGTGAAACTATCAATGATTCTGTAGGATTTGCTCTGATTTCTTTTTAAATCTTTATTTTCATTTTACATAACAAAAATCGTAAAACATGAAACAAAATAACAGATATATTTATAATGTCAGTTATGTTTTGAGAAATTCGGATACATCGAAGTAAATAAAGAGGAAAATGTCGATAATATATTTCATATTTCCATAAAACGCCTTTTATGAGCTTTTCTTCTATAATTTTTAGATGACAATCTCTTTTCAAAGACCAGCAGTAATCTGCCATCATGTGACAATCCCATCGACCTTGATACCTTTCTTCCATCACTTTTAGATCTTGATGAAACCGCTCTCCCTGTTCCTCACTATAATTTCCTAAATTATCCGGAAATTTATCTAGATGATTGCGGAGATAGTGTAACTTAATACTCATATTTGCTCCTAAAGTCTGAAAGTTTGTCAGCATATTTTGCACAATTTCTTCATAATTTGCTGCTTTATGGTTACCTAGGAAATTTTCGACAACCAACACAAAACTTTTCCAAGCTTTACTTTCCGGAACAGTCATAACTTTGATAAAATCTGAGTCTTTCATCAATTGCCGTATTTGAGGACCATCAAATATTCCACCTTTCAATTTTTCCATACTAAGCTTCGGAAATTTTCTGCAAATTAAAACAATTTCCGTCTTTGTTCAACGCTTTTACAAATTGCTTAATCATACCTAACTTAATATGTAATGGTGGAAGTATGATTTTGTCTCTGCTCACCAGCAGCTCCCTTATTACGTTGGCTTTACCGACAGTTAAAGAATTTCTTACAGGCCAAACATCTTGTTCCCAATGAAGTTGCTTTGCTCTACTATCCCACATACAAATAAAGCAAGGGTATTTTGTATATCCACTTTGTTGGCCAAGTAAAAAATTAACCATTTTTAAATCAACACAGATCGGCCATTGATGCTCAGAGTATTTCATTTTCTCTAAAACTAATTTTACATTTTCATATTCTTCTTTGAGTTTCGTTGAATGGGCAATTGGAATTGATGCAAATTTATTTCCATTGTGCAATAAGACGTATTTTAAACTTCTTTTGCAACTATCAATAAAAAGGCATCATTACAATATACTAATCCTTCATTTTCACTAAAAAATTGTAATAACTCTTTTTCTCGCGTTCTGTATGTTGTAATTGTTACTGTTGGTGCCAATAAATTTTTTTCTTTCAATCTTGAGGCTAACAGTTCTGATCCTTGTTTTGATAAATTGAGATCACGTATTAAACCACTGAGTTCATTTTGAGAAAATAACTTTGGCGTAGATGTTTCACCTTCCCATTCACTTCCACTAGTAGATGGTCCCGATTTCTGTGAATTTGGTAACATCATTGTTTCTGAGGGCATGCGAATTACTTTTGAAATGTATATGGGCCGAGGGAGATTTTCACTGTGTAGAACCGGACATTTCGTAGACTGTAAGTCTGGGTATCTCCACGTTTGATTTCGATTAAAACCTTTAACATCTACTACGCAAAAGTAACAATCATCTAAATGATTCGTAGGCTCCATCCAGATCATAGGAATACCAAAGTCTAATCCAGAACGTTCACCTTTTTCCACAACCGTGAAGACTCAACACAGGACTTTCAAACTTTATTAGGAACCCATGGTTTACCTAATTTGTCCATTTTGAAACCAAAATATTCAACATAAGTCTCCTTGACAAAGTCTGTGATATTTCTTTTTGTTTTTTGGTATATAAACACCGCAAATATAACAAAATAAATCACTACAATATTTACACTTTACTTTCTTCGTGACGAACTCATATTTTAGACTAGAAGACAAATATATAAGAATGGACATTCAGTAATTGAAACAAAATATTAATCCATGACACTTTATCCAGATTTACGTGTATATGTACTTCAATATTGTCAAATAACTGAGATCTCAGCTGTTCTGTGGAGCAAGCGGTCTGAGAATGGGGATCAGGTGGTGATGCTCGAAAAAGTTGCGCAGAAGCCTAATCATGACTGGAAAATTAAATTTTATTTCTAACAAGCTTATAATTGTTCAAAATATAAGAAATGCAAAAATCATGAAAATACGAGCACATTGAGAACTTTCATGAATATATTCGTAATCTGGGCACTTGAGAACATAAAAATTTGCGATGATATCCAGGGCAACAATAAAAATTTTTTTTTGTAGAGCTGTGTTATTGACTGCCATGCTTACCGCTTGTCGACTGCTATAATTGAAAATGATTTTCAGAAAGTCATCACTCAAACCTTGTCGTAATTTACATAGAAATGTTAGTAAGTCTTTTTCATTTACGTATCTGTGTCCTCTTTCTTCATCTAAAGTAACAGGATCGCAAAATGTAAGCATTTCATTGAACTGATCTTTCGATATTGGACTAATTAAACTCGTCCGTTAGCGAATCAGCGTCGGCTGCATCCGAAGGCTTTAGAAGAGAAAATCATGCACAGTGGTTAAAAATTTTTATAACGTGACAACCTTAATCTTGAGAAATCTATTTCATGACAACAGTCCACCTGTAAGAGCCGAAAATACGAAACTTCGTGAATTAAGATTATGTGTACAAACTCGAACATTTTCTGGAACATATATATTATTTTCCATGAAAATCTTCGCCCTTGCTGACATAGAGAGGGTATGCACATTTCCATCCTCTCGACATATCAAACATTGAAGGGCAGTGCAGATTTTAGTACATTCAATTTTATGCAATTTGGATCGTTACTAAATTCGAACTCATTTTCACTATTAAGTGACAGTTTATGCAGGCCCGCCGTGAGCGGGCGCGCAAGGCGTGCAATGCACGCGGGCGGCGCATTCAGGGGGGCGGCAAATCAGACAATCATCGACTAAAATTCAGACGTTGTCACCTCACAATACTAAAAAGATTATCCTTATAAAAATAATATGATGAACGGCGCCCAAATATTTCTTTTATATCGTAGCATTACATAGCGCCATCTATTGAAATTCATGAGAACAAAGTTAATCCGTATCGTGCTCTATGCGAAATAGGGAAATCCCACAGATATCAGGGGAAATCCCCTTAAAACTATATACTCATTTCTTTGTTTTTATTTATTTAACACAAATGCGAAAGTGATGTAAGTGAACAACAAACTTCAATTATTTGGTTATAGCCCTAATGTGAGATCCGGAAACGGTCCAGGGTACTTAAAATTAATAATATTCTGTATATTTTTGTGCGAAGTGTGACTATAAAAATAATTTAGAAAATTATTTATATTATCCGTCGGCGCAAAAATCATAATTATGGTAAGTGTCTTTGTTTAATTAATCAGCATATGGGCGCATTCATATAAACAGCAAGTATTCATGTAAAATTTAAAGGTTATTTTACTGAAAAACTTAAAGTAAAGATTTATTAAAAAAATGTATTAAAATTAATACAGAGTGTAACAAAAGTAACTTAAGTAACGAAAGGGGACATTCCATCTAATCAATACGCACAACTTTTACTATGGGGTCAACTCTGAAGTCGCGAAAAAAAATTAGTTATTCCATTACATTTGTGTGCAGTAGGTATGAACATTTTTTTCGCAGTAGTATTGTGATTATTATTGTGATTTAAAGGGTATTTTTTCTGTTATACAACTTAAGAGTTTATAAAAAATATTAAAATTATACCTATACAGGGTGTCACAAAAGTAACTTAAATCCCGAAAGGGAGTCATTCTTCACATAAATACGAACAACTTTACTATAGGGTCAACGGTGAAATCGCGAAAAAAACTATTCCATACAAAATGTATGGAAAAGCTGATTTTTTTTCGCGATTTCAGTGTTGACCCCTAGTAAAGGTTGTTCGCAATAATGGGTGGAATGATCGACCCCTTTTGGGATTTAAGTTACTTTGTACAACCGTATACTAAACTTTTTCAAAAAATTCCAGGAACCGCAAAAAGGAAAAAATTTCAGCAGCTCAATTTCGACGGCAAAAACGAGAAAAGATACAGAGAAAAAAAACTAGCGGGATCTCTTGAGAAATTTCTTAGCAAACCAGAAAATAGGGACTCTGAATGTCAAGAGAATGTTGACGTAGATGTAGCTTCAACAAGCGCAGCTTTAAATCTAGAAGTTATGGAGGTATCTGAAGAGAAAATGTTAGTCCTTCAGAAGGAGACTCCAGTGAAACTAAAAAAGAGAAAGTAGTGCTAAAGAACCTGTAAGCAATTTATCGTCATCAAGTAGCTGTTTAGATTGTGGTGATGATCCCGGTTCGTGGCCCGCCAGTATGACTAATGATATTGTTAATATTTTGGTTAGCCGTGGTCCCGTGCAGCTGTTTAACCACAATTTTCCTGCTAATATCGATGGAAGAAAATTTGCAAACAGTTATTACTCTAGAAATCTTCCTAATGGAGAAAAAATTAACAGAGAATGGCTTGTTTACTCTACGTCAAAAGATTCAGTTTATTGTTTTTGTTGTAAAATATTCAGGAAAACTTTAAGTAGTCTGTCAGCTCCAAGCGGTTTTTCCGATTGGCAACATCTGTCATCTACCTTAAAACGACACGAAACAAGCATTTTCCATAGCGAAAATTCAAAATGTTGGGTCCAACTAAATCATATGTTAAAAAATAAAACTACTGTAAATCAAATGCAACTGAGACTATTAGAATCTGAAAAAACAATGGTGTGATGTATTGGAAAGGATCATAGCTGTTATAAAATTTTATCTCATCAATGTCTGGCGTTTAGGGCTCGTCCAAAATATTATATGAGCATGATAATGGTAATTTTCTCAAAGCAATAGAAATGATAGCATCCTTTGATTCAGTTATGCGGGAACATATTCACAGAATTCAAGCCTCCAAATTCGATTCAACTCGCATGACTCACTATTTAGGAGATCAGATTCAGAATGAAATCATTGATTTACTCGACACGACCATAAAAATTATATCCTGAACAAAGTCAGAGAATCAAAATATTTCTCTATCATATTAGATTGCACACCAGATGTAAGTCACACAGAACAAATTACAATTATACTAAGGTATGTTGTTTTAAACAGTGAAACTAAATATGTTACAATATGCGAAAGTTTTATTGGCATCTGTCCGATAACCAGCTCCACAGGTGAAGGACTATTAAATTTTGTTTTAGATTTATTTTCGCAATTAAACCTTGATATTAAAAACTTACGTGGCCAAGGTTATGATAATGGTTCTAATATGCGTGGAAAACACAATGGATTACAAAAAAAAATATTGGAAATGAATAATCGTGCATTTTACGTTCCATGCTCGGCGCATAGTCTCAATTTGGTCGTTAACGATGCGGCAAATATAACGCACGACACGGTCAACTTTTTCAACTTAATTCAAGAAATTTACGTTTTCTTTTCGTCTTCTACCAAAAGGTGGTCCATAATTTGCAAGCATTTACCTGATTTAAAACTAAAGGCATTAAGTGCCACGCCATGGTCTAGCAGAATCGATGCAGTCAAACCTTTACGGTATCACCTCGAAAAATATTTGACGCTTTACTTAAAATATCAGATAACAATTCGTCGGAATGGGATTGTACAACAACTCACAAAGCACATTCGCTTGCTTTGAATATACAAAATTATAGATTTATTTGCTTAGTTGTAATTTGGTTTGATATTTTAAACGAAATTAATGCTATTAGCAAAATGATGCAAAACCCACAATAAATACTCAAATCTGCATAAATTTGTTAAATAAATTGATTCATAAATTCACCGAATATCGCACAGATGAGCATTTCGAAAGGGTGTTAGAAGAAGCTACCACTGTGGCTCGGGAACTTAATGTAGATGCAGATTTTCCGCCTATAGATACCGTTCGTCCACGAAGAAAACCAACTCAATTTCAGTATGAACAGAGTGAAGAAGTCTTACTAGACCCTAAAACAAAATACAAGGTAGATGTTTTTTTAGGATCCTGGACCAAACCTTAACTTCTTTAAAACGTAAGTTCGATGAGTTGGAAACTTTACCGACGTTTTGGCTTTTTCACCAATAATAACTTGTTTAGTTACTCCAAAGATGATTTAATGAAACATTGTAAAGATTTGAATGTGAAGCTAAAAGATAGTTCAAGTAGTGACGCAGATATTGACGGTATAGATATGTTTAATGAAATCAATGCTTTAAAGTTGCATTTAACTGAAAACCAGTCTAATGATCCACAAACCCTATTGCAATACATTTTGCTAATGAATTAATGTCAACATTTCCGAATACAGCAATAGCGCTAAGGATACTACTTACATTGCCGGTTTCAGTTGCATCTGGTGAAAGGTCATTTTCAAAGTTAAAAATAATAAAAACTATTTGAGATCAACTATGCACCAGCAAAGACTAAGTAATTTAGCAATAATTTCAATTGAACATGAGATTCTAAATAGACTAGACACCAAAAAATTATAGCTGATTTTGCCAACATGAAGGCAAGAAAGGTGCAGTTTCTGTAAAATAACTTAATACCTATACCTACCTACATAATATGTATAAACTGCACCTTTCTTGCCTTCATTTTTTCATTTAATGTCGTATTAGTGTATCTATCTTGTATAAAATAACCTAATATAACATAATTTTTCACTGTACAGCATTTTTTTTTCACATTTTTATAAACACCTAGGTTTTGTAGTTAGATAGGGGCGGCACGATAAGAATTGCACACCGGCGTTCAAACCGCTAGCGGCGGGCCTGAGTTTATGCATAAACGCGAGCCATCATGAATATTTTCCAAGGGCATGTGGAGTTCTCCGTGGAAACGGACAGCTATCTCCTGTTTTTCAAGAACATTGATCTGAATTGAGTATTGCACACATAGCAACTCCTTCGCACTCAATCAGCCATTGCGGAAAGTTTATCAAATGAAAAAAAGTTGCACACTTAGACAAGTTCACTTCGATTGAAAATTAATACTTCAGGAAGCTAGAACACTCAGCTTAAGTGAGCACTTCACCTAAAAATCTATCTAAATCGATAAGAAACGAATACCTGCTGAAAATTGTAATTCTAGTAACAACTTTCAAATTTTTTTTTGTTCTTTGATTGTCAGATCATAGAAATTGAAAATTTCTAGTCTTGGAGACGTCCATATTGTTTCTATGTCAGCAAGATCAAAGATATTCCTGGAAAATAATAAAGGTATGTATTTGCTCCAGATAATGATCGAGGCTCCTACCGGTAGACTGATGTCATTGAATAGATTCCTCAGAATGGGAAGGTCACTGCACAAAACTATTTAACTTAACTTTTTTCCTAAGCCCTCGGATTTAGCCGAAACAGATTCGCTGAGAGACTATGAATTCAGTTCAATGAAGTGCTAATACGATCCTGTTTCTTTAGATGGAGTAAGCGGACAAAAATACTCAATGAATAGGACTTACGAATATTTCTCTGTGAATTGCGACAAGTTTCAAATTTCTGAAAATCATTTTACACTATAGTAGCTGACCACCGGTAAGCATAGCAATCAGAATGTAAGGAATCAATATTTCTGAGGAACATGAAACACCCTGTTTAATTAAGGAGATTCTTAGTAGTAACATAAAATCACCGAAAGAGATAATAATAAACTGATGCTGTTTACAGATTTTCATTCCTGGAAAACCAAAATATCCTAATATCAATTTCACAATTTTTTATGGTCTGCCCTGTTTATGGAGACAAGTTTTTAGTTGCATACATCAACACTCTCATGATCTCTTAGTGGAAACATATTTTTCTACTATTCAAGAATACCCCAAACATATTTTACGGTTGAAAAAGTGAAGTTGGCATAAATCCGCTTCAAATCCATCGAACTCAACCAGCCTGTATATCAAGAACATCTTAAACAAAGGATTCAGACTCATACGGACACACACAAACACTCACACTATCCCTTCGCATCACAATTCAATGATGTTTTCATTAAAAAAAAAATTTCCCAAGAAATTATTTTTTTTTCAATATTCGGCCATTCATGAGATATCCTGTATACTCATTGAGAGTAACAGTTGAGTGATCTCTAGCATAAGAACGCTCGAAGTGAAGATTCTGAAAATGACGAAATTTGGTAAAACACAAAAAATCCTGAACTAATATTTTCGAAATGATATGGAAGCACTTATATTCTGCAGTACCCAGAAGGCCCACATCTGT
Organism: Cryptolaemus montrouzieri; assembly: GCA_013387265.2. Taxonomy (NCBI): domain Eukaryota; kingdom Metazoa; phylum Arthropoda; class Insecta; order Coleoptera; family Coccinellidae; genus Cryptolaemus; species Cryptolaemus montrouzieri. Next base: position 24,883,939 of record JABFTP020000144.1, on the reverse strand, counting down.
TATTAATGACACTTTGGCATCGTGGCGGCATGCTCAATATTAAATTGTCTATTACATTTTGGCCTAAGTCATTCCAAGCCCCTGAACTGCTAATCAAAGCTCCTGTTCATGATGGAAGACGTTTTGACGCAGGAGATTTCTTTTTAGGGTGTCCCACACATGCTCGATGGGATTCAGATCTCGGGAGCAGGATGGCCACGGTAGAAAATCGATATCATTATCTTCAAGAACGTTCAAGACAACTCTTGCACGATGAGGAGGGCATTATCTTGTTGGAAGAGTGGACTGTGACCTATTGTTTGGAGATACGGTACCACTACAGGTACAACTATCTCATTTACGTAAGAATTTCCCGTGAGGTTGTTCTATATGAAAACGAGGTCAGTTCTTCCACCAAGGCGTAAACCTCCCCAAAACATCACTCATCCGCCTCCCTGTCTAACAACTACTCGAGCATGCTGGAGATGGTTTTGCTTTCCAGGTTCCCTCCATATTCGAATTCTTCCCGAATCGGGATAATAACTAAATCTAGATTCATAACTGAAGAGGACTGTGGCCCACCTCTCTTGATCCCAGTTTTCGTGTTCTTGGCACCAAGCTAAACGAGCAGCGCGATTTCCATGGGTCAGTTGTGGAACTCTTAAAGGACGTCTGGAGTGGAGTTGCCCTTCGTGCAGTCGATTTCTCACTTCTCACAGTTTGGTCGGAAATTTGTACATTATGAACTCATGAAACGATCTCTTCTGGCTTGTAAAACCAAAAATCGGTCTTGGGCGACTGTAGTAATCCTGAAACGACCTGTATGGCGTTCTTCTACGCTACCTGTTTCATTGAAACGCGACCATAAACGGTTTATGACACTTGGGCTACTTCCCAGAACCCTGGATACTTCCCGTTGTGAGCTCCCAGCTTGGAGCATGCCCACGGCTCGCAACATCTCTTCTCTAGTCAAATGTCGTCTTTCCATGGTCGAATTACAAAACTTGAATCTTTTATTTGTGCTTACAACAGAAACAAAGTGCCAACTATCTGATTTCAAACACTGAATACATGAAATGATTATAAAGCAGCGTCGCATCTGCTGCATTTTTAGTTTTTTATAAAAAAAACGGAAATCTGTTGCGTCACTCTACATAATTTGGTGAGAAATTGATGCAGGTGTTCATTTCTTTAAAAAATCATCCATATTGATCGTTCTGGATACGATATATCGATATTCAGAAGTGTTCCCTAGACTTTTTTGAGGTGTTTATTTCCCATTCCGTCGAGTTAATGCTCTTGGTCTTTATTTGTATGATGCTGATTAAAATCTCATTTATTCCTAAATTATTATTAATTTTTGCTGGCTTCGGCTTCTAGAATATATCAATGAAGTTTTTGTATTGAATATTTACATTACGTAAAACAATTTCCCACGCCATCATTTGTTATGTTAATAATAATATACCTACTTTTAATTCTCAGAACACCTGAGGTTTTATTAAAAACAAATAAACTGTAAATCCCAGTGGGTTAGTATCAATTATTCTGGCGGGTAATTATTCAATCAATGAGTTTATGGTTATGCCGACGAAAAAAAAAACAACCGACGATATCCAAGAAATCTTTCCATGCGGACTATAAGACATAACTTAATGTGGTTGGAAATACCAAGAACAAGAAGCTCATGAATAATTCTTTCTTGTAAATAAATTTGTAGGAAAATTTTTATCCTAATAACTATTTCTTCATGAGGTTATCATAATTCATCACATCGAAATACTGAAGATACGAGGTATGATCAAAAATAAAATGAAGTGGTTACGGTTAGGAATCCTGGAAAATCGATCAGAATATGCGTGACGATAGTATGACATAATCAAAGATTTAATGACTTTTGGGGAAAATACACATTCAAAGGATTTAAAAAACTGCTTTGGTTTTATTTATAAAATTGAGATTAATAAGATTTTCAATAAAATAAAAGAGTAAAGTACTGCAATCGGCCATTTCGACTGAAACGCCACATCACATCGCATGACGTCATACTTATGTAAGCTTCACTGTGTTTTGATAACCTAGTAGTGATTGCGCGTTACGATTGATTTCATATTTGTTTTTGTGGTTTATCGACTTTGCAACACGAATCTATCTTTGTTAAGGCAAACAGCTCAAATTTGCCCAGGATCGATTTATTGATGTTGGGCGAGTTCCTCGCAACAAATAAAGAATTTTGCTCGTCCGAATTCAGAAACGTGAAAACCTCTTTGTAAGTATATTTTATTTGTATTTATCTTTAACACTAGATACAAGTATGACCAAGTAGTAATCAGACTCGTTTTAAACTCGTAGAAGTTTGTTTTACTGACATAGGTTATTTTTACTGAATTAACATTCTAATTAATAAGTTAGTAAACTATACCTGAACTACAAGATGCAATTTCTTTTGAACTTGATGGCTCTTCAACTACAGTACTTTTTTCAAATTGCTTTTCACACCCTTCAAGAATCATCATCCTTCGTTTTTTAACTAGATAGGGTCGCTTTGTTGTGTTAGATGTTTGTGTTTTCCTGTCTGGTTGGCAAGTAAATTTTGTGGGCATACATCCTGGTTTCATACGTACTTGTGATACCGATTCCATCACATGATATTCCATATCATTTGGCAACTGAAAACTGCAAAGGTAACAATTAAAATTGATAATAAGAATGATAACGAAGACTAACACAAACATAACCTCAATAAATGACTAGTTATTCCATAGCCTCTACATTTCAACTATTTCACGTCAAACAAACATTAAGTTAAAAATCTATCAATACATGATAACATACTCACATCAAAGTGATCTTCACAGAAATAAAGTGTCTTTACATCGTTCGAGTTTCGGCCTGTAAGCTTTAACTATGTATTTCTTATTATTGTCTTGTATGGGACATATACAAACACCTTGTTGGGTGTCGTTATTGATGTATTTTTGCAATGGGGTACTGCACACTACTTATAAACTTTAGACTTCATTTTTAACACAAGATATACGCAACGTTTGTTTACTTTGCTGTCTAGCTGCGCTTAAACAAACTTGACGTTTACGTAAGTATGACGTCACACACGACGCCATGACACGCCTAGCTGTTTTCGCGCAATATTTGAAAATGATTGCAAAAATGGCTTTAAACTTCCAAAAACTTTAGTTTATTACCGAAATAAAGGTTTTGTTGTGAACAGTAGATGTATATCCGCATTACAAAAGAGGATTTCAATATCTTTCGTCATGCCTATTGAATATATTCCACACGTATCAGCTGTGCTTTACTTGTTATCATTTTCTTCTTTGAATATTATCGACTCGTTCGGGAAGTGAAGAATATGGCCACTGAACAAAATGGCCTTTGACGATCATGATATTTGTGCTTCCTATGTTACGGACCAAGCAGAAGTATCCCTGAAAGAGTCTCCCAATGATATCCATGATCACAAACAAGATATTATATCACTGACAGCTAATTTTGAAGAACCAGGCCCATCAACGAGAAATATACCAGAAAATTCTAATAACAACATCAAGATAATCTCGAATATAATTACATCAGAAACATCGAATGATAAAGTCATGAAAAATGATGAATCTCATGAAATAGTTCTCCATTATTTAGAGCTTTTAATAGATTATATTTCCTGCTTAACCATTAAAAACTCTGATATAATACCATTCGATTTAAAACCTTTGCTTAAAGCAACTCCTAGAAGTTTTGAAGAGAAATCAAGATTCAGAAAATCCCGAAATTTCACAAGTTCCCCAGAAAATTAGAGAATTGACGAATTGGAGAATAACAAACAATTGAAAAATACGAAGAAAAATTGAACGAAACGTGACAGATCATTCGGAATCAGTTCAAAAAAAAATATGAAGAAAACTACGAGAAGCAACAAAAAATTCAAATCTGATTATGACCCCATCCTATCGGATTCTGATGGAGTATTTGATGATTCTGATCAAGATGACGATGTAAATGAAATGAGAAATATTCGGTATGTTGCCCCTTTGGAACTGATAGATAACGTACTGGTGCGATTTCCTACTAAAAAAAGGATTCGTCATTGCGTTGAGCGGAAAATGTAGAAACAGAACGATTCGGAATTTTCCGTAAGACTATTCAATTAGAGGAAATAGGAAAGGAAGGTTTCAGTCTTCTTGATGTTAAAGACTCAACCATCAACAGAGAAGACATTTTGGCTTAGTTGCCATAATCTTTAAAGGTACAAGATACCTCAAGGGTGATATCGTTCATAAAATTTAACGTTATTTCAAACTAAAAGTTTATTCTGTTAAATTTTTTACTATTATTTAAATAAAGAATAAAATGAGTTATTATTGAAGTTTTCTGACTCCATACTTGAAAAAAAGTAATTTCGTTTTAATCATCAAAGAAGGAGCTCCCCTAATTTATTTCTTATCATTGTCAAAATGTACCCCACTACTGTTAAAAAATGACCCACTGTGGAGCACTTTCGGACAAAAATTATTTTTCACAAAATGCTCTTTTATAAAAAACCGTTAGATTTAGTCAAATACTATAAATAAATAGTATCTTGTAAGTACCTGATTGAAAAAAGTGTCCGACTGTACCCCAGCCTTCTATGTCGATTCTAAAAGTAGCCAAATAAACCAAAAAAATATAATTATGAACCTCTTCATGAACAACAACAGACTGTAAGTTTGATATTCAAATAAACTCGGTCAGTTGAGATTAAATCGCTATAATTCATTGCTATTAACTTTTTACAAAATAATTAAACATAAGACTTGACACTAGTCGAGTGCTGCAAAATTATGTACGAGCAAGACGAAGAGGTTTAGTTAACTCAAGTTTAAAATAAGGCTAAAAGTGCTCGATCAAATTAAGTAAACTCAAAATTTTGGTTAACAAGAGACGAACAATAACATTTAATAAAGGGTGTTACATAATAGTATGTAAATCTACGAGCAATTTAAAAAAAAGTTTATATGAACATAGGTCCGCAAAAGCTTCGTTACGGAGCTACAGAGTGTTGAAATATTCGGAAAAAATTGTTTTTTCTTCAACGCAACTGCAGTTTTCGAGATATTCAGCCCAAATTTGGAATGCAAGCTATTTTTTACAGCCTCCATCATTACACGTCCTAGATTTCAACTGAAATTCACAAGGTGTTTTCTTTTAGGATGCCATGTCTCCTTTTGCTCTTTCAAACTTTTTTGCAGTAATCCACTGATCAGCGTACAATCAATTTTCGTCATCTTCGTTCATTTTAGAAACTTTTTTGACACTTGTAATTTTTATCGTACCTCCAACCGAGTGAAAAATTATTGAATTTGAATTATTTGAATTGTATGTTATTAGCTAAATAAAATAATGAAAGTACTCGATAGGTATGCCAAAATTTTGCTCAACTTATTCAATATCAAACTGAAAAAAGAACAATTAAAAACTAAATAAATTGCTGGAAGTGTCCTCCACCTGCAAGAATACAGGCCTCTGTCCTTTTTCGCATATTATCACGCACCCTTGAAGTATTCCTGGGGTATTTCTTATCGTGTAATAAGAGGTTATTATTCGATTTCTCAATTCTTCTACAGTGTTTACTGGAGTGGTATAAACTGAACTTTGAGCTACCCCCATAAGAAAATGTCTAAATTATTTGAGAATTAAATACTTGTGGAGCTATAAAAGTTCCCATTTATATTCACCTTACAGAATATAAAGCTTCGGCCTGATTTCATTGTTTTCTTATTTGTAGGTTTCCTAGGCATTCCGAAGGAAAAATTAGTTGCGGAACTGATGTTAGCTTCTTACTGGTAGTTGAAATTCAGACAACACATGACTGTCTAAATTTGAACCAATACCTGATTTAAATTCCGTAGTTATATTCGCAGTAAAAACTGACATATGGTAAGCCTTAGTACATTTTAGTACCTCTGAATATACTTCAATTTTTTCCTTCAGACTTCAGAAATGAAACATTTTAATTTTTCGACGTTTCGGCTCTATATTTGGGCCATGTTCAGGAAAGTTACATTTAAAAGGCTTTCTGGAATGATTTGAAGAACATAATTTTAGAAAATTGACAAAATGGTAAAGTTTTCGTCAGTTACATTATTGTCTTTATATTAAGAATTAAAAGAAATCTAGATTATAATTTCATTTAGTTGACTACATGATGAACGCTGAGAGAAGAGAAGGAAAACGGCGTACCATTCAAAATTTTACCTCTGAATGAATATACGTATTACGAGAGCAACATAATGCTTTCCTATAAACAATCCCAAATCTCAGTAACAAAAACCAAATCCTATTTACCTTAAAAAGTCATTATACGTTTCAAAACAGATTATTGCTCCTAGCACCGAAACATTGCTTGCTCACACTTGTGTTTTTCTGACACACACCAAAATTATAAATATAAGTATTTATTGTAAATACAATTATTCGAATTTTTGTAAATCTTCTCTTTTCATATATATATATATATATATATATATATATATATATATATATATATATATATATATATATAAATAAACACATATTATTATTATTATATATATATATATATATAGGGTTTTACCCCGACGAGTTGCCCATATACCTGTTCATGCAATCAAACTGATTTCATGAAAAATATAAATCCACCACCCGGTAATTAATACCATTGCCAGGCAATGATTATAATCAAAACATATCCTGGAGTAATTATATATTAGGATAACGTTAGATGTTATGAGAATATATCAATCTACCAGAATATATACATACTATAGCATCATCAGACAATGATATCAATGTACCAACGAGTAGTGTCAGAGGCTTTCTCCCGGAAAAATCCAGTGTACGGACCTTAGTCAAGTAACACTGAATGTTACTCATTAATAGTTTCCTTTGTGTGAAGTGGTGAACGATCGAATAGAATACTGCTCTGAATATAAATATGCCAAAATTGTCAGCTAATTATATTACATTTATATAAACAAATAAATAAAATATGAAATGACATTCTGAGCAGTATAAACTAAAGAGAAAACCTATGACTCTACCTCATTATTATTTTCGGAAAGAAACCTACGAAGAATATTACAAGACTTGATGACTGTTATCTTTTGTAACTGTTCAAACAAATTTTTCTTCAGACCCAAAATCTCAATACTTTTGTGAAGATTTCTAGGAATAACGCCTGTTGTAGAAATAATAATCGGTAGAATAAATATTTTCTTCATTTTCCACATTTTTTAATCTCGTCGCCAAGCATCATATATTTAGAAATTTTTCATTGTATTTATTTTGTATATTATGTGTGACGGGTATAGCAATATCAATTATATATGTTATTTGATTCTGTTTATCATTAAGAACGATATCTGGTCTATTGTGTTTTACAACTCTGTTGCACAGAATTGTTTTATCAAAATAAAGTTTATATTTGTCATTTTCACAAATAATCTCAGGTTCATATTTTTGAAATTTTTTTCTTTTGGGAATTAGGTCATGTTTAATTCCTAGACTGAAGTGAATAATATTAGCGACGGCATTATGTCTTTCTAAATAATCTGTTGAAGCAAGGACTGAGCAAGATGATAATATATGAAAAACTGTTTCTGAAGAACAGAAACATCTACGGCAAGAATCATCTATATTTTGTTTGATGATATGTTTTCTATAATTCCTTGTGAAAACAACCTGGTCCTGGATCGCAATTGCCAAGCCTTCTGTTTCAGCAAACAATTCTCCAGATACTAACCATTTATTCGATGCAATTTCATCAATATAATCATTTTTCAATTCTTTAGGTGCTTTCCGTGTAATTCCTTCTGCATCCAACTTTCTCTTTTAGAATTATCATCAAATATATCAAAATCTACCTTTTGCATTGTCAAGTTCAGAGGTGTAAGATTATAATCTGAAGCAACAACAATATCATGTAATTTAGACGTTCTCTGTTTATCATGAAAATGGGAACGTAGATGAAAAATCTGTTTACTATGAAGATTATTCAAATCAATTAATCCACGACCTCCAAGATGTCTAGGTAGTGTAACTCTCTGAACAGCTGACTTTGGATGGTGCTTATGATATTTACAGAGCATTTTCCTCGTTTGACATTGTAATTCATTTAGATCAGTTTTAGACCATTTAATAATTCCAAAAGAAGATGTAAGAATAGGAACAGCATAGGAGTTGATAGCTCTGAAAAGGTTTTTACTAGTTAAATAACTTTTGATGATAATTCTTAGTCTTTTGTAATATGAACTTCTAATAATTTCTTTAGTGCTGCTATGGTTAATTGTCTTCTCTTGACAAAATCCAAGATATTTATATGTATCTCCTTGATGCATTGGCTCGATTTCGATATTGGAAATCTTTATATAATCAGAGGTTATCTTTCCTTTTTCAATAGAAAGATTTTTACATTTTGGAAGCCCAAATTTCATATGAATATCATTGGAATAGTTGAAAGTAATCTCAAGTAGACTTTTAAATGTGATCTGGTTCCGGCATATAATTTAATATCATCTAAATAAATTAAGTGACTTAATTTGAATTCAGTTAATAAACTCTTTATTTTGAAGCCGAAACTAGTAGCATTTAATTCATGAGATAATTGATTGAGGCAAAGACAAAACCAAAGAGCACTTAAAGAATCACCTTGAAAAATGCCTCTTTTGATTGGAATTACTTCGGATTTTAACGATTGTTTTGAAATATTTAAATGAAGATTGGTTCTCCAATTATTCATTACGAATTCAAGAAAATGACGAAGTGTCTTATCAATTTTATAAATTTCCAAAATTTCTTGAAGCCATGAATGGGAGAACTATCAAAAGCCTTCTGGTAATCAATGAAGGCTGTATGAATATTCTCTTCTTAGTTTGAGCTTGATTCAAAGCAACAGAATCAATTACAAGTTGCTCTTTAGTACCAAGGTGTTTTTTCTACATCCTTTTGATGTTCGGAAAGAATATTATAATTCTCCAAATGTGCATAAATTTTTGGGTAATACATGCAGTTAGAATTTTATATATTGTTGGAAGGCAAGTAATTGGTCTATATTGAGACGGATCAATAGTATTATCACTTTTCGGTTTTAAATAAGTAATTCCTTGTGTGAAAAATAAAGGAGTAGCTGAGGGTTCTTTATTATAAATGAAAAATATTCAGCCAATTTTTCATGAACGCAAGAGGATTTCTTGAACCAAAAGTTATGAATACCATCAACACCTGGAGATTTCCAATTTTTGTGTGTTTAATAACTGATGTTATATCTTTGTTTGAAAATTTTTCAAATTGCATGCATTCTATTTTAGAAAATCGAGACCTTTCATTTGAAATCCAACTTGCATTGGAATTATGTTGCCTTGGCACTGCCCAAATTGAAGACCAATAATCAGTTAAAATATCAATTTTAGGAACTCCATTTCCAGAAATATTTTCATTTGAACCTGAAATAAATTTGTAAAAATGTTTTTCATTATTTTTGAATAGTTTGTTTTGGAATTTTCTATCTGAATTTATTTTATATTCACGTAGTCTAATGGAGTATACTGAAAGTTTTGTTTTAAAGTATCGATGTATTCTATCAATTGTCCATTACTTATCTCATTATTTTATGGGTTTTATATTTGAGGAATATTTTTCCAATATGTGCCATAAGTTTTTGATCGATTACCTCTGGAATATTGAGTCAATCTTCTTAAATCACATCTGATAGAAGAAATTTTACCTTCTAACCTTTTTTGCCATGAAGGTTTTTCTTGATATTATAATTAGATCCAAAATTTTCTAATTTGTATCCAGAATGTTTAACTACTGTAATAGCGGCACAATATATAATCAGATGAAGTGTATAGATATTCATTACTTTAACAAGTTGCTTTGGAAGAATATTCTCATTAAGCTCGTTTATACAATCTACAATATATATATATATATATATATATATATATATATATATATATATATATTCCTTTGAAAAGAGAAGATTTACAAAATTCGAATATATATATATATATATATATATATATATATATATATATATATATATATATATATATATATATATATATATATATATATATATATATATATATTTTATTATAGCAAACATATATGAAATTGAAACGCTGTTGGACATTATAAGCATGAGGTTGCAGCCTCTCTTATTACTCAAAATCCAACTAGTCTGAAATTAGATTTAGACCTAGACCTTCTTCCTATCACTTTTCTCCCAGAACGTATGTTGTATTTTTTCATCATATTTTAATATAATAAACTTAATAAAACAAAGAGAATTAAAATAAATTTAATATATATCAAATTTCAAGAAGAATCAAGAGATAATTGCTTTAACTATCATTGAACACAACAACAACAGCATCTTTAGCAACATTATCTCCAGGTTTGAAGTGAACATTTTGAATTTCTGCATCTCTAGGTGCTTTGACAATGTGTTCCATTTTCATAGCGATTAGGACAAAAAGATTGTCTCCTTTCTTAACTGCATCACCCTGTTTCACAAATATCTTATCAATTATTCCGGGCATTGGAGAAGCAGCCTTATTTGAAGAACTAACTGAAGTATCCTCCTCATTTTCTAAGTTATAGGTCAAGTTTGGTCGGAGAAACTCGATTTTTCCATTCTGTGAAAAACAAAATACATTCGTTGAATAAAAAATTACCCTAACAAGAGATTTTTGTAGAATCTGTAATCTGGTCTAGATTTCCTACAACATGGTTTCAGATATGTCGTCACCAGCAGAATTTTTTGATTTTCATCTTTTCAAAACGACATTTTTTCAAAAATTTCAATGAGATAAGGTTTAGTAGATCTGAGATTCCAGATTTTTCCAATAAAGAATAAAGCAAAATATTAAACAAACTATTCCAATGAGAATTAAAGTTTTGTAACACAAAACATTCAACACTTCAATAAAAGTAACACCAAGTTTCCAAAGTGAATGTTCAAATTGACAACTTGGCAAATTGGGAGCCTGGCGATATCCTGATAATAAACCAGAATCTGACAAATTTGCACAACCTTGTATATCAGTTGGAATAAGTAATACTTACTTCGTTAAAGAGTACAACATTATCGTCGTATTCAAAAACACTACATTTAGTTTTCAAATTCTCTATTGTTGTTTCCAGTACACATTTTCCATTTTTTCTAACCACCGTTCCAGACACATTCTTCCAAGTTTGTCCACCATCTAAAGATACCTCAAAATCTTCACTATTGATGAATTTTACTCTCACAGAAATCTCTGAAATGAAATCAATTAAATAAAAATTCATTCTTTCTCCAGAAAACTGAAGTCAAAAAAATTACGAAAATTTACGTAATAGTCAATTGGTCGCCATTACTCAATATTTTCAATGCTTAAAAGAAGCAACCATGTTTGGATTTTCCTCCTATTGAGCTGAGTACCTGCTTTTTATTTTTTTATTTAAACCACGCAGGGTTATTAGCGGCTCATATTTATGAAGTATGATAACATGATGTAATTTTTAATAGGTACAATATTTGGACTCAGATTTTGGAGAACATTTTTATTTCTATGAGAAGAGATAGAGTGTTGTTTGCATGGGTGATCAGACAAGTTTCCATATTGCTAGGTACGTTGTGTAAAAAACTAATATATACACACACCACAAAAATTGTCACTCCACCTGGTATTCTGAATTCCACAATCGATTAAGCAGCTCGATCGCAGTTTCTTTGTCAACATATGTTTTTGGACATATGAGGGGAAAACAATCTTATGGTTTTCCCGGTGAGCGGGATGTCCATCCTTTTTCCTTCATTACCTGGATGCATGAGTTCGATATTCTCGAAATCTATGAAATGATTTTTGTTGGTGCAGTTGTCCGAAAAACCCGTAGAATTTTTATTTTGGAGAATCTTTTATGTTCTTCAACTCTCTTCTCGATTCATCTTCCGGTTTGGCCTATACAGAATGTCTCACATTCACTGCAGTGTATTTTATATACTCCGCTTATATACAATAATTTTGTTTTATCTTTATTATTAACCAACAATGAACCTAATTTCTTTTTATTAGTGCTGATGGTGTTAATATTATTTCTATGTAATCTGTTACATATCTTGTTGCTAATATTATGAATATATTTAATTGGAAATTTCTCAGTATGCAACGGATAAATGCTCTGTAATAAAAGTTTATGTCGTTTTTGTCTTATTAAGGTATCAATTAATTTTGGTTCATAGCCGTTGTTCTTAGCGAATAATTTTAAAATTTGAACTTCATTGTCAAAATCGACAGCTGACAAAGGAATAGGAAGCAATCTATACACAAATGAATGGAAAGCACTCAATTTGATACTCTGGGATTGGATTAGATTTCAAGGAATGTAAAAGGGATATGGCAGGTAATAAGAGATTTTGAAGAGGTAAGGAAGACAGAGAATGAGTACGGAAGAAAAGTTCTTCAGAAATTCAGAGAAGTGTGAAAGTAAGAAACAAAGATAGAGGCGGAAAATGATCTAGAAATATGAGAATATGAGAAGTGCAATAGAAATTTATGAGGAAGAATAACGAAGAGAGATTGCGTGAAAATCAAGAAAAGAAGGGACGGCAGCCAAGATCTAAGAAAGGGATCGATATAACAAAAAGAGACAGAAGCACAAGCATGGAAAGTACTGTATGAAAATGACATGAGAGTTTAGATCTGTGCGATAACACAATTTCGAAGTAAGTGCAGGAAAAAAGCAAGAGGAAAATGTAAAATGTGAGTGCGTTACGAAAATCTTAGGAAAGCGTTTCAGAGAAATATCCCGATGAATAAAATGAGAGAAAAATGCCAAATGAGAGTTTAGGAGGAAGAGGTATGCTGTAAATATGGAACAAAACTGCTGAAGAAGTGCAGAAGAGAGTACACGAGCAAAAAGAGGAACTGGGCCTAGACATAATAGTGCGTAAGTGAAATGCGAGAAAAGGCTAGAGAGTATTGTACAGAAGAAGAGTTCAGAAATTAATGCGTCAGTCGAGATAAGGAGATGCGAGTGGAAGGAAAGGTTTCAGGATAGTTGGGGAGGAAAGAATTACAGGAAAGAGCGGAAGTATTTGGCGAAACGACACAGCGTAAGAAAATGCAGGTTTAAATTCTCAGTGAAAAAAGTAGTAAGTTAAGGCAAAAGAATGTGAAAGGGATATGGCAGCTAATAAGAGACTTTGAAGAGGTGAGAAAGACAGAGAATGAGTACGGAAGAAAAGTTCTTCGTAGAAGTGTGAAGAGAAGAAACAAAGATAGAGGCGGAAAATGATCTAGAAATATGAGAAGCGCAATAAGAATTTATGAGGAAGAATAACGAAGAGAGATTGTGTGAAAATCAAGAAGAGAAGGTTAGATTAGGTTAGATATTGGATAAAAGAGGAGTATACAAAATACACTGCAGTGAATGTGAGATATTCTATATAGGCCAAAACGGAAGATGTATCGAGAAGAGAGTTGAAGAACATTAAACATTTATTCTCCAAAATAAAAGTTCTACGGGTTTTCGGACCATTGCATCAACAGAAATCATTTCATAGATTTCGAGAATATCGAACTCTGCGTCCAGGTAATAAAGTAAAAAGGATGGACATCTTGGAGAGTATTGAAATTACGTCCGCTCGTAGGAAAACCAGCTAATTTGCAACGATCAACTACACTTCAATTTACCTCCTGTTGTGAATGCCGTTACACATAAGTAAAATCATTTTGAATTTATTATTGTATTACTCTTGATAATGGGCTAATAACCCGAAACATATGTCGAGTATTTTAATAACTATTTGTGAAACATTTGTCAAGTGATAAACCAATCATTTATTTGGTTTTTGTTTCATTAAAATCTGTCAATAATTGTAGAAGCACGACCATGGGGCATTTTTCATGGAACACCCGATATGTAACCTCAAATAACTCACTAATAACAACCTTATATGCTTCTTACCTTTTGCTTCATATTTAAACGTAATATTCTTTTCCTGGTGGTGGTTGATCCTGAAATTGGATTCCAGTATAAAAGGATTGAATGGATCACTTTTTCTAATTGCTTTTTGCACGTCTTGCTGTTTCTCGTTCAGGATTATGAACAAAGCAACTTGTATTTTCTCATTCTCATCGATTTTTCTGGTTGGAAATAAGCTGTCATAATGATCTCTTATAAAATTGGTGTGTACGTTCCCTTTTTCGAAGTCTCTATGTTTCGACAGATCTAATAAGAAATTTACATTCGTTTCAAGACCAGCAATCTGAAATTAGAATTTATAATAAATTAATTCAAATACAAATTCTTATGAAAGATTAATATTTAAACAGAGAAAAGAATTATAAAGGTACAATTACAAGGTAGCAATAGAAACATACTGATGAAAGATAGCAAAATGTGAGTCTAGATTGAGAATAAAATTATACAGAGTGTCACATAATAATATAATAATATAGTTTATTTGCATAACCATTATGTTCTGTGTGAAAATAACTACATAACATTTTGTGCCTACATACTTATGATGCTAAATAAACAATAGATAGCAGAGGCTAGACACTCAAAATGAGTGTTTCGCTTGTACGCTCCTATTAAACTCAAGAATATACTCTTCAATGCCCGAGCAGTTTCAAATACCTTAACTAAATTAAACAATTCATTTAAATGGCTGCAAAATTGTCACTTCAATGTAAACAACCAATTAGTTCCAATTCTGTCACGTCTGGGTAAAAAAAAATGTCACTATCAGGAAAAAGTCACAATCAGGAAGAAGTCGCAATCAGGAAAAAGTCACAGTCAGGTTAAGTCACATTCGAGAAAACATTCCAGAAGGGTCGTAATAGAGTTTCTAGTTTCGAATACACAATTCGGGTTAATTTTCACTCATAGCAAGGTTTTTTAGTTTTTTTTTATAACACTCTTTCTCAGTTTGATACTTGGTTCACTAGTTTTTCGAAATACTCTCGACCAGTGCTAAGAGTCCAAACTGCTACTTCCTCTTTGAAAACCTGGTATCGTTTAATGTCTCTTAAGTGTTTAGGCAGTTGTGAATAAAACTTGGAAGCCAAATATGCACTAGTTCTCTGTCCTATTCTTTTTCAGTGCGCAGCGTCGTGTATCTTTCATCCGTAATTCTCGACGGGTATGTGTGATCTATCGGATGAATGGTGATTTTTTTCCTATACACATATTCGACTACTTTTATGTAATAAAGTTGTCGTACGCTAAGGATGTTAGATAAAGAGAACAATCGATCACCCGAATATGTCCTCTTTTTTCCATGGATAATTTTAAGAATCCATTTCGGGACAATTTCAAGGTTCCACAGATGATGTTCGTGAGCAGCTCCCCAACCAAGATTTCCATATGACAAAAGTGACTAGACTAAGGCATAATACATAATTTTCAAATGTTTGGTGTCCATTTCTTCTTCGAAATATTTAAACTTACACAATAAGCAATCTTCAACTCCAATAAACTATTTACATAAATGGTTAAGAGCAGTGGTCCTAGTACGGAACCTTATGGTACTCCATAAGTGATAACCTCTTCTTCACTGATTTCGCTATCTATTTGTGCCACCTGTCTCCTACCCGTCAAGTAGCTCTTCAGCAGCTACAACACTGTTCCTCTAAAGCCATACCTGCTAAGTTTTTCAAGCAATTTTGTATGCAAAACACCATCCTCGTCTACAGCACTTGAACAATCCACTTCAGGTAATTCTGCTTGTTTAAAGACTTCGGTAATGTCAGCTACCGAAATACCTGCTGCAAGTGAAATTTTCGATGAAGGGTGTAATGAGGCTTGTATCGATATAATTCAGTCCGACCCCGGTTTGTGGGCCGAAAGAATCACCAAAGAGATGGTAGAATATTGGTTAAACGTGGTCCGCCCTTGATAGGCATCAATTTTAGCTTTCCTAGTAGTAAAGATAAGAGAAAGTTTTCGTGCAATTACTTTGGAAGAAATCTAGCAAATGGAGAAAAAGTCGAAAGGGCTTGGCTTATTTACTCTATTTTTCGAGATTCTGTATTTTGTTTTCGTAGTAAGTTGTTTTGTAAATGTAAAACTCCTAACGCTTTTTGTGATACAAATGGAGTATCTGATTGGCAACACTTGTCTTTGCTAATTAAGAGACATGAAACGTCAATTTTACACAACAGTTATACAAACACTTGGGTTGGAGACATCTATGACTTTTAATGCTCATCATCTGCGGATTTTAGAAACGGAAAAAAATATGTGAGACGTGTTGGAAAGAATTATTGCGATTGTTAGGTATTTATCTACACAATGCTTGGCATTTCAAGGTTCTTCTCAATTGCTTTTCGAACATGATAATGGAAATTTTCTAAAAGCTGTTGAGATGATTGCCTCTTTTGATTCAGTGATGAGACAGCACGTTAGCCGAGTGTATAACTCCCAAAAAAAATTGGTTAAAATGACTGATTATTTAGGAGTGCAAATACAGAATATTGAAATAATTGAATTATTGTCGTCCAAAGTAAGAAATAATATTTTAGAAATGGTTCGCATTTCAAAATATTTTTCAATAATATTAGATTGTACACCAGACACTAGTCATACTGAGCAAATTAGTCTTGTTCTGAGGTATGTTGTCCTTAACACAACTTCAAAAAAGGTTGAAGTTAAGGAAAGTTTTATTGCGTTTAATCCAATACTGGACTGAAGGGAAAACATGTTGGGCTTCAAAAACCGCATTCTTGATGCGAATCCGAAAGGCCTTTTTGTACCTTGCGCGGCTCATACTTTGAACTTAACAGTAAATGACACTTCTAAGGTGTCAGGTGCTACAATAAACTTTTTTAATCTTGTGCAAGAGTTATAAAATTTTTTTTCGTCATCCACAAAAAGGTGGTTTGTTTTGAGAAAAAATGTCCCCGGGTTAAGTTTAAAGCCTCTAAGTGAGATGGTCCAGCAGAATTGACGCAATAAAGCCCCTTAAAGTTTATTTAATTAAGGTTTGCGAAAGTCTTTTAGAAGTGGCTAAAGATAATTCTTTTCACATTGATGCAAAACATAAAGCGAGTTCCTCTTAACGTCTGTACAAAATTTTCAATTTATTTGTGGAATTAATATTTGGCATATTTTATTTCATACAAATATTGTCAGCAAACAAATGCAAAGTGCTACAATTAATATTAAAGTATGCCAAGCCTACCTAAAATATTTAGTTGATCACTTTCAGCAATATAGATCTGACCAATCATTTCAAGAAATGAAGTAGCATCCTCTCTCGAAATTGAAGAAGACTTTCCACCATTTCCAACGGTTAGGAGGAAATTGAAACCAAAACTGTTTGATTATGAACACCGAAATGAGACCCTCATGATCCAAAACCCGCCTTTAAAATTAGTTTTTTTAAATTATAGATCAAACTATAAGCTCTCTAAAAAACCAATTTGACTTATTAAATGAGTATGACAATATTTTCGGACTTTTTAGCGACATATTCAAATTAAGTGACAGCGATCTTTTAAAACATTGTTCTATTCTTGAAGAGCGACTGACAGATCAGGATAATAAGGATATAGACTCCAATGATCTGTTTAACGAAATTAAAGCATCAAAGTTGTTTTCATTACCTGATGTTACTGGCCCTCAAGTATTTTACAATATATATCTGAAAACAATTTAATCTCCACCTTTCCAAACGTAAGCATTTCACTAAGAATTCTTTTGACATTGCCTGTATCTGTAGCTTCTGGCGAGCGATCTTTTCAAAGTTAAAAATCATTAAAATTATTAAGATCGACAATGATTCAAGAAAGATTGTCTGGGCTAACAATATTAGCAATTGAACAAGATATTTTTGACGGTATAAGTTTAAGCGATGTAATTAATGAATTCGCAACAGCAAACTTCTGGAAAATATCGCTACTACAATAGCTATCTTTTATTTTTCCATTGCACCTAGACCTTGCTATCATTTTTAATTTTAAAACAAAGTTCCTAAATATTTGTTATTAGAAATGTCTGCATATTTTTTATAATATCTAAGTATAAGTAGAAAGTAGTGTTATGATTTTGTTCTGTTTGTTTCATTTTGATATTTTAGTCTACAAATAAATATGACTTCTAAAGTTCAGTTTTTGCTTTACTTCAAGCACCTACCTACCTACCTACCTCCTACCTTCAAAAAAATAGAAAAACATGATCCAAAATGCCTTAAGGGCGCCAAAATCCTTTTTTTCACACAAGCGCCAGTAGCCCTCACGGGGCCCTGTCTTCAGCAATGTCTGCCAACCCCTATCTGACCACATCAGTGGCATTTTACAAGAGGCAGTTGTGGACTTATAACCCTACATTACATGAGTGCGACGAAGGTAAAAAGACATGCTGTATGTGGTACGAATCGGTTTCTAGAAGAGGAGCAAATCAAGTCGCCTCTTGTTTGTAAAAGGTGCTAATAGCTCTACCCCAAATCATCAATCACAAGACATTATATTCAGACACCTGTGGGGGTCAAAATAGAAATTCACATTTGGTAGTGATGTTCATGGTATTGATGCAGAACTCCCACCTTTGTGTTGTGGATTATAAATTCTTAATAACTGGTCACACAAGAATGGAATGCGATGCAGACGATTCAGTAATTGAGAAGAAAAAGAGAAAATACGAACATCCCAGGGACTGGTACCAGTTGGTGAGCTAATGCGGTAAAAAGAATCCGTTTAAGGTGATTGAAATGAAAAAAGATGATTTCATCGATTTTGCCAGCCTTCTCAAAACATGTTTTCAAGCTAGAAAACAGGATAATGAAGGTAATCGTTTCATTTGGCAAAACGTGAAATGGATTCGCTACAAAAAGCAGTTTGGAGAATTCCAATATAAAAATAGTCATGATGAAAGCGAGCCCTTCAAAACTATTTATTGTATTCGACGACGTATTTCTCGCCCTCCGGAAAATCTACCGAAGTGCAAATATCCAAAACCCATATCAGTGGAGAAAAAATAATCTGATTGAGCTTCTGCCTAACGTCGATGAAATTTTTCATGAATTTTACAGAAAAATACCAACCGAACAAAACATTAGGGATACATTATCAGATAAAGGTGAATTGGATAATTAGTAAAAAAAGAGATAAGTCTATATATTTTTAATGCTTTTGGAGTTAACTGATGTTTTTTCTCTCAAATTTTGAAATATTTTCGTCTTTGAACATTGTGTTCTGTTTTTTACCTTTAAATAAACGTTTTCGTGAAGGAAAGAAGGAGTCTTCATTTAAATAACAGTAGTTATAGAAGTTTGAAATTGTTGAAAATTTTCAAATGCAAATATCTCGAAACTATCTTTTTAGACTTGTCTCACTTTGCACGCGCAAGAGCGAATTATTTGTTGAGTTTTTGGTCAGAAATTCATTCACAGTGATAGCCTTGTGAGATGGTGCATTATCGTGTTGCAAGTTTCCTCTCCACAAATCTGACGAAATTGCCCTCTCAACGCCTCATAACGCTCAGGTAATGTTCTCTGTCTGACCTTCTTGCAAGAATTCCAAGTGCACAACACCGCGATAATCAAAGAAAAAATCAACATTACCTTGATGTTTAATCGACTTTGACCTGGTTTTTTCTATTTCGGTTCAGTTAGAAGACGCCATTCCAAAGCTTGTTGACTGTTCTTTATGTCAAACTCATGAACCCATGTCTCATCACCAGTTACAATGCATTTTATGAATGTAGGATCGGAATTGACTCGTTCTAGCATATCTTCAGCGACCTTTACGTTATTGAACTTTTGAAGAACATTCAGGTCTTTTGGAACTTGTCGACCGGCAATGCATTTCATAACCAAACAACGTTTAAAATGGTACCAATTGATTCGTGAGGCACATAAAGTCCGTTGCTTGTTTATCTCAAAACTAAATAACGATTTTCAATTACCATTTCCTTCACTTTATCGATGTTAACCTCTATTGAAGATGTTCATGACCGACTAGATCTCGTCCGCTGTTGAATGCACTGTACCACTTATATGCAAGTGTATTTGATAAGATCGATTCACTGTAAGCCTTCTGTAACATTTTCAGCGATCTTAATTTCTTTAACAACTATACTTACATGATATTCAACTAACTGTTTCCGTAACTTGTGTAGAGCCTCAAATCTATTTCCCCCCCAAACCACCAGCTTAGCAATCATAGGATCGTAAAAAACTGAGACCTCATCTCCTTGCCTCACACCTGCAATTGTATATGTCAATTAAAAATTTATCAATAAATAAATACCAACATGGCAATATTGATTTTATGAGAATGAAAGATTTACTTTCATCATGGATCCGACAATACCACGAACCATATTACGATACTGAATCACACATTGTCTATGTATAGTTAAAAATCTGATCAAACTAACTTTTAACGCTTTGGCTAATAACAAATTTTTCGACTTGCCGTTTTCCAGCCTAAAATATTCCACTCGCTCGATTTGCAAAGTTGAGAATGAAATTTCTCCTTTCAGCAGAGTATTTCAGTCAAAAATAACAGGAAAATCCACACCGAGCCATGTTGAAAAATAGGACTGAAACATTCCACGGAATGAAGAAATATCAGATAGAGCAAACTTATTTATAGAGTAACCATTCCATGTTACAAACCTGTTTCTATCCGAGTATGCTCATCTATTTGAGGTGGTAGCAGATATCTCAAATTTCCAGCACCGGGTAAAAAACCCTCCCGAGGGTTCTCCGCATAAATTCTGGCCTCGAAGGCATGACCACGTAATGTAATCTCATCTTGCGTGAGAGGTAGTTTTTCTCCAGATGCCACTTTGAGCTGCCATTCCACCAGATCTGTACCTGAAAATATGAAATATTCACTTGAAAACTTCAACATTACGAATCAACTGCAGCAAAACTGTATATCCCAACGAACCCACGAAAAGGATTTCGCACTTTTTATAGACCAGTCAATGTCGTTCAGCATCCAATGATGGTTTCTATCCATTTAAATATACAAGGGAGGTATCCTAGAATTTACAGCAGCTCCAATGAACGTAACATCAGAAAATCTGCTAAATTTATACAATATTTATTTTTTTTATGCGCACTTCCCAGGAATAGGCGAATCTGTTACACCACATGAGTGGGCGCCTGAGAAGAATTGAGGTGTCTGTTTACTCGCTTCTTGAAGAGGTCCAAATTGTAGGATATTGGGAAGATGTTGGACGGAAGCGAGTTCCTTAGCTCACCGGCCCTGTAAACGAAGAAATTCTTATAGAGAGAGCTTCGAGGGGTCGTTAAATGTACCGCCATATGATAAGAACCCCTTGCCAGCCTAGTGTTGCGGCAAAACATGAGATTTCCCGGAATAAGGTCTTTCAGCTCCTTGGAGCAATTTCCGTGGAAGTGTCTGTGAAACAGAGAAAGGTCAGCAACTTGTCTTCTGAGAGTCAGCGGTTAGAAATCGCTGGTGATCTCTGGGTGGTCGATGAGGCGCACAGCCCGTTTCTGCACACTATTCAACATCCGAAACGAATGTTTGGACGCGAAGCAGGTCGAATGTGCGTCTTATATGAAATAAACAGCTGAGATGACGTGAAGTATCGCTTCTGGAAAGAAAACTAAGTTTAGCTGATGCCGACTTAGCTATTGTTAATACATGTTCATGCCAGCAAAACCCGGAATTGACCGTTATTCCGAGAAGGTACATCGAATCTTTGGATACAATTTGTTGGTCTTGCATCATTAAAGGAGGTTCTTCAGCGGGGACCTTTCTATGAAACGTAGTTGCTTGCATCTTGCTCGCGTTGAGGCTCACCAGATTCAACTGACCCCACTCAGATATCCTCTGTGAGTAAAAATTTAAGTTATTAATTTGTTGACATCCCTGACGCTGAGATTCCGCAGCTGTAATCGGCCGCAGACTATTGGAAGACGAAACCATGGTACAATCGTCTGCGAAACTTAAGATCTTGTTCTCTGTAGATGGCAGAAGATCGTTTATCTGCAACAGAAACAAGGTTGGCAAAATAATGGATCTCTGAGGTACACCTGCTTGCAACTGGAAACAATCAGATGATACACCGTCGACCACAACTTGTATTGATCTATTTGAAAGAAAGCTACTTATCCAACCCCACAATTTTTCCGGAAGCCCATATGCAGCAAGTTTATTCAACAAGGCTGCATGCCAAACCCAATCGAAGGCTTCAGAGAAGTCGAGGCTATTGCTCTAGATTCCCCATGCTTTTCCATCGTTGTTGTACAAACATGAGTGACGTAGGCCTCCTTCGAGAACAAGAGAGCAAAGAGATCGGCTTTCTCTTTCAGAGATGATGCTATACTTCCGTCTTCCCTAACAAGAGGCGGAGACGCAGTTTTGCCGAAATTGGCACTGACAGTATTCGCCATAGACCAAAATTGTCTAGTCCCGCTTGCCTTTTCAAGGAGTTTATTAGTCACACCTTCGTTGAAATTGGCCTTTGCTCTTGCAGTTGTCAGGTTGCAAACGTTCCGTATTCGTACGAAGGTTGTTCTTATTTCCTCTGTTGGATTTATCTTCCATGACTTGTAAGCTCTGCTCTTGGCTGCAGAGGCTCTTTCGCAGTCTTTATTGAATCATGGCTTTTGTGCTGTTGTTCTTTTCATGGAATGAGGAATGTAGATATGCATTCCTGCATGAATGATTTCTGTAACAGATTCAGTGCACACATCGATGTCAGGATCTGAAAGGCAAACATCACTGAATGGGAATCACGAAAAGAATTCACGCAGCTCATCCCAATTAGCACAGTTATAGTGTCAAATGCGTCTGGGTGGTTTAGGATCTTGGTTTAGCGGCAGCAAAATGATCCCAGTAGCAGATATAAGGTTGTGGTCTGAGTTGCCTAGCGGTGCTGAGACCTCCACTCAAAAACATCTGGATCTGAAATCAAAAAGAGATCCAAGGTGTTCGGGAAGTCGGTTGGGTGATCAGGTATTCTTGTCGGTTCGTCGACTAGCTGCGTTAGATTATAGCTGATTGCGAAAGTTTCAGCCTGTCTTCCCAATTCATCTGTTCTATTGAAGTGGCGGAGCCAGTTGGTGTTGTGAACGTTGAAGTCACCCAATACAATGACCTCAGCTGCCGGATGATGTGTCTGAATCGCATCCACCTTATCACCTAGATGCTGAAAGAGTCTAGGGAAGTGAATATCGTTTGGCGAGCGATATGTAAAGCATAAGAACAGTGTTTTATCCTGCAAACAAGAAGGTCGAAAGCGTCATCCTCCATCGGGTCTCTCTCTGCCATGCAACATCCGATCCGGAGAAAATACAGAGGCCCCTTTCAAACCTAAATCTCGTATATAACTCATACCCATTAAAACTTAAATACGTTGTATCAGTTGTTTGACTTATTTGGTTTTCAGTCAGGGCCAGCACATGGGATTGTGCGTTTTGCAAATGCTGGTAGACTGCATCGACATTCACGTTGTTGTGCCCCAGTCTTCTGATATTGCAGAACTCTATCAAGAGTTTGCTTTCTTTTCTAGAACGTGAATGAATTAGTGTATTCGCCGAAGGAGTGCTCGTCTTCCCCTCATCATGAACCCCTCGAGGCAGTCCCCCCGGAGATCTGAATGGGAAACTATTTTAACTCCGGATGATTTTGTCCCAGAAGAGCTCATCATGCTTCGTTGTCAATCCTTATCACTCTCGAAACCGGACCATCTGCCAGATCCCGGAACTTAGTCACATAGGTGGCCAATTCATGGGACCCATAGCTGGATGTGGTGCTATCACACCGGGCGACGGTGCATGCATGAGAGACGACATTGATGAAGTCAAAACAAGGATAAAACTGCTGTAATTCACTAAACTTTTCTCTCTAACCAACAATGAGACTGAAATTTAATTTGTGAGGCAATAAGAATAAAAATTCAGTGTCGCTCAATGACATATCGCAAACCATTAACAAAAAATGAATATTTCAAACAGAATCTTTCTCCGAAAACAAGAAACAGGACAATTCAATTTATCATAAACTCCATTTAACCATCCATCCAGAAAGACCAAATTGATCGTAAAACCAGACAACATACATACAATTTCGAATACAAGCAAGCAAATTTATATGGAATCACTCGGTATTTTACTTTATTGATTCTTTTTAACCATTGATCTTTGACTCCCTGTGAAGAATGAAGTTTTTTGTGAAAAAAACTGGATAGTATGATAGGAAATGTTGAATTATCACTACATGTTCGGAATGTTGTACTCAGTCGTCACTGAGATTTGAAACTGTGAATTTCAAAATTTAAAAACGTCTATAATCATAACTGACAATGCTTTACGTTCGTATGCCGTATGTGCAGAGGGGTCGAAAAATTGCTCTCGTTGAAGAAGCGATGACACAGAGGGATATAGCAACCACAATGGGGGTATCACAGGAGGTGATTTAAAAAATTTACGCCCGATACGTGGAGCTACAATCTCTGCAAAATAGGCCTAGAAGAAGTCGTAGAAGGATCACTTCTGAAGAACAAGACCGCTTTTTGTGCCAAATTCCAAGAAGAGATCCTAGTGCGTCGCACTCCATATTCCAAAGGTAATTTCTGGAAGCAACAGGCATCAGTGTATCAGTCGAAACGATACGTCAAAGACTTCGTTCGAAGGGTTTATATATCAGAAGGCCCTTAAGAGTTCCAGAGCTAACCAGACAACAAAAAATTAACAGGCAGAGAAGGTCGAAAACCTAATCCAAAGCACGCCTAGTCATGTACAGGGTAGTCAGATTTCAACGTTTTGGTACAGCAGCTTTATGAAGTATTGTGAATGAGTTATTCATTACTGCAAATATATTCAAGCTTTTTAAATAAGTACCATTTTACCATATCGCGGCCGCAGTACTGCCGTTGGCGTTCTGCGCATGTTCACTAGGTACTAAATCTCTTGCCTACGCACTGACGCAATTATAGTCTGATTCTTCGTCGTTTACGTTGTTTACTGAGAGTTTATGATGCCTCCGATAATCGTGAGTCCCGCCGAATGTGAAGTACGAGCTGTCATCAGATTTCTTGGTCTGAAGGCCTAAAACCGATCGATATTTATCGTGAAATCTGTGCAGTTTAAGTACAAAACATTATGAGTCATGGAATGGTTAGAAAGTGGATGAGAAAATTTAAAGAAGGCGGCACAATTGTGCATGATGAACAACGGAGTGGACGTCCTTTGGTTGTTAGTGAAAGTTTGGTACCGGAAGTGGACAATAAGGTGAGAGAAAACCTTATGTTTGTACTTGTACAGTTCACCTTTAATCAGCATCTCTCGCTATCACTCAGTCCGATTTTCTTTAATTAATGCTTTGACTTAGATACTGGGGTCCACAGGAGACCTTCATAGGCATCTAGCCTGCCTTTGACTAGTAAATTGAGTCCATGAGCAACTATACTATAGTTTCGCATTACCACAAGAAGACTAACTAACTTAACATCGCTTTATACAACCGGGCCTTCGGTGAAGATAAAGATCGATATCCCCTCTGATTATCAAACATTCTGTCACGACGTCCACGGCAGTATGTAGGTTTTTGGCTGCTACGTTCACTCTAACTTCCAGGTTCAGACATATTACAACGAAGCAACTATGTCATGCAAGTAAGCAAAAACACAACTCTAAAACCATGGTCGGGATAGAGTTTATGGTCATCTTATTTCGTACAACATACTCAGCATTTTATCGTTGCCTCATAAGAAATTACATCTAAGATTCATTGCATAACTTCTTGTTATTCTTAACTCCATGTCTTAAATCGACAAGAATTTTCGAACTTCATGCTGGCTATGAGAACTATTGGGTATTTCCATGAAAATAATATCATTTTATGTATACTTACCAGTGATCATTTCAGTGATTGGATGTTCGACTTGAAGCCTTGTATTCATTTCCATGAAATGAAAATTATGGGTTTTTCTATCCAATATAAATTCCACTGTGCCAGCTCCGACGTATCCCACAGCTTTTGCAGCTTGAACGGCCGCATTTCCTAGAGATTTCCTGAGTTTTTCGGATACCCCTGGCTGAAATATATCAAATTGATAGCATCTTAGTACTAAAGAAAATTCATTGTTGAATCTGAAACAACACTCTAGTTCAGATATTGAAATTCAAATTAATTTTATTATCCACATATAATAAACTGGTACAATAGAATTTACCCATCAAAAATTCCATGGGAGCCAATTAAACAATCAAAATGGAAAAAGAAAAAATGTTAATATAACAAGTTAAAAAACAATGCTCCCTCTGGCACAAAATAGAAGCAAAAACGGAACAACGAAAAATAAAACAATTTGCTCATATTGCATCAGATAGACAGTACAGACATATAATAGTATGTCACAGCTTGAGGGGGTAAATCTACGTGCAATTTTAACAAAAAAAAATCATATGAAAATAGGCCCGCAAAAGCTTCGTTACGGAGCTACAGGGTGTTGAAATTTCCGGAAAAAATTGGTTTTTATTCAAAACTCCTGCAGTTTTCGAGATATTAGGACCAACTTTGGAATGTAAGCTATTTTTTACAGCCATCATCATCACATGTCCTAAATTTTAACTGAAATTCACAAGCTGTTTCTTTTTCCGAGGCCATGTCTTCTTCTGCCCTATCAAACTTTTTTGCAGTACGCCACTGATCAGCATTCAATCATTTTTCGTCATATTCATTCAATTTAGAAACTTTTTTGACACTTGTAATTTTTTTGTACCCCAACCGTTTTCGAGTGAAAAATTATTGAATTTGAATTATTTCAATTGTATGATATTCGCTAAATAAAAAAAATAATAGAAATATTCCATTGGTATGACCAGAATTTGCTTTTATTTTGATAGCTCGTCTTCTGAGACTCAACTTATACTTATTCAATATCAAACTAAAAAAAAGCAACAATTAAAAACTAAATAAACTGCTGGAAGTGTCCTCCACCTGCAAGAATACAGTCCTCTGTCCTTCTTCGCATATTAGCACGCACTCTTTGAAATATTCCTTGGGTATTTCTTATTGTGTCACAAGAGATTATTATTCGATTTCTCAATTCTTCTATAGAGTTCACTGGAGTGGTATAAATTAAACTTTTGAGGTATCGTCATAAGAAAAAGTCTAAAATATTTGAGTCTGGGGACCTAGGTGGCCATGTTTCTGGCCCACCTGGTCTATCCATCGGTTGTTCAATGTATTATTCAAGAATTCCCAAGATTCTCCATTAAAATGTGCTGGTGCCCCGTCATGCTTGAACCACATTATGTTTCTCACCAAAAGGGCACATTCTCGAGAAATAAAAGTAACTCCTTCTCAAGAAATTGCCGATAAGCGGGAACGTTTAATCTGTTAGGCAAAAAATATGGCCCAATCAAATAATTTCCAATTATTCCGACCCAGAAATTTAGTGAGAATTGTTCTTGATGATGAGATTCTTCAATCAAATGGGGGTTTTCCTCAGCCCAATAATGATTAATGTGAAAATTTGTGATGGCAGTTCTCAAAAAGTTAGCTTCGTCTGTGAACATTATTTCACTATCAAAATGCGCATTTCTTCTAATTTTATCTGAGAACCATCGGCGGAAATTCAGTCTTGGAGGAAAATCTCGAGGAAGTAGATTTTGGACGCGTTGAATATGAAACGGTTAAACTAAAAAGTCGTGGAGAATCCTCCAAACTCGAACATGTAAAATTTTCAACTGATTTCCAATTTTTCTTGTACTCACATGAGGATTCAAATCAATACAATTCAAAACTGCTTCCTCACAATATCTGGAGTTTGAGTTGCACCTTTTAAATGATTACTTGCAGTAAAAGTACCAGTTTTCCTCAACCTTCTGTGGATATTTGAAAATATTCGCCTGTCAGGTGTTACTCCATTTGAAAAACGCACCTGATATAATCGCCTAGCTTCTGTTGTGTTTCCGTCACCCAGACTGTACATGTAATGGATATCAGCCAAATTAGCAAAATTAGTCATTTTTCTTACAGCAATAACTTGAAAAGTCTTAAAACTAATCGTTAATTCAATAAATAATTCGAGCAGACACTGGTTCAACTTTAGCAACTGTCAAAATAAATGAATAAATGGAAAAAATCAAAGCCTACTAGTCATTTTTTTAATTAGAAGTGCTTTCAATTCAGCGAATGCATACAATCGTTTAATAATTTTTTGCTCGAGGACGGTTTGGGATACGAAAAAATTACAGGTTTCAAAAAAATTTCTAAATTGAACGAAGATGACGAAAATTGATTGTACTGATCAGTGGCGTACTGCAAAAACGTTTGAAAAGACAAGAGAAGACATGGCTCCGGAAATAAAAGGCCTTGTAGATTCTAGTTAAAATTTAGGACGTTTAATGATGGAGGCTGTAAAAAATAGCTTGCATTCCAAATTTGGGCTGAATATCTCAAAAACTGCAGGAGTTTTGAAGAAAAAATCAATTTTTTCCGGAAATTTCAACACCCTGTAGCTTCGTAACGAAGCTTTAGCGGACCTATGTTTATTTGAACTTTTTTTTAAGTGCACGCAGATTTACCCCTCAAGTTGTGACGTACTATTATATAACACCGTGTATATCACTCAGTGGCCACAGTTAAAAGATTTTCACTCGCAATTTTCGAACCTGAAATTAATTAACTCTTTATGGATATTACACTCCTATAGTCCTCTATTGACTAGCATACAATCTTGAGAAGCACCTGGTTTAGATATACTTTAAGATGTCTGAATTTCATTTTCTCAACTCTTCGGGGAGTTCTTTGTATAGGTTAAAATCAACATAGATGAAACCCTCGTGTGTATGAGCCTTCCAGATCTTAGAAGCACCATGTTATTTCTTCCTCTAATGTTTTGGTGGTACATTCCTGCTTGTGTCAAATACTCCACTTTATACTGATGTATGTAGCAGACTGTGTAAAGTATACTGAGGGTATGGTGAGTATAATATACTTTCAAAAACTGACTTACAACTATGGGTCTAGAGCACTCTCTCTATCGCTCTGAGTGCTCTTTTTTGCTGCAGGAAAACTCTTTGGGCCTAAATAAACGAATACACTGTGGTCATTTCCATAGCATAGTACGTTAAGAGAACCACATCTTTGTTTACTATACAGCGGATCGGTCCAAGGAAATAGATTGCACAAGCGAAATTCGTAACAGCCTCCTCAACATGGACTCTCAAGGTAAGAAACCCTTCCAACAAAATCGCAACACTTTCATCACAGCTTCAACAATGCCACGATCCCTACCTAGAACCAGTCTCCGGGTTTTATTTATTTTAGGTTATAAAAGTCATGTCGTCTGCATAAATGCTTGTCTTTTCAGCGGCACATGAAGGTAGGTCATTCATGTATAAGCTAAACAGGAAATAGCCCAATACTGACCCTTGAGGCACCCCAGTGTCAACCCATTGGGGACTCTAAAGGTTACTATTCCATGATACTACCTGGGGTGTCTTCTGTGAGTAGGAATCAACAATTCTGAGCACTCTTCTCCTCATTCCGTAGTCCTCAATTTTCGTTATCAAAGTTTGCCTAACCATGAGAAGGTTTTGCTCAAATCACAACAGTCCACCTTAACCTCTTCACTGTTATCAAAAGCCCCCACCAAGTATTCAGTTATATGACCTATAGCAGTTACCATCTCAGAAAACGATGCTGGTAATCATTTGTATCTGATTTTGACTCTACGTAAGACATAGTTCTGCTTTACAAAAGAGTCTGAAACACTTTAACAATGACAGACAGCACCGAGATTGGTATGTAGTTTTGCTTATCTCCTTTTTATGTATTGGTGCTACTCTAGCTAATTTTAACTTGTGTCGGAAAGTTGCTTGTTGAAATATTTGTTCATCAGAATACAATGGCACTACAATTACATTTTTGTATTATCATATTTTTTTTGACGTTCTACTTTTCAGTCCTGTAATCGTTGACTCTACTTTTTCAGGAAAAACATCGTACAAGACCATTGTACTACAACCCCCAATAGCAGGCCCTCTTACATACGAAATCGATGTCGGAAAGGTATTGGAGTAGCCGTCTGTCCATGAGGTACATATCGGGCTTCCACATTGGCAAAGTGTTGCTGCTCTCTAGCCTCCGCAGTGTACTTTGATTTTCAAGTTTATGATGTTTCAGATGGTTTGACTTCTGTTGGTAGCATGTAATAGTTGCCTTACATGTTATTTCCTGAAATAATCTTCAACTTTAGCTGAGTCCTAAGTATCTCATATATTTATTTAGATTTCATCCCTTCTTACTCTGTAGATGGTATGTGCTGCATCCACTCTATTTTTATTCTATCCTAACCTATTTTTATTTCTCGTTTTACTGTGATTTAATTTTTTATTTTTTGAAGGGATGCATTCGTTGTAGCAGCACATTAATATGTTGTGGAATTCATCGAAACACGTCTCTGCCTAACCATGTTCTGTGAGCTCCCAGTCCTTCTTCTCACGGAATCTGATGAAGCGGCAAGTATTTACATCATTAATATGTCTAACCAGAATATTGCTATAGATTTTGATTAGCCGTTCTATTAACCCATTAATGCCTGAGTATTTTTTTTTTCGCGAAAATTGATGAAATTGAAAATACTCCTTCCTTTATTGATACAAAATACGAACAACACTTCGAGACATTCTACTGAAAGTACCTTTTAATTAACATATGATATATCATACCATAGGCATTGGCGAGTCTAATACAAAAATATTCTATTGGAAGAATTTATAACAGAACTAATGATTAGTCATAATGAAAAACTAGGAAAGTATTCTGAACACTTGGAACAAATGAACTTCGTACATTTTTTTTTACACTGAGCGCATTGTCTCTGAGTTGGAATCCAAGAAACTAAGTGATCTACCCCATCAAACCTCACTTCTGTCAAAACATTTCGACTGCATTTTGGTTTTGGTCCAGACATATGTTCAGGACTAGTCAGAATTGATAGAAAGACTCTTTTGGTGAATTCCAATAAACTGATTTTAGGAAAAGCATGTCGATAAAGGATCCACACATTCACCATTGCTCCGTTTATACAAAAACGAACAAATGGCCAATACCATCTTCTGGAAAGTATACGGATACGGTAAAGTCCCCTCATTTGGTCGAAAATATTGACCCCGCCCATTCCTTGGTTATATATATTTATGAGGGTAGGTTGATCAACCTGCGTATATGATTTTTCTTTTTTTGACCAACGCTTGCATTCTACCTTACTTAGGCACAGCTGATCGTTATTTATGTTCGTTGCGATGTTGACAACATTTTTGTCGTTCCACCTTATCAATGAAATTGACTTATCAGAATCTTGTAGAACATGAAAGCTTCCTCGTGGTTCTTTCTTCAATTCTTTCAAGGGCGCTTTTTCAACTCTATCGGAACGAATGGTACCTATGCAATTTATGTTTTCTTCCTTCAATATATCTAGCAACTGTAAGGAGTTGAAGAAATTGTCCATGAAAACAGTACTACCATGGGGCAAATAGTGTAGACATAAATTTTCTGATACCCACGAACCCAAAGTTTTCTCCTCCTTTTTATTTCCTTCACCACAGTATGGATCGAATTTCAATAAATAGCCTTCAATTGTTGTTAGGCACCAAAATTTGAAACCGTATCTAATTAGTTTCCCTCTTATGTTTCATATGATGGTGACCGAAATATGGCTCCTTTGCTTCATCTAAGGAAAAATTTTCTCCTAACGGTATAGCCAAAGTCTGAGAAATATGGTTCAGTTGATCTATCAGAGGTTGAACCTTATACAGTTTGTTATTTTGATCTATTGTGTTGTTGTCATTGAAGTGTAAGTAACCATGTATAGCTTCAAATCGGTCTCGCGATATGCTGTTACTCACTAGGGAATTGAAAGTATCAGACATTGTTTGGCAAAACAATCTCCTGGACGGCAACTTGCAATAACCAGATAAAATCAATATTCCCAAGTAGATATACATTTCTCGAGTGGTAACAGAAAACGAATGATTGCCTTTGAAGATCGCATACCTGATTGTGTTTCGTCGCAAATTTTTCGAACAAATCTTTCAGAAAAAACATTTTGAATAAATCAAATGGTATTAAATTTTGATCCCTTATAGTATGGACTATGTTGGGCGCCGGAGTTTTTTCGAGAGAAGTTCTCTCTTCGCGTTCGTTCAAAATGTAATTATGCCAGTTCCTCTTCTTTCTATTCTTTATTGTACGCTCACCCTGACGTCGTTCGTTTGGTGGGTGCTCGTTTGTATTCGTACTCTTTTGAATTTCTTTGTTAATTCTGTCAAAAGTAAGTTATCATCATCGCTATCATCACTATTCTGAGGAACATTCAACTCAAACATTTCAGTACCATTATCATCACTATTCTGAGGAATATTCAACTCGACCATTTCAGTACCATTATCTCCACCAACGGCGTATATTTCCATCGTTTGTCTCAGAACTCCTTTGCCAATATCCTTTAGTCCAAAATCTCCTTCTTCGTCGCTTGGACAGTCATCTCTATCGCTGTCTTGTACATCTTCAGCTGGAAATTACACAAAGTCGAGATGATCACAATTTTTTACATTTGAATAATCTTCATCCACTTCGCTCAATTCGAAAATATAATTCATCAGCTTGTTCTACGATTTGTTCATAATACCATACTCTTCATTCTGTTTGTCATTCTTGATAAAACTGCTGTGTCAGCGAAACGTCGTCGAATTTTTTGCTAATTCAAATAAAGTGTAGGTTAAAGTTAAACCTTGTGTTTTTATCTCATGAATAGTTCTCCTTTCATCAACCATTTGTTGTTTTTCAGTATCTGATAGGAACGGAAGATTCTGCAGGTCATCACTGGTAGCAAGATTTAGAAGTGTATATCCCTTATCAGCCAACAGTACTAATCTTTGGAGGTCAGAGGTACGAGCTTTTGCAGAGAAGAATGCTCTGAGATTTCTGATCTTTTCGGTATGTAGGTTAACAACATCCATCAATCCGCGTCCTCCTTCTTTTCGCTTTAAAGTTGTTCTTGTCACAGACGATTTTGGATGGTGATTATTGTACTTTGTCAGCATCGTTCGGGTTTGCCTTTGAATACCATCCAGTTCTGTCTTAGTCCATCTGATTATTCCAAATGAGTAAATCAACACTGGAATGACGTAGGTGTTAATTGCTTTGACTAGATTCCCCGAGTTTAACATTGACTTCAGCATAGTCTTCAGACCCAGACTGTACTCTGAACGAATCTTCTCCCTTGACTGTTTTTGATCTAGCAATCTGGCTTGTTGATATCTCAGATATTTGTACGTTTCGCCATCTTTCATACACTATATAATATGACCATTTGGGAGTTGTGTTTCACCATCTATGACTTTCCCTCTTTGAATGTTCAGTGTTTTACATTTTTCAATCCCGTTCATATGAACATCTGCCGACTCTCAGCAGATCATCCAATTGCTTTTTGGTCGAAGCACATAATTTGATGTATCCATATATAGCAGGTGGGAGATTGTGTGATAGTTTCTGCTTTTATCCTAAATCCGCATCCTGTTCTATTGAGCATTGAAAACAATGGGTTCATAGCCAAACAGAACCATAGTGGACTCAAAGAGTCTCCTTGAAAATTTCCACGACGTAGGGGTATCGCGTCGGTTTTAATTGACTTATTGTTCATGTTGACCTGCAGGGACGTGCGCCAGTGTGTCATTGTTGTCTTCAAGAATTCTACCAGGACTGGATGAATTTTGTATATCTGTAATACTTCAACAAGCCAAGAATGGGCGGTACTATCGAATGCTTTCAGATAATCGAGAAAAGCTGAATGAACATTCCGATGCCCTACGTGTGCCTGTTTCATTATCACAGAATCGATGATGAGTTGTTCCTTGCACCCGTGGTGTTTCTATCTGCATCATTTCTGCTCCTCTGCTAATATATTGTTGTCGTCAAGGTGTTGGTATATTCGATTGGATATGCATGAGGTGAGTATTTTGTAGAGTGTTGGCAGGCAAGTGATTGGCCTATATTGAGACGGATCCTGTGTTCTATCGCTCTTAGGTAGCATATATGTTAAGCCTTGTGTTAGGAAAGTGGGTGTTTTCTTGGGATGTTGAAGAACATACGTGAGCTGTTTCGCTAGGGCTCCATGGAGCTTATCAAACTTCTTGTACCAGTAGTTGTGGATATTATCTATACCTGTGGCCTTCCAATTGTTGGTCGCTCGAACTACTGTTGTGATTTCTTCCTCCGTTATTCCATCGAAGTCCATACGTCTGATATCGAGGCGTTCTTTTTCATTCGTGATCCATTCCGCATCTCTATTGTGTTCTTTGGGGTTCGACCATAGTGATGACCAATAGTCGGTCAAGCACTGTGGGTTAGGTACTTCTCTGTTATTGTTGGTCACATTTTTGTTATTTCCCTTATGAAAATTGGCTGCGTTTTATAGGAACCTTTGGTTTTGGTGTTTCCTTTCAGTATACTTGACGTATCTTGAAAGCTTCTTTGCTTTTGCTTGGAGTTTCTGTTTCAAAGTGTCCATATACACGTCGATGTGTTGTTTGTGATCAGGGTGTTTTGTGTTCGTACCAATTTTCCTATAAATTTTGCGTATATGTGATTTCAAGCGCCTTGAGGGTTTTCTGTTTCTCAGGAATTCTGTGAGGCGACCGATTTCTGCTCTAATATTATCAATATCCTTCTCCAGTCGTTTTTGCCATGGTGGTTTCTGACGCTTTTTGGCTCAGCTGGAATCAGAGTTGTGGAGATTTGTTGTTTGTGAAGTCGAAGAACCGCTACTGCTCCACAGTAAATCAAAGTGTGAATCTTCTCCAAGGTGTTCTGGTCGGCATATTCTTCAAACACTGAGTTTACGCTTGCTAGGATGATATTGGTGTTCTTTTTCGTCTTGAGTTTGGGCAGTTTAGGTCTTTTCGTTGGGTTACTACCACATTGATTATTCATTATTAATATTTATTATTATTATTATAATTTTCCCTATAACGAAAACAGTCATATGGCTCATAAGACCTCAACGGGGTCACTAGAGCCAATGGGTAATTATACAAACTTGGTCATATTAAAACATATGAAACAGAAACAAATGAGATTCCCCATAGAAAAACCGTCACAGTTCATGCAAACATAAAATGCACATACACTATAAATTCACTTATCATGTGCCCAATCTCGGCAACTAGTGCACTTGACTGAATAAGACTCAGCGCACTCTAGATGAAAATAGTTGTGTTTTCTTTACAATTCTTTTACCCAGCTTGTCATGAAACACACCGACGTTTGTTTTATTAAATGACGTCACCCTTCTTAAGCTATTGGTTAGTGGTTTTCTAATCAACAGTTCTCTATTCCTACTTAAGAAAAGTGGTGGCCAATCCTTTCCAGCTTATTTATTTTAAGCCTACTATCAGGTATTTTTTGATTAGATTTGGCGGCGCATTCATACGCGAGCTTACGCACATCTGATGGACTTAAGCCATAAAATATGGAAGAAACTTTTCTAACATAGTTTTTTAATATTTTTTCTTGTTCGATTGAAGAGACTTGGCGTGCGTTTGTGTACTTCTTGAACACATCATATGCAGGGCTAGCTTTCAACATATTAACATAGCTCGAATGCGTAGTTCTATCTATCTTTAGCAGCTTTGTGGATGATTGTACCTTCAGGGACTTCATTTATAGCTTGTTTTATAAATTCTTTACTAATATCAGCACCTTCCTTTTGCTTTTGTGAGTTCGCATCCTAAAATTAAAACAACATTAATGCAGAATATTAGGGGTCATTTGAACATGGTTCGATTGTTTTGACTCAAATGACCCCTTCCCCGAATTCCATTTAATATGTTAATTATTTTAAAATTGATTGAAGATAATTTATTTATGAAACTTAAAATATTAAGAGTAATTATGTTAAAATCAAAATACACCTACTTGATGACCGTATGATAACATTCGTAGTTTTCAAATTAAATTTCAGCGGCACGATGTTTTTTTACTCTCAACTTCACGTGCTTTCATTCAAAACAAATGTCGGCCGACATGCAACAGTGGTTCGGGTCCCTCAAAACCCCGTTTTGTCTTAATACGCTTTGCCGTACAGTTATTCCTGAGGATGATTACGAAAATTATTTTATTCGCGAGCTCACCCTGGAATTGCACATCACTGCACCATGGATGGTGTCTTCAACACCTAAATTAGGGTGTATCGTTTTTTTCGAAATTCAAAAAAGTATAGTGCGGAAAAGTTGCATTTGGTGTCACCGAGCATCTGTGATTTTTTTTCAGAATTTTTGAACAATACTTAGGGGTCGCGCAATGCCCTTAAAGTTTCTTCTGTTGTATATAGGCAACCCGCACAACAATTTCGCGATTTCAAGTGTTTTCAGAGGTCTAAAGTCGATTTGTCTTGCAGTTTGTTTATGTGTATTTGTTGTCTTTGTGGTATAAAGGAATAAAAGACTACGATGTAACGAATTAGAGGAAGAAAACACGAAATTATAAATACCAGAGTGCTATTTTTCTCGTATTTGGCTCGGTAAGGTTCTTTATACTAAGTGCGTCAAGCAGGAACAGGCTACTCTTTTCTTATTAAATGTCAAGCATTGGCAACACTGGGAGTGGGGTAGCTGCATCGTTTCTTGGCCATGTTTCACCTTCATCAGGGTCCGCTGATGATATCGTCAAAAGTATGCAATTTTTTTTTGATCAACAGAAAATCGATATTTCTAAATTAACAGTGCTGGGATGTGACGGCACTAACGTCAATACTGGTCGGATCCAAGGTGTGATGCGACTCATAGAGATAGCTATAAACGCTCCTGTGCAGCATGTTGTTTGTCAACTCCATTTGAACGAGCTACCTTTCCGACATCTCATGCGATATTTAGACGGAGAAACTAAAAATCCACAAGCAACCGGTAGACCCATTGGAGAAGCTATTTTACAATGCGAAAATCGACGAGTGACGAAGTTTGACGCCATCCCCGTTGATTGGATAGAAGACACGGAAGGTTTGACAGATATTAGCACCGATCAGAAATACCTCCTACGTTTATGTACCGCTGTCCCAAGTAGACATTGTCCAAAAGAACTCAGCAAGCAGAAAACAGGCCCTGTTGTACAATCTAGGTGGTTAACAACAGCTAGTAGAGTATTACGATTATACATTAGTACCGAAAAGCCTTCGGAGGCACTTCGCCAGTTGGCTTCGTATGTAATGAAAGTTTACGTTCCCGTTTGGTACTCAGTAAAAAAAGAACCCTCGATTGCCCAGGGTCCTATACATTTATGGAAGTTGATTCGACTGTCACGCTACCTGCCTCTCAAACTGCGGAATATTGTGGACAAGGTTATTCAGAACAATGCCTATTTTGGACACCCTGAGAATGTACTGTTCGCTATGATCAACGATGGCAATCCCGACACGACAGCTCTTGCTTGGAGAAGAATAAAAAAGGCAAGATCGACGAAGACAACACGGAAGGGAATACGCGCCTTCGAATTGCCCAAATTAAAGTTCAACGCTGAGCACTACTACGATCTCATAGACTGGTCTTCGCACCCTGTCCGAGCCCCCTCTAACCCGATCACTATCACCCGAGGAAATAGAAGAAAATATTAGGAGTCGAGCATTCTGTGATAAGGAATTAACCGCTTTCCCCTGCCACACTCAGGCTGTCGAAAGGCTGGTAAAATTAGTAACAGAAGCTTCTTCCTCTTCTTCACAATCTCGTGACGCGTACGTGAAAGCAAAACTGGAGTCCAGACAACGGATGCCATCTCGACATACCAAAAAGGACTACGCCGTTGCACAAGAAGAGAGGAAGCGTCCATAGGAAATTCTGATTTTCAAAATTTAATTTTACCAAAGCTGCATTAACGTTAAATTGTATCCATGCTTTATTAACACTTGTTTGTAACAATATTGAATTGGCTTTAATTGTATTAATCTTTCATTATCATTTAACCCCAACAAAGCAAATATTATAATTAAAATTTTAATTTATAATGATGTTTAACTCTAATATTGTATTGTACAATAAAAGTGAAAAAGAGCCTAACAATACAGCGAAATCCTTCTTTAATTTATACTCCATAAAAAACAACTAAAAACAAAAGAAACAGTTCAGAAATGTGACTTTAGAACCCTAAAACAGCTTGAAAACGCAAGATTGTTGTGCGGGTTGCCTATACACAACATAAGAAACTTTGAGGGCATTGCGCGACCCCTAGGCATTGTTCAAAAATTCTGAAAAAAAATGACAGATGCTCGGTGCCACCAAATGCAACTTTTCCGCACTATACTTTTTTGAATTTCGAAAAAAAGTCAAAAACGATACACCCTAACCTAAATGTATCCACATACATGAGATCTGTCAACTCCTACTCCCTGTCAGATAAAAAGTACATACGCACGATGTTTCACATTACAGTTGATCCTCAAACGTATTGCGATCTTTATTGTTGAAATTTGTGATTGTATATTTTAAGAACTTGTGAATGTATACTTCAGGAAGATAAAATAAAGACGGCTTAACATGAAAGGAATATAGTTACCCTGTGATTCTCTACTAGGATGCTAGAGGAGTCGGGGATCAATGTAATAACATATTAAAGTACCACGTAAATGTAGCTGCGGGTTAATTGTTATAAAATATAAGGTGAAAAATCTACCGTGCTTTAGTAGGCAGTTGTACAAATGTACCATTTAAAATATTGCTTCGCCACAAAAAGAACTATCAGAATGCAAACTCATAATGAATGCACTTACCGCTGGAGCTTCCTCGATAATTTTCTGATGCCTTCTCTGCACCGAACAATCCCTTTCGAACAAGTGAACGGTGTTCCCATATTTATCGGCAAAAACTTGAACTTCTACATGTCGAGGTTCTTGTATAAAATTTTCTAAGAGAACCACAGAATCGCCAAATGATTTCTCCGCTTCAGTTTTGGCAGATTCTAGAGCCTCCTCAAAGTCCGATTCGGTAAGAGCAATTCTCATTCCCTTGCCACCTCCTCCTCTAACTGCTTTTATCATGATCGGATAACCGATGCGTATGGCTTCCTTCTTCAAAGTTTCTAGGGATTGGTCGTCACCGTGGTAGCCTTGTATTACTGGAATGCCGGCTTTGGACATGATAGATTTGGAAGTGCTGAGGATTTTAAAGAGAAAGACATATTACGAGTTCGGTCTTCAAAAACAAGAAAGTAGGTTACGAACTAATCATAGTTAACTCGCTGAAAATTATGAAACGAATCTGGACCATAATATTCAAAATGAAGACAATAGAATAACAAACAAAAAACAATTTTCATGTGTATGCAATTTTCGATGTTTTGACTCATCAATTGTTTGTAACGTTCTTCAAGAAACCAAGGATCACATATAACCCCACGAGAACTAATCCAATGGCGTTAACTCCCAACTTCTTGGTGGCCACCACAGTCAATGGTTTCGCTAGCAGCATAAGTTAATACACACTAAATTCCACAATCGATTAAGCAGCTCGATCGCAGTTTCTTTGTCAACATATGTTTTTGGG
This sequence comes from Cryptolaemus montrouzieri, assembly GCA_013387265.2. Taxonomy (NCBI): domain Eukaryota; kingdom Metazoa; phylum Arthropoda; class Insecta; order Coleoptera; family Coccinellidae; genus Cryptolaemus; species Cryptolaemus montrouzieri. The sequence goes on along the minus strand of JABFTP020000144.1, from coordinate 24,844,410 downwards.
CATATGAGTGGAAAAAATCTTATCTATGTAGTAACATTTGTTTTCATATGATCTCAAACACGTCTGAAACAAGAATGAATTTATTTGACCATCAGTATTCATTCAATTTCTCTTCAGTTTTCACGCTAAATTAATGCAAGTTTTCTGTGTTTCTTGTTGATTTTCGAATCATTAAATTTATTGTAATGGCTGCGAACGTCCTGGGCGCTATTTGCGTGATCATAAAGTGGTAAGAATTGTAACACTTCTAAAGGAGGGCGAAGCCAACGTTATGTGGCTAACTTGTTGAATGTTAACCAAAGCACTTTTTCAAGAGCAATTAATCGGTACCACGAAACGGGGGAATATGGGAGGAGGGCCGGACAGGGAAGAAATCGGATAACAACACCAGTTGATGATCGTTGGCTTTGTTTAACTGCACTAAGAGTTCGGCACTGTAAGGCTACAATGCTACAAAATGAACTTGCACTTTCCAGAAATGTGCATATTTCATTGCAAACTGTTAGGAACAGGCTCAGAGAAGACGATATTAGACCAAGGGTGGCTCACCAGAGAGCACAGAGTTGCAAGACTTGAGTTTGCGAGGGAACATGCAAATTGGAGTATTCCAGAATGTTCGAATGTTCTCTTTTCCGACGAGTCCAGGTTCTGTGTAGTATCAAATGATAGATGCATGCCTGTATACAGACGACCTGGGAAACGGTATCAGTAATGCAATATCCGGCAAACCGAAAACTTCGGAAGGGGGCTCAGTAATGGTGTGGGGAGGCATTTTTTTCTATGGTCGAACTGAGTTAGTCCTAGTGAATAATGGAAGAATGACAGCCACCAGATATATTGCAGATATCCTTGAACCCCATGTTGTACCCTTTGGCCCAGTGATTGGCGAAAACTTCATTTATATGCATGCTCGGCCTCATGCATCTAGAGTAGTTACAGAATTTCTGCAAAAAGTCGAAATTGATATTTTAAGATGGCCAGACAGAAGTCCCCACTTGAATCCCATAGAACATGTTTGGGACAACATGTGGTGGCAAATTCAGCAACGTAGGATGCCTTGTAGAAAACTCCAACAACTAGAAAATCTGCTTCCTGAAATTTGGAACTCAGTGACTCAAGAGTTTATCCAAAAGTTGTTTGAGGGACTTCCGAGACGTATACTGGCAGTAATTAGGGCCCGGGGAGGAAACGCTCGATTTTAAAAATGATTAGTAACCATTCGATGCTAGTTGATTGGTCTCTTCGCGAATGTTTGAAGATGGTAGAATTTTTTAATTTTTCATTAACTCGAAAATTGTTGATATTTTCTATCATAAACTCATCTCTTTCAAATGATATCTTCTTATTTCATACTTCTGAAAGTTACCAAGCGACTCTTGAATGACCAACCTAAAAGTTTATATAGTATTGTCGTAAAAGTAGGGTGATGCGATAATTTTTGTGGGAAGTGTATAATAATGAGACTGCAACGTCGCTTCCGATCGGGCAATTTGCCAGACGGGAGGCTTTGAGCAGCGTCAGGTACACATGTGATACCTCTTCAGTATGAGTTTAAACTCTCTACAGACATTTGTTTGTCCGTAGCGTAATTTTTTCTTGGGCCTTCTAGAAATGATTGGCATCAATTTTGAGAAAGAGTGTGTGCTATCAAATTTTGCTTCTAACTTGGACACAATGCAACAGAAACATTTGAAAAACTTCATCTGGCCTATGGAGAAAGTGTTTTGTCAAAGCCCCAGGTTTTTCAGTGGTTGAAGGAATTTTCCGATGTAGGAGAGTCGATTGAAGATCAACCATATAGCGGAAGGCCTTGAAGTACAAACACCAATAATGAAAATGTCAACAGAGTCCGGGATCTTGTGATTTCAAATCGACGGTTGACAGTCAAAATGAAGACTTTGGAAAAACGTCTTTTGGATCAACCACAATTGTCCATGTGGCACTGCAATCTCAATAATGGAGTTTTCAGCCAGTAGAAACAGAGAAACATACTGATTGTCGTTGATCAACAACTACAGCTCAAGATAGGTGCTCAAGCATTTAATCACTGAGAAATCCCACTCACACAGATGGTCAACAAAACACGGAACTCATAATGCTCATAAGGTACAGATAAGTGATAAAACCTTAAGAAATTAACTACATGTATTCAATTTACATGTCCGATGACCATTGTCCAGAGGGAATCGGGAAGCCTCTGGACCTAGAATCACATTAAATGGGGTACTGATCAATGGGCCCCTGTATTATTCCAGATTTAGTTCACGACCAGATACGAAACATACTCGTGTATGGTAACAACATGGATGATATGAACTGCGCATGAAGACGGTAAAGCAATGGTGTGGGGTGGTATTAGCAAAAGGACGTGATTTTGCTGAAACAATTTTTAAACGCACTGAACCAGAGGGAGCTGTATCATGTATCAGTCCCTATGCGGCTAATAGAGGAACAGATTTCTTTTTCATGAATGATAATGCCAGACCTTATACCCCTGCGACCGTTAACCAGTTTTGAAAAACAAAGGAATAACTGTTCTAGATTGGCCTCACCAATCACCAGACCTTAGTCTGATTTAGCAAGTGTGGGACATGCTTGGAAGAAGAATCACCTCTCTCAAACAAGAAACGAATTATTCCATTATTTCGTGGAGAAAAATAAAAGCAATTTATCAAGAAAGTGTTGATAATTTAATTCCCAGTAAGTCAAATCGTGTTGGACATCCAGTTTAGAAATTCCAAAAACATTTGAATAATCTTTCAAATATGTGACGAAAAAATCAAATATTTGCTTTTGTTAGCTAATATTCCTGAATAATCTGAAATTATTTTTCTTATTTCAAATTTTCAACCACTAAGGATTATCAGCGAAGAATACAGAGTATACAAAATACGAGACAAAATAAATAGTGAAATGCAGTTGCTTTACAATTTTTGGTGAAGGTTTATATTTTAGAAATTAAGTGTTTCGTTGATGTTGATTGCTAGCGAAGTTTTGAGGTTAGGAATTCCCATGTGCTACGTTCAACCGCAGTTTTAGGACACTCGGACAAGATATGAACTATAGTTGTTTGGACACAAGTTTCACAAGTATCAGGTGGTTCACGCTTCATAAGGTGGCAATGTGTCAATGCTGTATCATTAAGCGATTCACTTTTACCTGGTCTCTTCCATTACTGTTGATCTCTTCGCGAATATTTGAAGATGATAGAATTTTTTAATTTTCCATTAACTCAAAAATTGTTGATATTTTCCATCATAAACTCATCTCTTTTGAATGATATCATCTTATTTTACGCTTCTGAAAGTTACCAAGCGACTCTTAAATGACCAACCTAAAAGTTTATATAGTATTGTCGTAAAAGTAGGGCGATGCAACAATTTTTGTGGGGAGTGTATTTATCGAAAACGCTTATCGTTCATTATCACACCATACAGCAATTTTTGTGAATCTCCTGAATCTACTGTTGATTGATTTTATACCATAAATTACAAGTATTAACCTTGAAATCTTGTCAATTTTGACTGACAAAGTGTAGAACTTGCTTCTCCTGTACGCTTTTGGGATAAGTCTATTCAGACCACACTATGCAAAGAAGAAATCAAACCAGACACTTCTGAAGGTAGAAGAGACATGATAATAAAAAATAAATTCTGTACCTTTTTATACCCATATTTTTAATGGCAGCTGCAGGTGGACCAACGAAAATAACATCACTCTTCTCACAGCTCTCAGCAAATTCAACATTTTCTGACAAAAATCCGTATCCAGGATGAACTGCAGAGCATTTTAATCTCTTAGCAACTTCTATAATGTAATCTCCTTTTAAATAACTTTGTATACTTGGTGGAGGACCAATACAAATGGCTTCATCTGCCTGCAAGCACAAACTTATAAAAATATTTTCGTCAAATCGCGCAGAACTTTAACAGACCATTTCTACGTGCAGGGAATTTTTGTCAGCTTCGCTGAAAACTGCAACGGTTTTTACGCCTAACCGCTTTGCTGTTCGGATTATCCTGCATGCTATTTCACCTCTGTTGGCAATGAGGAGTTTATCAATTCTCTTTGTGGTGCTGCTTTTACATCTTCGATGCCAGATAAGAGCTACCCTGTTAATAAAATAAGAAGTCTGAAATAATTAAATGGTTTACATTAACCCTCAATTAACATCATGCTAATAGATAGATAGATAATATATCTGCTCCATAAATTTATCACAGGTCACATGTCAAACAGAAATACAATACAGTTATTAAAACAAAATATAGAGAACTATCAAGTAGAAAATCCTGCAACTCATATTATGTTTTCTTAAAAAGAAATTTCTCAATTTTACTGTAAATGTCATCATTGGTAGTTTCATCTATAATATACACACAACCAAATTGATATGGAATCACCCGATATTTGAAATATTACCTCAGGGATTCTGAAAATTTCGTAGTATTGTAAGAATTGATCCTATTTGAGATATTTCAATTGAAAAAGAAATAAATTAAGGTTTATTTTAAGAAAGAAACAAATAAAAGAAAGTAAAAGACCTCTTCCTCATGTAAAAAATTTGAGATTGTTTTCTCACGGAGTAGGTGTTTTTTTCTCGACCTCAGTAGCTTGTATTACCTCCTCTTGCCCTGATACAAGCCTGAGTCCGTCTAGGCATACTTTGGATTAGGTTTTCGACCTCCTCTGGGGTAATATTCTGCCACTCTTCTGTGGTAGCTTGGATCAGCTGTTGTGAGGTTCTTGAATTCTCCTGGCGAGATCTAATTTTCTTTTTGAGATTATGCCATAAATGTTCAATAGGATTTAGGTCTGGAGATCAAGCTGGCCAGTCCAAAATAGCGATTCCCTTTGTTTCAAGATAATGTCGCACGAGGTGCAGGTTTGCGGAGGAGCATTATCTTGCATGAAAGTGAAATTCTCGCCGTTGGCACCTCGCCAGAATCTTTCTATGGGCTCCAGCACTAGGTCCGCGTAATTTCTAGCCGTTACACTAGCAGGAAACGAAATCAAATCTGTTTTGCCTCCCAGCATAATGCCACCCTAAAACATCACACTGCCCCCTTGGTACTTCGGAATTTGTCTTGCTGCTCGGAGTCTCGCTTGTCTACCACGACTCCCTTAGAACCCGAAACCGGCGGTCATCTAATCGAACACCAATTCCAATTTTGGTGCTCGATACACGAATTTAGTCTGTTTTTTGTTGTCTTGTTAGCTTTGGAACTCTTAAGGACCTTCTGCTGTATAAACCTCTTGAACGTAGTCTTTGTCGTATCGTTTCGATTAATACACTGATGCCTGTTGCTTCCAGAAATTGCCTTTGGAATATGGAGTGCGACGCACTAGAGTCTCTTCTTGCAATTTGGCACAAAAAGCAGTCTTGTTCTTCAGAAGTGATTTTCCTACGACTTCTTCTAGGGCTATTTTACAGAGATTGTAGTTCCACGTATGAGGTGTAGGTTTTTGAAATCACCCCCTGTGATACCCCCATTGAGGCCGCTATATCCCTCTGTGTCACCCCTTCTTCCATGAGAACAATTATTCGACCCCTCTGCACATCAGACATACCAACGTAAAGCTTTTTCAATTATGATTATGGACTTTTTCAAATTTTGAAATTCACAGTTTCAAACCTCAGTGACGACGGAGTACACCACTTTTTTTTTCAAGATTCAGAAGTGGCCTAAACTCTACTATAATGTCTTTAAGTAATAAGTTTTTTTGGTGAGCAGTTTCGTCACAATATTTTTTTTCTGTAAAAATTCATGAAAATAGGCTCTCATAACATCGCATGCTCCTTCGGCCATAGAGGATGAATACTTTTTCTTTCGTTTTCTTATTGCCCAAAGATAGCTTTATTGATGATTTGAAATAGATTATCATCATTTTATACAGGAGTGACTCAAAAAAATTATTGAATATTGTAATATTGAAAATATCATATATAAAATATTGTGCTATATTTTTGCAGAAGTAACTTTATCTTTATCTTCGATCATTTTCGAAATATTCGATTATTTGTAAAAATGATTGATGAAAATTCTACGAACCGTATCAAACTCATCAACATGCATCATTATTCGCACAGAAGTTTTTTTTTTCTGTAATGATTCGAGTAGTAAAAAATGAAACCTAAACAACATAAGTCTGTTAACGAATGATAAAATCAAGATGCTTAAAACGTAAATCGAGGTATGTGTTGACTTTTTTTTATTTGTGCCTTCTGTCAGGTGTCCGGACATATCATATTCTACATTTTACATGGTGAACTTATCAGTGTTTTGTTATTAAACATTGTTAAAGTGAGGTTTGAGCCCAATTTTCTCAATTGACTGCCATGAAGTTCTCCAAAGAAGAATTGGTTGATATGATTTTTATTCTGGGTGAGTGTGATAGAAATTGATGCTTAGAAAAAATTCTAATTGGATTTATCGAAAAGGGTAATATCGCTTACAAAAAAACATAAAACACAAAAAACTGCTTCAGCTGAAGACAACCAGTTAGCAGTTTTGTTGACAGTGACAGAGGATCCATATAAAAGTCAAAGAGAGATTTCTCATTTAACAGATATAAGTCAAACTTCCGTCCAGAGAATCTTGAAAGTGAATAAATTTCATGCATATCATGTACAGCTGCACCAGAAACTGAACAATCAAGAACATGAAAATCGAATCAATTTTTGCAATTGGGCAAGTGACAAAGTAGCGGAAAATCCAAATATGTTTAGCAGAGTTCTTTTCTCGGACGAGGCAAGTTTCCACAAGAATGGGCTTGTTAACAGGCACAACTTTCAGTATTACGTCACGGAAAATCCACACCTCATGCGACAAATAGATCACCAGCATCGTTGGTCCTTGAATGTATGGGTCGCTATAGTAGATTGATATCTAATTGGGCCGCACTTTTTCGACGGGCACCTTAATAGTGAAATGTGTTTAGATTTTCTGCAAAATCATCTACCAATGTTACTTGCCGATGTACCAGAGCATATAAGACAAGAATTGTGGTTTCAACAGAATGGAGCACCGGCAGAATACTCATATCAGGTTAGGGAGCATTTGAATCATGTATTTCCAAACAAATGGATAGGACGTGGTAGTCCTGTTAGATGGCCAGCTAGGTCTCCGGACCTTACAAGTCTAGATTTTTTCTTGTGGGGTTATATTCAGGGCATCGTTTACCAGATTCCTTCTACAATGATATGAGATATGAGACAGAGAATAGTCTACGCCTTTCCGTCAGTTAATATGCAAATGTTGTCGAGAGTTCAACGGTCTTTCCTTAGAAGGATTGAGTTGTGTCTACAAAGAAACGGGCAACATTTCGAACACTTTTTGAAATAGTTCAAAACCTTGTAGATCATTTCACCAAAAACCAATCTATTACGTATTTCATACACGACTACCTTAAAATATCTCCATTTCTCTGATTAAGTATAATAATATTTACTAATAAACTCTTCTTTCGCAACCTCTGATTTTATTATTTTAGTTTTTTTTATTTCGAAAATGGTCGAAGATAAAGATAAGGTTACTTCTGCAAAATAATGGCACAATATTTTATGCGTTGACATGAATTGTAAAATACAGGATGTTCAATTGGAAAAATCAAGATATAATATTTTCAAAATTACAATATTCAATAATTTTTTGAGTCACTCCTGTATAAAATGAGGATAACCTATTCAATTCATCAATAAATCTATCCTTGGGCAATAAGAAAACGAAAGGAAAAAAGTATTCATCCTCTTTGGCCGAAGGAGCATGCGATGATGTGAGAGGCTATTTTCATGAATTTTTACGGAAAAAAAAAATATTGTGACGAAACTACTCACCAAAATAACTTATTACTTAAAAACATTATAGGAGAGTTTAGGCCGCTCCTGAATCTTGAACAAAAAAGTGGTCTTCCAATCTGAAAAAACCTCCCGTGATTTTTTTATAGAAAATTGGGATACCCTGTTTACCTCAAAATAAATTGCTGAAGTAGATTTTTACTTTCTAAATACAATACCGTTCGAACAAAAATGAAATCTTCAAGAGTGTTCGAGCTACAGAGCACCGCGCCACTGGTGAACCCAGTACTATAATATATATTTTTTGTACGAAATCACAGAAATAAATGAATAATTTTTTTCAGAATAAAAACTATGCTCTGTTTGAAAATCAACTGAATTTGACAATATAATTAGTAGCGGAGAAAAGGTTGTTGGATATTATACTGCACCACTGGTTGCATTTTCCAAAAATTTTACTAGTGATAATGTGATAATGTGATAATACAGTCTAAAAATTAGGTGAATTTCAAATTTCAATCATGAACAATTCTGATTTCAGAGGTTGTATCCATTTTTCTGTCAAAAAATTTCAATTCGGATAATCTGTATTTCAGAACCGAAGCTTTTAGATACATCATGTTATCTCTGAATCTTGTTCAAATATATCAAGGAATCAAACACTGAGGTTTCGAGGTATAGTCTATAGTCTCTCTATAATTTTTCTTCGAAATCTTTCCAATTTCGTGGTACTCAAACTATCGATGAATGTATCTACGGAATTTTGAGGTTATGGCAAAACGTAAACCATTGTAAAATAGTCAGGGTCACTCACCTTGTATGTTTTAGAAGAATTATACCTTTCGAAATTTGTACTGACATTCTCTTCGATTTTATACGAGATTCTTTGGCATTACAGTCATTAGATTCGCTAAAAGAATCAATAAAAATTATTATAATCTGAATTGTGACGAACAAGATTTCAACATTGTTTACTCCTCCGGACCAAGCGATAAAAACATTGATAATGAAACGAATGAAACCGGTATAACGAAACTAAATACTTCTAACAGTTTCATGAAATAGGTCTTGACTGACAACAGTTTATAAAAATTAAAATATTTATTTGGAATATAGATAGCATTCATAAAAATTTCAAGGTCATATCCCATCTATTACCTAGTCATACCGAAATGAATGAATCCGCTGAAATATTCATGAGATAAATGTAGCTCTCGATTTTATGATTATACGAATCTATTATAACTAATCAATGAAAATTCAAAATGCTAACTTAATCAAAATCAGTAATAAAAACAAGTACTGTGTTTTAAGGAATTTTACTTAATAATTGCGATTCGTAACGCGTTTCACTACACCGTAGCTTCTTCAGACGAATGAATATACAGAAAAATATAAATGAGAATATAACTATAAATGTTCTTGAGTAATTAAAAGCTTATTGGGTTGATTCTTCTTAAGTGGTTATTTATGACAGGTATATCCAATAAAATTAAGGAATAGATTGCTCCCCGAAAAGATTCAATAGAGGTGAAGGGCTTAAATCGACTTGTTCATTGATTAGTCTACCTGAGTGTTTGTATTTATTGATTTCTAAAGTTTCCCAAAGATCTACCTTCCAATATTTATTATCTGTATGCAAAATTTCAAACTGTGGGTCGAAAGAATGATTATTTTCTAAGAGATGATTCGCGTAATTTGAATCTGATTTTTTATTTGAAAAACTGCGTTTATGTTCCGATATTCTAATATTAAAATTTCTATGTGTTCTACCAATGTAGAAATTATCACAGTCATTGCAATTCAATCTATAAACACCTAATTTATTGTTTTTACCTGGTTTGGTTTTATTATTTTTTATATATTTGCCTAAATTATTATTAGTTTGGAAAGCTATGTTGAAATTATTGCTACTTAAGAATGATTTCAGTTTCTCACTTGTAATGCCAACGTAGGTTAAGGTGTTGAATTTTTGTTTCAATTTATCGACAGGGTAAACTTCATTCAATGCGATTCTACTCTGTTTTTATTTAAAATATTATTTATTAGTTTGGGATTGTAACCATTATTTTCGGCTATTTGTTTAATCAAATTTAGTTCTTTGTTGAAATTTTCTGGTGATAACGGGATGTTAATCTATGAATAAAACTATTGAATGCTGACATTTTATGTTGATATGGATGACACGACGAGTTATGTATTACAATATCTGTATGTGACGGCTTATGGTAAATTGCGAAAACATGTTTTCCATTTTCAGTCGAAATTGTTACGTCTAAGAAATTTATCGAATTATTGCTTTCTATTTCGGTTGTGAATGCAATTTTTGGATGTAATGAATTTATATGATCTTCGAAAATTTTCAACTGTCTATCTGTTCCTGTGAAGCAAATAATGATATCGTCTACATAGCGATACCAGTATAAACAATATTTACTGAGTGGATGATTATGAATTAATTTCTCTAAGTTATTCATGAATATTTCTGCTAACAAAGGACTTAACGGATTGCCCATAATCAAGCCGTCTTCAATAGTATAATATTTGTTATTGAAATGGAAATAATTTTGATCTAAACAAATTAATAATGAAAGAATATCTGATTTAATGATAGTATTGACATGATTCTTTTCTAATAATTCTTCAACTATAATACGTATCTTTCGGAGGAATGTTGGAAATAGATTCTTAACATCGAAAGAAATGAGTTTGGTATTAGGTGGTATAGTGGTATCTTTGATATCGGCAATAAGTTCGTATGAATTTTTGACCGAAAATTTAGATTTAAAATTGTAATGTTTTATTAGCAAGTCGTTGAGGAATTTTGAAAGTTTGAGGAAAGGTGCCGTTACATAAGAAACAACAGGTCTAATAGGGTAATTAGGTTTATGAAGTTTTATCAACGAATATAATTCGGGGGGTTATGGATTGGAGTTAATGAATTTATATTTTTCGTGGCCTGTAATTAATGATTTTGCTGTCGAAATTATGTTTTTAACCACTCTCTGAAATTTTGCGGTAGGATCCTTAGTTGATGTTATATAGTTTCCGGCTGTTAAGAATTCTTCAGGTTTAGAAATATAATCGGTTTTACTAATCGCGATGACGGTGTTACCTTTATCTGCTTTAGTGAATACTAAATCGTTCTTGGTACTTGGTAAAATTATTTTATTGGATATACCTGTCATAAATAACCACTTAAGAAGAAGCAACCCAATAAGCTTTTAATTACTCAAGAACATTTATAGTTATATTCTCATTTATATTTTTCTGTATATTCATTCGTCTGAAGAAGCTACGGTGTAGTGAAACGCGTTACGAATCGCAATTATTAAGTAAAATTCCTTAAAACACAGTACGTGTTTTTTATTACTGATAATGGAATTTTACCAAGTAAAAGCCTCCGAAATTCAAATGTTAATCAAAAATCTCGTAAATTACAAAGTAATGCTCCATGAGGATCTTATTGTGGAATCTATTAACAATTTTAATTATTATTAATAATATTTAAGACAATGTTTTCAAAGGTACTCTATTATAATTAACTGATTTCAGCAGCCAAAATCTTCTACTGTAATTTTGAGTTTCGTCTTCAGCAAGTAATATTGTTAATGTGTCTATAATTAATTAAAAAATTGAATTACAGTCTTGATGAAGTTATTAGACGATCTTGATTCATTAATTTTTCAAAGGTTATATTAATTATATTGCTATTAGGGGGCACGGCGGTGTCCTCGCCAAGTGGACTTTTGGCTAAACACGGACACTGTGTTGCGCTTATCACAATATCACCCTGAGCTCCACTCTATAGAAAAATTATAATATAACAAAGGATGTATGAAAAAATGTGGACATGTTGAAGTGGGGAACTGATACGAGGGATGTCTTTTAAGTTTCGCATATCAGGGGGCACAGCATTGCCCCCGCCAAGTCGAGTGCGAAACAAACACTGCCGTACCATTCTTTACTCGAACCATTTCGCCGCATTTTCAGGTCCCTATTTGAGAACCTCTGGATAAGACCATAACGCAATTGTCGTCATCCAGTAAGCTATAATCCAAAATTTCAAGTCTGTAGGTCATTTAGTTAAAGTTAAGCACCAGCACTATTAATGCTTGAGAACAATAGAAATTAGAAAACCTGCTAATACCGGATATTTCCAACCCTTACGAGAATTACTGCATGACATCCATTCATACTGAAGATTAATTTATTATATTTTGTTCCAAATTTCGATAACTCTGTTCCGAACCTCATTCACGGTAGCTGACTTCTTAATCTTCTATTTAGAATGTCCCAGACATGTTCGATGGGTTTAAGGTCTAGACTTTGTGCAGGTCACTGACATTTGTCATATTTTTAAAACGACTGTCAAAATTTTTTCGCTAATTTTTCTTCAAATTAAACAAGAACTACGAAGAAATAATATATAGGAGATGTCAACCCAAATTATTCGGTACATAATGATTCTAGAACATCATAATCGGCATCACTTAGAAGACCGAACCTAGCGATCGGGGCTCTCTCGGTCAAACAGAGAGGGAATTGTTTTGTTCAGTTTGAGTGTTGAAGGATTTTGCGAGATTATACTTCAAAATTGGCAAGCAAGAACAAGGAAGTGATTATGTTTCAGGAGACTCACACTGCGACGGAAGAACATCTCCGCGAAAGAGGAAATATCGCAGGTTATGTATTTTTTGGTTATCTCCTTAGTCCTTTTTATGGCCCTGCTTGCTATGTAAAATCTTTTCTTAAATTCAAGTGTGTTTAGACATACAAGAGTCAGGTATGATTGTTGAAATATTTTTCTGCTGGTTTCCTTTCTCCATTGTTTCAGATTCCTGTTCCAAACACCCTTCCTTTCACCCTTGTCTTCGTCTGGAAATCATGGAGTGCAAGATGAGAATTGAAGCTGCGAAGCAGAAAAATCTTTGGTACTCTTTATGTACACACGACACTAACACAACATAAACAGACAATCTATTACTAGTGCAATAGCTACAGAAACGAGTTTCTTCCTTAGGTTTTTTCACTCGTTTATTGTTTATACATTTTCTTTAATGTAACAGGGCCCAAATTGAAGACCATATATATATATATATATATATATATATATATATATATATATATATATATATATATATATATATATATATATATATATATATATATATATATATATATATATATATATATATATATATATATATATATATATATATATATATATATATATATATATATATATATATAGTTGAAGTGATTTCGTGATCTTGAAGGTAGTTCCTAACGATAAGTTTTGACGTTATTATGCGTAAGTTTCCACCCATGTTTACCGCAATAGTAGATGTTCAATATGTATGTAAGGTACCTCTGATTATTCAAGCATCCATTATTTACGATGACTAGATCAGTGCGGACATTCAAAGAAATTCCTCTCCACATCATTATTGAACCCCCCCCAAAACCATAAATAAGTAGAAACTTGCTCTGGGCATATCTCCCTCTTTGACGTATGTACACTAGAGAACGTCGATATCAATGAAAAAGGCAAAATCTTTACTCATCTGTAAACAAAATTCTCTTCCAGCCAACTTCTAACCAGTTGATATGTTCCCTGGTAAAATTCAATCGGGCCTTTCGATGTGTTACGGTTAGAACTGGGCCTCGAGCAGCGACATGAGGCCTCAAACCAAATTCCCTGAAATGTTGTTATATCGCGACAGTGCAAATTTGCACTCCACTTTTCTGTCGAAGCTGCCTTTGAAGATGCCTAGCAGAAGCGAACCGTCCCAACTAGGAAATTCTTAGATAAAGGTCATTAATCGCCGGTTTTGTTCAAGGTCGTCCTTGCCTAAGGCTCCTTTCATGACTACCTGTCTCCCTTTATCTTCGGATCATTCTGGAAATAATTGAATGGCACATCCCAAGTCTTTGGCGAATTCTTATATAAGTCCAACCTAAATCATCTAACATCACTGCTTCAGCACATTCTGCCGCAATCAAATTTCATTATTCGTGTTACATTACTACAGAAAATTAAATTTTCACAAAAAACAGACGTTCGTCTCAAAAATTGATCAACATTTCTCATAATAGAAAGTAAAGTAACAGTAAAGTGTTATGGATAATTCTCCTTATTTGTTCATTCATTAAATTTCATTTCGGAAATCAATTCATTACACTTCTTTCTCGGTATTAAGATAATTACTCCGCTTAATAATTGGAATATATCATAGTCGCCTATGGAATAATTATTGTCTCAGATTTCTATAACTAGAATAACATTGTGTGCTTCGTTTATCGAAAATATAGCCACGAATGAAACATTCGACTATAGAGAAAAATGTATTATTCTCAGCTGTTAAGTGTAATGAAAATTTGAATGCTGCAAGCGATCTCTACTTAAAAAGGTGAAGAGAATCAGGAGGTGTTACTCATAAAACATTCCTGAACGCATTAATAATATAATTTCGTAGATTTCCAGTACGACGGCAACCTTGTACCAAAACATTCAGTAGAAGGAAAAAATTCTGATCAATTATGGATCATTTTGGAGATTGGTGAAATTAACACAAAATTACTATGGAATCAACTCAATCCTCCAGGAAAGTTAAAGAAATACTCAGCGTATCCAATCAATATCACTGTCGATAATAGGTTATTGGGAAATCATAAATATAAACTATATAAGTTGAAATTCGTTCAGAATCTACACACTGGTAATCAAGAGCAACGACCTGAGTTTAGTCGTTAGTTTTTGAAAAACAGCACAAAATACATATTTTTATCGAAAACTTATATGGTTTGATGAATGTTACATCACCACAGCAAGAATTTTCGAAATTCGTAATAAAAGATATTGGTTACAGTAGACCGAACAGGTTATTCACCCTGAAGGACAACAAGGCAGGTTTGGTTTCCGCGTGGCTTGTTTTATTCTGGGTGGTAGCCTGAAATCTCAAATCTTCGAAGAAAATATTACTACGGAGAGATATTTTGCCAGAAATAATGAATGAAATTCCATTGACTGAATTCTGTAGCATATATTTTCAACAGGACGGAACCCCTGCTCATAATTCGCTAGTGGTGGCGCAATATCTGAACGAGCATTTTCCAGAACGTTGGATCGCCTCATATGGCCAATACGATGGCCAGCATGCTACGTTATTCACAAGCCAGACCCATCATTTTACTCAATGCGCTACGTAAGATCCGAAATTTATGTCAGCAATGGTCGAACAAAACGGCAACCATTTTGAACAGTTCCGTTGATCTAAACCTGAGATTTATTTTACACCCACCTTTTCAAAAGTAACCGAACTATTTGAAAATAGAAACAACCAGTATTGATTTTGATATAAATCAATATTTCGCCTTTTGCATTGATACACACATTTGCAAGCACCAACAGGTCGTCAAACGACTTCTCCATCTCCATTTTTGAAATGGCTCTTAGCGAGTCGGTTACCGCACTTTCAATTGCCCCAATCGAATCATGCCGCTTTCCTTTCATCCTTAAATGCAGCTAATGAAACAGATAGTAGTCGCACGGAGCCAGGTGCAAATGTGACATATACAGTACAATCTCTCTAATCCGAATCATATGGGACCAGGGCTTGTTCGGATAACTGAAATATTCGGATTATCGAAATGAAATAGTAAAGAAAAGACAGGGCTGAAAAACGTGAAATATATATTGAAAAACGTAAAATATTCATTGAAAAACTCAAAATTATTGTGATTCACAGAAAAAAATTAAAATAAAACTAGATATTCTCAAGAAAGTGATAGATTTCACAGATCATTTTTTAGGTTCTGAAGAAGTCTTGGATCGTTTTCTGTTTTAACGAACGAAGATGAGAATTTGCAGCTTCCTCTCTCAATTTATTCAATAATAATATTTAGTGCTGAGGATATCATTTTCTGTGCACCATTCCAAACATTTGTTGGAACACAAGAGAGCTTCTTTATGTTTCACTGAATTCATGGTGACAACGCCTTCTTCAAGTTCTTCTGTATCCTCGCCACTTTCTATTTTGTTGATTACTTCAGCTTCAGAGAGATAATTCTCATCTCCTACAACCCATTCTTCTATGTCTTTAGTTGTTCATTCTTGGCCAGATACATTTGTTTCATCATGCGTAGATCGCGATTTTTCTCTTTATTCTCTAGCAAAATTTTTTCTCTCAACCGTGAAAGAGGCAACAGATGCGTCATAATCATCATCTTTTGAGGGTCATAAATTCTTTCATGATTTCTGAATTAACTCTTGGGACACAGATGACCATGCCCTTTCAAGAGAAAACACCACATGTTTGAGGTGCAATTGCTTCAGTAACTGCGAAACGTTATTGTCTTCTTGTCCCACAATATTCAGTAGCAAAGATTTTCGATAATGCAATTTCACATTCTGTATTACAAGTTGATCCATTGATTGTAATAATGGAGTCAGGCCCGACGCTAGCATTTTGAACGCCGGTGTGCAATTCCTATCGTGCCGCCCTATCTAACTACAAAACCTAGGTGTTTATAAAATGTGAAAAAACTGCTGTACAGTGAAAAACTATGTTATATTAGGTTATTTTATACAAGATAGATACACTAATACGACATTAAATGAAAAATAAAGGCAAGAAAGATGAAGTTTATACATATTATGTAGGTAGGTATAGGTATTAAGTTATTTTAAAGAAACTGCACCTTTCTTGCCTTCATGTTGGCAAAATCAGCTATAATTTTTTGGTGTCTAGTCTATTTAGAATCTCATGTTCAATTGATATTATTGCTAAATTACTTTGTCTTTGCTGGTGCATAGTTGATCTCAAATAGTTTTTTATTATTTTTAACTTTGAAAATGACCGCTATTGCTGTATTCGGAAATGTTGACATTAATTCATTAGCAAAAATGTATTGCAATAGGGTTTGTGGATCATTAAACTGATTTTCAGTTAAATGCAACTTTAAAGCATTGATTTCATTAAATATATCTATACCTTCAATATCTGCGTCACTACTTGAACTATCTTTTAGCTTCACATTCAAATCTTTACAATGTTTCATTAAATCATCTTTGGAGTAAGTAAACAAGTTATTATTGGCGAAAAAGCCAAAAACGTCGGTAAAAGTTTCCAACTCATCGAATCTACGTTTTAAAGAAGTTAAGGTTTGGTCAGGATCCTAAAAAAAACATCTACCTTGTATTTTGTTTTAGGGTCTAGTAAGACTTCATCACTCTGTTCATACTGAAATTGAGTTGGTTTTCTTCGTGGACGAACGGTATCTATAGGCGGAAAATCTGCATCTACATTAAGTTCCCGAGCCACAGTGGTAGCTTCTTCTAACACCCTTTCGAAATGCTCATCTGTGCGATATTCGGTGAATTTATGAATCAATTTATTTAACAAATTTATGCAGATTTGAGTATTTATTGTGGGGTTTTGCATCATTTTGCTAATAGCATTAATTTCGTTTAAAATATCAAAGCAAATTACAACTAAGCAAATAAATCTATAATTTTGAATATTCAAAGCAAGCGAATGTGCTTTGTGAGTTGTTGTACAATCCCATTCCGACGAATTGTTATCTGATATTTCAAGTAAAGTGTCAAATATTTTTCGAGGTGATACCGTAAAGGTTTGACTGCATCGATTCTGCTAGACCATCGCGTGGCACTTAATGCCTTTAGTTTTAAATCAGGTAAATGCTTGCAAATTATGGACCACCTTTTGGTAGAAGACGGAAAGAAAACGTAAATTTCTTGAATTAAGTTGAAAAAGTTGACCGTGTCGTGCGTTATATTTGCCGCATCGTTAACGACCAAATTGAGACTATGCGCCGAGCATGAAACGTAAAATGCACGATTATTCATTTCCAATATTTTTTGTAATCCATTGTTTTTCCACGCATATTAGAACCATTGTCATAACCTTGGCCACGTAAGTTTTTAATATCAAGGTTTAATTGCGAAAATAAATCTAAAACAAAATTTAATATGATCCTATGATCCTTTCCAATACATCACACCATTGTTTTTTTCAGATTCTAATAGTCTCAGTTGCATTTGATTTACAGTAGTTTTATTCTTTAACATATGATTTAGTTGGACCCAACATTTTAAATTTTCGCTATAGGAAATGCTTGTTTCGTGTCGTTTTAAGGTAGATGACAGATGTTGCCAATCGGAAAAACCGCTTGGAGCTGACAGACTACTTACAGTTTTATTGAATATTTTACAACAAAAACAATAGACTGAATCTTTTGACGTAGAGTAAACAAGCCATTCTCTGTTAATTTTTCTCCATTAGGAAGATTTCTAGAGTAATAACTGTTTGCAAATTTTTTCCATCGATATTAGCAGGAAAATTGTGGTTAAACAGCTGCACGGGACCACGGCTAACCAAAATATTAACAATATCATTAGTCATACTGGCGGGCCACAAACCGGGATCATCACCACAATCTAAACAGCTACTTGATGACGATAAATTGCTTACAGGTTCTTTAGCACTACTTTCTCTTTTTTAGTTTCACTGGAGTCTCCTTCTGAAGGACTAACATTTTCTCTTCAGATACCTCCATAACTTCTAGATTTAAAGCTGCGCTTGTTGAAGCTACATCTACGTCAACATTCTCTTGACATTCAGAGTCCCTATTTTCTGGTTTGCTAAAAATTTCTCAAGAGATCCCGCTAGTTTTTTTTCTCTGTATCTTTTCTCCTTTTGCCGTCGAAATTAAGCTCCTGAATTTTTTTTTTTGCGGTTCCTGGAATTTTTTGAAAAAGTTTAGTATACGGTTGTACAAAAGTAACTTAAATCCCAAAGGGGTCGATCATTCCACCCATTATTGCGAACAACCTTTACTAGGGGTCAACACTGAAATCGCGAAAAAAATCAGCTTTTCCATACATTTTGTATGGAATAGTTATTTTTTCGCGATTTCACTGTTGACCCTATAGTAAAGTTGTTCGTATTTATGTGTAGAATGACTCCTTTCGGGATTTAAGTTACTTTTGTAACTGTATAGGTATAATTTTAATTTTTTTTATAAATCTTCACTCTTAAGTTGTATACCAGAAAAAATACCCTTTAAATCACAATAATAATCACAATACTACTGCGAAAAAAAATGATCATACCTACTGCACACAAATGTAATGGAATAACTAATTTTTCTTTTCGCGACTTCAGAGTTAACCCCATAGTAAAAGTTGTTCGTATTGATTAGATGGAATGTCCCCTTTCGTTACTTAAGTTACTTTTGTTACACTCTGTATTAATTTTAATACATTTTTTAATAAATCTTTACTTTAAGTTTTTTCAGTAAAATAACCTTTAAATTTTACATGAATACCTGCTGTTTATATGAATGCGCCCATATGCTGATTAATTAAACAAAGACACTTACCATAATTATGATTTTTGCGCCGACGGATAATATAAATAATTTTCTAAATTATTTTTATAGTCACACTTCGCACAAAAATATACAGAATATTATTAATTTTAAGTACCCTGGACCGTTTCCGGATCTCACATTAGGGCTATAACCAAATAATTGAAGTTTGTTGTTCACTCACATCACTTTCGTATTTGTGTTAAATAAATAAAAACAAAGAAACGAGTATATAGTTTTAAGGGGTTTTCCCCTGATATCTGTGGGATTTCCCTATTTCGCATAGAGCACGATACGGATTAACTTTGTTCTCATGAATTTCAATAGATGGCGCTTTATAATGCTACGATATAAAAGAAATATTTGGGCGCCGTTCATTATATTATTCTTATAAGGATAATCTTTTTAGTATTGTGAGGTGACAATGTCTGAATTTTAGTCGATGATTGTCTGATTTGCCGCCCCATGAATGCGCCGCCCGCGTGCATTGCACGCCCGCTTACGGCGGGCCTGAATGGAGTACAATGAGGAGGTAGAAACATGACCTGAATATTTCGATCCTCACTGATTAATTCCTCTTCTCTTGGATGTCCACGAGCATTATCTAATCAGAGCAGAGCTTTTTGTGGCAATTTCAGCTCGTTCATTTTATTTTTACCATCAGGAATAAGTTGTTTGTGGAACCATTCATAAAAAAGTTCTCTAATTACCCACCCTTTTCTTTGACCTTTATAATAAACAGGCAAATTGGAGCAGTTCTTGAATGCTCGGGGTTTGTTGATATTTCCGATGACCAACAATTTCATTTTATGAGATACTGATGCATTAGAGCATGGTATGAATGTAATACGGTCCCTACTTATGTTCCGATCTGGAGCTGAATTTTCAGCAGCATGGGCTAGTGTTTTGTTTGTAAGAATTCACCAAAATAACCCACTTTCATCTGCGTTGTAAACTTGATCTAGCAAAAAATAAATTGTGCGGATTATAGAGGTGGACGATTTCAAAGTTTCGTTGTTCGGATTACTGGATGTGCGGGTTAGTGTGTTCGGATTAGAGAGGTTGTACTGTAGTTGTTCGAGGAATCCCTAATTCCATTTCAATAAATTTCACCGATAATTTTTAATTACTTTTGGTTAATTCACTTATTGGGACGGCCTGATCTTTCGCCATCATTCAGTCTTCCTACCCGATTCAAATCGCTTGAACCACTTGTACACTTGCGTACGGGATAGACAATCATTAGAATATGCAGTATGTAACGTTTGATACGTTTCGATAAAAGATTTACCAAATGGAACACAAAACTCAATTGCAGCTCTTTGTTTAAAACTATGTACCGATGTACTAAACGCACTAACAAACATGGCGCAATAACTTGAGTTGTTTACATACAAACGTCATTAAATTTTTAACAACGGCCAATGAAACACCAAGTTATCGACGGGTACAATATTACGACAAATGGCACTAGAAGTAGTTTTTTCAAAACAGTTTGGTATATTATTATCATATATTTACTAACCTAACTATATTAATATTTTTGAAAATGAATGAAAAGTTTTTGACGGTTCTCAAAGGTTCCAACGATAAAGAAATGTTATTGATCGATTTTCGAAGGAACGTTAGCTGTCGCTTCGGTAAAGCGAATCGATTTTTCACGGCGGAGTAATTTCTTTAATATCGAGAAAGAAATGTAATGAATTAATTTCTGAAAACAAACTAATTTATGAACAAAAAAAGGATAATTATCCATAACACTTAACTGATTCGATCGATTTTTCACGGCCGTCTCTACAAAAATTAATGGAAAACCTTATTTATAACATCAAACTAGCATTTCTCTTCTTCCATTGAAAATACTACAAGTTTATAACTTGAAAACTGTATCCCTCAAAAGAATCTGGTTACACCTGTGGATTTCCCCATTAAAAATTCCATAAGATGCCCTTTCAACCATTGCACCATGTAAAGGGATAACCGAGATACGAGGGGAAATTGAAGATCCTCAAAATCACCCTGTATTTCGAAAACGAAGGGGGCTATGAAAGTTTTGTTGACTGCATCTATTTTCATTAAAAAAATAGCACCACTTCGTGTAAACGGCCTTGTTATGTCACTATTAGCTCAAGAGCTACCACAAGGACAACGAATTAGGGACAGCTGTATAGGCCATAATTCAGAGAAACGTTAATCACAATCAATTTAGTCCAAAAACCCCGTAAGATTTCCACATATTTTGCATATATTTGCAGCAAGTCATTATTAATCGTTTAATCAAGAGTATGCAAAGGCGATGTCAAGATATAATGGAGATTAAATAAAAAAAAGAATCTTTTCCAATTCATACCCATCTTAAGGATATTGGTAATATATTAAACATTGTACATCAGTACAATGTGGCAATTTTCAAAATTTCCATTTGCTTTCTAACCTAGACCATCCAGTTTTTAACGGCAATTCAAAACATCTTTCCAACTTGACCAAAAGGTTCAAAGGTATAAAAAAATGAAACAAAGACATAAGGACTAACTTTATTTCTACATTATCACAAATTTCTATGCTTTGTACAGATTCATACTCAAAATTTAAAGTGCTGCATATACTCATCAATAGGAATATTATTGTGGTTAGTCATTAATCAATAACGATTGAAAAATACACAAAAACTCGAAACAAAGGACCCTAGTAATAAATACTACAACGCGGTTCAAATTCTTCTCGATAAGAAATGTTTTGAAAATTAGGAATGTGGTAATACAAAGGTTATGTTACAAATGGAAGTGAATAATAAAAAATTAGGATCTAAAATATTTAGCCAACATGGAAGGAGAATCCGCTTGGGAATCCTCCTCCAAATGAGAACTCAGCACCATGACCATTACTGAAGAAGGTCTGGAACACCTGACTGGGATCTATATCTGAAAAAAAAAAAGAAAATTCACAATCAATACAAACAAGTATTTATTCTCCCGAACATGTAAACGTAAACATAGCGTTAATTTTATGTATCTTGTCAACGGATCAAGAGTTCTTGAGTGTCTTGGTTATGTTGTTCAAAGCAAAATCAAATAATGAGTGCAATTTTGAGTTATCCTACACAGTTCATTTTTCTTATAATGGCTGGACCATATTTGGTGCTTATCATTGTCACAATTGGAAGAACCTTCCGTGATGACGTGTTATATTGATTCTATCTCCTCCTCGCATAGTCAGCATGAAGAGTTCTCGATTAATCCTAACTCATTTAGGTGATTTCTGAGGCGACAGTGCCCCGTTAATATGGCACTTAGAACTCTCAGGTGTGACTGATAGCAAGCCGAAAATGTCTAAGACTACCGGTTATTTTCAATCCTTAGTAGATTGTCAAGAGTATAATCAGATGATTCTTTCTGAAAGGCGCATTGATGATCACTCAGAGGCTTCAGCGATAACACCTCAGTCCTGATGAATCCGCCAAACACATCCTCCAAGGTCTTCAGAACGAAAGACATGAGACGTATCGGTCTGAACGATTTAGGCTGTGAGTTTGATTCACCCACCTTAGGGATATATACAACCCTAACCTTCGGCCAGCTGGTCAATACAACATTGCAGGTCAGACTTGACTAGGAAAGCCTAACTATAGCCAGGCAGACATGATGTTATCCTCCCCAGCAGCTTGAATGGTGCAAACGAGCGGACCGCCCACCTAACTGCTCCGGGCTTCATCGTTCTCAAGTTCTTCCAACTGTCCTTTTATGTTCTTTTGGGAAAACGCATTCGGGCGACGGTGTCACAGTTGACATTGATACCAAAAAACCCACAATCTGGGAAGCAAGAATCTTTAACGTCACTAAGGACTTTATACTGCCCATTTGAGCATTTTACAGATCCAATGAG
This sequence comes from Cryptolaemus montrouzieri, assembly GCA_013387265.2. NCBI lineage: Eukaryota > Metazoa > Arthropoda > Insecta > Coleoptera > Coccinellidae > Cryptolaemus > Cryptolaemus montrouzieri. Next base: position 24,821,336 of record JABFTP020000144.1, on the reverse strand, counting down.
TAGTACCATTCCTCTGACGAGAACCTTGTGCAGCCCTGCTTTAAGGGGAATACTTTCCACCTTCTCACAGAACTTTCACCAGGACTCCCTACTTGTCCTACAAATTTCTTTATTATAAAAAATAACTGGCCCCATTTGCCGGTATTTCTAGCTGGGTTGAAAAGTTTCCGAACATCTTTTCTACGCTGCTGTGAGCTGTGATCTACACTCTCACCACTGCGCCATAGCTAACTACTGCATATTTTTATTTCGGTGTGTGGCGGGAAATACAATACCCCTTTTTTAAACGCGTTTATATTTTTAGTTTGGATCATTGGCTGTTATTACCTTCTTTCATTTCGCTTTCTTGCATGTGGTACTAATAAAAATGGTGAAAAAATGGTTTATTTGAAATTGAGATCTTATAATACAAATTTCCATGTCTCCAATTTCGAAACTGAGCGTCAAGCATAGTAAACGAGCTACACTTCTTAGCCACTGCCGCAGGCATTTCATTCGGTAGTGTGTGATGCATAGCCATCGCTGCGTTCGCAACTACAACAGGTGATCGGAGGCGTAGTGTGCCTATAACCTACCTTATATTCAAGAGGAATATATTTATGATTTCCCGTCGTTTAACATATGTTTCGAGTTATATTAGTTTGGATTATTATACTGTTACATAATTCAAATTGATCCTTCTGTGTAGCATTTTTGGAATGAATTTGAAATTCTGAAACACTAATTTTTACATTTTGATTAAGATCCTAAACTCATGTTTTCAACTTTAAAACTGAGCCATTCCACTAACATTTCAATCTTTACTTATAGGGAATATTTCTAAAAACCCTGAAGCTCTATTTCATGCATTTTTTTATTATTATTATTATCTTGAACACAATTTTTCAGATATTTTACGGCCATAGCGAAAGTTCAAAGGTATCTCCATACCAAATTTCGAATTGAAATCCGATCACAGATTATCATGGAAGCGTAACATACATACTAACAAACATACTTCCACATTTATAATTGAATTTTGTTTCGGAATCAACCATGCTTAAAAAAACTCAAAATGATTGCCTTTTATTCATCTCATTTTGGACGGATCCTCGAAATGTATAAAGCACTTTCCTCATTTTAGTGACAAATGAATCATTCTTTCATCTGTTCACTCCCATGTATTCTGAAGAATGGTCTCAAGAAACGTCAAAAACTCAAAGCTTCAAACTGTACATTGCATTACTGATATTCAATGCGAAAATAGAACATCAAAACTGACAAAGTTTTCTATAGTTGATAAAGAACTTCATCACGTTAAGGGGGGAAAACTAGTTTAGACCGATCGAAAAATCGACTTTATTTATTGCATAAATTGTTAGTATAACTAGTCAAGAATATGTGGTCAAAATTTGAAAGCAAAATTCTCATTATTCAAAATGCTATGAGGATTCAACTGACCGCCCGTCGGTCCGGAGTCGAAGCGCGCGGTAGTTAGAACGGAGCCGTTGCTCAAGGGGCCTTCTTCAGTTACCTGCCTCAATACCGCTCTACTAAGGAATAATAAAGAGAGGGGCATTTCGGCAGATGTTGTTTGACTTGGGTTAAAACTTTCTCGAACGTTTACGATATTTCAACAGAGCGTCGAGTTTGGCTAGTTCAGCTGCGGCTTTCCTACCTAGTATTATCAAATTGTCAGCGTATCAGAAACGTTCTGCGAATGTACCGAACGACGTGGTAGACCGCATTAGAGATCGTTCCATGGTAATAAACACACCAGGAGTGAGTCGAGTGTCAGTGAAGATGGAAGTGCGAGCGCAAAAAAACTTTCGAGTGCTACGAGCAAAAATATAATTGTGAATCCGTTACACTGTTATATGTTCATCGAATTTTTCACAGTATTCACTGCTTTGTCAGAAATTCTTATTTGTCGACATTGTAAACAAAAAGTTAATTTTTTAGAAGCTGGGAAACATGGCCTTGGGTTCAAGCTTGTTCTCAATTGAGACTGTGGATCGAAACAAATCAATTCAGGTCCTTTACTCAACACTGGATTTGTAATAAATCGTAGAATTGTATTTGTTATGCAGCTCTTAGATGTTGGCAGACAAGGACTGAATTTATTTTGTAATTATATGGACATCAGCAGTGGTACGGATGAAGAAACTTACAACGAAATTTGCGCGTACATCCACGCTTCTGCGAGAAATGTGTATTAATTCTGCTGTAAGAAAGCTGTTGAAGAAGAAAAGAAAGAGAACAAGCAACAGGAGAGACCTATTCTGAATTTGAAAGTGATGGAACATGGAAAAAACGAGGATTCTTATCACTTTTTGGTATTATAACGCTTATCGATATTACTCCGGATAAATCATCGATCTAGTTGTACGAAGCTCTTACTACCAGTCATACATATATTGGAAAGACAAACCTAAAAATTCAGCAGAACATCTACCATCAAAAGACGATCATGACGAAGAAAATTGCATGAAAACACATGAAGGCTCCGCGGGAAGCATTCAGGTGCAATCTGTGAAAATGATATTCTTGAGATCGGAGGAACTATATGGTGTAGAATACGGCAATTACATCGGTGATGCAGATAGATTCGAAAACGTTCACAGCAATCCTTAATTTGAATCCCTACGGTGATGAACTGACAGTTGTCAAAAATGAATGCATAGGCCATGGTCAGAAGAGAATGGAAACTCGGCTCCGAAACGTCAGGAAAACTAAAACACTGGGCTTAGCGATTCGAAGACATATATAGTGTCACATACATGAAGAAGGCTGTTATGGCAACTTTCACCGCACGATATCCGCAGATGACAATCCACAACACGACAATTGTCTAGAAGGAGGAAGCAACTGGTGCAAGTGGCAGAAAACACTGGGCTTATAGATTCAAATAAATATAAACAGTGTCACAGACATGAAGAAGGCTGTAAGGGCAACTTTTCACCACATGATATCAGCAGATGACAATCCAGAACACGACAATTGTCTAGAGGGAGAAGACAGCTGGTGCAAGTGGCAGAAAACACTGGGCTAGCGATACGAAGAAATATAAACAGTGCCACAGACATGAAGAAGGCTGTAATGGCAACTTTTTACCACATGATATCCACAGATGACAATCCACAAATGACAATCCACAACACGACAATTGTCTAGAGGGAGAGATAGCTGTTGCAAGTGGCAGAAACCTAAAGCATTTGGAACAGAACCTGGACCGCACCCTGCTTCATTACACCTCGACGTCCAAAAAGAACTTCTTCCTATATACAAAGATTTATCGAAGGATGATTTACTGATGAGATGTTCAGGCGGTCATAGGCAGAACGTGAATAAAAGTTTTAATTAGACCGTATGGCAATTGGCACCAAAGCACCTTCATTGTCATTGGTTGCAGAATTCTTGGCTGCTGCAATATTCAAGGAAGGAAATTCAGCCCTTCTAATAGTGATAAAGGAATAACAACTCATAGTTGGCTCGGAGAGCTTCAATGTTGCCGAAAACATGGATATTCAGCGCGAGGCGAGACACAATAGGCGCAGCTCGTTGGAGACGAAGGAAGATCGTATAGCTGATCAAGAGGAGATGCAAGCCCGAAATGACTCGTATGAACAAGAGGCATTGCTATATAGTACTGGAATAGCCGACCGGTGAGCATCTAATTACTGGCTCGAATCTCGTTTTTGCTACATTTCATTTCAAACGCGTTTTTTTCGAAACGACTTTTTTTCAATTTGTGGGCATTCTAGCTTGAAAAATTATTGACCAATCGTTCTGAAATTTGGTATGAACATTCTTTATTCAATTCAAATCTAGACGAACCTAATTCTGGGATTATATGATTATTAAAAATGTTTGTTTTAAGCAAAATAGTTTAAAAAATATGGTGTAAAAACATAACATTGTCTTCAAACACCACAGAAAGATGTAATTTTCAATTTTTTTTACACAATCATGTTCATATTCTTTGGAAATGTGTTGCTAACGAAAAACAATTGTGATGGCTACAGATGAAAATTGCTACCACAGGAATGCACACCAGCAAAATACTCCGATGGCAATCGTCCATGGACAGCACGATCTAACGACACTATTTCCGGCAGAAATTACTTGAGAAAATTCTTAAACATGAATGAAATATTCAATTCTAAATTTATTCCTTCATTATGTAAAGAAAAATTCGCGAAAAACAACAAAATCTCGGCCTCCTAAGCCGTTAATATCATTTTATTCTGTTTCTCCTAGGAAAGCCATCACAAAATATCAACAAACAGACGGATGTGGAAGAAAAACCTACCAACAAGATAATTGACTCATTTAGTTGCAAACATTGAGAAATAGGAGGCAGACAGTGGCATCTAATAACCAACTTCTTAGACGAATTGGGAGAACCATAGTATCCAGTGAAACAGTAAAGAATGAAATAGTCTGGATTGGAATCACGAAAACCAGCGAGGCACCTCGATATTTACCGCATCACCATGTGACTCGACTCAACTTTGGAATCGTGAAGATTTAATGTGGGCGAATGGTCCCTAGTTCTTTTCTCAAACGAGTTCAGAATTTGACTCCACTGCAAAGATGAGAGAGGGAGAATTTAGCTTAGAATAGGGAAATATACCCCACTGATATGTTTGCAGAAAGGGGGAATTTTGCATTCTGCGATGGCATGAGGCAAAACTAATCCACGTGTAGTACCTACAAATTCTTAATATCCAAACAGTACATTAGCATTCTCGAAGAATTTGTGGTAATGCATTGTCCAATTTGAAGCTTTATATTTCTTATGTTTCTTGAGATAAATCGTCAGAATTAGAAGGAACAATCTGAACAAAGAATAAATTAATTTTTCTTTTGTAAAATGTGGAAATGAATGTGCTTCATACATTCCATTAACCATTTTATGTCTTTACAATCATGAAACCTGAAATTCGATTGCCAATAATGCAAAAATATGACAATTTTATGTCTTTTTATAATCATGAAACCTGAAATTCAATTGCCAATAATGCAAAAATATGTCAACCCCAACAAAAAAAATTGATTATTTTGGGTTGGATAATTCGTGAGATATTAGGAAATCAAGTTCTTTTGCGTCACTTTGTTTGTGGACGAGTATATCAGTATAGATTTATATTCTTACCAGACATTCCTCCATCGAAATCGTCCATATCTTGACCTGAATCATATCTGCACTTTTTCGTAGGATCTGATAGGATGCCATAAGCTTCACCAACTTCCTTGAATTTCTTCTCTTGTTCTTTTTTCTCTCCGTCTGTTGCGTTTGCGTGCCTATCAGGATGGTGAATAAGCGCCCTCTTCCTGTACGCCTTCTTGATCTCATCTTCTGTGGCATTTCTATCGATGCCCAAAATTTTGTAGTAATCCTGAAAATTGAGTAATATGTCATTCCTCAATAACTTTTCAATACTTTGAAGTTTTATTTACAGGATATCATTGATAATCCCGAGAAGCGATTTTCACAAGAAATCTCAATACATTTTCTCAAATTTGATTTTCATATTTAATTCATATACACACACAAAATTTATATGGAATCACTCGGTATTTCACATTATTGATTGTTTTTAACCATGGATCTTTGACTACTTGTGAAAAATGAAGTGTTTTGTTGTAAAAAATTGAATAGTATGATAAATGTTGAACTATCACCACATGTTCAGGATATTGAACTCAGTCGTCACTGGATTTGACACTGTGAATTTCAAAATTTAAAAAGCCTATAATCATAACTGAAAATGCCTTACGTTGGATTATCTGATGTGCATAGGGGTCGAATAATTGCTCTCATTAAAGAAGGGTGACACAGAGGGATATAGCGGCCACAATGGGGGTATCACAGAGGGTGATTTCAAAAACCTACGCCCAATACGTGGAGCTACAATCTCTGCAAACTAGACCTAAAGAAGTCGTAGGAAGATCACTTCTGAAGAACAATACCGCTTTTTGTGCCGAATTGCAACAATAGTCGCACCCCATACTCAAAAGGCAATTTCTGGAAGCAACAGGCATCAGTGTATCAGTCGAAACGATACGTCAAAGACTTTGTTCAAGGGGTTTATATAGCAGAAGGCCCTTAAGAGTTCCAGAGCTAACCAGACAACAAAAAATTAACAGACTGAATAGGTGTATCGAGCACCAAAATTGGAATATTGAGAATTGGCGAAATATTCCTTTTTCGGATAAGACCAGAATTGGTGTTTGATCAGATAACCGCCAGATTCGGATTTTGAGAGGGCGTGGAAGACAAGCTAGACTCCAAGCAGCAAGACAAATTCCGAAATACCAAGGGGGTAGTGATGTTTTGGGGTGGCATTATGCTAGGAGGCAAAACAGATTTGATTTCGTTTCCTGTGAGTGTAACAGCTAGAAATTACGTGAACTTAGTGCTGGAGTCCATAGTGAGACTCTGGCGAGGTGCCCACGGTGAGAATGTCACTTTTATGCAAGATAATGCTCATCCGCATACCAGCAACCACGCGCGACATCATCTTTAAACAGAGGGAATCACTATTTTGGACTGACCAGCTTGCTCTTCAGATCTAAATCCTATTGAACATTTATGGGATAATCTCAAAAGGAAAATCAGATCGCGCCAGGATAATCCAAGAACCCCACAACAGTTCATCCAAGCCGTAACAGAAGAGTGGCAGAATATCACCGCAAAGGAGGTCGAAAGCCTAATCCAAAGCATGCCTAAACGGATTCAAGCTTGTAACAGGGAAAGAGGAAGTAATAAAAGCTACTGCAGTCAAGAAAAAACACCTACTACGTGAGAAAACAATTTTCAATTTTTTTACTACATGCGGAAAGTCTCTTATTTTCTTTTATTTGTTTCTTTCTTAAAATAAACCTTAATTTATTTCTTTTTCAATTGAAATATCTCAAAAAGGATTCTAACAATTCTTCGAAATTTCCAAAATCCGTGAGGTAACAATCAAAATATCGGATGATTCCATATAAATTTGGTTGTGTATTTCACAATTAATGACTGTTCACCAAGTATACATCATAAATTGCTACCAACAGATTAGACATTCAGCAAAGACAATTTAGTTACAAAAACAAATGAATGATATTCATGATGGATATATTTTATGAAAATTTATGTCAATATAAATGAAATTAAGACACATGTCGGATTTCGGCAATGTTTATTTTCAATATACACAACAGATTTCGACAATTACGTCATTTTCATGTGTCTAGAGCTAACGGTTATGAGAAAGAACGTGCTCTTTATACATATTTCAAATGTTGAGTAGTGGGGAATGTAGTTGACTATCAGTGGTGAATTCACTCACATTTGTGTCAAAATCAAAAATTCAAAATCGGTCAGAAGCGGCGTTCCTCAGAGCTTTGTTCTGGGACCTCTTTTATTTCTGTTATATGCATCTGATCTTCCATCACTTCTTTCTTCCACTTGCTCTATCTTCGCGGATGATATCAATATCTACAATGTTCCTTCCCTTAGTTCGAACACCCTTCAACAGGATCTAGACTTTTTATCGCTATGGTGTTCTGACTGGCTATTACTACTCAATGCAGATAAGTGCAAAATCCTACATATTGGTAAAAACAACCCCCACCTGAAATATCACCTGAATGGAAAGAATCTCGACAGCACCTGAAGCAGCTTAATCTTGGTGTAACTGTTACAGATGACTTATCGTGGTCTGAACATATTCGGAATGTGTTCACCAAAGGTTCCCATCTCACCTACCTACTGGAAAGATCTTTTAGGCGTTGTGAACCAAAAAAATGTGCTTTACTCTATAAAACTTATGTACGACCTATAATGGAATTCACTGGGCCGGTTTGGTCTCCTGTTCTGGGGAGTGATGTGGATCTACTGGAGTTAATCCAAAGAAGAGTGACAAGAATTCCCTATGGCGGCTTGAGACCATCTTATACAGAGACTAAAAATTTTCGGTATTCCATCTTTTGAGAACCGCCGTCTCCGGGGAGACCTCATAATTACTTTCCGATCATTGCGATCTCTATTCACCTGAGACCTCTCAAATATCTTTCCACTGAATCAGAATAAACACCTTAGAGGTCACAACTTTAAACTGAATAAGGAAAATTTCAAAACTACTCAGCGCCACAGCTTTCTTCCAGATGGAACTCGTTGCCAAACAGTGTCGTTGAAGCTTCTACTATCAACGCTTTCAAGAATTTCCTCGATGAGTGGTTGACCGATTAATAATAAACTCTTCAATAATATTTCATATTGAATCTCATATATTTTTGTTTTCTCTTTCTTATATAGGAAAAAAATTTTGTATTCATTAATTCATTAAGTTAACTATCAGTTATTTTGGTTTCATGCGCCAACACTTCCAATATTGTTTTGATTAGTATAACTTTTAGAATAGGCACCATTGTTTTTTTTTTTATTTGAGTCATAATAGGCAAATTTGCCTTGACTCTTAATAATTGTTTAATAATAACAATAATTCTTTCTATTAACTGTTAGCTCTATACACAAGAAAATTACGTAACTATAGACACGTCTTGTGTATTGAAAAACATTGTGAAAATCAGACAAAAGTGTTTCATTTTATTTATATGACGAAAACGAGTGCGCTAAAGAAATCCAGCTTTATAGGTAAACAATATGTAGACAAGAACCATGCAGAAAGAAAAAATCATAGATATGGTTCCATGTGATTTTCCATTTGATTCGCTCAAGGATAAGATAAAAAAAGGTAGTGAAGATAACTATACCAAAAACCGAGTATGCATGTGTCGAAAGTTGCATCAGACTTAAAACGAAAAAACTTATATTCAAATAGGCATATATTTTTGGACCCTCACCTTGCGCTTGGACCTCTTCAGAGCCGTCTTCGCCTCCTGAAGCAGTCTTCTATTCTCCCTACTCTTGTCCATCTTGTTTATCCTCTCGTAATCTTTGACGGCCTCTTCGAATTCGCCCAGATCCATGTAACACTTGGCCCGCCGTAGTAGCGCCTTCATGTAAGTATCGTCCAATTTCAAGGCGGCTGTACAGTCGTCAACGGCCTCTCGAAGTTTGTTCAGTCGGGAGAGGACGGTGGCCTTGTTGAAGTGTAATTTGGCGTTTGTTTTCTTGTTCAAAGGATCGATGTTCAGGGCTTCCGAGTAGAGATTCAACGCTTCCTGAAATCGACAGTTCTTGTAGGCTTCGTTTCCCTCCTCCTTCTTTTTCTTCAGTAACTTCGCTCTCTTGTATATTTCCATAGCCTTGGCGTGATCTGGCGCCAGCCTAAGAACCTGTTGAAAGTGGCTGAATGCGCTATCTATATTGTCTTCGTAGAATAAGCAAATACCTGAAAAGAAAGATTTTCAATTGTAATTTAGTCTATGGATAGTAGGTTCGACGTTTGTGATAAGCGAACTTAAGGGGATTAATACAATTAGGTGGTCAAAAAAAAATTTTTGATTACCTCAAAAGTTACGAAATTTCTCGAAGAATGAATATGCTCGTAAAAATTTCGGAGCAAAATTTAAACTACTGTACAACTTCACTAGTCCGGCAGATATCGTTCCGGCGCATTTGTTTCATTTTCAAAATAGAAACAACCCAAAATCTGTTAAAGCCGAGTTTATTATAAAAATATCGAAAAGTTGCACAACAAATAGTTTCTCTTATAAAACAGAATAAAATTATAGAATTTCCATTCATTATAATCTTTCCTCATAGAAAATATAGAATTTAAATAAAAGCTAGTGTACATAAACAACATGCGATTCCTTAAGACGTTTAAAATATCCATCGATTTTACTCTGAACCTTTCTCGATGCTGCCATCTGAATTAATTTTTCCTTGAGCCTTTTCAGGAGCAACACGTCTTCTATAGGAAGATTATTCTGTTCGGTCCAACTGATAATCAGGGAGAACGCATTGACAGTATATACATATTTCACTTTTACCATGCTGTTTAAACCATCCTCTGAGTCAGAAGATTCCTCTACGTTTTCAATATTCCTTCCTAAAGCATCCTGTATAAGCTCTTCTTCAGTCAAATCGATAACGAACTCTTTGTCTCCCACTGCCCAGTTGGTAATGTTCTCAATGATTGAGTCATTTTCTGGATCGATGACCCTTAATGATTCGGCAATATTTTTCAAATCATTTTCACTGATTGGACGAAGTTTCTTCTGAAGCTCTGAGAGTGGAATATTTGCATCATCTGATTCTTCTACTTCTATAGTGTCATGCCACAATACTGTCCAACTTTTTCTAATATTTTTGAAGATTTCCAAGATTGGGCAAGATTGTTCAAGGCATCTTTCAAATTATACTGCTTCAAAATGGAAGTTATCTCTTCACCTTCATGCGAAATGATATGATTAAGAAGGCATTTTCTATATGACACTTTAATGTTTTGAATTAAATTCTGATCCATAGGTTGGAGAACGGCAGTACAGTTGGGTGGCAAAAACATAACTCTGAAGTTTGGATCAGTATTAACCTCTTCCTCAGGTGAGTGCGATGGTGCATTCTCTACCAACAACATAACTTTAGAGGGCTTGTTAATCTTAGTTAAAAAATTCTTCACCTCGGGGATAAAAGATGTTTTAAACCATTCATTAAATAATGGTCTGGTCATCCACCCTTTGGTAGGTGCTTTGTAGACAACTGGTAGTGAACTTTCATTTCTGAATGCTGGTGGATTTGCCGCTTTTCCCAAGACTAGTAATTGTAATTGGTGAGTTCCAGCCGCGTTGCAGCATGGCATGAATGTTAAGCAGTCTTTTGACACTTTTCGACCTGGTGCTGATTTTTTCCCTTGATGAACCCAAGTTGTGTCTGGTAAACATCTCCAAAAAATGGCCGATTCATCAGCATTATACACCTTTGCTTAATTCCATCTGTTCAACAACCGATAGAAATTTTTCCTTAAATGGTATCACTGGAAAGTTTTTCACCACAAACCTTCAAGAAACGAAGCTTGAATTTATCTAACCATTCCGAACTTGCCAGAAAACCTTTTTTTTCCTGTGATTTGTTCATAAACCTATTTGGCTTTTGCTCTCAATATGTCTGACGAAGTTGGTATGTGTGCGTTTCGTTGTTGAAGAAACCAGTTATACAATGCGATTCAAAATCAGGATTCTCAGCTTCTCTTTTAATTTTTCTTTTTCCTACAAAAATACCTAGGATAGAATAAATTCGAGAAAAGTTTAAAATAATATTTCTACTAGGTATGCACTGAGGGCCCGGTTGGGCCAGCCAAGCTCTAGGCCGTGGTACTCGGCATGCAGTAATTTTGTTTGGCCAAGAGCTCGGTACTCTGCTTTCTGTGAAAACCGTTGCTCGGTGCATCCCTAATTCCTACCTGTTCCTTGATACGATTATGATATAAATTTCCTTATTTTGTCCTTGTTTTTTTTTTATGTCAAACACTGTTGATTTTGGAATAGTGAACTTAGCTGTTATTCGACGAGTACTCATTTCATCATCAATAATATCTATTATTTTTGATTCTTCTGCTAGTGTCAGCGTTTTATGATTTCTCTTGGTTGGAGCCATTATGTACAAGACCGGCTAGATTGAAATGCAAAACGCAACTGTAGAACGATACTCGCCACTCCTACATAGTACAAGTACATACATACATGTACAGGAAAATTATTATTGTTTCTATGTCAGTCGGCGTCGACGTGCCCGGATTATAGAGGTAAAATTCTCAAATTGCCGGAATGAGTCGCGTGCCCGATATAGAGAGTGTCCGGACTAGTGAAGTTGTACTGTACTTATATTTCTTTCATTATTTTTATTCTTCAGCGTGCAGCTAAACAGATAAACAACAGAGATTGAATTTTTCGGTATTCAAAATTTTGAACGTATTTTACTCGATACATTTTCAGTATTGGCAACAACCATTACTCAAGAACTAGTCGGCCGATTTGGCTGAAACTTTCAGTGTTTCTTCTATATATATTCTTAGCTTGTCTGTAAAGCTAAATGTTTCTTATTGCAAAATTGGAATTATTAAATTAACTCTTGTTCACAGTCGAGACTGATATAAATCATGATGCGCAAAACTCAAAATGAATGCAGACAACAGATATTCCATAAAAAATGTTGAGGAAACACCTGAAGGCAGAGCAAATAGAGGCGATCCGTTATCCCTCTTAAGTACATGGTACTTTTTTGTAAGATATTTCTACCACCACCAAACATCCTGAAAAATGTCTGTATTTAACTTTTCATCGGTAGATATATAACATTGGAATATGGAAACTATAGCAGCCAACATGTGACTTGTCTTCTGAACACTATGAAACATTGTATAATTTTAATTTCTTGCGGTATATAACCATAAAGATAAATATTGAGACGTCCTTTGCCCTACAAATTTAATTTTATTCCTTCTTTTCTAGTAATTTTCTACCATGTGATGTATTCATGCTCTAAGAATAAAATTGCTATTTCATTATTCAAATCAATCAGATTCAAATAGAAATATAACTTTCTAATAATCAATACAAGGACCGTTTTCATTAATGAAAATAATAATGATACAAAATAATTCAAATTAATAAAGACCGGATTTTATGCAAAGTACATATTTGAAGTTTTCAGTATTTATGCATAAAAGGCTGATTATTAGCATATCCTGCATATTATTGTTATTTTGCTCACACTTTCAGATATTGAAAGTGAGTTTTCCTACTAGGCCTGGAGACATTAGCAGGTTTAGACCAAGAACCGTTCTATCAAGTACCTTCCTAGACAAGCATAATGACACCTCTAGGAGGTAAAGTAATGCAATTGAGGAATTTTGTCTCTATTCATTCTTAATTTTATCAATACCTTGCAATCTTTATAACCATTCTTTCCTTGATTATAATACCTAGTTTGAAAATTTCCGGTGTCTGAGTGAGCGAGCCTACCTGATGCCAAAGATAATCCCATTGTTATTTGCGGGGATGATTCAGGTCACTTTATATATCTTCGAAATTCCCAATACAGTGAAAGTAACCTAAAGATTCTAATTATCTCCCAATATAAAACTTTAGTCCCAGAACCCTGAGTTTTTAGTTCGTATTGACAAATCTCGTGAGTGTTCCTCTGCAATTTGTATGCAAGTTTTGTCTGCTGTAAATTGAATGTTTTTAATAATGCCAAAAGTGACGTGAACCGCTGCTAGTAGCCTTTCCTGGATCAGACCGTATCCAGAATTACAATTTGACAATGAAGCTATAATCTGCTGTGTGTGCAGCAAAATTATGGGCGTTTCTAAATTAATTCTCAAAGCTCCTCCCAAGTAACAGATTTTCATCCATTTTTCTAATTTCAAAATTTCTTTTTGTAATTTTGAATTATTTATTTCAATTTTCAACAATAAAAATATGACAAAATATAAGATATCATTTGATAATATTTTACTTCTAGTTGCAAGGATATTCCCTTCAATAAATTGGCCAATCAACTTTTCCAATCTTTTTTGCAGAAGTATTCTGGACGAAAGTAGTTCAAGAAAACGAGACTCTGACACTACCTGTAGTTGAAAAACTAGGCAAACCTGATATGCCAAGTGCCTCCAACTTAGTGACTAAAAGGTTATGATTGACTCTGTCGAAGGCTTTTTTAAAATCAGTTTATACTGCATCTAGTTGTTAACCCGATTCAAAACATTCAATTATCTCTCCAACATAAAGTACAAGATTTGAAATAGTGGAATGGCCCCTTCTAAAGCAATGCTGTTCGTTGATTAAAACTGAAGTACAGTTCCAAGATAGGCAACTACAAATTAAACTATCCAGCATTTTGGGAATTGTGGATTGTATTGCTACATCCCTATAATTCCTGATATCAGACTTAACACCAAACTTGAAAATTGGAACAATGAAACTCTTTTTCCAAAAAGACGGGAAAGATCCCAAATCCAAAGACATATTGAACAGCATGGCAATAGGGTCAGCCAGAGTACTAACACATTTCTTCAAAACGAAAGCTGGCACCCTATCAGGACCAGATGACAGCTTTAGCTTCATAAAAGAGATCAAATCAAAAATCTCTCGAGATGACACATGGCATGAACTAATATTTAACGTATTTTCATATTTCATTTCGGGTGGGACAATAACCTCACTGCTGTAAACTTCTGAAAATTCAAAATAACATCACCATCTGAGCTGGATACACTGTCTAACACCATACAGTTTGGTAAATCGAAACTATTTTTCTTCGAATTTATATACTTCCAAAAGTTTTGTGGATCAGAATGAATATTGTGTTCAATATTTCTCAGATAATTATTATAAAGTTCATTACAAAGAATCTGACATTTACGGCGCAATTCACTGAATCTAACTGCATAAGTCAGGAGCGGTCTAATCACTGTCATGAAGAACTAATATATTTTGTTTCATCTAAGCCCCACCTGACCAATCTAACCAAATAACTCGGGACAAGTCCAGAGTATAACGTTGAAATATCCTACTATGTGAAATTTATTTATTCATCTATTCTCTTGGATGAGAGTTGCAAAAATATAAATAATTGCTGTACCCTATAAAATTATTTCCAGACTGAAAAGATATGAATAGAATATAATGTAGAGTAGAGAAGTTAATTACGAAAATCACTAAAATTCATGAATAACAAAGATAATATACAGGGTACTTCAACGAAAACTAAAAAGAGGCTATATCTACCGAAATATTCATTTCTGATCAAAACGCAAAAACAGGTCAATTTTTGTTTCAAGAGGGACATCTTTTGGGGTACAATACTTGCCTGAAATAGCAACCCCCTAAGCGGAGGTTGCAATCCTTGAACATTTTGAATAGGGAAGATGGGTCGAGTGATGACTCAAAAGAAAGGTGGTATCTTTGCCTACATCGCCTTGAACGAATTTCCATTTTTAATTGAAAACTGTAAAAGATACAGGGTGAGCAACTGAAAGATAGGGAAGACTATTTCCCTGAGACTATTCAAGTTTCAGTGAGGTAAAATGGAACAGATCCATGCTGATCAATGGCAGTCATCAATCAATCTGTACCATTTTGATCTCAATTTCAACCCTGGAGCAGATAGTCTGATTTTTCAAGCCACTCGACAAGTTTTGAATCAAAATGAAAATTCTTTCATGGGTGGAGCAGAAAACTTACGAAAGAAAGTTATCACTCCACCCATCTACTCTCTTCCAAATTTTCAAAGGTTGTCACCCCTGCTCCAGGGGTTGAAATTCGAGATCAGAATGGTACTTGATGATGACTGCCATTGATCAGCATGGATCTGTTCCATTTTACCTCACTGAAACTTGAATAGTCTCAGGGAAATTTTCTTCACTATCTTTCAGTTGCTCACCCTGTATCTTTTACAGTTTTCAATTAAAAATGGAAATTCGTTCAAGGCAATGTAGAAAGAGATACCACCTTTCTTTTGAGTCATCACTCGACCCATCTTCCCTATTCAAAATGATCAAGAATTGCAACCCCCCCTTAGGGGTTTGATATTTCAGGCAAGTTTTGTACCCCAAAAGATGTCCCCCTTGAAACAAAAATTGACCTGTTTTTGCGTTTTGATCAGAAATTAATATCTTGGTAGATATAGCCTCTGTTTAGTTTTCGTTGAAGCACCCTGTACATGTTAAGAATTCAGTAATAGAAATAAGATATAACAATCAACAGAAATTAAATACAAAATGTCTGTTTATCATGATTCCCTACCTCTAACATAGATGGCGTCTGCATTCCCCTTATCCAGATGCAAAATGCTGTTAGCAATCTCTTGAGATTCAGCATACCGACCAAGGAAGGCTAAACACTCTGCCTTCGTGATCTTGTAGCGGGGACAAGTGGGGGCCTCGTCCAAACAACGATCCATGCAGTAAACAACTTTGCGAAAATCCTTCTTATCGTACGCTTTCTGAGCTTCTGATTCATACTGTTGCAACTTTTGCAGCACCCTGATTTCTCCAACAACAGATTTGGCTTCGTTCATCAACTCCAGAGTCTTAATAGAACTCTCTGCTGTTACCAGATCTCCGAGAGCAATGGCGCACTTGGCAATCCTCACGTAACCTTTGACGAACGTGGGGTCCAGTTGGACGGCTTTTCGAGCATCTTCCAAAGCATCTCGAAAACGATTTAACATCATTAGACATGCTGATCGGTTTCCATAGTAGGCAGCTGTCTCGGGGCAAAGGGAAATGGCTTCATTGTAGAAAGGAAGAGCTGAATGATACTGTTTAATTTTGTAGAATTCATTGCCATGTTCTTTCTTGGACTCCGCAAGCCTTTTAAAAGAAAATAGAAAAATTCAGAATATATAAATATTTCAAATTCAAGTTTAATCTTGATTTCATTTGAATTATTTGAATTATAACTTCAATTTGAAGCAGAATATTTAAAAGAATTATGATACTGAGTTACCTACTCACGTTTCTAGAATGTCCCAATGGGTATTATTCATTTTCAATTTCTGCAATATCCAAATTTAATCTTCAGAAGTATTTTTGAAATGCAAAATATGACACTTCTTCATCGATTTATTTCAAATGATTAATTTGATTTGACTATTCAAGATGTCATGATATTTAATGTGCATTTTAATTCATCAACAAACTGAAGATGTCATCATATCTTCCTTCTAAGTATTTACAAGCTTAAACCACAGCAAGGTACTTTCAACCGAACACAAAGGAACGTATTCTTTATTCAATGTAAGATGTAAATTTGAATTTCCCGAAAGTATAAAAAGAATGGGTAAAAGATAACTGAACTGACGAGTAGGAAGTAGGACAATGACATTCCATATCTATAATTATTGCTTATTCTTCCGGAAAAAAACGCTGGATAAAACAGACGATAATTAGAAAGACAACACATATCAAATTTTAATTTGAACATATTCCTACAACTTATTCATAACAGTGTGACTGACATGATTATGAAATGATAATGTATTATCGAATATAGTGAACTTCCTAACGAACATCTATATCCAAATTGACAACACAATCCTTAAACACACTTCAATATGAAAATAATACTTACTCTTCAGGAGATGTTGGAATAATATCGTCTTTATCTTCGATATCCATTATAACATCATCCACTACATCGGCCATTTTTCTTCACAAAGGTCAACAAAATTGAACTTTTCTATCGCGCAAGTCCATTCATTCGAGCATTCTGGAAAATCCGCGAGAATTTAAAAAATATTTCAATAAAATAAAAGTTGTTCTAAAATCTCTAGCTGTGACAATTCACAAAAAATGCCATACCTTTTGTCAAATATTTGTCAAAACTATGAAAAATAAACAGGTTTTCGATATATTAAAGAGAGGATTTTCAAGTAGCGAAGTAAATGTGGAAAACTATTTGGCATATTCATTTGAAACCGTGGAGGATGAAAAAGAAGGAGAAGAAAAACCAAGAAAAATACTGAGAGAACCACCATGCAAAATAAAATGGCCAAGAATCTGTATGAACGACTATTTATCTGATGCAGACTTGAAGGTTTTAAATGATGTCAAAGAAAAAAAGGAAATCAAATCATTTATTGGTTGGATTCTATCATAACAGTTGATTTTCATTATCTAATTCATTGCACTGATTTCCAGAGGCTCGTATACCAAAGACTTGCAAAGAACCTGCTAAAACAATTTTCAAGGAACTCATGTATACCATTATAAAATTTTCAAGACAGCATGGATTTAATTTAAAACAGACTGGAGCTTTACTATCGCATTTTTACCTAACCCACATGATTTTTACAAGTTCTTACAATATCGCTGCAGAAAAATTATACCTGTATTTCAAGGAAATAATGCTTTGTCATTCTGTTGCAGTAATAAAAAACATAATACCAATATCCCTCTAACAATTCACATGAATTTTTGTTGTAGTCACCACCTGATAGTTTGAAGATATTTTCTATGGATGAAAGCAAAGATATAATGAAATTTTTCTGCAGAATATACCTAAGAAATCTACCTCTCATTCGAAGTATGTGTCTTCCAAATTTCGCATTCTACTTAGACACTTTCTTAGAAGCCGAAGCTCCTTTACCAAAAAAGTCGACAATAGCAAAAGCTGAGAAACCTAAGAAGACAAAGAAGAAATAATACAACATTTTGAAAACAAGATATATTTATTCATTTCAATCACTTAATTGTTTTTTTCTATCTTCCAATAATGCCAATAGACTTGTCTGATGAGAATTTAATTGTCGGTGTAGTTTACTGGCGGATGCATTTAAAGTGTGAACAAGCATAGCTTGAGCTGTTTCTAAATTAAGAATTGTACTATACTTAGTTAAATCTTCTACATTCATGAAGTGGCCTTCATATACTCCAGCTGAAAAATGACAAAATCACATTCAGATCCTATTGCAAGAACTAGTTATTTCATTATTACCTATTAGAACAAGCTGATGAAATCTTCTCGTTATTCTCAACAATTCCTTAATCTTTGGTTCTGGACTGAATACTACCATGGTATGAGGAATCCAAATATCCAAAATTGCTTCATAATGAGTTCCTTTCACTGCCATTTCCATTGTTTTTCTTCCATAACCTTTGAGAAGCATACCTTCTTTTTTGAACATAGCAAATGCTTTGAATTGTTCTGAAGCTTTCATGGGATTTGCATGATAAAAACCTATAAGTTTGGAAGATTGAAAAAATGTAAGAGTTTCTTGAGCTATAATTCTTTGCAATGGATTTTCTATTCCTTCCTTCTGCCGAGAGACATTTTTTCGACATAATTCCACAGATGTTTTGTCCTTATTTTTACTGATGAACCAGGGCTTAGATATAGCTAAATATTTGGCTCTTTCAAAATGTGGAGGTTTGGGTTTTTGAACATTGATTTTTCCTCTAAATCGAACAGTCTGAAGAAGAGGATTACCAACTTCAAGGAACGCTAAAATCAAAGTTTTTAAAATAAAATTGATACATGCAAGTTTTATTCGTTTCGTTTACATTTTCTTAAAAGTAGCATTATCTCAGTTGATAACTCAAGAATTATTTGTTTTTCTAATACTTATTGTCTCGATTTTCAAGACATTTTTTGGGGTTATTAGTTACTCAACTCTGCAATCACAGAAATAGAAGTTTAGTTTTCTTTTCTACAAGGGACTTCTGCAACAATATGTACTACTAAGTAGAATTTTCGGGGATAAATTAATCACCATATAGAATTTTGTAATGCTTATACAGTTGATTAAATCAAATTCATCTTGAATATCGTGTAAATAGTGACTATGTCAGCTACACTGGAATTTATTTACATTCTTGTCTTGGCCTGCAGAATGCAGTTAATAACCAACATTTTCAAATAATCAATATTACGCTCTTCCCTCATTACCGAAATATTAAAATCGAAAGATTCTTTTGATAAGATTCATGAAACAAAATGTTTTATTCATCTTTAAATTCTGTAAAAATTGAGAGCAAAGTTTTTCCCGTACAAAATTGAAATAATAATAAGTGTGCGATAAATAATATGAATGAAGCCGAATTACTTGAACATACAGGTATAATTATATTTCCAAATATTATACTGCATGTTTATCGGTATCATTATTCTTTCAGCTTTTTTTGCTATTTATATTGTCTCTGATTCCATGGCCTGGACCAAGTATTTTCAAAATTTCTTGCCCGAGAGATAATGCTCGTATTGTGCGAAATCTAATCAGAACCAAGTGGATTCCTATTCTAGAAAAATATAAAGTGAAGTTACCTATAGAGTGCCCTTTTCACCCGATGAGAGATATATTTGGACCACAAGAAACAGCCAAATATCATTACCGATCTTCACAATGGACCTGTGGCTTATGTGGCCAAGAATTTTTCGACGAGAAGCAATTAGATATGCATTTCGACAATCGCCACAAAGGCCATATTAACATGGTAGAATACCATTTTTGTTATATTTCTAGTCTGATGCTGATAAACAGAGATAGCTTTTCTTGACGCATGTAAGTACTTCTAGTAAATTATTTTATTTTTTTAGGCAGAAGATGCAGTGTGCCTTGCAGACTATTGTGACATAATGAGATGTGATGTTTTGTTTACTCAAGATCCCAAGTCTGTGTACCCTGATCCTGAAAGTAGAGGTGTGGAAATTTGGAGAGAAGCATCCTCTTATTCTAACAAAGCATTAGTAACTTCCGGTCCAAGAGATTTAGCCAAGTATTCTTATAAAGAGCCACAAAGCCAAGACGCACCTAAGAGTAATAGTGAAACTAGTAAATATTGCCAAAAACCAGACGGACCAGAAGTAACTGGAAATGGTTAGATTTCATTATTTTCACTAAATTGTTGACAAGATTTTTTCATTGTTAATATGCTTAAATCTGTTGTAGATGAATCTAATTCGAACGAAGAAGACAAATCTCAAAATTCCAGTGCTAATAATGTCTGCCAAAGTGATCTCGTAGATTCAGCTCTTCCTACTCCAAATAACAAACAACAACGAATATTGGAACTACAAAAACTGAAAGCAAACTGTAAACCTGAAACATTACAGAAAATGAAGACCAAGTGTGAAATTTTGGTGAGAGATTGTATAGCAGGACTTCTAATTCAACTGTCAATAAAGGATTTCAAAGAAGTTGAAGGTAATGTTGGTATTTAAAAGCCATGTTTGTCCAATCTAATGCATTCAGGACATTTAACATTTTTAGATGAGCTAAATAGGGCTGTGTGTTGGTATCTGACTTGTGACCGTTATTGGGAAGATTTTCATACAGATATCAGAAGTTTTCCTTTCGGATTATTATGCATGATTATCATGGTACTTTCCCTTGGAATTTGCATGTGTTATTACATCATATGGGTCCTTTTTGAGTAAGTAATAAGTAATTTAAGGTTTGATATGGTTCAGTTTTGATAGTAATGGGGAATGTCAGGAGCTTTTCTTCTGGTAAAATTCACTATATGGCTTTCTGAACATGATTTCATAATTGCCAATAACTGATTAAAATCGTAAGAAACATTATTTAAACAAGCTTTTTAATAAATTTTTCTATAGAGAAAACTGTGACATCATCGTCAATCAATTTTTTTTCACAAAAAATTTTCCAATGCCGGCTTGGTGGCGTAGAGGATATGATGCTCGTCTCCTGCACAGAGTTATCTGGGTTCAATCCCACAAAGTCGGTGCAATTTTTCGGATTCTGAGAATCGCATGAGTGTCCATCTTTCGGAGGAGATGTAAAGCTGTCGGTCCTGTCTAACAGAGATGTGTTGGACATTAAAGATCCCTTCCCTCGACACGAGAGGGGTTCGGTAAAATTCCCGGGTTAGTGAGGTGACAGAATTCCCCGACGTATCATTAGCGGAAAGGCAGAAATAGAGCAACTTAAAGGAAAAACGAACAAACAAAAGTTTTCCAAGAATATTATAAAGTCATATAATTGCTATGTTCAGTTGGCTCGGACAAATTTTTGTTGAGTCCCACTAATTTCAAAGTTTTAAGAAGGTATGGTAATAACATCTGTTGTAGAAATCTTATATACATAGTGTGAGTTATTTTGAATGGACAACCCTCTTGTAATTCGGGAAATTTTTAACAAATTTCAGAAGTATTTTTCTGTGGCGGGAAAACCTTTGACATTTCATCTCTGCTGACAGGTAACAAAATATTACTTTTTGTTTGTTTGTTTTTCTTTTAACGATGTGTTCAGGAACTAAGCCCATTTACACAGGTGGACCTACAGCATATAGTGGATTCCGAACCACTCTCCTAGACCATGCAATGATAACTGCCACCACAAGGTTTTCAAGTTATCTGGTCCAGGAAGTTTATGCCCTCTATAGGCGACTCTGTCAAATTCAAAGACGCATACAACACCCAAACCTTTGCCGGAATCGAACCGACGGCCGCATGTGTACAAACTGAGCGTGTGATCTTCCCACCTGGCCACAGCGGTGGTTATTATTTTTTGTGAAATCACTTATTTCCTGGGAAAATGTGGTTATTCATTATTAGAATATTCTATCATACAAATGTAACATTTTTTCATGTTTTTCATTCTGAAAACCTTGGAGAAGGTGTTAGATAGATTCATAAGGACTGATGTATTATCTCTCAATACTTCTTTCAGTAAGGTAAATCAACTGATCTGGCACTTAACAATCTAGTGAGAAAGATCACTCAGTCTTTAGATCGCAAGCTGATAGCAGCTGCAGCCTTCTTGGACAAAGAGGGTACATTTAATACTCCTTCTCCCCAGTTCATTATGTGGAGCTGAATAGCCAGAGTATCTCATATTATTATCATATTAGCAACATGCTAAATGTCAGAGTGATCAATACTTCCTTGAAAGGGAAAGTAATCAGTTTTGTTGCTGGCAGAGGCTGTACTAGAAAGGAGTACTATCCCATTTGCTGTAGTCCCTACAACCTTCTGGAAACAATCGACACACTATACGTTTATGTACGCTAACGATATGGTTATTCTTGCTGGAGGAGATGATAACGACGTCTCAGACAGACTTGAGCATGGTATTTCAGCTATCCAGGAGTGGTGTGAGGGTGAAAAATTCAGTATATACTCCCACAAAACTCTTATGGTGCCATTCACTATAAAAATGATATTCGTACCCCCCACCCCCTGATCCCGAGTGGAGTGTTTATTCCGGTTGCGGAGGAAGCAACATATCTGGGGTTACCTTGAATAGTAACCGCATGTGGAATTCGCACCTGGAAAACATAATACACAATGCTAGACATGTCCTTATGGGCATGTCATATGACCCGTGGAAAAAAATGGGGTCTTTCCCCAAATGTACTTCAGGCTGTATGTGGTGATGGTGAAACCAGGTGTCACATATGGCTGTATTACTTGTTGGAAGTGCAGCCTCGCTCAAACTTCTTGAAATGGAGATAACGGCCTGCATGATGATCGGTGGCGTACTTCGCACTACATCTAGTGCAGCCATGGAACTTATACTAGGCCTTGCACCTCTTTACCTCGTGATTAGAAAAGCAGCTAGAATGGCTACCTACAGATTCCATCACCCTTCCCGAAATGGAACAACGAGCTGATATTCCAGATCATCATTCCTAACAGACAGGAATGGGCCAACTCCAAAAACCGCCTACTTGAGGGTCCCTGTTTGTTCACAAATGGCTCCAAAACTGCCCAAGGTGTGGAGCTGGTCTGAATGGTCGAAGTGCTGCGAAATAGTCTATCTGCCTTGGCGGGCTTGCGACTGTTTTTCAAGTAGAAATAATGGCCATTGGTCACTGTGTTACCCTCCCGCTTGCGGGGGGATTAACAAGTAGGTCAATCATCACTGATAGCCAAGCTGCACTGATTACATTGGCATCCGAGAACTGCATGTAACTTATTCAGCAGAAATGACGTTCAAAACTCGCAAAACTGGGTGAAAGAAATATTAGGCTCAGTTTGCATTGAGCAGGCGGAGTCATCGGCCACTCGAGGAATAGCCTTGGGATTTACCGAATCGTAGCCTAGGCTTAGAGACCGCAAGAATGGACATTGACTGGTGGATGGATTTCTGGCTCAGCTTCAAAAGTTTCACACAATCTCAGCATTTCATCAGTAGAACTTCCACTGTGAGAGCCAAGGTTTGGCTTTAACTCTCCAGGCTAGACCTGATAGTTCTAATTGCCATATAAACGGGACACCGTCGCCTCAGAAATTACCTAAATAAGTTAGAATTGATGGAGCACCCTTCATGCAGACTATGTGAGGAGGAGATAGAATCAATAGAACATGTCAAGTGCAAATGTACAGCTAGGAACAGAATCAGGCTTGAGGGGCTTGGATCTTACAAATTGAGCTGACTAAACCCTCACTCACAAAGCCCATAGCCTTTACTAGAATGACACTTGTAGGTGAAATTTGTGTACCATAGACCACTGAGTCGCAGTGGTAGGGCTGTCAATCAGCCCAGAATCAATATATATGTATCTACCTTAATTTCCATTTTATCAAAAGTACAATTATCAAATGTACATTGTCTGAATGCACATTCCTTGAATTATTCAGTACATCAGTCTCGTATTGAAATTATATTTTTTTCGGACATGGACATAACTGCCGTTGATGTCCTGGACACAAATAGGGTGTTATTTCAGCACTAACACACTAAATACTTTTTTATTTATAAGCTATTTCTGTCCTGTGTGATACTGATTCATCAACATATACTCTTTAGCGACCGTGATGACTTCCAACCGCCAAGTTTCTTTAGTATACACACCACAAAAATTGTCGCATCACCTGGTATTCTGAATTCCACACTTGATTAAGCAGCTCGATGTACAAATTTTTATATACACTAAAGAGGCAATGCACTCAGACCTATCCGTATTTGAACTAATGTTTAGGAAATAAATTTAATAAGGGTGAGTTATTTATATTATTATTATTATATATTTATATACATGAATAACTCACCCTTATTAAATTTATTTCCTAAACATTAGTTCAAATACGGATAACTCTGAGTGGATTGCCTCTTTAGTATATATAAAAATTTGTTAGTAAGATATAGTTATAATGTTCATTCGCTCTTAACAAAGATACTGTGTTCGAAATCATCGTTTACTTGTATTTGTGAAAATGGATTTCTATCACGTAAAGGCCTCGTCAATTGAACAGTCTAAAATGTTCTCTTTATTTTGTATGTTGACATCTTTTGGCTCAAGTGTTCTCGTTTCTCTGTGTATCTAAATAACGAAGTAAAAACTGTATGAACAGGAGGATGTCTTGGAGGAAATCTTCGATGGGATTCTGTATTATAAACTTAGATCATATCTGCATATTCTTCATTAACGAAGGAAGGCATTTTCAATTCGAAAAATGTAAGGTTTCCAAATTTATCGAAGAAGATATTGACAGTTATCTAACAAAAGTTACTCAACAGTCTTGATAATCATATTACTATGATGACGAATGTTACCTTCTGTATAACAAGACATGTATGGTATTTCATTCCATCTATGGTAACACCACATAATCGCTCTCGTATGTTGAAAATTGTGATTTCCGGAACCGTGGGAATCAAATTTTTGAAACTGCATATCTCCGAATACAAAAATGGGGCCATGCTGTTCTCATTAATTTGCCTTAGAAATTCTTCAGATACCAACTCTCAAAGTTTGTCATTGGGCTTGGTGGGGGGTGTTGGTCTGTATTGTCAATGCAGTATCTATAGATTCATGTTGATGTTAGTCAGGTACGTAACGAAGAGAAATTTCGAAAATCAGAAGTATTTTCATCTAACATTGCATTATGTAGTATGGATGAATATCCCAAAAAAAATTCGACAAATTTTGTATTCCTAGAAAAATGAGGAGATATCGGAAATACATTTGCACCACTAAACTGGTCACTGAAAAATGGATGGGGAGGGTCATTTATCTCAAAGTATAATATTTCACCTTACTATCGTACTAAAACATTTCTTCACTCTGTACAAGTAATAACATTAATATAATTTAAAGCGCATATTTCTTTGAAATGTACGATTTATTGGATGAAGCAAGTGTGGCCAAACTCCTCATAATTTTGTAAATATAGTGAAGTTTTGAACGGCATTGATTTATATATGTTAATAATAGTAAGCTCTTTTCATGAACCGAGCGCCAATTAAATGCTGTTTTTACTTGATTATAAAAATTGGAAATATTCTCAAATAATGTAATATTTTTCAAGCACTGACGATGTAAGCGTAACAAGCCTTACTGATCGCTCTACACCTTCCCCTTCCCATGTCTCCCACAGACATGAAGCGCACAGTACCATCGACGGACATCAAGTGTACTCTGAAGATTACTTTTTGGCACCAGACAAAGATAACGAATACATCTACGTAACTTATCCACCCGACCTTAAACGGAGATTACTGGAAAGGTTTGTATCACATTCCCAGATATACCTATATATATTTTTAACCTCCTATTTTTTCTTAGCTGCTACAATAGAACAACCCGCTTGTGAGGTAGAAGATAATCTCATAGTATAGATTTTGAATATTCCTGTAAGACATTCCAAAATTAGATGTTAGCAACGCACACATTTTCATCTTTCCGTTAGTTTAGCTTGGGGAATAGTAAAAAAAATCTTTGTACATATAGTTTTTCATGACTGAAATTAATGAGAGTTTAGCTTTAACCAAATTTGCTAAGGATACTCTAACTATTATTTGTAGTATAAGGGTATAAAATTGGTGAACCCGTAACTATTTCCAGTAGATAGTGGAGAAAGAATAGATTAGAGTTAGTTATTTTGTTTTTCTTGATGATTAGACCTTAAATTGTTTCACATATATTTGAGGGTGATATTAGTTGGTTTCTTTGAAAATTCTTTTCGAATACAATAGATTAAGTAAAAAATTAATTTATGACAACTTGTTTTGAAGTACAATGAAAAACAACTATTTAGAAATTTTGAGAACAGGAAATACGGTTGGTCTATTTAATTTCCTTTTAATGTAATGACGACTTGCTCCAAAACGAACATGGAACTAACACAGAGTAACCAAATTATTCTGACGGCTCTAAAACCACGATGTATGTGGAGATAATGTTGCCAAAAATCAATTAACTTCTCTAAGTGAAGAGCGACGGTTTTTTATAAGAAATAGTCAAGCTGACCTAAAGGTATTGGATCCGGACAACTAAACCTCATTAATGGTTCGAGAATATCCTTCAACATATATAAACATTCCTTTTAGAAGACAAAGGCTTGGCTTAAATTCTAAGACTGGACAGAGAGCTTCAACGCAAACACTCACGCGTCACTGTTGCCTCGTAAATCACCTCAGCAAATGAGGGGAAATCCCACTTGTAGGTTATCATTCGTTCGTAACTCTTTTAACGATATGCTCGGAAACTTAGTCCTTTTACACAGCTGGATCTACAGTTTATAGTGGAATCCGAACCACTCTCCTAGGCTGTGCAATAAATGCCACCACAATGATTACAAGTTATCTGGTCTTCGGAAGTTTATGCCCTCTTTGAGCATCTTTTGCAAACTCAACCCTTTTTTGTTCAAGGACAACATCCACGACTTGAACTCTAATTCGAACCAAGCACCTGGGCTAAGCAATTATAACATGCTAGCGCACTCGCACCACTTGTAGGTTTTGCTTGGAAGATGTATCAATAAAATACGTCATATATCATGACCTGCTGACGAAATTATCAGGTTTGAGGAATTAAGATTTCACATAATGAAACTAAAAGAACTCAGTGAGTTCTCATTCACGAAGATGGCTATATTTTATGAAAAGGATTAAGCTTTTTGATAACATTTAACTTAATGTGGAATGGACCATTGGCCACAATCGGGTTCAGCTGCCCACAACACTGTGAATGCGCACAATTAGACGGTTATAGGAAATAAAGAGTTCCATATAGAATAGAACGAACAGATTTTGATTATATAAAATTATTGTTCTCACAATTATTTGTTTCAAGGACCTAGAGATTTTGTTATAATTGCTCATCTGCAGCATAGTTCAGAGATCTTGTTCTTATTATGCCAATTATAATTAATTTGATGTCACTGTTCATGAATATTCCAGTTTTCTCAACTTCCTAAAGCTTCACACACCTTGATTTCAAATGGAGGCTTTACTATATCTGAAGACTTAAGTATATGTCAGTGAGACTTAACAACGTTTAGCTGTTCCAGAGAAGATTCATCTGATTATTTCGTCATAAGGATCATCTGATCTTCTTTGATATGATCAGCTGTGTGTTATCATCAAATATTAGTGTAACATTCATGAACAGTTCTACTTTTCCAACCAAATTTGATTAACTTGGTGCTTTGATGTGCTGCATTCCAACATAGCGGTTTGCACAAAGACAATTCATATGATATAGTTGAGAATGTTTTATATGAGTAGGAAAAGAGATCATATAACCTGAAGGTAAGAATGCCTTCAGGCCATATGATAGTATGATGAAATATGTGTAAAATAAAAGTTATTGCAAATGACTTTCAACACATATATCATCTAATAATGAATCACCAAAATTATTTTTGGCCTATAATTAAAGACGGACTACACAAAAACAATTTTTGTGATCTACGATATCTGTCACTGTTTAAACTTTCAAATAGTTATTTCTCATTGTTAATCATTAGTGACTATATCACCTACCTAATTAAAAATCCATTATTGAAATCTTTATTTTTTTTTTCATTTGAAAACTAAACAAAAAAGCAATAATATTAAACATTAACATTATTGTGAATAGGAGGTGTAAAAGTTTGAAAAGAAACCAACAGGTAACCCTTCTATGAAACCATCTACATATAGTTCTGGATCGCTTATTCAATTACGGTGAGAGTATGCCACAAACGTCTTGTTTTCTGCGTTGATTACTGATTAGCTCCGTTATATTTTGAGGATTTCATTAATTTTAGAAGTATTTTCACGAACTCCACTCTTCTTACGTCTTATATCCAACCAAAAATTATTAAAAAATCTGGCAAATTTTTTTGCGTTAAGACGGAAATGAATTTAGATTTGGCGATTTTCGAGAGAAGTGTAAGCAAGCCTCATTACCAAGATACTATTTCAGGAAGTTCTGACTTCTCCAATCGCATACGATCACTTAGAACTCGAAGGCATGGATTCATTGTCAACCAACTTCACTATTTATGCTTCTCCATGAACCACTCTGTATAAGAATTTCTTCAAATCTAAGTCCGCGACTCTTTAAACATACATCTATATATGATTAGGAAGTCGCTAGGCTACCAAATTATCGTCCTTTGTTTTCAGAATATCCAGTATGATCAGTAGAATGTCAGTGGCCAAACAAATACTATATGTGGATGGATAAAATATATGCCTTCTTTCATGAATACCCTGTACCCTATCCTATATCATTGAAGGAATTTCAAAATATTCACTATAGGAGAGTCATTCAAATTTAAACGAACCTTTTGCGAAATAAAGTTTTACATTTAACAAGAAACACACCTCATATTAATTTTTCTACATATTTCTTCTTCTTGATCATTCTCAAAACGGCATTAATGCAAGTACTTTCTTGAGATGCCCAAATATATAGAAATCGCATGGTGAAAGGTCGGAGCTGTTAGTATGATGGTCAAGTGTACTTCTGTGCATTACAACCAATTACAAATTTTTTTGGTGCTTATAGGTGTCTCCAGGGAAATTCCGAGCTTAGACTCCGATCCACTAAACCCCAAGGCAACCTCTCAGGCGGCCAATGAGTCTGCCCTCTATGCCCGGGACCCTATTTCTTTCACCAAGTCTAGCAAGAGTTGAACGACATTTCTACACAATAAGTAACGTTCAATTGTCGAATGTCTTCAGTGCAATTTGGCTACCCGTTGATTTTGTTGACCTACTTGTTAATCCACCCGCAAGCAGAATGCTAGCATAGTGGCCAATGGCGATATTTCTGCTTCAAACACAGTTTCAAGTCCGGCAAGACAGACTATTCCTTGGCAACAGCTCGACCATATACACCAGCTCCAACACCTTAGGCAGTAAAGATAATCTGAAATGACAGCTTTGTTGTTTTTGGATATTATTGTTGTTATTGCATTACTTGACATGATCTATGCCTCTGGCAGCTGTGGATTTTTTAATAGAGCTACTACTTCTATTGCTATGTCAGACTCATTTTCCCCAATTTCAGCCTGTGGAATGCCAGATATGAAACTGACCTTATTTGTCCCATTCCCGGAAATGTGATGCGATCTGTAGGTAGTTCTACTCCACTAGGTGAAGATCAATATCAGTTACATGGCTGCAGTAGGTTAGGTTAGGTAGAGTGAAATACTTTAGGGACCATCATGTAGGCTGTTCCCTGCAATTTAGAAAGCTTGTGTTTGGATTGTTTTTCAAGGCTGCACTCCCACCAAGTAATGCAGTCACAAGTGATACGTGGTCTCACGTATCATTGTATAAAGCCACTGAAGTTGCTTTGCGACAAGTCCCCATTTCTTTCCATAGGTATTTAACATGCCTATATGGAATGTCTAGCCTCGTGTACTGTTTTGTGTGCAAATCCAATGTAAGTTTACTATACAAGGTAACCTCCATATGTTTTGCTTTCTCGGCAACTGGAATAAACACTCCACTTATGATCTGGGATTACATGAATATCTTTCTATTTCTAGTGAATAGCCTTGGATAGCTGATATAGTCTTCTGCGGCCTATCTAAGACGTCATAGTTGTTATCTTCATCATTGCGCCGATTATTTTCAGTAGGTCATGAAATACTAGGGACCACAACCGAGGAAACAAAGCTCCTCCCTGAAGGCCACAAAACTGATCATTTCTCTTTTCAAAGAAGTATTGATCATCCTGGCATTTAGCATGTTGCTAATTCATCCCACAAGATAACAGTAGTAGGCAGCCTGTCTTTGAACTAGTACCCTAGGCTTTCACTCGTGGTCATGAAACGAAAAAAAATTAAATTCTCTAACTCTGCACCTATAAAAAGCATTGAACCGACGTATGAACTTCTTTTTTGCCAATTGTAAGAGCAGCTTAATAAACCAATCCTGCAATCGATTTGGTCTGGAGTCATTTAGAGGTTACCACCCCAAACCCTTCTTGACGCTCCACCCATATTAGGTTTTTAACATAAAAGTCTCGTTGATATTTGAATGTTTCTCGTATTGAACCGATTTTCCTGTTCCATTACTACCTCTTTCTATCTAAAATTGTGCTCTATTTTGACAAAACACTTTTATTGAATTTTTCAAAATACACAACTACTTGTAAAATACTCCTTTTGTATAAAAGAATAATACAAAATATGCATTTGTTGTTAATAAAACTTTATTGAATAATATTCGAAGTTTTGATGGACACGAATGATAATTTAGATAAACCAACTTAACCTTCCGATTCTGAAATAAAAAAAATCCCTCGACGATTTTATGCCCGAAGAACTGTGTCTGCAAATTCCTACAAAAATCAGTTACCACTCGACCACATCATACTAGGAAAGGAATCATACACACAAGGTGTGTAAGTCTGAAAGGATTTTACTAGGTGATGGAACCCAATCGTTGCAAAACATAAAAGGAATCAGGAGAAAAACCTAATGGAACATACGTATCATGCAATCACATCGGTAAAGGAATAATCTTTTCTTTTAAGGAAGGAGAACAAAAAGTAATATTTCTGAAAACTGAATGAAGCTTAAAATCCGAAGAAACTATATAAATTAAGGAAATTCTGTAAAGGTACGCAGGTACGCATCTCTATCATACACTCAAATATAAGGAAAAAATCCTGAAAATACCAAATTTCAGTCATAACGCCTTCTAAACGCCCCCCGCCCTGGTTCTCTGGCGCCCCGGTTGCGCGAGTTCTCTTCCAATCTTCTTTTGTGTTCCTCCATTCTTGACAGACGTTGCTGCTGCTTGATAGAAATCTGAAAAAGAAACAAACATTTGCTCCATTTAATTTACTCATATTTTATTACATCCCTATAATCTTATCAAACGGCAATGGCATATACAGTATATTGATTGATGAAACCTTTACCATGTGATAGTTGATCATTATGTTTATCTTGTGAATGATGTCTTCAGCCATCGACTGAAGTTCATCACCTCTTGTATTATTCAAAATTATGATTCTTTCCTTTCTTAACACCACTGTAATGGCGGTGAAATAATTTAAACGTGGATGAGTTTATACGTCAAAAGGAGGCCCTAGAATTTACGATACCGATAAATCTTAATATGACAGGAAATCGAATTCCAACCAAGTTGGAAAAGACCGAAATACTAAAATGATTTTATAAAAAAAAATATTTTTCGAGCCAAGAAACTGAAGCAGAACTTGAAGAAAAATATAGTAACATAAACCAAAACGCCCATTTTTGTAGTGGACTTTTGGCTAAACACAGACACTGTGTTTAGGTATGTTATAATCACATACCTAAAATCCAAAATTTCAATTCTGTAGGTCATTTAGTTCAGAAGCTAAGCGAAAGCAAAGTTTCGCATTTATGACACTCACTCACTCATGATCATCAGAATAGAACTAGTACCTCCCATAAACTCAGAGAGCTGAAATTTGGTACAAAGTTAGGATTTAATGGCAACATAAAGGGAAACCTATAAAAACTAGGATAATCGAAGATCTGAAGTACCTGGTGACCCTGATTAGAAAACACAAGAGCCCAACCAAACTATTAGAGATCGACATACTGCTTTCACAAAAAAATTCAACTTGGTGGGCCGCTTCATTTGATGTCAAAAATCGAAGATCTGAACTATCTGATGAAGAACCCTCAGCTGAAAAAAAATGTCATTGCAAAAATCCAGCGTAGTGGGACACATCTTCTAATTTAATCTAGCCTATAGCGTCACACAGTCCCTGCTACTTTCGCTATCAGTCCATTTTTATAGTGTAAATTTCTAAATATCGATTGTATTCAAAGCAATGATTTGTTTTGAAGGCAAACTCAATTTGATGTTTCGAAACTATTATAATTGTGAAAGAAGCAGATCATAGAATAGTGCAGTGCCCCCGCCAAGTCGAGCGCGAATCAAACACTGCCGTACCATTCTTTACTGGAACCACTTCGCCGCATTTTCAGGCCCCTGTTTGAGAACCTCTGGATAAGAACAGAACGCAGAAATGTTGGTGCAGTTATTGTTTCAAGGTATATACCATTTCTATATTCTAGCATATGCTTTTCGATTATTACGTAATTCCCTAATGTAACTTTTCTTTAACTTTCCAAAGCTCAAATTAATAAATTTAATGTTATATTTATCTTTAAATGAATATAGACTCCCCACAAAAATTGTCGCATCACCCTACTTTTACGACAATACTATATAAACTTTTAGGTTGGTCATTCAAGGGTCGCTTGGTAACTTTCAGAAGTGTAAAATAACAATATATCATTCAAAAGAGATGAGTTTATGATGGAAAATCGAGTTAATGAAAAATTAAAGAATTCTACCATCTTCAAACATTCGCGAAGAGACCAATCAACTAGCATCGAGTGTTTCCTCTCCGGGCCCTAATTACTGCCAGTATACGTCTCGGAAGCCCCTTTAACAAATTTTGGATGTACTCTTGAGTTACTGAGTTCCAAATTTCAGGAAGCAGATTCTTTAGTTGTTGGAGTGTTCTACAAGGCATCCTACGTTGCTGAATTTGCCACCACATGTTGTCCCAAACATGTTCTATGGGATTCCAGTCGGGACTTCTGTTTGGCCATCTTAAAATATCAATTTCGACTTTTTGCAGAAATTCTGTAACTGCTCTAGCTGCACGAGGCCGAGCATGCATATAAATGAAGTTTTCGCCAATCACTGGGCCAAAGGGTACAACATGGGGTTCGAGGATATTTGCAATGTATCTGGCCGCTGTCATTCTTCCATTATTTACTAGGACTAACTCAGTTCGACCATGGAAAGAAATGCCTCCCCACGCTATTACTGAGCCTCCTCCGAAGTTTACGGTTTGTCGGATATTGCATTGCTGATACCGTTCCCCAGGTCGTCTGTATACAGGCATGCGTCTATCATTTGATACTAGACAGAACCTGGACTCGTCGGAAGAGAGAGCATTCGACCATTCTGGAATACCCCAATTTGCATGTTCCTTCGCAAACTGAAGTCTTGCAACTCGATGCTCTCTGGTGAGACCCGAGCCGGTAGAAGCCACCCTTGGTCTGATATCGTCTTCTCTGAGCCTGTTTGCAATGAAATATGCACATTTCTGGAAAGTGCAAGTTCAATTTGTAGCATTCTAGCTGTACAGTGCGGAACTCTTAGTGCAGTTAAACGAAGCCAACGATCATCAACTGCTGTTGTTATCCGATTTCATCCCTGTCTGGCCCTTCTTCCATATCCCCCTGTTTCGTGGTACCGATTGATTGCTCTTGAAATAGTGCTTTGGTTAACACTCAACAAGTTAGCCACGTAACGTTGGCTTCGCCCCTCCTCTAGAAGTATTACAATTCTTACAACTTCATGATCGTTCAAAGATTCGAAAATTAACAAGAAACACAGAAAACTTGCATTAATTTAGCGTGAAAACTGAAGAGAAATTGAATGAATACTGATAGTCAAATAAACTCATTCTTGTTTCTGACGTGTTTGAGATCATATGGAAACAAATGATACTACATAGATAAGATTTTTTCCCCTCATATGTCCAAAACATATGTTGACAAAGAAACTGCGATCGAGCTGCTTAATCGATTGTGGAATTCAGAATACCAGGTGATAGGACAATTTTTGTGGTGTGTGTGTATATTCCCCATTTCATTTTAATGCTCTGTGTATTTTCTGCGAATTGTATTTATTATTTATTGGAAAATCGTCTGATTTGTTCGCACCAGAAGGAAAAAACTAGAAATATTGTTTATCCACCACACTCGAATAAATAGAAATAGAAAAAATCTGAATTCAATAAAACTGATTCAAATATAATTTGTCATATTGAGTTTTCTTAAAATTGAATTCCTCTCAAAATCCCACTAACGCGCGACGGGCCAGCTAGTATTTATATCATCATTGTTGGGTCATTTAACAAATTAAATGATATAGAATTTCAATCTCTAAAACTACTCTAATCGAATAGAGAAAAACCAAATGATAATTAATTCTATTGAAGAGTGAACTCCAGAACAGCAGTCATACAACCAACTTTTTTTTTCACCGGACATTTTCGAACTTGACCACACGGCTTGCGCGAATAATTCATCGTTCATGAGCTTTTGAACCTACTACAATAATAATAATAATATGGTTTGTTAATGCTTCAGTAGAATTACATTATACCTTATACATACTTATGTTAAGGTATCAAAATGAAAAAAAAGCCTAAAAAACAAAATCTTAATTCAATGACAACAAAATAAACTTCAGAAGCAGAGGCTCGAACTTTCCAAAATGCCTCGCCTGTTCGCTTCTTCAATATTCATTCAGTTGGACTAGTCACATTTAATTTTAGTTTGGTTTAAAGTCATAGTTTAAGTTTAAAGACACGGTTTAAATAGTCACATTTCGGTTTTTGAATAGTCACATTCTGTTTAAAGTTACATTCCGGATTTGTATTATAATATTTCAGTTATAAGTCACATTCAGTTTTTTTTGTAAGTACACTTTCTGTTTTGCAATAGTTATTGCAATATTCAGGTTTGCGAGAACGTTTCGAACTGTTCATACACACTGATCAATAATGTTTTCTATTTTATCTCGACCTGCATTTACTATCCAACCTTGCATAAGCGATTTGAATCTTTTTGGAGTTTTTATTTCCCTGAGCTCTTTTGGAATATGCGAGTAGATCCTTGGAGCGAGGTAGGCACTAGCTCTTTGACCAATCCGTTTTTCTGCTCTCCGTGTTTTGTAATTACTACGCTTGGCTCGAGTGTAATATGCGTGGTCTATGGGAGTCAACGCAATTTTTTTATGAATACATGAACGGCAAGTTTGCAGAAGTATAGCTGTCGGACATCTAGGACTCTAGCGGTTTTGAAAAGCTCTTCACTTGAATGAGTTTTAGTCTTGTTATACATGATTCTTAGTACATATTCTGGATCACTTTCACTTTTTCTAGGTGACAATCGTAAGCTGATCTCCACGCAATGTTTCCGTAGTTTAAGTGTGACTGTACTAGTGCATAATAAAGTTTTTTGAGATGTTTAACATCCATTTGCTTTTTCATGAAATAGAATTTATGCAATTAACCTCGAATTTTCGTTGAACATAGTCACACTGATAATCCCATCGCAAATGTCTGTCCATAATTACACCTAAATATTTGACACCACCCTATGCAGCTTCCTCAATGTGTGTTTTCATCAGCAGTGAGATCCTAGTCTCGGTAGTCCAAATTCATACGAGGTGGAGGCTAAGTTTGCCGATTTATTTAAGTTGAGGGTTAATTTATTATGTTATTTCTTCAATTGTAACACATTGTAGCAAAAAACAGTATTCCTGTCCTTCAGTATGTGAAAATACTCAAAATGTGTGATAAATCTTCTAAACTTAATTTCCAAGAATCTATTGAAATTTCCTACATGCTTAGAGTTAAAAGTGATAATTGCCAAAATGACCAGGCAGATGGAATAAAATACCAATCACTTTTCTTTGAATATGTGTAATTTCCACCATTGTATAAATGACTTTGCATTGGTATTTTTATGTTATGGTGTCCGAGTTTTTAATGATGTAATTTGTACAGCTGAAAATGGTAAATATTGTCTCTTTATAGAATTCTATGAACATACTCACTTCTTCTGGAGAGAGGGGCTGCCAATATATACAGGGCATAGTTTTGGTCCTCTGGAACAAGTCGTCCATTAGTTTTTGCGGCACCGAATCTTCAAGTTTTCTCTGTTTTCTCGCGATGAAATCTGCAAAATAAAAAAACGTCACATATATTCGCGGGATATACACTATATGCCGTACCTTCTAGGGGAGTGATGGACCGTCTACCGCCATGGTTCCTCTTCCTTTCTCTACTTCTCGATCTCGACCTTTCTCTACGCGATTCCTTGCCAACATCCCACTCCCTCGTAGGTGCCGCTCTTCCTCCTCTCTCCCTGGTTCTTTCGCTATCTTTCCTCTTTCTCTCTCCTCCTCGTCTATCCCCATTCCTCGGTTCGTGCTCTGGCTCCTGGAAGATTAGGTTGATATTTTGGAGAATATTCAAATGTGGAAATATTTTGTAATTACCGTATTCTCTTTCTGAGGCGTTTTGGCCCTCGGAGGTGTTACATGCACAGGTGGCGCAACAGGTTGCGTCGGTGGATTCTTCGCCTTCTCCATTTCTTCCTCCGTCGAATATTCGATTACTAGCTTCTTCCCGTTACCGATAGGCCAATTAACTCCGTGTAGAGCGTTCCTTGTCGCCTCTGCTTCCCTATGTAAAAAAAGCCATATTTACATTTTACAATAGCGATTCTGAGAATAAATATGGTCATTTGAATATTTTCGTGACAGAAAATATCTTCGCAACACATAATTTAGTCAGTCAACTATACAGGGTAACCCAAGTTGAGTGGCCTGTTGGACGTTTATGGAGAACTAATAATGCCATTGTTCTGAAATTTTGGCAGTTGATACAGCTGGTCCGAAAATATTTCTAAAATATTTCCGGTTATACCGGAAGTGCGTACCAACTTTGTTATCAATATAGAACAACCTGTATATTTGATTTGACTTGATTTATTTCTCCTTAAAAAAATTACAAGGATTGTCCACTGATAATTAGCTAATATAAATTTGAGAAAATTCTATATCAAATATGCACGAGTATAAGACATCTACAACATAAAAAGTATGTGTACAATTTAAATATTTTCACGAAAATATAAAATATGTGAAAAATCAGAAGAAAATTTGTATATAGGACATCTACGACATATAAGTATAAGTCAATCACTCAACATGGAAATTTGAAACATTATAAAATAAATATTGAATCTCAAAAGGAGTAAACTCATTTTCACGGAAACATCATTCAAAACATGTGATTCAAGAGCTCATCAAAACTATAAAATGAATTTTCCATGAAACCTCTTTTCGTTCTACTTTCGAAAACTTTTCTACTGCAAGATTTTAGACTCTCAGGTAGTTTGATTTCTAAGAAATTAAACGAATTCTGAGTTTTTTCAACCGATGCTTCGGCAGCAGATAATTTTCTCGGCTTCTCGTCAGATGATCGTGAAAGATGGAATGTTTAGGATATTTATCCCTATGTTCATGGACGTGTAAGAGGCGGGCCAGCATGTAGCAAGATGAAGTGGTGAGTATCTGAACCTCTTGAAGAGCTCTCTGCAACTCACAAATGGAGGAACCCCTGCTAACACTCGAACCGCACTCTTCTGTTTCAGGAATACACGCTCAGCGTCACCTTAGGCACCTCAAACGATGATACCGTACGTGGCTACAGTGAGGAAGTGGTAATAAGTACTGCTTAGTTTTACCCCTACTACATTCTTAATTCTTCTTGTCGCGAATATGGCTACTGACAGTTTCTTGCAAACCAGATCTATATGTGGACTCCAAGATCAGGTGTCATCAAGGAGGAACCCCAGTATTGTTAAGTTTTCAGATTGACATTTACTTTTTGTGCTTAGTATGAGTTCTTGGGTCTTATCGATGTTCAAAGAAAGTTGGTTAGCCTCAAACCAATCTTTTGCATTTTCTAAAGAAACCCTGAATTTCACCTGGAGATCCTGTATACTTTTCGCTCTATTGAAGAAACTCGTATCGTCAGCATATATTTCAGTGCCACCAGATGATACATTCCAAACAAGATCGTCTATAAATATAATGATGAGGACTGGACCCAGTATGGATCCTTGGGGGACTCCACATGTAACATTGATCTTAGACGATCTTCGCTCTTTCCAGTTGACCATCTGATATCGATCCCAAAGGTAAGATTTCATAAGATTCAGGATCGGTCCTCTCATACTATGAAATCCTAGTTTCTGTAATCATTTTTTGTGATTTACGCAATCAAATGCCTTGCTCAAATCCAGACAAGTCAAAATTGCTCTTTCCATTTCATCAAACTCCACTATTTCGATTAATGCAGTAGTGGTCGATTTCTTCCCTCTGAAACCATGTTGACATTCACTGAGCAACGACCTTGTTTCCAAGTAGTTCACCAATCTAACCTTAATAAGGGTATCAAAGATTTTAGAGATTGTTGGCCTATAATTGCCACATTCATTCAATCTCCTTTCTTATGTAGTGGTACTACTCCAGCTACTTTAAGCTCATTTGGGAAATAACCCTGCTGGAAATAAATGTTTACTAAGAAAGTCAGAGGCTCTACAAGATGTTCTATGCTTGCTTTCAAGAGCTGTACAGAAAAGCCATAGATATCTTTTGATGTTTTCAATTTTATTCTACTAACCACTTCAAGAATTTCTGAAGGCGTTGTTGGGAGTAGGAACATTGATGTAGGCTCTTCAATTATTTTTTTTTTTCAGTAATTCGTAACTGCTAGCATAGGCCGTCATTTTCGATTTCGAAAGTTTCTCGCCAATGCTTGCGAAGTATGCGTTGAGATCATCGGGAGTCAAGGAGCTATCGTCATTTTTATTATTTATCTGCTTGATTTTTGAATTAATGATTCTCAAAATTTCTTTAACTCTGTTATCTGATTCATTAATAGCCCTGGAATCCTCATATCTGATAATTTTTCAACTTCGTCCTTCAACTTTCTCTTCATGTGTTTATATAAGTGCAGACTGTCTTCATCTTTCCGCACTTGGTATATTGTTTGAGCGGCATCAACTTGGTTCTTGAGTTTTTAGATTTCTGGTCCCTTCCATACATTTTTATGTCCACGTTCATGAACCTTAATTTGCTTTTCAGGGAAACAGTCATCGAAAAGAGCAGAGAGCGATTCATGGAAACATTCATAGAACCGTTTAGTATTATTTTCAAAGTAACAATTCCAATCTGTATTCTTCAGTCGTTCCTTGAATAGGCAAGTATTTTCTCTATTCATAATTCTGACCTTTTTATACTCGGTTTTAGTTGATGAAGGAGTTCTGCGAATATCTACTTTCTGTGAAAGTCAGACATATGGAGATTTCGTGTTTGCTTGCGGAGGATATCTAGATGTTCATATGCGAATACGTTATCTATGCACGTGGCCGAGGTTGGTGTAACACGGGATTGTTCTGAAAATAACCTTTGTAGACCATACGAATTAAATAAATCTTCTACAAGTGTTCTTTTGTTGCTTTATACTAAGAAGTCTACATTAAAATCCCCTGTGATTACTACATTTCCCTGAAAGAAATCAAAGCAAGATCGATTT
Source organism: Cryptolaemus montrouzieri (assembly GCA_013387265.2). NCBI lineage: Eukaryota > Metazoa > Arthropoda > Insecta > Coleoptera > Coccinellidae > Cryptolaemus > Cryptolaemus montrouzieri. The sequence goes on along the minus strand of JABFTP020000144.1, from coordinate 24,781,563 downwards.
GTGCGAAAAATTTGTCCATATCTCCTTTCGGCGGTCTATAAACGCTCACAAACCAATTATTGATGAGTGGTTGGATAACACTTAATATTCCGATTACAAAAACACCTAACACATATGTCTAGCATGTTCCGTTCATGAAATATCCTAGTTTTACTTGAAAATTATCGATTTTTTGCTGTTTGAAAAAAATTGATATATCTCGAGAACGGCGTGAACTACCAAAATAATGAAAGGTGTTTTGCAAACAAGAAACTCAGCGGGACATAACTCATATTCAACTCAATTTCAGTCAGTATACAGAGTGCTTTTCATTCCGCTTCACATTTCGAAACGAAAAAACATCTAAAACTACGTTTTTTCCAATTTTAACCAATATTGTTTTTCAATTCATTAGATTTGCCGTAAAAAAACTAAATGATGTTCCCCATACATACCCTGTATCTGAGATTTCAAGTTTTCAAATTATGGCGAAAATACGAATTTTACGTACCTACCTGAAGTTGACAAAGGCGGCTTAGATTCCTGCACGAACAAATAACTGTTCTTTTGTAATTGGATAATTGATAAATTAAGAGAAAAAAATGCGAAACTGGAGTTGTCGAATTTTCGAAGTCAAATTAAAAAATATCAAAACGAATGAAACTCTATTTACCTAAATTTCATAATAATTGTTCAAAGTGATGACCATTCTAGACATAGTTCTACTCGACGCTTAACATCCTGTGATGTAGCTATCCTCAATTCCTCCACATCCAACTACATGAAAGCATTTTGCAGTCTATTATGCAAATCATATCTTGAAGTCACAGGCTCAGAATAAGTTTTATCTCTCAGCGTTCCCCAAAGATAAAAATCCATAGGCATGAGGTCAGGTGACCTTGGAGGCCACAAAGACAGTCCAATACATCTATCTTCAAACATATCAGTTAAAATTCGCTAATTTTCATTTGTGCGATGAGCTGGCGCTCCATCGAGTTGGTACCAACAACTCCTTGATTCAGCTACTGATAAAGTGTCAACGAAGTCACTTACTACCGTCCTCAAAATCTCCATATAAAGTTCACCATTTAAGTTTTCATCATACACCAAATACGAAAATCTGTTGTCCTTCAAAAGTGCAAACACATATAAGGATTTTGGTTGTCCCAAAAGTGTGAATTATTCCAGTTGAAAACCTTCTCATCAGAAAATTTGGCCTCATCCGTCCAGATAATCCTTTTGAGAAAATCGGGATCCCTTTGTGTTCTGAGAAGAAGGATCTCTCACAGTTCTATTCGAAGCTGTGGTACGCCAGCTTGTAAATTTTGGACCAATGAAAATTTATAAGGCTGCAGTTTCTGTTCTTTTACTATTCTGTGAATACTACTATGAGGTAAGTTGAGATCATGCACTGCTATTGCCAATGATACACGTGTATTAACATCAAAACAAGCAAGAACGGCAATTTCATTGTCTTCATTGTTTACTAAAGGCGATGAAAATATCTTATTTTAGACCGTTCCATTCGAAAGAAAATTTGTAACTTATCTCCTGAATTGTTTATCTGTCATAGACGGCATATTTGGATATAATTCGTTAAATCTCCTACAACTTCTACTCACATTCCGTCTCTCATATCCATGAATGAAAAATAAATTAAGTATTTGCTCATTTGTGTTGCTAGTCATTCTGTTCGAATTAATTCGACTGACAGTTGAAGCAATAATAGCTTGTTATCTATGCTCAGGAGCTTGTCTGTGCTCAGGGATATGTCTATGCACGTGCAGAAATCTTAGCCTCCTTAGCCAACTTCAGGTAGGTACGTAAAATTCGTTTTTTCTCCATAACTTGAAAACTCAAAATCTCAGGTACAGGAACTTCATTTAGTTTTTTACGGCGAATTGAATGGATTGAAAAAAAATATGGGTTACAATTTGAAAAAGCGTAGATTTAGATGTTTCTTCGTTTCGAAATGTGAGGCGGAAAAAAGAGCACTCTGTATACTGACTGAAATTCAGTTGGATATGAGTTATGTCCCGCATGGTTTCTTCTTTGCAAAACATCTTTCATTATTTTGGTAGTTCACGCCGTTCTCGAGATATATCAATTTTTTCAAAGAGTAAAAAATTGATAATTTTCAAGTAAAACTAGGATATTGCATGAACGAAACGAGCTAGACTTATGTGTTAGGTGTTTTTGTAATGATTATCGAACCAATCATCAATATACAAAGTGTTCTGTATTAAATAACAAAGTTGGTACGCACTTCCGGTATAACTGGAAATATTTTAGAAATAGAGTTTCGGACCAGCTAAATCAACTACCAATTACAGAGCGATAGCATTATTAGTTCTCCATAAACGTCTAATAGGCCATTGAACTTCGGATACCCTGTATAGTGGGCTTAAGAGTGAATCATTATAGATGCCAAATGGTTTGTATTTTGGGGGTAATATCTGAAATCACATATCAGAATATATGCGAGAGTATGAATACTGAGGGTATGGTAAGTTTATCATACTTTTTGTGAATTGACCTGCAGCTGTAGGTCTGAGGCACTCCCTCGATCTCTCTGACTGCTCTTTTCTGCAACAGGAACTCAATAGTCGAACCCCACAATAATATTCCATACGTCACCAAACTCAAGCCACATCTTTGTTTACAATGCAGCGAATCCGTCTAATGGAATAGATTGCACAAGCGAGCTTCCCAACATGGGCCCTCCAGGTAAGGGACCCAGAAAAATCCCAACACCTTTATCACCGATTCATCGATGCCACGATCCCTACCTAGAGCCAGTCTTTGGGTTTTATTTAGGTTTAGGCATAAATCATTTATCCTAACCTATTTTTGAGCGTCCTTCATGATGCTCTCCGTAAGTAGTGAAGTCTTCTCTCTTGTCATTCCATTGCTTAAAGAGTTGTGTCGTCTGCAGAAATGCATCTTTCCAGCGGTGACACATATTTGACATGAAGTTTCATAATCCCTGAATTGATGAAAGAAATTGTGGATTAATGACCCAAAAGAGTAAGAAAGAACAGTTCCTTCATCTGGAAATTGAATATTACCACAAGTTTATTGCAGCAATGATATAATTGACTTATAATGTGCTTTCCCATCATCATATTACACAGATCTGGCTGCCAGCGATAACAATCTGTATGCAAACTGAAGAGAGCTTAATTTGAGCCCAAAAATGAATATTTCTGCAGAAAAGGCATCAAAACATATTATTTTTTACTTACTCTGTTGACTCGTAATGTACGAAACACTTCGATTTGATCCTATCTGTCCAAAAACCATCTTCTTTGATCGTCCCTGTCCTCTCCAATAACTCCTTCAGCTGTTTGATAGTGAACGGCCTTACCAGGTTAGAGATAAACAAAATCGGGGACACGGGCTGCTTCGCCGGACTAGGCGGCGGTCTCAACTTGCTGGCAGCATCATCGACGATGCTGATTTTCCTATTCAACGCTATGATGTTAGTAGTTTCCTGATCGTCTGAACTGACCGTAGAAGATTGTTTACTGTATTCGGGGCGGTCAGTTTCCTCAGCGTTCGTATCCATAGAGACTTTTCGCTCTCTAACAACTTTGAGATCTGCCACCTTGGGCTTGTACGTATCTTCGAGCTTGACATCCTTCTCGTCCGCTAATTTCAAATCGGGCGAGAGGGTTTTGAAGTCTTCCAGGTGCAATTTGAGCAGGTCCGAATATGCAAGTTTGAGGCATCGGTGTTCGACAGGATTCCACTTGATTTTTTTTTGTTGCTGCATACCAGTTTCATGTAATTTTTCCATGGCCTCTAGTAAGCTGTCTCTTCGCAGTTTTATTCGCATCGCCGGTTTCTTAACTGCGAAAAAAGCAAAAATTATCTGAAAATTTTAGTAACACTACTTCAATTGAACTTTAAGATACAGAACAAGATTGAAAAAATGGGGATAAAAGGTATGTGCCTTGAGCTATTCAGAGCTTATATGGAGAAAACTCTATATTATGATAAATATAAATGAAAGTGGTAAAAAGAGTTAATATTGATATTGCACAAGGCTCTGTCCTGTTTTATACCTGTTGTATGTTCATAGTTCAAAGTACCTAAATATTAATTCTAAGTATTCCATGTTTGCAGATGACACAGTCGTTGTGTTGCCAAATGAAAATATTAAGAAATTGGACAGTGATGTAAATCATATTTTAGCTTTATATTCTAATTCTAGGCTGACCCACTCAATTTGACAAGCTAACTAGCACTGTGATTACTGATGAAACTGTGGTGGCAGAGTGCTTCACACAGTTTCAAAAAGTGTTTACCTGGAAAGACTTGAACTGTATACCGACTTTGGATCACAAGCATCAGACTCCCAAAAAAATTAGGAAAGCTATACTGTCATTGAGAGATAACAAGTGCCCAGGTGAAGAAAGTGCTGAGTGTCTTTCTCAGGAGGTGTGTTATAACGTTGTCTGGGCCTTTAGCAGCCGCTATGACAAAGATCTTTGAAGGAGGACTACTTCCAAATTAATGGAAAACCTCCATAGTAGTGCCGATCCACAAAAAATGAGACTTGCAGTTACCAATAATAAAAAACAAGTACTGTGTTTTAAGGAATTTTACTTAATAATTGCGATTCGTAACGCGTTTCACTACACCATAGCTTGACAATGAATTTTACCAAGAAAAAGCCTCCCAAATTCAAATCTTGCAGTTACCAGAAAATTATAGACCCATTAGTTTGACCAGCAATCTATGTAAATGTATAGAAAAGATTATAGCTTGAGAAATGACATCTTTTCTTTTTGAGAACTATGTGATTCCACCATTTTAGCATGATTTTATGTCAGGAAGATCAGTTGTGACAAATCTGCTTGCGGCAGGCAGTAGATGTATTCAGCCTAAATTTTGAGAAAGCCTTAGACAAAACACCTCACAAAAGAATGAAGCTAAAATTAGACCACTCTGGTATCAGAGGGGATCTACACAACTTCTTGAATAATTTTCCACAGGATCGTGACTTTTATGTTAGAATCGGCTTAGGTGTGTCGAAGTTGAGAGATGTTTTCAGCGAAGTGCCTCAAGGCTCAGTTCTGGGACCCCTACATTTTCTGGTCTACATTATTGATCTTGTTGTAGCCATATGAACAAACATCTCCTTGTTTGATGATGATTCTAGATGTTGAGGCAATGCCGTGACTCAACACGTGGATCTGCAACTGGATATAGTTACTTTAAAGAACTGGACCACCAAATGGCAAATGCCCCTCCAAGATGATTAATGCTCAATACTCCCTCCACATTCAAATCAGTAATCCAAGACATCCATACTACATCAACTGGGCTCAGGTCAGTGTTTGTGTGGAATTGAGGGATCTTGGAATTGTAATAATAGAAAATCTTAAATGAGAAACACATATAAACAGCGCAGTGAAGAAATCAAAGAGCCTGATATTTTTAATTACTAAATCTTTTAATAATCTGACTCCTGAAGTGATCCTCAAGCTGCACGAATCATATGTTAGACCCGGCTTGACTACGCCCAAAGTGTATCGAGTCCTACTTTTGTAAAAGATAGAAGAGTGCAAGTTGGATCAAGAGATAGAGATGTGGAACAACTCCCTGGTGCATTATGGGACCTGTGTATCTTACTGGTGTTGTGAATTTACTCGATTTGTTTTTTCAGTTATATGTATTATGTTTGAAAACAGTTTCATCAGCTTTGCCGCTCACTGTTCAGCACAATAATAATAATAATACTTAGCTAAACTCCAATAGTTTAAGTACAAATACTGATAAAACAGTTCCTATGTTTATGAAATAAAAAACTCTGTGATATAAGCAGTAGTATTAAAGGGAGAAAGCTTCAAGAGGTCTCAGAATATAAATATCCTGGATTGACTATTGCTGCTGAGGAACTTGGAATAGCCATATTGATACTGTTATGACAAAAGTAGCTCCAATGATTGGTGCAATTCATACATGTACATATGTGCCGACAGATTCTGCAAGGTTAATGCTATAGAATGTCATTGAATCGCATTTCAGTACTTGATTACATGTTGAGGAAATTGGTCAAAGTAGTTACTGAAGAGACTTCAGAGACTACAAAATGGGGCTGTGAAAGTAGTTTTTGCATTGAACTTTAAAACACCTTCAGATCAACTTAATAGGAAAACTGGGACATTTGATTTTGGAAAACTTAAAACATAATTACCATAATTATAATGTGAGAACCAAATTACAGATACATTTTCACAAAACCCACCAGATCACAAGATATATTTACAGAATCATACAGACATTCAATACACTACCAGAAAACATAATAGCAGCAAAATATATTGGCAACTTGAGTGGAATACTGAAGAATTACTGAGTTTGTTTGTATAGATGCTGTGATTTCTGTGCTTGTGATGTTTATAATATATTGACAATTTTAATTATTAATTTGGCATAGGAACTCTGGCATCAGTAAATATTTGTACTGATTAAGGGTGACGAATTATATTATTATTGTTATAGGAACACTAACAACGCAACAGTGTTCAAATTTTTGAATTCCATTTACTTAAACAACATTTTGCTAAGATAAAGCAAAGGTATTCCTGCTGTTTACGCTGACCACTTTCGCGCATCCAGTACCGAGTCGAACAAATGTTTCCCGAAAATATTCGAATCATAGCCAGTGTTGCCACAATTCCTGTCACGTCGGAGATTCGATTATCTATCTTTGAAAATTAAATAGTGAAGGATAAGATATACTATTGAAGTGAAACCGATGGCAAAAAACTCCAGGGACATGTTTGACTCGTATTTGTTCGCAAGCGGGCTCAGAAACTCTGAGTGCAGAATATGAATTGCTTCAGAGTTTTTTTTGTAAGCTAGAACCTATACTATTTAGCTGATACTACAGGGTAATGAATTGAAATTTGTACACTGTACAATATATTCTTTTCATTCAATTGGAGGGTGCCACTAGCAACATCTCAGTTATATTAATTCATTAGTATTCATAGATATAAAATATTTCTGATGTGGTTTTCGAGTTATTCACGAATTTTGAAACTTCCTGATTTCACCCATACTCGATATCTCGGTTAGGAAATTTAAGTCAAAAATTTGTTCACATTATTTAGATTTCTTTTTATAAATTGCTGAAATTCCATTTCCTTAGTTTGACAGATAATGACATAGATTTGTATTTTTTTTTTATTCTCATCACATATTATTCATGAAAAAACTCAATATTTCTCGCATTTCCTCCCTCAAAATTAAATGTTGACTTTCGAACCATAGAACTTCGAGAGTTCTTCAATGGATAGCGATCGTTATAATACAATTTGCGAGATTGCATAAACTGAGTTTTTTCCACAGTCCAAAAGAAATTAAAGCATATATTGAATTATTTTGTTCATTGGTATTACATGATTCTCAATGTTCTATGGTTCTGAAAGCTACTTCTCTTTTTTAACTGACTTCAACAAAAATTCAAAAAAGGGGATCTCCCCCCGTGGGGAAGTCAGTAGAGATATTAAGGTCATACTAATATTGCTATCTGATGCATAACTTAAAACCATATACAACTTTTGTATAAAACATTTTTTCAAGAACTTTATTTTTTAGATCTTCAACCGATTCGTGACTTTTTGGTCACCTGGTAAATATATATATATATATATATATATATATATATATATATATATATATATATATATATATATATATATATATATAAACACCTCAAAAAAGTCTAGGAACACTTAATATCTTTAAAATATGAATTTGATGATTCGAATTTATAGAAATCTTTCGGTTTTTCGGTTTTTGTTAGGATGTATTGTATATAATGTATTCTCAAGAAAACAAAATAATATTTGACTTCTCCAAAGCACCTATTATAAAAAAAAAATTGAAATTTGAAAATGACGAAATTTGGTAAAACACAAAAAAAAATCCTGAACTAATATTTTCGAAATGATATGAAAGCACTTATATTTTTCAGTACCCAGAAGGTCCACCTCTGTTATTAATGACACTTTGGCATCGTCGCGGCATGCTCAATATTAAATTGTCTATTACATTTTGGCCTAAGTCATTCCAATGCCCCTGAACTGCTAATCGAAGCTCCAGTTCATGATGGAAGACGTATTAACGCAGGAGATTCATTTTTAGGGTGTCCCCACATGCTCGATGGGATTCAGATCTGGGGAGCAGGATGGCCACGGTAGAAGATCGATATCGTTCTCTTCAAGAACGTTCAAGACAACTCTTGCACGATGAGGAGGTGCATTATCTTGTTGGATGAGGGGATTTTGACCCATTGTTTGGAGATACGGTACCACTACAGGTAAAACTATCTCATTTGCGTAAGAATTTCCCGTGAGGTTGTTCTGTATGAAAACGAGGTCAGTTCTTCCACCAAGGCGTATACCTCCCCAAAACATCCGCCTCCCTGTCTAACAACTTCTCGAGCATGCTGGAGACGGTTTTGCTTTCCAGGGTCCCTCCATATTCGAATTCTTCCCGAATCGGGATAATAACTAAATCTAGATTCATCACTGAAGAGAACTGTGGCCCACCTCTCTGGATCCCAGTTTACGTGTTCTTGGCACCAAGCTAAACGAGCAGCGCGATTTCCATGGGCCAGTTGTGGAACTGTTAAAGGACGTCTGGAGTGGAGTTTACCTCCGTGCAGTCGATTTCTTACAGTTTGGTCGGAAATGTGTACATTATGAACTCGTTATAGCTCTTGAGCTAATTGAGATGCTGTGGTAGTACGATCTCTTCTGGCTTGTAAAACCAAAAATCGGTCTTGGGAGCCTGCAGTAATCCTAAGACGACCTGTATGGCGTTCTTCTACGCTACTGTTTCATTGAAACGCGACCATAAACGGTTTATGACACTTGGGCTACTTCCCAGAACCCTGGATACTTCCCGTTGTGAGCTCCCAGTTTGGAGCATGCCAACGGCTCGTAACATCTCTTCTCTAGTCAAATGTCGTCTTTCCATGGTCGAATCACAAAACTTGAATCTTTTATTTGTGCTTACAACAGAAACAAAGTGCCAACTAACTGATTTCAAACACTGAATACATGAAATGATTATAAAGCAGCGTCGCATCTGCTGCATTTTTAGTTTTTTATAAAAAAAAACTGAAATTTGTTGCGGCACTCCACGTAATTTGGTGAGAAATTGACGCAGGTGTTCATATATATATATATATATATATATATATATATATATATATATATATATATATATATATATATATATATATATATATATATATATATATATATCCAACCACGCAGGTGTTCATTTCTATATATATATATATATATATATATATATATATATATATATATATATATATATATATATATATATATATATATATATATATATATATGCAACGAAAATTCATTTCTGATCAAAACGCAAAAACAAGTCAATTTTTGTTTCAAGGGGGACATCTTTTGGGGTACAACACTTGCCTGAAATCCCCTAAGCGGGGGTTGCAATCCTTGAACATTTTGAATAGGGAAGATGGGTCGAGTGATGACTCAAAAGAAATTTCCATTTTTAATTGAAAACTGTAAAAGATACAGGGTGAGCAACTGAAAGATAGGGAAGACTATTTCCCTGAGACAATTCAAGTTTCAGTGAGGTAAAATCCAGATCCATGCTGATCAATGGCAGTCATCATCAAGTACCATCCTCATCTCGAATTTCAACCCCTGGAGCAGGGGTGACAACCCTTGAAAATTTGGAAGAGGGTAGATGGGAGGAGTGATAACTCGAAAGAAAGGTATTATCTTTGTCTGCATTCCTGTGAAAGAATTTTTATTTTTGATTAAAAACTGTAGAAGATACAGAATGAGCCACTGAAAATAGAGAAGACTATCGACCCAAGACTATTGAAGTATTAGTGCGAAAAACTGGAATAGATTCATTTAGATCAAAGATGACAGCCTTTGATCTGGAATGAATCTGTTCCATTTTTTTGCACTAATATATAGAGATAGATAGTCACCTCTATTTTTCAGTAGCTCACTCTATATCTTCTACAGTTTTCAATCAAAAATGGAAATTCGTTCACGGGAATGCAGACAAAGATAATACCTTTCTTTCGAGGTATCACTCGACCCATCTACCCTCTTCCAAATTTTCAAGGGTGGTCACCCCTGCTCTAGGGGTTGAAATTCGAAATGAGGATGGTACTTGATGATGACTGCCATTGATCAGCATGGATCTGTTCCATTTTACTTCACTGAAACTTGAATAGTCTCAGGGAAATAGTCTTCCCTATCTATCAGGAGGAGATTATCAATTCGTGGGGATGTTTTTTTTGCGTAACAAGATGAGGTAAAAATTGAGCATCAACACCTGTGTCAGTATTGAAATAAAAAGAGTAGTAGAATTCTCGATAAAATTCTCTGTATTGGCTCGAAAGATGCCTACCGCAGCTAGAGGTTAAATAGCAAGTGAAAATCTTTCCAGATCACTGTGAACAAGCCCGAAACCAGAAATTCAATGACAAAAGTTGAAATTACACTTTAATATCTATGTCAAGCCAAATAGAAGAAAATTTTGGCTCATCGACTGCAATACATTCAAAAAAGTGGCTGAACAATGTGAAAATACTTTTTACGTAACTTCAATAATAATCGAGATATTGAATAACTCAAAAATCACTGAAGTTGGGAAAATCCACCAGAAAAAGGGATCTGGCAACACTGGCTGAAATTTAAACTGTTCGGGTAATCATTTCCCATCGTACTGAATGCGCGAAAGTGGTCAGCGTTAACAGCAGGATTACTGGCAACTTGAGTGGAATATTGAAGGATTACTGAGTTTGAATGTATATGTGCTAAGATTTCTGTGCTTGTGATGTTTATACCATATTTGTACTGATTAAGGGTTATGAATTATATTGTTATTATTATTAGAACACCAACACAACGTAACAGTGTTCAAATTTTCAAATTTCATTCACTTAAAACAAAGTAAAATTTTGCTAAGACATAACAGGAATCAACAGTGAATTTAAGAGAAAACACATTCGATAGGTTGACATCTCAGTTGACATGTAATATATACACTGGGCTAAGAAGATATTGGCTATGCGATGTTACAGAAGTGTTCCTATTTGAATATTTTTAATTTGCAGTTCAATGAGGAGGAGTCAGAGTGGCTCCCAAAAAACTAAAGTTTCCCTGTTTTTATTTTATAAACAATAATGTATGCATTCTATTAAAAAATTAATTATACCTTTTCCACTGTCCCCATAATTCTCATTCTCCTCGTCAGATTTTGATTCACGAATTTCTCCTTCTTCTGCTTGATCATCGTCCACCTCGGCATCTTTAGTGTTCTCAGTCTGATGGTCACCGTTTGTTTCCACAGACTCAACATTTTTAGTTTCACCGTCACTTGCACTAGAACACTCAACAGTCTTAGCTTCACTTAAGTTCAATTCATTTTCACTTTTATTTACAGACTCGATATTTTCGCTCTCAATTTCACTTTGAATATTAGATTGTTGAAATTCTGAACTTTCTTCGATACTTTGTTGCTCTTGAATCATCAAATTGTCATTTGAATTCTCAATATGAGAATCTTTTACCTCGGAATTATCATCATTATTAGTAGTTGCTTCCTCTGCACTGCCGGAGATGACGCTGTTCATTTTAATTTCAGAATTCTCCTCAACTTGTGTGTTATTTATACCTTTAGACTTACCTTTTTCAGCATCAACCTCGTCACTTTCTGGTGCTTCATTACCTGTAGATCCAATAGGGGGAGGTGTATGACTTCCCTCCATGGTATTATTATCATTATCCGTTTCAGAAATGTTTTCATTCTCCGTAAGTTCCTTAGGAACACTCTTTTCAACTACCTCTTCGTCTGGTGACTTAGATATAGTATTTTTAGCATTATCTTCAAGTTTTTCTCCTAAGTTATCATTTACACTTTGTCTATTAGCACTAGTGCTCTCGTCTTCAGAATCTTGGGATTTTGAAGGGGATCTTTTACGTCTTGTATTACGTGTAGATTTACGAGTTTCGATTTTTGCTTCTGAAGTAGCATTAGATGCATTTCTTCCGCTTTTACGACGCATCTGATAATCAAATGAAAAAATTAATTTATCGACATTTCTGGACACGCCATTGGTATGATTCTATTATAACTTAATTTCAAGATATATATACTTACATTGCCTGCCGACGATCGATTTTAATTCTTTCTCACATACGATATGAACTGTATTATACTAACAATGAATGTATGATAAAATAATTCCAGCACGCCACTTTTAATTCAAGATACTTGTAGTCTACAGCCAAATTCAGCTTTACGACTCGATAATCTTACTCACAGAACAGTCCGACTCTTCGTGAAACCATAGAAAAAACACAGAAATTTATCGTAATGTTTTTCATTGCTTAGCAACGTTCATGTAATATCTGCGTTCTATTTTTTGAAGATGATCATAAGCCCGAATAACCAATTTAAACTTATTGTTTCAAATTTATCCATGCTCTTATTTTAAAGTTGTTAGTCTAGAAGCTTTTATTCAAAATTCAATATAATCTTGTGTACTGTATTGCAGTTTACGATAACTAAGTGGAAAATACTAATAGATGGAGGAAATATGTAGTTGTTGTATTTCTAAATCTTAAACGAGCGTTTGAAACCATTGACAGATCTATTTTGATTAGTAAATTGAGAAATATTGGCATAGTTGGACTAGTGCTAGATTGGTTCATTGATTATTTGTCAAATAGAAAGCAGGTTACAAGGATTGATGATGCATATTCCGATCTGTTACTGAATGATTATGGAGTACCTCAGGGAAGTGTCTTAGAATCATTCTTATTTTTGATTTATATAAACGATATATGTTTTTCACAGGGATTTGAATTCATGAATTTATTCGCTGATGTCACAATCTTTTGTGCGTCGAGTGATAGTTCGGAGGATGCAATAACTAAAATGAATAACTCTTTGTCGTCAATTAGTGAATTCATGAGGACAAATAGGTTGAAACTCAATGCTAACAAAACTAAAGCTATGATTTTAACAACTCCATACAGGTATTCTAATATTGATTTGTCTGACCACAGGCTAGAAATAGAGTGCTCAAAAATAAATTTGTGACGGAATTCAAATATCTTGGATTTATGCTTGACAATCATTTAACTTTCGGGAGTCATTTTGAGTATATTTATAATAAAATTTGTAAGAAACTATATTTCTTTAGTCGGACGTCATCAAATTTGTCAGTATATGCAAGAACAACGATTTATAATACAATATTACAACCACATTTTGATTATTGTTCGAGCTTGCTCTTTTCTCTGGGGTTGAATCAGTTGTCGGCTTTGCAGAAATTTCAGAATCGCGGATTGCGTGTAATTTTGAAGTGCAATCGTGGCACTAGCATATCACTTATGCTCTAAATGCTTAATTGGCTTTCAGTGAAAAACAGAATTCATAAAAATGCGATGGTTTTTATTTTCAAGATGGTAAAGGGCGTTTTACCATCTTATTTCGAAGATTTCATTGTTTTTCACCAAGACTGCCACAATTATTTGACTACGAGAAATTACTGCTTCCATCTCCCTAAGTGTAATTTATTCGGAACCCTGAATTCTTTGTTTTGCAAGGGACTTAGTGGGTTTAATGAGCTGCCGGATAGTATTAGAAAATATCAATGCTTGAGATAAATTAATAGTTAGGATTAGGCAAAATAACGTATTAGGTATTATTTGGGTGCTTATGTTGTTTTATATGTACATTTTTTTCTGTTTCACTTTTGTTTTGAATCTTATTGCTTGCTTATGAATTACATCTGTTTTGTTCCTAGGAATTTGTTTCTTTTTGTCAGATGTAAAATATTTTTGTAAGTATTACGGGTTGTTCATTAGGATGTATCCTATTTTCAATAAAGTTATTATTATTATATCATCTACAGGTAGATTATTTCTTATATAATTTCAAGTTCTCCATTTATCACAGAACAGATAAAGAAAAAGGTTTATTCAGTAATGTGAATAAATTAGAATATAATAAATCGAAATGATGCAATCAATACAGCATACAAAAAGTATTGCGCAAAGTGTAATATTCGTCGAAGCGATCTTCCTTAGTAACGAATATAGTTTCATCTATTCAATAATAATATCAGAAAAAATTTAAAATATACACCCGACATTCAACAATATATAGAGTAAGCGATAAGAATAATCTGAGATTTTCTGTCACATATGGAAACTGTCATCATTCGGTAATCTGGAAATGTTCCTTGCGTCACCTGCGGAACGTAGGAGAATGTTCGTTGGAAACCCAAAGTAAAATATCTGAGCAATTGATAAACAGTGCCTCTGAGGTTCAGTCTATGCAGTTTTTCTCTACCGATCATCAAGTCATTGGAAAATACACTGCCCTAAGGCACTACAGAGCTATTAACCATTAGGTCTGATCCTAGTGTATATATCCAACTTTATTAATAGTTTTCTGGAGCAGAGGTAGTTTTCAATTCACTGGCATCCCGCATAACCCCCTCTCTCTCGCAGATTAACCACAATATATCTTTTTTTTTGGGAGCAATTCATGATTAATCAAGTGAAAAGCCTTATTATAACCGAGAAGAAACAGGCGGACACTGCTGGCCTATCCATGCTCAGTACAATGTCTGAGGTTATTTTAAAGAGAACGGTTGCAGTAATGTAACCTGTCCCAAAACCTGGCAGAAAAGTTGGTAGTACTCTCCAAGTCGGTATAAAATTTCTGACTAAGTCACTCTCTAATAACTCAAATATATTTGCAACGATTGGCAGAAGGCATATTGACCTCAAATCAGAGAATTATTGCATAATGGTTGTTGTTGTTTCATCTTTTTACCATCTACACAGGTGGACCTACAGCTTATAGTGGATTCTGAACCACCTAGACCGTACAATGATAACTGCTATCACAAGGATTACAAGTTATCTGGTCTTCGGAGTTTATGTCCTCTTTAGGCGACTCTTGCAAGTATCACTTTTTTGTTCAAGGACAACATCCAAAACTTGAACCCGGATTCGAACCAGGCATCTCGGCTAAGCAGTTCCAATATACTTGCGCAATAACCGTGCAGCTACTGAGGCGATTTTCATAATGGTTGACTGTAAAGGCATGACAATTGAAGTCTTGCAAATGATAGGAAACATTCCGCTCTCTAGGCTTTCTTTTTACAGTTTTATAAGGACCGGTTCAATACACACAGCATATTATTTCTCTGAAGGAAGAAATTATGCATAACAATTGGTGGAAATCCCAGAGCTTATGCACATTGTTCATACTTTGATAAGTTTCCTATATCTTAGTTTTGTTTTTACTTCTTATTCTAATGGTGACTGGGTTATTTCAATGCTGAGGTCATCGAAATGCACTATGATAAAAATTTAGGGAATATGTCAAGTCAACAAATTACCGAAACCTTGGATAAACTTAGGCAAGTTGCTGCAATTTATGTCGCCCGGTTTTTTTACAGTATATTTAAGTTAAATATGAATGATTTTTATAGTAACTTTACATTTTGGATTTAGATCAACTCAAATAGAAACCTTATAAGCACAACATTTTTGAAAAAATATTAAAAATTAAGATTGGAGACTGAAAAGTACGAGTGATGTGGTGGTGACGTTTCTGTTTTAAATGTTAGAGGACGGAGATAATCCTATGTAAAGAAGAGATTCAGTCAAATGTTTAAGAATAGACGCAAAGAAAATACACAGTAAACGTATCAATATGTTGCAAATCACTAAATTCACTTTATTACTTATTGTACATTTCTTTTTGGGCACAAATAGTTTTTATCTACCAGGTTTGGCTCCTGTAAATTTTTGCAAAAAGGATGACGAAACGGATAATTGTAAGGTTGGTATTTTGGAATTGTTCACAAAGAAGAGAGTATTCTGTTAATTTAACATTAATTTTTAGTCTGATGTGCTACTATATGTAAACCGCTTAAATACTGAAGAATTGGTGATGCCTTACGAGTACAGTTACTTCGATTTCTGTGAAGCCAAAGGGGATTCAAAAAATCCTACAGAAAATTTGGGACAAGTCGTTTTTGGTGAAAGAATTTCAACATCACCTTATAAACTCACTTTTATGCAAAATATGACTTGTAATATAGTATGCACAAAAACATATCGTCCAGGTGATTCTTCTTCAGAATATGCTCTGAAAACATTGAGAAAAGGAATAAGTTTGAATTACCAGCATCACTGGATTGTAGATAACATGCCTGTAACAAACTGTAGGTTTGACCATTACCTGAAAACAATGGTATGTACAACTGGTTTTCCAATGGGGTGTTATATAAGAAATGGAAGAAACCTTTGTCCTTTTGAATGGGATAGGACTGATGCATATTTTATCAACAATCATGTCAATCTCACAATAACCTACCATTCAGGAGGTGGTGAAGATTGGGGAGGTCAATTTCAAAATAATGGTGGTAGGATTATATCTGTGAAAGTGGAGCCAAGAAGTATTGATCATAATAAGTAAGTAAATATAAATTATATGGTAATCCTGTCTTGTATGGTGACGACTTTGGAGCACCCAAAACGAGTCTATCAGCTGTTTGCCGAATGCATTTGAATTTTATACAGTGTTGTGAGATTACAAATAAAATAACATTTGGACACACTGGTTCGTCAGCATATGAATACATTAATTGAACGCTCTTGTCTCTAGTAGATCATTTTTCTTTTCTAGTTTCTAGGCAATAAATAAGATGCTACTTCTCTTATGTCATATTGTTAATACCATAAAAAAATGTTGAGGAGACAATTCCAAAGTATTTTATTAGATCTCATTAATAGTTTATCGTATATACGGAAATATACTGTGGAACATACAAAATCATCTTTTTCTTTGCTGTTTTTATTTCTCAGTAATGATTTTTGCATTAAATTCTGAATATCGTTACGGCCGAATTATTACTGTATATGGTAAGACCAGTTTCGTGTTTTAAATTATCTGGTAAAAACATTAATGGATCAAATATTGAATCAAGAATATTTTTGGGAAAGTATGGACTGTTATTGAAATTAAAACTGAAATTTTTTATTCAGTTAAATTGTCGTATACCTATTGAAAATGGATTATCATGTTCCGTTCCTCAATTATAATCTGTTAGAAATAGAGATAATAAAATGACGCTTATGATTCCGATGACAATACGAGAATAATTCCAATCAAGTAAGAATGTGGGGAATGGAGTTTTTTTCTTCTCTAAATGGTAATTATACGGCATAGTGTCGATAGTCAGAATTTACTGTAAATATCTTTACTTACTAATTTTGAGGCCCATAATCCAAATCTGAAACCTTTTTGCTCTGGAAGGCTATCGTTTAAGAAAAGAGTTATATGACATACGGCTCAAAACGATGCAAGAGATAGAAGTACTCACTATCTCTCTCGTTCATAACAGACCGAAATTCAAATGGGAATATTTCTAAACCTAACCTAAATTTACCTAAAACCTAACCTACTAACCTGTTCAATTCAAAGTTATAAATGTAAATTACGTTTGAGGTTCGGTTAGGTTAGTTAGGTTTGATCTGAAGAGATTTCCATTTGAATATCCCTCTCTGTTATGACGGGAAATGGCGGGTGCGTCACTATTGTCGGGATCATGTCACGTAGGTCTTGGATTGTATATGTGTGAAATTGTTGCCTAATATTTAGATTGTAGGTAAACTAAATGATTTGCTACTTTGCCGTTTGCTGATACGTTTCATTTTGTGTTTTGCAGTAATGATTTGAATACCGTTACACTGCCTAATTATTACTCTATATGGTAAGACCAGCTTCACTGTTTTATATTTTTAAGTAAGTAATGGTGAAAACGTTAATTGATCAAATATTGAATCAAGAACAAGAACGGGAAAGTATGGACAGCTATTATAAATTAAAACTGAAATTTTCTTATTCTGTTGAATTGTTTTATACATACTGGAAATGGAATATCATTCTATATTCCTCAATTATAATTTGTTAGAAATAGAGATAACAAAATGACGCTTATGATTCCAATGGTATCACGAGAATAATTCCAATCAAAGAATATGTCTAAATCTGGTAACACTGTATAAAATTCAAGTGCATTCGGCAACAGCTGATGGACTCGTTTTGGGTGCGCAGAACTTTTCTCCATACAAGACAGGATTACCAATTATATTGATAATGTTTGAATATCGTAAATTTTAGACTTGCAAAATGTAATATTGGTGCTGATCCGATGGAGATCCCAGATAAAATTCCTCCCCAAGGACTCAATATAACCTACACATACTCTGTTTATTTTATACGTGATAACCATGTGAAATGGTCTTCGCGCTGGGATTACATTCTGGAATCGATGCAGAATACAAATATCCAGTGGTTTAGTATACTTAACTCCCTTGTTATTGTGCTCTTTTTGTCTGGCATGGTTGCCATGATTTTGTTGAGAACATTACATAAAGATATTGCGAGATATAATCAAATCGATAGTGGTGAAGACGCTCAAGTAAGTAAACCAAAGTTGGATTTAAATTTGTTTTTATATTAAGTGATACATGAATGATTCACATGGCGCGAGAAAGTATTAATTTCTGTACTTGCATTAACTAGAAAGATTGACAAATGTCCATGTACACACAACCAAATTTACATGGAATCACCTGATATTTTGATTTGATTCTTTTTGAGATATTTTAATTGATAAAAAAATAAATTGAAGCTTATTTCAAGAAAGAAACAAATAAAAGAAAATAAGAGACTTTCCGCAAGTAATCTGACCTAACCTAACCTCCTCTTGCCCCGATACAAGCCTGAATCCGTCTAGGCATGCTATGGATTAGGTTTTTGAGCTCCTCTGGGGTGATATTCTGCCACTCTTCTGTGGCGGCTTTGATGAGCTGTTGTGTGGTTCTTGGATTATCCTAGGGCGATCTAATTTTCTTTTTGAGATTATTCCATAAATGTTCAATAGGATTTAGATCTGGAGAGCAAGCTGGCCAGTCCAAAATAGCGATTCCCCCTGTTTCAAGTTAATGTCGCGCGAGGTTGCTGGTATGCAGAGGAGCATTATCTTGAATAAAAGTGAAATTGTCACCATGGGCACCTCGCTAAAGTCTCACTGTGGGCTCCATCACTAGGTCCACGTAATTTCTAGCCGTTAAACTCGCAGGAAACGAAATCAAATCTGTTTTGCCTCCCAGCATAATGCCACCCCAAAACATCACACTGCCCCTTGGTACTTAGGAATTTGCCTTGCTGCTTGGAGTCAGCTTCTCTTATGACCCCTTAAAACCCGAATCCGGCGGTCATCTGATCGAACACCAATTCTGGTCTCATTCGAAAAAAGAACATTTCGCCAATTCTCAATATTCCAATTTTGGTGCTCGATACACCAATTAAGTCTGTTAATTTTTTTGTTGTCTGGTTAGCTCTGGAACTCTCAAGGGCCTTCTGCTGTATAAACCGCTTGAACGAAGTCTTTGACGTAACGTTTCGACTGATACACTGATGCCTGTTGCTTCCAGAAATTGCCTTTGGAGTATGGGGTGCGATGCTATAGGGTCTCTTTTTGAAATTTGGCACAAAAATCGGTCTTGTTCTTCAGAAGTGATCTTCCTAAGACTTCTTCTAGGCCTATTTTGCAGAGATTGTAGCTCCACGTATCGGGTGTAGTAATATCCCCATTGTGGCCGCTATATCCCTCTGTGTCACCCCTTCTTCAACGAGAGCAATTATTCGACCCCTATGCATATTGGACAATCCAACGTAAGGCATTTTCAATTATGATTATAGGCTTTTTTAAATTTTGAAATTCACAGTTTCAAAATCTCAGTGACGATTGAGTAGAATATCCCGAGCATGTGGTGATAATTCAACATTTCTTATCATACTATCCAGTTTTTTTACAACAAAAAACTTCATTCTTCACAAGTAGTCAAAGATCCATGGTTAAAAACAATCAATAATGTGAAATACCGAGTGATTTCATATAAATTTGGTTTTGTGTGCATTATTTAAATGAATTAATTAATGAATATAAGGTATTCTATTATATGTATTCGGTAATCCTGCTGTTTACGCATCCAGTACCGAGTCGAACAGATGTTTTCCGAAAGTATTCGAACCATAGCCAGTGCTGCCACAATTTATCTCAAGTCGGAGATTTGATCACCTATCGTTGAAAATGAAATAGCGGAGAATAAGATGAAAACTATTGAAGTGAAACTGATAGCAATAAACTCCTAATCAGGTGCGTAACTTCTCGGAAGTGGAAGGGACTTGTATGACTCGTATTTTTTCGCAAGTGGGCTCAGGAACTCGCGCTTGATTATCTGAATAAACAGATACATATTTTGACTTCTTTAAGACAGGGTAGCGCGGAAGAACACAAGATGTTTTCGAAAATCTAAATAGTTTCCAAAATATTTGTATGATATTCGAATCTGTCCTCTCACTCCAGTAGTCAATAAGTTCATAAGCGACGAATGAGGTTGAGGGAAAATATTTCCCCTTGACTGTCAGAGTCTTCAAGGAGAGTTGATACAAACACCACTGATACATACATCAATGGTGTTTAGAAAACAAACTGCCTTTGAATGTCTCTAAGTGCAAGTACATGTCAATTACGCGCAAACAGTCGCCACATTTCTTTCCTTATTCGGTGGCGGGCTCACGGCTTGAACGTGTTTTCTGTTCGCGTGATCCCGGGGTGCTTCTCGACTCGAAATGGTCGTTCGGGGACCATATAAGTGATGTTGTTCTTCGAGCAAGAAAAATGTTGGGTTTTATTCTGAGGAATTCCAAGAGCTTCCTGAACACTGCTGTTCTCAGGGTTCTGTATTTCGCTTTCGTTCGGTCTAGATTGGAATATGCCTGTGTTATCTGGGATCCACACTATGTGAAATATAAAATTGCATTGGAAAGCATTCAGAGAACCTTCCTAAAGTACCTGGCATACAAACAGGATGGAGTATATCTTATCCGAGGAATGCCAGGTTTTCTGTTAACCGATCGTTTTTCTGTGAAGGAAATATTTGTTCTGCATGTTTTTGTATGGACTTCTGAATAACTCCATCTGTTGTTCGTGTCTGCTTGACAAACTGAAGTTTTTGGTACCGAGGCTCGCTGGCAGAGGTATTGTCACTTTTTATGTCGTGGGAGTTGTTACGGATATTTTCTCCAACTCACCTATCAATCGAAGCTGTCATTATTTCAACACGGTGGCCTCTTCGATTGATATCAGTCATTCTCAAGCTACATCTAAAAGAAACCTATTAGCAAAACTTTAATTGTTTTGATAGTTTGGTGCGTATTTCTATTGTTTGAGTTTGCATTATCAATGCGTTCTGTCATTAATTTTTTTGAAAGTTTTTTGAATCTGTTTTTTTGTTTTAAGCAAATTTGTCTATATTTCTTCGGCTCTGTAATAGGGAGTAATCCTGTTGAGCTTGTATCAATGAATAAAAAATTAACTCAAAAAATCACTGAAGTTGAAAAAATCCACCCGGAAAACGCATCTGGCAACACTGGCTGAAATTTAAATCGTTCGGGAAACATTTTCCGTCGATTCGGTACTGGATGCGTATAAGTGATCAGCGTAAACAGCAGGATTACCTGTGTATTCAATAATTAGTGAATAATCAAATAATCCTCGTGAGAAGCTTATTCTGGGGCCTGTTTTTTTGTTGATTGAAGTCGATGATAGGAGTCAAGGGTTAATATGAGTATATTCAGTTTCTCTATACGGCGAAGCCTGTTACAATGAAACAAAATCAGGATAAGTCATATTTGCAACATAATAAATGAAAACTATTACACAATTTATTGTTGACAAATCTTAATGTATGACATCTGGCATCAGACATTAGTCTCCTATTCTTCTTGTCAACTTGTGCTGAAGAATTCTTCAAATTCATAAATTGAGTCTTTCAGTAAAAGATACTCTGTTTTTGGCCGGTTGAGGTACAGCCTAGGGATTCAGCGGATCGGAGCCTGGGCTTCAAATTCCTCTGGAGACCGCAAGGATGGAAAATAACCGGTGGTTGAACCTGAAGGTATGAGAGCACTGCCTGAGCCTTACAGGTTTCAGAAACTCAGCTTGCCAACAGTGGAAATTTCGGGTGCGAAAGCCAAAGTTTGTCTTAAATTGTCTGGGATAGACCTGAGAGTTCTAATTGCCATATTAACGAGGCACTGTCGCCTCTGAAATCACCTAAATAAGATACTATTAATCAAGGACCCTTCATGCAGACTATGTGAGGAGCAGATAGAATCAATAGAACAGGTCCTTTGCAAATGCCTAACTGGGGACAGAATCAGGCTCTAGGAACTTGAATCTAACAAACTGGAGCTCACTGATCTCAACAACGTCTCACCCACAAAGCTTATAGCCTCTACAAGAAGTATGTAGCTTGTAGGTGAAATTTAGGACCAAGTGTGCCACCACAGACCGCTGTTGGTCAGTCCACACTCAATTTTATATTCATCTATATAAGATACTTTTCATTATTTTGACAAGCCTGTTTACTGGCAGTTGTCTTATTTTAAGAGATAGATTAACAAAAATACACATGTGGCTTGTTGCTAAATGGATCCTAATCATCTAGTGGTACCTGAGAGCTATATATTTTCTGTGATTCTGATGGAGTTCTGCATTTGCACTGAATTTGCTTTGATATTGGTGAATATATTTGATGCATCTCAGTATGAACGCTGATGTTACAATCAGAATCTTATGCTCAACAAAATATGGTCAAAAATTATAGGTTTTGTGGAGGCCACAGAAAGTTCTAGTTCTGTTGCGGTTGGACCAGTTGGTTGGTCAATCTATTGATCCATATTAGTATACCATAAGAGGCTATGGAGCTAAAGATGGCATAGTGTGTTAATTTTCTTATTTCATGAGTTGCAATTTCTCTTATTAATTGAGAGGACCGCCATTAATGTGGATATGTGCTTGTCCCAAGTTAATTTTGAGAAGAACATACACTCAGATGGTTGTTTGCTGCTTCGGTACATCTGAGAAATGGGGTGTAATCTTTGAGTTTTTTTCTATATTTAACTTAAATCGTTCACTGAGAATCACTGCTCTGCATGTTCCCATCACGCAATTGTTAGTGTGTTAAGTTCCTTCTTTGAAATTGCAATATTGGGAAAAGTGGTATCATTGGTATAAAGGCACTAATACCTAAAATATTCAGCTAAATCATTCATATAGATTATGAACACCACTGAACCTAGAATAGACCCCTGTGGCATTCCTAGTTTCACATATTTTCTTCTGTTGTTATCTTTTTCAGCCACTTGTCTTCTGTTAGATAAATGAAATTCATAAACAGCCATGGCCTTTCTCGTATATGTCATAGTACTCTATCTTATTCAGGAGCAATGATCTTATAATATAGTCAAGGGCCTTACTCAAATTACATGCCAGCAGTTTAGTATACTGATAGTTATTAAAGGTTTCTACTGTGACATCAACTAGGTTGATCAGAGCTGTAATTGTTGATCTATTCGATTAGAACCCATCTTAGCAGTTATCTAAAATTTCCAGTTTATCGAAATGTTCTATTAACCTTCTCGTCAGTACTTCTTCAAACACTGGAAGCAAAGCTATTGGTTTTTAGTAGCTGGAGTCCTTCTTATCACTCTTTTTGTATTGTAGGTACACCCTTTAGTTACTTATTTATTGGAAAGATACCTTCCTTCATACAAGACATTTTTTAAGGAAGTTATTGGCAGTATTTTTTCAATATTAATACTGTTATACCATATGTATCTGTTGATGTTTTATTTCTTAAATTTGTGTTCTGTCTTCTATTTCTTTCTCTGTTGTTGGGTAGCTGAATAAAGGAGTTGGACTTTCTCCCATACATGGTGTTTACGTGTAGTGCTATTGACTCTCCTATATTGGCAAAGATCAAATTCAGTTCGTTGGCAGTCAAACTGCTTTCTTTGTCTTCTTTTTTTGCTAGTCCCTGCCTTGATCATTTTCCATAAGCCTTTGAATTCATCTGATCCATTATTTATATAATCTAAGTTTCCTCTTTTTATTGCTTCATCAGTATTTCATAAGTGGCTTTTCAATTTTGTAAATAACATTTGGGAATTTTTATCTTTCTTCATTCTATAAATAGTCAGGGCTGCTTCTACAGCTTTTCTTAGCACCGTAATTTCGTTTTAAAGGCGACTGTTGAAGGAGAAAATTACCTGAGACAGTACAAAAAAATCTTATTTTTGGCTCTATAAATTGAATCATCAGCAGATTCACTTCTTTGCCTTTTCCCTGAAGTTGTATCATGTTATTTTTGATTGACACTGGGTGACATTCAAATACATACAGAATGCAAACTTTCATGGAATGAATCCAGTAAAACGTTAGGCAACTTTTTCTATAAAATTTCACAATTTTTATTTCAAGACAAGATAACTTAGGTTTCTTGAAGACAAATGTAATGGACTTTTAATTATTAATTTGCTCTGTTTAGCCGTATGGTCGAATTAAGCCTACCGAATATTAGGTCAAGACAGTAGGTTCGGCGCAACATGCGTTTGGTGTAATTGTGATAAACTACCGATTACACCAACCGAGTATTTTGCAGAACGCGCCGTATTGGCCCAGTACTAGATAGGTGTAATAAGCACATTAGGGTCTTTGAGAAATTTGATGTAAATAATGTAAGCAGGATTCGCAATAAAACAAAACTGCATTTTTTCATGTGATACTATTACATTTACAGTTTGGTTCTGATGATTTTTTTATTTGAGTGTGTTTCTGCAGGAGGAGTTCGGCTGGAAGTTGGTTCACGGAGACGTATTCCGGCCGCCAAGGAAAGGAATGCTGCTTTCAGTTCTCCTTGGATCTGGAGTGCAAGTATTTTTCATGACTTTGGTAACGCTAGCATTTGCATGCCTGGGTTTCTTGAGTCCAGCTAATAGGGGCGCTCTCATGTCTTGCGCGATGATCCTGTACGTCTTACTCGGTTCACCAGCTGGCTATACTTCGGCGAGGATTTATAAGAGTTTCGGAGGGGAAAAATGGAAGTCGAATGTACTTCTCACTTCGATGTTATGCTCGGGGTAAGTCTATCTACATTAAACCTAGAAGGGTAAAACTGTGCTCTCCTATCCTTGTAAATGAAATAATACAATTTTGCGTCAATTTATAATAGTAGATTTTTTCGATTTCTAAAGGGAGTCGACTGACACCAAATTTTAAAGAGGATTGCAATGGTAGCTTAGTTTGATCGTTGTATTTGTTTCAGTAGTTTCTTGAGAATAAAATTAGATAAAGTTGTGGATGTCCGCATGAAAGGCTAATCTTATCAGTAGAATTCCAGAACCCATTTGTTCCATCGAAGTTCTTGCTATTATTAGTTTTTCTTTTGAAGTTGTGAAATCCACTAAATTGCAATTTGTTCCTTCGTTTGACTGGAAAATTGAAAATCAAAAGATTTAAAGAACTGATTGTTTCACTTTTCTTTTGAAATGACGATTATGTCGCATCCTATAATGCATCCCCATAGACAGCTGTCACATACTGTACAGGAATTAGCGGCAAAGTTTCATGGCTTAGGATAAGTCTTTAACAAGAAAAGATGTTTTTTAAGCAATATACAATCAATGCCATACTGAACATGAGGAAAGCTTCCAAAATGTAAGGTGTTTCGGGTAGAAGCGTTCAGGGAATTTTGAGAAAAGTATAAGTTGTTAGTTGTATATGAACACAATTTTCGAATATCTGTTTTTACTGTATTTTAGTGTCCCTATCTAGGTATACTTCATTAGCGAAAGGAACGAACCGATATAGTTGAAATGCTCAAACACTATTTCTATTTATATTAGAGTATTTTTATATCCGAAATTCGAAATAATGTGAATTATCCGAACTGAATAGTGAGCAAAATACTTTCTACGACAGAAAAATTTTATCACGAATTGAAACAGTCGCCCATTCTACAAATTATTATTATATCGAGATAAGTCGATGCAGAAGCCTGTAACGACTCATAATTAGACATACTTTTGAAATGAAACAGTTGTCAACAGGTACAAACGGAATAAATAGGATACAGTGAAAAAGAATACTGGAAAGATGAAGTATGTGAGGAAAAAAAACAGAGGGAAGTTCAGTCAAGCTTAACTTTTCTTCCGAGAGTCGGATCCGTTCTTGAATTGGTTGACACTAGTGGCATTATCAACTTACAGGGGCAAGGCATTCCATGTGGTGAACATTCTATTGGACCAAAAATTCTGCCAGCAGGTGGTCTTAAACTTCTCTATGAGGAGTTTGAAATTGTGACCTCTTAAATTATTACCCAACTCGGTACATAGTTCCCTATTTTCCAAAAAAGATCTCAGCAGTTGCAATGTACTAGCCTGGATTCCAGCCATTTTGAGTTTTCTCAAGAGTAAAGAGTGCACTACAGTGTCGAATGTCTTTTGTAGGTCTGTGAAAACCACAATGATATATTTTCCATCTTTGAGTTTAAAACAGATGTTTTGTATACAATCCAGACCAGCACTCTGTAGAACATCTCTCCTGGAACCCATACTGGCATTCAGATATATCTAGGAACTTCGATAATCGTTTCTTTATTACTTTCTCGATTATTTTGGAAAGATGTAATTGATATGGCTCTATAGTTTCCTGGATCATGCTTGCACCCTCCCTTGTATATTGGTATTATTTTTGATAATATAGTGTATCCAATAACCTTTCTTGTAAGTATGTCTATGGAGACTGCGGTTTTTCCTGATTCCCTGAAGACGGCGCTGGTAGTAGCAATATTCAAATCGGGAAGCAAAGAATGCGTTTCCAACTACTTCCTTGAGAGTTGCAAAATGTTATCGCCTCAACAATTTGGTTTCCGCAAAGGTAGATCACGCAAAGGTAGATCAACACAAGATGCGTTGGCGTGTTCAACACCGAATAAATATGAATGCCTAGACTTATCAAAACCTTGCCTAGTGATTTTTGTAGATCTTGCGAAGACGTTCGACTGCGTGGAACACAAGATGCTCTTCGATGTGTTGGAAAATGCTGGTGTCCGCGGTCGTGCGCTAACCTGGTTTAGGAGTTATCTCAGCAGGAGAATGCAGTGTGTTTAAATAGGAAAAATGTTCCGCAGGGGTCTGCTCTGGGCCCTTTATTGTTCTAGTGTATTTAAACGCGCTTTTTTTTCTCTCCTCACAAGGGGTAACCTTATCAGTTTTGCGGATGATACAGTGATATTCTATAAGGGTGACTCTTGGGTCGTTCTAAGGGAATTAGTCGAAAGGGATTTTCACCTTATTGTGGCTTTTTTTATTAGCAGGCTTATGACGATGAACACTGACAAGAATGAGTTCATAGCGTTTTCTAATCATGCATCTCACCTTGCTGGTTATCCTTCTCTCTATGTTAGGAATGGTACTAATTCGTTCTCAATAAGACCAGCTGATAGACTAAAGTACCTGGGTGTCTACATTGATAGAGGCTTAAGATGGAACCCTCATATTGAGTGTATAACTAAGAGATTAAGAAATTTGGTTCCTAAATTCAGGTGACTCTCTACTCTCTGTTCTTCAGACATATTGAAAAAAGTATATTGTGCGTTGGTTTTACCTCACTTGACCTATGTTATTCTATCATGAGGTGAGTTACTAACTATTATGTTCAAAAGTTAGAAGTTGCGCAAAAGTGGCTACTGAGAATAATTTGGAAAAAACCTTATCGTTATCCTTCCAACGACATTAGGCAACTATTTTTCAAGGCTCTGGCTGTGAATCAGAGACGCAGTCGAAATGAAGCGATGTATAATAATTATGCGTACAACACGAGGTGTAGAGGTAATTTAGTTATGGTTTTGAATACTCATAAAACGAGTGAGCATAGATGCCACAATTTTCTTGCCCCCAAAGTCTTCAACCACTTACCTCAAAATATAAAAGCCTCTAGGACTCCAGGCAGTTTTTCGCGACAACTTGAATCATGGCTCTTAGAACAACCTAGATCATTGGTACATCAAGTTATGGATATGAAAAACTCGTATGTTCATGCATAGAGCGGTATATATGCCTATTAGATACTCGCCATATTTGTTTTGAGAACTTTACTGTAGCTTTATTTATTTATTTGTTTAAAAACTATTATGGTTCATATTATTATGCTATTATACTTTTGAAGTGTTTCGCTACAATATCTTTGGTAATGACAATATCGCTCGGATCCAGTTAACAACGGTGAGTTAGGCATTGGTTCTATAGGCTAACCGGTGAAGAAAGCTGAAAAATGATCTGCTAGAACATTGGAGGTTTCTAGAAAATCTTGGAAACACAATTAGTAGCGCCAGACCAATGAAAATGTTTCAGGCTATCAGAATATAATTTACTATGCAATTCAATTTTTGTTTCATTGAATTTGGCCAAGAATTGCAAGAGCTATAGCTTGGGACATTTTTCACGGAACACCCGCTTTATGTCTAGGTCAGTTTTATATTACATGAGCTCATTACATAGCCTTATTGTATTATATATTGTGTGACATAACAAAGTGTATAATAGCCTGCTTCCCTCTTCTGCTTGCTATAGCTTCCAAATTGGATCCACAGTGTAGATCTATTCTCTTGGATATCATGATTGGATTCACTCCATTTCATTTCAAAACCTTCAACTCTTTCTTCAAAATCTTTGTGATGTTGACATCTATTTCATATATGTGAGGCATATTCTAAATATGCATAGTAAATCATGATAATTGTGGATTTTTTACTGACTTACATTGAAACCTGGCGCTATATATATATATATATATATATATATATATATATATATATATATATATATATATATATATATATATATATTTTAAATTTCTATGTGAATTGGGAATGAAATCTGTATTTTTAAAATTTACACTAGGTGTAATGGGGTAACTATGTAAAATCAGTCATTGAAGTGAGATTGCATTCTACGTATGGAGAATTAATTACAAATCAAGCCGGCCTAATAACCTCAGCAAGTCATAGTACTTATAATTGTAGTCGGTTAATTCAGCTGAAAATTAATATTGCTGTCATGAAACTCGCATTGAATTTCTTGAACTGACACTGATTATTCATTGTGTTGTGTATTAACTAAACATAATTCAAATTTTCCTCTATGTTATCCGATTCAATCAAGACAAGAGGAGGATTTTTCATGTCATATAATGGTAAAAGCCACTCCGTTTTAAGAATTTCAGTTAGGGAGATGTCCAAATTGGAAAAATATGTTCCCCTGGGAATTGTTTTAAATAATCTCATCATCTACAAAACCCATAGAAAGTATCAATTATGTTATTCGAATATTTTATTGTAAGTTCAATATCTTTATTGTACCCTTTCTTGGAAAGACTGTAAATAGTTGCTTAGGAAGTATTCAAAATAGGGTGTTTCCAATATTCATGGTATTAGAAAAATCAAGATTGTATATAGCCATAAATTTATTACTGAATGTAAGGATATTCATCCCTAGTAGGTAAGAATTTATTATATATATATTTTCACTTTAGTTTTGTCCCAGTAGTATTAGAGTGTCAGAGTAACCTTCACTGAGTTTAGTACTCATCAACATAAGGATTTTTCACACAGAAAAATTCAAATTCATTTTTATATATAGCCATCATCCAAGCAGTTAAGGATATCATTTGAGTAAAGTGCTTTTTTAACAATAAATTCAGTACTGGTCCTCCGTGCGATCTTTATTTTTAACCATTAACTTCTTGTTGAGAAAATCACTTAACACTAAGGTTGATGTATATAAGCAAATTTTCATTTTCTCATTAACAGGACAAATAATTCTGGTGGAAGGTTTTCGATTCGCCACATAGTGGACTATATTTTATTTTGATAAAATATCAATAATATAGAATACAATAGGGCAAAAAGGGACATTTGACTGTTTTAACTATGATTTTCACGAAATTATTGAATGTTGTGACGACCTTATCGCCCAAAAATCGATTCTTTACGTTATAAGCCTATTACATCAACTGAACATTGCTCTTTCAATTGGTTGAATCAGAAATATTCTATATTTCATATTTTGCGCGATATTGACATTTATAAACTGGCTGTTCGTCAAGAGTTCTCTATCGTTACCTACACATTTATGATTATCGTGTCTGTGCGAGGTAAACAGGGGAAGAAATATCTGTAGAGTTGTATCGAGTTAATCAACTTTCTTTCCTGAGAAAATTACACTCTGACGTTAAGGTTCCTTTCTTCGGATCTGCCATTGTTGTAAATTATATTCTACAAGAACATCAGTCACAACAGATCTAGTAATTTTTATTTTTCATCAAACTTTTACTAATGTGCATTATTAAATTTTTGGAAGAAAGCAGTTATATGAGGACTAAGATTACCATTTAACATAAAGTTTTGTCACATCGAACGTATTGAGTTAATTATTTATTTTAACCGAGTTATGGATTCCTCAAATCAATCATTAATATTTTCCTTTATACGTCTGAAAAATTTTCATTTCTTTTTCAGCATTGTTTTTGGACTGTTCTTTGTCATGAACTTGGTGCTGTGGAGTAAAGGTAGTTCAGCCGCTGTACCTTTTAGCACACTTGTTGGGTTGCTGTCGATGTGGTTGCTGGTATCTGTTCCTCTGACATTTGTGGGAGCATTTTTCGGCTTCAGGAAAAGGGTGAGCGAATTTAATTTTTTCAAATTTCTTTTATTGTCGTGATGAAAATAGTTACAAGCTTTCAATACTGAAGAAAATAACGTATAAAACGTAGGATAGCGTCAATATTACTTGAGCCAGAAACAGATTTTGCATGGTGTCACACGACAACGAAAATACAGTCTTCTTGTTTCTATTCATGACATCTGACTAGATTGCACCACAACTAATGTGGCCCTGGTTAATGATGCTGACTATATCGAAGAACTAGCTCCTTAAGTGAGGGATAAGAAGGATACATATTGCTTTCAGAATAAAATTCTATAATGCATTGAACTCTCTAATCGTTGAGTTGGCCGATGCTACGAACCATATTTGGCAGTATTTGGTGGTCCTTCGAAGTCCTTCGATATTACTCATATATATATATATATATATATATATATATATATATATATATATATATATATATATATATATATATATATATATATATAGTAATATCGAAGGACTATATTTTCGGAGGTCTCGGACTGTACCTGCGCAACCTTGAAGAAGCTATAATAAAACTACCAACACTCTTTCGAAACCTAAATTCATTACATTATATAACTAACTGCACTCTCGCAGTAAATAAAGTGGATGCTGCTTGTATCATAGAGCGCTTATCTACAAGGGAACACCTTGAACGAATGGACCTCGGTGGCTACTGGCTGACGCATTTGCTAGGGAAATCATTGCTTCCGGCCATTACTACAGTGGGGCGGCGGTGATTGTCAGGTGGAGGTTGCGAGGCTGAATGATTGATCCGTCAGAGAATTTTCAGTGGAGAACCATTTAGATGGCTGGATTCATGGTTGAGCTCAGTCTTGCCATTGCAACTAATTATAGGGGATAACTTTCGCATCTTTCTGGAGGAGCTGGCTAAAACGCTAGAGAATGTCTCGCGGGGAACCTACATTAACATGTGTCTGGTTGGAATCTCCAACCAGAAATGATGTGTTATCTAATTCAGATGTTAAGTGCTGCAGGGAACACTTTCTGTAGGATTCTCCCTCGGATCTTCGACCCCAGAAGGTTGTAGAGGAATTAAAAAGAAAAAATTGAAATCTCTGGTGAAAGGGTAACTAAAGCTTATCTAACAAGAAGGACACCATACAACAACATCGACACGACGCTAATGAACTGTTTTATTACATCTTTTCCTAGAGTCACAGTCATGCCAAAGCGCGATAAATCCAAGAGTTACAGATTATCAGATGAGACCTTAAAATTAAAAGAAGCAGTAGAAGCTGCAAATATTATCTATACAGGGTGCTTCAACGAAAACTAAACAGAGGCTATATCTACCAAGATATTCATTCCTGATCAAAACGCAAAAACAGATCAATTTTTGTTTCAATGGTGACATCTTTTGGGGTACACTACTTGCCTGAAATATCAACCCCCTAAGCGGGGGTTGCAATTCTTGAACATTTTGTCTACATTGCCTTGTACGAATTTCCATTTTAATTGAAAACTGTAAAAGATACAGGGTAAGTAACTGAAAGATAGGAAGACCATTTCCTGAGACTATTCAAGTTTCAGTAAAGTAAAATGGAACAGATTCATTCCAGATCAAAGGCTGTCATCTTTGATCCAAATGAATCTATTCCATTTTTCGCACTAATATTCCAATAGTCTTGGGGCGATAGTCTCCTCTATTTTTCAGTAGCTCACTCTGTATCTTCTACAGTGTTTTCAATCAAAAATGAAAATTCGTTCACGGGGATGCAGACAAAGATAATACCTTTCTTTCGAGGTATCACTCGACCCATCTACCCTCTTCCAAATTTTCAAGGGTGGTCACCCCTGCTCTAGGGGTCGAAATTCGAGATGAGGATGGTACTTGATGATGACTGCCATTGATCAGCATGGATCTGTTCCATTTTACTTTACTGAAACTTGAATAGTCTCAGGGAAATAGTCTTCCCTATCTTTCAGTTACTTACCCTGTATCTTTTACAGTTTTCAATTAAAAATAAAAATTCGTTCAAAGCGATGGAGACAAAGATACCACCTTTCTTTTGAGTCATCACTCGACCCATCTTCCCTATTCAAGATGTTCAAGGATTGCAACCCCCGCTTAGGGGGTTGATATTTCAGGCAAGTTTTGTACCCCAAAAGATGTCCCCCTTGAAACAAAAATTGACCTGTTTTTGCGTTTTGATCAGAAATGAATATCTTGGTAGATATAGCCTCTGTTTAGTTTTCGTTGAAGCACTCTGTATAGTCAAACAGGAAGTACATTCTGTACCGGGGAATCGATAATTTAAAAAATCTGCTTAAAACGATTGTCAAAATTTTTGTTGTTGCTAAGTTGGCATAACTGTTTTCTATACTGACGTGGACTTTGAACCGCTTTGTCATTTACTTTGTTTACAGTGTTCGATTTTGTCAGTTCTCAACTGGGTGTTTTGCGATTTTTAGAATGAATGAAAATATCGAACAAAAAATTTGTCTCACATTTTGTATTGCAAATAGAATTGCGTGCGGTCATTTAGTTTACAGTGCTCGATTTTGTCAGTCGATTTTGATTTGTATTGCAAATGTTATTTCGATTGCCGAATCGCTGAAAATGTTACACAAGACTTACAGTGAATCGACTTTATCGAAAACACGTGCATATGAGTGGTACAGTGTATTCAACAGCGGCCATGATGTGGTGGAAGGTTTGCCACGCTCTGTTTGGTCATCAACATCTTCAACTGAAGTTAAGATCGAAAAAGTGATGGAAGTGGCAATTGAAAATCGTCATTTAAGTTTGAGAGGGATAGGCAATGAACTTTCTGTGTCACGAATCAATTCCTACAATTTCAAACGATTGTTTCGTCATGAAACGCGTTGCTGTTCGACTGTCACAAAAGATCTGAATTTTCTTCAAAAATTGAATCACCTAATGGTCGCTGAAGACATGCCAGAACGAGTCAATTTCGACCCCACATTAAAAAAAATGCATTGTAACTGGTAACGATACATGGGTTTATAAGTTTGACATACAAACCAGTCAAAAATCTTAGGAATGGCGCCTTACTACTGAACCGCAACCGAGAAAACCACGTCAAAGTCGATCAAAAATCAAGGTAATGCCGACTGTTCTCTTTGAATATCGCGATGTTGTGCACTCGGAATTTTTGCCAGAAGGTCAGACGGTAAATAAAGAATATTACCTGAGCGTTATGTGGCGCTTGAGACAGCAAATTGGCCAGATTTGTGAAAAGAAAATTCATGGATTTTGCACAACAGCGTTATGAATGAATTTCTAACCAAAAACTTGACAAATACCATCGAACAACAACTTTTTTATGGAATGTATTGTTGTGGCTCAGGGCAATTGCCAGTTGGCGAGGGTCCTGGTTTGTGATTTACTTAAAGCCTTCTATCTGATGAATAGGAGAGTCTTATTGATGAAGATGGATTTCTACGGAGAGAGGGGAAGTGCTTGGGATATATTCTCGTCCTTGGTCCAAAGAAAAAAATGAGTCTTTTGGAGGAATCAGCTGTCGGATGGACAAAACACTCTCTTTGGTGTTCCCCAAAAACGAATTCTTGGTTGCCTCTGAATGTCTCTGAATGCCAAGACAAGTTGCTTATATGCCGATGATACTACTTTTTAAAAGTTGCTGCCTTGAGAGATGTGTTGAAGAATTCCTCTTTGCTATCATTAGTGGGCGAGGAGGAGTGGTTCAGAGGAAGTTGTCTTAAAATGAACGCGTATAAGACTCAGAGGTTTATAATTGGTACAGAAGAACACATCTTCACCATAAGTCGGATACGTCTAGTGTTTTCACAGGAGGCCAGTAAGCTAACTTATTACAACTTTCATTCCGTGGCAACTTATGTATTCTGATCTGGGGGCATTGTGTAGAAGTTGGTGGGGTGCTGCTTAAGCAGAAGGAGGCGGTCAGGGTTCTGTGTGGCGTTTAGAGAGGAAGTAGCTGCCAGAAGCTTCAAACCAGGGTTTCCCAACCTTTATTTCACTGAGCCTCCAAAATTCAAAAATAATATTCTCACGCCCCCTTAACTTTAAAAACATTAAAAACACACAATTTTTTTACAACTATATTATTTATTAGAATTAAAATTAAAAACAAAGAGTTCCATACAGATATTTGTAGATATTTATGTTTTAAGGATCTAATAAGAGAAGATATATGTATATACACTTGAAAACCATTAATTACTTTCACATTTAGGTAAATATGTTAGTTTTATTTTAATTATTAAATACTAATGAGATACTTGAGCTTGCATGTTGTGTACCAGTATGTCGATTCTGGGTTCAGTCTTTGCTAGAGCAATGGTTAAATCGCTATCGACGGCAAGACGATTTCGCTGTTTAGTTATTATTAAAACCAAAGCTGAAAAACCTGTCTCACATAAATAAACACCTCAAAAAAGTCTAGGGAACACTTACCAATATCTTTAAAATATGAATTTGATGATTCGAATTTATAGAAATCTTTCGGTTTTTGGTAGGATGTATTGTATATAATGTATTCTCAAGAAAACAAAATAATATTTGACTTCTCCAAAGCACCTATTATAAAAAAAATTGAAATTTGAAAGTGACGAAATTTGGTAAAACACAAAAATAAAAATCAGGAACTGATATTTTCGAAACGATATGGAAGCACTTACATTTTTCAGTACCCAGAAGGTCCACCTCTGTTATTAATGACACTTTGGCATCGTCGCGGCATGCTCAATATTGAATTGTCTATTACATTTTGGCCTAAGTCATTCCAAGCCCCCTAAACTGCTAATCGAAGCTCCTGTTCATGATGGCAGACGTTTTGACGCAGGAGATTTCTTTTTAGGGAGTCCCACACATGCTCGATGGGATTCAGATCTGGGGAGCAGGATGGCCACGGTAGAAGATCGATATCATTCTCTTCAAGAACGTCCAAGACAACTCTTGCACGATGAGGAGGGGCATTATCTTGTTGGAAGGGTGCATTTTGACCCATTGTTTGGAGATACGGTACCACTACAGGTAAAACTATCTCATTTGCGTAAGAATTTCCCGTGAGGTTGTTCTGTATGAAAACGAGGTCAGTTCTTCCACCAAAGCGTATACCTCCCCAAAATATCACGGATCCGCCTCCCTGTCTAACAACTTCTCGAGCATGCTGGAGACGGTTTTGCTTTCCAGGTTCCCTCCATATTCGAATTCTTCCCGAATCGGGATAATAACTAAACCTAGATTCATCACTGAAGAGAATTGGGGCCCACCTCTCTGGATCCCAGTTTACGTGTTCTTGGCACCAAGCTAAACGAGCAGCGCGATTTCCATGGGTCAGTTGTGGAACTCTTTAAGGACGTCTGGAGTGGAGTTGACCTTCGATGGGCGACTGCAGTAATCCTGAAACGACCTGTATGGCGTTCTTCTACGCTACTGTTTCATTGAAACGCGACCATAAACGGTTTATGACACTTGGGCTACTTCCCAGAACCCTGGATACTTCCCGTTGTGAGCTCCCAGCTTGGAGAATGCCAACGGCTCGTAACATCTCTTCTCTAGTCAAATGTCGTCTTTCTATGGTCGAATCACTAAACTTGAATCTTTTATTTGTGCCTACAACAGAAACAAAGTGCCAACTAACTGATTTCAAACACTGAATACATGAAATGATTATAAAGCAGCGTCGCATCTGCTGCATTTTTAGTTTTTTATAAAAAAAACTGAAATCTGTTGCGGCACTCTACATAATTTGGTGAGAAATTGATGCAGGTGTTTATTTCTTGAAAAAATCATTCATTTTGATCGTTCTGGATACGATATATCGATATTCAGACTTTTTTGAGGTGTTTATGTGGTCGAAAATGGAATAATTATTCTCAAATCAAGTGAAGCAATTTTGGGATTAACAAGAAATCGTTTGATCCAAAATTTCTCTAATGTCAAGAGATGGAAGTCATCTTTCATGGTCGAGTCAGCCTTCATTTCTAGAAATTCTTCCTGAACATCTTCAGGCAAATCTGAGACATCGACAACAAATGGGTTTCTGGTCATGCGTCATATTGGTGACTCGGAATTAACATCTCGATAGTACAGGTGAAATTCGTTTTCCAATGTTTGTAGATGAGTTTCTATTTCAAATTTCAAATCATTATATACCTTATTTTTCCAAAGTTGAAGCTTTAATATGAAACCTTGAATATGATCGTAGTTACTAATCAAATTGCCATTTCTGCCTTGAAGTTTCAAGTTTACCTGATTTAGGGCCTCAGAAATATCAGCTAAATAGGCCAGCTTCCATTGAAATTTTTCATCTTTGAATAGTTGCATAAAATTATAATTTTCTTTAAATTCAAGAAAGAGGATGACCTCTTCTTTTGATTCATAAAGGCGAGCCAACATGTTGCCTTTTGACAACCAGCGCACTTCTGTGTGGAATAGGAGGACCTTGTGATCAGAATCAAGATCCTCGCAATGCACTACTTTTGATGTAGTTAACGATCTTTATGGCAGAGTTTAAAATCTGGCATAAATTCTGTGGCAAAGTTTTCGAAGCCAAAGCTTCCCGATGAATAACACAATGCGTGTTTTTTTGAGCCAAGCCTGATCGTGAACCTATCATTACAGGAGCGCCGTCTGTGCATAGTCCAATAAGTTTATTCCAATCCAAGTCATTTCTTTCGATAAAGTCCGATATTAATTTGAATATATCTTCAGATTTAGTGCTTGCTGCTAACGATTGGGAGTGAAAAATCTCTTCCTCAATGTAATCTCCGCTGACATATCTAATATAAATGATTAGTTGTGCACAATTAACGATGTCTGTGGACTCATCACAACTAATAGCAAAAAATGGTGATAGTTTGACTTTATTTATAATTTGTAATTTTATGTCTGATGCAATATCGTCGATTCTTCGCTTGACAGTGTTATTAGAGAGAGATATGGAATTAATTTTTTGCTCTGATTCTTCTAATATTATTTTCGTGGCTTTAAGGATACATTGTTTGATTAAATCCTCCCCGATGGTGTGAGGTTTTTTTTGTTTTGTTATCAAAAAAGCTATTTCAAATGAAGCTTTGAGATGTTTTGATACACCTGCATGATAACGTCCTGACTTATCCAATCTCATGCGCTTGAATGATTCTGCCTTGGATGAAAAAAACTCTTTAGATTTCGAAACCAGAGTAGGATGTTGCTGGTTCAAATGCCTCTCAAGGCGAGTGGGCCTCATGCTATCATGGCTCAAAACTTTCATGCATATTACACACTGCGGCAATTGTAGCTCGTCTTTTTCTATGAAGGTAAATCTAAATTTAATATAATATTCCGAAAATTTTTTTTTAGCTGCCATTTCTAATCTGTAACACTAACAACATTTATACTAGGCTTGAGTGACGTACCTAGTCGCGAATGACGTTGTTTCGAAAAACATTTTCACTGTCTCATACGTTCGAATCCTTAAAATCGAAATTCGGAAACATCATGTGGCAGTGAAAATGTTTTTCGAAACAACTTCATTCAAGCCTATGATCATTCGAACCTGTGTGGTTGTGGGAAAAAATATCGCACCAGCGCGACGTGTTTCGCAGCAGCGGCGTTCGAACCTACATAAATGTTCAGAATGTAACCCATTCAGTACAATATTTGCGAGATAAAATTTAAAAAAATAATTACTTTATTTATGAATTAGGTATCTCAATCTCAATACAAAATTTTATCGCCTCTGCCAATATGGTTGAATAGATAAAAAAGTGATTAAAATAATTATTTGAATACTATTGCGATTTAATGACACAATAACTTAAGAAACTTACCTTTTATTAAAGTGAAGACACAATTTCACTTCTAAATATCTCACAAACAACAATTTCACATTTAAATATATGTTAACAAAAACGCGTCTTGGAGCGAACGAACTAAGTACTGACAGTACGAGTACGATCCGCAAATGCTCCCAATTGTTTTACGAGTGATAGATGGATGCAAGGGGGAAGGTAGGGCGGGGGTGCGCGTGAGTGTTGTGTTGTGACTTGTCGAAACTTGTATACAGTGTGTTCCAACGAAAATTTGACCCCCCCTATAACTCCGAAATGAGTAACATTAGCGAAAACACCAAGACACGTCGATTTTTGTTTCGAGGGGAGCATTTTTCGAAATAATTCGAAACTTGTCAGATCAACCCCTACCCCCAGCAACCCTAATTTCGAAATTCATCATAGGAATAAGGGTCGAGTGGCACCTTACTGTAAAGGTCTGTCAATTCTCCATTCTGATTTGTCATTTTAGAATTTTAAATTAACATACAGGGTGTCCCAACCGAGGGTAAGTTGAATTCCTGCAAATCCCAAATACTAAATGAAATCGATTTATTTTGGCATAATGCAAGCGCAGGTTTATGCTCGGTCTAGAAAAACGACCTACACTTGTGAATTTGGAGTTGGTGCAATCAACCCCCTATTTCCAGCATCCCCAACTCAAAAATCATTCGATCGAAAATAGGTCAAGTGGCACCTCGTTGGAAAGGTATTTCAATTTTCTCTTCGAATTTAGTATTTTCGAAATTCAGAATCAGCATACAGGGTGTCCCGGAGCAGGAACACTGAAAACCCAAATAACTTTTTGAAACTGGTTCATTTCGGTATAATACGAGAACATGTTTATGTTTGATTCGAGAATAAGACTCTCTTGCGTGAATATGGAATTTTGCAATCAATCTCTTCCATTCAGCATCCCCAACTCAAAAATCATACAAGTGATTACAGGTTGAGTGGCAAAGTTCCAGAAAGATTTTTTATTTTCTGAATCACTGAGGCATTGGTTTCAGTTTGGCAATCGAGGTTTTCTGGCGTGAGGATCAGGATGAGGGATGATGGAGAAACTGATTGGATGCTCATCTAAACAGGAAAACGAGATTTATTGAACTTGTATTCAATTGAAAACAAAAACTAACTTGATTATTACAACAATTGTTCAAAATGACCTCCGCCCACCTCCATACAGTTATACAGACGATTTTCGAACTCTCTTCTCACATTAGCGAAAACTTCAGGAGTCAAAAGTCGGCATTCTGTGATAATCCTCATCCGCAGCTCCTCCAGGTTTTCTGGTCTTGTGGCATAAACTTTAGATTTTAGATGGCCCCACAAAAAAAATCTAGGGATTTAAATCTGGTGACCTGGCTGGCCACTCAACAGGTCCTCTTCTACCAATCCACCTTCCTGGGAAATTTTCGTCTAAATATTGGCGCACCCGAGCATCATAATGCGGAGGAGCACCGTCTTGTTGAAAACGCATTTCGTCCTCAGAAAGAGTTGGATCGTTCTGTAAAATTTCTGTCAATCTAGGATGTATGTGTTCCTCTAACAACTGTAGGTAGCCATTTCCATTCAGATTACCCTCAATAAAGAAAGGCCCAACTAGATGATTGCCAAAAATTCCTGCCCAAACGTTCAACTTCTGAGGCCTTTGCGTGTGGGCCTCTCTAAACCAATGAGGATTCTGTGTGTCCCAATATCGACAATTATGTCTATTCACTTCACCACTGAGCATAAAGGTGCTTTCATCAGAAAAACAGATGTTATTCAGAAAATTTGGATTAGCGTTTAGGTTTTCACTTAGATTTTCACAAAACTGTAAACGACGATCTGGATCATCTTCGTTTATTTCATGCACTAATTTTACCTTGTAGGGGTGAAATTTGTGATGTTTCACGATTCTATGGACAGTTGTAGCTGATACACCAGTCAGACGAGATAGTTTTCTGATCGAAGTAGTATTCTCCATTTGTAGATGACCCACTACTGCCACTTCCGTTGCCTCATTTCTGACAGGACATGCCACTTCATGTTTTTGTT
Organism: Cryptolaemus montrouzieri; assembly: GCA_013387265.2. Lineage (NCBI taxonomy): Eukaryota > Metazoa > Arthropoda > Insecta > Coleoptera > Coccinellidae > Cryptolaemus > Cryptolaemus montrouzieri. The sequence continues at coordinate 24,741,015 of JABFTP020000144.1, read as the reverse complement.
TGCCACCGAACCCGTAGCTAGGAATTTGTCAACCAAATATTTAACGTACTGGTGACTGACTCCTTTCTCTTTCAGGATGGTTCCTATCGAATATCCTTGCCGTTTCTTTGGCACAACTGTTATTTCGAAAATACGTCGATACAATTTCGACCCTTTCTTCAGTGGAATAAATCATTTTCAGATTAATTTCAACTGACGAACAACAACAATAATGAGGAAATGATCTGAATAATAATAATATTTCATTGCAAAATGAGAAATAACAGATGACTGCACGCCAGATGGAAATGAAAAAATGTGAACATTTTCAATGCAGAAATCAGCTTTATTTCTTCGTAATTGATGCTCAACACATCGTACCCCAATACTTTTAACAGTTTCGAATTAATTTTAGTTGATAATTTCAAATGACGATATTGAATTTTTCGAAAGCGACATCCTGTATGGAGAGCCGAACTGAATGAAATGCTTTAATCATTCTGGAATTCAAAAACCTTTCTGAAGATATGCCACTTGAATTATTTGTATGATTTTCAAGTTGGGGATGCTGGAAATAGGGGGTTGATTGCACCAACTCCAAATTCACAAGTGTAGGTCGTTTTTCTAGACCGAGCATAAACCTGCGCTTGCATTATGCCAAAATAAATCTATTTCATTTAGTATTTGGGATTTCCAGGAATTCAACTTCACCCTTGGTTGGGATACCCTGTATGTTAATTTAAAATTCTAAAAATGACAAATCAAGGTGGAGAATTGACAGACCTTTTCAGTAAGGTGCCACTCGACCCTTATTCCCTATGATGAATTTCAAAGTTAGGGTTGCTGGGGGTAGGGGGTTGATCTGAGAAGTTTCGAATTATTTCGAAAAATGCTCCCCCTCGAAACAAAAATCGACGTGTCTTGGTGTTTTTCGCTAATGTTACTAATTTCGGAGTTATAGGGGGGGTCAAATTTTCGTTGGAACACACTGTATGTAGAGCGCAATACACACTGAGTCCGCCGGGCCGACGACATATGTCGGCAATTTTTTGTCTATGATTTGATTCTTTTCATACAGGCCGACGGGTTGTGTCGGCGGACAGGCCGACGGGTTGTGTCGGCGGCCCGGCGGGCTTAGTGTGTATTGCGTTTAAGTAATATTTCTGGAAATTAAACGTACCGATTACGCCCCCACTGGTATTCCACTACGCCCCCAAGGGGGGCGTGCCCCCTGGTTGGGAACTCATGCTTTAAACAGTAGAATATTTTAATCATCACGGCTTGTTATATATTGAGCTGTGTCAAATAGGTATATGAGCATAAGGATCTCTTCATGGTGAACGAAGATTTCCACTCCTATAATATTCGATGTAAGGAGACTGAGTACTGTAGACTTGGAAGGTGTCAAATAAGTATGAATCACTATGGAATCAAATTTTATAACAAATTACCAAGCAGACTTAAGCAGTTGCTTGTCATAGGTTTCTACGTGAGACAAGGGAACTGCTTCTGAGAGGATCGTTTTATACCATAGATGAGTTTATGGATACGCCTTTCGTGTAGCAGTTGTAATCTGATAGTGTACAGCCTGTGTGTGTACTTGTGATGTTGTGTTAGATGTACTATATGTACTTACTTTTACAATTTCAAATGACATGCTCTGTAATGTTTGATGGTAATAAAGTTAATTATTATTATACTATGCAAGATTTTCCTTGAGGAGTACAAAAGATCAAAAGATTAGGTTTATGTACCACTACTACCAACAGCACTGGGGATACTTCGAGAGTTCAATTTTACTACTGCCTACAGTATTGATCGTGGCACATGGCAATTTGTGAATGAACTGAATCATTTGGAAATATGTCTTGTGCCGCGAGAAACCCGCATCGAACATTTGTAATGGTATTATAAAAAGCTTTAATACTTACTATTGACAAGCTCTTTACTATTACATCTGTATTACTTTCTTTCTGAGATATATATTTTCAAAAGTGGTTGAGATTGTACACCTAACCTGAAAGAAATGTTATCTTCCAAATAAAACTGTAGATGTGGTTTCAGCTGTAACCTAACTCAAGATTTAAATATTTGAAGTGTTAATGCTTACAAGATCCTTTGTCTCTTGTAAGTTTTAATTATTGTTTTGTTATTTTCAGTCTTTGGAGCATCCAGTCAGGACAAACCAGATTCCCAGACTCATACCTGAACAATCTGTGTACACCCAGCCAGTACCTGGAATTATAATGGGTGGTGTGCTACCTTTTGGATGCATCTTCATCCAACTGTTTTTCATAATGAATTCGATCTGGTCTTGGCAGATGTACTACATGTTTGGTTTTCTGTTTTTGGTTTTCATCATACTTGTCATAACATGCGCCGAAACTACCGTGCTTTTGTGCTATTTCCACCTGTGTGCTGAAGACTATCACTGGTGGTGGCGTTCTTATCTCACGTCCGGTTTCACCTCTGCCTATTTGTTTCTCTATTGTTGCCATTACTTTTTCTCCAAGTTACAGATTGAGGATTTAGCATCGATGTTTCTTTATTTCGGCTACACGCTGATTATGGTGTTTTTGTTCAATTTGTTGACTGGTACAATTGGATTTTTCGCGTGTTTCTGGTTTATCAGAAAGATATATAGTGTGGTGAAAGTTGACTGATCGGATATGTTTGAAGGATTTCTAACAGTATGATTTGTACTCCTGTTGGATGATGGAGAATGTAAACAGAAGAATTTCGATTATTGATAACCTCCTGTAAAAAATTTGTTTTATGATATTAAAAAAAACATTTATCAGCAGCAGATTCATAAACTATCTAAATTTGTTTTTTGTCAAAAGTATGGTGGTTTAAAAATATTAAATTTTTATCTAACTTTTGATTACTGTTTGAAACATTGTATTGAAGTTTTATCCAATCAAATAACAAGTATTTTATTAATTAATATTGTTACAGTATTTAAGTTTGTATATTTGATATGCAATGTTCTTTGTAGGCTGTCGAATATTATTTCTACATTTGCGATAATTGTTGGCACTGTATTAGGAAGTATATAATTCATAGTTTTATCACATTTTGATCCATACTAGGCTACACAATTTAGATATTAGGGGAGTCTGGAACAGTGACCATATTTTCATATAAATGGATGAATCATTAAAATTATTTACTTTTTTTAAAGGTGATGTCATAATATAGTTTCATGGAACTTTTGGCATCATAGGATCAAAAAAAATTGTTTGAAAAACAGCAGGTTTTCAAAGCGTCTGCATGGAGCACTGACCATTTTTCAAATGAATAAAATATGGTTCAGAAAATATGCTTTTTTTTTTAATTCACATAGTATGAAGATAAATCCTCTGGAACAGATTAAAGATTAGCTGTTCTTGATGTTGATCAAATGAAGAAAAATATCTTGGGCTGGAATCGTAGATATGTCTGGAACATATGGATAACTGAAATCGCTTCCGTGGCGCCTAAGAAACGTAATATTGAACTCCGCATTGCTTAACTCATCCGTTATGCGACCAACATAATATTTCACTGTTTTTTCGGTCGGAAACGTGACTAATACTAACGAGTCTTTGGTTATCGCCGACAGATCATTCATTATAAGACCATTTTCTCCTGTGTTGAAATACTTTCATAAACTTTCTTCTTTTTTTGAGTTTGGGTGCAAGATTTGAAGTTATCATGAAGGTGCCTTTTCTTATTTAAACTTTTGTTCAAACTCGATTTTCTATCCCTTTTAATTTTTCCTTCTTATTCTCTGAAATTTTCTATTTTCATTCAAAGCTGTTACCATTGGGAATGGTTTAAGGTCAGTGGATAAGCAAGAAATTCCCGTTTCTAATAGAATTGTCATTCCTAGTGGTTGTCAATGGCATATTGATCATGTCTACATTATTTTCAGTTGTGCGTTTCGATTTGTCGTCATTTGAAGCGTTTCTATTTATAACTTGTATGTCTGTTATGATTGAAGCGATGAAGTCATCGTAGTTAAATATATTTTGGTTAAGCGGAAAAATACCTGTAGATCGAAATCCTGAGATGCAGTTTCGAGCAGTAAATGCTAAAGGATAAGCCTCACCCAAAATTTCACCGATATCGAAAATTGTGAAACGTTTGACAATGTTGGTTGTAATATTTTTTAAAGCATAGTAAACACTCTTCTCTAGAGGTTACAACTTGTGACTAGCATACGATGGAAGAGTTGGTAATATCACACGATTGGCTTTAGCCAACTTTATTTGTGTAAATAAATGTGCGCTTCCTGGTTATTCATGATAAGTAATGCTGGTGATTGAGCTTAGGGTTTGGCATGTTTAATTAAGTGTTGAAAACCAATGCACAAATAGTTTCGACGTTACCCAACCTGAGGTTGAAGCAACTCCAACAGTATTATTTCCAATCGCGTTGACAACCTACCATGGTGACCAAGGATCCGCGTTCACTTGATATTATTTGACCAACTTGTTTTTGAACTTTTCTGTCGATGAATTTCCTTGCCTCTTGTACCGTTGTAAGCCCACATTGTACACATGATTGGCTCCCAATTTATGCTTTTCATTTATTTGGTGAACATTATCAAAAAAGCGTTGGAAGGCTGGCTTGTTGAAGCCTACAGTTCTACCCAACGCGTAGCTTCTGCCGATCTCATGGATAACTCTTTTCCCCGCTTGAGAAAAGCGTTAAATCACTATCTACTTGCAGTTTGATTTTTCTATCAACGATGGTGGTATCTTTGAATTTGCCAATGCTGTTTTCTTGCGATTTTACGATTCAAGCCGTGGAGGCGTTTTGCCATTTCCTTAAGATTTCTTCTTTAGAATAAAATATTTGGTGTACAATTTAATATGGTTCTAATTTTGGATCTCCTTCTGAGACGGGTAAGTTCCAATCAATTTCATCTCTTCTATTCTCAGAGCTTTTCACGTAACATGTAATTTTAATAGGGGATGTGAATCATCTAAATCCCAATTGACAGCAAGGATCCAAATCACAATAGGGTCTTTCAGGTATTGATAAATGCATAACAAGAGCAGTAGGTTGATATATAAGTGGGACATCATTGCATACTTCCCTTGGTTTTTTAAAACAATGCCTTAAAGTTCTGCAGGGAATATCGTATTGAATCGCAGAGGCTTTAACTGACATTGCATCATTGTCTATGTCCCGAAGTACGTTACGCATACTTTCAGCAGAAGTTTTACCTATTATTTTGTATGCTTTTTTGCGACGAGGCAATTTGTACCATTTCTGAAATCAATGAAGATCAAACGTTAAGCACAATAATTATGATTGTGACCAATATACATTGGTCACCCCAGGATTGGTTTTTGGTAAGTCGCTACTAAAAGATGGTGGCCAGTGTACCGTCAATCACACTCTTAAATTAAGAATGGCTCATGAATTATAATCTTACTCGCTAGATGGCGATACACAGTCTCTTTAAATAAAAACTCTGTGGGTAGGTGGCTACTGTACCCACATGACTACTGCTCCAGACTAACCTACCTCAAATTGGCACTTAAATTATTGGATTCATATGCAAGAAATTTTTGTAAGTTTATATCATCTTCTGTTGTGATATGAAATTTGCTATGCCAAAGTACAAAGGGATGTTCTGAAATTAGCCCAAACCTAGGAAAAGGCTTGTTGAAATGCCAACAAAAAATTTGAGATTTTGTAAATCGTCTATAGTTTCTATAAAAGATCTTCGATATAAGTATTTAGAACATCTCTGGTAAACATAGTTCCTATTTATAATCAAGGTTATGTCAAATAATATCAAATTCAAGAAATTTATTATTTCAGTTTGATCTAGGTGGTGGTTTATTATAATTGAAACCTGAGAACATACAATTCTTTCACCTCCATAAGATTTCAACTAAATAGATTGGTGCTGTAGTTTCAAATTCTTGTTCATCATCAAATAAAGTACTTTTCATATTATAACATATTGTAGTATTGATTAGATATTACAGAGGAAAAGTAGATAATTGTCAGATCAAGAAAGACTTATATATCAAATATGCAGGATTCGCACAAATCAGTAGCAGTTGTCTCTATGAAGTGAAGATTCTATTGGTTGTTTCTTGCTTTTCAAGCTTATATTCAAAACTTCCACATAGTCTACTTTCATTGAAAATAGCCCAAGACTATAGAAAAGCAATCCTGTTCCAGGCATCAACAAATTGGAAATTGTGTTCTTGATCAATATACTAAGAAACTCACCTACATTAACTTCATGGGCATAACTGTCAAATAATTAATGATCAAACTAACTTATGTGAATCTCTTATATTTGATATCTTAATTAATATTATATGTGTTATTTAGTTTAGCAATATACCTGTCATTTAGTTTAGGCACTTCAGATGATAAATGGAAGTTTGAACCTGCCTAAAATCTTTTAGTGATAAAAACTACTGTTTTTTTGTTTCAATCATCGAATTCTTGAGGTGGGGGACAGTAGCCTGATGGAAATTTATTTTCAAGCTTAGCATTCTCAAATACCAAATGAATAATTCCTTTGTGAATGAATGACTATTAATAACAGATAATGGAAGTAATGGCACAAACATGATAAATTAAGTGGAATTTTTAGCATGAAAAATTAAATTAAATCTTATTATAAAAACTAATAGAATTGAATTGGATTTATGGAAACTATTGAGTAATATAAAAATAATTCTAGTTGATTGCTGAATTGGGTAATCATTATTCATTACTTTTTGATAAATATATTAAATTTTTCATTTATCTCCTAAAATAACTGTCAGCCCGTTTTGCATTAACAAAGTAACATTTTCTATTATTCATTTAGTATTTGATGAAGTCATTCGATTGGATATGTTCATCAGTTCCATTCGTTTCGTAGAATGTATCAACTTATTTGACAATTTTGGCATAATGAATATTGATGTGTTTGAAAATAGAGCTTTAATATAATTTAGGAAAATATCACTTTCGATATAAAATCTCAAAGAGTTATTGAAATAAGCAACAAAATATTCATCTTCTGTATTTTAAGAGGTTATCAATAAAAATTCTTACATTGCCTTAAATTTGAACTCCATATCCCCAATTCGTGTTTTTCTTGTATAATAAACTATTGAAAATTCATTTGGTTTGAATGCTGTTTAATTTGAGGAGCACATTTTTCATATTATTTTTGATATATCATTTTGGAATCGCCATTATATTCAAGTTTTCCGAATGAATATAATCAATTATTGTATTTTAGTTAAATTTTTCTCTACTTTAATTCAGCAGATTCGATTGAATCGAATTCGAATATCGAAAGATGCTAAAGGAGAATTTGTGCAATATCAATGAGTTTACTATTTGTAAGTTGTGCGAAAAATTCTTTCACTTTGAATTATTACTTTACTTATTATTAATAACCAAATGTATATTTATGTAATCTAGACATTTTGAAGAATAAACTATTTATCTGTAATACTTTTTAATATAAGAAAATGGTTAATGGCCCACAAGTCTTCCTAGTAGATGAAAATATGTATTTTTCAATTTTTGAGCTTGGCTAAGCACTTATGTAAAAATATAAGTTCACCTCAGAATGAATTTTATTTCTGCTGTTTTATCACGTTAACTGCCATGAGAAGCAAACTGTGCTTCTGACGACGCGAAGTGCACGAATGAAGATCATGCTCTAGATTTCACAGCTGATACTTTTAAATGGGATTTACTTAATAAGTTGCCTAGAAAACCTTCGTTTGTTTAGCTTACGATTTTGAGAATGTCAGTTCAAAGTATTTGAATTGAAAAAATTGTGAAAAATGAGAATGCAGAGGAGTAGAGTTGACCTCAGGTTTATTTTATTAATAGGAATAAGAACAATAAACACAAATTCTCTCTTCTAGAAAAGAAAAACCTTGTATCTCTTTATAAAAAATCAGTTTGAATGTTGAAAAAAAGACAATCAATGTAAAGGAAATGTAAACGCTATGAGCTTATACTGTGCATACATGAGTTTGGCAATTCAATTTATACAAACTTATTGGACTGAATATATTGGGATCACGAAAACTTAGATCAACACTGCATATTTCTCTCTAGAATTGTTTGCATAGCAATTAGAAGATCTCCTTCGAGCGGAGAATTGCACTTCTACTAAGAGTTGATCTCGTCATTTTCAGCCAAGGGGTCGAACACGACCTTGAGCTTCCTGCTTTTCTCCATATGCTTCTGGTGAGTCTTTATGTCATGGCTAATGAAATGAAGAGATGAATTAGTCTAGAAGGGACGACACCATACGACATCCTAGTAGCCCTTCTCTGAATGGATTCTGAAAGCTTCACGTCTTTAGTTAGCCAAGGATGCCATACTGAACCAGAGAACTCCAAATTTGGAGTTGTCCATGAAAAGATCTTTGAAGTAAGTAAAGTGTACTTTTGGCTCTATTAGAACAGTGCATAACATGATAGCTCCAGGATAAATCTGCCGATACAATCACTCCAAGATCGTTGTGCATTTCTACACTTTCTATTTGGTGACTATTAACGAAATATACCAAATGAGGATTATTTTTCCCCAAGTGGAGAACCTTACACTTTTCGGTATTTAGTGGCAGGAGCCAGTCTTCGCACCAACGAGTAACAATGTTCCAGTCATTCTGTAGGGTGATGTGGTGCAAGATGGGACAATTGAAAAGTTTTTTTATCATCAGCATATGAGAAGCAGTCAGATTTCAAAGAAGGCAAATTAGAAATGTAGACCAGAAACAGTAGGGGACCCAGCACCAGGCCTTGGGGGGGCCCACTTTCTACAGAAGCGAATACCAATCCTTCACCACCAACCTTAACTGAAAATTCTCTTCCTGAAAGAAATCCTTTGATCCACAGTAGCAAATCTCCTCGAATACCAACATGCTGAAGTTTGTGGAGAAGTCTCAGAGGAACACGATCAAAGGCTCTAGAGAAGTCCAAGTAGACTATGTCCACTGGATCACCTCTATCCAGAGACATGATGCCATGCTGCTGCTTGGGGATGATATTACTCATGAGAAACGGCAACAGAGTGTTAACAACTATCCTTTCCATAATTTTGACAGCAACAGAAGTTATTGAAATTGGTTTATAACTGTCTGAAGAGCATTTGTCGCCTTTTTTAAACACAGGAGTTACAGATGCCTTCGTCCAACAACTTGGAAGTGAATGCGTTTTAAGCGATGTTGACATTATCTGGGACAGTGGACCTTTCAGCGAACTGCTACAAGATTTATATAATTTGACGGATATTCCATCTAGTCCAGGAGACGAATTTGATTTCAGTCCCTTGATGGCCGCTTCCACAAGTTCTGAAGATGAGGCTACTCATTGTATTTTGGTTTCTTCTGGTGGAGATCTTTGGCAGAGGGCCTGCAGTTTCTTTTTGGAGAAAGTATCAACGAAAATACTGGCAGATGCCTCATTATCAGTGGATAAATTCCCAACGTTGTCTCGAACTGAAGGAATAGTTACTTTGGTGTTGAGAGTGCTACGAATGAACTTGAAAAATTTCTTTTTATCCTTACTGGAAGAGATCTTTTTCTCGAAATTCTTCTTAGCAAGGGATATACATACTGACAGACGATTGGAAAATTGTCGATGATCTTGGAAATCAGTATCGCGTCTATTTCTGACATATCTTTGTCACAGAGACTTTTTATAGCTAATCATTCGGATGGTGTCATCCTCAATCCAGGGTTTGGTAGGACTCTGACGCATAAATCTTGAAGATGTGTTTTGGGCAACATGAAATTTGACAGTAGCACAAAATTTTTCCCATATGTCATTGACATCGTCTGGATTCCACAGCTCATTCCAATCCACCAACTGCAAAGCCTCACTGGCTCTCTGATAATAAGTAATTTCTATCTTCTTCACATTTTTTGAGTAGTTAGGGGTTTCATAAAACCGCATCTTCATATTGAGAACTACATGATCCGATTTTCCAACTGGTGGCTGATACTCTAGTGAAAAAAAACAAGTTTCTATCATTGACAAGGATAAGATCCAAAGTTCTTGGGATTTGGTTGAGTCGATATCGAGTAGGTTGTTTATCTATTAATTGTAGGAGGTGGCAGTTATTCAGCATGTTAAAAAATTGGAAAAATAAATAAAAATAAAAAAATGGAAGGCGATACAACTGAGGGACAAGAAGTAACAGGCCACTCGAGATCACTTAAGTTAAAGTCACCAGCAAATAAAACATTTTGCTTAGAATTGGATAAATTTTCGAGGTGATCAAAGAGTAATGAATCATGGACGCAGACACGGGGTCGATAAATACACCCTACGCAAATAGAGAATGTTGGAGACTCTATGTCCAAGAAAATATTATCAATGCCGGAGGTCGCTATGGAGTGAGAACAAACAGTATAATTATTCATAACCGAATCACTAATGAATAAACAACATCCTGCATAGACAGTTATAATATAACAAAATAACCGACCATAAACCGTTTATGGTCGCGTTTCAATGAAACAGGTAGCGTAGAAGATCGCCATACAGGTCGTTTCAGGATTACTACAGTCGCCCAAGACCGATTTTTGGTTTTACAAGCGAGAAGAGATCGTACTACCACAGCATCTCAATTAGCTCAAGAGCTAACACGAATTCATAATGTACAAATTTCAGACCAAACTGTGAGAAATCGACTGCACGAAGGTCAACTCCACTCCAGATGTCCTTTAAGAGTTCCACAACTGACCCATGGAAATCGCGCTGCTCGTTTAGCTTGGTGCCAAGAACACAAAAACTGGGATCAAGAGAGGTGGGCCATAGTTCTCTTCAGTGATGAATCTAGATTTAGTTATTATCCCGATTCGGGAAGAATTTGAATATGGAGGGAACCTGGAAAGCAAAACCGTCTCCAGCATGCTCGAGAAGTTGTTAGACAGGGAGGCGGATGTTTTGGGGAGGTATACGCCTTGGTGGAAGAACTGACCTCGTTTTCATACAGAACAACCTCACGGGAAATTCTTACGCAAATGAGATAGTTTTACCTGTAGTGGTACCGTATCTCCAAACAATGGGTCGAAATCCACTCTTCCTACAAGATAATGCCCCTCCTCATCGTGCAAGAGTTGTCTTGAACGTTCTTGAAGAGAACGATATCGATCTTCTACCGTGGCCATCCTGCTCCCCAGATCTGAATCCCATCGAGCATGTGGGGACACCCTAAAATGAATCTCCTGCGTTAATACGTCTTCCATCATGAACTGGAGCTTCGATTAGCAGTTCAGGGGCATTGGAATGACTTAGGCCAAAATGTAATAGACAATTTAATATTGAGCATGCCGCGACGATGCCAAAGTGTCATTAATAACAGAGGTGGACCTTCTGGGTACTGAAAAATATAAGTGCTTTCATATCATTTCGAAAATATTAGTTCAGGATTTTTTTTTGTGTTTTACCAAATTTCGCCATCTTCAAATTTCAAATTTTTTCTTATAATAGGTGCTTTGGAGAAGTCAAATATTATTTTGTTTTCTTGAGAATACATCATATATAATACATCCTAACAAAAATCGAAAGATTTCTATAAATTCGAATCATCAAATTCATATTTTGAAGATATTGGTAAGTGTTTCCTAGACTTTTTTGAGGTGTTCATTTTGCAGTTGCAAAAAAGACTGTGGCACCTCATGTGGATGTAGGAAGAATAGCTTAGTTTGCAATTTGGCATACAAAAATTGTGCTGGGTCCAATTGCACGAATATGGAAAACTTTGAAGAAAATCAATCTGACGCAGAAGAGGATGAAGAAGAACCAAGTCTGAATGATACGACTATTTGTTTACCATATTTTTTTAACTAATAAAAAATTGTTTTGTATTTATACTCAAGAAATCATATTTCAACTATTATTTGATACCACACTTTCGTAAAAACCTTAAATATCAAATAAACATGAAACTCAAGGAGATGAGGTGCACCGTAGGCAGCAGGTAGCTCGAGGATCATTGCCGTTATCATATTCGTGTTCAGCGACCTCGATAACCCCCGAGTTATGACTTTCGACTGATTTCTTATGAAAATAACACAAAATTCCAGGAGACGAGGTGCACCCTGGGCACCAAGTAGTTCGAAGACCATCACCGTTATCATATTCGTGTTCAGCGACCTCATTACATTACATTACATTCGTGAGGGTCAAGGGTCGATTGGCTTTGCAAGTCTTTCCGAACTGCGACCAAATTGATCTTCTGTTCGTAACCCTTCCTATTCATTTCCCTGTAGGTCTACATCCCTTACAAAATTAAGAATCTCCCTGGAGCTTTCGCTTTTACTTCGTGCGGCTCTAGTTTGTCGCTACCGAAGTGTATATGTCTTTGACGGACAGTTGCGATGCAACTGCAAAGAATATGTTCGGCAGTTTCATCGCCCTCTTTACATATTGTAACGGCATGTTGCCGTTTCTGATTTGCCCATTTTATTGAGAAGGTATCTCAGTGGGCAGTGTCCAGTAAGCAGGCCTGTTATGATCCTCAACTCGTCTCTAGAGAGATCGAGAAGCTGTTTTGTCTTCTTTGGCGAATAGTCAATGAACTTTTTTGCTTGCCTTTGGCATGGAGTTTTCGTCCAGTATTCTTTTTTGCTAGATTCTTCCCATCGTTCCACTTCCTGTCGTCTGTGCGGCTTACTTAGACCGCAGAACGGTTCAGGTCCGGTGGGTGGGATTCCAGCAGCTGATCTGGCCAGTTCGTCAGCGGCTTCATTTCCTTATATGCCTTCGTGGCCAGGCACCCACCACAGGAAAAGTTTGTTTCCCTCAGCAAGTTGCTTCAAGGATTGACGGCATTCCTAGACAGAGATGCTCCGATAACTGTAAGAGTTTAGAGCTTTTATTACTGCCTGACTATCCGTTAAAATGTAAATCTTTGGCCCTTTGAGTTTCCTTCGTAGTCCCTCCTGGCAGCAAAGGTTTACAGCAAGTGTTTCTGCTTGCATGATTGTGGGAGTAGAGCCCAGAGGCACTGATGACGAGTACTTTGGTCCATATATACCTGCTCCTGTTCCATCAATCGTTTTTGATCCGTTCGTGTACCAAATGGAGGATTTTTGGTCTAATTGATTTATTTTTCCCTTTACGATGGTGTGGTATTCTATGGCCACTTCGAAGGGCGTGTGAAAATCAAACTTAAGCGGCATTATATCCGATGGTTTTGATAAGATTTCTGGCGGTATGTAACCCAGAATTCCCAGGTGTCCCTTCAGATCACCAGGTAATAGTTTTTTCGTGTCTTGGAGTCGTAATGCCGCCATCAACGCCTCCTTTTTCAATTTTATATGAAGAGGAGGGAGATTTAGGATTACCTCCACAGCAATAGTCGGGGTGCTTCTCATAGCACCTGTTATGCCCAAGCACGCAAGCCGCTGCAGTTTTTGCAGCTTGTTTTGCGTAGTTATTACTGATGTTTTCGTCCACCATACTAACGATGCATATGTGACAATGGGTCTTATAACCGCTGTGTATAACCAGTAGGTTATTTTTGGCTGTAGTCTCCCGGTCTTTCCGAAGAGTCTACGGCATGTCCATAGGCACGATGTAGCCCTGGAAAAAGTTTCGTCAATGTGTAAATTCCAGTTGAGTCTCTGATCTAGGGTTAACCCTAGATACTTAGCCTGTTCCGAAAATTTCAGAGTATGTCCATTCAGAAAGGGGGGCTTTCAGTTCAACTTCCTACGTCTTGTGAATCGAATTAGAATGGTTTTATCTGGATGGATGCTGAGTCCCTCTTCAGCACACCATTCATTTACGATGTTAAGGGCTTTTTGCATCAGGTTCGATAAGATTCCATAATGCTTTCCCCTAATGATGATAACTAGAACATCAGCATAGCCTTGTGCGTTGAAGCCAGCGTTGTTCAGTCTTTCTAAGAGGCCATCAACAAGTACTGACCATAGTAGCGGCGATAGGACACCTCCTTGAGGGCATCCTTTCACTGCTGACACCGATATTTCGGTTCCTCCAAAAGTGGCCGTTATGATCCGGCCTTTGAGCATTTCTTTAATCCATTTGATGGTGGGTGTTTTGACACCCTTATTGTTTGCACCATTTTCTAATGGATGTATAGGAGGTATTATCAAAGGCTCCTTCAATGTCTCCAAATAGAACTAAGGCTATTTCTTTAGCCTCTAGTGCTCCTTCCACTTCTTTGACTAGATCGTGTAGGGCATCAATTGTGGACTTGCCCGGTTGGTAGGCAAATTGTTTTTTATGAAGTTTTATGAAACTTCTCATATGGTTGTCCAGAATTTTCTCCATTGATTTTAGGAGAAAGGAAGTTAAGCTTATCGGGCGATATGATTTAGGCTCATCTGGAAAAACTTCCGAGTAATGAGTTTCGACTGATTTCTTATGAAAATAACACAAAACTCCAGGAGACGAGGTGCACCCTCGGCACTAGGTAGCTCGAGGAACATCGCCGTTATCATATTCGTGTTCAGCGGCCTCGAAAACCCCCGAATAACAAATTGGAACTCATTTCGGTCGATATTTTCCGATTTGCAAATTTTTCATATTATATGCACTTTGGAAAATGCATTTTCCTTATGCAGATAATGCAATTTTCATATTACAACTCCCGATTGAGTTCACAAACTTTTCTGATACTTTTTCAAAACGAATTTTTTTCTGAAAATTTATTCAGAAAACAATCTTAGACCGCTTTGTAACATCTGAAGTTTATGTCAAAGCAAAAACAGAAGTATCTGTCAGCAGTAAGTTTTCTTGAAACCGTTTACAGCCAACGTCATGACAGCTGATGGAAAAAAGACGAAGAAGCCCCAACTCAAATGGACAAGAGCCGCCCCTTTAAGGAGGCCGGACTATATAAAATCGTCTATTTTCACTGAAAGAGGGGAGATAGGATTTACCCCATCTTACGATGTAAGTTTCCTTGCTGTTTGAAAAACTTTTATCTTTCAATCTAACTTTATTTTAAGTAGGACAAGGTGAAGGGGAAATGTCAGAAACAAAAAGATTTTTTAATTGAAAATTTGAGACATCACGTGAATTTGAAAGCTGTTTTCAAACTTGCCAAATCCAATTAAATATTCAGGTAAAACCGATGCTTTTTTATTTGGTGGTAGGTGGAAGCGGGAGTTTTTTCTTGCAAAATTCGGAACTCAGATTAATATGGAGATGTTACAAAATATTTCAAAAGCATCTAAGATCGCTACGTTCCCATTTTTATTCGTACTAAAAAATATAATTATCAGAAAAAAATATATTCATAACTGTTAATGATTACATTCCTTTGTGTGCTACTCTGATCCCTCTCCCTGTACCTCGTTATACGGCGTACAGAAAGATATTAGGAGTTATACAGGGTGTTTCAAAAAGAGATGGTAATATTTAAGGAGATGATTGCTGAGGTAATTTCATGAAAAAAATTCATATAAATATACGTCCGCAAATACTTCGTTTCCGATTCACAGGGTGTTAAAGTTTAATCGAAAGATGCAGTTAAATTTGAGTTTTTCATCAACCGCTTGAGTTAAAGTTTCGGGGGTGTTGAAAACTTTTAAATATGCATAATTTTCAATACGAAACAATTATTTTTCGAGAAAAAAGTTTTTGTACGAAGCTAAGTTTTTGAGTAATAAAATGTTGAAAAGAGTAAGAAAAGAACGTCCATACATTTCATTGTACAAAACGTAGTATTCGGTTAAAAGAACCATTGTAGTGTATTTCTTTTTATCATTAAATAATTTTTGTTTGAAAATCAAAAGTTTAATTCAAGGCAAAACATAAACTTTTGAGTATCACCAATAACTCTTAGAAAATTACAAAAGTTGTTCAAAGTGACACCCTCCAGCTCGGATGCAAGATTCCAGTCTTCTCCCCATTGATTGGCGAACTCTTTCAAAAACACCAGAATCTGTTCTTATCGAACTGCACCCAGGGATGATTCTATTTCTTAAGTCCTCAACATTTGCCACGGGGGTAGTGTAAACCAAAAACTTCAAATGACCCCACAGGAAGAAATGAAAGGGGTTTAAGTCGGGGGACCATGCAGGCCGAAACTTAGGTCCACCTCGACCAATAGGAAGTCACGAGTAAGCTGATTAAAATGGTCAGGTCCCGATCGTGCATAACCCTTATTGTTTGTCTTATTGCTATAGGTACATCTTTCAAAAATTCTGGAAGAGTGTGTTCCAAAAAATGGCGGTACACCTCCTCGTAAGTCTTCCTGGTAGAAATACTGGTCCAATTAGGCAGTCACCCACAATGCCGATCCAAACATTCAAAACTGATGTTGAAGTCGATCTTCATATGTTTAATGTGGATTTTCTTGAAAAACTTGTTTCATCAGTGAACAGGATCAGAATAAGAAATTGAGAAACTTCAATCAACTTACGCAAAAGCCATTGACAATACGCAATACGAGGGGAAAATCGGTAAGAAGAAGTGCTTGTACGCGTTGAAGGTGGAATGGATACATCGAATTCTCATGAAGAATTTGCCCAACAGTTGCATGAACCTCATTTTCCAGCTCTCCGGTCTTACTTCCCTTCGCCTTCCTGCTTCTTCATGTCATCTTAATGTGTCTTTTTCACATAAGCGTTGATGAATGCTTTCAAAAGCTTTTCTACCGGAGCTATACGGTTTGGAAATCTTTTAATGTGCAACCGCCAAGTTTGTAATGCATTTCCGTTAGCTCGTCCATACATGAAGAGCATGTGGGTCATCTCAGCATTCGTATAATGATTCATGAAAGCCGATTTAAAATTCAAATTCAAAAGATTCAAAATTATTGAAAATAGAAACACTCAAATGACACTGACGTTAATCATTTTTGAACACATCTATCACACTGAAATCTTCTGATATAAAACTTATTACTACACTTAAATATATAAAATAATAATATAGTTATTGAAGGTAAATTTGAAGCCTTAAAGGTTATTATTGAGAAGGGTTATCTCTGGGTGTCTTGGGGTAAGTGTTTGGTGAAGGAGCATTTTAGCTTAAAAAATGTTTCAAATGTTGGAAGTATGGCTACCTAAAGAGGAAATGTAAGAGCAAAAATATTGTTTGACCTATATTGTATAAATTGCAAAAAACACAAAGTAAATTCTGAGCTGAAGCACGACACAAATCGTCAAAACCCAAACTGTGCATATGTAATTGAATCATTGACATCTTTTAAGTAAATAATTAGTTATGAATAATAGATTCAATCAATTGAAATAGGTCATTTGAATATTCGCTCATTATTCAAAAACTTCGATGAGTTCCGCAATCTAGTAACCTTTAATAATTATGATGTGTGTTTCTGAGACATGGTTAAAAATGAGTCTCCACTAAATAGAATACAACTTCCAGATTATGATTTCATGGCACGAAACAGAGTTGGTCGACGAGGCGGAGGAGTGGGAATTGTTTGTTTGTTTTTCCTTTAACGTGCTATATTTCTGCCTTTCGGCTAATGACACGCCGGGGAATTCTGTCACCTCACTAACCCGGGAATTTTGCCGAACTCCTCTCGTGTCGAGGGAAGGGATCTTTAATGTCTAAACATCTCTGTTAGACAGGACCGACAGCTTTACATCTCCTCCGAAAGATGGACATTCAAGCGATTTCCAGAATCCGAAAAATCGCACCGACTTTGTGGGGATTGAACCCAGGTAACTCTGCGTAGGAGACGAGCACAATATCCCATATGCCACCGAGCCGGCTTAAGAGTAGGAATTCATTATTAAAGAAGTTTAAGAGTTTGTCAGGTGCTGTGTGATCCACCTTCTGTGGAACATATGTGGAGCAAGTGTGATTCTTGTTGGTGTAATTTATAGAGATCCCTCTTCTCCCTCATCTGTTTTCTGGAATACTTTGAAAATATCCTCTCATTTATCTCGTCTCAGTATCCAAATCTCTTCATTACAGGTGATTTCAATATCGATCAGCTAGTTGATGTCATATTGGGATCCATTGCAGAGTCGTATTACTTTAAGCAATTGATAACGGAACCTACGCGTATCACTAAGACCAGCGAGTCTACTATAGATTTGATTTTCACTAACGGCGTTGATCATGTTGTGGATTCTGTTATCCTGGATAGTGCTTGTTCTGATCACCAGTTGGTGCACTGTTTGGCAAATTTCGCGTGTCCCTCTGTTCAGCCACGCATCATTACATATAGAAACTGCAAGAATCTCGATTCCAACAGCTTTGCCATCGACCTTCATGAGGCTGCTTGGGCTGATATATTATATATAAATGACATAACAACAGTGAAATTCAATTATTGAATAGCATTATCTTGATTCTATTCGACAGGCATGCTCCTCTCAGAACAGTGAACGTTAGTAAGATGTATGCTCCCTGGTTAACCAACAATCTTCGATATATGATGAAATTGGGAAACGATGCCATGAGTAAATATAAGAGAACAAAGGACCCAATGGATCTGGCAAATTACAGGCGGCTAAGGAATATGGTTACAAATGCTGTACGAGTGGGTATTTGGAACATCAGGCGGTAGCGCAAAATACTGAGCTCCTATGGAAGGTGGTTAGGAACTAGGGCATTAAAAATGATCATGGCAAGAAAGAGATTCCTGACTCTCTCAAGAACTATTGTGGAGTTAACTCATACTTCTCATCTCTGTTTGGACAGAGAAATGCTTGTGGGGCGGCATCGGAGTTCTACAGCACACATGAATAAAATACGAATTCGAAGTTCCGTTTTCGTTTGGCAACGGTTGACGAAGTTTCACAGTTGATCATGAAACTAAAGTCGAATGCTATGGAATCGGATGGGATATCGTCTGAAATGTTAAAGTTGTGCTGTTCTGTGATTGCTCCCTATGTGACCCATATAATAAGTTGTTGTTTGGATACCGGGATATTTCCTGAATGCTGGGAATTGTCATTGGTTAGGCCTCTGCCAAAGGTGAAGCATGCCACAAACTATGGTGATCTTGGGCCGATCAGCATCCTTCGTTCAATGTCTAAAGTTCTGGAGAAATTCATTGTGGTACAGATAAATGATTATTTGTAGGAAAATAAAGTTATATCACCGATGAAGTCTGGATTCCGTAGGGGGCACAGCACGGCAACCTTGCTTCTGGATGTGGTTGATGATATTGTTAGGTCCGTTGATTGTGGTTTGATTGCGGCGCTTGTCATCTTAGATTTTGCGAAAGCTTTCGACAGAGTTGATCACCGATTACTATGTGCAGAATTGAAGTATTTTGGTTTCGATGTGACTGAGTTACAGTTTTTTGAGTCATATTTGGACAAGCGTTCCCAGGTGGTATTTATCGACAATGACCGTTCTGACGACATTCCTGTGACGTCTGGGGCGCTGCAGGGATCTGTGCTGGGGCCCGTACTTTTTTTATTTACACTGAAGATATTTTTCAAGAAATTGATTCGTGTAAGGTTCGTGCTTTTGCGGATGACACTCAGCTTTTTTATAGCTTTGACGCTCTGCGTGCTCCAGCTGCTGCGGAAATTATCAACGCTGATTTGTCTAGAATTTTTGACTACGCCGACGCACATGGTCTTAAATTAAATACTAGTAAGTGTGATCTCATACTGTTTGGTACGGAATCTAATAGAAAGCTTATTGACTCTGATGTTGTTGAGATCTCGGGAGAATCAATAGCTGTGAAGAGCTCTGTGAAGAACTTCGGTGTTATTTTTGACTGTGGCCTTTCAGGCTTATATTTACCAGGTAATCAGAAAATGTTATGCAGCCTTAAAGGCATTATACATGAAAGCTAGAGCTCTTAATTTCAAGTTCGGAAAGAAACTAGTTGAGGCATTAGTGCCACCTACTCTGAATTATGCTTTGGTTGTTGTATTTCCTTGCTGGGACACGCTTACTCAAAATAGACTGCAGCGTGTCCAAAATGCATGCTGCCGATTCGACTGCCTATTGAGGAAATATGATCACGTTTCTGCCAAAATTCAAGAATTGAAATGGCTTAAGATTCATCACTTATTTCTATTTCACCTTACTACATTAGTACAACGCATTTTACATTCGGGTGAACCTTTGTAACTTCGTAAGAAATTAATATATAGAAGTGATATGAGCACTACTAATCTGAGAAATTTCCTTACACTATCGCTGCCTAGATTCAATTCGGCTTTTTCAGAAGATCGTTCATATATAACTCTGAATATTTATAATCAGGTTTCAAATAGCTTCAAAAATCTTTCAACAATCTCAATGCGTACTCGTCTGAAACAACACTTAATCCATTTGCAACAGATTGGGCTCGATTATTTTGTTAAATTATCTCTTCTTTCTCTACAATTGATTTTGCTCATTTTTGTTCTTGCTGCCCTGGGATGGTTTTCGTTTACACTTTGTTTTTTTCCTTTATCTTTTGTCGCGGTTAACTTGTATGGCTTTTGCATTTTCTTGTAAAACAATGATATTTCATTTTTGTTCTTTTTATTTTAATCTATAATTATATTATATAATAAGGTTAAGTAGGAATAGCTCTGCTAGACTTCGCCTTAAGTATTATTCTGTTAGCAAGATAAATTGCTCACAAATAGAGACCGTTCATTATTATCTATTATCGTGGACTTATGCACTATCTCAGCTGTTAGCTGGATATAATTTACCTTTCCCAGATTCAGCAATCAAAGGGAATAGGCTCGATTACAATGTACATGACATAAATTTCCTAACTATCCTAAATGTATTAAGCATTGCAGCTTCTTGCATTTCTATATAGGTATTCTTATGCAATTCTAATTTCTTAAGGCTATCATGCAAAGTTTTGGGTATTAACCCAGTCGAGGATACGATGACAGGAACAATATCTATTTTATCGAGGTGCCACATCTGCTTGATCTCAATAGCAAGCTCTGTGTATTTGGACTTTTTCTCCTGGAACTTATTCAGCACGTTGTTATTATTCGGTATGGTGATATCCACCAGCATTGCTGTTCTGGCTCTCTTATCATACACCACTATGTTCGGCCTATTATTCGTCACCATTCTGTCAGTGATAACAGGCCTATCGTAGTATAATCTGATAGAGTCAATTTCCGATATGGGCGCCAGTTGATACTTGTAATATGGCTGGAAGGTATTCAGAAGTCCGTACTTGTGTGGAAGTTTCTGATGGATAATGTTGCACACTTGATTATGCCTGTGAAGATATTCCGTATTGGCCAGTTGTTCGCAGCCGGACGTAATATGCTGTATAGTCTCCGATCTTATATGGTATTTTCTGCACTTATCTGTTTGTAATGTTCCGTCCTTAATAATAAATTTTTTTTAGTTGTTTGTAGCGATCACTTGGTCTTGAATGGCCATAAGGAATCCTTCTGTTTCCGCGAATAATTCTCCTTTTATCAACCATTTGTTGGAGGCTTCTTTGTCGATGTGTGGTTGATTAATCTCATGGTGATGTCGTCCATGCATTCCTTTCTTGACCATTGCTCTTGTTTTTCAGTATCTGATAGGAACGGTAGATTTAGCAGGTCATCTCTGGTAGCAAGATTTAGAGGTGTATATCCCTTATCAGCCAACGATACCACTCTATGTAGGTCAGAAGTGAGAGCTTTTGCTGAGAAGAATTCTCTGAGATTTTTTATCTATTCGGTGTGTAAATTGACAACATCTATTAATTCGCGTCCTCCATCTCTCCGCTTCAAAGTTGTTCGTATCACAATCGATTTTGGATGGTGATTGTTGTACTTTGTCAGCATCGTTCGGGTCTGCCTTTGAATATCATCCAGTTATGTCTTAGTCCATCTGATTATTTCAAATGAGTAAAGCAACATTGGAATGGCGTAGGTGTTAATTGCCTTGACTAGATTCCCCGAGTTCAACATTGATTTCAGCGCAGTCCTGTATTCTGAACGAATCTTCTCCTTTGATTTGTTGATATATATATATATATATATATATATATATATATATATATATATATATATATATATATATATATATAGACTCAATATTCCAGAGGTAATCGATCAAAATAACTTATGGCACATATTGGAAAAATATTCTCAAATATAAAACCCATAAAAATAATGAGATAAGTAATGGACAATTGATAGAATACATCGATACTTTAAAACAAAACTTTCAGATTCAGATAGAAAATTCCAAAACAAACTATTCAAAAATAATGAAAAACATTTTTACAAATTTATTTCAGGTTCAAATGAAAATATTTCTGGAAATGGAGTTCCTAAAATTGATATTTTAACTGATTATTGGTCTTCAATTTGGGCAGTGCCAAGGCAACACAATTCCAATGCAAGTTGGATTTTAAATGAAAGGTCTCGATTTTCTAAAATAGAATGCATGCAATTTGAAAAATTTTCAAACGAAGATATAACATCAGTTATTAAACACACAAAAAATTGGAAATCTCCAGGTGTTGATGGTATTCATAACTTTTGGTTCAAGAAATTCTCTTGCGTTCATGAAAAATTGGCTGAATATTTTTCATTTATAATAAAGAACCCTCAGCTACTTCTTTATTTTTCACACAAGGAATTACTTATTTAAAACCGAAAACTGATAATACTATTGATCCGTCTCAATATAGACCAATTACTTGCCTTCCAACAATATATAAAATTCTAACTGCATGTATTACTCAAAAAATTTATGCACATTTGGAGAATTATAATATTCTTTCCGAACATCAAAAGGATGTAGTAAAAACACCTTGGTACTAAAGAGCAACTTGTAATTGATTCTGTTGCTTTGAATCAAGCTCAAACTAAGAAGAGAAATATTCATACAGCCTTCATTGATTACCAAAAGGCTTTTGATAGTTCTCCCCATTCATGGCTTCAAGAAATTTTGGAAATTTATAAAATTGATAAGACACTTCGTCATTTTCTTGAATTTGTAATGAAAAATTGGAGAACCAATCTTCATTTAAATATTTCAAAACAATCGTTAAAATCCGAAGTAATTCCAATCAAAAGAGGCATTTTTCAAGGTGATTCTTTAAGTGCTCTTTGGTTTTGTCTTTGCCTCAATCCATTATCTCATGAATTAAATGCTACTAGTTTCGGCTTCAAAATAAAGAGTCAATTAACTGAATTCAAATTAAGTCACTTAATTTATTTAGATGATATTAAATTATATGCCGGAACCAGATCTCATTTAAAAGTCTACTTGAGATTACTTTCAACTATTCCAATGATATTCATATGAAATTTGGGCTTCCAAAATGTAAAAATCTTTCTATTGAAAAAGGAAAGATCAATTCTGATTATATAAAGATTTCCAATATCGAAATCGAGCCAATGCATCAAGGAGATACATATAAATATCTTTGTTTTTGTCAAGAGAAGACAATTAACCATAGCAGCACTAAAGAAAATATTAGAAGTTCATATTACAAAAGACTTAGAATTATCATCAAGAGTTATTTAACTAGTAAAAACCTTTTCAGAGCTATCAACTCCTATGCTGTTCCTATTTTTACATCTTCTTTTGGAATTATTAAATGGTCTAAAACTGATCTAAATGAATTACAATGTCAAACGAGGAAAATGCTCTGTAAATATCATAAGCACCAACCAAAGTCAGCTGTTCAGAGAGTTACACTACCTAGACATCTTGGAGGTCGTGGATTAATTGATTTGAATAATCTTCATAGTAAACAGATTTTTCATCTACGTTCCCATTTTCATGATAAACAGAGAACGTCTAAATTACATGATATTGTTGTTGCTTCAGATTATAATCTTACACCTCTGAACTTGACAATGCAAAAGGTAGATTTTGATATATTTGATGATAATTCTAAAAGAGAAAGTTGGATGCAGAAGGAATTACACGGAAAGCACCTAAAGAATTGAAAAATGATTATATTGATGAAATTGCATCGAATAAATGGTTAGTATCTGGAGAATTGTTTGCTGAAACAGAAGGCTTGGCAATTGCGATCCAGGATCAGGTTGTTTTCACGAGGAATTATAGAAAACATATCATCAAACAAAATATAGATGATTCTTGCCGTAGATGTTTCTGTTCTTCAGAAACAGTTTTTCATATATTATCATCTTGCTCAGTCCTTGCTTCAACAGATTATTTAGAAAGACATAATGCCGTCGCTAATATTATTCACTTCAATCTAGGAATTAAACATGACCTAATTCCCAAAAGAAAAAATTTCAAAAATATGAACCTGAGATTATTTGTGAAAATGACAAATATAAACTTTATTTTGATAAAACAATTCTTTGCAACAAAGCTGTAAAACACAATAGACCAGATATCGTTCTTAATGATAAACAGAATCAAATAACATATATAATTGATATTGCTATACCCGACACACATAATATACAAAATAAATACAATGAAAAATTTCTAAATATATGATGCTTGGCGACGAGATTAAAAAATGTGGAAAATGAAGAAAATATTTATTCTACCGATTATTATTTCTACAACAGGCGTTATTCCTAGAAATCTTCACAAAAGTATTGAGATTTTGGGTCTGAAGAAAATTTGTTTGAACAGTTACAAAAGATAACAGTCATCAAATCTTGTAATATTCTTCGTAGGTTTCTTTCCGAAAATAATAATGAGGTAGAGTCATAGGTTTTCTCTTTAGTTTATACTGCTCAGAATCTCATTTCATATTTTATTTATTTGTTTATATAAATGTAATATAATTAACTGACAATTTTGTCATATTTATATTCAGAGCAGTATTCTATTCGATCGTTCACCACTTCACACAAAGGAAACTATTAATGAGTAACATTCAGTGTTACTTGACACTGAATTTTTCCGTGGAGAAAGCCTCTGACACTACTCGTTGGTACATTGATATCATTATCTGATGATGCTATAGTATGTATATATTCTGGTAGATTGATATATTCTCATAACATTTAACGTTATCCTAATATATAATTACTCCAGGATATGTTTTGATTATAATCATTGCCTGGCAATGGTATTAATTACCAGGTGGTGGATTTATATTTTTCATGAAATCAGTTTGATTGCATGAACAGATATATAGGCAACTCGTCGGGGTAAAACCCTATATATATATATATATATATATATATATATATATATATATATATATATATATATATATATATATATATATATATATATATATATATATAATATACTACTTTCTACTATTACTTAGATATTTCTAATAACAAATACCTGAAATTTCGTTTTAGAATCAAAAATGAATGATAGCTAGGTCTAGGTGCAATAGAAAAATAAAAGATAGCTATTGTAGTAGCGATATTTTCCGAGATTTTACTGTTGCAAATTCATACATCGCTAAAATTTATACCGTCAAAAACTTCTTGTTAAATTGCTAATATTGTTAGCCCGGACAATCTTTCTTGAATCGTTGTCCATCTTAAATAATTTTCAATGATTTTTAACTTTGAAAAGATCGCTCGCGAGAAGCTACAGATACAGGCAATGTTAGTGGAATGCTTACGTTTGGAAAGGTGGAGATTAAATTGTTTTCAAATATATATTGTAAAATACTTAAAAGTTCAGTATCATCAGGAAATGAAAACAACTTTAACGCTTTAATTTCGTTAAACAGATCATTGGAGTCAAATCCTTATTATCCTGATCTGTTAGTCGCTCTTCATGAATAGAACAATGTTTTAAACGATCGCTGTCACTTAATTTGAGCTTATTGTTTGATCTATAATTTTAAGAAAAACTAATTTTAAAGGCGGTTTTTGATCATCATCTCGGTGTTCATAGTCAAACAGTTTTGGTTTAAATTTCCTCCTAACCGTTGGTAATGGTGGAAAGTCTTCTTCAATTTCGAGAGATGATTCTACTTCTTTCGCTTGCACAAGAATTTCTTGAAATGATTGGTCAGATCTATATTGCTGGAAGTGATCAACTAAATTTTTAGGTAGGTTTGGCATTCTTTAATATTAATTGGAGCACTTTGCATTTGTTTGCTGACAATATTTATATGAAATAAAACCTCATGCCAAATAATAATTCCACAAATAAATTGAAAATTTTGTTAAGAGGGCACTCGCTTTATGTCTTGCATCAATGTGAAAGAAATTATCTCCAGCCACTTCTAGAAGACTTTCGCAAACCAAAAAGTTTTTATAAACTTTAAGGGGCTTTATTGCGTCAATTCTGCTCGACCATCTTGTCTCACTTAGAGGCTTCAAACTTAACCCGGGGACATTTTTTCTCAAAACATACCACCTTTTTGTGGATGACGAAAAAAAATTATATAACTCTTTCACAAGATTCAAAAAGTTTTTTGTAGCACCTGACACCTTAAAAGCGTCATTTACTGTTAAGTTCAAAGTATGAGCCGCACAAGAATGCGTTTTTGAAGCCCAACATGTTTTCCCTTCATATTTGTCCCATTATCATAACCTTGTCCCCTAATTTGTTTTAATTCTAAATTTAATTTTTTCAAATTTTCTATCACAAATGTATATATCCCTTCTCCTGTAGAGTCCAGTAATGGATTAAACGCAATAAAACTTTCCTTAACTTCAACCTTTTTTGAAGTGGTGTTAAGGACTACATACCTCAGAACAAGACTAATTGGCTCAGTATGACTAGTGTCTGGTGTACAATCTAATATTATTGAAAAATATTTTGAACTGCGAACCATTTCTAAAATGTTATTTCTTACTTTGGACGACAATAATTCAATTATTTCATTCTGTATTTGTACGCCTATATAATGTGTCATTTTAACAGATTTTTTTTGGGAGTTATACACTCGGCTAACGTGCTGTCTCATCACTGAATCAAAAGAGGCAATCATCTCAACAGCTTTTAGAAAATTTCCATTATCATGTTCGAAAAGTAATTGAGAAGAACCTTGAAATGCCAATCATTGTGTAGATGAATACTTAACAATCGTAATAATTCTTCCCAACACGTGTCGCCATTATTTTTTTTCCGTTTCTAAAATCCGCAGATGATGAGCATTAACAGTCATAGATGTCTCCAACCTTTTTTTTTAATTTACCCAAGTGTTTATATAGCTGTTGTGTAAAATTGACGTTTCGTGTTTCTTAATTAGCAAAGACAAGTGTTGCCAATCAGATACTCCATTTGTATCACAAAAAGCGTTAGGAGTTTCACATTTACAACTGATGCCTAGCAAGGGCGGACCACGTTTAACCAATATTCTAGCCATCTCATTGGTGGGGGCCACAAACCGGAGTCGGACGGAATTATATCGATACTAGCCTCATTACAGCCTTCTTCGAAAGTGTCACTCACAGCAGGTATTTCGATAGCTGATATTACCGAAATTTTTACACAAGCTGAATTACTTGAAGTGGATTGCTCAAGTGCTGTAGACAAGGATGGTGTCATCGATTCATCGGGCTCTGCATCATTAGAAGCTGTTTTGCTTCTACAACCGCTGCCACTTGTTGCAGGGCCTGATGGTACTGTTGAAATTTCAGATGGACCACTCACGGTTATTGATATTACGGATTTAGAATCTTGAGATTCGGACGATTCGGTCGCACCAACATCGATAGTCTCCGTGGAATCTCGATTGTTTTGCAAGATATGCTTTAAAGATCCAACCATTTTTCCCCTTTCTTGTAGTCTCAGTTTCTTTTGCTCGCGTAACTTCGCACCTTAAGGTCTCTTTCTTTTATCCTGAAAAAACAAAAGAATAATTAGTACTCATGGGAATTAGGAATTAACTTCTAAAGTAACCACAATAATAAGCACCATATGGGTAGGGTAGGAAATATTTTTAAAAAGTTAACTAAGTAGCCAATAGTTTTTAACCCTTTATAGGGTTGATCGAGCCCTTTAAGCTTAAATCCTTTCAAAAATAAAGGCAAAAAGATATTGAACTAATTTGATCTTGAATTTGAATTTGAAATTGCAGTCAGCAGGTATTCGGCATCTAATTAAGTTATTAGTATGATTAGTGAGACATATAACTAATACGTTATTACCTTTTTAAAGCATGGACGCCCAAATTTGGGATGCCTGTTGAATTTCGAATATATGAGGATGTGGTTTAAAGAAAGGGATCAGTATCAAAAAGACACTTATACTAAACAGGACACAAAAAACAGCGAGGCCTTCGTAAAACGTCGATTCGTGCAAAGATACATAAGACATGTAGACAGACAGAAAATTTTGCCAATTGCGACCTCTAAACGGTGAGATTTTAGAGATTCATTGAATCAGTTTTCTATATTCCAATATTTTCGACAGGTTACCAGACACTGAATCCCCTACGAAAGAAGGTGTAAAAGTTCGGGGAATAAGTAGAGCTCTCGGCCATGTTCAGAAGGCAGAGGAAGAGAAGTTCAAGCAGTTTATCAAATATAAGCCTGAATGTTTGCATACTCGTAAAAAAGACGACTGATTAGAAGGAAGGACTTTTACTAGTCACTAAATTTGGGGATTAAACGTTAAAACGATTACTTTTCGGATAAAATGTTTTTAATTTATTGTATTATATTTTGTATATATTTTCCGTTTTTGAATTATTAGAAATTTTATATCCCACTGGCGAATATGTCAGATATTTTCCTGTTTTGGAGCATCCGAAGCTCCACCAATCTGCAAGTAAACACAAATATGAGGTTTTTAATTTTATATTTTGGTAATTTCAGTTGGAAGTCATGACGTAGTAATACACCCTCTATTCCAAAAGCAACTGATCTGTTTCAAAAAACTACTACCATAGTCGATTTGGTAAACCTGTAGAGCAGGGGTGCTCAAACGGTCGATCGCGAGTGCTTTTTGAGTAGATCTCGAGAAGAAAAAAATTTCTAATAAGTGGGTTACTAAACTACAAAATTTTATTACGTAATAAAATAACACTCTGCTAGCGGCAAAAGGCGGCTTTATCAAAGGAATGCGCGGTACTTGTCAAAGAAAAGCCGCGTTTTTAATTCCTGCCGCTTTTCTAGAAATTTCGGGCGGCGCGTTTGACGGGAACATTCGAGACTTTCGTTCACGCCGATATAAATGTTGCGCCTGCACTAATTGGTGTCATTCTGAATTGCAGCTTGAAAGCAATACTACGTCGATACAAAGTTTATTATTAAATAGTACAAAATGAGTGCAGCGAAGAAATCTAAAACGTATCATTTAAATAACGATTAGGAGGAAAAATTTTTCTTTTGTATGGTGAAGGATAAGTGCATTTGTCTTATTTGTCGTGCGTCAGTTGCAATACCTATGCGTGGTAACTTAGAGAGGCATCATAAAACAGTTCATGAAAAGTATGGGAAGGATCTTCCGCTACAGAGTGAATTAAGAAAACTAAAAGTACATGAATTGATATCTTGTTTGAGAAAAGAACAAACCATGTTCACAAAACCAGCTAGACAATCAAAAGCTGCTACGATTGCGTCATTTAAAATATCTCATATATTAGCGAAACACAAGAAACCATTCGAAGATGGATCGGTTGGTAAGGAAGCATTGATTGAAGCGGGTGATACTTTATTTGGAGATTTCAAAAATAAAACAGTTATCAGATATTAGAGAACTTCAGTTAGCACGTCCGACTATCGGAAGGCGTATTGAAGTCATGAGTCAGGACATGGCAGATAAACTAAAACATGATATCATAAAATGTACATACTTTTCTTTACAGTTCGACGAATTTACCGATATGATAGACACTGCCCAGCTGTGTATTTTTTTTCGTATGGTATTCGATGACATGTTGGCTAAGGAAGAATTTTAGACAATCATTCTCTGAAGGGGAAGACCCGTCGCGAAGATATTTATGACGTTTTCTTTGATTTTGTAAAAAACTACAAGCTACCAATATATACATTAGTGTGCATTACAACCGATGGAGCACCAGCAATGACTGGAAACAAAAACGGTTTGGTGGCATTTTGTCGAGCTGATGAAGATTTCCCTTAATTTTCTTTATTCCATTGCATTATACATCAACAAATTTTATGTTCAAAAGTTTCAAACACAGAGGAAATTATGGGCATTGCAACAAACTTCGTGAATTCCATCCGTGCACGTAGCTTGCAACGCCGGTCTTTATGTTGCAGTTGGAAGATAGGTAGTCAGCTGAACACACTGATTTAGTTCTTCACACGGACGTCAGGTGGTTGAGTCGCGGAAAATTTCTAGAAAAGTTTCAAGAATTATTGCCCGAAGAGGTGATGACACTCAGATGTTGAAAAACGAAAAATGGCTGACTAATTTGGCATTTTTGACTGACATCACAATGCACTTAAACACCATTAACTTGGAGCTTAAAAGTAAAGGAAAAACTATTATTGAAATGATTAGCACAGTAAACGCATTCAAAGGAAATTGCATTTATGATAGATCAACTTAAAAAAAAGGATCTGAAACATTTTCTGTCTTTAAAAGCAAAGATTCCTCAGTTGAATTATAATACGTATGAGGCTGAATTATCAAATATTTTGGGACAATTGGAAATGCGTTTTTATGATTGCAGTAAATTGCCAAAAATAGCATCATATGAGTTATTCTTTTTCATGAAAAAACATTGAGGAATTAGCTACTGAAATAGCAAGTCAGTTTAATATGAACTCATGTTCTGTTGAAAATGACTTGGTGCAGATTATACCAGTTATACATCTCAAAGCTACAACATCTGATACAAATTTCTGTATTTTATATTTGAAGATAAATATGCGAATCTAAGGCAAATCGCCCTTCAACTGACGTCAATGTTTGGGTCAACATTTTCTGAAATAAAAATAATTAAGTCAAAATATCGCCATCGAATAACTGACGATCATATATCATCATGCTTGCGATTAGCACTAAGTGGTTACGTACCATCTTATGAAAAGTATGCTGAGGACATGCAGTGCCACGCTTTTACATCCAAAGTCACTCCTTAGTTAAGTTTAACACCATAAGTAACTCTTTTGTTTTGTAACAACCAATAAACTCGAAATTTTGAATAACTATGAGTTTTTTCATTGATATTATAGAGAAGAACCTAACTAAACTTTACCCCAACCTTGACTAAAATAATGCATATTGTGCGCAAAGCTAATATCTATATATGCTACGGTACATCCTACCTAGGTAAGTTGGTAGATAGGGTGTATCGTGTATGTACGACAATCCTGAATCACACATACTTGCAGCCTCTCAGAGTCGATCGTATGTAGTCTAAAAATATTGAGGTAGATCGCCAGCAGTTCAAGTTTGAGCACTCCTGCCGTAGAGTAATAAATCTTTAGGTGACAAGATGGTCATATGCGTGCCATCAATTATATTCTTCTTACATATTATAATCCGAGGTACCTAGGTATAATATTGGCAATTTAGGTTGGTTTCATCTCTATTTTTTTCAGAAACTCATAAGCACTCAGTTGAATTCCCAGTAATTGATATGAAAACCGTTTTCATCTGTCACAATAACCTTTATATGAAATAATTTTAGATGTAAATTTGATGAGTACTTTCTATCACGAATGATTTATAATAAACAAAACAGTTTTGATTGCTCAGTGGTACACAGGTACCACCGCCCGCTAGGTATGTTGAGAGAAATGTCCACTCGAATAGGAGTTCAAGCGTATTATTAAGTATATTCTTTGAATTCAACCCCAAGAAATGTAATGATTACATATATATATATATTTTTTTTTTTTGAGAAGAGTTCTTGAATTAGTTTTATCATTTGTATGCATGAGTTAGTAGTTGGTGAAAGTGTTTTTTTCATTTCATAAATAATGGAAAAGTTTTCTCATCTTACCCCTGTTAAACGTGCTGAAAATATACCATTTTCCCAAAGTGAAAACAATTAATTATATTGAATGTATTTGATGCTTCAAGGCATCAAGGCCATTTACCTTCAATCGATGAAAATGTTAAAATGTTCTGAGATGACGGGAATTGGACAGTCCACAATATACAAGCTTTTCGTGGAAAGGAAATCTGAAAATGGATTTATTGTGAAACCTCCAAAAACTTCTCCAGGAATGCCCTGTATGGTTATTGATGAATACTTTAGGAATACTGTTCGAAAAACTGCATTCTTTTCATTTTCGGCAAGAAATTCCCACTGTGGAAAAAATACACGCTGTGCTCGTAGGAGATCTGGACTTGTGTTTAATATCGAAAAACAAATTGTGGCAAGTTTTGCATGAATTGAATTTCGCATGGGAAAAGCACAACAGAAAGTCAGTTCTCATAGATGAAGAAGTACTGGAGAAGAAATTATTTGAGAGCAATTAAAAAATATCGTGCTCAAAGTAAGAAAATTTTTCATCTGGATGAAGCTTGGGTTAATCAAGGCTACACGGCTCAGAAAATTTGGAATGATAAAAACATAAAAGATTGCCGACAAGCCTTTCTCCAAGATTTCTTACAAAAGTTCAGGCTCCGTCAGGAAAATGAAGACGTATAATGATAACGCATATAGGTAAACGGTTTTACAGATGGGGGTTATTACTATTATTATTGTTCAGAGATTGGCAACAAGTGAAGGAAACGAACTCCATTTCTGAAAATGTTTCACTTGCATTTTTGGGAGGTTTATTAGGAAAATAAAAAAAAAAAAAAATTTATTCAATCCTAAAAGCAACAGTACATGTGAGACACGATATCGATATTTTGACATAAAATGAATTGAAATCTTTGTTAAAACGATATTCTGAAAATTATTTAGCTAAGAAATCGAAGACTTTTATAGAAGAATATATTAAATAACATTTAGAAAGTCCTCCAGATGAGATATACTTAGCTGCAAAGGTCAAAAATTATAATTTAAGTAACAATTTTCATCACATTTATTTTATATTTGTAAATAGCTCTGGTCATTGGTATTTCAGGGATTGTCGCAAGAATGAACTTTATATGATTGAAATTTCCAACATTAAAGATTTGGATTCCACAATGCTTGTTGCAATTTCTAATACAAAAACTAAAAAACCAGAACAGTTTACAATCAAGGGTGGTACTTGTGGTTTATTCATTTTCAACTCATATCGATTTTGTTCATTCTAACTTAGTTACCAAATATAGTGTTCAATTTGAGAAATTTAAGGTTTCAAAACAATAATTATCTATCGAAAAGATATTCTGACATTTATCTATCAAAAGTAACATTCTGGATGATAATCTTACTATGGTTACGAATGTACACAATATATGTTTCATTTCGTCTGTGGAAATATCACAGAAGCTGAATATCTCCGACTTTAAAAAGATGAGGACCGTGCTATTCTCACAAATTTTTCTTAAAATTGCTTCAGGAACCACCTCTCACAGTTTGTCATAGAGCTTGGGCACTGTATATATATTCGTAGTACTTTCGAAAGAAGCAAAATAGAAGGCCTATCTAAGGCAAGGAAATGATGAAAACAATCAGTAGAAAGAAAACCAGTCTAGTTTGGCTATATACCATAGCGCCATACACTGTGTGAGACGTGCCTTCAAATCGAACTATATTCAATTCAGTTCAATTCAATTCAATTCAGTTTATTCGTACTTTGGCCATTTTTTTATGGATGTACATGTCATTTTAAATTCTAATATTGAACATTCTATAACACTATTTACAATAAAATAGACTTTTCAGTCTAAACATCGAACAATAAACTGGGACATACATCATACACATAAACCCGAAGGTACAAGGTACAAAAACGAAGTACGAGGAGCAAGAAAAACTTTAAAAGGTGTCAGACAGAATAATATGCCTTTGATGCCAATAATTTTTTTATGGTATTCTTGAATAGTTTGTCATGAAGGGTTCTCACAGTCTTCGGCAGTATACTGAACATTTTTGTACCAACGTTATGTGGCGATTCCTCAAATTTTTTGAGATAATGGTTCTCTACTACCAGAGAAGTGGCATTTCTGGTATTATAGCCGTGGTAATCAGAATTCGATGCGTACTTGATGAGGTTTTTTTTGTGAACAAAAGTAATTAAAGAACAAATATTGATGGAAAAGTGAGAATTTCCTTTGATCGAACGTATGGCTCTTCTGAAGAATAAAAACTCTCTGTGCTTGTGAACTATTTCCCCAGAGTATTATATTGTAGCTCAGGTGACTATAAATGAGTGAATAATAGATGTTCATTAAGTCACCTATATCGAATTTATATTTTATTCGAGATATTGCAAAAAGCCTTCTGCTGACTTTTTTTACATAGCTGTTATATATGAAAGTCCCATTTCAAATATACGTCGAGATGAACATCTAGAAATTTGACAGTCGATTGTCGGTTGAAGCCATCCAGATTAATAGGGTTTTTTTTGATAATCGGAAATTAACTTACACCGTTTTCCTCAAATTGAGTATTAAATTGTTTGTTCTACACCATTTTCATACATATTCATATCGGGTATTTCCAAGTGTGCTGCATATCCTGATACGAAAAATATTTTCATTGGTGGAAGCGGATCGCAGTTATCTTCTTTTGTTTTTGAAGAGTTATTCATATTCCTTTTCTTCATTGAATGGTTTTCTTTTAAAATGTCTGCAACGTACCTCTGAGCATTCAGGGTACAGATCCTTATGTTTTTCAGAGGAAGACTTTTGGCGCAGAAGTACTTCAATTAGAGCCGAGAATTTGGCGATTCTATTTCAAACTCGATATGTATTCAGAATTTTATTTAGAGAGTAATTGTTGTCAAGACAAAACAAGGAAGGAAAAAACAGCACGCAACGATTTTAACATCTACACAAAGAGGCCCTTCTTGAAGAAGAAAATTAAAGAAAGGTAAAAACTGTGAAAAAGAAAAGGAGTAGGGAAAAAGAGCAAGTTACAGGAGGTCAGTCAGAAGGTTTAGAAGGAAATTCTGCAGGACTTCAATGATACTTCGACGTCAGACGTGAACACGGACGAGTTAAGGCAGGATGCCGAAATTAACGATGCAAAAGATGCTTGTATCTTTTCTGAGGTGAATTTGGACAAGACAATGAACCATGGTACCGGTGCACTTTTTGTGGGCTTTGAGATCATGCCGACTGTACTAGATGGGACTCTGCGCACAATTATATATACGATGTGTTGATCACTGTTGTCTACATGCTGATCGCCATTGCCAACCGATGTTGAGAATTGCGATCGAACTTAATTCTTCTTTTAATTCTTTATATTACCAAAATTCATGAACCAAAGCGATGAAAGTTGATCTTAATTGATAGTTGAAGAAAGTGAAGTTTATAATAAGAATAGAGCAATAGTTGATTAATATATTGGATTTTTTTCTATTCTCGTTTATGTGATCCCTTTTATTATGGCAAAGTTGTCAAGACATTTTGTACTTAAGTCGAGGACATACTGAAAAATAATCACAATAGAAAACCTCTTCTTTGGCTGTCTCACTTGAAATGCCTTATACGGGATGGAGAAGAATAAATGAAACTATTTTGGAAACATATATTTCTTTACAATAAATATATATAACATCACAAATATTTTTTACATCGTAACATGTATGTACATACAAACAAATACAAATTCGTTCAATCACAATATTCGTGATGACTAAATGTTTTTATAATTAAAACAATTCCATTTTCGTTTCAACATTGAACTGGGTAAATTATTCGATTCTTTCAAGATTCTATATTCAATGTGAAAAACATATCTTAATCATAATTATTTAAAAAAATGTACAATTCATTATATGTTGCTTTAAATTTAATGAAGGTATTCATTTTCATCTCAGTTTCTGAGAAGAATAATTATTTTTGCCAATATCTCGGAGTAAATTCACTTATGTTCAATAGGAACAATTCAAGGATTCCTGAATTACCAAATAATCCTTCAAGAAGGGTAGTACTGAGATCAGTCAATCAGAATCAATGACGGCAACAGCAGTATCGAGATTCAATATTCTAATGTTATAACTGAAACTAGTGATGAGCTGACTCATTAACATGGTATACCATTGAGTTCAATCACATTTATACAAAGTGTCGTATTAAAAACATTCTATCTACTGTAATTTTTCTGTAAATTAATAATTGAGAATTTACTCGTAAACGTCAACCTTAGATCGAAGAAGCAGATATTTTCTACTTTCTCTCTCAATGAGGTAGCTTTCACCATTATAATCTTAATCGAAAGAGGGGGTTGAATGATACCGTAGAAAGGGGTTACTTTGAAATACTCGCAACCCTGTTCACTTAGTGAGCAGAAGCTATCAAGGAAGTGATGTGTTGCCTTGCCGCTCAATACCATAATAATCCATCTTGGTTTTTCAAATTAATGTTTTTATATCTATAATGTTGTGAAGGCCAAGGTAACTAAACATAATGACAAAACTCTATATGTTGTATATAGTAGGAACCTCACAATACAAACGAATACTTAATGGTTATGGTATTAACGCGGTCTCTCTCTATTGCAAACAGTCTGTCTGTAGAAAGCTTTGCCATGTTTCCGTTATTTCATGAAAAGTCCTCAAATGTTGTAGAAATCATCCGAAAATATGGAACATGTATTCCAAGTTTTCAGTTGAGTTTCAAGTATAATAACAACGAAAAAGGCGAGGCCATATGCATGGTACACGGAATATACACTGGAGGAAGCTCTTAATGTAACCAGAACAAATTTGTTGACATTATGACAAGCTTCTGAAAGATATATTATACCATTAGGAACACAAGAAAAACGAGAAACCAAAAGATGAAAGAAGTTGGCCGACCAACTGTTCTCATTGCAACCAAACAGAAGTTTAAGTGGTGGCCGACTTGGGATTTCCCCTCACAGCAAGCTGTTCTTATATCTAGAGTACTATGAAGGAAATGAAAACCGGTTAAAATTGCAGAATGAACAAGGTAGGGATTGGGTTTTTGTATTAAAAATCCAGAGTTGACGAACCGGTTCGGGAAAAATTAAAAAGGGAATACAGCAGCAGATTCCCTGAAGTTATCTATATATTTTTTTCCAATCCTAAGAAACAACTCATTGGCATTGAACCAAGAGCTATAGTTAATTACGATGAGACTAAACTGACTGACGATGCCTATCGTACTTAAGTACTAAAAAGAAAAGTGACTAAACTTTCAAAAACATACAAAAATGAGCACGTCAATAGTGATGGTATATACTGCTAGCGGAATTCTTTTGCCTCCAAACATGATACTTTCAGGTCAAATGAATTAAGAGAAGAGGTAATATAAAGGATAACATGAATGACCTACAAGTCATTGAATTTCTTCTTATAAAACCCAATTCTTCAATATTTGCAACTAAGTACAGAGCACTAGTTCCGTTCGGAATAGTACAAAATCTCTTATTTTCCGGTAAAAGATCACTCAACTTAAACGAACAAAGTACCATCAGAAAGACAATTCAATTCCTTTTAAGAAATGATATCACTCGCCCCTCCTTTACGATTATAAGAGTGAAAGGCATTCCATCGAAGGGCTTTAAACTGGATGAGTGTAAAATCAGTAACATATGCCTTCCTTGAAACTAAGGTTACCATGTTCGCCATGATCATTTATTCATTTGCAGGGCAATAAACCAGTTTTCAAAGCGTACTCGGTTTACTGTTATTCAAGTAGTGTCCTCTTGGATCGAACTTGATTCTCAGGGGGAATTATTTGGCAATCTGTGAATTTTTAAATTTTTCATAAGAAATTTATATAAAACATATCATATTACTGTCAAAGAAAATTTTATATTTATGACATTTCGCTTGTCAAAACCAAAATAGCAAACATTTTTTTTCAACATAAAACATTATTATTCTGACAAACTCATCAGAAAAGGAGTAAGATATAAAGAAACAGTTTATCTCTGTTTTTACCTTCATTTGAAAAATATATCTCTTTCACAGTAGTTTACAGGGTAGAGTTATAATGAAAATAGTATTCAGAAAGTATGGTTGAAAATGATTCCAAGATCCTAGAAACATTTCGTTTTTTCGTTCATGACAAATTTCTGCTATACGTTTATTCATTTCTTTGTATTGGGATATTTTACAACCCAAGGCACAGCCTGTATACTGAGTCTGAAATTTCATATAAAAATATAATAATAAAATTATTTCAAAATTTCAAAGATAATTATTCGATTTTTTACTTTTAATACCCTGTATGAATTCATTGTTCCACATTGTTATTTTTTCATTAAACTCAATTTATACAGAATGGGCAAATTAAAATGTTCAAGATGAAGCCTAATGAAGCCCACAGCGGGGATAAAGAATTTTGATTTCTGCAAATATCTCTAGTCTATAGTTTCTTAGATGACACCAACGAGTAGAGCACCATATAAGTTACAATATATGCGTGTATCCACCACGTTTTTGAAATGGAAATCTAAAGTAATTTTTTGTTGCAATATGGTTAATACTATCACAACTAACTATTGTTTTACATGTTATTTTATTCATTTGATAGAGGCATAATGAGTAGAGGTGCGGATACAGATCTCTAGTTTTATGAGTTTGTTAGAAGAATGAACAAGGCTCAGACTTTCAACTAATACATCCCTATTCCACAAAATTCTAACGCTTATTTGAAAAGTAATGATGTTCATAGGACAAATCTGAATTGTACTAATAATAAAAATTCTCGAAGTGACTAAGTACATAAACACGATTTGAGTTCATCCCCAACTATTCCAGATCTAACTCCTAGCGACCTAGAAAGATTGTTCTAAGAGGTTGCAGTAGTGTAATATATAACTTCTACTGAATGATTATTGCACCGAGGATCCTTAATGGAGTGGAACAGAGTTGCTGATGGACCTTCCGAAACCTAATGATATGCATGAAATCAAGATTGAATAGAATATTTTCACCTGGTTTAATCATCATTATTATTATTGCCTCCCAACTCGAGACCAGTATTCGCTCCTGTTGAAACAAAGATATATTCTTTACCTTTCTGTTTAATATCTATAGTGACGTGAATAACTAGGAGGATTTCGAATTGCGTATGAACATCAATGGAGAAATGATCAATAATATAAGATGATGCAGTAATAATCGACAGACTAAAGAGATATATCGAATATGGTCTGGAAGCTAAAGTAGACAACGCTCATAGTATCATTCTTATCCGCAGTCAGCAATTTATCTAACAATTAACGCAGAGAGAAAAAAGAAGGAATTATTCTATAAATATCTAGAAAGCGTAGCTTACGAAACAACCAAGAAGTTAAGAGCAGAATAGAGATCTACTCAGCATCACAGTCAACACTGAAGTTTGCTGGCATGACCATTTGTCAGCCATTGCTAAATCTGATTTTGCTAAACTCAGTTTTTTTTAGGGCTCAGCAGTACTTCACGCCCTCACAACTGATGCTTTTATACAAAGCATATGTGCGTCCTAGTTTGGAATACTGTTCCCATGTGTGGGGTTCCACACCCAAACATTCATTAGATTTATTGGATAATGTCCGAAAGAGAGCAGTGCGCCTCGTCGTAAGTTAGAGAAGCGAGAATCTCAACTTGTTGGAAATATCTACAGAAAAGTTTCATCCTTCTGTCCAACTGCCTCAGGCTTTCAATTGCTAAAGTGAATAGAAAAATGAAAGATTGTGCAATTAAAAAGTTGTTTGATATAAACTTCTAATGATGGTAGTTTATATAAAAGTTAGTCTCAAGAATATAAAATTGTTAAATTACCTTGTTCCACTGGCAGAAAATATAATAGCAGAAGGAAGAGGAGGAATGGTGTTCACAAAACGAACTAGAAAAGTAGGACATCATTGAAAGTCCTTCAGATCGACAATGAAGGTGAGAAATTCTTTGCAATTGAGCACATGAAAATAAAATGATGTTTCAGATACTCACAACAGAAAAGTGAAGGAGAACCAAAGTAATATGTAAAATTTGTAAATTACCTCTTAGTTTAGACTGCTTCACACTTAGTACTATAAATTACTATAGGGACACACTTGTCCCAACTAAGTTTACATGTTATCATATATTTCATTTCATAATTTGAAAAAAAAACGAATTTCAGTAAGAAAACAAACCAGGATTGACAGGATTAAGAAGTATGTGATATTAGAAAAACGTACCACACCTTATTCGAAAGCTATTCCTAAGAAGGTATTACAATCGAAATAGCATTGAAGAGAAAATCTGAACATAACAAACATAAAACAAGTGATGTTTTTGTGGAATTTCACTGAATATTTGTGATTCGTAACGCGTTTCGCTACACCGTAGGTTCTTCAGACGAATTAATGTACAGAAATTACGACAACTATATATAGATAAAAATGAGAATATAAATACGAATGTTCTTAAGTAAATGAGTGCTTAGTAAGTTTCTTCTTCTTGAATATTTGAGTGATTATTAATGACAGGTATACCCAAGGGAAATTAAAGAATAGATTGCTCCCTGGAGATATTCAATAGAAGAGAAGGGCTTGAATCGACTTGTTCAATAATGAGTCCGCCTGAGTGTTTATGTTTGTTGATTTCTGAAGTTTCCCAAAGATTTATTTTCCAAGTTTTATTATCTGTATGTAAAATTTCAAAAAGTGGGACGAAAGAGTGATTATTTTCTAGGAAATGATTTGCGTAATTCGAATCTGATTTTTATTTGGAAAACAGCGTTCCGATATTCTAATATTGAAATTTCTATGTGTTCTATCAATGTAGAAATTATTACAGTCATTTAATTTAATCTATAAACACCTGATTTATTATTTTCATCTGATTTGGTATTTTGTTTTTATATATTTGCCTGAACTATCATTAGTTTGGAAAGCTATTTTGAAATTATTTCTATTCAAGAATGATTTCAGTTTCTCACTTTTGATACCAACGTAGGTTAAGGTGTTGTTTCAATTTATCGACGGGGTAAACTTCATTTAATGCGTTTCTATAATATGAAAAATCGATTCTATAATATGAAAAGAAAAGCTGAATCGCGTTGAATGGAGGTTACCCTGTCGATAAATTGAAACAAAAGTTCAACACCTTAACCTACGTTGGCATTACAAGTGAGAAACTGAAATCATTCTTAAGTAGCAATAATTTCAACATAGCTTTCCAAACTAATAATAATTTAGGCAAATATATAAAATATAATAAAACCAAACCAGGTAAAACAATAAATCAGGTGTTTATACATTGAATTGCAATGACTGTAATACTTTCTAAATTGGTAGAACACCTGAAATTTCAATATTAGAATATCGGGACATAAAAACAGTTTTTCAAATAAAAATCAGATTCAAATTACGCAAATCATCTACTAGAAAGTATCACTCGTTAGACCCACAATTTGAAATTTTACATACAGATAATAAATATTGGAGAATAGATCTTTGGGAAACTTTAGAAATCAACAAACACAAACACTCAGGTAGACTCATTAATGAACAATTCGATTTAAGTCCTTGATCTATATTTACTATCTTCAGGGATCAATTTGTTCTTTCATTTTTCTTGGATGTACCTATCATTAACTAATCACTTAAATACTTAAGAAGACGAAACTTACTGCGCACTTAATTACTTAAGAACATTTGTATTTATATCCTCATTTTTATCTATACATAGTTGTCGTAATTTCTGTACATTCATTTGTCTGAATAAGCTACAGTGTAGCGAAACGGATCGCAAATATTTAGTAAAATTCATTAATTTCCTAAACGTATTTATATCACAGAAAAACGCTGACAATATCTGAAATCATATGTGCCCATTCTGTATGAAATTCAGAAAAAATATAGAATATTACCATTAAGTTTATACTTTCCGCGTAATCAAATTCCAATTCCTTAATTCTATGAATCTGTTGAGGAATATAGTGTGATATATATCATATACTCCAGTATTGCTTACGGCGTATGACATGGATAAAGAAAACCTATCATTCGACTTCTAAAACCTTTTACGTAGTTAACAGAGGAAAGAATTCTAATAGCAATATAGGAATATAAGATACGTACTTATAAGTGGTCCATTCGCATGGATCCTTCAAATTTGAATTATTCTTTTAACACTAATGGCATTTTCAATGAAAAATATACTTCAACAATAAGCAAGATTAGGCCCTTAATATAAGGTAGACATTTGAAAATCAGTCTTATATCTAGGGGTTCGGAGTTCACATTGATTCAGATGGCGTGAAGACAAATCGAAGGAAAACTCAGATTAACCTGGCAGAGTTTCCAGGTAATGCACCGGTTCCATCTTTTTTGCTAATAGGTAACCCTCTGGATCCAAAAGATCTTCGTGGAGAATCAGTGGCATCGGTGGGGGCCTTGGTAGTGTTTTACCGAAGAACAGCTGGTGTTTTTCTTTCGAATCCGTAGGAGGTTCTGAAAATGATATATTTTTATTGGTTCGAAGTTTGATAAATCCAAGGTGAGCTTCAACAGCCCTAAAAATAGAAGTGTAAAAGATATATATATATATATATATATATATATATATATATATATATATATATATATATATATATATATATATATAAAAACGGGTTTAACCCCGACGAGTTGCCCATATCTGTTCATGCAATCAAACTGATTTCATGAAAAATATAAATCCACCACCCGGTAATTAATACCATTGCTAGGCAATGATTATAACCAAAACATATCCTGGAATCATTATATATCAATCTACTAGAATATATACAAACTATAGCATCATCAGACAATGACATCAATGTACCAACGAGTAGTGTCAGAGGCTTTATCCACAGAAAAATCCAGTGTACGGACCTTAGTAAAGCAACACTGAATGTAACACATTCATAGTTTTCTTTGTGTGAAATGATGAACGATAGAATAGAATACTGCTCTGAATATAAATATGATAAAATTGTCAGCTAATTATATTAAATTCATACATATATACAAATAAATGAAATATGAAATGAGATTCTGAGCAGTATAAACTGAAGAAAAACCTATGACTCTACCTCATTATTTGTTCGGAAAGAAACCTACGAAAAATATTACATGATATATATATATATATATATATATATATATATATATATATATATATATATATATATATATATATATATATATATATATATATATATATATATATATATATATATATATATATATATATATATATATATATATATATATATATATATATATATATATATATATATATATATATATATATCAGTGTGTCTACTATAAAAGGTGCCAAACTTCAGTAGATGATAGTACCAGTCATTTGCAAGAGGAAATGTTTCATAACATTTTTTGAAAAGTTGATAGTTATCGAGTTATTTAACACTTCTTGATTTTACGATATTTTTTGCTTCTCTCTATAAAAACAAGAATATCTCTGTTACTCTTAAAGCTACATCAAATCTGACCATACCATCGGAAAGAACATTGAATTTGCCATGAGATAGGTCATTACTAATGGTAAA
The DNA here is from genome assembly GCA_013387265.2 of Cryptolaemus montrouzieri. Classification (NCBI taxonomy): domain Eukaryota; kingdom Metazoa; phylum Arthropoda; class Insecta; order Coleoptera; family Coccinellidae; genus Cryptolaemus; species Cryptolaemus montrouzieri. The sequence goes on along the minus strand of JABFTP020000144.1, from coordinate 24,697,738 downwards.
AAAATTTGTATACTGGGTGTTGTAAAAGGCTAAATGAGAAAATTGTGAAATGAACACAATTAGTGGTATTTTCTTGTTAGCTGTACCACTGAAAACTGATCGATAAGTAGCTGTTTTTTTCAGTAAAGAAGACTTCATTTAACTGGCTTTCAGATGGTATTTCAACTTTCGAGCTAACAATTTTTTTTTCAGCAATATCATGGGTAAGAGTAATAAGAACATAAAATTCGAAAACGTAAATTTCTTATATTACTCAATGAAACATGAACAGAAACTAAGAAAAATTAATGAATCATATTTTCACGAAAGAAATTTAAAAACTATAACAGGTGTTCAAAATGTCTTCCTCTTTCTTGAATGCACTTAACACATTTTATTCTTAAACTATCAACTACTCTTTGAAGTTCAATGTGTTTTTGACTCATTTTGTTGCAACAAATTCGAATCCTTTCAATTAATTCCTCTCGAGTGTTAACGGGAATTCTATAAACATTAGTCTTTAATGAGCCCCACATATGAAAATCAAGCGGCGTAAGGTCAGGTCTTCTGGGTGGCCATCTCACTGGCCCGAATCGACCTATCCATTTCTCTCCAAATCTCTTACCCATCCAGTTCTGGACCATTCTAGAATTATGAGTCGGGCAGCCGTCCATTTGAAACCAAAGGTGATGCCGAGTAGCTATAGGCATTTCTTCCAGAACGTTAATTATTTCGTTATTTAATAGATTTAAAAATTCGTTTGAATTGAGACGATCGGGAAGTATAACTGGCCCGACAAGTTGACCCCTCCTTAACTCCTTAAGTAAATGTAATTTACATTTACTCATCTCGTTCTGAGAGTGTGACACAATAGTGTCATGAGGATTTTCTGTATTCCATATATGGGAATTTCTCAAATTTTTCATACCAACTTTGGTAAAAGTTGCCTCATTCGTCCATAGAATTTTATCTGATCCCCAATCCTGTAATTTATTCATGTACCACCTACAAAATTGCAACCTCAACTCACTATCCACTGGCAATAGGTCTTGAACCTTACTCAAATGATAATGATGAAAAATAATTTCGCTGGAGAACTCTATGAACCGTGGAATGATGAACTCTCAATGTAGCACCAATTCTCCGAGTACTTGTTGTAGGGTCCTCGCGAACAGCTTGCAATATTGCATGTGCTTGTCTTCATTGCTGAGCATTTCCACCACCTTCTCTAATTTTTGAACCACAGAATGAACCAGTTTCACCGGAGCGCTTAAATACTTCAACAAATGTCTTTCTTCGAGGTTGCTGTCTGTTTGGAAAGCGCAATGCATACTCCATAAGCCATAAACATATCTCGATATTCAATATTTGAGAAACTAGGTACGTTTTCTTCTTTTCGAAAAAGAAAATGGAAACGTGAAATGGGAAAATATAAACTTCAATCCAATTATTCATTGAATGACAGTTACTGTCAAATTCTAAATATTTTTATTTGTTTTAAAATCAAGTAATACAAGCCTTCTGTGATTTATTCTTTTACGATTCTTTTTCTAATTTTCTTCTTCTAGTCCGAGAAAAATCAATTATTCCTTGTTTCTTAAACATTCAATATCCAGATATGTTATTTATTTATTGCTTATTATTATTGAAAACTCATTTGTGGATTTGTTTAGACGCTCCTGTGAAACTAGCTCATTTGTGATCGAACGACAAGAGAATTTAATGTTCTTACTCTTACTCTTACTCATGATTTTGCTGGTAAAAAAATAGTGAGCTCGAAAGTTGATATACCATTTGAAAGCTAGTTAAATGTAGTAGTTTTCACAAAAAAAACAGTTTTCAGTGGTACAGCTAACAAGAAAATAACACTAATTTTGTTCATTTCACAATTTTTTCATTTATCCTTTTACAACACCCGGTATACATTTTTTTACCATTAGAACTTACTTATCTTATAGCAAATTCAATGCTCTTTCCGATGGCATGGTCAGATTTGATGTGGCTGTAAGAGTAACAGAGATATTCTTGTTTTTGTAGAGAGAAGTAAAAATTTCGTAAAATCGAGAACTGTTAAATAACTCGATAATTTTCAACTTTTAGAAAAAATGTTATGGGACATTTTTGTTGCAAATGACTAGTACTATCACTTACTGAAATTTGGCATTTGAATATATATAGATATATATATATATATATATATATATATATATATATATATATATATATATATATATATATATATATATATATCTGAATAAATAAGAAATAAACATTCAATTGAGTATGTACATTCTACAGCAAGAAAGCAAATAAACATCAAGGTAGCTGAGGCTTGAATATTTAAAAATATCTTGCCTTTGCGCTCCTAAAAACTGAAAAATTATATTTATGCCTTAAATTAACCCAGTACATAGTATGATAGAAAAACATAAAAGTAACAATAATTATTATTCAAAAAGGAACAACGACAGTCAATTCAAATTAGTCATTAGTCATTATCCGGTTTCATTTTTGTCGTAATCGGTAAAGCTATGTCCAATTTGGTTTGAACTTACATCACTCATTTCACTATGTTAAGTCAAGTCCGGTTTGAGAAGAAGAAGAAGAAGTCCGGTAGAAACTCATGTCGAAATCGGTTCAAAGTCGTGTTTGCAATTTCATTCACATAAGGCTAATCATATTACTTATTGTTTTTCGACCTGTATCGACTATGCAAGAAACCACTTTATTTTTCACTGATTTAGTGAATTTGGCCATTCTAATTTTCACTGGAAGAAAGCTATATAACCTGGATGCCAGAAACGAGGATGACCACACGATGATTTGAAATCTGTTGGTTTGGATCTAGTACAGTATGAATGTTCGATAGGGCCTACAGGAATGTTTTTGTGAATACTTGTACGATTAGCTTCAGAAAATAAAGTTGTCTAACATCCATTTCTCTAGAGTAACTGATACACTCAGATACGCAAGTGGAAAGCCATAGATGATTTTCAAGAAAAATTTCTGAATTACCTAAAGCTTAATGTGGCAATCCTCGGTAGCTCCCCAATCTAATGTTTCCATACGTAAGTTGTGATTGCACAAGAGCACTATATATAATTTTGAGGTGCATGATATTCATTTGTTTTTGAGAAACTTGAACTTACAAAGAACACCTAACATATCCTTGTTCTGCCTCATTTATAACAGTATCATTCACAATTAGAGGCCCTAGTTTTGGGAGTCCAGATTCATAAGACACGAATGGTAAGTATTGTGATTTTCTAGGGTTAAGCGTTAATTTAATATATTGTAGCCATATTATAACTTGCTTGATATCGTTTTCAGCGATCTCTTTTACATCCTTTCAGCTATCAGCCCGACAGAGAACGGCAGTGTCATCAGCAAAACTGATCACCCTGGACCGAATTCGCAATGTTAGAAGTGTATTAATGTACATGGTGAAGAAAAGGGGATCTAATACCGTTCCTTGCGGAACACCAAATGTAACAACTCTTCTGTACTTATTTTATCCCCAATTTCACTACTGGTGTTCTGCGATTTAAATAGTATTTCAGTAATTCACGTATCTTTTCTCTGAATCCATAGTGGCATTCCCTGTAGCAATTTTTCATGTGAAACCGTGTCGAAGGCTTTCGACAGATCCAGAAAGACAATGAGAAGTGGTATATTCTTATCTATGCTATCATATATGTATTGTGTGAGATCTCTAATTGCATCTTCTGTCGAATGTTCCTCCTGAATCCAAAACCTGTACCATACGAGCTGCGATTGCTTTTTTCATTATTTTTGAGAAGTTGGACATAAGTGAAATAGGTCGGTAATTGGTCATTTGCGTTCGATCTCCCCTTTCATAAACAGGTTTGACACTCCCTTTTTTGAAGCAGTTAGGGAAGCAGCCATGCTTAAAACATTCATTCAAAATACAAGAATATACGGTCGATATTTGTTTTTTAATTTCCTTGAGTATTTCCGCACGAATCCCGTCAATTCCAGGTGCTTTCCTCAACTTTAGCTCGTCTATAATTTCTTCAATTTCACCTTCATTGGTGGGGGTAAGATAAAAACTATCTTTCAGGTGGAATGTATTCTCTACAGGCGACACCGGATCCGTAATTTTGTCTGCATAAATCTTTCCTAATTCACTGAAAAATTTATTCAACGAATCTGCAATCTTCCTCTGGCCAGTTAAGACAAGATTTTCTTCATTTTCATACAACTTATTTCTGTTTCAGAAGTATTTTTATTGCACAGTTCCTCGACATGTTTCCAAATAGCAGAGGATCAATTTTTGTTTTTCTCGAGATACTTGTGTAAATATTTTTTTTTGCAAAGTTTATGAGTTTTTGAAGTTTGTTGCGGTAAGCTGAATATTCCTGTTCTAACTGTTCATTATCTGGATTCTGCTGTAGTTCTTTATAGCGCCGAATCTTTTCATTGACTTTGAACTTTGGTTATCCACCCATGTCTCGGAGTTTGCTTGTTAGTTTTCATTACTACAGTCGTGTTATTCTTTATATGCTTTCCTAATATTTCAACAAATTTAGTCGTCTTTCTGCCAGGATTCTTTTCATCGTACACCTCAAACCATTTTTCAATTTCAAGGTCATACCTCAATTTCTTGAAATTTGTGAAGGATTTTTTATTTTGTTTTGTTGGTGTATTTGTTGTTCTGCTTCTAAAGTTATGAAAGTAGGTTGATGATCTGTTATATCATAGTTGATTATAAAGCCGATTAAATCAATACTAGAAGCTGCAGGCATTTTCTTTGCGACAAAAAAGTGATCTAAGCACGATCTGCTTTGCGGGCGCGTATATTTGTTTATCAAAGAGGTGTACCCGAAATTACTCATTCTATTTTTGTAATCATCCACATTATTATCATTTCGTTGCAATAAATTAACATTTATATCTCCTACGATCACATGGTAACCGCAGCATGATGCATCAATTCTACTCAAATGCTCCGATAAATTCTCATTGAACCTGATTAAAACCTTGACAAAGGTTTACAAAAATATATTAAAATACTAGACATACGTTTCGGGTTATCAGCCCAATATCAAGAGTAATAAAATGCTAAAGTGCTAAAAATGAGTTGTTTTACTTAAATATAACAGCGTTTATAACAGGAGATAGACCGAAGTCTGTTTGTCCATTATAAATTGGCTAGTTTTTTCTTCCAATATCTCTAAAATTCCCTTTATTACCTGGATGTATAAGTTAAATTCTCTCGAAACCCATGAAATGGTTCTTATCTATCCGATGGTCAGAAAAACCAGTAGAATTATTGTTTTCAATAATAGAATAATGGATCTTTGATGTTCTTCAATTCTCTTCTAAAACATATTCCAGTTTGGTGTATATTAAAAGTCTCGCGCTTTCATCCTATAATTTCATTTCATTTATATTATTAACTATCAAAGAACCCAAATTCTCGTTATTAGTACTGATGGTGTTAATATTATTTTTGTTCAATCTATTACATACTCTGTGACAAAAAAGTATCCGGAAATCCTCATTTAAATTTCCCGCGTTGAGTATTATTGAGTACTTTAAGTTTCTGCATGTTGGTAGGACTGTCCTTAATTATTATGCCTAACATGAGCGCGATCTGTCAACTAATTTGTTCAGGACAGCTGTTGAAACCAGTCGACCTCAGTGGTACTCTGCGAATTTTACAGTGGAAAAAAATATTGAACAAAGAGTGTGTTGAATCGTTGCGAATGCTGACTTTTGGAGACTCTTTTTTATCAAAACCCCAAGTGTACGAGTGGTACAAAGCCTTTAAAGATAGTCGGGAGATCGTCGAAGATTTGCCTCGTTCCGGACGACCTTCGACCTCTTCAACCGACGATAACGTCCAAAAAATCAAGGAAATGGTGCTCGAAAATCGTCATGCAAGTGTTAGAGATAGCTCGTGATCTCAACATCTCTCGTGAAACCGCACGTTTGATTTTGGTGAACCAATTGGGCATGCGGCGCGTCGCCGTTCGGCTCGTTTCGAGTTCGAATTTTCTTCAAAAAAAATTATGATCCCACGTTCATGGGACAGATCCTAACTGGCGATGAGACATGGGTCTATGAATAAGGCACACTAACGAACGAACAATTATCGGATTGGGTGGGAAAAATGAGCCAAAAGCGAAAAAACCTCGCCAAAGTCGTTCTAAAATCAAGATAATGCGGATTGGTTTCTTCGATATTCGTGGTGTGGTTCATTATGAATTCATTCTGCAAGGTCAAACGGTCAATAAGGACTTCTAGTTAACCGTTTTGAGACGTTTAAACAGCCGGATTTGTGGCACAACAGTTCGTCGATTTTGCATGACGATAACGCACCATCCAATCGAGCCATGGTTATTAACGGCTTTAAGACCAAACACTCGATAAATACCATGGAACCGCCGCCCTGTTCGCCTGATCTAGCTCCGTGTAACTTTTTCTTTCTCCAGACTGAAATTGCCGCTTCGGGAACCAGATTTGATTCCATAGATGTCATAAAAAAAAAATCGCAGAAGGAGCTGAAGGCCATCCTGAAAGCGCTTATAAAAAATGTTTCGACGATTGGAAAAAACGTTGGCACACGTGTATCGCTTCAAATGGAGCATGTTCTGAAGAATATTCAATAAATATTGAAGTAGATTAAGATTTTTGTGTTTTATTTCAAATGGAGCATATTTTGAAGGAGATTCGATAAATATTTAAGTAAATTAAAATTTTGCGTTTTATTTCAAATTTCCGGATACTTTTTTCTCACATAGTATCTTGTTGCTAATATCAGGAATATAATTAATTGGAAATTTTCTATTCGATTTCCCAGTGTACAAAAGATAAATGCTCTTCAGTGAAAAATTATTTTCTTTTTGTTTCATTGTGGTAACAACTAACTTCGGTCCAAATCAACAGCTCACAAAGGAATAGAGAGTAATCTGCAAACACTCAAGTTTGGGGTTCATATTACAATCCTGACTTTCAATAAACTTTTATGATAGTATAATGTATAGTTTAATTTCCCATTATCATCATAATTAACTATCACGTAGTAATTATTTTCTAAAATTGTCATGAATATTTAAGAGACAATGGGGAGCCCATAGGTAAACCATAAAGTTGTAGATCTGTTTTATTTTTGAACTTGAAATAACTTTGTTGGAGACATAGGTTTGAAGCTGACATAGTTTCTTCCATATAAGTGGAGCTTAATGTTTAGTTACATTGAAGGTGATGCTTGATTGTGGCTTTGATATTAAGGCAAGGGGTAGACTGATATAGACTAATTATATCAAACGATACTGACTCAGCATTTAAAGGAGTTTTTAGAGATTTTCAGTGATTGGTTAATTCTATCGTTTTTTATCGAATACATTACATTGTGTTGTAACAAATTTGGAAATATGTTGTTCACATACACTCCCCACAAAAATTGTCGCATCACCCTAATTTTACGACAATACTATATAAACTTTCATTCAAGAGTCGCTTGGTAACTTTCAGAAGTGTAAAATAAGAATATATCATTCAAAAGAGATGAGTTCATGATGGAAAATATCAACAATTTTCGAGTTAATGAAAAATTAAAAAATTCTACCATCTTCAAAAATGGTTACTAATCATTTTCAAAATCGAGTGTTTCCTCCCAGGGCCCTAATTACTGCCAGTATACGTCTCGGAAGCCCCTCAAACAAATTTTGGATGTACTCTTGAGTCACTGAGTTCCAAATTTCAGGAAGCAGATTTTCTAGTTGTTGGAGTGTTCTACAAGGCATCCTACGTTGCTGAATTTGCCACCCCATGTTGTCCCAAACATGTTCTATGGGATTCAAGTCGGGACTTCTGGCTGGCCATTTTAAAATATCAATTTCGGCTTTTTTCAATCAATGGGCCAAAGGTTACAACATGGGGTTCAAGGATATCTGCGATGTATCTGGCCGCTGTCATTCTTCCATTATTCACTAGGACTAACTCAGTTCGACCATGGAAAGAAATGCCTCCCCACACCATTACTGAGCCCCCTCCGAAGTTTTCGGTTTGCCGGATATTGCATTGCTGATACCGTTCCCCAGGTCGTCTGTATTCAGGCATGCGTCTATCATTTGATACTAGACAGCACCTGGACTCGTCGGAAAAGAGAACATTCGACCATTCTGGAATACCCCAATTTGCATGTTCCCTCGCAAACTGAAGTCTTGCAACTCGATATTATCTGGTGAGACGCGGGCCGGTAGAAGCCACCCTTGGTCTGATATCGTCTTCTCTGAGCCTGTTCCTAACAGTTTGCAATGAAATATGTAAATTTCTGGAAAGTGCAAGTTCATTTTGTAGCATTCTAGCCGTACAGTGCCGAACTCTTAGTGCGGTTAAACGAAGCCAACGAACATCAACTGGTGTTGTTATCCGATTTCTTCCCTGTCCGGCCCTTCTTCCATATTCCCCTGTTTCGTGATACCGATTAATTGCTCTTGAAATAGTGCTTTGGTTAACATTCAACAAGTTAGCCACGTAACGTGGGCTTCGCCCCTCCTCTGGAAGTGTTACAATTCTTACCACTTCATGATCACTCAAATAGAGTCCAAGACGTTCAGCAGCCATTACAATAAATTCAAAGATTCGAAAATCAACAAGAAACACAGAAAACTTGCATTAATTTTGGGTGAAAACGGAAGAGAAATTGCATGAATACTGATAGTCAAATAAACTCATTCTTGTTTCAGACGTGTTTGAGAACATATGGAAACGAATGTTACTACATAGATAAGATTTTTTCCCCTCATATGTCCAAAAACATATGTTGACAAAGAAACTGCGAACGAGCTGCTTAATCGATTGAGGAATTCAGAATACCAGGTGATGCGACAATTTTTGTGGTGTATGTATATCCAATTGGTGAACACCAAGGCAAGAAATTCAATAGTTTAACATAAACACCTCAAAAAAGTCTAGGGAACACTTCTGAATATCGATATATCGTATCCAGAACGATCAATATGGATGATTTTTTCTAAGAAATGAACACCTGCATCAATTTCTCACCAAATTATGTAGAGTGCCGCAACAGATTTCAGTTTTTTTTCATAAAAAACTAAAAATGCAGCAGATGCGACGCTGCTTTATAATCATTTCATGTATTCAGAGTTTGAAATCAGTTAGTTGGCACTTTGTTTCTGTTGTAAGCACAAATAAAAGATTCAAGTTTTGAGATTCGACCATGGAAAGACGACATTTGACTAGAGAAGAGATGTTACGAGCCGTTGGCATGCTCCAAGCTGGGAGCTCACAACGGGAAGTATCCAGGGTTCTGGGAAATAAATTCAAAGATTGGAAAATCTACAAGAAACGCAGAAAACTTGCATTAATTTAGCGTGAAAACTGAAGAGAAATTGAATGGATTCTGATAGTCAAATAAACTCATTCTTGTTTCAGACGTGTTTGAGATCATATGGAACGAAATCTTACTACATAGATAAGATTTTTTCCCCTCATATGTCTAAAAATATAGGTTGAAAAACAAACTGCGATCGAGCTGCTTAATCGATTGTGGAATTCAGAATACCAGGTGATACGACAATTTTTGTGGTGCGTGTATATTACCCATTTCATTTTAATGCTCTGTGTATTTTCTGCGAATTGTATTTATTATTTATTGGAAAATCGTCTGATTTGTTCGTGAACACACCAGAAGGAAAAACTAGAAATATTGTTTATCCACCATACTCCAATAAATAGAAATAGAAAAATCTGAATTCAATAACACTGATTCAAATATAATTTGTCATATCGAGTTTTCTTAAAATTGAATTCCTTGTGTATTTTAGGTAATAAATATAAAATTGGAATTTCCGAAATCATATCAGTTAATTTCTGCCTATATTTTCGTAACAAATGCGTAATTTATTGAAATAATCAATATTTAAATCTACACATTAATTTGGGAAGAAGAGGCTTTCTGTTCTTTCAGTATAAATATTAGTTTTAAAACTGTAATAGCTTTACATAGTGTTGAATTATGTTCTTTGAGTTTTGTTTGTATCTAAAATTGCTTCTCCTAATTGTTTTGGTCGATTTCAATTATTTTATATATTCAGCACCTACTATGTTTCCTAGACATTATCATCTGCAACTTCTATTTAAGAGCTATCTCAGAGTGTACGGCTGACTTTTTTAAGTCGTTTGAATTAATTATATTAGGACAATATTTCAAACCTTCCTCTAAGAATTCTGTCGCTTTTCATTAAATGAAATATCTGAGAAATTTTTAATTCTAGAGTGAAATTGAAATTCCTGAGTGGGTTCACTGTCAGTCAACTCGTAAGAAAAACCAGCGAATTTGTAATTAGCAAACAGACTTCAGTCTATCTCCTGTTGTAAATGTTGTTATATTTGAGTAAAACCACTCATTTTGTTTTTCAGTATTGTATTACTTTTGATAATGGGCTGATAACCCGAAACATATGTCGAGTATTTTAATATATTTTTGTGAAACCTTTAACAAGTATTTTAATTGATTATTTATTCATTATGTTTCACCAAGTGTTAAGCGGAATTTCCATATATAGATAGTGTACTTACCAGGACTATGTTTCACTTTATCTTCATCTTCAATCATATGATCAGATGCCTCACAATTCTCATAAGCTACTTCCAGCTTATCGCAGATACTGATAAATCTGATTCTGTCTCTCGGTTCTGTCTTCCAGCAGTTTTTCATCAGATCGCATATGAATGAAGGACAATCGGTTGGTGGTATCAACATGATCCCATCTAGGACCAATTTGACAACTTCCTCGTTAGTGTGACCATAATATGGTTGCTTACCGTAGCTATAAATCTCCCATAAGATAACACCGTAGGACCATATGTCGGACTCCAAGGTGAAACGTCCATAAACTACGCTTTCTGGGGACATCCATCTAACTGGAAGAAGTCGGGATCCACCAATCTGAAAATGAAGGTGGAGTCAAGCTAGCTGACTTAAGGTTATAGTTCTGTGGTAAAGTTATATTATTGAAATAATTTTTATTTGACCTGCAGGTATGTTTGCTTGTTTGAAATGAAATCTTGAATCGTAATTTTCATCGACTTCAAAACGTCAGAATTACAAAGGACTGATTAAAATACAAAAATTCAATAAATTTGTTCCAATATTCTGACATGCGGTGGAAGGACTGTGTTGTAGAAATTGAGGATTTGATGTATTTTATGTTATGATCCCGATGGTATAGTAATCGAAGCCGTTCAATTAGTTGGGAATCCCTTGCTGTAGATGATCTGCAAATTATTCAACACCTGTCTGACAGTTGCAGTCATCTTCTCCTAGTGAACCGAGTAATTATTTTTGTTCCTATTTTATTTTCAACCCTGGGAAGAGGCAATGCTTGTCATGCTGTGGCCGTCCAAGATGATTTAATGTGTGTGTTCAGTCGTTTCTTGAAGAGGGCCAAATTGTAAGTTATCGGAAAGATGTTCCATGGAAGCGACTTCCATAGTACACTAGCCCTATAACCAAAAGACTTTTGAATTTGAGAGAAGTACCTGGCAATGCCGGTTGGTCCATCCACTGAAGAGAGTATTCCGCAAACCTGGTTTTTCTTTGGATCCAAATGTTTCCCGGAATCAAACCTTTTTAGTTTTTAGTTCTTCAGAGCATTTACCACTGCAACCTAGTCGTCTATTGTGGCACACTCTCCTCTTCGTTTCATCTACAAGCTTTATTCTTCTTGTGAAGGATTTAAGTTTTGTGGGCGAGAGCTTCATAAGCTTAATCTGCTTCAGTTTGTCAGATCCAAGTTCTCCAAGCCTGATCCTGTCTTCAGATGGGAATTTGCACATGAGGTGTTCTTTTAATTCTATCTCCACCTCACATAGTCTTCATGAAACGTCGTTAATCAATCATAACTTATTTAGGTGATTTTTGAGGAGACAGTGCTCCGTTAATATGGCATTCACCAGTCTCAGGTCTAGCCTGGATAATTTGGGCCAAACGTTTTCGTAGTTTCGTAGTGGGACGTATACTGATGGCAAGCCGAGAGTGTCTGAGATCGGTAAGTTCAGCCAGTACTTCCGTACCTTCAGGACGAACAACCGGTTATTTTCCATCCTGTCTGCAGGCCTAGGCTCTGGTCCGGTGAATCCCAAGGCTGTTCCTCTAGCGGCTAATTAACTGCTTCTTCACTGCGCTCAACGACCGAGTGGTTTGGTACCCACATCTAACCTATACCTCCCATTTTGGCGAGAGTTGAACGACATTTCTGCACATTAAGTGAGTGCAGTTGTAGGATGTCCATAACTTCAATGCAGCTTGGTTATCAGTGATGATTTTTATTGAACTACTTGTTGATCTCCCTGCCAGCAAGAGGTGACATAGTGGTCACCTCTTGCTGGCGAATATTTCACCTTGAAAAACAGTCTCAAGTTCGCCAAGACAGATCTCTAATTTCTTGGCAGCACCTCGACCATATACACCAGTTTCAACCTTGGACAGTTTTGGAGCAGTCTGTGAACCAACAGGAGCCCTTCTTTCAGCTCCTCCATTCCTGTCCGCTTGGAATAATTATCTGGATTGGCAGTTCTATGTTAGTTTGGATATTGCTATGTCAGAATTCATAGTCAGCATCTAGTTACCCTCAATTTCACACTTTAAAGCGCCGAGCACGAAGCTGAACACACTTGTTCCATTTAGGAAAGGTGATGCAATTTGTAGGTAGCAATTCTAGCTGCTCCTCTAATCACCAGGTGAAGAGGTGCAAGACCCAGTATCAGTTCCATCGCCGCAGTAGGTGTAGAGGGAAAATTTGCAGTGATCAGCATGCTGTTCATTCTCTACAATTAAGAGAGATTGCGTTGGTATTGGTTTTTTAGGCTGCACTCATATCAAACAATGCAGCCATATGTGACACGTGGTCTCACCACCGCCACATATAGCCACTGAAGTTGCTTTAGAATAGAATAGAATAGAATAATTTATTTCGTACTTTTGACCCATAAGGATGTACATGTCATTTGAAATAAATACTTGGTACAGCTTGCTTACAGAATAAAAACATCGAAATACAAGGAAAAAGCATCAATATCATTGCACAAGTGATAAAAATTACAATAACTTATCCATACTTCAGAATTCAGCGAAGGAGTAGAGTGCTCTTCCAATCAAAACATTTTTTATGGCAGTTCTGAACCTTTCGTAATTTCTTATTGACTTTAGTTCACCTGGCAATCTATTGTAAAAGTAGATTGCAGAGAAGTGAGGCGATTTTCTGTACATTGTGGTTCTATGTATAGGGGCTGACAGGACATCACAATTTCGTGTCCCATAATTATGGAAATGATTTAATTTCTGCAGTTCATTGAGCCTCTTTTTTGCGAAAGATACAGCCTTGAGAACGAATACAGAAAGAACGGTCAAAATTTGCTTCTCTTTGAAAACATTACGGCATGATTCTAATAGAAAATTCTCTTCTGTAATATGAAGACTCTGGTCCAATGAACAGAATTGCCCCAAAGCAAAACATTATAATCTAAAAAGCTTTGAACTAGAGAGTAGTAAACACTTTTGAGCCCATCACGATCAACACTTCAGTTGTAGAAGTGCAAAAAATCCTTTGTTCAATTGTTTACATACAAAGTGGATATGTTCATCCCAAGACAGATGAAAGTCGACGTTAACACCAAGATATTTGGTCACAGTAGCAAATTGAAACTCAATGGAAGGCAGAGGCTTTCTATTACAAAAATTAAGGAGAACAGTTTTATAATTATTCATTATTAGCCTATTTCTATTGCACCAGTCAGTCATCTCCTCTATAACTCCATGCAGCGCAACCTGAACGTCCTCAGGAGTCCGTCCCGAAATCACAACAGCTGTATCATCAGCACACATTACTACTTGGCCCTTGGTGATGAAGTTGGGCAAATCATTGATGAACATGAATAAAAGTGGTCCCAGGACAGACCCATGAGGAACTCCAAAACTCACGTCCCTGGTTGCCGAAAATGAATTTGATACCTTTACAACCATTTTTCGATTTTCAAGATAGGATTCAATCTATCGTAAGCACGCACCTCTAATGCCCATATGATAATACTTGTTTAGAGCAACTTTCTTCAACATCAAGTCAAATGCACGACAGATATCGAAAAAAATACAATCATCATATTTATCACCATCCAGTTCCTTATATATGATATTGAAAAGATAGTAAGATGCCGTTTCAGCAGATTTACCTTTTCTAAACCTATGTTGGGCATCCGATATTATTTCAAATTGATTCAGAAACCCCACAATTTGGTCGTACATCAAAGATTCAATAACCTTGGTAATCACACTCAAAATAGAAATCTGTCTGAAGTTAGAAATGCTAGTCTGATCACCTTTCTTTGGTACCGGCACAATAATTACCTTTTTGAGTACCTGCGGAAAGACACCCTCCTTAAACGATCTATTAATCAATCTAGCAAGTGGGGAGCTAACTATAGATGATAAACGTTTGATTAATCTGGAACTCAGATCATCAGAACCACAACTTTTTGTCGTTTTTAATTTAGCAATGACGTCGAAAAGGCAAGATCCCATTTCTTTCACAGTTTATTCTACTCGTGCGAATTCCACGTGAGCTTACTATCCAGGGTAACCTCCAGATATTTCGGTTTCTCCGCAACCGAAATAAACACTCATGAGTTTTTCATTCCTAGTGAATGGTACCATATGGGTTCTGTGAGGGTTTATATCAAATTTCTCACCCTCATAACCTGGATACCTGAAATAGCCTCCTGGAGTCTGTCGGAGACATCGTTGTCACCTCCGCTAGTCAAAATGGTTATATCATCAGCGTACGCTTGTACATAAACGTCTAGTGCGCCGATTATTGACAGAAGGGACTACAACAAAGGGTATAATACTTTCCCCGACGGAGCCCCTACCATCCACTAGACTAACTGCTTCCCCTTCTAGTAAAGTGTTGATTACTTAGACATTTAGCATGTTGCTAATCCATTCCGTAATAATATTCAGTGTTCCTCCGGCTCTTGGAGCCCCACATAATAAACTAGAGGAGGACGCAGTTTCCTTGGGGTTCAAAGAGTGAGTAATCCTTTCGACTAGATTGTTCACTGCGAGATAAGTTGATTTACTTTTCTGAAGGATATAATGATGCTCACTTTGAGACTTCAGCGATAACATTTCGGTCCTGATTAATCCATCTTACACCTTCTCCAAGGATTTCAGAACGAAAAACAAGAGACACATAGGTCTGAACGATTTAGGCTGTGAGTTTGATGAACCCCCAATCAGGGATGTTTATAACCATAACCTTACGCGAGCTGGTCGGGACGACATTCCAGGCTGAACTCGACCGGTAGAGTTTAATGAGCAGGATATCCACCCCTTGTTGTAGCGGTGGGCATATTGCAACTCTCCCCAGAAGCCTTAAATGGGTTAAACAAGCAAATATTCCGCCTAACTACTCCTGGCAGACTATAGCCTTCGTGAAATCATAAAAATCAAAATAATGTCTGGTAAGTGACGACTTTCACTCTTTCCAGTGTGAATCCTGAGTTTTGCAGAATACCTTCGGGCTCAGCTGCCTGAGATTCAAAAAGAGGCTTCTCCAAATTTGTCGGTTCTCTTCAGTACGAGATGTACTATAAGGATAACGGTGGTTTCTTCTCATGTTGGAACAACCTGTTTTAAGATTGCTGAACAGACACAACATTGTGTCACGAGTTAGGACCGAATTTTTTAAAACATATTGAATCCTTGCTGAAGCAGAACTTTCGCTGAACGGCAACGGAATACGCTGAATGCTTCATTGATTAAGTAGTTATTTGTATTCTTACCTTGTAATAGTCACACGTATAAACGTCTCTGCTCATCCCAAAATCGGCGATTTTAACAACTGGTCCTTGCGATACCAAGCAGTTTCTACATGCTAGATCTCTATGTACGAATCTTTGGGCAGCTAGATAGCTCATACCTCGTGCTATTTGAAGAGCTATATGTAACAGGTGAGCTCTGGATAACATCGGAACATCTGTCTTCTCGTCATAACAAGTTTTCTTCTGCGAACGTAGAACTTCAGCTAGGTCTCCATGATACATGAATTCGAATACCATCATAGGGTTTAAAGTGCCTTCTGGAAAAGAAGAAAAATTCAAAATTTAGTACAGTAACATTGAAAGCGAAATTGATCTTGAGATTGCCTCATTTCTTCAACGTTATTTGAAGTATCTTGGAAGGAGTAACTGACAGAATCGAATGTTTCAGGTATAACCAACTTGTGGCGACCAAATTTACCTGATTTTTCTATTTTTATACATCAGTTATAACCTAACATATATCTAACCTAACCTTACCTCCAAATTTGGCATCATATATCGACAATTATAAAAGTTGGCCTAATTTGTTTGGGCTAATTGTGTAGGTATGAGTAGTTCTTTCGATTTTTGACGATGAGATCGTAATTTTGATAACGAGTTTGCACTAAGATTTGGCGTCAAAATGAATTCAAACCATTAAAATCTTTGGCAAGTCTTTTCAAAGAGGTGGCGTTTCTGATCAATTAGTAGTAGGAAAGTAGGAAAAACCAAACCATCAGGATTTTGAGGGCGAAAAAAGTGGGGTATCAAGGTAGGTGTGACAGCAACATAATGGCAGATACTACAGAAAGAAGAATATGACTTGTAAATTATGTTTTATGAGGTCCTAAGACTTTTTCTCGAAACCATGTTCTTTAATAATATTTTTCCTGGACAGTTTTCATATATTACTCGAGGTAAGCATTAACCCTCCGAATACCGGCTAGGGTCCTAACGATTTTTTCCCTCAGAAAGCTTGAGGACATTTTTCTCCAGGATATCTGAGGTTCTTGGAGCGGAATAATTTTTATTCGAGTTGAACAATATATTTGATCCGACGTTTTCTAAAAAACGTGATTTGGGTCTTTCTGAGACCCCACCCGGTATTTAGTGTTAGCCAATCTTCAAGATCCAACTGCACAAACATTCCTGGAAAATTAGTAGTACGTTATCCCCTCTCATCTCATTCATTGCCTCGATTAGTGGAAATAAGTGGCTTCCCAGAATATTTCACTAGTTGACTGTCTTGATCTTCGGATTTTTCTTTCAGTTGTAGTCCTATTCGGTTTGTGAATTGATTGACCTAAAAATTGATCCTGAAGTGTCGACACTTACACGGAAGATAATTGCAGATGCTGAAACTTCAACTTTTCTATCTGTATCTGGCGAGACTGACGGTTTCAGAGTACTCTGAAAGCTTGGCAATGGAAGAGGAACATTACGACGAAATGATAGTTGACTCAGGTAGTATCTCTAATGAAGAATTCGATAACGTAAGTGAATTATTTTTTTCCAAAGATGAAACTATTCAGATAAAACAACGAGGGTTTTATCAAGTCAATCAGCTTGAAATTTTTTCAAAAAGGTTCAAAGATTTGACTGGACTAGATTTTGCAACCCAAAAGCTTGATCCAACATCAAATTTGAAAACTAGATACTTGTTAGAGCACAAAGTAGAGTTCACATGCTAATGGCTTGTTGGCGTATCCGAAGAAGTGCAATAGAAGTAAGTTGCATTACGTTCATGATTTAAGTGTTTTCATATTTTATGAAATTTTCTGCTGTTAGGCCCAAGACCAAAGAAAAATCCACAAGTTACTTGTGAGATATTGGTGACGAAGAAGAATTCCGTTCAACTCTTTTGTTTTTCCTTTAACGTGCTCTATTTCCGCATTTCGGCCAATGACACGCCAAGGAATTCTGTCACCTCACTAACCCGGGAATTTTGCCGAACCCCTTTCGTGTCGAGGGAAGGGATCTTTAATGTCCAACACATCTCTGTTAGACAGGACCAACAGCTTTACATCTCCTCCGAAAGATGAACACTCAAGCGATTCCCAGAATCCGAAAAATCGCACCGACTTTGTGGGGATTGAACCCAGGTAACTCTGGGTAGGAGACGAGCATCATATCCCATACGCCACCGAGCCGGCGTTCAACTCTTTTGAAGACGAGATTAGTGAAAATATTTTAACCTTACGGCCAATTAACCTGGTAGGAACCAGATCTCTCCTCTTGTAACAAATACATTCGAAAAAAAAAATGCTGCTATGGTTGGTCGTCTTTCAGTATGCGATATCTGCCAATTTTATAGATAGCAAACGGAAGCTTCATTGCATTCTTCTGAATTTTGTTCCTGCTAATGGTCAACATACCGGTAGCTCAATAGCGGAATTAGTTTTCCAAGTTTTGCAATCTAGAAAATTCAATTCAGGGAATAACAAACGATAATACAAATAGCACTTCCACTTTCTTCAATGAATTGAAACGTTCAATTCCTGAGATTGATCCCTAAAATAACAACTGTTTGTACTTTGCACGCATCCTGAACTTAGAAGTGAGGAATTTCATCAAAACACTCCATTCTGACATGGACAATATTATTGAAAACGATTAATGCGACACAGATGGAGACGAGGAAGAGTTTACCATGAATTCACCAGTTAGGTAAATTCATCCCGTGGGGGGACTTGCCAGTTACCTCCATCGGGAGCGTCCCCATTGGAATTGGGAAAAGCTTACCAGCACAGCAATCCAGCTGCGTCGAAGGGTAGTGGGGAAATCAAATACCCACCGTGAAGCAAAAACTGGACTGGTCATCCAGGTTGGGGGTTGAGGCATTAGAATGGTTCTCTAATATTCATAAAAATTTCTCCACTTACTAAAAAG
This sequence comes from Cryptolaemus montrouzieri, assembly GCA_013387265.2. Taxonomy (NCBI): domain Eukaryota; kingdom Metazoa; phylum Arthropoda; class Insecta; order Coleoptera; family Coccinellidae; genus Cryptolaemus; species Cryptolaemus montrouzieri. The sequence continues at coordinate 24,679,018 of JABFTP020000144.1, read as the reverse complement.
CCTAAACAAAGCCTCGGAATATAGGATGGAACTTCTCGACGACGAATTAAGCAAAGAAAATGGTTAATGAGTATTGCAACATGGAACGCACAAGGAATAAGAACTTGAAACACTTAGTTTGGACATTGTAGCTCTAACAGGGACAAAAAAGAGGATCAGGAACAGAAAATCTAGGACAATATGTCCATATTTACACTGGTGTACCCAAACACGAAAGAGCAGCCAGAGGAGTATCACTCCTGGTAAAGAATAACTTGAAATAGAAAATAACTAATTGGAGTTAATGAAAATCTATTGACCGTTAAGTTACAATTACATGGACATAATGTAACAATTGTAGTAGCATATGCACCCTGGGGCAACGAAAGAGTAGGCACAAAGCAAGAGCTCTACGAAGAACTGGAAGAAATATTAACAGGAATAGGTCAAAACAGATAGATAATAATGTTGGGGGACGCAACAGGACGGCAGTTCAACAGCAAAGTTGTGGTACCACACGGAGAAGATCAAGTGAACGACAACGGTCAGAAATTGATACATCTATGTGAAACCTATAATCTATCAATAAGTAATGGTTTCTACGAACATAAGGACATACATCGATTCACGTGGACACAAAACACAAGAAACCTGCGGTCCGTTATTGACTACGTCATCACCCAACATAACTCTCGTTTTCAGTGAAATGACGTTTGTGTACTAAGAGGAGCACCCTGTGGATCCGATCATCATTTATTAAGAGCAAAAGTTACATTTCCAGTCTGAACAGAAACTAATCAACCCAAAGATCATACTTACAACCTGCAAGTGATTAAGGAACCAAGGTATAAATTCGAGACCTTCAGGAATGAAAGCACACAAAACCTTTATCAACGAAGGTTAGACAAAAAATTAATGGACACAGAAGGATTTAGATTCACTGAAATATATAACAACATAATAGATCAAGAAAGCTACTCAAGAAGCGATCGGAATACAGAGGGCAAAGCGGAGTAATAAGATATGGTAAATCGGAGAGATTGCTGATTCAATAGATATGAAAAAGAAGAAATATTTAACATGGCTACATTCAAATCAAGACAAACATCTACAGGAGTTCAAAGCAGCAAAAAATGAGGTGAGGAGATTGATAAAAACAGAGAATAACAATACCTGGGACCTACACTGTCAACAAATAGAAACATTGATAGGAGGAAAGAGATGTTCTGAAGTATGGAATTTCATTAGAAGTTTAAAAAGCTCGAATAAGGACAAAGTTCATATATCTATCATCGAATCCGAGGAATGGAAGGATCATTACGCCAACCTTCTTCAGGAAAAAAGAACAGAGTATAGAGACGAATCCCCAAAAAGGAATATGAGAGTCTAAGGTGAGAAAGTCGAGATTGGAGTGGAAACAACGAAAATGGTTGTGTTGAGTATGAAAACAGGGAAATTAAGTGGCCCTGAAGGAATATACACCGAAATGCTGAAGAACGGGAATGAGAAACTATTCGAGAGACTTACGCATGTAATAAATGAATGTCTCAATAGCCATTCGGTTCGAAAGCGATGGAAAGTAGCTCATATAACACCGATACATAAAAAAGGGGAAAAATGAGATTGTAACAACTACAGGGGAATATCAGTGACAAGTACAATGAGTAGGCTATACGGAATTTTTCGAGACAATTTTAATTTTTATGTCCATCTAAGAGAACATAGGCGTTTTACAGTTCAATTACTATTGATTGTGTATTCAGTATATTGTGACAAGTAGGGACATCTAGTGGCGAATAGTAATACTATGGAGGTCTGTGATGCAGGTACTATCTATTTCGGCTACCCACTAACTACTAACAGGTGGCATGTTTGAGAATTTCCGCATTGGTTCGAGAAAGTTCTGGTTCTGACTAGTTTTTTCGATCACTTCTAGATGGTTGTAATTGATATAAATAGCTAGCGGCGCCATTGCTAGTCAGTTTGCGTGGGAAAGGGAAAGTAACACCCGTGCATAAGTAAGAGTATTTCGATAAGACTTGTTTTATGTTTGATTTATTAGTATGAGAGTATTTTGATTAGACTTGAGTAGGCTATACGAAAGAGTTTTGCGAGATCTTATAGAAAAAGATTTTGAGCAGGATGAAGAAGAAGAACAATGCGGATGCCGAGCCAGAAGATCTTGCACTGATAATGTGTTTTGTCAGAAGATAATTATTGAGAAACGAAGTGCCAGGAACATGGAAACACACATCGTCTTCATTGACCTTCAAAAAGCCTACGATAATGTTCTAATTTCGAAACTATGGAAAGTGCTAGATGAATCCAATATCAATTATAACTTCATCACGACGTTAAGAGAACTTCATAGAGGATCGAAATCCAGAATTAAAATAGGAAGGTACTTGACCGAAGAGTTCCTAGTTACAAAAGGTTTAAGAGAGGGATGCTGTATTTCACCAACTCTTTTCAAAATTTATGTTGCAGCGGCTTTGAAGAGCTGGAAGCGAAAGGTACACAGTATGTGAGTTGAGCTGGATAACGATTGTGTGTACACCCTCCAGTTTGCAGATGATCAGGTTCGATAAGGAAGATGCAGAATATATGATGCGCAAGCTAGTCGAAGAATATAATAACTGGGAACTCATGATCAATACTGAAAAACCAATTATCTCTGCATAGGAAATGATTTCAACTCACTTGAACTCGATGAGGGCAAGGAAATTTTGGGCAGCCGAGAATACATGTACCTAGGTATTACTTTTGATGATACTGGGACAGATGGGAAAGAAATTGGAAAACGAATAACAAGCGAAACAGGTGATCGGCTGTCTCAATGGTGTTTTTTGGATCGGAGAAATAACAAAAGGTAGAAAGATGAGGGTGTATGAAGCAATGGTAAAAATTTCACTTCTATGAGGATCAGAAACTTGGAAGCCCACAGAAAGGTTCAAATCAAGATTAGAAGAAGTGGAGATGGACGTACTTAGAAGATCTTCTAGAACATCGAGAAGAGAGCATGTTCCAAATGAAGTGATAGAAAGAGAGATGGGCGTAGAGGACAATATCACGAAAGACATATAGAGAAAACCACTTGTCTGGTACGGGCACGTGAAACACATGGCAGATTACAGGCCACCTAAAAAAGTTTTATTGTGGCGACCGAATATACGCAGGTAAAGAGGAAGGCCCAAACTCGAGTGGGAACATATCATCCATAAGTCAATCAGTGAGAGAAGTCTCACCGAAAATAGACGTCAGTAGAGTTTAGGTGTCGGACAAAGTTATAAGACGTTTTAGACCGACTACAATATATAAAGGTAAATTCATACTTTTGGCAAAAAATTCTGAAAATCTACGTAACGACTTATGTGTGTAGACACCCCAAAATCCTCACAACTATTTCAAAGATATGAGAGGGCGAAACCTACTGAATACTTCGTCTTGTATTCATACTGGTATCAACATGATCCTAGTTAAATTAGAAAACTAGGCTATCAAGCTTGACAATCAACTAGAAAGAGAGGAAATCGATGAAAGATAAATACGCAGTTTAGAGGAGTTGAGGGAAAAATCGTTAAACATTATAAAAAGCATGCTCAATTAGGAAACTCTCCCTGCCCTCAAGTGTAATAATCGCCTCATTAGTATAAAGAATGGCTTTAGGAACGATACGCATGTATGAACCCACAGACATCGAGACTTGTATGTTCAGTCGGTATGAAAGTTTCGAGGAATGAGTTGGTGGAATGTATGTGATGTTTGTGGTACATACAGGTGTATGATCAGAGGGCATGATTTTCTGGTTGGCAAATCCGCGAATATGGAAATAGAGTACGTTTCGGAGTCAGTGACATAATGTGGCCAGTTGAATCTCAGTTGAGCAAAAAGAGCACGTACGGCTTTACGGGCTTACATCCAGTTACATATGTAATGTAGTAATACTATACGAATTATTGAATCCGATTGAAAATACGCGAGCGAATTAACGCTTGCAAGTTGTCAGCTGTGGAAATGTCCTTAGAATCAAATCTCTAGTTCAGAGTATCAGCGTAATGACCTAGTCATGAAGCATGTTATCATATTACCAAAACCCTTAGAGAGGGCCAGTTACCACAATAATATGAACGAGGGCCGATTTGGCCTGTCTATAATAATATTATATGAAAATTCCCCTCAAAATATGGGCGAGGGCCGATTAAGCCTATTTATAATAATCGAATATTCCAACTACCACTCGTAATATGGATGATGGCCGCTTAGGTCTGTCTATAACAGGGTCTCCAAACTTTGAAGCCTTAGGGCCATAATATTTTTTTCGGTACGTTCCAAGGGCCAAAACAATTTTGATTTTTATGCCCATCTAAGCAAACATAGGCGTTTTGCAGTTCAATTACTATTGATTGTGTATTCAGTATATTGTGACAAGTAGGGACATCTAGTGGCGAATAGTTATACTATGCAGGTCTGTCATGCAGAAACTATCTATTTCGGCTACCCACTAACTACTAAAAGGTGGTATGTTTGAGAATTTCCGCATTGGTTCGAGAAAGTTCTGGTTTTGACTAGTTTTTTTTGATCGCTTCTAGATGGTAGTAATTGCATAGGTATAAAAAGGCTAGCGGCGCATTGCAAGTCAGTTTGCGTGGGAAAGGCGAAGGAAGCGAAACTGCCTATTGTGAAATAAAGTAACACCCGTGCATGAGTGAGAGTATTTTGATTGGAATTGTTTTATGTTCTATTTATTTATATGGAAAAGAAGCGGAAAATAGACAGTGAATGCAGAACGTTCCAAGATAAATGGAACTTTCAGTATTCTGTGATTGAGTGCAATATTAAAGCGCTATGTCTAATTTGTAATGAAACCATAGCTGTCCTCAAACAATATAACATTAAACGTCACTATGAATCGAAACATCTTCAAAATTATTCTAAATATATAGGAAGTTTGCGGACGGAAAAATTTGAAACTTTGAAGCGCGGACTGAAATCGCAGCAATCTTTGTTTACCAAAGCAAATGCTGAGCAAGAGTCTGTAACTCGCGCCAGCTTTCGCGTGGCTCCTGAAATTGCAAACGTGTAAAACCATCAAAATGATAAAAGACTGCTTGATTGCAGTAGAGGAAGAAATATGCCCCGACAAGGTAAATTTATTGGAAGGTGTCAGTTTGTCAGCAAACACCGTGAGTCGGAGGGCAAGACATCGCAGAAAATATATCATCTCAACTGTCTGACAAAAATGGACATCTTGAGTGGTTTTATCTAGCCTTGGATGAATCAACGGATGTGTCAGATACTGCTCAGGTGTTGATTTTTATTCGTGGAGTAGATGAAAGCTATGACGTCTATGAAGAACTGTATTGATAGTATACGCCACGACAACTGGGGCAGATATTCTTAAGGAATTGAAAATGCCATTAATGAAAAGAACCTTCGATGGAAAAACTTAAAATGTATCACCACCGATGAAGGCAAAATAACGTGTGGTAAAAATAAAGGAGTGGTTGCACTTGTGTCAAAGGCCTTGTGCGGAAAATGTTTGGATTTGTCTGAAGTTCTAAATCTAGTCATATCACTTGTTAATTTCATCAGATCCACAGAACTGAATAACCGACAATTCCGCGAGTTTATTGAAGAGATTGGAGAAAATGACTTGTCCTATCATATTGCCGTAAGCTGGCTTAGTTGCGGAAAAGCCCTTAAGCGTTTTTTTGAACTTCGAGCAGAGAACGAAATTTTTTTGCATGAGAAGCATCGCCCTTGTGCCGATTTAAGAAACAGTGAATGGCTGTGGAAATTAGCATTCTATGTTGATTTGACAAATCATATGAGCGAACTAAATTTAAGATTGCAAGGAGAAAATCAGCATCTCCCTGATTTATACACCAATATCAAAACGTTCAGGCAGAAAATAATACTAGTTCAATCACAATAACGTAAAGAATGTATCACACATTTCAAAACATGTGAAATATTCAGCCACACTACAGAAACTGAATTTCCCGTCGATTTTGCAGTGAAACTTTGAGTGCTTTAAAGATAAATTTCGATTCTCGTTTCTCAGACTTTGATGTGAGTGCGAATGAAATTAGGCTTTTTCAAAATTCTATTGATTATGACGTTGAGACCCTGACTCCGGAAGCCCAAATGAAAGTTATTGATTTACAGTGCAATGACATGTATGAAGAAAACACAAAAACACAGATAAATACAAAAATATAGATAGAGAGATTAAACGAAGAATTAAACAAGCCAAAGAGAAATGGTTTTCTGAGGAATGCCAAGAAATAGAACAACTGCAAGAACGTCATGATGAGTTTCAACTACATAAGAAGATTAAAGAGATCACTGGCAACATTAGAAGGAGCCCTACCAACTTGCTCGTAGACGACAATGGAAAGATTCTAACAACTCGAGAAGAAAAACAGGACGCTTGGATATTATACATAGAAGAACTGTTTTCAAGTACGAGAACAGATAACTATGAAAATGATAATTATGTAGAAGAAGGTCCCGAAATTTTGAGAGCAGAAGTAGAAAGAGCCGTGAGACTATGCGCGGAAGGAAAATCTCCAGGTCCAGATAACATTAGAGCCGAATTTTTAAAACTGATGAATGATGAAGCTATTAAAATGCTAACCAGCCTGTTCAACATCACTTACAACTCTGGCAAGATACCCAAAGATTGGGAAAAATCAGTTTTTGTACCCATACCCAAAAAAGCCAATGCAAACAAATGCTGTCAACATAGAACAATCAGTTTAATGAGCCGCGTCTTAAAAATATTTTTGAGAATAATATATGAGCGTATCAAATCGAAGTGCGAGAATTACGTAGGCGAAACTCAATTTGGTTTCCGAGCAGGTTTGGGAACTAGAGAGCCTCTTGTTGGTTTGACTGTTATGGCCGAAAAATGTTTAGATATGAGACAAGATCTGTATGTCTGTTTTATTGACATTCAAAAAGCTTTCGACCGAGTGGAGCACACATATTTAATGGACATACTGTATCAGATAGGTCTTGATAAAAAGGACATAAATATAAAAAGACCCTTTATTGGCAACAAACAGCATGAATCAGAATCGGAAACGACTATACAGAAGATATTGAAATAAGAAGGGGAGTACGCCAAGGTTGCATATTATCGCCTATGTTGTTCAATCTGTATTCAGAAAAATAATGCAAGAAGCTTTATCGAATAGAACCGAAGGTCTGAAAATCAATGGTATGATATTAAACAACTTAAGATATGCAGACGATACTGTAATTTTGGCACGAAGTGAAGAAGAATTACAAGCTCTCTTAAACGCTGTGGGGCAGAGCTCTCGTCAAATGAGACTTGACTTGAACGCTCAAAAGACTAAAGTCATGGTGATCAGCAGAGACAAAAGAAACATAAACATAAACTATAACAACACTAAAATTGAACAAGTGAATCAAACAAAATATCTAGGAAGAATAATAAATGATCACGTGGATACAGACATAGAAGTTAAGTCTCGAATAGAACAGGCCCGCCAAGCTTTAATAAAAATGAAGGGGCGATCTGCAACAACTCCTTGAATTTGCCATTGCGTGTTCGTCTTGTTGAGTGTTACATATGGTCTACACTGCTCTATGGGTGTGAGTCATGGTCACTCAAAACAAATACCATGAAACAAGCATTTGAAATGTGGTCATATCGTCGCCTACTAAAAATACCATGGACCGACAGAGTAACCAACGAAGAGGTTTTAAGGAAATTGAATAGGACACCAGAAATAGAAAACATAATTAAAAGGCGTGAACATACTTTGGACACATCGAAAGACATGACAAATACAATATCTTGCAATTTTTAATAGAGGGAAAAATAGAGGGCAAACGGGCTAGAGGACGTAGAAGAACTTCATGGATGAGCAACCTGCGTAATTGGACTGGACTTAATAGAGAAGAACTAATACATACTGCCAGAGATAGATGGAGATATGCCATGTTATTAGCCAACCTCAGAATCTGAGAAGGCACCAAGAGAGAGAGAGAGAGAGAGACATGTATGAGAACAAATATCAAAATTCTTCTTTGGAATTTTACAAGAGTCTTCCACTGGTACGATTTGATAATTTGCATAATTTTGCTATTGGGTTGTTTTCTGTATTTGGTACTACGTACTTGTGTGAGAAAACGTTTTCCAGGATGAAGTACACAAAGATCGTTTACAGATCTAAATTAACTGAAAAGCATCTTAAATCTCTTCTAATAATTGGTACAAGTAAAATTAATCCACAACTACAAATAATTGTCGCTGGAAAATCACAATTACATAAATTTCATTAGTGTTTTTTATTAGTGTGATTGATTTCATATTAATTATTTATTAGAATATGCTTAGCTGAGATACTTAAGCTTAGATTTCTGCGTGATAATTTCTGTCGTAAAGTTTTACCTTGCAAGTAAATAAAACCGAGTTACTATCATTCTGTTTTCATTTTCTTCCATTCAAGTTATCATAGCAATAGTAACAACAGTAAAACATTGGCTGTCGTGGATCAGATTGATGATACTAATCTTGATCTGTCGCTGGCCGGATTGATGGCACTGGTGGGCCAGATTTGGCCCGCGGGCTGTAGTTTGTAGACCCCTGGTATATAATAATCTAATATCCCCATTTCCACTCTAAATATGGGTGAGGGCAAATTAGGCCTGTATCTAAATGACCTGATATTTCGTCAAATTCATTCAAAGACGCCAAAGAATGCAAGGAAGAGAATTAAATACTGATGTTGCAAAGATCAAATAGACATTGTCACCAAATCTGGTTTTTGTTTTTCTAATTTCCTTACCTATGGTTTGAGCGACAAAGAATTGGTCGTATCACATCAAATCTCACATAAAAGAAGTTGTATAGGTTACTACAAATACTCCAATTTTATAAAAAGAACTTCAAGGGAACTTCTGGTGCTAGACGATCACGTGGCTTTCGATTTGACCGATCTCTTTCGGTCCCAGGTGTTATTAATGTGGTGAAGAGAATAACATAATTCAGGTATTGCAATTTGCGTAAAAGCAATGTATTTTGCATCGTCTTTCATAGACCGGGGTTGGTGTTTAGACCGCCGTTGTGTTTTGAAAGAACCTCCAGCAATTAAATTGTCCTTCAGCCTTTTGAAAAAAGACTTATGTGGCTGTCTTCTCTCAGGGAATCAATTCAAATAAGATTCTTACGCAGCATCCGAATCATACCCATTCTGTATATAACATTTCAACATCTCATATTTTTCGTAATTTCGGAATTAAAGATCCATAACAATTGAGTTATAAGTAGAAATTCTCAAAGCGGATAGAGAAAAATGACATAAATAATTGTTTTCATAGAATCAATGTTATTGATTGAATATTGCATCAGTTCAAATAAAGAATGGAATGAATCCATATCAATAATTTTCGATTACTTGTCGAAATCCCGAAAAATTCAGAATTCCGTAATAACTCGAGAATAAGAAAATTAGCTGAAATCCGTTTCCACCAATGGGTATTTCTCGAAATTCGAACTCGAGAGAGGGTGGATCATTTCCTCTAGCTACAACATATCACATAGCTGTTGTACTAAAATAACGAATTAAGTCCACCTTGTACATATTTGCTGGTTAATGCACGCAGGAGAATACCTTGATTTGTTTTCCCGTCTTTCTATAATATTTTAAAGATGGAACACCCTGTATATATTTCTCAATAATATTTATCTATACGACTGTATATATTTTCAAATAATATTTATCGATACAACAGCAAAGTGCCTTATTATGATGAGAAAAAGTCGAGTCTTTTGTCCGAAATCATATACACATGGTAAATAATAATAACTGTTAGTCTATTGAGAAATATATGAAGCACTTACCACGCGGCACAACTCCTAAAAGGGAGAGAATATTCGGATGTCTGAATGCACTCATGATTTCAACTTCTCTGAGGAAATCGTCCTCCGCCTCCTTTGATGCATTTTCTTTCAGCACTTTTATAGCAACGATCTCTACTTTGGAGCTTTCCGAAGTGTATTCACCTGGAAAAAATGATAAATTCAAATCTTATGCAAAAATGATATTCTCCTTTCAGCAACAATCCTCATTTTGATCAGAAAAAACTATATTAAATTCAAGATTGAAGTTATATTTCTTCTTCTTTATGTACCAGAGATGATGAATATTTTATCTGAAGTAACAATTCTATGAGATGATCGGATAATCGATTTGGTAACGTGTTGTCTGAAAATTTTCGATCTCATTTCACCGGTTTTTCAACCAGTAGTAATTAGTAGAGCTTTGTTCACGTTTGAAACAATTTAGCCAATATTTCTAGTATATGTGGATCTAGTGGAAACCACTACAAAGGGATTCCTTCATTATGCAGGAATTATTCAATATATGTATTTCAATTGTTAAGAAAGCAGCTGAAACGTTAAGGGGATTCAGCAAAATAATGAAAAACTACGTTTCCAGATGTGAATCTATCTGAAACATTGCAATTGAAAGAGCCAGAATGTGCTTAAAATCCATGAAAGTACATGAAGCTGCAGGGATTGATGGTATGTTTCAGACCTTTCAAACATTTTGGGAAAATACTTTATGATGGCTTTCGTGTTTTTATAATGATATGCTTGCGTCAGGTAATATTTTCGGAAAAACGGAAACTGATTATACTTATTGATGTAAAAAACGTCTTCAACTTTTCAGAGAAGAAGGAACTGCAGTCGGAGTTCCACAATAATCAGTGCTGGGTCCTATTCTGTAGAAACTCATGTATGGTGGAGTTTGAAGGCTGAGGATACCGGGCGGTGACCTACGCGAATCTAGCTCTGCTGGTGGCTGCTGAGGACATAGGTACCCTGCAAAAAAAGAGGGAATGGGCTCGAGAAATCAGTACAGAAGACAGAGGGGAAACTTGAATGTTCCATCAAGAGCCGTACTTCAATGCTGCAATTGTGTGAATAGGATATAAACCAAGAACGCAGTAGAATATATAGGGATGTTTCTGGCTGACAGACTATCAATAGGTAGACATATGCAGTATGGCCTTGATAACATGAGCGCAAAGGTTAGCAGGTGTTTATGAATAGTTTTTTCTATATTATACATGTAGATTTCTGCTAAAAGAGGACTCAAGGGGTTTCCCATTATAAGTCTCTCAACACTAATAATATCTAATAAAGCCAAATATATATATATATATATATATATATATATATATATATATATATATATATATATATATATATATATATATATATAGGGTTTTACCTCGACGAGTTGCCCATATATCTGTTCATGCAATCAAACTGATTTGATGAAAAATATAAATCCACCACCCGGTAATTAATACCATTGCCAGGCAATGATTATAATCAAAACATATCCTGGAGTAATTATATATTAGGATAACGTTAAATGTTATGAGAATATATCAATCTACCAGAATATATACATACTATAGCATCATCAGACAATGATATCAATGTACCAACGAGTAGTGTCAGAGGCTTTCTCCCGCAAAAATCCAGTGTACGGACCTTAGTCAAGTAACACTGAATGTTACTCATTAATAGTTTCCTTTGTGTGAAGTGGTGAACGATCGAATAGAATACTGCTCTGAATATAAATATGACAAAATTGTCAGTTAATTATATTACATTTATATAAACAAATAAATAAAATATGAAATGAGATTCTGAGCAGTATAAACTAAAGGAAAACCTATGACTCTACCTCATTATTATTTTCGGAAAGAAACCTACGAAGAATATTTCAAGATTTGATGACTGTTATCTTTTGTAACTGTTCAAACAAATTTTTCTTCAGACCCAAAATCTCAATACTTTTGTGAAGATTTCTAGAATAACGCCTGTTGTAGAAATAATAATCGGTAGAATAAATATTTTCTTCATTTTCCACATTTTTTAATCTCGTCGCCAAGCATCATATATTCAGAAATTTTTTCATTGTATTTATTTTGTATATTATGTGTGTCGGGTATAGCAATATCAATTATATATGTTATTTGATTTTGTTTATCATTAAGAACGATATCTGGTCTATTGTGTTTTACAGCTCTGTTGCAAAGAATTGTTTTATCAAAATAAAGTTTATATTTGTCATTTTCACAAATAATCTCGGGTTCATATTTGTGAAATTTTTTCTTTTGGGAATTAGGTCATGTTTAATTCCTAGATTAAAGTGAATAATATTAGCGACGGCATTATGTCTTTCTAAATAATCTGTTGAAGCAAGGACTGAGCAAGATGATAATATATGAAAAACTATTTCTGAAGAGCAGAAACATTTACGGCAAGAATCATCTATATTTTGTTTGATGATGTGTTTTCTATAAATCCTCGTGAAAACAACCTGATCCTGGATCGCAATTGCCAAGCCTTCTGTTTCAGCAAACAATTCTCCAGATACTAACCATTTATTCGATGCAATTTCATCAATATAATCATTTTTCAATTCTTTAGGGTGCTTTCAGTGTAATTCCTTCTGCATCCAACTTTCTCTTTTAGAATTATCATCAAATATATCAAAATCTACCTTTTGCATTGTCAAGTTCAGAGGTGTAAGATTATAATCTGAAGCAACAACAATATTATGTAATTTAGACGTTCTCTGTTTATCATGAAAATGGGAACGTATATGAAAAATCTGTTTACTATGAAGATTATTCAAATCAATTAATCCACGACCTCCAAGATGTCTAGGTAGTGTAACTCTCTGATCAGCTGACTTTGGGTGGTGCTTATGATATTTACAGAGCATTTTCCTCGTTTGACATTGTAATTCATTTAGATCAGTTTTAGACCATTTAATAATTCCAAAAGAAGATGTAAGAATAGGAACAGCATAGGAGTTGATAGCTCTGAAAAGGTTTTTACTAGTTAAATAACTCTTGATGATAATTCTAAGTCTTTTGTAATGTAATATGAACTTCTAATATTTTCTTTAGTGCTGCTATGGTTAATTGTCTTCTCTTGACAAAATCCAAGATATATATATATATATATATATATATATATATATATATATATATATATATATATATATATATATATATATATATATATATATATATATATATATATATATATATATATATATATATATATATATATACATCGATACTTTAAAACAAAAACTTTCAGTATACTCCATTAGACTACGTGAATATAAAATAAATTCAGATAGAAAATTCCAAAACAAACTATTCAAAATAATGAAAAACATTTTTAAAAGTTATTTCAGGTTCAAATGAAAATATTTCTGAAAATGGAGTTCTTAAAATTGATATTCTAACTGATTATTGGTCTTCAATTTGGGAGTGCCAAGGCAACACAATTCCAATGCAAGTTGGATTTTAAATGAAAGGTCTCGACTTTCTAAAATAGAATGCATGCAATTTGAAAAATTTTCAAACGAGGATATAACATCAGTTATTAAACACACAAAAATTGGAAATCTCCAGGTGTTGATGGTATTCATAACTTTTGGTTCAAGAAATTCTCTTGCGTTCATGAAAAATTGGCTGAATATTTTTCATTTATAATGAAGAACCCTTCAGCTACTCCTTTATTTTTGACACAAGGAATTACTTATTTAAAACAAAAAGTGCTAATACTATTGATCCGTCTCAATATAGACCAATTACTTGCCTTCCAACAATATATAAAATTCTAACTGCATGTATTACCCAAAAATATATGCACATTTGGAGAATTATAATATTCTTTCCGAACAACAAAAGGATGTAGAAAAAAACACCTTGGTGCTAAAGAGCAACTTGTAATTGATTCTGTTGCTTTGAATCAAGCTCAAACTAAGAAGAGAAATATTCATACAGCCTTCATTGATTACCAAAAGGCTTTTGATAGTTCTCCCCATTCATGGCCTCAAGAAATTTTGGAAATTTATAAAATTGATAAGACACTTCGTGTTTTTCTTGAATTCGTAATGAAAAATTGGAGGACCAATCTTCATTTAAATATATCAAAACTATCGTTAAAATCCGAAGTAATTCCAATCAAAAGAGGCATTTTTCAAGGTGATTCTTTAAGTGTTCTTTAGTTTTGTCTTTGCCTCAATCCATTATCTCATGAATTAAATGCTACTAGTTTCGGCTTCAAAATAAAGTCTATCAACTGAATTCAAATTAAGTCACTTAATTTATTTAGATGATATTAAATTATATGCTGGAACCAATCTCATTTAAAAAGTCTACTTGAGATTACTTTCAACTATTCCATTGATATTCATATGAAATTTGGGATTCCAAAATGTAAAAATCTTTTTATTGAAAAAGGAAAGATCACCTCTGATTATATAAAGATTTCCAATATCGAAATCGAGCCAATGCATCAAGGAGATACATATAAATATCTTGGATTTTGTCAAGAGAAGACAATCAACAATAGCAGCACTAAAGAAAATATTAGACTACAAGAGACTTAGAATTATCATCAAGAGTCATTTAACTAGTAAAAACCTTTTCAGAGCTATCAACTCCTATGCAGTTCCTATTCTTACATCTTCTTTTGGAATTATTAAATGGTCTAAAACTGATCTAAATGAATTACAATGTCAAACGAGGAAAATGCTTTGTAAATATCATAAGCACCACCCAAAGTCAGTTGTTCAGAGAGTTACACTACCTAGACATCTTGGAAGTCGTGGATTAACTGATTTGAATAATCTTCATAGTAAACAGATTTTTCATCTATGTTCCCATTTTCATGATAAACAGAGAACGTCTAAATTACATGATATTGTTGTTGCTTCAGATTATAATCTTACACCTCTGAACTTGACAATGCAAAAGGTAGATTTTGATATATTTGATGATAATTCTAAAAGAGAAAGTTGGATGCAGAAGGAATTACACGGAAAGCACCCTAAAGAATTGAAAAATGATTATATTGATGAAATCGCATCGAATAAATGGTTAGTTTCTGGAGAATTGTTTGCTGAAACAGAAGGCTTGGCAATTGCGATCCAGGATCAGGTTGTTTTCACGAGGAATTATAGAAAACACATCATCAAACAAAATATAGATGATTCTTGCCGTAGATGTTTCTGTTCTTCAGAAACAGTTTTTCATATATTATCATCTTGCTCAGTCCTTGCCTCAACAGATTATTTAGAAAGACATAATGCCATCGCTAATATTATTTATTTTAATCTAGGAATGACCTAATTCCCAAAAGAAAAAAATTTTACAAATATGAACCTGAGATTATTTGTGAAAATGACAAATATAAACTTTATTTTGATAAGACAATTCTTTGCAACAGAGCTGTAAAATACAACAGACCAGATAACATTCTTATTGATAAACAGAATCAAATGACATATATAATTGATATTGCTATACCCGACGCTTGGCGACGAGATTGAAAAAATGTGGAAAATGAAAAAATTTTATTCTACCGATTATTATTTCCACAACAGGTGGTATTCCTAGGAATATCTTCACAAAAGTATTGAGATTTAGAGTCTGAAGAAAAATTTGTTTGAACAGTTACAAGAGATAACAGTCATCAAATCTTGTAATATTCTTCGTAGGTTTCTTTCGAAAAAATAATGAGGTAGAGTCATAGGTTTTCTCTTTAGTTTATACTGCTCAGAATCTCATTTCATATTTTATTTATTTGTTTATATAAATGTAATATAATTAACTGACAAATTTGTCATATTTATATTCAGAGCAGTATTCTATTCGATCGTTTACCACTTCACACAAAGGAAACTATTAATGAGTAACATTCAGTGTTTCTTGACTAAGGTCCGTACACTGGATTTTTCCGGGGAGAAAGCCTCTGACACTACTCGTTGGTACATTGATATCATTGTCTGATGATGCTATAGTATGTATATATTCTGGTAAATTGATATATTCTTATAACATTTAAAGTTATCATAATATATAATTATTCCAGGATATGTTTTGATTATAATCATTGCCTGGCAATGGCATTAATTACCGGGTGGTGGATTTATATTTTTTCATGAAATCAGTTTGATTGCATGAACAGATATATGGGCAACTCGTCGGGGTGAAACCCCTATATATATATATATATATATATATATATATATATATATATATATATATATATATATATATATATATATATATCTATAGATATAAACTCCATGAGTAGTCTACATATGAAAACTTGAGACAATAAGAATTAGTCAAAACTTAGTAGATCAATGAATAATCCTTCCTGACAAGAGCTAGTTCTCAAATCTGCCCGGCATGTTTCTCAAGTGTTGGAATTTTTTAACGTTCTCACTTCTGTTTGTTTTTGTTCGTTGCTTTCTCGAAGTCCGGTAGGGGGTTCACCGTCTCGGTCCATAGAGGGCGACTCTCGTACGTATGTTTCCTTTCTGGAATCGTAAAGGTACCCCGATGTAGCTGCTTAGGGTGCTGAGAAGCTATATGTGACACTGATTAGTTCCTAATAAGGACGAAACTGCATATTTGAGTACTAGCTCTTGTCAGGAAGGATCATTCATTGATCTACGGATTTTCGAATAATTTTTCTTGTCTCTTATTTTGATATATATATATATATATATATATATATATATATATATATATATATATATATATATATATATATATATATATATATATATTCAACGATCGTTTTATAAAAGTGATGAGGGACTTATGATGGGAAACCCCATAAGCTCTCTTTTAGCAGAAATCTTCATGGATAATATAGAAAAAACTATTCATAAACACCCGCTCAGTAAAAATTTCCTATATTGGTATCAATATATCGATGATATTATTGTGTGTTTCACAGGAACAAACAGACAGTTCACTGTATTCGAAAATTTCATCAACAACCTACACCCAAAATAGAAGTCACTTCTGAAATAGAACAGAACAATTCGATCGATTTCCTATATCTAACAATAACAAGATCAAATAATGGAGACCAGTTTTCAATTTATCATAAGCCTTCTCATACAGATATCACAATTCATTATACATCGGCACATCCTTACCAACATAAAGTTTCAGCATTCAATAGCTATATACATAGACTCTTAAGCACACCGATGCCTAATGATAGTTATTTCAAGGAATTGAATTTGATAAAACAGAACGCAATAAATAATGGTTAGCTTTACAACATATACACTCCCAACAAAAATTGTTCTATCACCCTACTTTTACGACAATACTATATAAACTTTTAGATTGGTCATTCAAGAGTCGCTTGGTAACTTTCAGAAGTGTAAAAATAAGAAGATATCATTCAAAAGAGATGAGTTTATGATGGAAAGTATCAACAATTTTCGAGTTAATGAAAAATTAAAAAATTCTGTCATCTTCTAATATTCTCGATGAGAGCAATGAACTAGAATCGGATGGTTACTAATCATTTTCAAAATTGAGTGTTTCCTCCCCGGGCCCTAATTACTGCCAGTATACGTCTCGGAAGCCCCTCAAACAAATTTTGGATGTACTCTTGGGTCACTGAGTTCCAAATTTCAGGAAGCAGATTTTCTAGTTGTTGGAGTATTCTACAAGGCATCCTATGTTGCTAAATTTGCCGTGGTGTGCCGTAATCGTGGTACCGATTAATTGCTCTTGAAATAGTGCTTTGATTAACATTCAACAAGTTAGCCATGTAACGTTGGCTTCGCCCCTCCTCTAGAAGTGTTACAATTTATACCACTTCATGATCACTCAAATAGCGTCCAGGACGTTCAGCAGCCATTACAATAAATTCAAAGATTCGAAAATCAACAAGAAACACAGAAAATTAATGCATAATTTAGCGTGAAAACTGAAGAGAAATTGAATGAATACTGATAGTCACTTGAACTCATTCTTGTTTCATAGGTGTTTGAGAACATATGGAAACAAATGTTACTACATAGATAAGATTTTTTTCCCTCATATGTCCAAAAACATATGTTGACAAAGAAACTGCGATCGAGCTGCTTAATCGATTGTGAAATTCAGAATACCAGGTGATGCGACAATTTTTGTGGTGTGTGTATATCCAAGCGGTGAACACCAAGACAAGAAATTTAATAGATTAACATATATAGGCAATATTAGCAATAATGTGAAATCCCTTCTTGAAAATTCAAAGTAAAATAAAGCGTTCAAAACATCAACATATTTAGGTTCATTTATCAGAAATTATAATTTTCCAATTAATAAAGAAAATGAATCAGGCGTTTATAAATTGGATTGTGCAGATTGCAATTATTTTTATATAGGTAGAAATGAGAGAAATTTTATGTTAGAATCTCAGAACATAAACGCAGTTTCATCAATGGAAAAACCGATTCAAATTATTCAAATCATCTTAGGAAAATAGTCATTCTTTTAATTCAGAATTTAAAATCCTACATTCTGAGAATAAAGCTATAAAACTCAACCTTATAGAAGTACTTGAAATTAACTGATTTAGGTATTCAGCGGAAATTCTTAATAATAATAAGTATATGTTAGTTAGATATATTTGTAGTATTCATTCGCTCTTGACAAAGATAGTGTTTATCGGAACGCGTCGAGCATTTAGTAATACACTCGAAGGCAAAATTAGCGGAACACTCGAAAATTTAACCAAATTCGAAGTTCGATATTTTTCCTAATTCTCAACCGATTTAGATGATTTGTTCGGCAAATTATAGATCAACTCTTCTGCTTTGTAGAAATTATAAGAGAAAACAAAAAAAAATTGAAAGAAATTTTATACGGGGGCAAAACTAAAAGTGTTTTTTTTGTCAAAAATTCGTAACACCCTGTGGAATTTCGTGGTCCGAGTTGAAACGTACAATATCATGGTCTGTCAAGACACATCTTCCTACAGTAACGCCCTTCTTGTTTCATGCGTTTATCTCTATTTTTGCAAAATATTTAATTTCAAGTGGAAAATCACCATTTTGGAGAAATTCCATTGAATCAAGAAATTGTCATTAAAATTCGTCTATCAATTTGGAATTTTCTTATTATCACTCAGGCGTGTCGAAATTGTCGTTTGCGATTTTTATGTTCGAATTGCTTTAGTTATTGATGACAATTTGGTTAATTTGGTTAGAATTAAAATACACAACCGAATTCTGGGACCATTGATAAAACTTTTCATTTACACATGTGCACACCTTTTTTTATCAAATATGAAATACAACACACGTTTTTTTGTATATGACCACATTTGCACTTGTTTAAAGAATGAGAGTTTTCCATTCTTTGATTTGATACAAATTCGATCGGTTGCGGTGTTTTGTGATTCTTTTACTGTTTACGATTCGAAACGGTATTTTTCATTCAGAATGAGAGATTTACCACCAACCTCATTAGCAAGGGCAGTTACATTGATCGAGGAAGGGCGCACCTACCGCTCAGTAGGTACCACGTTGGGTGTCTCGACGTCGGTTATCCATCGTATCTACCGACGTTACTGGGAAACTGGATTGTACGTGAGGAGGCGAGGACAATGAAGAAATCGGGCAATCCGCGCTATACATTCCGTTTCATCGTCAATCAAACCATAAGAAATCCTCGTCTTACTGCTGTTCAGGCACGTAACCTTTTACAAGCAGTGGATAACATTAACGTCAGTGTAAGGACAGTCAGAAGACGATTAAATGAAGTTGGTCTGAGATCATACGCGCAAGCAAGAGCACCAAGACTCGATAGATCCCATCGGGTAGCAAGATTGGCGTTTGCTAGGGAGTATGTAGCATGGACAATCAATCAGTGGAGACGAGTTTTATTCAGTGATGAGAGCCGATATTGTGTGAATTTCGTGGATGGTAGAGATAGAATATGGAGGCATCGAGGAGAACGGTACAATCAAGCGAACTTCGCAGGAACTAAGCAATACGGTGGAGGGTCAGTTATGATATGGGGTGGCATATGATTGGGAGTACGAACAGAACTGGAGATTATTGGTAATGGATCACTTAATGCCCATCGGTATATAACAGAAATCTTGGAGCCCCATGTTGTGCCTTTTGCTCCTTACATAGGGAAATTTTCCTTTTATGCATGATAACGCGCGCCCTCATACTGCGCGCATAGTGATAGAATATCCAATGAAGTTGGGATCACACGAATGGACTGGCCTTCGCGGTCACCGGATTTAAACCCGATCGAACACGTTTGGGACATTCTTGGAAGAAGGGTTCGACAACGGAATCCAAACAACGTTGAAGAGCTGACATTGGCTTTGGTGGAAGAGTGGGACAACATACCTCAACAGATGACAGACAACATCATTGGGAGTGTGCAAAATCGTATGCGCGCTGTAATAAGAGCTCGGGGGTCATACTCGCTACTAAAATCAAATGTTTTTTTTGTGGGTCATCATGAACATTTTTCTCAACATGTTCATTTCATTTCACGAGTGTATCGCTAGGATACACACCTGCTCTCAATTTTGGACAGGAATGATAATTATTATAGAGTGTCACACAAAAAAATTCAAAAATAAATGTGCAAAATCAACGATTTTTCCAGTGTACTTCGAGTTCTCCCGGAGCGTGAAATTGGCCAGTGAATTTCAAAAATTTTCATTTCGTTAGATTTCCGCTTCTCTAATTTTGATTTTATTTTTTGGCTAACCTCCGATGTTATGCACCTACGCAAGATTAAAAATAAATTCTTGAAATTTGTGACTTTTCGCTTCAAATTGGATATAAATGCATAAAACAAGAAGGGCGTTACTGTAGGAAGATGTGTCTTGACATACCATGATATTGTACGTTTCATCTCGGACCACGAAATTCCACAGGGTGTTACGAATTTTTGACAAAAAAAACACTTTTAGTTTTGCCCCCGTATAAAATTTTTTCAAATTTTTTTTTTCTCTTATAATTTCTACAAAGCAGAAGAGTTGATCTATAATTTGCCGAAAAAATCATCTAAATCGGTTGAGAATTAGGAAAAATATCGGACTTCGAATTTGGTTAAATTTTCGAGTATTCTGCTAATTTCGCCTCCGAGTGTATATTTTAGTAGAAATCATCGTTTACTTGTATTTGTGAAAATGGATATCTATCATGTAAAAGCCTCGTCAATTGAATTTTATACTGATTTGATTGTAATACGCTTATTAAAAAGTATTAATGAACGATATTATGAATTTTATTTTCCAAAAGAAAAAATACCGACAGAAACCCACAACTAAGACCAATGCCATTCAATTTGGTATGGGATCTATCAGACCCCATACTCGATCGAAAATTCAACTGTTAATAATCTATCTGTTACCGAGTTGAGTAGGTAGGCTAAATATCAAGAACGGATAGGTTGGTCAAAGGTCCTAGCCGTCAAAAGAAGCAGTTCATGCTTTCAAAAACCCAATTTTGAATATGGTTTTCAGTTTTAGACTCGGTGTGTCAATGTCAAAAAAAGCTGAATGTTTCTACTCTTTATGTGGTATCTATGGTCGTTATTTCTCAGAAAATGCTGTAGACTGAATAGAAATGATAAACATATGTGACGATATTTGCTGACAAAATTGAACCGCCGACACTGACATTGTATCCGAGCAGGACAGATTAAAATCGGAATAATAGCAATCAAACACGGGGTCATTGACTAATCCCAGTTCCCAACAGTAATAGCGTTGTAGTAAGCCCCGTTACACACGAGCTTCAAGAAAATAGTGACGCTAAGTCCTTTACAATGTACACGTGCGCGTTATCACTAATAGGATGCAAATTCAGTCTCCCAACTATAGAGTGTCGGTACTCAGTCAGTCTATGCCTACATGTTGAAAACATTTTATCATTCTTATTTTTTCATAGAAATCGTCTATGATGTTGCACTCCATTTCTAAAGTTCTGGTGATGATGAATATTGTCACGAAGAGGAGGCAGTAGGTCACTAGTGAACCCTTGATTTATGGAACATAAGGGATTGGAATTTCACCCTCGTCGAAAAAGTACCTGCGACTACTCCTAGCCCCTATCTGTAGTAACAGAAACATCCGATATACCTCTACTTCCCTTGGTAACATGGGAATATTTCTGTATTCTTATCGCATTAACCACGTGCGGTTTCTGTTGATTACATTTGGTAGACGTGTACAAGGGGGCTTAGGTTAAGTTAAAACGACTACATACTTTGAATTTATAAATGTAAGGTTGTAAGGCGTATATACGCAAGTTGTCGATTAAAATTCGTTTTAAAATGTTTCGGACAAGAGTATTAAAGATGTTAGGAAAACGATTCGGGAATAGTTCCGTATGTATGTGTAACCAAAGTGCTCTGAATTTTGAAGATATTCCCAGCCC
Source organism: Cryptolaemus montrouzieri (assembly GCA_013387265.2). Lineage (NCBI taxonomy): Eukaryota > Metazoa > Arthropoda > Insecta > Coleoptera > Coccinellidae > Cryptolaemus > Cryptolaemus montrouzieri. The sequence goes on along the minus strand of JABFTP020000144.1, from coordinate 24,656,741 downwards.
TAAAGGTCTCCCTTTCATTGGTACACGTTTGGCTGTGTGGATTGCTGGATCATCAAAAAATTTGCATGAATATGTGGACAAAAGGCATAAGGAATTAGGGCCTATATACAGGGAACAACTTGGTCCAATAACTGGTGAGTAATACTTTTTTCATACTGTTCATACAAGCTGACCCGAAAATTTTGTCCAAATGTAAACTTTCCAGGTTATTTTCCGATGTTTTTAGAGATCAAAAAAAAAACAAAATAAAAAATATCCATCCGAAAATATCGTTCTTATTGAAAGTGCTCAAAAAATTTATAATTTCTGTTTACTACTGAAAGTTTTTCTGAAACCAAGATCAACAAAACAGAAGAAACAACATTTTAAATAGCGATATACGAGGTAACACCAAAAATACTTTTTTCACAAATTTTAAATCGCTCTGTATAATTTTTAGTTATATTTTGTTATGAAGATGAATTTCATTACAACACTTCATTCATTCTCAATGTTATACTCTTCAAATCATGTTTGTGAAAAATATACCAGAATTCATACGTAGCCCCATAATTCTCCAACGTACTAGTAAAATACGACTCGATGTGAAAACAACTTTTAAGTAATTTTGAGGAACACTGGTACAGTTGAACCAATTAGTAAATGTTCCAATCAATTGTTGAAGCATTTCAACCATGGTTGTTCTAGCAGTTGATGATACTCGAGCAGTACAATTAAAAACACTGGACAGTAATATTGCACTTTTCGTCTGATGAATGACTTTTATGTCACTTGATATTTAATAATTTGACGTCGCTGATTCTAAATATATCCCCATTTGTTTCCTAACAGCTCTTGTTTACGAGTTATAACTTTTATCAAAAAACACTTAATAGCTATAATAATTTGACATTAATTAAAAAATATATTGATTTGACTCGCTACAATTTGATATGGCATCGCAAGAAAAGTTTGTGTGAATAATTCAAATCATTTTTGTTTCATTTGCGGAGAGTGTACCGGGTGGCTCACCACATTCGCAACGGAAGATTAGGCATATTTTCAATTTTTTTTGTGCAGTAATATGGCGTGTTATAGTGACTATGAACTAAAAATATTTAAGACTATACAGGGTGTTCCATAATAAAGTTACACCCCAAAGTTATAATTCTTCAAATTGGATATCCTATATCTTGTTTAATCTTTGACTTTGTGAGGAAAAGTGAAGGCGAGTTTGTTCGAAATTCTCTATACTTATCTTAAAAAATGTCCGAAATATTTGACATTTTCTGAAATTTGACGATTTTGAGAGAAACATTTTGTACCCTCAATATTGATTTCAAAGCTTCAGATGTACCACTATTGTAATAGTAATTTTTGATGCTTGAACATACACTCGGAGGCAAAATTAGCGGAACACTCGAAAATTTAACCAAATTCGAAGTCCGATATTTTTCCTAATTCTTAACCGATTTAGATGATTTTTTCGGCAAGTTATAGATCAACTCTTCTGCTTTGTAGAAATTATAAGAGAAAACAAAAAAAATTTGAAAAAAATTTTATACGGGGGCAAAACTAAAAGTGTCAAAAATTCGTAACACCCTGTGGAATTTCGTGGTCCGAGTTGAAACGTACAATATCATGGTCTGTCAAGACACATCTTCCTACAGTAACGCCCTTCTTGTTTTATGCATTTATCTCTATTTTACAAGAGATATCCAATTTGAAGAGAAAAGTCACAAATGTCAAGAATTTATTTTAATCTTGCGCAGGTGCATAACATCGGAGGTTAGCCAAAAATAAAATCAAAATTAGAGAAGCGGAAATCTAACGAAATGAAAATTTTGAAATTCACTGGCCAATTTCACGCTCCGGGAGAACTCGAAGTACACTTGAAAAATCGTTGATTTTGCACATTTATTTTGATTTTTTTGTGTGACACTCTATAATAATTATCATTCCTGTCCAAAATTGATAGCAGGTGTGTATCCTGGCGATACACTCGTGAAATGAAATGAACATGTTGAGAAAAATGTTCATGATGACCCACAAAAAAAACATTTGATTTTAGTAGCGAGTATGACCCCCCCGAGCTCTTATTACAGCGCGCATACGATTTCGCATACTCCCAAATATGTTGTCTATCATCTGTTGAGGTATGTTGTCCCACTCTTCCACCAAAGCCAATGTCAGCTCTTCAACGTTGCCTGGATTCCGTTGCCGAACCCTTCTTCCAAGAATGTCCCAAACGTGTTCGATCGGGTTTAAATCCGGTGACCGTGACGGCCAGTCCATTCGTGTGATCCCAACTTCATTGTGATATTCTATCACTATGCGCGCGTTATCGTGCATAAAAAGGAAATTTTCCCCTATGTAAGGAGCAAAAGGCACAACATGGGACTCCAAGATTTCTGTTATATACCGATGGGCATTAAGTGATCCATTGCCAATAATCTCCAGTTCTGTTCGTACTCCCAAGCATATGCCACCCCATATCATAACTGACCCTCCACCGTATTGCTCAGTTCCTGCGAAGTTCGCTTGATTGTACCGTTCCCCTCGATGCCTCCATATTATATCTCTACCATCCAAGAAATTCACACAATATCGGCTCTCATCACTAAATAAAACTCGTCTCCACTGATTGATTGTCCATGCTACATGCTCCCTAGCAAACGCCAATCTTTCTACCCGATGAGCTCTATTGAGTCTTGGTGCTCTTGCTTGCGCGTATGATCTCAGACCAACTTCATTTAATCGTCTTCTGACTGTCCTCACACTGACGTTAATGTTATCCACTGCTTGTAAAAGGTTACGTGCCTGAAAAGCAGTAAGACGAGGATTTCTTATGGTTTGATTGATGATGAAACGGTCATGTATAGCGCGGGTTGTCCGATTTCTTCCTTGTCCTCGCCTCCTCACGTACAATCCAGTTTCCCTGTAACGTCGGTAGATTCGATGGATAACCGACGTCGAGACACCCAACATGGTACCGACTGAGCGGTAGGTGTGCCCTTCCTCGATGAATGTAACTGCCCTTGCTACTGAGGTTGGTGGTAAATCTCTCATTCTGAATGAAAAATACCGTTTCGAATCGTAAACAGTAAAAGAATCACAAAACACCGCAACCGATCGAATTTGTATCAAATCAAAGAATGGAAAACTCTCATTCTTTAAACAAGTGTAAATGTGGTCATATACAAAAAAACGTGTGTTGTATTTCATATTTGATAAAAAAGGTGTGCAGATGTGTAAATGAAAAGTTTTATCAATGGTCCCAGAATTCGGTTGTGTATTTTAATACCTACCGACTGTTATCTCCTATGAATTCCTAATTTTCACCAAATTAACCAAATTGTCATCAATAACTAATGCAATTCGAACATAAAAATCGCAAACGACAATTTCGACACGCCTGAGTGATAATAAGAAAATTCCAAATTGATAGACGAATTTTAATGACAATTTCTTGATTCAATGGAATTTCTCTAAAATGGTGATTTTCCACTTGAAATTAAATATATTTTGCAAAAATAGAGATAAACGCATGAAACAAAAAGGGCGTTACTGTAGGAAGATGTGTCTTGACAGACCATGATATTGTACGTTTCAACTCGGACCACGAAATTCCACAGGGTGTTACGAATTTTTGACAAAAAAACACTTTTAGTTTTGCCCCCGTATAAAATTTTTTTCAAATTTTTTTTGTTTTCTCTTATAATTTCTACAAAGCAGAAGAGTTGATCTATAACTTGCCGAACAAATCATCTAAATCGATTGAGAATTAGGAAAAATATCGATCTTCGAATTTGGTTAAATTTTCGAGTGTTCCGCTAATTTTTCATCCGAGTGTAGTTCAAGTTGTGGGATTGACGAAATATCTACAGATACATTAAAAGCCGGTATGCCTTCTGTGATAGCGCCGGTTGTACATATGGTAAATATGATACTGAAAAAAAGGTGTTTTTCACACCGCATTCAAAACTGCAGTTGTACCCATAAGTAACGGAGGTGACAGAAAAAATTGTACTAGTTATTGACCGATCTCGTTAATACCCGTTTTGGCAAAGATTGTCGAAAAGGTTATGAAAAATAGGCTGACATTACACTTAAATAAATTCAAGTTGTTGTCTGATCTTCAATATGGGTTCAGAGAAAAAAAATCCACTCAGGATGCCATAGGAGCACTATCTGAAAAAGTGTATAGAGCTTTCAGTAATTGGAGGGTTGCATTGTGTATTTGGTTGACTTGATGAAAGTAGTCGGTACAGTGGAGCACACTGCTAGTTATACTGAGGGATCTGGGTGTTGGGGAGGCTGCTACCTATCTGGTAGACGACAATTGGTACGGGTGAATGACGGGATAAAAAGTGGAATGTGTGATATTAAGTATGGGGTACCGCAAGGTATGGTATTAGGTCCCACTTTATTCATGATATATTTGAATAATTTATTACTTCTTTCAACCAAACGAAACATTATCAGTTTTGATGATGATACTGCCATTTTTACTCAGGGGAGAATTGGGAAGACCTCGAAAGTGGAATTGGATTTTATTTCTATTAAAGAATGGATGGAGGAGCACCTACTCACAATAAATTTCGCCTAAACTAAATATACTCCTTTCGTCATTGATATATGCTCTTAACCTCAGAATTCTCCACTCGTAATTCAGGATGAAAACACCAAGTTCGAGATACCATGCACTTATAAGTCCAAATATCTCGGTGTGATATTAGATACGCATTTTAATTGGGATGCCCATGTGAACAAATTAATTACAAAACTTAGAGGACTGTTAGGAACGATTAGATATCTCACAAATATATTAGAAAAAAGTCATGGAAAATAATATATCATGCAATCGTGGAGTCCCAGTTGCGCTACGGGATTGTCGCTTGGATAAGAGCTTATAACAATGTATTGAACAAGATTGTAACACAACAGAAATAGATTCTGCGTGTCATTCAAAAAAAATATCACCTTCTCTTCGGATTCACTTTACAAACTTTCTGCGGTTTAAGACTTAAGACAGTTGTATTGTTCCTCTGTATTAGTGTATTTGAAGAAAAATATCCATGAACAAATAGTCATTGAGCATAATAAAAGTACAAGGTACAGTATACCGAGAATGCGATCTTGGTATACCAAGATCTTGCAATACCGAGATCTCGCACCTATTCTGCAAGATCAATCTCGCATCCAAAATCATGCGCGATCTCACAAGATTTGCAAGATTGGTATTATGTCAATTTTGGTTAGCTCTCAGTGCTTTCACATGTTGTTGTTGATTTATGTAAACAATGTACCTATTCCCGGCGGCAACACGTGGCGCTAGGGCAACAGCGCGATAGGGATGAGTAAGGAGAGACGTTTTCTGGTTGTCGTAAATTTGTCATTGTTTTGAGAGCCTGGACGTGTCAGAGTTCATGGCAATCTGCACATTTATAAACTATTTCAATAACAGTTGAATATAGTTCCTTGTGTGTTTAAGTTTTCTCGGTCTATTCGTTTTGTGTTAAAATGACAACAAAGGTAGTTTATAAAGAGTTTCAAAGTGGATCAGAGGTATGGAAATACTTTTTGAAGGCAGAAGATGGACAACTGCCCAGTTCAAATTGTGTAAGTCTATTTTGAAAACAATGGCAATGGCCTAAAGGCTTACATGTACATTTACTGTCCAAGCACAAAATTGATACTTCTCATAAAAAAGTGACAGAAAACATGACTCTGGATCCATCAAATTCTTGCTGCTGATCAATGCTTCCGCGTCAGTAAGGCTACCTCCTCAAACCGGTACGAAGATGCAGAAAATATCTGATTACTTTTCGTCCCTCCAAAAAGTTTCTCTAGATCTTTTTGCACGTCGAAAAACTTGAGAGGATTATTTGCGACTAGTGACTACAAATAACCTGCATCGCCTAACTCCATGAAACATATTGTTATGGATTATGGCATGAGTTTGAAAATTGAAAAGTTTCGCAGGATCTTATGGAGCTAAGAAAGAATAACCATAGATTCAGCCTTACTTTCGATGAATGGACTTCATGCAAAAACAGGCGCTTAATGAATGTGAATGTTCATACATTTTCAGAGAATAAAAATATGTTCTGGAATTTGGGTATTGTGCGCATAGTATGAAGTTTGCCTGCAGAGAGTTGCATAACTATTCTGAAGAAGAAATTATGAGAAGATGGCTTGTCATTAGATGAAGATATAGTAGGTAGTAATGACCAGATGTGGCCAGTGTAATGGTGAAGGTTGGGCGAATCATGAATCCTCTTCACAAGCTATGCTACGCTCACGGCAGTTAATTGGGAGCTATAGATGTGATTCACAAATCAAAACGTGTAACAATAGCTCAGTCAGATGTGGAGGAGTCTGACGATGGAGAATTTGATGACATTATTGATAATGAAGAATTTGTCTGGAGATATCCCAGTGTAGATGAAGTTGACTTAGTGCCAGAATTTGATCACCTTATCAAAAAAGTAAGACAAGTAGTCAAACTTTTCAAAAATCACCAACGGAGAATGACATTCTTCAGAAATATATGAAGGACGAATTCAGCAAAAATGTGCAACTCGTGGTGGACTGCAAAACACGTTGGTTGGATTTCCACATTCAATAAGGTGAAGCAATGTGTAAGCAAAGCCTTGATTGATTGCGATCTTGGATCGAATACAAATCATAGATTCTCAGACGAAGAATATCGTGCTTTATCATATTTAGAACTCGTATTTCAGCCTATAAAACTGGCAGTGGAAGTACTATGTCGGAATAGGAGTTAGGAGAACTCGGAACACCAGTAGCTCAAAAACTTGCTGATTCCATGAGGGCTTGGTTTAATGAATGCCGAACATTTATGACCGCAGCATTGTATTATTTGACAGAAAAGGCGGCTTTATCAAAGGAACGCGCGGTACTTGTCAAAGAAAAGCCGCGTTTTTTATTGTTGCCGCTTTTCTTGAAATTTCGGGCGGCGCGTTTCACGGGACCAGAGAGACTTTCGTTCACGCCGATATAAATGTTGCGCCTGCAGGAATTGGAGTCACTCTGAATTGTAACTTGAAGGCAATACTACGTCGATACAAAGTTTATAATTGAATAGTATAAAGTGAGTGCAGCGAAGAAATCTTAAACGTATCATTTTGTTAACGATTGGGAGGAAGAATTTTTCTTTTGTAAGGTGAAGGATCAGTGCATTTGTCTCATTTGTCGTGCGTCAGTTGCAATATCTAAGCGTGGTAACTTAGAGAGGCATCATAAAACGGTTCATAAAAACTGTGAAAAGGATTTTCCGCCACAGGATGAATTGAAAAAACGAAACGTACGTGATTTGATATTTTGATTGAAAAACGAACAAACCATGTTCACAAGACCAGCCAAACAATCAAAAGCTGCTATGATCGCGTCATTTAAAATATCTCATATATTGGCGAAACACGGGAAACCATTCGAAGATGGATCTGTTGTGAAGGAAGCATTTATGGAAGCGGGGGAGACTTTATTTGGAGATTTTAAAAATAAAACAGAAATTATGTCTGCTATTAGAGAACATTTATCTCGTTCGACTGTCACAAGACGTATTGAGGTCATGAGTCAGGACATGGCAGATAAGCTAAAACATGATATCATGAAATGTGCATACTTTTCTTTATAGTTCGACGAATCCACCGATATGACAGACACTGCCCAGCTGTGTATTTTCATTCGGATGGTATCCAACGACATGCTGGCTAAGGTAGAAATTTTGACAATCATTCCTCTGAAGGGGAAGACCCGTGGCGAAGATATATATGACGTTTTCTTCAATTTTGTAAAAAACTACAAGTTACCTACATATAAATTAGTGTGCATACAACCGATGGAGCACCAGCAATGGCTGGAAACATAAACGGTTTTGTGGCATTGTGTCAAGCTAATGAAGATTCCCCTTCAATTTAAAAACTCATCAAGTTTTGTGTTCAAAAGTTTTAAACACGGAGGAAATTATGGGCATTGCAACAAAAATTGTGAATTCCATACGTGCACGTATAGATAGATAGGGAGTCAGCTGAACACACTGATTTAGTTCTTCACACGGACCTCAGGTGATTGAGTCGCGGAAAATTCCTAGAAAGGTTTCAAGAATTATTGCCCGAAATAACAGCTTTTCTAGACGAAAAAGGACACGGCACTCAGATGTTGAAAAACGAAAAATGGCTGACTGATTTGGCATTTTTGACTGACATCACAATGCACTTGAACGCCATTAACTTGGAGCTTCAAAGTAAAGGAAAAACTATTAATGAGATGATTAGCGCAGTAAACGCATTCAAAAGTAAATTGCAACTTAAGATAGATCAACTGTAAAGAAAGAATCTGAAACAATTTCTCAGTTGAGGAATTAGCTACTGAAATAGCAAGTCGGTTTAATATGAACTCAAGTTCTGTTGAAAATGAGTTGGTGCAGATTATATCAGATATATAGCTCAAGGGCAAATCGCCCTTCAACTGACGGCAATATTTGGGTCAAGTAACTTGTACGAGTCTGCATTTTCTGAAATGAAGATAATCAAGTCAAAATATCGCAATCTACTAACTGACGATCGTATGTTATCATGCTCGCGATTAGAACTCAGTGGTTACGTACCATCTTATGAAAAGTATGCTGAGGACATGCAGTGCCACGCTTTTACATCCAAAGTCACTCCTTACTTAAGTTCAACACCTTAAGTAACTCTTTTGTTTTGTAACAACCAATAAACTCTATAGAATCTAACTAAACCTAAACCAAACCTTGACTAAAATAATGTATATTTTGCGGAAAGCTAATATCTATATATGCTACGGTACACCCTACCTAGGTAGGTGGAGTGTATCATGTATGTACGACAACCCTGCATCACACATACTTCTTCTTCGATCGTAATTAGTCTAAAAATATTGAAGTAGATCGCCAGCAGTTCAAGTTTGAGCACCCCTGTATTAGATCATTAATAAAATTCAACACAATTTGACGGGAACTATGACAGAGATTGAGAAAAAAGCATGGAACGAGTTTGTTTGGCTTGTTGAGAAATTCTAGGGAAATAATGAAAGCTCTGACAGAGAGGCACTTCAAGAAAATATTTTAATATTCCTTACTTTTGAGCAGTTAAAAGAGAAATTATACGAGGGAATAGCTTTTTTTTGTTAACGTCAAAATATGGTATAAATTTTTATTCTAGTAATTTAGATGTTTGATATTTTCACAAGTTCAAGTGTTTGATGTCTTGATATTGCCACGCATTCTTAAGAAAGGAATTTGATATGCAGACAGACGAATAATGAAGTTATCCCGTTTTCTTTCATCTTGTGAAGTACTTTAACGAATGAGCCATGACACATTTTTAAATTAAAACTTCTATCAGAAATTATCTATTAATTTTTTTTCTATAGGTACTTTTGTGGCAGAACCAGACGCGATACGAAGCATATTTGCCCAAGAAGGAAAATATCCAGTTCATATCATACCCCAAGCGTGGGTATTTTTCAACGAAAAATACAAATTTTCAAGAGGATTACTGTTTATGAACGGTCCAGAATGGCAAGAGCATAGGAGAATAATGAACAAATTCCTTCTCAGAGGCAATTTAAGATGGATCGAGGATGCGTGCGATCTTGTTATCGAAAATTTCATAACAAAACTTAAGAAAAACAATGAAGTCCTGGAAAACCTGGAAAATGAACTGTACAGAACTTTTCTCGATGTATTAGTGAGTGTTCTAATGGGAAGTGAAAGTTATTCTAAAAATAACCAAGTTTTGGAACAGTTAGTGGAATATTTGTCGGTTCATGTAAGTTCTGTGTTTGAAACAACGAGCAAGTTGCAAATGATAACGGTAGATTTAGCTGCTAAACTACGACTTCCGCAGTGGTCACATTTTGAAACTTCCATGAAAAACGCTTTATTTGGTGCCAACAAATTGGTTGATGCATTGGCTTTACATTGTGGAAATACCAATGGGCTATTGAGGAAAATGCAAGAAGAAAACATTAGCAAAGATCAAATAAAAGCCATTGTGGCAGATTTAATTCTAGCAGCATCTGATACAACGGCATACACTATGCAATGGATACTTTATTCGATTGCCAAAAATCTTGGAGTTCAGGTAAAAGATTTTGATTTTCTCCTTTCTGTTTCATTTTGAAGGTACATTTAGCGTTCTCAAAATTTTAATTAATCATAGATCGTGCAATTATGGAATCATACATGCTGTGACATCTATTAACGTGAATTAAGACTATAAACAATGTTGAAAAATAGAAGGAAGGTAACTAGAAGTTCGTACACTCGGTAGGTAACGCTCTAGGGTTGACCGAACATGCGTCCTGATAGAGGAGCGTGGTCTAGTACTCTGCCCACTTTCTGCTTGAACGTGGAGAAAGCTTGAGTTGAAATATAGATCTGAGGAGTCCGGATTCGGTCTCAAAATTCTTTTAACTAGTGCACCTGTTTTGTATTTCTCGACGAGTTGGCGTTCACGCAGATAGTACATAGTACTACATTGATCGTATATTTCTGGGGTATATTTTCGAACCATTCTTGCCGTTTTTGTATGGATTTATTGTGTCCACATTTTGGAACATTTTGGTACGAGGTTTTGTGGCATAGTTTTGAATAAACGTACTTGGTTAGATGAAAGAAATTTTTGAAACGAGGTCTTGCCATTCCTGTCATTTGTCAGTTGGAGGAGCCTGTCAAGTGTACCGTCCGTGTCATTCGATAGGTCATTGTTATGGTTAGAGGAAGAATTTGGAGTTACGCTAGAATTCCATGGCCAAATAAAATTTTGGATGCGTTTTACGCTGATTAAGACACAACCTACATGTAGAGAAACAACTACTCAGAAAAATGAATGGAGTATCCTTTTTGTCTTATTGTAATCAACTTGAACAACGTATGACCTATATCTAGTTTATAAGTGTAGATCTTAACTTGAGCGAAACTTAATTTGGTATGATTTCAAAACTTTGAATTGTATACATCGATGTACAGAAACATAAGCGTAGGTACCTATTTTCTTGATCATATCCTACTTGTTATTACTTTAATTTTTGGCTCTAAGACATGCTTTCAAAATGGAAACCACCTTGCATCTTTCTTTGAAATTTACAGTTATTACATTGTCTTGTTGAAATTTATAGTAAATTGCCCTGTCTGTTGATTCTAAGTGCATTACCTAGTTCGTTTTACACATTATGAGTTTGGGTATTATACCTAAAGAGAGAAAGTACTTCATTTATCTTCGATACATTATATTACATTACATGGAAGGGGATCGCTTTGCTTTGCAAGCCTTTCCGAACTGCGACCAAGTTGGTCTTTTGTCGTAACCCTTCTTTATTCATTTCCCTGTAGATCTAGTTCCCTTGAAAAATTAAGAATCTGTTTGGGAGTTCTTGCTTTCACTTCGTGCAGCTCTAGCTTGTCGCTACCGAAGTGCCTTCTTCACACATTCTGCATGTTGCCGTTTCCGATTTGCCCATTTTACTGAGATGGTATCTCATTGAGCAGTGTACAGTAAGGAGGCATGTTATAGTCCCCAGCTCGTCCCTAGAGAGATCGAGAACCTATTTTGTCTTCTTTGGCGAATAGTCAATGAACTTGTGCGCTTGCCTTTGGCCTGGAGTTTTCCTCCAGTATTCTTTTTTGCTAGATTCTTCCCACCGTTCCAGTTCCTGTCGTCTGTGCGACTTGCTTAGACCGCAGAACGGTTCAGGTCCGATGAGTAGGATTCCTGCAGCTGATCTAGCCTGTTCGTCAGCGGCTTCATTTCCCTTGTATGCCTTCGTGGCCAGGCACCCACCACAGGAAAAGTTTGTTCCCCTCAGCAAGTTACTTCAAGGAATTACGGCATTCCCTGACAGAGATGCTCAGATAACTGTAAGAGTTAAGAGCTTTAATCACTGCCTGACGGTCCGTTAAAATGTAAATCTGTGCACTTTTTAGTTTCCTTCGTAACCCCTCCACAGGTTTACAGCAAGTGTTCCTGCTTGCATGATTGTGGGAGTAGAGCCCAGAGGCACTGATGACGAGTACTTGGGTCCATATATGCCTGCTCCTGTTCCATCAATCGTTTTTGATCCGTCTGTGTACCAAATGGAGGATTTTTGGTCTACTTGATTAATTTTTCCCTTTACGATGGTGCGGTCTTCTATGGTCACTTCGAAGGGTATATGAAAATCAAACTTAAGCGGCATTATATCCGATATGGCCTCGCAACAACATATAGGCTTTTTTTGAGAATCCTCAAGTGTTGAATAGATAAATAGCGAAAACCCACCAAATGGGATTGTTAACTTTGACACCTTGTATCTCATGAACTAGACATTCTCGTACACGGAACTTTGAAGAGGAAGATCCCTAGTATGAAATATCAAAAATTGAGAAAAATTAACCTAAACCACTCTTAAGTACAAAACGTGCGGGGTTCTTTCTTTTATGGTAGGCAACTCGACGTGCCCAAACATAGAGCACAAAAATTCTATATGACCCCAACAGAATGTACTGAAGCAGTGGTGTTATATAACGTAGGTTGGACTTATACAGGAAAAGACCAAAGGCTTAGGGTGTTCCATTCAATTGTTTCCGGAATGAGGTTCAGGGAGACTGGTAGTCATGAAAGGAGAATGGAATGACGACGACCTGAAGCAACAGTGGTGATCCATGGCCGTTCTTTCCCCGTTTAGACAACAAATCACTAGTGCTATGCACCTTCAAATGCAGCTTCGACACAGCAGTGCAAATTAGCACTGAAGCGATACGACTGCGTCTCAGACAATTTGGTTTGAGGCCCCGAGCTGCGCTGCGAGGTCCAGCTCTAACCTCAACACATCGAAGAGTTCAACTGAATTTTGTCAGGGCACATGTCAATTGGTTAAAAGCTGACTTGGGGAGAGTTCTGTTTACAGATGCGTCGAGATTTGATCGTTTTCATTGCGATCTACATTCACTAGTGTACAGACGTCAAAATGGGACTTACGCAGTACAAATTTTTACTTTCCTATGTTTTTGATGGAGGCTCAATAATAGTGTGGGAAAGAATTTAATGAAAAACATGTGTACCATTTTGGGAAAACATGAGAGACAACTTTAGTTTATGCACGATAACGCCAGACTCCATCAAGCTCATATCGTTAGGAACAACCTTCAAGATCATGAAATCACTTCAATGGAGTGACCTGCACGAAGTCCAGATCTCATCGAAGATATCAGGGACATTCTCAATATTCCAAGTAACAGATTAAAAAGCCTGAAGAACTAGTCAGCTACCGTGAATGGGGTTTGGAAAATTTGAAATTTGGAACGAAATGGATCAGAGTCTTATAAGGTCATGGATTTTGATTATGAATCGCAGATGTCAAGCAGTAATTCTCGGCAGTGGTGAAAATATTCGGTTTTAGCAGATTGTGTGAACTATGATATCGATTTTTTCATTATTAGCTTTCTTTCAATTTCTCTGAGTTCCCAAGCATCGATTAGTGCTGGACGATTACTGGAAGAATAATTCTTCAAAATATCTGTCAATGTTTCTTAGGCGGTTAGCGCAAAATGTTTGCTGGTGTGCAACGATATTTTAACATTCATTACCTGTGGTAAGCTATAATGATTAACAAATGATAATGGATTGTATGATTCTGGAAAAAGATGATTACTTGTAATAAGATTTTCAGAATGCAACTATGTATTGATAGCAATATAGATCGTGTGTTCTAACATCTCTTCGTAAAGAGTAATTCGAGCAAAAAATGCTGAAACTCTCAGCATCCCCAACTTAAAGCTTCTTAAACGGAAAATGGATCGAGTGGCACTCCGTTCATAAGATCCTTTAATTCTCTACTCAAATACGTTTTACGAAAATATTCAGCTACCTTGATTTGGAACAACTCCAGGCATTGTGGTAGGATGGATTGAAGAGGAGGGGTAACGTTTTGACCATTTCTGGAAACTCTGAAGAGAAACAAACTTTGTCATCACTGTTGACACCTGCTATTTTCGCGGTTTTGGAAGAGATTTCGAAAATCTATTCTATCATTATATATGGGTTTGGAGGAGGTTATTTTGAGTAACAGACATGATATATTTAGTTTTTGTGGATGCCTTCTTTGTCAAAAATGAGAGAGAGAGTTCGACACAGTTTGCGTATGTTCAGAGGTACAACAAACGAACAAAACGTCATCCCCCTCTTCTTTTTTCCATTTTATCATCAACATTTTGAATAATGTACTTGAGGAGAGAATTGCAAAGATAGACCCTTTCGATGAAATACGATTTTAACTGTGACGAATTCTGAGCTGGGGGTTGCTGAGATAGCGAGTTGATTTCACATGTTTCGAATCAACCTTGAAAACCTTCGAATCAAGAATTGATCTGACTCTGCCTTTCTCACTAGAATCACTATTTCTAGAGTTAGAGAGGAAGCCAAATTATTTTTGGAATGCATTGTATGGAACGGTTTTGGAGAACCATACAAGTGGTGTTATTCGTGATAATTGAATCCTCACGAAACTCGACAAAAAATGGCTAGCTCTTTCTCCTAGACATACATCTGAGCTGCATCCAGAACGTTTGAGTTTGATGTATAGGCAATTGAGCAATCTTCAAGGTCACTTTTTTTGATGAGCTAATATTCCTCAGACATATATAGAAAATTCGATCAGAGGGAACATAAAATGTTGATATCTTCCAGTTCCTTCAGGACCTTCAAGTATCCCATTATGTTGCCACTCTTGAAGATTTTGACCTCTGAAACTCTAAGAGTTAACTTGCTCTTAGTTTCATAGCGGCTATAATCTAATCCCAGTTGGCTCTCCAACTTTCTGAAATTGCCTTCTGCAGGTGTTGAATTCCAATCCTTTCCATTAAACCATATAACTCCATAAACGATGATTATTAGTGTTGATGCAGTGGTTCATTTTGAGGATTAGGAGCCATGGTGACTCTACCAGTTGAACCTCAAGTAAGTTTATTTTTCGAGAAACATCCGTATGGATTGGAATTAGGGGTTTTTCCTCCACTAGAAGAAACTATGATGATTTGTGAGGGATTCATTCGCAGTGTTTCATTTCTCTTCTAGTCACAGGCAAGATTCAGGGCAATTTTATTGAAGTTAATGGTTATAGTGTTTTCGAGGAATACCAGCATGGGAAGGAAGTCAGGTTTTTCCTTCTGGTGGGGGAAACTATGGTGATTTTTGACGGATTCAATCTCAGTTTCTTCTTCCTATGCTCATCACAGGCAAGGTTTAGGGCAATTTGCTTGAAGTTAATGGTTATAGTGTTTTCGAGGAACAACAGTAGAGAGTCAGGTTTCCCTTCTGGTGGAGGAAACTATGGTGATTTTGACGGATTCAATCTCAGTTCCTCCTTCGTATCCGCATCACAGGCAAGGTTCAGAGGAGTTTGCTTGAAGTTACTCGTTATGGTGTTTTCGAGGAAGAGCAGTATGGGTAGGAAGACAGGTTTTTCCCTCTGGTGGAGGAAACTAGAATGATTTTTGAGGGTTCAACCTCAGTTCCTCCTTCCTATCCTCATCACAGGCAAGGTTTAGGGAGTTTTCTTGAAGTTACTGGTTATGGTGTTTTCGAGGAAGAGCAGTATGGGTAGGAAGACAGGTTTTCCCTCTGGTGGAGGAAACTATGGTGCTTTTTGAGGGATTCAATCTCAGTTCCTCCTTCCTATCCCCATCACAGGCAAAGTTTGGGGGAGTTTTCTTGAAGTTACTGGTTATGGTGTTTTCGAGAAACAGCAGTATGGGTAGAAAGTCAGGTTTTTCCTTCTGGTAGAGGAAACTATGATGATTTTTGAGGGATTCAATCTCAGTTCCTCCTCCTATCCTCATCACAGGTAAGTTTTAGGGGAGTTTGCTTGAAGTTACTGATTATGGTGTTTATCCGACATACCTGATCTTTCCTGAGTACGCAGATGAAATGAGGAAGAATGAATAGGATATAGTTGCCCAAATAGAAGACAAAAATTCATTATTTAGTTTTTCTTCGCAAACGAAGAGAACCATCAGCGTGAAATTCTGCAGAAATTTTCATTTTAACAAGTTTTTATGCCACATTTTTTCATTCATCCACTTTTTCTAGAAACGGATGAAATTCGCAACCTTTCATGTTGTAGTTTAGAACTTTTTCTTATCTGAGAAGAATTAGAAACATAAAAATATCTGCTGCCTCTGATGTTTGTAGGGTGATGTAATATTTTTCTGAAGACGTGTATATTAAACAGATATTTTTAGCAGTGTTCTTAAGATCGAAAAGAGACTTATGGTTCTGTAAGATTTTGATATACTTTTTAATACCTCCACCGATAGTCATTAACTCTATTATCTTTGCAGGAAAGGATCCGATCAGAATATGGCAGCCCCGATTCAAATTACACCAGACACGTTCTGAAGGAAACTTTGAGGCTATATCCTGTCGCCCCATTCATCACCAGATATTTACCTCATGAATCTCGGATTGCAGGATATAAAATTCCCTCAAATTCTCTCATAGTTATGTCTATCTACACCACCGGTCGAGATGAGAAGTATTTCAAGAACGCCCTTTCTTTCCAACCTGAGCGATGGGAAAGAAGCAACGAACAAATGGCGATGCAACAAGCAAGTTTGCCTTTCGCCATCGGGTCGAGATCCTGCATTGGAAGGAAATTAGCGGAGTATGAGTTGCAGAAAATGTTAACTGAAATTGTTGGCAATTTTAGTATCGAATTGTGCAATACCAAAGAAGTCAAGATGGCTTTGAAGATGATTGCAGTGCCATCTGAACCAATAAGATTGAAGCTGACGAAGATCAGTTAATACAATTAGATTTTAACTGAAACTTTAACTAAAAAATTCAATTTTTCGAATGAGTTAGATAATTTTGTACAGCAAATCATGCAATAGGGTCAACTGAAAACATATATGTTAACCTTTCAAAGTTCTTTTACAATAATTGTATATGCAGAGTAAGTCACATTGTATGGGACGGTTTCTATCTTTTAAATCGTGTTCGATGATTCTTAAAAGTTATGCACTTCAGTTATGGATTGAAATTATGTTGAATTAATAAGGTGGAAAGATTTCGACGTTTTAGTACTGCAGGTATGTGAAATACTGCAAACAGAGAAAAATGATCGCCCCTCACCCGTGTTCTTTTTGCATAAGAAATTCATTGCTGTAAACAGATTTTTCATTTCATGTAAAATTGGCTTCGACAATTTACTGGTAATTTTTATGTAGAATCGAATTATGTGCGATTTTTTTTGTCCAACGTTTTTGAGTTATAATGCAAAATTGCTTCTTTTGAATATGAACCATAGGCAACTTTGATTTTGATTAATAAATGTGCAACTGTATCTAGTAAATCTGTCCATACACAGAATTTACACGGAATGATTGAAATAGCTCAAGAATGTTCTATGACAGTCCGAAATTTAATTCTTGATAATTCTGATAAATTATTGTGTGAATATAGCATCGTTTGTAATAACGAAGCGACCATGACGTACGAAAATAGGTTCAATATGATTGAATGTTATATTCAGCATAATTATGATGCGAGTCCTGCAGGAGCTGCTTATTTGAATCGTTTTCCTGAGAATCACAATGTTATAAAAGTATATGCGATAAATTGAGGGAAAACCTCATGAACCATGGTAAATTTGAGGTACCAAGGAAAGAAGAATATGAAGTAGTCGATAGAGAAGGTGCAACAGTTGATGTAATATGTAGTGTAACTGCCAATCCATCGATTTCGAACATGCAAATTGAAATGGAATCATCGGTATCCAAGAGTCAAGCGCACAGAATTACCAAGGAAATAAATACAAATCTTATAAATCGAACTAACCATTTTTTGTAACTAGCAGATTTACAACGTCCACTCAATTTCTGCGGAAATCTGAAGTAAAACCGTAGTTTTTCCGAGAAGTAATTTGAATAGATGAATATGGAATATTCAATCGTCAAAATGAGCATTGGAGGTCGGATGTAACCCACATCACTATTTTAATATTGACCGTCAAGGCCGATATGGGTTCAATGTATGGTGTGCATTGAAAAATAATCGCATATTATCGTGTGTGATTTTTGATGAAAACCTTGGTGGTGAATGAATCTAACCTAACCCATGGATATTTTGATGAACTGTCTTTTGCAGAAAGAAAAATGTTCATTTTCAACATGATGGTCATTAACTCCATTATCATTATCATATCAACATGATAGTATTCCGAATCAAAA
Source organism: Cryptolaemus montrouzieri (assembly GCA_013387265.2). Lineage (NCBI taxonomy): Eukaryota > Metazoa > Arthropoda > Insecta > Coleoptera > Coccinellidae > Cryptolaemus > Cryptolaemus montrouzieri. The sequence goes on along the minus strand of JABFTP020000144.1, from coordinate 24,638,503 downwards.
TTTGGTTGTTAACTATTTTAACTTCACTCAAACTTTGGCTAAATTTTGAATTGAAACTATGGAGCCAATAACTTTTTTCTTTTTTTTATGCTCGCTTCTCAGGAATAGGCGAACCTGTTACACCACATAAGTGGGCGCCTGGGAAGAATTGAGGTGTCTGTTTACTCGCTTCTTGAAGAGGGCCAAATTGTAGGATGTTGGGAAGATGTTGGACGGAAGCGAGTTCTACATCTCATCGGCTCTGTAAACGATGGAATTCTTATAGAGAGAGGTTCGAGAGGTCGTTAAATGTACCGCTATATGACGAGAACTCCTTGTCAGCCTAGTAATGCGGCAAAACATGAGTTTTCCCGGAACAAGATCTTTCAGCCCTTGGAGCATCTTCCGTAGAAGTATCTGTAAAATAGAGAAAGGTCAGCAACCTGTTTTCTGAGAGCCAGCGGTTGGAGATTGCCGGTGATCTTCAGGTGGTCGATGAGGCTTACAGTCCATTTTGCACACTATCGAACATCCGCAACGAATGTTTGGGCGCAGATCCCCATACATGGAAACAATATTCCAAAGCAGGTCAAATCTGCGCCTTATATAGAAGCAACATCTGTGATGACGTGAAGTACCGCTTGGCTCTGAAAAGGAAACTAAGTTTAGCTGATGCCGACTTATCTATTGCTGATACATGTTCATGTATGCAAAACTTGATCGAGTTGACCGTTATTCCGGGAAGGTGCATCGAATCTTTGGATGCAATTTGTTGGCCTTGCATTATTAAAGGAGAAAACGTAGTTGCTTGCGTCTTGCTCGCGTTGAAGCTAGGTTTAACTGACCCCACTCAGATATTCTCTGTAAGTCAGAGTTAAAGTTATTAATTTGTTGACATCTCTGACGATGAGATTCCGCAGCTGTAATCGGCGGCAGACTACCGAAAGACGAAACCAGGGTACAATCGTTTGCAAAACCGTAGATCTTGTTCTCTGTAGATGACAGAAGATCTTTTATCTGCAACAGAAACAAGGTTGGAGAAAGAACAACTCCTGATGTACTCCTGCTTGTAACTGGAAACAGTCAGATGTTATACCGTCGACCTTAACTTGTATGATCTATTTGAAAGAAAGCTACTTATCCTACGTCGCAATTTTTCGGGAAGCCCATATGCGTGAAGTTTATTCAACAATGCTGCATGTCAATCCCTATCGAAGGCATTAGAGATGTCGAAGGCTATTGCTCTAGATTCCCCATATTTTTCCATCGTTGATGTATAAATATGAGTGACGTAGGCGAGCAGATCTCCCGTCGATCTTTGCCTGCGAAAACCACACTGACTCAAGATATTTGATGAGTTCATCGTTTATGACTCTCTCCATCACTTTGGACATAATGGAAAGAAGTGCAACAGGGTGAAAGTTTTGGGATAAGGACTCCTTTCCTTTCTTAGGGATCGGTTGAATTCTCGCTATTTTCCAGCTGCTCGTAAAAGTCTGGTTTTCATAAGAAATCTGAAACAGACGGTTGAGAATGGGCGCCATTTCGAGGACACACTTTCTCAGGACGATTGGCGGTATTTCGTCTAGACCAACTGTCTTCTTGCAGTTCAGCTGCTCGAGAGCCCGTCTCATAGTGCGAATTCTGAACTTGATTTCTACCATAGAAAATTTGTAGGTGGAATGTGCGGTGATATTGCGTCAAATGAATCTAGGACAGAATTCCTTGAGAACAAGAGAGCAAAGAGATCGGATTTCTCTTACGGAGATGATGCTATACTTCCGTCTTCTCTAATAAGAGACGGAAACGTAGATTTGCAGAAATTGGCACTGACAGTCGTCGCCATAGACCAGAATTCTCTAGTCCCGCTTGTCTGTTCAAGGAGTTTATTAGTTATCCCTCCGTTGAAATTGGCCTTTGCTCGTGCAGTTGTCAGATTGCAAACGTTCCGTATTCTACGAAGGTTATTCTTCTTTCCTGTGTTGGATTCATCTTCCATGACTTGTAAGATCTGCTCTTGGCTGCAGAGGCTCTTTCGCAGTCTCTGTTGAACCATGGCTTTTGTGCTGTTGTTCTTTTCATGGAATGAGGGATATAGAGATCCATTCCTGCATGAATGTTTTCTGTAACAGATTCAGTGTACACATTGATGTCAGAATCATAAAGGCAAACATTACTGAATGGGAAGCACGAAAAGAATTCACGCAGCTCATCGCAATTAGCACGGTTATAGTGCCAAATGTATGTGGGTGGTTTAGGTTCTTGTTTTAGCGGCAGCACAATAGTTCCAGTAATAGATATAAGGTTGTGGTCTGAGTTGCCTAGTGATGCTGAGACATACACTCCAAAATCATCTGGATTTGAAATCAAAAAGAGATCCAAGGTGTTCGAGAAGTCGGTTGAGTGATAAGATGGCCGACCGGTTCCCTGGATTCATCGCCGCTGAATTTGTTTTTTGAGGATATATCAAGGATCTGTTGTGTAGAGCTAGATTAGATATTGTAGAGTAGAAGCAAAATTTTAGACATTTTCTAGCTTCTGTTACCAATATTTAAATTTTCAATGCTGTCAGACTATCCTCCGGCGTTGGGAATTATGCATATAGAATCATGGTTATACATTTGAGTACCTACATTGATTATTTCCATTAAAATCCATTCTATATAATAGAACTTTTGTTAGTTTCCTGTTTTGAAATATCTATATTCACAAGACAGTTGTAACTTGATGAAAATACATCAAATAGTTTATCTGAATTGTCATTCAGTTTCTTTCCTAACTGTCATAAACAGAACACAAAATATACTTAAGCTATGGATATAGAGTTATTAGATAAAATTAGCGTAAAAGTTAAACAATCTGCGGAAAGAAAAATTGCCTATGGCTCTTATTTAAAAAAATGCAAGTTTGCATTATAACTCAAAAACCATTGTCCAAAAAAAAATCAGTTTTTGTTCGAGTTTACGTGAAAAGGTGCCTGTATAATGTCAAAACTACATAGCTTCAAAAAAACATGAAAACTGAGTTCCTTAACAAATCCAATTGTTTATCTTTACGTGTAAATCAACATATTATGTCATCCACATTTCTAAACCAATAAGAGTATCGACAGCGGATGATTATGAATTCTCTCGGTGTCGAAACACTGCATTGATTCGATTAGTTATGTGGATGGCATAATCGGTTGTTTTACAGATATAAACGGACAATCAAATTTCTTTACTATCTTCATAAATTCAATATACTCTAATATAAAGTTAACTTGAGATTTCGAAACTAGTTAATTAATTAATCCATAAGAAGAATAAAACTCAGTTCCGTAAATTAAATAAATTATTAAGAGATAAGCCCTAAATTTCGAAAGCAACATAATATCCAAATTCTAAAATCACAAGTTTCTCGATAGGTTCGGCAATCTCTCAGATATAATTCTAGAGAACAAATCGGACTTCTTAAGGGTTCCAAACAAAATTTAGAGTCAAATAATACCCAATGTCGTTTTGACCAGCTTGGAATTGAAGCTGGAAGAGCCATAAATTATTCATAGCAATTCAAAAATTTGAATATTAGCATCATCATTACTAAAACAAGAGTTTATCTGCTTCAAACTTGATAAATTTGATGATTTAACATTAAAATTTATTAAATGAAAGGATAAATTAGACAATAATCTGGAAATTATCAAGAAATCAGGAAAGTCTTTAATACCGAATAATCAAAATTACAAATTTTCATTTGATAATTCGCAGTCATCAAAACTTTATTCCCCCGTCAAACTTTATAAAATAAGTTATCCCATCATACCAGTAGTCTCATACGTTATAGCCCCAACAGCCAAACTTTTACGTAATCTTATAGACATGATTGTATATTCATGTTGTTTCTGTCCAAAATTTCAAATTAAGAATTTTTCAGATATGATAGAAAGAATTCAACATTCTGTACTACCATATAACGCTAAACTTATTTCCTGGGATGTACTAAATCTCTACCCTAGTGTTTCACATCAAGATTCATTTATTTATTCTTTTAGGAGTATGTTTAGAACAATATTATTTCAACTACAATGATGAGCTTTACATGAGCAACCACGGCTTAACAATGGAATTGAATTAACAAACTCTCAGTCATCTACTAGCCGAAAATTTGCATGAGTAATATTTAGAAAATAATTCCTAATCAACTGCTGCATTTATTGGTTTAGATACATGGATTACATAATCTGTTATACAAATAAACAATTAGATTCCTTCAGTACCTTCATAAATTCAATTCACCCTAATATAAAGTTTACTTTGATGATTACATTAACTTTTCAGAATTAGCTATAACTAAAATTGACCACAGATATGATTTTTCTATATTCCATAAACCATCCCATACAAATATTACCATCCAGAATTCCTCAGCACATCCACAGAAGTATAAGATAGCTTTTGAATTTGGGAGGCTTTTACTTGGTAAAATTCCATTATCAATAATAAAAAACAAGTACTGTGTTTTAAGGAATTTTACTTAATAATTGCGATTCGTAACGCGTTTCACTACACCGTAGCTTCTTCAGACGAATGATTATGCAGAAAAATGTAAATGAGAATATAACTATAAAAAAAAATAAAACTGAAGAATTCTTAACAGCCGGAAACTATATAACATCAACTAAGGATCCTACCGCAAAATTTCAGAAAGTTGTTAAAAACATAATTTCGACAGCAAAATCATTAATTACAGACCAAGAAAATATAAATTCATTAACTCCAATCCACAATCCCCGAATTATATTCGTTGATAAAACTTCATAAACCTAATTACCCTATTAGACCTGTTGTTTCTTATGTAACGGCACCTTCGTTCAAACTTTCAAAATTCCTCAACGACTTGCTAATAAAACATTGCAATTTTAAATCTGAATTTTCGGTCAAAAATTCATACGAACTTATTGCCAATATCAAAGATACCACAATACCACCTAATTCCAAACTTATTTCTTTCGATGTTAAGAATCTATTTCCCAACATTCCTCCAAAAGATACGTATTACTTAGTTGAAGAATTATTAGAAAGGAATCATGTCAATACTATCATTAAATCAGATATTCGTTCATTATTAAAAATTTGTTTAGATCAAAATTATTTCCATTTCAATTACAAATATTATACTATTGAAGACGGCTTGATTATGGGCAATCCGTTGAGTCCTTTGTTAGCAGAAATTTTCATGAATAACTTAGAGAAATTAATTCATAATCATCCACTCAGTAAATATTGTTTATACTGGTATCGCTATGTAGACGATATCATTATTTGCTTCACAGGAACAGATAGACAGTTGAAAATTTTCGAAAATCATATAAATTCATTACATCCAAAATTGCATTCACAACCGAAATAGAAAGCAATAATTCGATAAATTTCTTAGACGTAACAATTTCGAATGAAAATGGAAAACATGTTTTCGCAATTTACCATAAGCCGTCACATACAGATATTATAATACATAACTCGTCGTGTCATCCATATCAACATAAAATGTCAGCATTCAATAGTTTTATTCATAGATTGATTAACATCCCGCTATCACCAGAATATTTCAACAAAGAACTAAATTTGATTAAACAAATAGCCAAAAATAATGGTTACAATCCCAAACTAATAAATAATATTTTAAATAAAAAACAAAGTAGAATCGCATTGAATGAAGTTTACCCTGTCGATAAATTGAAACAAAATTCAACACCTTAACCTATGTTGGCATTACAAATGAGAAACTGAAATCATTCTTAAGTAGCAATAATTTCAACATAGCTTTCCAAACTAATAATAATTTAGGCAAATATATAAAAATAATAAAACCAAACCAGGTAAAAACAATAAATCAGGTGTTTATAGATTGAATTGCAATGACTGTGATAATTTCTACATTGGTAGAACACATAGAAATTTTAATATTAGAATATCGGAACATAAACGCAGTTTTTCAAATAAAAATCAGATTCAAATTACGCGAATCATCTCTTAGAAAATAATCATTCTTTCGACCCACAGTTTGAAATTTTGCATACAGATAATAAATATTGGAAGGTAGATCTTTGGGAAACTTTAGAAATAAATAAATACAAACACTCAGGTAGACTCATCAATGAACAAGTCGATTTAAGCCCTTCACCTCTATTGAATCTTTTCGGGAGCAATCTATTCCTTAATTTTATTGGATATACCTGTCATAAATAACCACTTAGGAGGAGGCGACCAATAAGCTTTTAATTACTCAGGAACATTTATATTCTCATTTACATTTTCTGCATAATCATTCGTCTGAAGAAGCTACGGTGTAGTGAAACGCGTTACGAATCGCAATTATTAAGTAAAATTCCTTAAAACACAGTACTTGTTTTTATTATTTATAAGATAGCTGATCATAACAGTATGATACATTAAGTGCTCAATATTATAAAATAAATAGCGTTCAATAATGTTTATAGTTTTAGTATAATTGACTGTAATCTTTCTTGTGAACCATTTCAACATGCAATTCATGAGGATTTGCGTAATTAAACGGACCAATTAAAAATATATATTCACTAATATTGATGAACCGAGTTTGAATTTAGAGTCAGTCTCCCATCTCATAATTTTAATATAGCTTTCAGAACGGATAACTCTCTAGACAGATATATAAAAACTGTTTATCTAAAATTCATGAAGGAAACAAATCAGGTGTTTATTTATAAACTCTCCTGTGAAAGTTGTGATAAAATCTATATCGGTAGAAACCTTTTTTCAATATTAGGTTATCAGAACAGAAACGCAAATTTGAGAAACAAACATCATATTCTCTTTATGCAAATCATCCACTAGAAGAAAACTATACCTTTAATAATAATTTCGTTATTTTTCATAATGAAAAAATAGATTCAAACTAAACCTGTAGGAAGCATTGGAAATAAATAAACAGAAAAATTCACGACATTTAGTCATTTAGACCTAAATTACCATTACTGATTTTTTCACATTACATTCATTGTACAACCCTGTTTGGATTTTCCTCCTGTTGAGCTAAGTACCTGATTGTACCAATGTAATATATAAGCATGATTTTAAATGTACTACTTATCTGATAAAACCTCAGTGTGGTGAAACAAGTCATAAGATTGACATAATGAAATAGTGCAAATTGTTTCATCTAATTGAAAAATATATGTTATTATTCCCGAAAGGTGTTTACCTAAACATCTTGTGCAGAACAAGTTAATTTGGTATTCTAATGATGGTACCTGTGACATACTCCGCTTGGGAGTGTTGAAGTTTTTTTTTTGTTTTTAAGGTTCAAGAAAGTGTTATTTTTGCCACTGCAATCAGCATAATGAATATCAGACACATAACAGTAACTTTCACCATATAAGTACCAGTTGATTCCGGCTTTAGAAACACCAAATGAGAAAAGTTAAAATTATCATGTCATCAGATGAAAAAAGGCAATTACATTTATTAAAAACAATGTTTGGATTTTCCTTCCATTGAGATGAGTACCTAATTTTACCAATGTACTATATAAAGCACATTAACCTCTTAAATATACTACTTATCTGATGAAGCCTCAGTGTGGCAAAACAAGTCATAAGATTGTGAATATAGTGCGAATTGTTTCATTTAATCAAAATATATATATATATATATATATATATATATATATATATATATATATATATATATATATATATATATATATATATATATATATATATATTTACCCAAAAGGTATTCCCTGAAGATCTTGTGCATAACAAGTTATTTTGGTATTCCAATGATGGTACTTATGGCATACTCCGCTTGAGAGTATTGAAGTCTTTCTTTTTCTTTTAGGAATATCAGACATATAACAGCTAGCTTTAGCCATATAAGTACCAAATGAGATAAAAACACAAGGTTTAACTTTAATCTACACTTTATTTGAAAAAATTCGACGACGTTTCGCTGACACAGCATCAAGAATGACAAACAGAATGAAGAGTATGGTATTATAAACAAATCGTGGAACAAGTTGGATGAATAACAGGAAAATCCACACCGAGCTATTGTACAGTTAGTATGAAAGGTAATTAAAACTAATTAAACAAGTTAAGTAGGGTGAATAATTCACATCTACCTGCTCATTCAAAAGCTTGTCCGAATATCTGTATCTATTTATTTCTAATGCTTCTAGGAGATCTAATTTAAAATAAAGTGTAGTTTAAAGTTAAACCTTGTGTTTTTATCTCATTTATATCATGGATCTACATCAAGTAACGGCCTCCACAATTCAAATATAAGTACCAGTTGATTCCGGCTTTTGAAACACCAAATGAGAAAAGTTACAATTATCATGTCATCAGATGAAAATTACCAATGTACTCTATAAAGCACATCATCCTCTTAAATGTACTACTCATCTGATGAAGCCAGAATGTGATGAAACGCGACATGTGTTTGTGAATATAGTGAAAATTTTAACATCATTGTTTTATTTAATTGAAAACTGTGTATCAATTTTTATCAGGTAACTATCAAATTACACCAGATAAGAGTTATAAGTTCGTTTGAACACCGAATTCATAACAAAATCGAGCAATAAGGACGTCAGTTCGAACAATGTTATAGTAATGCATGTTGATTTTCTTTGTTGCTCGATAGGATTTTCAATTGATGGCCATTATTTCTATTGTTAAACTCCCGATTCTGAATTCATTTAATGTTAATATTTATTGTTGTTTTTTCAACTTAACATCTGATTCATTTGAATTTGGGAAGCTTTCACTTGGTAGTATTCCATTATCAATAATTAAAATGTGTTTTTAGGAATTGTACTGAATAATTGTGATTCTTAACCGTTTCACTACACCTACGATCATTAAATCAGATATTCTTTCATTATCACAAATTTGTTTAGATCAAAATTATTTCCATTTCAATAACAAATATTATACTAGTGAAGACGGCTTGATTATGGGCAATCCGTTAAGTCCTTTGTTAGCAGAAATATTCATGAATAATTTAGAGAAATTAATTCATAATCATTCATTTAGTGTAAATATTGTTTATACTGGTATCGCTATGTAGACGATATCATTATTTGCTTCACGGGAACAGATAGGCAATTGAAAATTTTCGAAAATCATATAAATTCATTATACCAAAAATTGAATTCACAAGCTAAATATAAAGCAATAACTCAATAAATTTTTAGACATAGCAATTTCGAATGAAAATGGAAAACATGTTTTCGCAATTTAACATAAGCCGTCACATACAGATATAATACATAACTCGTCGTGTCATCCGTATCAACATAAAATGTCAGCATTCAACAGTTTTTTTCAAAGATTGATTAACATCCCGTGATCCCTGAAAATTTCAACAAAGAATTAAATTTAATTAAACAAATAGCTAAAAATAATGGCTATAATCTCAAAATAATAAATAATATTTTGAATACAAAACAAAGTAGAATCGCATTGAATGAAGTTTAACGTGTCAATAAATTGAAACAAAAATACAACACCTCAACCTTCGTTGGTATTACAAGTGAGAAACTGAAATCGTTCTCAAGTAGCAATAAATTCAACATAGCTGTCCAAACTAATGATGGCTTAGGCAAATATATAAAAATAATAAAACCAAATCAGATGAAAATAATAAATCAGGTGTTTATAGATTGAATTGCAATGACTGTGATAATTTCTACATTAGTAGAACACATACAAATTTTAATATTAGAATATCAGAACATAAACGCAGTTTTTCAAATAAATATTCAGATTCAAATTACGCGAACCATCTCCTAGAAAATAATCACTCTTTCGACCCACAGTTTGAAATTTTGCATACAGATAATAAATATTGGAAGGTAGATCTTTGGGAAACTTTAGAAATCAACAAACACAAACACTTAGGTAGACTCATCAATAAACTAGTGGATTTAAGCCCTTCACCTCTATTCAATCTCTTCTGGGAGCAATCTATTCCTTAATTTTATTGAATATACCTGTCATCAATAACCACTTAAGAAGAAGCAACCCAATAAGCTTTTAATTACTCAGGAACATTTGTATTTATATTCTCATTCTTATCTATATATAGTTGTCATAATTTCTGTACATTCATTCGTCTGAAGAAACTACGGTGTAGTGAAACGCATTACGAATCGCAATTATTCAGTAAAATTCCTAAAACACATTACTTGTTTTCATTATCAACATTTTATAACTTGTTTCATTGTAATTGCAAAGAATTGATGATATTGCATTGAAATTACAAGAAATCATTCATAAAATGTACAACATTCAATTTAGTTATAGAAAACTACAATACTGTTAAAATGTAATTTGATTTCTTATTTGAGTTTCAAAAAAGTATGCTCAATTTAAAATAAGAAAGTTAGTACTATTCGAAATTTGAAAAATTACCAAAATATTTTGCTCACTCTGTAAAAATTGGTTTATAGTAAATAAGACCTTAAAAAAAAATTCAATTATGATTCTTAGCAACCTCGCATTTTTGAAGAATTGAAAATGATTCCAAAAGTAAAGTATAGGGAAAAAACTGAATCTTAATTTCGATGAACTGTCTGAAAATGTTCAAAATTATCGTATTCCATACAAGAAAACACAGCGTGTCCGTCAATTGCGTGTACAACGTTATACCACAGATTCTTCAGCTCGAAATAAGTAGAATTAGGCCAACTTACCTATATGAAAAGTTTCTTCGTTTGGCCGCTAGAGTTCTCCAATCCCAAAGTATTTTTTTCTTATCTTTCAAATAATTCGAGAACGACTCGATCGATAGAAATAATATTTGGTATGCGTAATCGGGTGCGTTATTCAAGATTTTTAGTAGTCCTCTCAATGACCTTGACGTTTTACAAGTGTCCCTAAAAACTCGAACGTGTTTTCAATCAACCATAATTTTTCAACTGTCTGCGTTTGAGAAAAAATCTCTCAAACATTGAGTAGCTAGACCAATTATTAAACTTTTTTGTCTCTTGAGAAATTTTGATATGATGAGCGGTTCAATCACAAAAACAAGTTTTTCAATTTCATGATTTCATTTCTTCAACCACCTAGCAAGTCAAAAATATTACATATTAACCAAATTGGCTTTGAATTTGTTTCTGTAGTCTGGCAGATTTTCATTTCATCATGCTTGACAACCTCTTGTTGACAAAAGGATGTTTTCTAGGTTGCTAAATCGGATCAATCTAATAGGAAATTAAATGTTCAGTAGTACAAAAAGAGTAGTACAAAAAGCGGAAATTTCGAAGAAAAAAGAAGTTTTTCACAATGACTTTTCAAGAATATAAAAACAGGTTGGCCAGTTGGAAACTAAATAAGAAGAAACAAATCACTTCAGAATAACGATTAACTAGTTTACACCCAAAATTTAATTCAACTATAGTTGGAAAAATGTCACCATTTTGATGAATACAGGAGTAAATCCCTTAGTGAATTAAATTAGACCCTTGGCATAACTTCAGGGTCAATTTTGAAGAATTTGGCCGCATTTAAAATTCTCATATGTAACTCTTCTCGGTTGTCAATTGGAGAAGAGTAAACTCTAGAGTTTAAAGCACCCCAAAGAAAGAAGTCGCACGGTGTCGAGTTGGGAGATCGTACTGGCTAACAGGAGCATCAGCTCCCCTTCCGATCAAACGATTCGCAAGAACTCGCGAACCGCTAAACTGAAGAGAGGAGGTACACCGTCGTGCATAAACCACATTTCTAGCCCAGTAATGCTGGAATATCGTCCAACAAATCCGTCTAAATTTCTTGCAAAAAATTCAAATATGCTTCTCCGTTTAATCGATCTGGAATCACTACCAGACCAATAATGAAATTGTCAACTACTGAAATCCATACCTAAATTTTGCATTGATTCTGATTTTTGACACTGTAAACGTGTTCATTGTGAAGGTTAGTGATGCCAGACCTAGTAAAAGTGTATTCCTCAGTAAATAGAATTTTCTTACTGAAGTGGAGATCCTGAATTCCCTTCTCTTGGATAAATCGTCAGAAAGTTAGGCGATTATCAGGATCGTTGGGAAGTATTTCCTGAACTTTTTGAATGTAATAAGAATGAAATAATTGTTCCTTCAAGACATCATGAATCCTTGTTTTAGGAACGACCAACTGAAAACCTAAAAGCCGCGTATTTAATTGTGGGTTTTCCTCAACAATATCCAGTTTTTTTTTCTTCGTGTTCTACCGTCCTTACTGTTCGTTTTCGTCCTCGATACAAATTCCTGGGCTTGAAGCAACCATTCTCGCGAAGGCGCCTCCCCAGATTTCCAAAAGTTTGGTGGTTCGGCACTATGCGATCTGGAAATCTTTCAGCATATACTCTTGCGCCTTCACGTCCATTGCTTCGACAAAATCCGTAAACCATAACCATATCAAACATTTCAGAGTTACTGTACATTTCCTTGCCTAATAGTGATAAAAAAATCACCAATGTACCTAGTTAAGAGCTTAAGGAACACTGTGTCAACAATAGGTTATCAAGAATAATGAAATAACAATCTGCCAGACAACAGAAATAAATCCAAAGCCAACATGGTCAAATGTGATATTTTTGACTTGCTAGGTGGTTGAAGAAATGAAATCATGAAATTTAGAAACTGTTTTGGTGATTGAAACAAAATTTCTTAAGAGACAAAAAAGTTTGATAATTAGCCTAGCTACTCAATGTCTAAAACAGTTTTGCTCAAACGCAGACAGTTGGAAATTATGGTTAATTAAAACAAGTTCGAGTTTTTAGGGATACTCGTGAAACGTCAAGGTCATTGAGTGGATCACTTAAATACTTGAATAACGCACCCGATTACGAATACCAAATATGGTTTCTATCGATCGAGTCGTTCTCGAATTATTCAAAAAATAAGAAAAAATATTTGGGATTTGGCGACCTCTAGCGGCCAAACGAAGAAACTTTTCATATAGGTAAGTTGGCCTAAATCGACTTATTTCGAGCTGAAGAATCTGTGGTATAAGGTTGTATTCACGGACACCCCGTATATGAATGATTGGCATTTTGGGAGAGCTTGTTTAGACCACATACTCATATACAAATAAATTCAAATTATAGCTTATCATGAACTGAATAGGTCTAACTTTTCAAAAAAAATCTAACGTTCAACGTAGAGAGACCGTCCGTTTAATCGCCACTGATCTTATATAATATTTTCTTACCTTTATAGACTTTTCCAAAACACCCTTCGCCGATCTCGTGTAAAAACTTCAAAGTTTCCTTTCTCAACATTGGAACACCTGTTCCTGCACATGCTGTATATTGGGGATTGGGTGCATATCGTTTAGATAGAAGCAGGTTATTTTTGAGGTTCACGGGCGAAGCCTGTAACTTAAAAATTTCGATTTAAATAATTTTTTCGGGAAAATGAAAATCATCGGTGATACAAAATACCTGCACTGATATGATTACTCATACAAAAACTATCCATTATTCTCAGAGATATCAGTTGTCTTGGCTGTCATTGATTTTCCCAGAAATTTGCATTACAAAGAATGGGGTGTAAAATATCCCTTACCGAGACATATCCTATTTCAGTATTAATTTGAGAGTTAAAAAGAGCTGTTGATTTGACACTATACAGGGTATCCCAAGTTCAGTGGACTATTAAACGGTTATGGAGAACTTGAAATGCTATCGTTCTGAAATGTTGGAACTTGATTCAGCTGGTTGGAAACTCTATCTCTAAAATATTTTCACCTCAATGGCACTTCCGGTTATACCAACTTTGTTATTTAATATAGAATACCCTATATATTGATGACTGGTTCGATAACACATGTTTTTAAATACAAAAACACCTAACACATAGGTCTAGCTTGTTTCGTTCGTGTAATATCCTAGTCCTTGACAACTTCAGGTAGGTACGTAAAATTCGTTTTTTCGCCATACCTTGAAAACTCGAAATCTCAGGTACAGGGTATGTATGGGGAACTCCATTTAGTTTTTACGGTGAATCTAATGAATTGAAAAAATATGGGTTACAATTTGAAAAAACGTAATTCTAGATGTTCCTTCGTTTCGAAATGTGAGGCGGAAAAGGGAGCACTCTGTATACTGACTGAGATTCAGTCGGATATGAGTTTCTCGTTTGCAAAACGCTTTTCATTATTTTGGTAGTTCACGCCGTTCTTGAGTCATATCAATTCTTCAAATAGCAAAAAATCTTTAATTTTCAAGTAAAACTAGGATATTTCATGAACGAAACAAGGAAGATTTAGGTGTTTTTGTAATTGGAATAACAAGTGTTACCGAACCTGTCAACAATATACAGACTGTTCTACATTAAATAACAAAGTTAGTATGCACTTTGAATGTGAAATATGAAAATATTTTAGAAAAAGAGTTTCAGACCAGCTGAATCAGCTACCGAAATTTCAGAAGGATAGCATTATTGGTTCTCCATAAACGTCTAATAGGCCACTCAACTTCGGATACCTTATATTACACACACCACAAAAATTGTCGCATCACCTGGTATTCTGAATTCCACAATTGATTAAGCTGCTCGATCGCAGTTTCTTTGTCAACATATGGTTTTGGACTATGAGGGAAAAAATCTTATCTATGGAGTAACATTATGTTTCCATATGATCTCAAACACGTCTGAAACAAGAATGAGTTTATTTGACTATCAGTATTCATTCAATTTCTCTTCAGTTTTCACGCTCAACTAATGCAAGTTTTCTGTGTTTCTTGTTGATTTTCGAATCTTTGAATTTATTGTAATGGCTGCTGAACGTCCTGAATGCTATTTGAGTGATCATGAAGTGGTAAGAATTGTAACTGTTCTAGTGGAGGGGCGAAACTAACGTTACGTGGCTAACTTGTTGAATGTTAACCAAAGCACTATTTCAAGAGCAATTAATCTATAACACGAAACAGGGGAATATGGAAGAAGGGCCGGACAGGGAAGAAATCGGATAATAACACCAGTTGATGATCGTTAGCCTCTTTTAACTGCACTAAGAGTTTGGCACTGTATGGCTAGAATGGTACAAAGTGAACTTGCACTTTCCAGAAATGGGCATATTTCATTGCGAACTGTTAGGAACAGGCTCAGAGAAGACGATATTAGACCAAGGGTGGCTTCTGCCGTCCCGCGTCTCATCAGAGAGCATCGAGTTGCAAGACTTAAGTTTGCGAGGAAACATGCAAATTGGGGTATTCCAGAATGGTCAAATGTTCTCTTCTCCGACGAGACCAGGTTCTGTCTAGTATCAAATGATAGACGCATGCCTGTATACAGACGACCTGGGGAACGGTATCAACAATGCAATATTCGGCAAACCGAGGCATTTCTGCATGGTCGAACTGAATTGGTCCTAGTGAATAATAGAAGAATGACAGCGGCCAGATACATCGCAGATATCCTTTAACCCCATATTGTACCCTTTGGCCCATTGATTGGCGAAAACTTCATTTATATGCATGATAATGCTACTATAGAGTAGTTACAGAACATGTTTGGGACAACATGGGGTGGCAAATTCAGCAACGTTGGATGCCTTGTAGAACACTACAAATAGAAAATCTGCTTCCTGAAATTTGGAACTCAGTGACTCAAGATTACATCCAAAATTTGTTTGAGGGGCTTCCGAGACGTATACTGGCAGTAACTAGGGCCCGGGGAGGAAACACTCGATTTTGAAAATGATTAGTAACCATTCGATGCTAGTTGATTGTTCTCTTCGCGAATATTTGAAGATGATAGAGTTTTTAATTTTTCATTAACTCGAAAATTGTTGATATTTTCTATCATAAACTCATCTCTTTTGAATGATATTTTTTATTTTACACTTCTGAAAGTTACTAAGCGACTATTGAATGACCAACCTAAAAGTTTATATAGTATTGTCGTAAAAGTAGGGTGATGCGACAGTTTTGTGGGTTCTGTATTTAAGTACTAGCTGCGTAACTTCATCAAATGCAATAAATGTCAAAAAGTTAGATAATTTATACATTTAGTGAAGGTGTTTTATTGAAATTGATCGTTCTGAAATAAATTAGGCGTAAATGAGATAAAAACACAAGGTTTAACTTTAATCTACACTTTATTTGAGAAAATTCGACGACGTTTCGCTGACACAGCAGCTTTATCAAGAATGAAAAATAGAATGAAGAGTATGGTATTATAAACAAATCGTAGAACAAGTTGGATGAATAACAGGAAAATCCACACCGAGCCATTGTACAGTTAGTATGAAAGGTAATAAAACTAATTAAACAAGTTAAGTAGGGGTGAGTAATTCAAATCTACCTGTTCATTCAAAAGCTTGTCCGAATGTTGGTATCTATATATATTCGGACAAGCTTTTGAATGAATTTGAAAAAAATTTATACGGGGCAAAACTAAGTGTTTTTTGTTAAAAATTCGTAACATCCTGTGGACTTTCGTGGTCCGAGTTGAAAGGTACAATATCATGGTCTGTCAAGACACATCTTCCTACAGTAACGCCCTTCTTGTTTCATGCGTTTATCTCTATTTTTGCAAAATATATTTAATTTCAAGTGGAAAATCACCATTTTGGAGAAATTCCATTGAATCAAGAAATTGTCATTAAAATTCGTCTATCAATTTGGAATTTTCTTATTATCACTCAGGCGTGTCGAAATTGTCGTTTGCGATTTTATGTTCGAATTGCATTAGTTGTTGATGACAATTTGGTTAATTTGGTGAAAATTAGGAATTCATAGGAGATAACAGTCGGTAGGTATTAAAATACACAACCGAGTTCTGGGACTATTGATAAAACTTTTCATTTACACATGTGCACACCTTTTTTTATCAAATATGAAATACAACACACGTTGTTTTGTATATGACCAAATTTGCACTTGTTTAAAGAATGAGAGTTTTCCATTCTTTGATTTGATACAGATTCGATCGGTTGCGGTGATTATTTTACTGTTTACGATTCGAAACGGTATTTTCATTCAGAATGAGAAATTTACCACCAACCTCAGTAGCAAGGGCAGTTACATTGATCGAGGAAGGCGCACCTACCGCTCAGTCGGTAATATGTTGGGTGTCTCGACGTCGGTTATCCATCGAATCTACCGACGTTACAGGGAAACTGGATTGTACGTGAGGAGCCGAGGACAAGGAAGAAATCGGGCAACCCGCGCTATACATGACCGTTTCATCGTCAATCAAACCATAAGAAATCCTCGTCTTACTGCTGTTCAGGCACGTAACATTTTACAAGCAGTGGATAACATTAACGTCAGTGTGAGGACAGTCAGAAGACGATTAAATGAAGTTGGTCTGAGATCATACGCGCAAGCAAGAGCACCAAGACTCGATAGAGCCCATCGGGTAGCAAGATTGGCGTTTGCTAGGGAGCATGTAGCATGGACAATCAATCAGTGGAGACGAGTTTTATTTAGTGATGAGAGCCGATATTGTGTGAATTTCGTGGATGGTAGAGATAGAATATGGAGGCATCGAGGGGAACGGTACAATCAAGCGAACTTCGCAGGAACTGAGCAATACGGTGGGGGACAGTTATGATATGGGGTGGCATATGCTTGGGAGTACGAACAGAACTGGAGATTATTGGCAATGGATCACTTAATGCCCATCGGTATATAACAGAAATCTTGGAGCCCCATGTTGTGCCTTTTGCTCCTTACATAGGGGAAAATTTCCTTTTTATGCACGATAACGCGCGCCCTCATACTGCGCGCATAGTGATAGAATTTAAACCCGATCGAACACGTTTGGGACATTCTTGGAAGAAGGGTTCGACAACGGAATCCAGGCAACGTTGAAGAGCTGACATTGGCTTTGGTGGAAGCGTGGGACAACATACCTCAACAGATGATAGACAACATCATTGGGATTATGCGAAATCGTATGCGCGCTGTAATAAGAGCTCGGGGGGGTCGCTACTAAAATCAAATGTTTTTTTTTGTGGGTCATTATGAACATTTTTCTCAACATGTTCATTTCATTTCACGAGTGTATCGCCAGGATACACACCTGCTCTCAATTTTAGACAGGAATGATAATTATTATAATGTCACATAAAAATTCAAAAATAAATGTGCAAAATCAACGATTTTTCCAGTGTACTTCGAGTTCTCCAGTAGCGTGAAATTGGCCAGTGAATTTCAAAATTTTCATTTCGTTAGATTTCCGCTCCTCTAATTTTGATTTTATTTTTGGTTAACCTCCGATGTTATGCACCTACGCAAGATTAAAATAAATTCTTGAAATTTGTGACTTTTCGCTTCAAATTGGATATCTCTTGTAAAAATAGAGATAAATGCATAAAACAAGAAGGGCGTTACTGTAGGAAGATGTGTCTTGACAGACCATGATATTGTACGTTTCAACTCGGACCACGAAATTCCACAGGGTGTTACGAATTTTGACAATAAAACACTTTTAGTTTTGCCCCGTATAAAATTTTTTCAAATTTTTTCGTTTTCTCTTATAATTTCTACAAGGCAGAAGAGTTGATCTATAACTATCTATAACTATAAATCGGTTGAGAATTAGGAAAAATATCGGACTTCGAATTTGGTTAAATTTTCGAGTGTTCCGCTAATTTTGCGGAGTGTATAAGTCAAACATATTTTTATTCATAATATTCTGGAAAACTTAACCTAGTGTTTTCTCTTCAATTTTCTAATTATTTGAAAATATTTCTATAACTAAGCCACGAGTATTGCAGGTTTAGGAAATATTTCAATTTGGGGGGAATTATAATAACGTAGTCTTGTGCCATGTGAAAATTCATGATCAAGATGATATACATTAGAAATATATTTTACTTACAATTGAATTATGCCTGTGTTCTGGAAAACATTTTCTTCTCACTATCAAACTAAATAATAAAAGTGCACTGAAGAACAAACAGACGCTTCCTCCAATTATGTAGTAATTGATCTGCAAGTTTGCAGGTGTGGGCTGTGCTATAGAATGCTGAACCTGGAAAGAAAATATCGAAGTTATTTTGAACGTTCTCTGAATATTACATGAAAATGAGAAAATAATTTACGATACTGAAGGTTATATGACAGCCTTATAGCTTGGTTGAACTGATGGAAATAATTAATAAATTTTAATTAGTTTCTCTCAGAGATTCGCTACACAAAAAAAATTAAATCAACTATTCGATAGTAGATACAAATTCTAGGAACTTCCAATATCTGATATCCTGAAAATTTAATCCCGACAATATAAAGTAGTGTCTACTGAAGCATTCAAATAGCGAAATACGAATCGAGTTTTAATTCAATGCTTTGGTAAATTGATTATAGCCTTTGTTCATCATTAAACGCTTATGGTTCTTAATCTATGATAGACTTTTACTAAGGGAACAATATTCAACCTTCTGTTGAATATTTCATATCCCTTCCCGAAAGAACAGGCTTTCTGATCGGAAAGTCAGCTCCGTCAGGAGGGGATATTTCACAGCAATCTACACATCCCATAGAAACAGGAAATGTAT
Organism: Cryptolaemus montrouzieri; assembly: GCA_013387265.2. Taxonomy (NCBI): domain Eukaryota; kingdom Metazoa; phylum Arthropoda; class Insecta; order Coleoptera; family Coccinellidae; genus Cryptolaemus; species Cryptolaemus montrouzieri. The sequence continues at coordinate 24,619,005 of JABFTP020000144.1, read as the reverse complement.
AACAAAAAGACTACAAGAAGACCAATAAACTAGTTGAATACTTCGAAAAATGGAGAATCAAAATCAACGCCAACAAGTCAGTTGCAGTTTACTTTGACTATAAAAACAGGAGAAAAGACACAGAAAAACCGGAAGAGATAAAAATAGCCAACCAGAAAGTGGAATGGAAAAACGAAGCAAAATACCTAGGAGTATTAATAGACAAAAACTTGAAATTCCACAGCCAAATGGAAGAAAACGCAAAGAAAGCTAGGCAGCTGCAAGGATATTTATATCCCCTCCTAAACAGGAGCAGCAAACTGTCACTAGAGAACAAAATGAAAATAATAAAAACAATAATAATACCAAGTATAACATACGCTGGAGAAATATGGTACACGACAACAAAATCCTACAGGAAAAGAAAATTACAAGAGACAATAAATAAGATAGTCAGGACAGCAATTGGGAGCCCCTGGTACATATCAAATGAACAAATAAGACGAGAAGTCAATATTCAGACGATAGAAGCAACGATAATCAAGAAGACAGAAAACTTCTTAGAAAAAATAGAAAATCACGAAAACGAACAAATAAGAAAAATTGTTCAAACAAAAATGAGAAAAACTGACAAGCACATTCCACTGCTACAGTGGCAGAGAGGACAGGAGGACGAAGAAAAACTAACTAAAAGAGGATAACAGAGTTATCTTCACTCGATCCGAAACCTCAAAGAGGTGCTGGTGACCCAAGACCATAAGTAGGTGAGAGTAAAACTTCTCAAAATAAGACAATAGAAAGAAAACAGTAGAAAAAAGGCAAAATAAAGACGAAGAGGCTAAAGGAAAGATTTTCCCGAACCTCGTCAAAATTAAAAGACCACAGACTTCACATTCGTGTTCTTCAATGTATTTGCATAAGTATTAGTTTTGATGATGGTATTCAAGTTGATGCATCATGCAACTTTGTAGAGGGTTCTAGAGGACTTTGGTGTGGTGGGGTCCTCAGTGAAATGGATAGAATCGTATCTGTCGGATAGACTGCAGTATGTTGCACTCAATGGCGCTCATTCCGGTTTCGTTCGTTTCACCTCTGGTGTTCCTCAAGGGTCACATCTGGGTCCCTTTTATTTTCAATTTACATTAATGATATTTCGGAATGTTTTCTTTATACAAAGCATGATTTATATGCAGACGATCTTAGAGTGTACAGTGCTGTTCGGTCCTGTGATAATATTTTGCTGTTTCAGAGTGATATTGACAGACTTTTCTCTTTCTGTCAAAACAGGTATTTCTGATTAAATATTGATAAGTGTAAGCATATAAGCTATACAAGAAATGTCAATGTCTTTGCTGCTATTTTTTCAGTTGATAGGCTTGCAATTGGGTAAACCAAATAAGGGATCTTAGTATATATCTTGATTCTAAGTTGTCCTTTGAGTATCATATAGTTTCTAAGGCTTTCAAAATGTTGGGTTTCGTTCTAAGAATTACTAAAAGTTTCAGAGATCCAAGGTTCTTAAAAATGCTATATTTCTCGTTGGTGAGGAGTAATTTGGAATATGCTGTACCTGTTTGGTTCCCCCACTATTACAAGTATATTGACAGAATTGAACGAGTCCAGAGAAAGTTTGTCAAAAGTTTCGACATTAGATTTTTTAGTCCTAACCATGATTATCAATTAAGTTTGCGTCATCACAAATATTTAAGCCTGGAGCAGAGAGGGTCCTTTTCGACACTGTATTTTTGTATCGAATTTTAAATCATTCTTTTAGTTTTCCGCTTGTTAATTATCTCACTCTCAATGTTCCCGTGTATCCTAGTCGTCGTATTGCACTCTTCTATGTTCCTAAGGCCCGTACTAGATTAGTTTTTCATTCTGTTTTCTTGCGAATTATGCGTCTGTACAATTGGTATTTTGCCTGTATAGATATTTTTCATGAGCCTCTTTCTTCTTTCAAAAAATGTTATTGCATATCTCATTAGATCTGAATCATGCTCATTGTAGTAGTTTTAGTTTTCATGATATTTTGCTTGATTCTGTAGTCCTTAGTGAGTCTTTTTTCTCTCCTGAATTTTTATGAAAGTTATAATTTGCATTTCGTATGACAGTTTCACTTCTGTTTATTTTTCTGTTATCATTTTTGTGAACCCCGGTAATTGGGTCTATCCTTTAGGGGTTCCTATGTTTTGTAACAATAAATAAATAAATAAGTAAAAATCAAAAATGAAAACTCAATGAAAATAAAAATCAAATTTGACTGATATTTTCAAGAACTTATTTCATTTAAAGTACGTTGTCTGTATTTAACGAATTGAAGTTATTTCTGTACAAAATTTGGACATTATTTTGATTATATTGGACCTCCAGATATATGTTTTAAATTAGATAAACACTTACCGATGGTGTAGTGTCGGGAAATTTACTTGTTATATTTGTCTCTTCACTCCCATGTGGTATATTAGAAGGAGGCAATACATTTGGAATCAAGCCAGGTTTCAGAGGAACTGAAAAAAAAAACGTTTATTTTCTCAGATGCTATAACTCTATTCTTCCTAAAAAAATATAAAAGATTCAGATTGAATAAGCATATCACCGAAAATTGGATGAATCAGAAGTATTCGTTAGAGAAATAATTGACAAAACAGCTTAATGTTCATTTGTACGATTTATTTCATGACTAAATTGAGCTACTGTAGATGATGAAAAATGATGGAGTGCAAATTCGAAACGAATTGTTATTGGTGCATTTTATACATCGTTCTTTTTTCACTGGCTCAGTGACGTAACGGATATGATGCTCGTCTCCTGCGCAGAGTTACTTGGGTTCAATCCCCACAAAGTCGGTCCGATTTTTTGGATTCTGGGAATCGCTTGAGTATTACTTTCGGAGGATTTGTAAATCCGTCGATCCTGTCTAACAGAGATGTGTTAGACATTGAAGATCCCTTCCCTCGACACGAGAGGGGTTCGGCAAAATTCCCGGGTTAGTGAGGTGACAGAATTCCCCGGCGTGTCATTGGCCGAAAGGCGGAAATAGAGCACGTTAAAGGAATAACAAACAATATAGAGTCTATTCTCTGTTTTCGATATTTTTGAATGAATGTTCCGAGCAATTAATCCGATTCAGTTAGAATTTTGTAAACCGTATTTAAAACAATAAAATTTTCGGAGATTCATCATTTCATCCTGTACAGGGCGTCCCATTTTCGATGTTTTAGTGCGGCAGCTATGTGAAGAACTGCAAATAGATGAAACGATACTGGTTATGAAGAAAAATGATCTCCCCATCTACCTCTTCTATTTTCGAGAAAAATTAATTGGTGAATACAGATCGCGGCTTTCTTTCCACGGTTTCGAGTTATTCCGGATTTCTCGATCTGTCGGGTTTTCCGGTTGCTATGAAAGTAACTGATGCGAAGATAGCCATGCTTTACAATTTGGCAACACCGCATTGTTACAGCATATAACTTGATTCCAGCCACGGTTTGATGCCTTCACTGATTTTCAGTTCGAATACGGTGTTTTTCATTGAAATTGACTAATTTTTTTATGGTAATTGATTCATTGAATTTGTATTTCATCTTTCTATGAAATGAGCCAAGTATTTCCTTAATTTATACCGCCTAGCGCAAGAAATATATAGTTTTTGGGTTTTTTTTCTCTATGTTTTCCAGTGATGTGTATGATTTTTACTGTCAGAATATTTTCTTCTGTATTGAAGTTCCCGTAGTGTCATTTTTCCTTTATTTTTTCTCGAAAATGGTTCATTTTATCAATTGTAAAGAAGTTTTACTTTTTTTTCAGTAGATGTTCAACCTATCAAAAATCATTTTTTTTTGGTCTTTATCATACATGGTGTTGAAAGAATAAGCATTTCAGTGTTACACTTAGTCCACCTCTCGTAAACCAAAGAAGCAAAAATTTTTGCAAGGATACTATTTTAAGGGTGCTTACTATTGGACATCATTCTTAATTTTTATTAAATTATGTAAAGTACTTCAAAAGTTATTCAAGAAAAACCGATTTCCACGGGCGTTCTTTAAGGGCCCATATTTCCGTAGGGAGGGCCTATAGCAAAAAAAAATTATAGAAACTTCTCATGTTCTTTTTTCATGTTTTATCTGAATCCGAGAGATTTCCCACATTGCCCGGACACCCTATGTATTCGATCGAATCAAAACGGGTACCTCGAAGTGATTAAATAAATTAAAGTACACAACAGTATTGAGAATACCCGAAGAAAATGATATTGAAATTATACTGGGTGATTCACCAGTGGCGCGGTGCTCTGTAGCTCGTACACTCTTGAAGATTTCATTTTTGTTCGAACGGTATTGTATTTAAAAAGTAAGAATCTACTTCAGCAATTTATTTTGCAGTAAACAGGATGTCCCTTTTTTGTATAAAAAAATCTTGGGTGGTTTTTTCAGATCGGAAGACCACTTTTTGTTCAAGATTCAGGAGCGGCCTAAACTCTGCTATAATATCTTCATGTAATAAGTTTTTTGGTGAGTAGTTTCGTCACAATATTTTTTTTATCGTAAAAATTAATGAAAATAGGCTCTCACATCATCGCATGCTCCTTCGGCCAGAGAGGATGAATACTTTTTTTCTTTAGTTTTCTTATTGCCAAAGGATAGCTTTATTGATGAATTGAAATAGATTATCCTCATTTCATACAGGGGTGACTCAAAAAATTATTGAATATTGTAATTTTGAAATTTCTTATCTTGATTTTTTCAAATGGAAAGCCCTGTATTTTTTATTCATGTCACCGCATAAAATATTGTGCTATATTTTTGCAGAAGTAACCTTATCTTCATCTTCGATACTTTCGAAATATTCGATTATTTGTAAAAATTTTTGATGAAAATTCTACAAACCCTATCAAACTCATCAACATGCATCATTATTCGTACAGAAGTTTTTTTTCTGTAATGATTCAAGTAGTGAAAAATGAAACCTAAGCAAGATAATTCTTTTAACGAATGATAAAATCGAGATGATCGAGGTGTTGACATTTTTTTTTATTTGTGCTTTCGGTCAGGTGTCCGAACATATCATATCGGCATTTTACATGTTGAACTTATCAGTGTTTCGTTATTAAACATTGTTAAAGTGAGGTTTGAACCCAATTTTCTCAATTGACTGCCATGAAGTTCTCCAGGGAAGAAATGGTTGATATGATTTTTATTCTGTTGGCAAGTAGAGTTTATGCACAAAGGTTTCCTGATAAGAGGCATCCTGATGCAAGATGCTTTGAAGTACTTCTAATTAGATTCATCGAAACGGGTAATAACGCTTACAAAAAACATGAAAATCTAAAAACTGCTACAGCTGAAGACAACCAGTTATCAGTTTTGTTGACAGTGCCAGAGAACCCATATAAAAGCCAAACAGAGATTTATCAGTTAACAGATATAAGTCAAACTTCCGTCCAGAGAACCTTGAAAGTGAATAAATTTCATGTATATCATGTACAACTGCACCAGGAACTGAACAATCAAGACTATGAAAATCGAATCAATTTTTGCAATTGGGTAAGTGACAAAGTAGCGGAAATCCAAATATGTTTAGCAGAGATCTTTTCTCGGACGAGGCAACTTTTCACAAGAATGGGCTTGTTAATAGGCACAACTTTCATTATTACACCACGGAAAATCCACACCTCATGAGATCAACACCTTGTAGATCATCTCACCAAAACCCAATGTATTACGTATTTCATACACCCTATTTCTCTGATCAAGTATAATGATATGTACTAATAAACACTTGTTTCGCAACCTCTGATTTTATTATTTTAGTTTATTTTTTTATTTCGAAAATGGTCGAAGATAAAGATAAGGTTACTTCTGCAAAAATATGGCACAATATTTTATGCGTTGACATGAATAAGAGAATACAGGATGTTCCATTTGAAAACATCAAGATATGATATTTTAAAATCAACTTGATTTCATCATTCGTTAAAACAATTATCTCGTTTAAGTTTCATTTGTTACTACTTGAATCATTACAGAAAAAAACTTCTGTGCGAATAATGATGCATGTTGATGAGTTTGATACGGTTTGTAGAATTTTCATCAAAATTTTTACAAATAATCGAATATTTTGGAAATGATCGAAGATAAAACAACAAAAACATAGCACAATATTTTCTGCGTTGACATGAATAATAAAATACAGGGTGTTCCAGTTGAAAACATCAAGATATGATATTTTTAAAATTACAATATTCAATAATTTTTTTGAATTACTCTTGTATAAAATGAGGATAATCTATTTCAATTCATCAATAAAGCTATCCTTGGGCAATAAGAAAACGAAAGGGAAAAAGTAATCATCCTCTCTGGCCGAAGGAGCATGCGATGATGTGAGAGCCTATTTTCATGAATTTTTACGGAAAAAAAAATATTGCATTGCATTATAGCAGAGTTTAGAACGCTCTTGAATCTTCAACAGAAAAGTGGTCTCCCAATCTGAAAAAACCTTCCAAGATTTTTTAATAGAAAATTGGGACACTCTGTTCACTTCAAAATGAATTTCTGAATTAGATTTTTACTTTTTAAATACAATAACGAGCTACAGAGCACCGCGCCACTGGTGAATCACCCAGTGTACTAGGTGTGGCATTCAAGAAAAAAATTCTTTTTTATCTATTGAGCAAGGCAAAAGTATGAGAAAGTGGGCTTATTTGATCCTTAAAACCCGAAAAGTCAAAGACACTAAGTTTTTTCTAGCTCCAAGCACCCCCACATTTAATACAGCAAAATTTTTTTCAACAGCATCAGACATCTGCTTTAATTTGAAAATTCTTCTTGTATTCATTGATGATGTTGTAAATTATTAATTTAGAACACGGGAAAATTTTAATTTAAATGTACAAAAAATTGATGAGTATTTACTTTCGGCTGAACTTTCCGTGAATTTTCCTTCGTTCTTTCAGTCTTAAAAATGTATATCCGTTTCTTATGTCTTCTATACGTTCATTGACCAGACTATGTAATCATGGATATTTTTGTTCAACAAATATACTTCATATTACAAACCATCGCGAATTTCTTTTTCAGGGTCCCTAAGAATTTGTATTAAAATTAAATTAGATTTTATAATGAGGGCTGTCCTATAAGTTTTGCTTACTGGATATATGGGCCGTCATTGATTTCCATCTTCAATACAAATATAATGAAATATTTTTGTCTGATTTCCACAATGTTTATTCTTATTTTCAACACACACCACCAGTTTCGATAATTGCGTCATTTTTAAGAAGCTAACAATTATGAGAAAGTATGTGGAAATCAGAAAAAAGTTTTTCATTTTATTGATTAAAATCAATTTCTATATCCATTAACAATAACGTTCAGTTCCATCTCTCTCAATCTAGTCTATTTAGAGCATAGTTTGGATTGTACACTTGAATGCTTGCTTGCATGGCTGAACCTCAATAGCGAGAACCTATTCTCTCTTGTTGACGTCGAGATGGAGCTAAGCTCTGCACTGTACAGGTGGACAGATTTCGATGTTTCAATACTGAAACTATGTAAAATATTGTAAATAGAGGAAAATCACCATCTTTCTTACCTGTGTTTTGTGCGGGCGGAATTTATTGATGCAAACAAACTCCAGTTAGTTTCTTTCTCGTTTTCCTGTCATTTGAAAATTTTCTAAATCAATCAACTAATATCTTCATTGTAACTAAAAATTTTTGGAATAATATTCCATTAAGGGTATAAGAATCGCTTCATCAATCTTAATTTTATACTTGGAGAATTGGCATGATAATGGGTCGATAAAAGTAGACTAAGTCTCCAACTAATATTCTTATTGAACTCTGTGTCTTGTAGTATGACATACATAATATTTAACAATTATTTAGATTATATAAACATATCAAAAAACTGAAAACCATATTTCATTATCGTTGAGTCATTTCGATCCGTTTTTCAATTACACACACCACAAAAATTGTCGCATCACCTGGTATTCTGAATTCCACAATCGATTAAGCAGCTCGATCGAAGTTTTTTTGTCAACATATGTTTTTGGACATATGAGGAAAAAAAAACCTTATTTATGTAGTAACATTTGTTTCCATATGATCTCAAACACGTCTGAAACAAGAATGAGTTTATTTGACTATCAGTATTCATCCAATTTCACGTCAGTTTTCACGCTAAATTAATGCAAGTTTTTATTTAATTTATTGTAATGTTAACCAAAGCACAATTTCAAGAGCAATTAATCGGTACCACGAAACAGGAGAATATGGAAGAAGGGCCGGACAGGGAAGAAATCGGATAACATCAGTTGATGATCGTTGGCTTCGTTTAACTGCACTATGAGTTCGGCACTGTACGGCTAGAATGCTTCAAAATGAACTTGCACTTTCCAGTAGTGTGCATATTTCATTGCAAACTGTTAGGAACAGGCTCAAAGAAGACGTTATCAGACCAAGGCTGGCTTCTACCGGCTCGCGTCTCCCCAGAGAGCATCGAGTTGCAAGACTTCAGTTTGCGAGGGAACATGCAAATTGGGGTATTCCAGAATGGTTGAATGTTCTCTTTTCCGACGAGTCCAGGTTCTGTCTAGTATCAAATAATAGACGCATGCCTGTATACAGACGACCTGTGGAACGGTATCAGCAATGCAATATCCGGCAAACCGAAAACTTCGGAGGGGGCTCAGTAATGGTGTGGGGAGGCATTTTGTTTGTTTGTTTTTCCTTTAACGTGCTCTATTTCCGCCTTTCGGCCAATGACACGCTGGGGAATTCTGTCACCTCACTAACCCGGGAATTTTGCCGAACCCCTCTCGTGTCGAGGGAAGGGATCTTTAATGTCCAACACATCTCTGTTAGACAGGACCGACGGCTTTACATCTCCTCCGAAAGATGGATACTCAAGCGATTCCCAGAATTCGAAAAATCGCACCGACTTTGTGGAGATTGAACCCAGGTAACTCTGCGCAGGAGACGAGCATCATATCCCATACGGGGAGGCATTTCTTTCCATGGTCGAACTGAGTCAGTTCTAGTGAATAATAGAAGAATGACAGCGGCCAGATACATCGCAGATATCCTTGAACCCCATGTTGTACCCTGTTGTGCCCATTGATTGGCAAAAACTTCATTTATATGCATGATAATGGTCGGCCTCATGCAGCTAGAGTAGTTACAGAATTTCTGCAAAATGCCGAAATTGATATTTTAAGATGGCCAGCCAGAAGGCCCGACTTGAATCCCATAGAACATGTTTGGGACAACATGGGGTGGCAAATTCAGCAACGTAGGATGCCTTGTAGAATACTCCAACAACTGGAAAATCTGCTTCCCGAAATTTGTAACTCAGTGACTCAAGAGTACATCCAAAATTTGTTTGAGACGTATACTGGCAGTAATTAGGGCCCGGGAAGGAAACACTCGATTTTGAAAATAATTAGTAACCATTCGATGTTAGTTGATTGGTCTCTTCGCGAATGTTCGAAGATGGTAGAATTCTTTAATCTTTCATTAACTCGAAAATTGTTGATAGTTTCCATCATAAACTCATCTCTTTTGAATGACATCTTCTTATTTTACACTTCTGAAAGTTACCAAGCGAGTCCCGAAAGATCAACCTAAAAGTTTATATACTATTGTCGTAAAAGTAGGGTCAGTCAATCATTTTATTATCAATTCTATCCTCATCATGAGTTTCACGGCTTATAAATGTAACCAATATATTTTGGTAACTAGAAAACGTGAACAGTGACTTACATTTACCATTAAACACTGACAAACAACATTTACATTAAACACTGATAAAAACAAACAAAGTAGCGAAGAGCACTGGCACAAATGAGTAATAGTCAATACACTACAAGGTCAGCTGCTGCGATTTATAGGCGCCGCCATATTGGCCTAGGCTGCTCTGACGAGCGCCTTTCACTTTTCACTTTATCCCTACTTCGCGGCCGAACGTCACGCGACATGCAACATACAGACGAAAAAGTTTGAGACGATGTAATAAAAGATTCACTTCAAAAATGGTTTTGATACTCCACCGGCACCTTTTGGTGTAGAATGGAACGTGCTGGATTTTATTTTGCCCATCGGTTGTTGAGTTTTCTTTAAATATAGACCTTTGGCTAACTCTATGTCCATTCACAGAATTTACAAGGAATTATTAACTCAGCGAGAGTGTGGCAGGGTATATAATACCCACCATCTTACTTATTTGCGTGTATTCTTTGTTTTTGACCTTGAAATGTATTATCGCTTTGAATAGTTGGAGTTAAAGGGGTGCGGGAGTAGATAGTAGCGTAATTGCAGTGTGGCGAAGAACTGCGTTCGAGTTACACGCTCGCAAACTCCGTTCGTCCATGTGATACCCTGCGACATAGCTGACAAACTAAAATTGCTCTTTTTGCTACTTTAGGTAACTTTTTTCCTTGCATTGTAAATTACAATCGAAAATGGGTGTTAATCGAGAAGAAAACCGATTTCAGTTCATGCTAGCAGAAGTACTAGAAATCACTTGAGATCAAGAGAGATTTCTGATCACGACAAAGCTGATTACTCGGAAGACGATATTCGGTTGTCTGCTTTGAGAACACGCGGCCGTCCAACACTTGTAGCCCAAGCACCGCATTACAAGTCAAAAGATGACCAAAAATGGTATAAATGTCCTCTACGAACCTATATACGTACGAGATCCGAAAACATAATTGTTGAACGGCCAGGCGTAAAAGGAGCAGCAAGAGAAGCAAATACCGAGATACAATGTTGGAACATTTTTATGACTGAAGAAATAAAAGCCATCATATTGAAATATACGAACGAAGAAATAGTAAAAAGGCAAGAACTGTGCAATGATCCTGTTAGATTATACAATATGAAGGAAACAACATCTACAGAGTTCGGTGCTTTCATTGGGTTGCTTTTTATTGCTGGTCTCAATAAATCAAGTCGACAGAGTCTCGAAGACTTGTAGAGGACGGATGGAACAGGAGTGGACATATTAAGAACAACAATGTCTTTGAAAAGATTTTACTTTTTGCAAAACTGTGTTCGATGTTATAATAAAAAAGCTTGATAACATGGCTCATGTCAGAACAATTTTTGAAAAGTTTGTTGACTGCTACCAGAAAGCTCACAACCTCCAGGGAATATATGAAAATAGATGAAATGCTTTTCGCATTCGGGGGTCGATGTGGATTTCGTGTTTATATTCCTAGTAAGCCTGCCGAGTACCGCATTGAAGGCCAAGCTCTCGTTGATGCAAAATCTTTCTACACCGTAAACTTAGAGGTATATGTAGGGCAGGGATGCTCAAACTTGAACTGCTGGCGATCTACCTCAATATTTTTGTTCTACTTACGATTGACCCTGAGAGGCTGTAAGTATGTGTAATGCAGGGTTGTCGTACATACACGTTACACCCTACCTACCTACATACCTAGGTAGGGTGTTGTACCGTAGCATATATAGATATTAGATTTCCGCACAATATACATTATTTTAGTCAAGGTTTGGGTTGGGTTTAGTTAGTTTCTTCACTATAATATCAATGGAAAAACATATAGTTATTGATATTTGCGAGTTTATTGCTTGTCACAAAACAAAAGAGTTACATATGGAGTTAAACTTAACTAAGGAGTGACTTTGGATGTTGAAGCGTGGAACTGTATGTCCTCAGCATACTTTTCATAACCACTGAGTGCTCATCGCAAGCATGATGACATATAATCGTGTTAGTCGATTGCGATATTTTGACTTAATTATCTGCATTTCAGAAAATGCAGACTCGCACAAGTAAGTTGACCCAAACATTGCCGTCAGTTGAAGGGCGATTTGCCTTAGATTCGATATTTATTTTCAGATATAAAAGACCAGAAATTTGTATCAGATACTGTAGCTTTGAGATGTATATCTGATATAATCTGCACCAATTGATTTTCAACAGAACATGAGTTCATATCAAACTGACTTGCTATTTCAGTAGCTAATTCCTCAACGTTTTTACATGAAAAAGAATATCATGAAAACGCATTTCGAATTGTCCCAAAATATTTGATAATTCAGCCTCATACGTATCATAATTCAACTGAGGAATCCTTGCTTTCGAAGACGGAAAATGTTTCAGATCCTTTATTCTCAGTTGATCTAACATGAGTTGCAATTTACTTTTGAATGCGATTACTGCGCTAATCATCTCAATAATAGTTTTACCTGTTCCTTAAAGCTCCAAGTTAATGGTGTTTAAGTGCATTGTGATGTGAGCCAAGAATGCCAAATCAGACACTTCTGAGTGTCATCACCTCTTTCGTCTAGAAAAGTTCCGCGACTGAACCACCCTAAGTCCGTGTGAAGAACTAAATCAGTGTGTTCAGCTGACTCCCTATCTTCCAACTGCAACTCAAAGAGCCGCCGTTGCAAGCTACGTGCACTTGTTGATGTATAATGCAATTGAATGAAAAAAATTGAGGGAAATCTTCATTATCTCGACACAATGCCACAAAACCGTTTTTGTTTCCAGTCATTGCTGGTGCTTCAGCGGTTGTAATGCACACTAATTTATAAAGGGATATCCACCGGGACCGTCCGTTAAAAACTTTTCAAGTTCCAATTACAATATCAAGCAGTAATTTTATACGCGGCCATAACTAGCGATTTCCAATTGGAGTGAAATATTTTCGATGTGATGCCATTTCCGGTTATACCGGAAGTGGGTGATCACTTTGTTATTTCAAATGGCAATCTAACTTTTTTATTATTCATCTAGAACCGACATCTGAGCAAGGCATAAAATACCCTAGTTCAAAGGATCCTTAAGAAACATAACATGCACCCGTATTCTTTTATCAGACTACAAAAATTGAAACCAACTGACCTTCCCAAGCGGCTAAATTTCTGTGAAAATTTATTAATTCGGCTTCAGGAAGATGAGACAATTCTCCAAAAAATTAAATGGTCTGATGAGGCCAAGTTCAATGAAAGTGGAATAACCAACAGGAGAAATCGACATTTTTGGGCTACAGAAAATCCACATTTCATTGAGGTTATTGATTTCCAAAATAAATTCAGCGTGAACGTTTTTGCAATTTGAATGAATGATTTGTTGGCTTATCACATTTATGAGGAAAATCTTAATGGACAAAGATACCTGGAAATTTTGAGAGGAACATTAGCAAATTTTTTAGATGGATTACCCCTTAACATTCGGAGGGATTGCTATTCCCAAATGGATGGTGGGCCAGCACATAAAACATGAGCTGTAGATCGGCAGCTAACAGAAATGTTCGAGATAGATGGTGGGATAATCAAGGACCAAATTTATGGCCTCCGCGTTCTTCGGACCGATTTTTATTTATGGGGCAAAATCAAGAGTGAAGTGTATCTTATTCCTGTGAGAAGTGAAGAAGAGTTACTAGAGCGCATTCATAATGCTTTTCGTAATATTGATACTGAGGAAACTAGGAGGGCTACTCATTATGTTCGTATACGAGCTGTTAAGTGTATCGAGCAAAATGGGCCCATATTGAACATTTATTCAGATCGTAAATTAGTTTTCTCCTATGATGTTTGCTATCATTTGTTCGTATCAATATAATTATCCTATATGATTGGTTTTCGCTTAGTTCCTACAATTTTTATTCATCCGAATTATGCTTTCGAAATTTTATTTTACTCATAGACGGTAATATTGGAAATTGGTTATTGAATTGCCTGCAATCTACCCACTACTTTTTGACATTCTGAAATGAATTAAAAAAAGATTAAATATATTTTCGCTTTAGTAACCAGTGGTTTTATTCCAAATGTGTTGTATTTTTTGGATATTTTCAATCTGAAATAACTACAATTCTTGTTGAAATATCAAATTCGAATGAACGAAGTGAAAAGTACATTAATTTCAGGCACCTGTCAGGTGAGCGTAGCTAGTTCAGCTACTTGATTCAAATATTTCAAGCATTCTCTGTTAGTTCTTGCAAAATCATCAAAATTCAATAAATTCCCAAATTATTTCGGAATCATAAGTGATGGGCATAGTACATGCTTATACAATTCCATCTGAAATTCGACGCTTCATCTGATACGATATAAAAATCGGCACGTGCAATTTGAAAAAATTGAGTTAATGCTGTTTGAAAAAGGCCAAATTGAAAAATTCAATTGACAAGTGTAGATTGCTTAAAAAATTCCTCGATCCTTTTTCTATCCAACCAAGCAAAAATTGTGTCTGTAGTGCAAAAGATCTACGAGCTACAATGCTACAATTTTTTTAAATGATCCTCAAAAATCGAGTTTATAACAAAAATAATTAAATCTGTCAAAAGTTTTGACAGATAAGTGCCAACAACTTGGGTATTTTATGCCTTGCTCAAATGTCGGTTCTGGATGTATAGTAAAAAAGGTAGATTGCCATTTGAAATAACAAAGTGATGACCCACTTCCGGTATAACCGGAAATGGTATCACATCGAAAATATTTCACTTCAATTTGAAATCGCTAGTTATGGCCGCGTATAAAATTTCAGGTTGATATTGTAATTGGAACTTAGAAAGTTTTTAACGGACGGTCCCGGTGGATATCCCTGTATATTGGTAGCTTATGGTTTTTTAGAAAATTGAAGAAAAAGTCATATATATCTTCGCCACGGGTCTTCCCCTTCAGAGGAATGATTGTCAAAAATTCTTCCTTAGCCTACATGTCAATGAATACCCTCCGAATAAAAATACATACATATAAATTATTGTTTTATTTAGAAGAAATCATACACTATCCTTATACTTTATTAGTATTATTCAAGTGGCACAACTTTCCCCACACATGGGACAACTCGTCCCAAAGTGGGGTTGAATGTTCCCTTCGGAAATTTTGCAAAAATATACCCGTACAAAAAAATATATTGAGAAACTAACAGAATTAACTTTACTATTACAGAAGTCGGATTAAGACTTTCTAATAAAATCAAATATCAAAATTGAAATCTCATCATTTTCATCATAAAATTTCATGTTATTTGAAAAACGGAACTTTCGACCCCGGACTCCCCTACTGAAGAAATTGAGATATTTTAATGGGCAGATTACTTAGAGAAAGTACTTGCATGGGAAGGTATTGAAAAAGCGCTGAATATATTGATTGAAATGGAATATATTCTCCCAAATAGAACAATTCAAAACTCTCCACAGAAACTCGTTGAGTGAAAATATTCAAACAATTTCGTATCAATATCCTACAACACGAAAACTTTTGTACTTTGATTGAATATTTTATGTCTACCTGGTACAAATGCTCCAGCAGAAAGAGTCTTTTTTCTTATGAATAAATTATGGACGTCTGAAAAAATCACTTAAAGGTTCCAGTTGTTAACGATGTTGATAACTGAGGTCAATATAAAAAACGTGCCGAGAATTTTATTCTCTTGTAAAATTATCTCCAACGATTTGTTCCTCTGACAAATATAAATACAATTAAAAAAAATATGTTGCGTATATGTTGTTCAATAATTACTGTCAGAGGAATTTCGTTTAGATAAAGAAGGTAAACAGTTTTTCTCGTTATAATAAAAATAAATATAATTAAAGTGAATATAATAATAATAATTAATACTAATTGCATCACCTTTCTAAATGAAGAAAATTAAAACATTATTGTTATTTTCATTGCTAACCTGCTAACTGAGGTCCCGATTTGAGTTAAAAAAATAAATGGTGAATTTATACATAACTAAATCAATACCTTCGAATCGTAAGTGTCTGAAAAAAAGTTACTATTGCAGCTACAATGGCATGTCACGTACGATTCATTGGAAGTGAACATTCGAATACAATTATCCAAATGTCCATCTGTGAGTCAATTGTTCTTAATAAACTTTATATTGGAGAAAGAAGATTCGCACAAACAAGTTGAAGTAAATAACGCTTTCACTTTCACGGAAACACGACCTAGGACTGAATATTTGTCTTTACTTACTATAGACTATGGTAGATACAAAAGATGAAAGAGAAAAAGCATCAGTTTTCCACGTTTATTTGTTAATACACGACCGATCTCGATCCTTCGGTCATTTAAAAGTGTTGAATACAAAATGAGGTACAGAGATGATTACAAGATATATTTCAAATTTTAAGTAGGAGGAAAATATTGATTTCAAGTTGGCTATTGAGATTAGTATAATGTGGGATTCATTCTTTCTTTTTTATTCTTTGTGCTTTCGTGGTTTGTTGATTGAATGTGCTCAAATATTGGGGATTCCTTGTCTGATGATATATGTTCTTTGAACCTGCATTCAAAATTTCTACCTGTTTGACCTACATGAGCTGAAGGGCGTTTGTTACATTCGCTTTTGTGAATACCAGATTGATTCAGTTTATCTGTTTTCAGTTCTGCATTAAAAAGTGATTTGCAAAGATTTAGACCGCTTGAGAATGAGGTGGTAATTTTAAATTTTGAGAAACAATGTTTTATTTCATGAGAAAGTGGGCTGACATAATTAAAACTGGCATATCTTTTCCTGGGTTTCTCTGTAATGTAAACTAATAATTGTGTCCGAATTTGTTGTTTGGGTCTAATGATTTTATATATGGAAGAAACTGGTATATAGTTGTTGGAGGCTATTCTTTTTATGGTATTCATTTCCATTTTGAAACCTTCAATTGAGAGGGGAATAGTAAAAGTTCTGTGAATCGTAGAATTGTAAGTGGCAAGTTTATGATTTAAATGATTGAGAAGTTCATGGATATTGTTGCGTCTGTGAACGATTCTTTTCTATAGATATTATAAGATAGAACATTTAGGGGAGCCCCGGCTGATGGCGTTTACATTAAGAAAAATTCACATTCTGCGAAAACTAGAGCTACTTTTTTTACTACATTCTCACAAAACACTTGACTTAGATTATTCAACTATACTAAAACCGGGAATGGGCGTAGACAAATGAGAGAATTCGGCGGGGGAAGGCGGGGGATACTGGGTGTAAATTTTTTCGGCGGAGAAACTTTTTTCGAATAGCTGACAATTTTCTCGAATAGATCGGGGTTTTTACCGTTTGACGACTCCCCGTTCGAGTCCGAGCGACGTTCGGGAGCGGCGCTAAGGCCTCTCGAAAAAAGGAGGAGAAAGTGCGCCGGGGCCGCACCAGGTAAAATCGGGAGAAAATTTCATCCTTCCGAACGAGGATTACGCTTTTTACGCGGTCGAAAAAATAGAGGATCTCGGAAATCACTCCATTTTTTCCTCGGAAAATGGACCGAATTGGAGGGGGGTTAGCCTAAACGGCCGGATATCGAGCCGCGGTTTCTGAAGAAGAGACGCTCCCCGAGAATTCATCTGTTCTCATGGCGTAGTCTTATTTCGATATTCCGAACCGTTCCGGAGAAATCCACCGCCAAAGTTGGTCCTTTTCGAGCGACCACCGAAAACGATGAAAACGACGACTTTTCCCAGGCCATATAGAGTGCCGTGACGGTATCTTCTTTCGCTCCGCGAAACGGGCGTTTTCGAGCCGTTCAAAAATTTATTTCTAGATCGAATTTTTAGCGAAATCCTCCGTCGATATACAGGGATATCCAACGGGACCGTCCGTTAAAAACTTTCTAGGTTGCAATTACAATTTCAAGCTGAAATGTTATACGCGGCCATAACTAGCGATTTTCAATTGAAGTGAAATATTTTCGATGTGATACCATTTCCGGTTATACCGGAAGTGGGTCATCACTTTGTTATTTCAAATGGCGATCTACCTTTTTTACTATACATCCAGAACCGACATTTGAGCAAGGCATAAAATACCCAATTTGTTGGAACTTATCTGTCAAAACTTTTGACAGATTTAATTATTTTTGTTATAAACTCGATTTTTGAGGTACATTTAAAGGAATTATAGCTCGTAGATCTTTTGCACTACAGACACAATTTTTGCTTGGGTGGATAGAAGTAGGAACAAGGAATTTTTTGAGCAGTCTACACATGTCAAATGTTTATTGCGTTGTTTTGTATGATTTTTTCAATTTGACCTTTTTCAAATAGCAATAACTCAATTTTTTCAAACTGCACGTGCCAATTTTTATATCGCCATCAGATGAAGCGTCAAATTTCAGATGGAATTGTATAAGCATGTTCTATACCCATCTCTTATAGTTCCGAAATAATTTGGGAATTTATTGAGTTTCGATGATTTTGCAAGAACTAACAGAGAATGCTTTGAAATATTTGAATTAAGTAGCTGAACTGGCTACGCTCACCTGACAGGTAGATTGAATTAATGTACTTGTCACTTCGTTTATTCGAATTTCATATTTCAACAAGAATTGTTGTTATTTCAGACTGAAAATATCCAAAAAATACAACACATTTGGAATAAAACCACTGGTTATTCAAACGAAAATATATTTAATCTTTTTTAATTCATTGTAGAATGTCAAAAGTAGTGGTTAGAAATTGCAGGCAATTCATTAACCAATTTCCAAATTTACTGTCTATGAGTAGAATAAAATTTCGAAGCATTAAAAGCAATTTTCTACAATTCGGATGAATAAAAATTGTAGGAACTAAGCGAAAACCAATCATCGAAGATAATTACATTCATACGAATAAATGATAGCAAACATCATAGGAGAAAACTAATTTACGATCTGAATAAATGTTCAATATGGGCCCCATTTTGCTCGATACACTTGACAGCTCGTATACGAACATAATGAGTAGCCCTCCTAGTTTTCTCAGGATCAATATTACGAAAAGCATTATGAATGCGCTCTAGTAACTTCTTTACTTCTCACAGGAATAAGATACACTTCACTCTTGATTTTGCCCCATAAATAAAAATCAAGGAGCGTCAGGTCCGGAGAACGCGGAGGCCATACATTTGGTACTTGATTATCCCACCATCTATCCTCGAACATTTCTGTTAACTGTCGATATACAGCTTGTGTTTTATGTGCTGGTGCACCATCCACTTGGTAATACAATCCCTCAGAATGTTAAGGGGTAATCCATCTAAAAAATTTGCTAATGTTCCTGTCAAAAATTCCAGGCATCTTTGTCCATTAAGATTTTCCTCATAAATGTGATAAGCCCACAAATCATTCATTAAAATTGCAGAAACGTTCACGCTGAATTTATTTTGGAAATCGATAACCTCAATGAAATGTGAATTTTCTGTGGCCCAAAAATGTCGATTTCTCCTGTTGATATATAACAATATAATTTTTTGCAGAATTGTCTCATCTTCTAGAAGCCGAATTGATAAATTTTCACAGAAATTTAGCCGCTTGGGAAGGTCAAATGGTTTCAATTTTTGTAGTCTGATAAAAGAATACGGGTGCATGTTATGTTATAACTCAATCCAATATCCATTGATGCTGACTTAATGGACGCATGTGGATTGGCACGAAAATACGCTAGCGTATTAATTTGATTGGTTTTCTTCTAGTTCCTATGTATTTTGTTCCTCCAAATTGCAGAAAATTGCTTCTAATCGTTCGACCTTTTGTTTTACTCATAGGCGCCAAATTTTGAAATTAGTTATTGAATTGCCTGCAAGTTCTAACCACCACTTTATGACATTCGCCATGAATTAAGAAGAGATTAAACATATTTTCGTTTGAATAATCAGCCATTTTATTATCAATCTATTGTTTTTCAAAAATTTTCACTTCAAATTACCAACAATTCTTGTGGAAATATTAAATTCGAATGAACGAAGTGACAATTACATTAATTTTAGGCACCTGTCAGGTGAGCGTAGCGAGTTCAGCTACTAGATTCAAATATTTCAATGCATTCTCTGTTTGTTCTTTCAAAATCATCAATATTCAATATATTCCCAAATTATTTCGGAACTACAAGAGATACAATACATGCTGATATAAGTCCATCTGAAATTTGACGCTTCATCTGATGGCGATATAAATTGAAAAAATCATACAAAACAACACAATAAACATTGGACATGTGTAGACTGCTTAAACAATTCCTTGATTCTTCTTCTATCCACCCATGTAAGAATTGTGTCTGTAGTGCAAAAGATCTACAATTTTTTTAAATGTTCCTCAAAAATCGAGTTTATCACAAAAAAAATTAAATCTGTCAAAGGTTTTGACAGATAAGTTCCAACAACTTGGGTATTTTATGCCTTGCTCAAATGTCGGTTCTAGATGTATAATAAAAAAGGTAGATTGCCATTTGAAATAACAAAGTGATGACCCACTTCCAGTATAACCGGAAATGGTATCACTTCAAAAATATTTCACTCCAATTGGAAATCGCTAGTTATGGCCGCGTATAAAATTTCAGCTTGATATTGTAATTGGAACTCAAAAAGTTTTTAACGGACGGTACCAGAATATTTCGATATTTTCCCTATTAGAAATTGTACGTATTTTTTTACTAAATCCAAGTTCCAATCTATAAATTAATGTTCAAAGTCATCTCTTCCAGAAATCGATCTCGGTTCAAAGTTACCCAGTTTCGCCAAACTAAAAGACAAACAAAAAGGGGCAAATTCATCGCAATCGAAAACATTTACCATTATCATTACTAAAACAAGAGTTTATCCGCTTCGAACCTAATGAATTCGATAATATGACTGTATTCACTAAGGCAGATAAATTATCAAAAATTGAGGAAGATACTGCTAATTCATTTCAGTCCAGTATTATACATGCCTTAGTGAATGCTAACTCTATAATACGGAAGAACAAGAAATAGAAACTTTTAGTTGATAAAGAACAGTCCCCAAAACTTTATTCTCTCATCAAACTTCATAAAAGAGGTTATCTCATCATTACAGTTGTCTTATACGTTAAAGCCCCAGCAGCCAAACTTTCACGTTACCTAATAAACATCATTGAAAATTAATTTAATTCTAGTCTGGAATTTCCGATTAGAAATTCTTCAGATTTAATAGGAAAATTCAAAATAGTGTACTCCCATATAATGCTAAACTCATGTCCCAGGATGAAGTTAACCTCTACCCAAGTGCTCCGGCTCATGATTCATTGAAATTGATCAACCAAGCTCTGAAGAATACTGATGTGAGTTCAATTATACAATCAAATCACGTGAATCTGTTAGAAGTATGTTTAGAATAAAATTATTTTAACTTAATTGATGAAATTTACATGACCAACAACGGTTTAATGATAAGTAATTCTCTCAGTCCTTTACTAGCAGAAAGTTTTGTGAATAACATTGAGGAAATAATTAATTATCATTCGCTATCGAAGCACTGCATTTATTGGTTTAGATATGTGGATAATATAATCTGTTGCTTCATAAGTACAAATAGACAATCAGATTTCTTTATTAAATTCATAATTTCAATTCAACCTAATTTAAAGTTCACTGTGGACATGGAAACTTAGAAATCCATTCACTTTTTAGATTGAACTATAACCACAGACATGATTCTTCTGTTTTCCATAAAGCATCCCATGCAGATATTACCATCCGCAATTCTTCCGCACATCCATATCAACGTAAAATAGCTGCTTATAACAGTGTGATACATAGACTGAGCACGAAATCAAGGCCAGAAAATGATTTCTTGAAAGATCTCAATATTTCGAAACAATAATGGTTATAATTCTAGTATGATTAACAGTATGCTTTCTCGTAAACTAATCCAACAAGTACTCTACGAGGCTTTCCCTATTGTTAGAGAGACTAATCAAAAATATAATATATTAATTTATATTGGTAAACCTTATATTATATGTTATACCTCAGGTATATAACATGCTCTCCTAAAGAAAATGAAGTCTCTATTCTACCCGTATTTTTTGTGAGTTGGCCTTTACTGACATTGATTTTGGAGTACCGTGAGGTACAGAAAGATGACAGTCGATCCAAATCCTTTTTAAAAATTAGCTGGTCATTATTTATCACAAATAGAATAATGTATATTTTCTCACAAATTCTTCATGTTCGATCAAATCTAGACAAATTCGCCTCTCATGAAGAGGTACATAATTACTCAACCAGGAACAGGTCAAACCTTGTTAGCCCAACATACAAGCTGACCAGGTCTATTAATAATTTGCTGAATGTGAAGTTCTATAATAAGCTGTCCAATTCCTAGAGACAGTTGCCAGCTTCGAGATTTAAAGGACTGCTCAAAACATTTTTGATAGATCAATGTTTTTACAATGTCGATCAGTTTATGTCCACTGATATCCCTACGACCAATGCGTCTAGCGTTTATATTTTATTATTCCCTCAAACATAATATACAGGGTGCTTCAACGAAAACTAAACAGAGGCTATATCTACCAAGATATTCATTTCTGATCAAAACGCAAAAACGGGTCAATTTTTGTTTCGAGGTGGACATCTTTTGAGGTACAAAACTTGCCTGAAATATCAACCCCCTAAGCGGGGGTTGCAATCCTTGAACATTTTGAATCGGGAAGATGGATCGAGTGATGACTCAAAAGAAATGTGGTATCTTTGGCTACGTTGCCTTGAACGAATTTTCATTTTCAATTGAAAACTGTGAAAGATACAAGGTGAGCAACTGAAAGATAGGGAAGACTATTTCCCTGAGACTATTCAAGTTTCAGTGAGGTGAAATGGAACAGATCCATGCTGAACAATGGCAAACATAATCAACTACCATCCTCATCTCGAATTTCAACCCCTGGAGCAGGGGTGTCAACCCTTGAAAATTTGGAAGAAGGTAGATGGGTCGAGTGATAACTCGAAAGAAAGGTATTATCTTTGTCTGCATCTCCGTGAAAGAATTTTCATTTTTGATTGAAAACTGTAGAAGATACAAAGTGAGCCACTGAAGAATAGAGAAGACTATCGCCCCAAGACTATTGGAGTATTAGTGCGAAAAACTGAAATAGATTCATTTAGATCAAAGGTGACAGCCTTTGATCTGGAATTAATCTGTTCCATTTTTTTGCACTAATACTTGAATAGCTCAGGGCGATAGATAGTCTCTTCTTTTTTCAGTAGCTCAGTCTGTATCTTCTACAGTTTTCAATCAAAAATGAAAATTCGTTCACGGGGATGCAGACAAAGATAATATAATTCTTTTGAGGTAGTTTTATTTCATTGAAAATATGTATATCGATTTTCATCAAGTAACGACCTCCTCAATCAATCAATATATATATATATATATATATATATATATATATATATATATATATATATATATATATATATATATATATATATATATATATATATATATATATTAGTCAAGTAGGACTCAATCCATCCAAGCAGAGAGCCACAGATTCCAAAATCTGACAAAACTAATAGCTATGTTTTATGAAGAATCCTATCAAAAGCCTTGGTCATATCGGTATATACCGCATGAACTTGTATACCATCATCGGGAGCCTTCGATAAAAAATCTATGCAGGGCGCCAAATTAGTGAGTACTGACCTGCCTTTAACAAAGCCTTGATCATCCTATTATATTTCAACTAAATCGGATCGATAGTTCAGCAGATATGGATCACTGAACTCTCGTCCAAATCTCACAACACAGCCTGTATATCATAAAGAAAGTGGTAAATTCAGAAATAATAGCGCGTTTCGAGTTCACCAATTAATTCTCTATCACTACCTACAAAGGTGCTGTTTCACCACGAAACATCCTGTATAAAAGGCACATCATAGTTTTCAAATGTACTAAATATCTGAAGAAGCCATAGTCATAAGTTTGTCAATAGTATTATAGTAATAGTATAGTGAAAATTCACACATCATAGTTTTATTCAATTCAATCTAGCCGGGATCTGTATTCGCCAATGAGTTTTCCTCAAAAATCGACGGAGATTAGGAGGAAATTTTTCTCAATTCGCAGTGTTTCACAAAGCTGCCATCCAAAAACATCCAGGATGGGACACCAAGTAGGGTGAAAAAATGGCTAATTTTTGTTAATTCACTCTTGAAGAGATGGGAACATTGCCCAGAGTGATGTATCCACAAAGAAGTATCTTTAGTAGAAAAAAACAATAATGTTTTATATTTTCATAAATTCGAACTACTCAAGCCCATCCAATTTATATTTGCATTTAATATTATCCCGTGAACGGTTCACCCACGTATATCCACATCAAACTGTACCAACGTTTTCCTTTAAAAAAAACTACAGACCCCTTCCTTAACCGCTATAAACCTTTCCTTCTCCAAAAGTCGGCTTTCATCAATCCCTCAACAGAGCAACGAAGATATAAAAAAGCGAGCACATAAAAATCATTCTTATCTATTTATCGCTATTCAAAATTTAACGACATACCCTTACCAAAGATTCGTTCGTTTCGAAATGCAAGCTTTGCTCTAACATTCCGAAAGGTGAAGAAGTTAAGAAAACACTTCAAAGTAAAAACAAGCTGTCAATACAGAAAGGATTGGATTACTCCCTGACAAAGCTGGAAACATCTGTTCGGGTAGCGTAAAATGTGGAATATTTTAACCTGGGAAGAGTGTGCGATGTGTTTCCTATTTTTATATACGTCATTGACAAGATGAGTCGCATCATGTCTCGTTTTTCGGAAGGCGCTTCCAGATTCTTTTGTTTTTAGAGGAGTAGAAAGGCGCTTAGCGGATAGAATACAGGGTGTCGCATTTTCGATGTTTCAGTACGGGTGTTATGTGAAATACTGCAAATAGGTAAAAAATAACTCCCCATCTCCGTCCTCGATTTTCGAGAGAAATTCATTGGTGGAAACAGATCGCCGTTAACATCTTTTGTTTTCGTCTTATGCCAAGATCTCTGTTGTAATCTAAGTTATGTGAAAACTATATTGATATTCTATAGGTTAGATTAGATTTCTAAGTAGAATGCAGGGAATGTTTTTTTTTTGAATGGTTCTAGAATTATAACATAAACTCGCGTTTTTAAATGTAAACCATAGGTAAATTTGAATAAAATTGGAATAGTAATATCTTATCTTTGATCTTTGACTACTTGTGAAGATTGAAGTTTTTTGTTGTAAAAAACGTGATAATATGGTGAGAAATGTTGAATTATCACCACATGTTCGGCATATTGTTATCAGTCGTCACTAAGATTTGAAACTGTGAATTTCAAAATTCAAAAAAGCCTATGATCATAATTGAAAATGCCTTACGTTGGATTGTCCGATGTGCAGAGGGGTCGAATAATTGCTCTCGTTGAAGATGGGGTGACACAGAGGGATATAGCGGCTACAATGGGGATATTACTACACCCGATACGTGGAGCTACAATCTCTGCCTAGAAGAAGTCGTAGGAAGATCACTTCTGAAGAACAAGACCGCTTTTAGTGCCAAATTTCAAAAAGAGACACTAGAGCGTCGCACCCTATACTCTAAACGCAATTTCTGGAAGCAACAGGCATCAGTGTAGCAGTTCAAGGGGTTAATACAGCAGAAGGCTCTTGAGAGTTCCAGAGCTAACCAGACAACAAAAAATTAACAGCCTTAATTGATGTATCGAGCAACAAAATTGGAACATTGAGAATTGGCGAAATGTTCTTTTTTCGGATGAGATCAGAATTGGTGTTCGATCAGATGACCGCTGGATTCGGGTTTAAAGGTGTCGTGGAAGACAAGCTAGACTCCGAGCATCTAGACAAATTCTGAAATATGACATTATGCTGGGAGGCAGATTTGATTTCGTTTCCTGAGAGTGAGACGGTTAGAAATTACGTGGACCTAGTGCTGGAGCCCATAGTGAGACTCTGGCGAGGTGCCCAAGATAAGAATTCCACTTTTATGCAAAATGATACTCCTCCACATATCAGTAACCTAGCGCGACATTATCTTGAAACCGAGGAAATCGCTAATTTGGACTAGCCAGCTTGATCCCCAGACCTAAATCCTATTGAACATTTATGGGATAATTTCAAAAGCAAAATGAGATCGCGCCAGGATTATCCAAGAACGCAACCATAGCTCATCCAAGCCGCCACAGAAGAGGGATGAATATCACCCTAGAGGAGGATGAAAACCTAATCCAAAACATGCCTAGACGGACTAATGCTTGTATCAGGACAAGAGGAGGTAATACAAGCTTCTGAGGTCGAGAAAAAACATCTACTCCGAGAGAAAACAATTTTCAATTTACCAATATATGCGGAAAGATTCTCTTATTTACTTTTATCTGTTTCTTTCTCAAAATAAACCTTAATTTATTTCTTTTTTCAATTGAAATATATATATATATATATATATATATATATATATATATATATATATATATATATATATATATATATATATACACTCGGAGGCAAAATTAGCGGAACACTCGAAAATTTAACCAAATTCGAAGTTCGATATTTTTCCTAATTCTCAACCGATTTAGATGATTTATTCGGCAAGTTATAGGTCAACTCTTCTGCTTTGTAGAAATTATAAGAGAAAACAACAAGAATTTGAAAAAATTTTTATACGGGGGCAAAACTAAAAGTATCTTTTTTGTCAAAAATTCGTAACACCCTGTGGAATTTCGTGGTCCGAGTTGAAACGTACAATATCATGGTCTGTCAAGAAACATCTTCCTACAGTAACGCCCTTCTTGTTTCATGCGTTTATCTCTATTTTTGCAAAATATATTTGATTTCAAGTGGAAAATCACCATTTTGGAGAAATTCCATTGAATCAAGGAATTGTCATTAAAATTCGTCTATCAATTTCGAATTTTCTTATTATCACTCAGGCATGTAGAAATTGTCGTTTGCGATTTTTATGTTCGAATTGCATTAGTTATTGATGAAAATTTGGTTAATTTGGTGAAAATTAGGAATTCATAGGAAATAACAGTCGGTAGGTATTAAAATACACAACCGAATTGTGGGACCATTGAAAAAACTTTTCATTCACACATGTGCACACCTTTTTTTATCAAATATGAAATACAACACACGTTTTTTTGTATATGACCACATTTGCACTTGTTTAAAGAATGAGAGTTTTCCATTCTTTGATTTGATACAAATTCGATCGGTTTCGGTGTTTTGTGGTTCTTTTACTGTTTACGATTCGAAACGGTATTTTTCATTCAGAATGAGAGATTTACCACCAACCTCAGTAGCAAGGGCAGTTACATTGATCGAGGAAGGGCGCACCTACCGCTCAGTCGGTACCATGTTGGGTGTCTCGACGTCGGTTATCCATCGAATCTACCGACGTTACAGGGAAACTGGATTGTACGTGAGGAGGCGAGGACAAGGAAGAAATCGGGCAACCCGCGCTATACATGACCGTTTCATCGTCAATCAAACCATAAGAAATCCTCGTCTTACTGCTGTTCAGGCACGTAACCTTTTATACGCAGTGGATAGCATTAACGTCAGTATGAAAGTCAGAAGACGATTAAATGAAGTTGGTCTGAGATCATACGCGCAAGCAAGAGCACCAAGACTCGATAGAGCCCATCGGGTAGCAAGATTGGCGTTTGTTAGGGAGCTTGTAGCATGGACAATCAATCAGTGGAGACGAGTTTTATTTAGTGATGAGAGCCGATATTGTGTGAATTTCCTGGATGGTAGAGATAGTATATGGAGGCATCGAGGGGAACGGTACAATCAAGCGAACTTCGCAGGAACTGAGCAGTACGGTGGAGGGTCAGTTATGATATGGGGTGGCATATGCTTGGGAGTACGAACAGAACTGGAGATTCTTGGCAATGGATCACTTAATGCCCATCGGTATACAACAGAAATCTTGGAGCCCCATGTTGTGCCTTTTGCTCCTTACATAGGGGAAAATTTACTTTTTATGCATGATAACGCGCGCCCTCATACTGCGCGCATAGTGATAGAATTTAAACCCGATCAAACACGTTTGGGACATTCTTGGAAGAAGGGTTCGACAACGGAATCCAGGCAACGTTGAAGAGCTGACATTGGCTTTGGTGGAAGAGTGGGACAACATACCCCAACAGATGATAGACAACAAAGAGTATGCGAAATCGTATGCGCGCAGTAATAAAAGCTCGGGGGGGTCATACTCGCTACTAAAATCAAATGTCGTATCGAGTGTATCACCAGGATACACACCTGCTCTCAATTTTGGACAGGAATGATAATTATTATAGACTGTCACACAAAAAAATTCAAAAATAAATGTGCAAAATCAACGATTTTTTCAGTGTACTTCGAGTTCTCCAGGAGCATGAAATTGGCCAGTGAGTTTCAAAAATTTTCATTTCGTTAGATTCCCGCTTCTCTAATTTTGGTTTTATTTTTTGGCTAACCTCCGATGTTATGCACCTACGCAAGATTAAAAATGAATTCTTGAAATTTGTAACTTTTCGCTTCAAATTGGATATCTGTTGTAAAAATAGAGATAAATGCATAAAACAAGAAGGGCGTTACTGTAGGAAGATGTGTCTTGACGGACCATGATATGGTACGTTTCAACTCGGACCACGAAATTCCACAGGGTGTTACGAATTTTTGACAAAAAAAACACTTTTAGTTTTGCCACCGTATAAAATTTTTTTTATTTTCTCTTATAATTTCTACAAAGCAGAAGAGTTGATCTATAACTTGCCGAAAAAATCATCTAAATCGGTTGAGAATTAGGAAAAATATCGGACTTCGAATTTGGTTAAATGTTCGAGTGTTCCGCTAATTTTGCCTGCGAGTGTATATATAATTAACCTGTCCGACGACTTTTCCCAAAAAATTAAGTGCAAGAAGTTATGAATTTCATTTCATAGTTTAGTTTTAGTTTTAATTCACACTGTACATATATGTCTTTTTCCATACTTAAAGTATAAAACAACCTACCTGTGAATCTAGGGCAGGAACCATCAGGCATGGGAGCTTTTGAATCGTGCGGGCAAACGCATGTATAAAAGTTGTTTTCTAACTCTTTGCATGCCAACTCTCCCGTGCATTTTCCTCGACTGCAATTTCCTAAATGCTTCTCGAATTTTCTTTCGCCTAGAACAAAAACAAACAAACGTTAGTTGCGAGTCTTTGTAAAATGTAAAATGGTTAGTTCGTCTAAACAAAATACGGTAAATTATGAAGGAGAAATTCATTACAAAACAAAGTGAGCTGCGGTTTTACGTTTACACTTGATGATGTTGTTTTTAATTATGAATGTTCTATTCTAGCTGTACTACCTGAAAAATAATGAGAGTGATGCTTGTGAAATCACTATGAGTAATCAACGCTTTAGAAACAAGGCGAAGAAAAAAATTGCTAAGTATGAGTAATACCCGCGCATGAAGGATTCCTTGAAAGTTTGTAGGTTTTCGCTTTTCCTGAGAATGTTGAATGTCTTGCCAGAAAATCAGCCTACAAAACGCATATTTACATTGAAGGCTTTCATTTAGAGAACAATATTCATACAGATAATAAATATTGGAAGGTAGGTCTTTTGGAAACTCTAGAAATCAACAAACATAAACACTGAGTGAGACTCATCAATGAACAAGTCGATTTAAGCCCTTCACCTCTATTGAATCTCTTCAGGGAACAATCTATTCCTTAATTTTATTGGATATATCTGTCATCAATAATCACTTAAGAAGCAACCCAATAAGCTTCTAAATACGTAAGAATATTTGTATTTATATTCTCATTCTTATCTATATATAGTTGTCATAATTTCTGTACATTCATTCGTCTGAAGAAGCTACAGCGTAGTGAACAACGTTACGAATCACAATTATTCTGTAAAATTCTTAAAAACACATTACTTGTTTTTATTATTGATAATGGAATTCTACAAAGTAAAAGCCTCCCTAATTCAAACAATATTCAACCTGAAGGACCTGGTTTTCCGATCCATTTTTCATAATCATCGTCAACCAGGCCCACACAGTGGTGGTACGATCCGGTAGGCTGTTATGAATAGGAGTAATAGCCTGCAGTTTTGGCCTCGTTTGACCTCATCAGTATTTCACACCCATTCATAATTTCATATCAGACTGTCTCCAACTCATCTCAATCCGTTGAAGGGCATCAAGTACAAGTATATGTATTGGCGTCCTCCAACGAACTGACACAGAGACTACACATCATGGCCGTCAGGAAACCACGAAAATAAAAGGTAGATACTAGTCCTCAACGCTACACACTGTGTCCGCAAGAAGCGGTCTGTCGAAAAGCTAACGCTCCTTATACTTATCTGGTTGTCAACCAGTCTATCTTACAGTTGCCCCCTCTAATATCAGCAATTTCCGGCGGTGCCTTTGACGGGAACTTTCGGGACTTTCGTTCACGCCGATATAAATGTTAACGTTTGGGAGAACGAATTTTTCTTTTGTATGGTGAAGGATAAGTGTATTTGCCTTATTTATCGTGCGTCAGTTTCAATACCTAAGCGTGGTAACTTAGAGAGGCATCATAAAACGGTTCATAAAAACTATGAAAAGGATTTTTCGCCATAGAGTGAATCGAGAAAACGAAAAGTACGTGATTTGATGTCTTGTTTGAAAAAATAGGAACAAACCATGTTTACAAGACCAGCCAAACAATGAAAAGCTGCTAGGATCGCTGCATTTAAAATATCTCGAATATTGGCGAAACTCAAGAAACCATTCGAAGATGGATCGGTTGTTAAGGAAGCATTCATTGAAGCGGGTGAGACTTTATTGGGAGATTTTAAAACTGCAATAGAAATTATGTCTGCTATTAGAGAACTTCAGTCCGACTGTCACAAGGCGTATTGAAGTCATGAGTCAGGACATGGCAGATAAACTAAAACATGATATCATGAAATGTACATACTTTTTTTTTAAAGTTCGACGGATCCACCGATATGACAGACATTGCCCAGCTGCTTATTTTTATTCGGATGGTATTCGATGACATGTTGGCTACGGAAGAATTTTTGACAATCATTCATCTGAAGGGGAAGACCCGTGGCGAAGATATATATGACATTTTCATCAAATTTGTAAAAAACTACAAGCTACAAATATATAAATTAGTGTGAATTACAACTGATGGAGCACCAGCAATGACTGAAAATAAAAACGGGCTTTGTGGCATTATGTCGAGCTAATGAAGATTTCCCTTCATTTTTTCATTCCATTGCATTATACATCAACAAATTTGTGTCGAAAGGTTTTAAACATGGAGGAAATTATGGGCATTGCAACAAAATTGTGAATTCCATCCGTGCACGTAGCTTGTAACGGCGGCTCTTAATGTAGTAGTTGGAAGATAATGAGTCAGCTAAACACACTGATTCTTCACACCAACGTCGAGTGGTTGAGTCGCGGAAAATTTCTAGAAAGGTTCCAAGAATTATTGCAAGAAATAACAGCTTTTTCTAGAAGGAAAACGAACAATGGCTGACTGATCTGACATCAAAATGCACTTAAACACCATTAACCTGGAGCTTCAAGGTAAAGGAAAAAGTATTATTGAGATGATTAGCGCAGTAAACGCATTCGAAAGTAAATTGCAACTTATGATAGATCAACTGAAAAGAAAGGATCTGAAACATTCCATCTTTGAAAGCAAGGATTCTTCAGTTGAATTATGATACGTATAAATTATGAATCATCAAATATTTTGTGACAATTCGAAATGCGTTTTTATGATTGCAGTATATTGGCAAATATCATTTATGAGTTATCCCTTTTCATGTAAAAACATTGAGGAATTAGCTACGGAAATAGCAAGTTAGTTTAATATGAACTCATGTTCTGTTGAAAATGAGTTGGTGCAGATTATATCAGATATAAATCTCTTACTTGTGTGAGTCTATATTTTCTGAAATGAAGATAATTAAGTCAGAATATCGCAATCGATTAACTGACGATCATATGTCATCATGCTTGCGATTTGCACTCAGTGGTTACATACCATCTTATGGCTGGGGACATGCAGTGCCACGCTTCAACATCCAATGTCACTCTTTAGTTAAGTTTAACATCATATTCAACTCTTTTGTTTTGTAACCACCAATAAACTGGCAATCCTTAATAACTATGAGTTATTTCATTGATATTATAGAGAAGAACCTAACTAAACCTAACCCAAACATTGACTCAAATAATGTATATTGTGCGGAAAGCTAATATCTATCTAGATATTCTACTGCACACCTTACCTAGGTAGGTAGGGTGTATGGTGTATGTACGACAACCCTGCATTACACATACTTGCACCCTTTCACAGTCGATCGTAAATAGTCTAAAAATATTGAGGTAGATTGCCAGCTGTTCAACTTTGAGCACCCCTGCCATAGAGGATGGAGGTCAACAACTGTAGCTGAAGGTTATATAGATGACTTATAATAGATATATATATATATATATATATATATATATATATATATATATATATATATATATATATATATATATATATATATATATATATATATATATATATATATGAAATTTGGGCTTCAAAATGTAAAAATCTTTCTATTTAAAAAGGAAAGATCACTTCTGATTATATAAAGATTTCCAATATCGAAATCGAACCAATGCATCAAGGAGATACATATAAATATCTTGGATTTTGTCAAGAGAAGACAATTAACCATAGCAGCACTAAAGAAAATATTAGAAGTTCATATTACAAAAGACTTAGAATTATCATCAAGAGTTATTTAACTAGTAAAAACCTTTTCAGAGCTATCAACTCCTATGCTGTTCCTATTCTTACATCTTCTTTTGGAATTATTAAATGGTCTAAAACTGATCTAAATGAATTACAATGTCAAACGAGGAAAATGCTCTGTAAATATCATAAGCACCACCCAAAGTCAGCTGTTCAGAGAGTTACACTACCTAGACATCTTGGAGGTCGTGGATTAATTGATTTGAATAATCTTCATAGTAAACAGATTTTTCATCTACGTTCCCATTTTCATGATAAACAGAGAACGTCTAAATTACATGATATTGTTGTTGCTTCAGATTATAATCTTACACCTCTGAACTTGACAATGCAAAAGGTAGATTTTGATATATTTGATGATAATTCTAAAAGAGAAAGTTGGATGCAGAAGGAATTACACGGAAAGCACCCTAAAGAATTGAAAAATGATTATATTGATGAAATGGCATCCAATAAATGGTTAGTATCTGGAGAATTGTTTGCTGAAACAGAAGGCTTGGCAATTGCAATCCAGGATCAGGTTGTTTTCACGAGGAATTATAGAAAACATATCATCAAACAAAATATAGATGATTCTTGACGTAGATGTTTCTGTTCTTCAGAAACAGTTTTTTATATATTATCATCTTGCTCAGTCCATGCTTCAACAGATTATTTAGAAAGACATAATGCCGTCGCTAATATTATTCACTTCAATCTAGGAATTAAACATGACCTAATTCCCAAAAGAAAAAAATTTCAAAAATATGAACCTTAGATTATTTGTGAAAATGACAAATATAAACTTTATTTTGATAAAACAATTGTTTGCAACAGAGCTGTAAAACACAATAGACCAGATAACGTTCTTAATGATAAACAGAATCAAATAACATATATAATTGATATTGCTATACCCGACACACATAATATACAAAATAAATACAATGAAAACATTTCTAAATATATGATGCTTGGCGACGAGATTGAAAAAAGGTGGAAAATGAAGAAAATATTTATTCTACTGATTATTATTTCTACAACAGGCATTATTCCTAGAAATCTTCACAAAAGTATTGAGATTTTGGGTCTGAAGAAAATTTGTTTGAACAGTTACAAAAGATAACAGTCATCAAATCTTGTAATATTCTTCGTAGGTTTCTTTCCGAAAATAATAATGAGGTAGAGTCATAGGTTTTCTCTTTAGTTTATACTGCTCAGAATCTAATTTCATATTTTATTTATTTGTTTATATAAATGTAATATAATTAACTGACAATTTTGTCATATTTATATTCAGAGCAGTATTCTATTCGATCGTTCACCACATCCCACAAAGGAAACTTTTAATGAGTAACATTCAGTGTTACTTGACTAAGGTCCGAGCACTGGATTTTTCCGGGGAGAAAGCCTCTGACACTACTCGTTGGTACATTGATATCATTGTCTGATGATGCTATAGTATGTATATATTCTGGTAGATTGATATATTCTCATAACATTTAACGTTATCCTAATATATAATTACTCCAGGATATGTTTTGATTATAATCATTGCCTAGCAATGGTATTATATATATATATATATATATATATATATATATATATATATATATATATATATATATATATATATATATATATATATATATATATATATATATATATATATATATATATATATATATATATATATATATATATATATATATATATATATATATATATATATATATATATATATATATATATATATATATATATATATATATATATATATATATATATATATATATATATATATATATATATATATATATATATATATATATATATATATATATATATATATATATATATATATATATATATATATATATATATATATATATATATATATATATATATATAACAGATACTGCTAATAAGATTCATAAGTTCATTCCGTAGAAATGACTGTTAACAGCACTTCGAATAGAACAAAATTTTAATAACCTATACCAAACTGCATTTACGAGTACCAATTCCGATGTCAATAATCTATGCATTAACTCGTCCAATTGTTCACATTTCATTATAAAATAAATAAATGAAAATTTCGTTTATGTGAGTTTGATTTATTTAGTGGTTTTTGAGTTTGATGAGAAAAAATAATCGAATTCAAAATAAATCTCAATTTCTTGAATATTCTTGAATGAAGTATAGTATTCTACTCGCATGTAATGGCTTTTATTCACTTAGGTGATTTTTTCATCCGCGTGAATAATCTTTCGTTCTTGCTTCATCGGAAAGCTAAAGAACCAGGTATTTCAGAAATTGTATCGAAATTTCACTTTCGGTGAAATCCAAAATGACTGACTTATTCGAAAATGAGCAATATTTCAAGATCGCTGGAACGTTTTTTTTCACTAAAAAATTCGAATGGGGCATTCAGTCGATAATTCAGTCTTTCCTGAACAATTTGACAGATTCATCTTAAAAATATTCCAAGAATTGGTAAAAAGTAGCTTGAAGAATTTTTTTCATTTTGATTTTCAGCTGAAATCGAAATATTTTTCACCTCATGGCGTTGGCACCCCTGAAGTTGTTGTGTTTTACATGGATGTTCTAAGAAGACAAAGACCCATATTTTACTAAAAACAACATAAAATTTGATTTCCGTTCGAATTCAAAATGGTCGACTTCCTCGAATATTAACAATTTTCCCCGCGCGTTAAAAAATTAATGAATCAACTGCTTAATTCAATCACTAGTTTGTACCTTTCCCATAATTTTGAGGTGTCGTACTCGACACCTCATAATTGACCAGAATTGTGCCAATCGTTGTCAATAATGTTTCTCTTTTCCACCATCATATTCACCTCCCGTTGTGAAACCACTCAACATAGACTGCATGCATTAACTCTATGATAAACAAAAAATAATGGAATGTCATTTGGAAGAAATGGTGTATAAAAATGGTATTATTTTCAATAATTGTGAGAACTGAGGTTAGATCGCCACAAAAATTGACAGAACCACTAAATGTGACTTGAGGGAGCAATTTGCCAACATTTAAAAGCCATGGGAAAAATCCAGAAGTATGAAAAAAGGGTGCCACACCAGCTGAACGATAGACTAAAAAGTGTAAAGCAATAGCTCAGAGTATCTTATTTAGGTCAATACAACTATTTTATTACGTTTTTTAAGTGGATATTACATTTTCTTGATCACTGTGAAATAGTTCTTGATAGAAATAAGGTGTTTTCTTTATCGAGAAAAAGGGAAACTTTCAACTAACATGGTGCGCCAAGGCAAACCGGACAATTATTTTTCCGTTATAATTTTAGAGCTAGATCATTTGTTCTTACTTCATTAGAGAGCCAAAGGACTAGGTTTTTCAGAAATTGTATCGAAAGTTCACATTATATGCTTGTTGAATAATATACTATTGTAAAAACCTGAAATTCACCTCTCTCAATAATCAAATAGAATTGAATCACTCCCTCTTACTTAACATTTAAAATAGGTAAAGTTAGCATTTACTGTCTCATAACTATTTGTTCCAGACACTCGAAAGTATAAGTCGCAAACGGTCGTATGAATCAAAAATAAATATTGTAGAAATCAAACATAAGTTAGGTTCTCGACAGATCGCATCTTGCAGATACAGTGACTAGCGTTGCGGTAGATGATCTAACTTGTATGGCTTCTCGAAATTTTCTGTTTGAACTACTCTTTGTTTCTATCATTTCCCGGTGGAGGTGGTAGTAGCTTCTGTGCCAGTTTATTGGAGGACGCCAATTTTATATGTATACATATACATGCACTTGATGCGCTCTAATGGATTGAGATGAGTATGTAACAGTCTGGTCTGTTGTTGTGAATGCAGTCTGTTGATCCAAGTCATGTCAACATATAAAATACTTTTGAATTTACACATACAAGTGATTACAAGTTGAGTGGCAAAGTTCCAGAAAGATTTTTCTATTTTCTGAATCACTGAGGCATTGGTTTCAGTTTGGCAATCGAGGTTTTCTGGCGTGAGGATCAGGATGAGGGGATGATGGAGAAACTGATTGGATGCTCATCTAAACAGGAAAACGAGATTTATTGAACTTGTATTCAATTGAAAACAAAAAACTAACTTGATTATTACAACAATTGTTCAAAATGACCTCCGCCCACCTCCATACAGTTATACAGACGATTTTCGAACTCTCTTCTCACATTAGCGAAAACTTCAGGAGTCAAAAGTCGGCATTCTGTGATAATCCTCATCCGCAGCTCCTCCAGGTTTTCTGGTCTTGTGGCATAAACTTTAGATTTTAGATGGCCCCACAAAAAAAATCTAGGATTTAAATCTGGTGACCTGGCTGGCCACTCAACAGGTCCTCTTCTACCAATCCACCTTCCTGGGAAATTTTCGTCTAAATATTGGCGCACCCGAGCATCATAATGCGGAGGAGCACCGTCTTGTTGAAAACGCATTTCGTCCTCAGAAAGAGTTGGATCGTTCTGTAGAATTTCTGTCAATCTAGGATGTATGTGTT
Source organism: Cryptolaemus montrouzieri (assembly GCA_013387265.2). Taxonomy (NCBI): domain Eukaryota; kingdom Metazoa; phylum Arthropoda; class Insecta; order Coleoptera; family Coccinellidae; genus Cryptolaemus; species Cryptolaemus montrouzieri. Next base: position 24,581,974 of record JABFTP020000144.1, on the reverse strand, counting down.
CCTCTAACAACTGTAGGTAGCCATTTCCATTCAGATTACCCTCAATAAAGAAAGGCCCAACTAGATGATTGCCAAAAATTCCTGCCCAAACGTTCAACTTCTGAGGCCTTTGCGTGTGGGCCTCTCTAAACCAATGAGGATTCTGTGTGTCCCAATATCGACAATTATGTCTATTCACTTCACCACTGAGCATAAAGGTGCTTTCATCAGAAAAACAGATGTTATTCAGAAAATTTGGATTAGCGTTTAGGTTTTCACTCAGATTTTCACAAAACTGTAAACGACGATCTGGATCATCTTCGTTTATTTCATGCACTAATTTTACCTTGTAGGGGTGAAATTTGTGATGTTTCACGATTCTATGGACAGTTGTAGCTGATACACCAGTCAGACGAGATAGTTTTCTGATCGAAGTAGTATTCTCCATTTGTAGATGACCCACTACTGCCACTTCCGTTGCCTCATTTCTGACAGGACATGCCACTTCATGTTTTTTGTTTGCCACCGAACCCGTAGCTAGGAATTTGTCAACCAAATATTTAACGTACTGGTGACTGACTCTTTCTTTCAGGATGGTTCCTATCGAATATCCTTGCCGTTTCTTTGGCACAACTGTTATTTCGAAAATACGTCGATACAATTTCGACCCTTTCCTCAGTGGAATAAACCATTTTCAGATTAATTTCAACTGACGAACAACAACAATAATGAGGAACTGATCTGAATAATAATAATATTTCATTGCAAAAATGAGAAATAACAGATGACTGCACGCCAGATGGAAATGAAAAAAATGTGAACATTTTCAATGCAGAAATCAGCTTTATTTCTTCGTAATTGATGCTCAACACATCGTACCCCAATACTTTTAACAGTTTCGAATTAATTTTAGTTGATAATTTCAAAAGACGATATTGAATTTTTCGAAAGCGACATCCTGTATGGAGAGCCGAACTGAATGAAATGCTTTAATCATTCTGGAATTCAAAAACCTTTCTGAAGATATGCCACTTGAATTATTTGTATGATTTTCAAGTTGGGGATGCTGAATGGAAGGGTTGATTGCAAAAATTCTATAACCACACAAGAAAGTCCTATTCTCGGATCAAACATGTTCTCGTATACCGAAATGAACCAGTTTCAAAAAGTTATTTGGATTTTCAATGTTCCTGCTTCGGGACACCCTGTATGATGATTCTGAATTTCGAAAATTCCAAATTCGAAGAGAAAATTGCAGTACCTTTCCAACGAGGTGCCACTTGACCTATTATCGATCGAATGATTTTTGAGTTGGGGATGCTGGAAATAAGGGGTTGATTGCACCAACTCCAAATTCACAAGTGTAGGTCGTTTTTCTAGACCGAGCATAAACCTGCGCTTGCATTATGCCAAAATAAATCTATTTCATTTAGTATTTGGGATTTCCAGGAATTCAACTTCACCCTTGGTTGGGACACCCTGTATGTTAATTTAAAATTCTAAAAATGACAATTGAATTTTCCAATCATTTTTGTTGTTTGTGATTTAAAAAGCTTGCTAATTTACCTGCACGAGTGTTTATGTAAGATATAACTGGCCTGGCGAGGTTTTCTACTGTGTGTAGTTCGATTAAACTTTTTGGAGCTTCAGGGTTCATTGTTGAGTGTCGAAAGTTAATCTATCTTATTTACAGAATTTGAATAGTTTCGAATAAGTGAATCTATTCCGAAATATATCTATGATTATTTATACTGATTGAATCAGCCTGTGCATCGAAATAATCTCATCTCAGACACCTACTAGGGAGTATAAAGACACACAGAAAAATGAACACTCTACTATGAAATTGAAACAGCCTGTATTCACGATCTACCCAACTCAAACTCCGACTATGTGGTATCAAAACACACAGAAAAGTGAATACTTCACCGTGAGAATGAAATAATGAGGATCATCATTTGAAAAAAGGTTGCGAAATTTCGAATTGACAAATGAATTTTTGACTAAACCCAAAATGAAAGGAATTATTATAAATTTTATGTCACTTAAATTCGCACACTATAAAAAAAAGTTCCAATGATGTTTATTTCGATTGTTAGCCACCCGATTTGTGTTTTCCTCCTAGATATCCAGTTTTGTTGATAGAATCCTATGAAACGAAATTAATTTAATCGCGCGGAAGGCATGACGTAAATATGAATATTCACTCACGTATGTACCTCATTTCGTGAAACAGAATATCGACATGAAGGACTTCGATTTCAATATGTTTCCTAAATCGTGCCACAAATTGTGATCTTATCACACCCCAATAAACCTTATAACGAATTTTGCGTTTCTGATAGGTAGAAAGTGGTAAACATCGCAATCGATTGCTTTTCCTGAAAACCAGTTTATTGCATCCGCAAATAACACAGTAGTCCAGAAATAACACAATAAAAATAAGGTCAACAATTTTTTCTAAGTTATCATTTATTTTCGTTGAAAAATATGTCAACAGTTGAATTATTGCGTAGTAAACGTATCAGAATATGTATCAGGTGTGTTCGATGTTTTAGTACGACAGCTATGTCATGTGTTGTTGATAGAGAAAAATGATACCCCTCTCTCTCAAGCTCGATTTTTGAGAAAAACTCATTGGCGAAAGCGGATTTCTTTTATCATTTTTAGTTTTTAAGTTATTCCACAGTTTTGGATATTTCATGATTTTCACATGTGACGATATTTCGAATCCTATTGAAGTTAGATAAAAAATATTTTCATATTCTAATGGCACATTTTTGAGTAGAATACAAGGACGTATTCGAATTTTTTTTTTGCGATTCTTTTTTGAGTTATAAAGCAAAATTTTGATTGCTCAAATACGAACTCTAGGTGGTTTCGGTATCAATAGACATGATTATTCATTTTATTCCCAAATACATATCACATGCTGTATCAATTCCATCAACATCAGCCCCTTTTACTAAGAAATCGAACATTCATAAACACCTCATAAAAGTCAAGGGGACACTTACCATTATCTTTAAAATATGAATTTGATGATTCGAATTTATAGAAATCTTTTGGTTTTTGTTAGAATGTATTGTATATAATGTATTCTCAAGAAAACAAAATAATATTTGACTTCTCCAAAACAACTGTTATGAAAAAAATTGAAATTTGATAATGACGAAATTTGGTAAAAAAAATCCGAAACTAACATTTTCGAAACGATATGGAAGCACTTATATTTTTCAGTACCCAGAAGGTCCATCTCTGTTATTAATGACACTATGGCATCGTCGCGGCATGCTCAATATTAAATAATCTATTACATTTTGGCCTAAGTCATTCCAAGCTCCCTGAACTGCTAATCGAAGCTCCTGTTCATGATGGAAGACGTTTTGACGCAGGAGATTTCTTTTTAGGGTGTCCCACACATGCTCGACGGGATTCAGATCTGGGGAGCAGGATAGCTATGGTAGAAGATGGATATCATTCCTTCAAGAACGTTCAAGACAACTCTTGCACGATGAGGAGGGGCATTATCTTGTTGGAAGAGTGGATTTTGACCCATTGTTTGGAGATACGGTACCACTACAGGTAAAACTATGTCATCTGCGTAAGAATTTCCCGTGAGGTTGTTCTGTATGAAAACGAGATCAGTTCTTCCACCAAGGCGTATACCTCCCCAAAACATCACTGATCCGCCTCCCTGTCTAACAACTTCTCGAGCATGCTGGAGACGGTTTTGCTTTCCAGGTTCCCTCCATATTCGAATTCTTCCCGAATCGCGATAATAACTAAATCTAGATTCATCACTGAAGAGAACTGTGGCCCACCTCTCTTGATCCCAGTTTACGTGTTCTTGGCACCGAGCTAAACGAGCAGCGCGATTTCCATTGGTCAGTTGTGGAACTCTTAAAGGACGTCTGAAGTGGAGTTGACCTTCGTGCAGTCGATTTCTCACAGTTTGGTCGGAAATTTGTACATTATGAACTAGTGATAGCTCTTGAGCTAATTGAGATGCTGTGGTAGTACGATCTCTTCTGGCTTGTAAAACCAAAAATCGGTCTTGGGCAACTGTAGTAATCCTGAAACGACCTGTATGGCGTTCTTCTACGCTACCTGTTTCATTGAAACCCGACCATAAACGGTTTATGACACTTGGGCTACTTCCCAGAACCCTGGATACTTCCCGTTGTGAGCTCCCAGCTTGGAGCATGCCAACGGCTCGTAACATCTCTTCTCTAGTCAAATGTCGTCTTTCCATGGTCGAATAAAAAACTTGAATCTTTTATTTGTGCTTACAACAGAAACAAAGTGCCCACTAATTGATTACAAACAATGAATACATGAAATGATTATAAAGCAGCGCCGCATCTGCTGCATTTTTAGTTTTTTATAAAAAAAAACTGAAATCTGTTGCGGCACTCTACATAATTTGGTGAGAAATTGATGCAGGTGTTCATTTCTTAAAAAAATCACCCATATTGATCGTTCTGGATAAGATATATCGATATTCAGAAGTGTTCCTTAGACTTTTTTGAGGTGTTTATTTATCCACTCGGAATATTGCAGATATTCACAATTCTATGGTACAAGACGTTTGTATCAAAGATCCCATTCATTCATTTCTATGTTAAAAACATCAGAAATCACTCTTTAGAACATAGATTTTTTTTTTCATGACTCTATCTCAACAACAAAAGTATTGATGTGAATTCATTCAATTCTGTGTTTGAAACAATTGCAATATTCAATAAATAGCATTGATTCTGTGAAATCAATTATTTATGTCATAAATTGATGTCGTTCTTCTTTATTTGCTTCGAAATTTTCTACTTATAACTCAATTGTTGTGGCTCTTCAATTCCAAAATCACAAAAGTATAAGATGTTGGAATGTTATATACAGAATGGGTATGATGTATAGTTTAGTTTAGTTTTCTATTTCTACCATCAATATATTACATGGTTCGTCTGTATAAATAATTTGCATACATACAAAAGGTATATGGATCACAGAATCACAAAAATCACTAAAAAACAATCACGAAAAATAGTCCATGAACCCCTCGATACTATAACATATATTGGTAGGCAGTATGGATTTGACTCTCCTCTTAAATATGGAAGGGCTGAGTGTCTTGAACGCAGCTGGCAAAGCATTGTAAAGCTTTACACCCACAAAATGACAATTATTCTGCGTCCCTACCCTACGTGTTGGGTAGGAATGTACAATAGAATGGGGACGCTTTTTTTCATGTAAGTTACATAGACAGGTAAGTATAAAAATTAATGGAATTGTTAATATTTCATATTTTAGAAACAATGGTTAGCAGCTTTCATTTAGATTTGCTTCAGCCATTGCTCTTATGGTCTTTTCTTGTTGCAGAAATATGCGTTTTGCGTTAATGGAGAATCCCCACAGAAGAATACCAAAAGTTGCCAAGCTATGGAATTGAGCGTAATAGGTAAGTTTGGCTGCCTCTTCATTTACAATATATTATGTACGTCTGATGGCGTAAATCGCTGAAGATAATTTCCTGCATATTGAATCAACGTAGCTCCTCCATGATAATGAGCTATCTATGGTAAAGCCCAATAGTTTTATTGGGTTTCCGTTCTCAATTGGAGTTTTCGTGGACACTACTAGTCTCTGCGTTTTATCTATATTAAGTTTGAGTCTGTTTGCGGTGAACCACCTCTCAGCTTGTGATATTGATTTGTTCGAATGTTGCATGAATAAATTTATTTTAGCTGACTTGTTAAGGAAAGTAGTGTCATCCGCAAACAGACTATTATCACCTGCTGAGACCTTGATCGGAAGGTCGTTTATATAGAGTAGGAAGATAATCAGTCCCAAAATGGATTCTTGAGGCACCCCAACTCCATTTTTTCTAGCTGAGACAACGAACTCTTCAATGAAACTTTTATATCTGTTGCTCAAGTATAATCTGATAATGTTGTAAATTGGATCCCTTATGCCATAGCATCCCAGCTTCGCGGAAGAATGTTATTTCAATAGATTCCCTGAGATGAGACAGTAAGTATATTCTCGAAAGATTAAAGGACAATTTAATTGCAGGAGGTTCTTTCAAAGACAACGGAGCAAAACATATGAAATTCAAGATAGCGAAGATACTATCACGCCAGAAACGATACGTACCCCAACTGTTGGACTGAAATTTTGGTGATCACTGCATAAGAACTAGGAAACCTGTGGAATAACCAGCGCGTTTTCCAGATCTGACTCTCCTAGATTTCTTCCTCTGGGGCATGATGAGAATTTTTTGTATGAAGAAATAATGAACAACATAGATGAGTTGAAACAAATTGAAGAATGTGAATAACATTCATATAGAAAACGCTTGCAGAATTGTTGCTTGGTATTGCAACCCCTGCATTTTCAATGATATTAATGCTTTTGAATTTGCGAGAAATTATAATTTTAATGAAATAAAAATATGGTATTTGGATTTTTACTATATTAACAAAACTATGACCAGTTTCACCACACGGTGGCTTCATCAGATAGATACAAACTAATGAACAGAGTTATTCCTTATATATTATTCTCAGACAGTTAGACATCAAGTTTCAATACAGTCAACGAGACAACTACAACATTTTTTAAAGGTAATCCATTCGGAGTTGCTTCATAGATTGCATTGAGTAGAATTTGACATTTTAGATTCCGTAACAAGATTCAAAGTTCATTAATTAATTCACGAAAAGTATGAAATTGAACAAATTATTGAATAATAAACCTGAAACTTCAAAAATCAAGTCCAAATTTTCCGATCACCAATTTTATGATAGGTTCAGTAATGTTTCAGATGCTAATTTTTTCAGATATGAAGTTTCACTTTAAGAAAAGGGTTTTTAACACAATTTAGACTCAAATAACGCTGGTCTCCATTTGGATCTGCTAGGAATTGAAACCGAAATAGAACTAAATTATTAATCGCAGGCCAAACACCTAAAACACTCTTCAGCGTTACTACTTCAAAAAGAGTTCAATAGTTTTCTACCTAAGTAATTCGAAAATACAACTTTAAAGTCCATTGAATCTAAGTCCCCATCTGAAATATCATATTCACCAAACCAAACAAAGGTCATACAGTCATAACCTTAAATAAAGCAGATTACTCATTGAAAACTAAAAATTTCATTGAATCAGGTAGTTATGAAAACATTGATAAAGATCCAACTAATAAATTTCAATCCATAATAAAAACCATTTAGAGTATGCCGAGTCTATAATACCTACCAACCAGAAATATAAACTTTTCATTGACAACCCGCAATCACCAAAACTTTACTCCCTCGTCAAACTCCATAAAACAGGGCAACTCATTTTACCAGTAGTTTCATATTTTCAAGCTCCAGATGCAAAACTTTCACGCTTTCTCATAGACATCATTCGACAGTACGCTAATTTTGAACCTAAATTCTCAATATAAAAACTCTTCAGTCCTAATAAATAAAATTCAGCACACGATACTACCACCGAACGCTAAACCTATGTCATGGGATGTAGTAATTCTCTTCCCTAGTGTTGCACCGAGTGATACAGTGAAACTCATCATCAACGCTGTTCAAATTAATTAAGTCAATCCGGTAATTCAATTAGAAATCTTACACCTTTTAGAAATTTGTGAATTCATTCAATTCTGTGTTTGAAACAATTGCAGTATTCAATAAATAGCATTGATTCTGGGAAAACAATTATTTATGTCATAAATTGATGTCGTTCTTCTTTATTTGCTTCGAAATTTTTTACTTATAACTCAATCGTTGTGGTTCTTCAATTCTAAAATCACAAAAAGTATGAGATGTTGGAATGTTATATACAGAATGGGTATGATTCGGATGTTATTTTAATAGGTTCCCTGAGTGGAGACAGTAGCATAAGTATATTCTTGAAAGATTAAAGGACAATTTAACTGCTGGAGGTTCTTTCTTTCTTTGACGATAGGGAAGATACTATCACGCCATAAACGTACGTACCCCAACTGTTGAACTGAAATTTCGGTGATCACTGAATAAGAACTAGGAATCCTGTGGAATATCCAGCGAGTTTTTCAGATCTGACTCTTCTAGATTTCTACCTCTTGGGCATGTTTAGAATTTTTTGTATGAAGAAATAATGAACAACATAGATGAGTTAAAACAAATTGGAGAATGTGAGTAACATTCATATAAAAACGCTTGCAGAATTGTTGCAAGGTATTGCAACCCCTTCATTTTCAATGATATTAATGCTTTTGAATTTATGAGACAATATAATTTTAATGAAATAAAAATATGGTCTTTAGATTTTCACTATATTAACAAAACTATGACCGGTTTCGTCACACTGTTCTTCATTAGATAGATACAAACTAATGAACAGAGTTATTACTTATATATTATTCTCAAACAGTTAGACATCAAGTTTCAATACAGTCAACGAGACAACTACAACATTTTTAAAGGTAATCCATTGGGAGTTGCTTCATAGATTGCATTCAGTAGAATTTAACATTTTAGATTCCGTAACAAGATTCAAAGTTCATTCATTAATTCACGAAAAGTATGAAATTAAACAAATTATTGAGTAATAAACCTGAAACTTCAAAAATCAAGTCCAAATTTTCCGATCACCAATTTTATGATAGGTTCAGTAATGTTTCAGATGCTAATTTTTTCAGATATGAAGTTTCACTTTTAGAAAAGGGTTTTTAACACAATTTAGAGTCAAATAACGCTGGTCTCCATTTCGATCTGCTAGGAATTGAAACCGAAATAGCCCTAAATTATTCATCATAGGCCAAACTCCTAAAACACTCTTCAGCGTTACAACTTCAAAAAGAGTTCAATAGTTTTCAACCTAAGAGATTCGAAAATACAACTTTAAAGTCCATTAAATCTAAGTCCGCGTCTGAAGATATTATATTTACCTTAAATAAAGCAGATTACTTATTGAAAACCCAAAATTTCATTTAATCAGGTAGTAATAATAATAAAATCCGACAAATAAATTTCAATCCATAGTAAAAAACGCTTTAGAGTATGCCAAGTCTATAATGCCTACCAACCAAAAATATAAACTTTTCATTGACAACCCGCAATCACCAAAACTCTACTCCCTCGTCAAACTCCATAAAACAGGGCATCTCATTAGACCAGTAGTTTCATATTTTCAAGCTCCAGATGCAAAACTTTCACACTATCTCATAGATATCATTCAGCAGTACGTTAACTTTTTTTGTGCTGAATTCAGCACACGATACTACCACCGAACGATAAACTTATGTCATGGGATGTAGTAAATCTCTTCCCTAGTGTTACACCTAGTGATACAGGAAACTCATCATCAACGCACTTCAAATTAATGAAGTCAATCCGGTAATTCAATCAGAAATCTTACACCTTTCAGAAATTTGTTCAGAACAAAATTATTTCAACTTCGATGGAGTATTATATAATAGTAAAAAAGTTTTAATCAAGAGTAATCTTCTGAGCCCTATACTCGCTGAAATTTTCATGGATAATATTGAAATAACTATCCAAGAACATCCGTTATTCAAATACTTCATTTATTGGTTTAGATATGTCGACGATATCATTTGTTGTTCCACTGGTACAAACAGACAATCAGAGTCATTTAAAACATCCATTAACAAAATTCACGATAATATTAAATCCACGTTAGGGATAGAAACGGAAAACTCCATTAACTTTCTGAGTTTTACTATCGCTAAAATTAACGGCAAACATGGTTTTTCTCTTTTTCATAAGCCATCGCATACAGATATTACTATTCACAGCTCATCTACACATCCTTATCCACATAAATTAGCTGCTCACAATAATATTGTACATTGACTCATTAATATCTCAATGTCACAAAATAATTTCATAAACGTATTTCCAAGCATGAAAAGTTCTAACACAAAATACAACAACTTATATTGGTAATCCTAGTCTGAAATTAAAATCATTCCTCTTGCATTATAATTTTAATATAGCATTCCGAACTAATAATTCTTTAGGCCGACATATCGTAAACTGCGAATCTGAAATTGATAAAGGTAATAAATCCGGTGTTTATAAACTGTTTTGCGGGAATTGTAATCAAATTTATATTGGTAGAACTTTCAGAAATTTCAAAGTTAGATTATCCGAGCACAAACGTAGCTCTAATTATCATAAATCAGATTTCCATTATTCTAATCACTTACTCGAAGAAAACCATAGCTTTAATGATAATTTCGAAATTTTACACAATGAAAATAATAGATAAAAACTCAATCTATGGGAAATTCTAGAGATTAACAAAGAAAAGAATTCAGGTAGGTTACTTAATAGTCAATTAGATCTAAATCCTTCTTCTTTACTCAACCTCTTCAATTCATAAAGTAGGCAACTCCAATGGGTTTCCAACATACTCCTTGTACGTGTACATAATGTAATATTGAGTAGGAAATAAGAATAATATATAAGGAATAACTCTGTGCATTAGTTTGTATCTATCTGATGAAGCCACAGTGTGACGAAACCGGTCATAGTTTTGTTAATATAGTGCAAATCTAAATACCATAGTTTTATTTCATTAAAATTATCTATATCGATTTTCATCAAGTAACGACTTCCACAATCAAATTATGAGATAATATTGTTGTAATATTGATAATAGTGTATTAGCATACACTATTTTGACAACGTTAATGGCAATATTTACCATGGTATTATAGATGAGAATATAGTGGAAGGATGTATAGATGAATTGCCATTAGAGCAAAGAGGAAACATATATTTTCAGCTTGACGGTGCACCTTCACACCAGAAACGAACCGTTTCCTAATTGCTATACTGAAATTATGGTGATCACTGGATAGAAACAGTGAAATGGCTAGCTCGTTTTCCGGATCTGACTTCCCTAGGTTTCTTTCTTTGGGGGCATTTCAAGACATTCTTGTACGAAGAAAAAGCGAAGAACATAGATGAGCTAAACCAAAATTTTAGGATTTGCTTGGAGAATGTGAGAAACATTCATATAGGAAACACATACAGAAGTGTTGTCGGGCGTTACAAAACTCTTGCATTTTAAATGATGGAAATGCTCTCGAATCCATGAAATATTCTGATTATTGATCCAAATCATTGTGTTATTGTTAGTTATTGAACACAGAATTGAATAAATGGGATCTTTGACGCACACAGAGTAATCTCTTTACCATAGAATTGTGAATACAATATTCCTTGAGGATAGATATGAATTTTCGATTTTTGAAAAAGAAATTAGTTGAAGGAATTGATATAATTATTGAATAATTATTATTTTGCAGTTATTTCACTTCATGAATATTCAATTTTTCATTCTTTTGATTTTCCTTTATGTATTTCAGAAAATATAATAATAAAATTATGTTTTTCATTTTGAAATCTGTCAAGATTTTTACGATGGAATAGAAGGAAATTTTCATGAAATAACACGAAAAAACTATCACAATCCGGATCGTTTTTAAACGGTTTTATTTAGCTCACCCCGTTTGTTTTATTTATTCTTGGGTCAAATTTAGTAATTCAAATTTCACCCTCTTCCTGTCAACCGATTAATCTGAAATTTTGTATACACTTTGGATTTTGGTGACAATACAATTATATTTATTCATTATCATTATAAATACAAGATGGCCGCCGCTACAAAATGGCGGATAATTTATGTTTTATTAATCCCATCAATATGGGTATCAAATGAAAGGGCTCAACAAGCAGAATACAATATACTATGAAAAATTGAAATCCAAGATGGCGGCCGCTACAAAATGGCGGATAACATAGCTTTTATCAATCCCATCAATATGGGTATCAAATGAAAGGGCTCAACAATCAGAATACAATATACTATAAAAAATTGAAATCCAAGATGGCGTTTAGTATTTTAATGGGAAGATTTCTTCAAGACACGAGTGATGAGTTTGCAATAGACAAAGCGTTAAGGGTATACCCCACAAATCAGCAAGTTAACGACCACAACTCTGCTGTATTGAATTTGTACAGAAATAATGGTGCTCGCATTTACAAAATAAAAGCGCAGGATCAGCTAGTACACGCCACACGAAATGCAGACAATGTGGATATAGCTACAATAATACCAGCTGATATCAACAAAACTGGGGTTTACCAGCGGAACTGGAAATATTTGTGGGGCAAAAGTCATGCTACGGTCCAATATTGGCGTTTCAAAGGGATTAGTAAATGGCGCTATAGGCTACATCACCGAAATCGTTTGGCCTCAATTTCGTCGAACTCAGATGTATGCAACAGATGTACCTTCCGTCCGAATTGATTTCGCAAGAGACGGAGTACATCTTATACACCCGAAAGCCATACAGTTTCCAGCTAAGTACAATTATGGGACAGCTGAAAGAAGAATGTTGCCTTTAATACTATCATGGGCTTCTACAATACATAAAGTGCAGGGCAGCACTGTGGATCACGCAGTCGTATACTTAGGTGCGAAACTGTTTGAAGAAGGTCAAGCCTACGTGGCTCTTAGTAGAGTAAGATCTTTGCAGGAACTACGTATAGAGGAGTTGGATTGCAATAAACTAACGGGCAAGAAATCTTGCAATAATGAAGCACTAAATGAATTAAAAAGAATGCGAAATAAAAACTAAAAGCTAGAAAATAAAAATAGGTAAAAACTTTTAAGTTAAACGGTTTTATGTTAAACATACATTGCACTGTTTAAGATAAATGTACTAAAACCAAAAATAATAAAATAGATACAGTCGTGGGAATTATAAACATATGCATAGACTAGACTAAAACAAAACCGTGGGGCAAGTCAATTGTCTACAATCGTTGATTAAAATGTTTGTTTTGTAATGTTACACTATAATTATTAGGCAGTTGTGCAACCGACAACGATGGACGTGTGATAAGTAGGGCTAGAATGTGGAAACAAGCTAGCAAGCTCGATTATAAGCGAGTTTTAGGGTTTCATAGTGGTGAGCGAGTAGTACTTTTGTCATATGTTTTGTCGATTAAAGACAAACAACAAGCAGTGAAACGATTCCTCGCCAGCCAGCAGTGTGAATGTCCAACGATAAACTAGTTAAAACATCTCTTTTATTTACATGGAGTGTATAACTATTAGAATTTCCATGAGCAAGAAAATAGTAAATAATTTCTCACCGTTTGCGGGCCAACTGCCTAACGACGAATTAAACGATTCTTCTATCGCACATTAAGTCGATAATTTGTAGACAATTGACGTGCCCCACGGTTTTATTTTAGTCTAGTCTATGCATATGTTTATAATTCCCACGACTGTATCTATTTTATTATTTTTGGTTTTTAGTACATTTATCTTAAACAGTGCAATATATGTTTAACATAAAACCGTTTAACTTAAAAAGTTTTTTACCTATATTTATTACGTTGTAAATTCAGAGTCAAGTTACATTTGGACCTGCAATGAGCAAAATTAAGAGAAAAAACAGCTGGAGATCTATTATAACTTTGACGTTCTGTATCAAATCGCGTTTTCTCGAGAAGTTCATTTTGTGACCATGATCGTTCTTCCTGTGCACTCTTTATATGTTAAAGTAAAATACAAATAACGAATTATATTGGCTTTCTTGATTGGTAGAGTTGAGAAAGTTTTGATTGTTGAATCTTTCTCTTTGATAAAGTTATAAATTTCAAGTAAATATAAAACTATCAAATTCAATCAAAAAGTGTGGTTCAGTTTCACCAATATTCTCCGCAAAGTTTTCCGAGTATCAGTAAGCTTCATGAAATTATTACTCCCAAGCAATAACGGCAACTTCGTATAACATTGAAACTCGTCTGTTGTATTACTGATTTGCTATTGAATTCAAGTCAATCTAAGTTTCAAACTTTTTGTCATCGATCTCAAGTGAACTGATTTCACAATCGTTTTCCTTATTTATTATTTACATGAATGCATTCTTTCAACCAATTATATAATTTAAAAATGGATTATGTTGGCTTGAATCTATTTGTAGATGACCTTTTGATTTAATGTTATTTATCTTATATGGGAAAGATACTACTGCATTAAGCTATGCATGTGCTGTATGAGATTCTTTGCACCGTAAATGTTTATGAAATTATCTAGTATTTATGCTCGTTCAAAATAGGGTCAATTACCCTTCTGAAAAAATTCGGTTAATAATTCTGATATAAATACATACTTTGAATCAAGAAATATAAAATAATAAATAACAAGTACTGCGTTTTAAGGAATTTTACTTAATAATTGCGATTCGTAACGCGTTTCACTACACCGTAGCTTCTTCAGACGAATAAATGTACAGAAAAAAAAAATGAGAATATAACTATGAATGTTCTTGAATAGTTAAAAGCTTATTGGGTTGCTTCTTCTCAAGTGGTTATTTATGACAGGTATATCCAATAAAATTAAGGAATAGATTGCTCCCCGAAGAGATTCAATAGAGGTGAAGGGCTTAAATCGACTTGTTCATTGATGAAACTACCTAAGTGTTTATATTTATTGATTTCTAAAGTTTCCCAAAGATCTACCTTCCAATATTTATTATCTGTATGCAAAATTTTAAACTGTGGGTCGAAAGAATGATCATTTTCTAAGAGATGATTCGCGTAATTTGAATCTGATTTTTTATTTGAAAAGCTGCGTTTATGTTCCTATATTCTAATATTAAAATTTCTAATGTGTTCTACCAATGTAGAAATTATCACAGTCATTGCAATTCAATCTATAAACACCTGATTCATTGTTTTTACCTGGTTTGGTTTTATTATTTTTATAGATTTGCCATAATTATTATTAGTTTGGAAAGCTTTGTTAAAATTATTGCTACTCAAGAATAATTTCAGTTTCTCACTTGCAATGCCAACGTAGGTTAATGTGTTGAATTTTGTTTCAATTTATCGACAGGGTAAACTCCATTCAATGCGATTCTACTTTGTTTTTATTTAAATATTATTTATTAGTTTGGGATTCTAACCATTATTTTTGGCTATTTGCTTAATCAAATTTAATTCTTTGTTGAAATTTTCTGGTGATAACGGGATGTTAATCAATCTATGAATAAATCACCAGAAAATTTAAACAAAGAATTAAATTTGATTGAACAAATAGCCAAAAATAATGGTTACAATCCTGAACTAATAAATAATATTTTAAATAAAAACAAAGTAGATTGAAGTTTACCCTGTCGATAAATTGAAAAAATTCAACACCGTAACCTACGTTGGCATTACAAGTGAGAAACTGAAATCATTCTTGAGTAGCAATAATTTCAACATAGCTTTCAAACTAATAATAATTTGGGCAAATCTATTGAAAATAATAAAACCAAACCAGGTAAAACAATAAATCAGGTGTTTATAGATTGAATTGCAATGACTGTGATAATTTTACATTGGTAGAACACATAGAAATTTTAATATTAGAATATCGGAACATAAACGCAGTTTTTCAAATAAAAAATCAGATTCAAATTACGCGAATCATCTCTTAGAAAATAATCACTCTTTTGACCCACAGTTTGAAATTTTGCATACAGATAATAGATATTGGAAGGTAGATCTTTGGGAAACTTTAGAAATCAATAAATACAAACACTCAGGTAGACTCATCAATGACCAAGTCCATTTAAGCCCTTCACCTCTATTGAATCTCTTCGGGGAGCAATCAATTCCTTAATTTTATTGAATATACCTGTCATAAATAACCATTTAAGAAGAAGCAACCCTACAAGCTTTTAATTACTCAAGAACATTTATAGTTATATTCTCATTTTTATTTTCTGTACATTTATTCGTCTGAAGAAGCTACGGTGTAGTGAAACGCGTTACGAATCGCAATTATTAAGTAAAATTCCTTAAAACACAGTACTTGTTTTTTATTAAAAGAATAATACAAAACTTAGGGTATTAGGGAAATTTGTTATTGAAACTTGTACTTTGAACAAAACGAAGGTGTTACCACCTGTTTGCTCCTTATATTCGGTATTCATGGAAGACTTAGCTGAGTCTCGTGTAGAATCTTATTTGTTTCATGAAGTGTAAGGGCTTTGCTTGAAGCTACACTTTATGTTTGGGATACTTTCATGCTCGGATAACTCTCATTTCTGACAGATAAGACGTTGAGCGTTGCCCACTTTGAAGTAAATTCTTTGTTCATGGACAAACATCAAACATACAAATAATCCTTTACACTTCCTGATTGTTCCCCACAATATTCGCAATATAGCTCCTTCTATTGTCGTGGAAAGTTATCTGTATCACGAATTATGCTTCCGGATATACACCACCCCAAGGACTTGGGAATTTGGATGAATGGCTGTTATAAATATATCTGTTAGGATGTAGACGATATCATTATTTGCTTCACAGGAACAGATCGACAGTTAAAAATTTTCGAAAATCATATAAATTCATTACACCCAAAAATTGGATTCACAACCGAAATAGAAAGCAATAATTCGATAAATTTCTTAGACGTAACAATTTTGAATGAAAATGGAAAACATATTTTCGCAATTTACCATAAGCCTTCACATACAGATATTATAATACATAACTCGTCGAGTCATCCATATCAACATAAAATGTCAGCATTCAATAGTTTTATTCATAGATTGATAAACATCCCATTATCACCAGAAAATTTCAACAAAGAACTAAATTTGATTAAACAAATAGCCAAAAATGATGGTTACAACCCCAAACTAATAAATAATATTTTAAATAAAAACAAAGTAGAATCGCATTGAATGAAGTTCACCCTGTCGATAAATTGAAACGAAAATTCAACACATTAACCTACGTTGGCACTACAAGTGAGAAACTGATATCATTCTTAAGTAGCAATAATTTCAACATAACTTTCCAAATTAGTAATAATTTAGGCAAATATATAAAAGATAATAAAACCAAACCAGGAGTAATATTGTTGCCTTTATTTATTTTATGGAAATTCATTTTCAACGAAGATGAGGTAAAATATATTTTATACTTTCCACAATTTCATTTTCACGAGACGACCGGTTTCGACTGTTAAGTCGACTTAACAGTCGAAACTTGTCTGTAGCTGCGATTGGTTTGGCCTTACCAGATTTTGACAGGCTCTAGTTCAGAAGCGTTTTGAAGTATTACGTTGTGATGAAAACAAGATTGTTCATCTATAACGATATTTTGAAATGAGAGCAAAAAATTATTTTTTTCTAGTGTTCTTAGGATTTCCACATCTGTAATGGTCATTGTATTTTGGATTGAAAATCAGATGATAAACAGATGAGAAATTCAACATTTACGTATTCATCAAATTAGCGATGACTCGAAGAAACTGACGACTTTCATTCAGGGAATAACGTTCAACCTTCCGTAGAATGTTAGATATACTTTCCTGAAGGAGCTTCATAACCATCTTCAACCAGAGCTACACAGTAGTGTTACAGTGGGGTTGGAGTCATGAATAGCAGGAATAGACTGCAGTTTTTGTCTGATTTGATCTCGTCAGCATTGCAAATACATTTGCAGATCTGGAACCCGTCTTTCAGTACAGTCATTTCCACGATAAGGCATCACGATAATCAGTAGGTACCGGGTCACTTTTTGCCTTGAACATACTTCTTCAGAAATCTCTCCTTTTCTCTCTCTCTCCCCACAATCCACTCCTGGATATAGACCTCCTCCAAATTTTTCCATCTGTCTCTATTAGCAGCTGTTAGCATCCAGTTTTTCTGCGATCTTACCATCTGAGCTGTGGTCTTCCCATGCCCCATATGGTAGTTCTTGGTCTCCATGCGAGCAGTTTGTTGGCCCATTTCGATAGGTCTTGCCTGGCTACATGGCCAGACCATCTCCATTTCAATTGTGCTATCCTTCTCAGCACATCAGTCACTCCAGTCCTCTCTCTAATATTCTCATTCCTCACTTTGTCTCTCAATGAAATTGCCATCATGGTTCTCTCCATAGCTCGTTGTGAAACTTGTAATTTATTGGTTGATCTTCGAGTTAGAGATATCGTTTCAAGGCCATATGTAAGGACATGAAGAACACACGAATCGAAGACTTTTCTTTTTAGGTTGAGAGGAATATTTCGGGACTTCGAAACAAAGCCCAGTTTTCCAAATGCAGCCCAGCCCAAACCCACTCTCCTGGTAATTTCACAGGTTTGATTTTCTTTCCCAAGTTTCATTTAATGGCCTAGATATATGTATTCTGTCATATTTTCTATCACCTAATTTTCAATCGAAATGTGTATGTTTTTTGTACTCAGAATTTTGGTTTTATTCAGGTTCTTCCGAAGGCCGATTTCTGTAAATTTTTGGTGCAGTTCTTCTAGCATGGTTTTGAGTTCTTCAGGGTTTGTACTAGTAATAACTATGTCGTCTGCAAACCTCAGATGGTTTAAATGTACACCATCGAGGTTGATTCCTTTGTTGTTCCATTCTAAACTTTTGAAGACGTCTTCTAGGGCCAGCGTAAACAATTTCAGATTTAATTTATTATCTTGTTCTCATTCAAATGAATTGTGATGAAAGCATGATCACAAATGTATTTTAGCAAATTAGAGTACCGAGAGTCGACTCTTGCATTATCTCATTATTTCCCATATTTCTATAAGATTGAAAGCTTTCTGGAAGTCTATAAAAGCCAAGTAGATGGAAATATTGAATTCGGTACACTTCTCGATGAGAGTACGAATTACTTGTAAAATCAATCGTTAGGCAATTTTTGTTTACTTCATCGATTATGATAAAGTATTTGGTAGGGTTCACCTTGTAAAACTTATGAGCATGTTGAGAGGCTCCGAAATTTATAGCAGAATTCTGCGACTCATAGAAGACTTTTGCTGTAGGCAGAAAGCTATCGTCAGATAGGGATGTATTCTGTCTACGTTATTTTTCAACATTTATTCAGATAAAATCGGAGTGAAAGACCAAAGGAGAATTGAAGTACTATTTGATATGCTGATGACGGTTATTTTCTGCGAAACCATTCAGGGCCTACAAGTATTATGTTTGGTCTTATGGAGCAGAGAAATAGACACTGAAAGCTGCTACGGTTAATCGTTCGGAAGCATTCGAAATGTGGCTACATAGAAGAATGCTCCGAATCTCCTGGATTGCTATGCAAACCATCGACGCAGTTCTGAACAGAGCTGATACGGTTCGTACATTCACGATCACGATCACGATCTGCCTATTTCAATCCACTGCTGGATGTAGGCTTTTCCCATATTGAACCATTTCTTTCTGCTAATAGCTTCTCTCATCCAAAGAAGACCCGCTGATTTTTTAATATCGTCTCTCCACCTTGTGTTTGGTCTGCCGATACTCCTATGCCCCACTCTTGGCCTCCATTCCATGAGCCTCTTGGTCCACCGATTGTCATTTCTTCGAGCTACGTGACCTGCCCATGACCACTTTAGTTGAACTGCCCTCTCCATGACATCTGTCAGCTTGGTTTGTTCTCTTATCCAAGTATTTCTTATGCGATCTTTAATATTTAATATTATTCTCTCGTGGGCTCTTTGGGTTTTCGTCAATTTTTGGGCCAACTTCTTAGTAAGACACCATGTTTCGGGTCCATATGTAAGCACAGGAAAAATGCATTGGTTGTAGAGGTTTTTCTTGAGGTTGTGGGGTATGTCTGATGTCAGGACATGTTTTAATTTGCCAAATGCCGCCCACGAAAGGGACACTATTCGTGTAATCTCGTCAGTCATGTTGTCTTTTTTAGTAGTTAGTTTTTGTCCCAGGTATATGTAGTTTTCGACATTCTCTAGTTGATGACCTTCTACGTGGATTACGGGGTTATTGTTTGTGTTAGTCATTATCTTCGTCTTGCTGATGTTCATTTCTAGGCCAACATTTTTTGAATGGTTGTTCAAGTTTAGGATCATATCTTGTAATTCTTGGACGTTACTACTTATTAGTACAATGTCGTCGGCAAAGCGTAGATGATGTAGAAGTTCGCCATCAATGTTGATTCCTTTCTTATGCCAATCCATTTCTCTAAAGATTTCGTTCAAAGCTGCAATAAATAGCCCCGGTGTTACTGTATCTCCTTGTCGAACACCTCGTTTTATTGGAATGTCGTTGGTTTCATTCCATAACTGGACATGTATTATGGCAGAAGAATAGATGTTTTTTATCAGGTTCGTGTATCTGCTGTCCAATCTACATGTATTAGAAGAATTAAGGACTGCCCAAATTTCTATACTGTCAAAGGCCTTTTGGTAGTCTATAAAGGCTATATAAAGATCTAAATTATACTCATTGCACTTTTCTATTAGGTGTTTAATTGCATGAATTTGATCCAGCGTACTGAACCCAGATCTAAATCCAGCTTGTTCACGGGGTTGCTGGAAATCTATTTTTCCCGTTAATCTTTTGGTAATTATTTTGGTGAATAATTTATAAAGCTGGGATAAAAGGCTTATTGGTCTATAATTACCAAGGTTTCTTATGTCGCCTTTTTTGTGGAGAAGAATTACTTCAGTCTCAAGCCATGCTTGGGGGACTCGACTTTGATCCAAGCATTTGTTGAACAATATTACCAGTTCTTGTTTTAGGCGAGGACTTCCACATTTGAGCATTTCTGGAATTATGCCATCTGGTCCAGCCGCCTTGGAATTTTCAAGATTGTTCAGGGCTGAGTTTAATTCATTAACAGTAATTTCGGGAATATCCTCAGAACCGACAATACATATTTTTCTCTTTCCATCTTCCTTTTGCTGTGCGTTTGGTTGTAATTTGGAATCATATAATTCTTTATAAAAGCTTTCTATTAATTTGAGCATTTGATCTCTATTTGTAATGACCTTCCCAGCTTTGTCTTTAAGTGATGTCATTTCTCTTCTTCCTATACTGACATGTCTATTAAAAATTTTTGGGCCTTTGTTATTCTCAATAGTTCCTTTTATGATCTTGGTATTAAATTCCCTAATGTATTTTCTAATTTCTCTTCTTATTAATCTGTTCAGTTCAGCCCATTCGATTAAGTTCCTATCTTTGTCTGGTTCTAGTTTCCTTCTTTCTTCAAATAATTTCGCTGTTTCGTCATTTATTTTTCTTCGACTTCTTTTCGTCACTGTTGTTACCTCACTTGCGCTTTCTTTAATGATGTTGCTTAATTCATTTGCATGTGTATTTAAGTCGGTATGTCTTAGAGTTGGGGGTGCCTTGTCAATATATATTTTTAATTGGTACTGTTCGTGCATTACTGACAATTATATCAGTGAGAAAAATCGCTTACTTGGGGAATATTCTTTGGAGGGAAAGATACAAAATCCTTCAACTAATAATGAGGGCCAAAATTAAGGAGGCGTATAGGAATAGAAAGAGAACAGATTTCGTGGTTAAAGTGCATTCGAGAATGGACTGGAACTTGGAGCGCTGAACAGCTCTTTACTATAGGTGAGAATCGTCAACTTCTCCCCAATCTAAGTGCCAATGTCAGTAGAAGCTAACAAGGCATCGGAAGAAGAAGGATAGCAATATGAAAAAGGGGTAGCCGAGATAGCAAAGCTGGTAAATGTGAAGGTAAGCACCAGCTACTGGCAGGCCAGTAATTAACGTGTTGTTGCTTGGAAATATTTGTTTTGAAAGCTTTCGTATTTTTTGATTGGTTGTGTTGTTTGATGGGTTGGTCCTGAACTAATCATTATTAACGAAAAATTACCACACAACTCCAAAGAATCAGTTCTGCAAAAAAATGTTTTATGATGAAATAATCAAAAGAACTTTATAGGATGAAAGTTGGAAAACAGAAAATCATGAAGTGTCTTGTTTCATCCTCTATCACATAATATACTATTTGCTTTATACGTTACATGAGAAACAAAATTGTATATTTGGAACTCCAACTTCAAAATTGGCTTAATCATCGAGTAAATGCACAAATCAAAACGATGAACTCAAGAGTAAAATAACGAGGGTTGTAGAATGAGTAATTTTCACCCCTCACATCACGTTATAGGTCACAAGCAAAAGTTAATAAATTCGTTTTCCGCTCCGCCGCTGCTTGGAAACGGGAAATAGGAAATGGCCTTTAGCATTAATCCTCGAGCGACGAATCTGGCAAATTTTAATGTGTCAACAACCACAATTTGACTGTGAAAATTCGGCATAGACCCAGAAACTCGATCGGAACGACTGTGGTCAAACAATAAATTGCAACAAATAAACGATAGAGAGATTGCTTTGCAGATTCCTCTCAAATGCCCTACTTTATCCTCAGTAACGAAACAATTCCTGGAGGCTCTTGAACTATTTTCAATTAAAATTATTTCTGTTTGGAAAATATTCAATCATTTGTTTTTAATTGAAAATGTGTTAGTATGGGACATGTAGATTCGTAGGTTAATTCGGAGATTTTAGGGTCCGTTAATCCCATTTATTTAATATTCTGTCCTATGATATAAGTACAAGATGATGGTTATTACATGAAATGCACAGTTCGAATTCAGTGATAATGCTATATATAAGAATTGGCAGCAAAATAAAAGTTATACAGTATGAAACTGAAAGCGTTACCGTGTTCACTACGCTATGTAACTATAAATCGTTCTAGGCTCTCCGACCAAGCTAAGCACAGAACTTACTCTGAGCCTACCTGGACCGAGGATTTAAATATTCGTGTATTTCAGAGATTCGACTCATATTCAATGAGCAGTGGGACAACAAAATAGAGCAATTGAGCACAGAGGACCAATCACTTTGGAGAATGGCAGCAACATTGACAGGAAAGAAGAAAAAAACGACGACACCACACATCAAACACAATGGACAAACTGCAGTAACGGATGAGGAAAATGTGGAAATATTTGCATCAGCACTAGAGGAATAATTTCAAACGAACGCCAGCAACGGAGACGCGGAATTCAACCAAAACGTCGAAAAGGTTAGGTGGAAGAATCTAGGAACATACAGCAGAAGACTATCACATTGAAGAGGTTACAACAGCAGAAGTACAGGGACACATCAACCAACTGAAAACATGGAAAGCACCAGGACTAGACGGAATCACCAACCAGGCATTGAAGAACTCACCAGACGAAGGAATTCATCAAAGAACGGAAATAGCACGAGCAATAATGAAAAAGGAGCACTACCCAGACATATGAAAAATAGCAGAGACCATATTGATATCCAAACCAGTAAAACCAAGGACAGAAGCCAGCAGCTTTCGACCGATAAGCCTACCGCCAGCAATGAGCAAGATCATCGAGAGGACCATCTACACCCGAGTATAAAAGCGTTTGCCGAAGAAAAAAGAATACTCCTGGAGCACCAATTTGGATTTAGAGGTAGACATTCGACAATACACCAACTAGCTAGAATCACGGCATTTTCGGACATTGAGAAAGCATTCGAAAAAGGTTGGCACGAAGGACTAATCTACAAGATAAAGAACACAGGATACCCAGCGAAGCTAACCAACAATACGATGTCGTATCTACAAAACACAAGATTCATAACCAGGATACAGTACTAGGACCACTACTATTCAACATGTACATCGCAGAAATACCGAAGATGAAGCACTCGAAGATAGCGCAGTTCGCAGACGACACGGCAATATACGCATCCCACAGGAACAAAGCAGGAAAGAGGAAATGGCTACAAGAAGATATCGACGAACTTACCAATTATTTTAGAAGATGGGAGATTTAGGTAAAACCGAAGAAGACAGTAGAAATGTTCATCGACAACAAGAAGAGGAGACATCCAGAAATCACTACAGAAGGACAACAAATCGAATGGAAGAAGGAAGCAAAATATCTCGGCGTAATTCTGGACGACCAACTGAACTACAAGAGGCACATCGAGGAAACTACAAGGAAAACAAGAGCAAAACACGGAAAACTATACCCCCTACTCAGTGGAAGAAGCAAACTCATATTGGAGAACAAAATCAAGATAATCAAGGAAATAATCATCCTAAGAATAACATACGCAAAACAAATTTGGCATCTAGAGGACAGATTCGGGAAGAGGAAATTAGAAGCAGCACTCAACAAGATCATCAGGACAGCAACAAACGCCCCATAGTACATAAGCAACGACCAACTCAGGAAGGAAATGAAAATCGACACACTAGAAGAAATCATCACACGACTAACGATGAAGACAAACGACCTGATGGAAGACCACGAAAACAAGGAGATCAACCAAATAATGGAACTACAACCGAGGACAACAGGAAAGAGGACATCCCTAGTACAATGGAAGAGGAAAAAACAGGTCAGCATAGATGCACCACAACATAAAATAAGGAGGAGAACCAACCAAACCAGGACAAACCAAGGAGATGTAAAATAAGCGAGATGAAGGGGAAAAAGGATAGACATTCGATCCTCACAAAATTCAAGAATCACAGGAGAGATTCGGCTCTATTTCTTCACTGACCTCATCGAGTTCACATCGTCTCCATAGATCGTCTGCAGCACGCGTTGCCACGAGTCGATGTTACTGACCCAAGCGTCAGCCATATTGCCAAACCGCCGTTGTCTACCAGCGAACCACTTGTTTTATTTAATCATACATTTTCGTTTATAAGTTCTTCGTGTGTGTGACCCCCATCTCGGTTGCAAATGGAGCCCAATGAGTGCATTAGTGCATGATTTTCTCCGTTGAGAAAAAGAACCCATCACCGACTGAGTTAGCCGATGAATGGTGGCAAGTGAAGAAGTCCGCTATTTCCGCACACGAGATGAAACCGACGCACGTGGTAGGACCGGAACCAACAATAGACGTGACGCACGTGGATAATATCCAGCTAATTCATCGAACACCGCAGCAGCCGTGAAGGAAGCATTCGGTTCTTGGACCGAAGAAAACACCAAGTGATGCTCAACGACGAGTGTGTGAGTTCAATGTCTTAAGACGCTTGTGAACCTAGAACCTACTCGCAGTCGCAGCTGTCCAACGCATGATAAACTCATCATGTGTCCTATATGTCTTAGGTTAGTAAATTGTTTTTTTTGTCCAGCACTTTTTTCTCTTTTTCAGGCACTTTTAATATCTAAATTTTATGTCACTGACAAATAATGATATAAGAACAAGATGATGGTTATTACATGAAATGCACAGTTTGAATTCTTTGATAATGCTAGATATGAAAATTGACATCCAAATAAAAGTTATATAGTATTGAATTGACAGTGTTACCGTGTTCACTACGCAATGTAACTATAAATCGCTCTAGGCCCCACCGAACAAGCTAAGCACAGAACGTACTCTGGGCCTACCTGGACCGAGGGTTTAAATATCCGTGCATTTCTGAAACTCTGCTCTATTCCATCACCGACCTCATCGAGTTCATATCGTCTCCGTAGATCGTCTGCTGCACGCGTTGCCACGAGTTGATTCTACGGACCCAAGTGTCAGCCATATTGCCAAAGCGCCGTTGTCTACCAGGCTCCTTTTGTTGCAGAAGAGATGTATTCGTGGGAAGAGCAGAACACATCATGCAGGGCTCACTTTGTGGAAAGATCAGTGCTAACTGTTGTGAGTCTATATGTTTATGAAGCAATTTTGTTCATAGTTAATAATAGAGACCTGTTTGTGGAGACTAAGCGTGAATATGAGCATAACACGAGAGCTAAGAACGATATGAGGCTACCCAGATTTAAGAATATTTACCTTCAGAACAACTCTGTTTATGCTTTGGTAAAAATTTATAATCACATTCCACAGGAGGCACGAGGGTGGCCACAAAATAAATTGAGAAGAAGATTATATACTTACCTTAGGAGGACACCATACTACACTCTCCAGGAGTATTTTGAGGACTATATTTGTCTAAGCTGATTTCGTCTCTTTTTGTTAGGTTTTTATTCTGTTTCTATGTATTTTATGTTTATGATGACGTGTTCTACAACAATTTATATGGAATATATAAATGAATTGATGATTGATTGATTGAAGTAAAATCCACTATGGGTCCATTTGCTACTAAACATATCTGACAAAATACAGCTATGCATACTATATCAGGAATATATTCCCGTAGGCACCTCCAGAACTAAGTCGAGAATATTCGTAGTTGTGTTATGCATCTAGAATCTCAAAAAATAAATCTAACATTAACCACTCCATTATCCTTTATCCTTCGACAATTTTCAGCAATTCCAAAAACTATAAATATACTTAAACAAAAAGACTTTTAAGAACTAATTCTGATAATAAACAATTCGAACTCTTATTACAAAACCAGCTAGCATCCCCACCATTGATCGTCAAAATTCCTATCAACATAATGCTCACAAATTTTCTCAGAAAAACATGCGTCCCAACCTTCGTCCACAAAATTATCTTACATTATTCAAATACCAAGATCACGCAGAGATATACACCGATCCTTTCAAAACGCTAAACTGAGCTTCAGAGGCTGCAATAGTCGAAGAAATAAGAAATGCCTCTACCTTCTAAATAACTTCAGTATCTACAGTGTGAAAGGGTACCGCCCTTCGTTGAGATAGTCAAAATGACCTCACTCGCGATATATAACACTTAAAAATGCGTAAAGTTATTAAATTTGTCCTAAGGATGGTTACAGAAATGGCTTTATACTCAAAATAATCATCGAAATACACTATATTATAATGTAAAGGATGTTCACAACACCGAATAAGTATTACTATGCGTGATATTCTGATTAGTTGTAATATACATAGCTTGCTGTCAATAAGTATAGAAGTACGATCATTGGAATCAAGCAACGTCGACGCGCTAAGTATCAGGATGAATTATTGTTAAGGACTTTTTCGTTTGAGTACAGTTATATCTTTTTCAATTGCCAAATTTTGAACAACTGTGTACCATACCATACTTGCCGAGAGGATTATGCTCAGACGCTCAATACAAAATTCCGTTTAGATTTAATTATTTATGAAACCAGAATTGCAAAATCCAACTCAGTAATTAAAATTGGGTTTCGTTAGAAACCAGGTTTCTAGTTTATACTTTCAAATAGCAGTTTCAATTTACTTTTCATTTTCCCGAAACTTTATTTATCCACTGTTATTGTAATCAAAATAATTGCGCACGTGACTCGTTGTTCATATGATTATGCAACTACTGACAATTAAATTGAGTGATAGTTTTCATACAAAATGAATCGAACATGTTTCAATATTTTGTTTCATTCAATGATATTACGCTATTGAAACTACTACATTAGCGGTAATGTAGAACTGATGCTATACACAGCAAAAAAAATTCATGACAACATAATGATACCATATTTCACAAGCCCGATTACAAAATAAATTAAAGAATTTTCGGGAGAATGAAACCTCTATTTTCCAGTTTTAAAATGAAAATATGGAGAATCGCTCGGACCCGTCGATTTTCGATTCGAGGGGAACAATTTTTCCGATTTTTTCATTCCCGTAACTTCAATCCGCTACAGGGAGCGAGCGCAACCCCCCGATTCTGAATAGGGATGAGAGATGATACCACATTTTGAAGATCTCATCGATTACTATCTAACCTAAATTTTCGCTTCAAAAACTTCTATGCAGTGAAATAAGTTTTGCTCAAATCGTTCACGTACATTACTCAACATTTCTGGTTCGATTTAACGGCATTCATTAATGATCTGAATTCGTAAATCATCCAGTGACTCATGTTGGGTAGCGTAAATCTTAGGTTTCAGGTGAACCCATAGAAAAAAGTCCAGAGGCGCCAAATCAGGTTATCTGGGTGGCCACTCAATATGTCCCCTTCTTCCAATCCAGGCCTGAGGAAAATTTTCATCTAAGAACTGACGCACAGGTTGAACGACATGAGGTGGTGGGCCATCCTGTTGAAAAATAATCATTTCATGGTCTTCTTCATTCTCCAATATTTGCACGAGGGGTGGATAAATAGCGTTTTGTAATAGTTCCAAATAAATTTGGCCAGTGATATAACCGGGTATGAAAAAAGGGCCGATCATGTGATTTCCATAAATACCCGCCGAAACATTTAAGTGTTGGGGATGCCAGATATGCTCTTCTCGAAATAATCTTGGTTTTTCATTTGACCAGTATCGACAGTTATGCCTGTTTACAGTGACGTTAAGGTAAAATGAACACTCATCTGAAAAACAGATATTGAACATGTAGTTTGATTTATTGTTGATAATTTCACTGACCACTTCACAGAACATGAGTCGGCGATCAAAATCATTGTCATTCAGTTCCTGAACCAATCGTATCTTGAAAGGATGAAACTTATGTTTTCTTAAAATTCTCATGATTGTTGTACTAGACACATTGGACCTATTCCTAGTACTAAGGGTCGGATCCATCGTTACGTGTCCTAAGATAGCCACTTCTCCCGCTTCGTCTCCTTCATACCCCCTCTTTTTGTTGCCGACTGTTGTGCAACCAGTTGCACAACGTAAGCAGCTGATACAGCCGCTGTTAATCGCGCAGCCTTTCTCCTACGAAACACACCATTTTAATCCTACAACAAATGCACAATCGCTTCGGCACAGTTTCAAAGTTCATGAAAAATCACGATAGACTAACGAAAGACTAAGGTAAATCAAACCCATGGTCTATCTACTTTTTCGAACAAAAAATTAACAAACAAACAAAAACATTGCATACTTCAAAGTTAATTCAACACAAGTTAGCCATACACCAGCATTTTTTACTGCATGGAAATGAATGGTGCCCATTTTTAGCACAACTAATCACAAAAGTAAGTAGTCACATTTTTAGCTGCCATTTCGTTAACGATGAAAATTTTGAAGCAAACATTTAGGGTTAGATAGTAATCGGTGAGATCTTCAAAATGTTGTATCGCAATACCCCTCATTCCTATTCGGAATCAGGAGGTTGCGCTCACCCCCGGTAGGGGATTGAAGTTACAGGGATGAAAAAATCGAAAAGTTGTGCCTCTCGAATCAGAAATATATATATATATATATATATATATATATTCCAGATTGGCCTCAAGTTTACATATGTAGACTCCTCACGAAGTTTATCGCGAAAATTGGTCTCATTAAATATATGCCGACAGGAGGTTTTATCCTGGAAAAGGGGACTAGAGCACCAAATCCAAAGGGATTATTTCGCTCTTCAAAACTGTTGATTTGATTCACGTACCGGTGAAAGATGTTCCTCAAGTTTTTAACATTCTTACATCTTTGTCGTTGTTCGTTGCTTCTCGAAGTCCGGTAGCGGCTTCGCCATCTCGGTCCATAGAGGGCGACTCCCGTACGTATGTACGAGATGTGTCCTTTCTGGAATCATTAGGGTACCCCCTAACCTAACCTGGTTAGGATGCTGAGAAGCGATATGAGACACTGATTGACTTCTAATAAGGACGAAATTGCAGTTTGTCGCTTCGTTAAAAATAAAAAGCAAGACCAGGAATCGTTTGAATGAATAGCCAAACTCATGCAGAAGACGTAAGCTCAATTATATTAACACAAAATTACAGGAGTTTATCCTAAAAACACTACAATTTATTTAAGACTGAACCTGGCCATCGGGGCTCTCTCGGTCAAACAGAGAGGGAATTTGAGGAAATATCGCAGGTTATGTATTTTTTTTATTATCTCCTCAGTCCTTTTTATGATCTTGCTTGCTATGTAAAATCTTTTCTTAGATTTGTTCAGACATATAAGAAGTATGATTGTTGAAATATTGGTTTTCTTTTCCCATTGTTACAGATTCCTGTCCCAAGCCCCCTTCCCTTCACCCTTGTCTCCGTTTGGAAATCATGGAATTCAAGAGAGAATGATGCGTCTAAGCAGAAAAATCTTTGGTACTCTTTATGTACACACGACACTAACACAACATAAACAGACAAGCTATTGCTAGTGCAATAGCGACAGGGAAACGAGTTTTCTCCTCAGGTTTTTTCACTCGTTTATTGAATCATATACAAGATAGTATATGTTATATTTCCTGAGCTCGAACTTGTGTTTCTTGTGACACACCAAAATTTTAGATATACGCATTTATTGTAAATACAATTATTCAACTTTTGTAAATCCTCTCTTTTCAAAAAAAAAAAAAATATATATGTATATTTTTTTTATATATATATATATATATATATATATATATATATATATATATATATATATATATATATATATATATATATATATATATATATATATATATATATATATATATATATATATATATATATATATATATATATATATATATTTATTTATTTATTTTTCTATTTTAGTTTTACAGGTTATTTTTATTATACCAACATTGTGGTGCCTACTAACAAGAATAATGTTAAACTGTTCTTTGACCAGGAAAAGTTTGGCACCCCAGATCTATCAAATAAAATCAAATCAATCAAAAACATTCTGCAATATATATCCCAAAATCAATTTTCATTCCAATGATTAACTAAAATGAAGAGTATAAATTACTGAAAGGATGCTTAATCCTCACGAAAATTTGATTGAGAGAATATGAAGTTTATTAGATAGGACGCTTTCCAAAATAGAAATTGTCAATCAAAATAGAAATTGTCAACTAAAATAAAAAGAAAATTCTAAATAGCTCTAGGTGTTCTTTATCTATATTTATCAGCTGGGAATTTAACTTTTACTCTCTTCTTCAAACTCTCATACTGGTTAATGTACACTGTGCCACTTGATATTTGGAAATCATTCGCCACTTTCATCGATGTTTTCATTTCGGCCTTATTGCTTATTGCATGTCTTTTTAAAATACATTCCAATATTGCCTTCGTTTTTGCACCAAAGAGACAAGCAAGGCTTCCTCCCTGGCAGTAAAATTAGCTGTACGCTTTTTTGAAGCAATTAGTTCAATTTTGAACTAGTTAAATTAAGAATAGAACAGATTAACAATGACCAAATAATATAAACAGCGAAACTTATTCCATTAGCGTCAAAGGTTCACGCATCTAATAGCTTGGCTAGGTTCTGTTCCCTGGGGTCGCTTTGCTAGTGAAAACAGCATGGTCAACGGAAATGGTACATGTCGCTAGTAAACTAGGGATTTTTGTATTAATAACGTTCACAGATCTCAGATTAGTTGAACTGTCACTTAGATAGATATGTACAACTACTGACACGATGAGCTCCATTCAAATTGTGATGTCCGTTCAGTTGAACTACAGGTTAAACTAAGGAAGCGGGAATTTTTTGATAAAGGTGGTATTGGTAGGAGAATAATTTGAAGCAGATATATCATTTTCTGAAACCCAGGTAAAATAACTTTCTAAATTGGTAGCTTTGGACGATGTTTCAATTCAATTCATTGCTTCGAGCAGAAGATTTATTTCGGAGCTTTCATCAATCATAAAAATGTAATTTATTCGAAATGACCGCCTTAATTAATTTAAATTCCCAAATTCGCAACGGCAGAATCAACAGGCTCGTGTTAATGTCTTAATGAACCACTTCAGTGAGCGCGAACAGGTAGAAGAGTAGTAAACTCGAAACACATAACTTAAATCAAGTATAAGGGGACGTTTTAATTAACATTTTATCTCTTCATCTATTCAAAGCTTGCAGATGGTTAATAGTCATTTAATCTGCTAATTTACGACCCTATTGTGGGGTAATTCGCAATATAAAATATCCTTTTTGGATACAAATTTATAATCGATGCTGCTATTATGTGGAAAAATTTACATTCCATTAACCTATACGTCTTCTAATCTCAACTGAACGAAAATTTTTGTTAAGAATGAATTTGATGTTTCGCAAATGAACTGCACCATGTATTATGTTTTTTCGAGGTGAACATTCATTTCAATTGACGAGGCTTTTACGTGATAAAAATCCATTTTCACGAATACAAGTAAACGATGATTTCTACTAAAATATATTATTAAATGCTCGACGCGTTTCGATACACAGTATCTTTGTCAAAAGCGAATTAATACCACAAATATATCTTACTAACAAATTTTTATATATACTAAAGAGGCAATCCACTCAGAGCTATCCGTACTTGAACTAATGTTTAGGAAATAAATTTAATAAGGGTGAGTTATTTATGTCCACCTGATCACTAAGAATTTCCGGTGAATACCTAAATCTGTTAATTTCATATAATTCCAGAAGGTTGAGTTTTATACCTCTATTCTCATAATGTAGGATTTTAAATTCTGAATTGAAAGAGTGACCATTCTCCTTAAGATGATTTGAACAATTTGAATCGGTTTTTCCTTTGATGAAACCGCGTTTATGTTCAGGGATTCTAACATTAAAATTTCTTCCTATTCTACCGATATAAAAACAATTGTAATCTGCACAATCCAATCTATAAACACCTGATTTATTTTCTTTATTAATTGGAGATTTATAATTCCTGATAAATGAACCTAAATTTGTTGATGTTTTGAACGCTCTATTTAAATTCCTTTTGAGAAGGAATTTCACATTATTGCTAATATTGCCTATATATGTTAAACTATTGAATTTAAAGCTAATTTTGTTTTTTCTTATATGATATGCATCATAACCATTATTTATTGCGATCTGTTTTATCAAATTCAATTCTTTGAAATAATTATCATTAGACATCGGTGTGCTCAAGAGTCTATGTATATAGCTATTGGATGCTATGTGAAGGCTTATGATAAATATAAAACTATATATATATATATATATATATATATATATATATATATATATATATATATATATATATATATATATATATATATATATATATATATATATATATATATATATATATATATATATATATATATATATATATATATATATATATATATATATATATATATATATATATATATATATATATATATATATATATATATATATATATATATATATATATATATATATATATATATATATATATATATATATATATATATATATATATATATATATATATATATATATATATATATATATATATATATATATATATATATATATATATATAATATATATATATATATATATATATATATATATATATATATATATATATATATATATATATATATATATATCCCTGCCAAACGGATATCTTCCGAAAGGATAATACCGCCACTTTCGGTGCATCTGCATAACCGTAGTTTCCTGAACAACCAGGAACACAACACCTGAACGGCATAATGTCTCAAAGACCCTAACACTCTCACAATAAAAATATCAAAAAAATTTAGGTTTATAAACGAAAAGTTTAACTGCACACTAATACGCCTCTTATAACCTTACACACAATTCACGTCACTGAAATTCGTTCAAATTTATAATTGACGCGAATTATTCGGTGAACACACAGCACTATACTGTATTCTGATGTCTTATAAATGAATTACTACATAAATTAGGCACTAGAAACAATTATTTTTGGATATGAAATACAGAAAACGAAAGGACATGCACCGGCTTTTCGATTACACTGTGCTTTCGTTTCGCATGCTTGTTATGACTACTAGAGATGTGTGACGTCATGATACGTCACAGCGCTCAGGCTTTATTATTACGGTGATAACGCTACTAGGCTGTTCCGAATATCGAATTTGCACCTCGGATCACCTTGAGGGATCATTTAAGAGCTTGCGGACTCTATCTAAAGTTTGAATTTGCACAGATTCTCCGTCATTTTCCGCAGTCAGAACAGACCAAAGATTTTCTATGTGATAGGATCAGTTCTTAAACTGATTCTCTCATGGTTTTGAAGGTTCGTATAATGTAATAGAGCTTAAAGGCCTGGATTATTCCTTGGTCCATAGGTTGAAGGGAGGACGTCGTTTTGGGAGGTAAAAATGTCACTTTCATATTTGGATTCATAGTTTCAAGTTGGCGAGGATGACCTTGTGCATTGTCGAAAACAGGTTTGAAGTCTAAATTCTTATTCTTTCCTATGAGTTTCAACTTCTGAACTGAAACCATTTCAGAAATAGGAATTGGATCGCGTTTTTTTTATCCGCGAATAGTGGAGAGGTGCGAATAAGGAGTTTTGACTGTATTCAAATTTTCAAGAATTCTACTGTTATAAATGTAATCACAAGAGAGTTTATTAATAGCTGAATTGTTTCCTTCATATATTTTAGGTTTACAGTTTTCAATATATCTGCCTAGAGAGTTGCCTGTTCTGAAAGCTATATTCAAATTATGAAATGAGAAGAACGACTTTAAATTCAGACTGGGTTTACCAATTTAAGCTAATATATTATAATTTTCATTGGTATCTTTTACACTAGGAGAAACTTCATGGATTACATGTCGAAATTGTTTGCGAGAAAGCATACTGTCAATCAACCAAGAATTATAACCTTTATTGACCTCATTCGTTTTATACTATTGAGCTGCTTCACGAAATTATTTTTCGTCATTGTCATCGCGGTAAGTCTTTATATCACACTGTGATAAGCAGCTATTTTATGTTGGTGTGTGGTGTGTTGATGTGGATGTGCGGAAGAATTGTGAATGCTAATGCCTGTATGAGACGGTCTATGCAGAATAAAAAATCATGTCTGTGATCAATTTTTGTTATAAATCTGAAAATAATGGATTTCAATAATGAAAAAAAAGTAATGTGTTTTTAGGAATTTTACTTAATAATTGTGATTCGTAACGCGTTTCACTACACCGTAGCTTCTTCAGATGAATCAATGTACAGAAAATAAGAATGAGAATATAAATTCAAATGTTCTTAAGTAATTCAAAGCTTATTGGGTTGCTTCTTCTTAATTGGTTATTGATGACAGGTATATCCAATAAAATTAAGGAATAGATTGCTCCCTGAAGATAGGGGGGAAGGGCTTAAATCAACTTGTTCATTGATGAGTCTACCTGAGTGTTTGTGTTTGTTGATTTTTAAAGTTTCCCAAAGATCTACCTTCCAATATCTATTATCCATATATGTGGGTCGAAAGAGTGACTATTTTCTAGGAGATGATTCGCGTAATTTGAATCTGATTTTTTATTTGAAAAACTGCGTTTATGTTCCGATATTCTAATATTAAAATTTCTATGTGTTCTACCAATGTAGAAATCATCACAGCCATTGCAATTCAATCTATAAGCACCTGATTTATTGTTTTTATCTGATTTGGTTTTATCATTTTTTATATATTTGCCTCAACTATTATTAGTTTGGAAAGCTATGTTGAAATTATTGCTACTCAAGAATGATTTCAGTTTCTCACTTGTAATGCCAACGTAGGTTAAGGTGTTGAAGTTTTGTTTCGATTTATCGACAGGGTAAACTTCATTCAATGCGATTCTACTTTGTTTTTTATTTAAAATATTATTTATTAGTTTGGGATTGTAACCATTATTTTTGGCTATTTGTTTAATCAAATTTAATTCTTTGTTGAAGTTTTATGGTGATAACGGGATGTTAATCAATCTATGAATAAAACTGTTGAATGCTGACATTTTATGTTGATACGGATGACACGACGAGTTATGTATTATAATATCTGTATGTGACGGCTTATGGTAAATTGCGAAAACATGTTTTCCATTTTCATTCGAAATTGTTACGTCTAAGAAATTCATTTAATCATTGCTGTCTATTTCGGTTGTGAATCCAATTTTTGGATGTAATGAATTTATATGATTTCCGAAAATTTTCAACTGTCTATCTGTTCCTGTGAAGCAAATAATGATATCGTCTACATAGCGATACCAGTATAAACAATATTTACTAAGTGGATGATTATGAATTAATTTCTCTGAATTATTCATGAGTATTTTTCCTAACAAAGGACTTAACGGATTGCCCATAATCAAGCCGTCTTCGCTTGTATAATATTTGCTATTGAAATGGAAATAATTTTGATCGAAACAAATTTGCAGTAATGAAAGAATATCTGATTTAATGATCGTATTGACTTCTACTAATTCTTTAACTGAGTAGTACGTATCTTTCGGAAGAATGTTGGGAAATAGATTCTTAACATCGAAAGAAATGAGTTTGGAATTAGGTGGTATAATGGTATCTTTGATATTGGCAATTAGTTCGTAGGAATTTTTGACCGATTAATATTTGATTTGACATTTGATATGAATTTAACTAAGTAAAAGTCTCTCAAATTCAAATGTTGAAGGATTTCTTCGTTTTCATTTCCAAAATTAACTTTATATTAAAATATATCTTATATTAAAATATATCTGTACCAATAAGTCTAGTGTTTCGATAGCGGATGATCATGAATTATTCTTTCAATGTTATCCATGAAAATATAGGTTAGTGAAGGACTGAAAGGATTACTCATAATTAAGCCATTGTTGCTCATGTACATTTCATCATTAAAGCTAAAATAATATTGTTCTAAACATAGTTTTAGAAGATTCATAAGTCCTGATTGTATAATGAGATTCACGACATTATTCTGCATAGCTTGGTTAATCAACTTCGATGGATCGTGAGGTGGAACATTAGGATAGAGGTTAACTACATTCCAGGACATAAGTTTAGCCTTATATGGTAGTACAGTATGTTGAAATTTTTCTATTAGATCTGATAAATTCGCAATTGATAATTTTGGACTCAAATTACACGAATGTTCAATGATGTCTATAAGATAACGTGAAAGTTAGGCTGTTGGAGCTTTAACGTATAAGACAATTGATCTGATGGGATAACATCTTTTATGGAGTTTGACGAGAGATAAAAGTTTTGTTGAACTTATCAATTGAAAGTTTGAATTCAATCCAAAGTTTCAATCCATGCTTAGAGCTTGTTTAATATATTGGATAGTAATTTATTAGTTTGATCTTCCTTGATTTTTTTTGATTATTCAGATTCAATAAATTTTTTTGTTTTAAGGGTATTATCACTTCAGAATTACAAAATGATTTGTTCAGAATTTTTAAAGAAATCTTTATTATGTATCAAAAGAAAACTTTTTACATGTAGTTATATATAAAAAAGGTATACAAAGACATTTTTTGGTGCCGCATGTAAGTTCTTCGTAGAATGTGGCGTTGATGACAATGCTGCAATAAAAATAGGTAAAAACTTTTAAGTTAAACGGTTTTATGTTAAACATACATTGCACTGTTTAAGATAAATGTACTAAAACCAAAAATAATAAAATAGATACAGTCGTGGGAATTATAAATATATGCATAGACTAGACTAAAACAAAACCGTGGGGCACGTCAATTTTCTACAATCGTTGATTAAAATGTTTGTTTTGTAATGTTACACTATAATTATTAGGCAGTTGTGCAACCGACAACGATGGACGTGTGATAAGTAGGGCTAGAATGTGGAAACAAGCTAGCGAGCTCGATTATAAGCGAGTTTTAGGGTTTCATAGTGTTGAGCGAGTAGTACTTTTGTCATATGTTTTGTCGATTAAAGACAAACAACAAGCAGTGAAACGATTCCTCGCCAGCCAGCAGTGTGAATGTCCAACGATAAACTAGTTAAAACATCTCTTTTATTTACATGGAGTGTATAACTATTAGAATTTCCATGAGCAAGAAAATAGTAAATAATTTCCTCACCGTCTGCGGGCCAACTGCCTAACGACGAATTAAACGATTCTTCTATCGCACATTAAGTTGATAATTTGTAGACAATTGACGTGCCCCACGGTTTTATTTTAGTCTAGTCTATGCATATGTTTATAATTCCCACGACTGTATCTATTTTATTATTTTTGGTTTTAGTACATTTATCTTAAACAGTGCAATGTATGTTTAACATAAAACCGTTTAACTTAAAAGTTTTTTACCTATTTTTATTTTCTAGTTTTTAGTTTTTATTTCGCATTCTTTTTAATTCATTTAGTGCTTCATTATTGCAAGGTTTCTTGCCCGTTAGTTTATTGCAATCCAACTCCTCTATACGTAGTCCCTGCAAAGATCTTACTCTACTAAGAGCCACGTAGGCTTGACCTTCTTCAAACAGTTTCGCACCTAAGTATACGACTGCGTGATCCACAGTGCTGCCCTGCATTTTATGTATTGTAGAAGCCCATGATAGTATTAAAGGCAACATTCTTCTTTCAGCTGTCCCATAATTGTACTTAGCTGGAAACTGTATGGCTTTCGGGTGTATAAGATGTACTCCGTCTCTTGCGAAATCAATTCGGACGGAAGGTACATCTGTTGCATACATCTGAATTCGACGAAATTGAGGCCAAACGATTTCGGTGATGTAGCCTATAGCGCCATTTACTAATCCCTTTGAAACGTCAATATTGGACCGTAGCATGACTTTTGCCCCCACAAATATTTCCAGTTCCGCTGGTAAACCCCCAGTTTTGTTGATATCAGCTGGTATTATTGTAGCTATATCCACATTGTCTGCATTTCGTGTGGCGTGTACTAGCTGATCCTGCGCTTTTATTTTGTAAATGCGAGCACCATTATTTCTGTACAAATTCAATACAGCAGAGTTGTGGTCGTTAACTTGCTGATTTGTGGGGTATACCCTTAACGCTTTGTACAACAAGATGCGCCTGAGTCTTGAGGGGAAAACGCTAACGACATATCATTTTTATCCACCCTAATGCCATACAGTTCTCGGCGCGTTTTAACCTTTCACCTTAACTTGGGTGGTGTACCGCTAACGACGTATCATTTTTAGCCACCCTAACGCCACACAGTCCTCAACACGATACAAAATCTTGACTTGGGTGGCGAATTCAGGCTGGATACATTGTATTCTACTGGTTGAGCACTTTCATTTGATACCCATATTGATAGGATTGATAAAACCTACGTTATCCGCCATTTTGTAGCGGCCGCCATCTTGGATTTCAATTTTTTATAGTATATTGTATTCTGCTTGTTGAGCCCTTTCATTTGATACCCATATTGATGGGATTAATAAAACATAAATTATCCGCCATTATAGTATATTGTATTCTGCTTGTTGAGCCCTTTCATTTGATACCCATATTGATGAGATTAATAAAACATAAATTATCCGCCATTTTGTAGCGGCGGCCATCTTGTATTTATAATGATAATGAATAAATATAATTGTATTGTCACCAAAATCCAAAGTGTATACAAAATTTCAGATTAATCGGTTGACAGGAAGAGGGTGAAATTTGAATTACTAAATTTGACCCAAGAATAAATAAAACAAACGGGGTGAGCTAAATAAAACCGTTTAAAAATAATTGGTTTTGCGATTGCAGTGATACAGATCGAACGCGATATCTGAAATCAAAAAAATCAAACAAAATTTTGAAAAACATGTATGCAGGTGTATAACCTACTTCAAAAATGAAAAATTTTCATTTTTGAGAACATTAAAAGCTTTCAAGAAAAAAGTTGAAAAAAAGGCATTTTTTACGCGTTTCAAGCCCTTTAAAAGAGGTTGAATCTTCGAATTGATAAATTTCCGAGGTAGGTTATAAAGAGGTATAAATTATCAATAAAATAAGTCTAGTAACGTCAACATGTTTTGAGAAAAACGCGTTCAAAGTTTCGACGGCTGATTTTTTTATGATAACATTAAAATAAATGAAATGAATACCTGGAATTTGATCAATCAGTGTTCCCTACACCTTAAAGAAGCCAATAAGCTTGCTCAAATAATGCCTCCTGCTCAGCAGCGTCCTTTTTCCGTGCAAGTCTCGCTTCCTTCGACTGATCGGAACATTGCTTGGTACTATTGAAATATTCGTTATTGTTTTGCGTGTTTTTTCCCAAACAGCGATCCAAAAGTTCATCTTTTGTCATGTCTTCGAAAACAGGCTTCACGTATTCTTGCAAAAGGTCACTAAGGGGCGTTGCTTTATGGTTGAAGTTTTTGCCCTCTTCGACGCTTTGTAGATACTTACACCAGCTCTTGTCGCAATACTGATGTGGTTTTTCATTAGTTGAAATTCTATGATACAATCCTGCCCAAATGGCATTTTTCATGGCTTGCTTGTCATCGGGGTTGTTTTGAATTGCAAAACTGTAAAACAAAGAAATTTTTTTCATAACTTTGCCAGTAAGTTCGGTTCTCTTTTCCTTAGGTGGAGTAGTTTTGCTTCGGCTGCAGGACATCCTTGAGCCTTCGAAACATGCTTTTTTCCACGTGAAGGACGAATTCTAATTTTTCAATATTGAAGTCCCCGTACGTCTTACTTTCCAATAAGTTGGGAAAAGTTTCTCAATCTCCATCTCTAACGTAGCGAGCGTATTTTGAGCCATACAAATTTTCCGAACTACAAAACATCTCTAACACCCCTTGGACTTCCATTTCCCTGGAGTTTCCGTTATAATTTTTGGAACATTCATCATCGTGGTCCGTGTCTTTACAAATTAAAAATGCGGTTGGGTCCATCAGTTTTTTGTTTACTTAACATTTCTTACACGTTTTTGACGAGACGAAACAATCCAAAATTTTGCCGGTGTATTTTTCAATCAGAGTACAAACTCCGATGAGAGAAGAAAAACATCTCTTGACTCAGGTACCATCGCCGGACACAGTCAATTCGCCTTTTGGGAATCCATGCTCAACGTTCTTTTCGTTTTCTTCTCTTCCAGCTTTTTGAAATATAACTTTAGCCAAGCATTCAGCCAAAAAAGCGATATTTGTGCACGCGGTGTAGTACACATTCTGGTTGAAGCGTCGACCTATATCCATCATGG
This sequence comes from Cryptolaemus montrouzieri, assembly GCA_013387265.2. Lineage (NCBI taxonomy): Eukaryota > Metazoa > Arthropoda > Insecta > Coleoptera > Coccinellidae > Cryptolaemus > Cryptolaemus montrouzieri. The sequence continues at coordinate 24,541,436 of JABFTP020000144.1, read as the reverse complement.
AACAGAACACTTTGATTTAATGGATTTTAAGGTTATCATATCAAATTTATTAGGTTTGAAGCGGATTAACTCTTGTAATAGTAATGAGACTGCTAAATGTTTTCAATTTTTGCATTGCAATCAATAATTCATGGCTATTTTAGTTCGTTAGATTGATATTGAAAATTATTTGATACTGAATTGGGTTTGAAATATCTCTAAAGAAGTGCGATATTTTTTTTTCCGTAAAAATTCATGAAAATAGGCTCTTACATCATCGCATGCTCCTTCGGCCAGAGAGGACGAATACTTTTTTCGTTTCGTTTTCTTATTGCCAAGGATAGTTTTATTGATGAATTGAAATAGATTATCCTCATTTTATACAAGAGTGACTCGAAAAAATTATTGAATATTGTAATTTTAAAAATATCATATCTTGATTTTTTCAAATGGAACACCCTGTATTTCATTATTCATGTCAACGTATAAAATATTGTGCTATATTTTTGCAGAAGTTACCTTATCTTTATCTTCGATCATTTTCGTAATATTCGATTATTTGTAGAAATTTTTGATGAAAATTCTACAAACCGTATCAAACTCATCAACATGCATCATAATTCGCACAGAAGTTTTTTTTTCTGTAATGATTCAAGTAGTAAAAAATGAAACCTAAACAAGATAATTCCTCTAACGAATGATAAAATCAAGATGATTAAAACGGAAATCGAGGTATGTGTTGACATTTCTTTCATTTGTGCCTTCTGTCAGGTGTCCGGACATATCATACTCTGTATTTTACATGGTGAACTTATCAGTGTTTCGTTATTAAACATTGTTAAAGTGAGGTTTGAACCCAGTTTTCTCAATTGACTGCCATGAAGTTCTCCAAAGAAGAAATGGTTGATATGCTTTTGATTCTGGATGAGTGTGATAGAAATTCTTTGTTGGCAAGTAGAGTTTATGCACAAAGCTTTCCTCGTAAGAGGCATCCTAATGCAAGATGCTTTGAAAAACTTATAATTAGATTTATCGAAACGGGTAATATCGTTTACAAAAAACATGAAAAACCAAAAACTGCCGGCAGCGGGTGTTTTAAACGTCTTCCTCTGAAATGTTATAACAATGTGTCATGGAATTGGTCATACTCGTTACTCAAGATCATGAAAACCGAGTCCGCGAAAGCCTACGAAGTACCTGGTGCCCGCAGAAGGTGTTTCAACGTTTACCTGTGGAGGACTTTGACGATTCATCATAGAGTTCACCCACACTTTTAACCCGGGGGGTTTTCGAGGTCGATGAACATGAATACTTGGTCGATAAGAGCCTGCGGAATACTTGAAGCCGGCGGCGGGTGTTCCTCTGTAGTTTCATAATAATTTGTCATAGAATTGGTCCACATTCGTTACTCGGAGATTTTGGAGGTTGCTGAACATGAATACGAGGTCGAAAAGAGCTTGCGGAGTACCTGGTGCCGGCAGCGGGTATTTCAAACGTCTTCCTCTGGAATGTTATGACAATGTGTCATAGAATTGGCCACAGTCGTTACTCATGAACAAGAAAACAAAGTCCACCAGAGCCTGCGAAGTATTTGGTGCCTGCAGCGGTCGTTTCAACGTCTACCTCTGGAGGACTATGACAATTCATCAAAGAGTTTGCCTACACTTCATACTCGGAAATTTAAGAGGTTGCTCAACACGAATACGAGGTCGACGAGAGCTTGCTGAGTACTTGGTGCCGGCAGAGGGTCTTTTAAACATCTTCCTCTGGAATGTTATGACAATATGTCATGGAATTGGCCATACTCGTTACTCAAGAACATTAAAACAAAGTCCGTGGGAGACTGTGAAATACCTTGTGCCCGCAGCGGGTGTTTTAACGGTTACCTCTGGAGGACTTTGACAGTTTATCATAAAGTTCACCCACACTTTTTATTCGGGGGGTTTTCGAGGTCGATGAACATTAATACGAGGTCGATGAGAGCCTGCAGAGTACCTGATGCCGGCAGCGGGTGTTTCAACCTGTTCCTCGAGAGTTTTATGATAATTTGTCATAGAATTGGTCCACATTTGTTACTCGGGGATTTTAGAGGACGCTGAACACGAATACAAGGTCGACGAGTGCTTGCAGAGTACCTGGTGCAGGCAGCGGGTATTTTAAACGTCTTCCTCTGCAGTATTATGACAATGCGTCATAGAATTGGCCACAGTCGTTACTCATGAACATGAAAACAAAGTCCGCGAGAGCCTGCAAAGTATCTGGTACCCGCAGCGGGTGTTTTAACGTTTAAGATCAACGAGAGCTTGACAAGTACATGGTGCCGGCCGCGGATGTTTTAAACGTCTTCCTCTGGAGTATTATGAAGATATGTCATGGAATTGGCCAAACTCGTTACTCATGACCATTTTTTTTCATTTGAAGGAAGAGATCGAGGCGAACCTGTCAGTTATCCGCGAAGCTCCATCCCGACTTTCTGGGTTCGGACTGTCGTTAGACATAAGTCCAGAAGTATAAGTGTTTGAACAATACATTTTATGGTGAAACTTTGACTGTTAAGTGCACCTGAGAACTCAGACCTCTCGGCCACCCGACCTCTGTTTGCTCATAAGTTAAGATTAGATTTCTTTGAAAATGTGTATATTTCCCAATAGACTTTGAGGTTGTTGAGTGCGAAAATTTGTTCAGCCTGATGATGATGTTTCGAACATTATTATTACAGTGGAACAAGAGGTGGTTTAAAATTCCTATTTCTCCACATGAGCAAAGAGGGTCATCTTTCAATTCCATTCTATGAAGATATTTCGGAAAGAGAGCGTAACTATTTCCCATACTTGAGATAATACGAATAAAATCTCGTTTAAAATTCCTAATGGGATCAGGCTTATCTACTTCATCAAAGGTGTTATCGAACCAGTATGAATATTGAATTATAGAATTGACCGCTTGGACTCATGAACATGAAAACAAAGTCCGCGCGAGCCTGCGAAGTACCTGGTGTGCGCAGCGGAAGTTTTGAACGTCTTCCTCTGGAGAACCATGAGAATTTATTATAGAATGGGCCTATACTCGTTACTCGAAGGTTTCCGAGGTCGCTGAAGACGAATATTTTCACGGAAAAATTTCAGTGCAATTCTATGGTGCAACAAAGATGCCACTCGTTTCGTCAGAGACCACAGTCGTTGCGATATTTGTGTTCAGCGATCTCGAAAAGCCCCGAGTCACAAGTTTGCGCCAATTCTATGATGAATTTTCATGATCCTCCAGACGAAGATATCAAATCACCCGCTGCGAGCACCAGGTACTCCGCAGGCTTTCGCCGATTTCGTTATCATGTTAAGCAACCCTTGAGCACCAGGCATATATGGACCCAAATAATCTTCATCAGTGCCTCTGGGCTCCACTCCTACAATCATGCAAGCAGAAACACTTGCTGTAAACCTTTGGCTGCCAGGAGGGACTACGAGGGAAACTCAAAGGGGCAAAGATTTACATTTTAACGGACAATCATCCAGTGATAAAAGATCTAAACTCTTATAGTTATCTGAGCATCTCTGTCAGGGAATGCCGTAATTCCTTGAAGTAACTTGCTGAGGGGAACAAACTTTTCCTGTGGTGGGTGCCTGGCCACGAAGGCATACAAGGAAGTGAAGCCAATGACGAATGGGCTAGATCAGCTGCTGGAATCTCACTCATCATTATGCGGTCTAAGTAAGCCGCACAGACGACAGGAACTGGGACGATAGGAAGAATCTAGCAAGAAAGAATACTGGAGGAAAACCCCAGGCCAAAGGCAAGCAAAAAAGTTCATTGACTATTCGCCAAAGAAGACAAAACAGCTTCTCGATCTCTCTAGGGACGAGTTGAGAATCATAACAGGCCTCCTTACTGGACACTGCCCACTGAGATACCATCTCAATAAAATGGGCAAATCGGAAACGGCAACATGCAGAATGTGTAAAGAGGGCGATGAAACTGCCGAACATATTCTTTGCAGTTGCATCGCAACTGTCCGTCAAAGACATATACACTTCGGTAGCGAAAAACTACAGCCGCACGAAGTAAAAGCGAAAGCTCCCAGGGAGATTCTTAATTTTGTGAGGGATCTAGACCTACAGGGAAATGAATAAGAAGGGTTATGAACAAAAGATCAATTTGGTCGCAGTTCGGAAAGGCTTGCAAAGCCAATCGACCCTCACGAATGTAATGTAACCCTTGAACACCCGAGATATAGACTTGGATTCATTTTCAGGTTCTAAAATTTTTTATCATTGTCTACTTCAAAATGCAATTATGAAATGCATTTTTTTTATGCATAAAAGTAATTTGGGATTTCTTCATGATTAAAGAAGTTCACAAAGTTTCTAGAGATTCTCAGGAATTCAACGTACCAAACTTCCTGTCCCACTGCGTAAGAAATCGATAGTTCATTCCTTCAATGCCTGGACAAATGATGCAAAATTAATTATTTCGAAGGAAACAAGCCCATAAAGCTTCTTTTAGTTGACCTGATTAAAAGTTCATCCTAACAGATATATTTATAATAGCCATTCATCCAAATTCCCAAGTCCTTGGGTTAGTGTATATCCGGAAGCATAATTCGTGATACAGATAACATTCCACGACAATAGAAGGAGCTATATTGCGAATATTGTGGGGAACAATCAGGAAGTGTAAAGGATTATTTGTATGTTTGATGTTTGTCCATGAACAAATAAATTACTTCAAAGTGGGCAACGCTCAACGTCTTATCTGTCAGAAATGAGAGTTATCCGAGCATGCAAGTATCCCAAACATAAAGTGTAGCTTCAAGCAAAGCCCTTACACTTCATGAAACAAATAAGATTCTACACGAGACTCAGCTAAGTCTTCCATGAACACCGAATATAAGGAGCAAACAGGTGGTAACACCTTCCTTTTGTTTAAAGTACAAGTTTCAATAAAAAATGCCCTAATACCCTAAGTTTTGTATTATTCTTTTAATAAAAACAATTAATAAAAACTAAAGTTTTTAAGAAATTTTACTTTTGCGATTAACGTTCAAGTTTTATGTATTTCAGACGAATGAATATAAGGGCTTAAATCGACTTGTTCATTGATGAGTCTACCTGATTGATTTCATTTCCCAAAGATAAAATGTTTCAAATATTAATGTTGTTCAATTTAAATTTTTGTTTATTTATTTTAATCAAATTTAATTCTCTGCTGAAATTTTCTGCGATTTATTCATAGATTGATTAACATCCCGTTATCACAAGAAAATTCCTACATAGAATTAAATTTGATTAAACAAATAGCCAAAATAATGGTTACAATCCCAAACTAATAAATAATATTTTAAATAAAAACAAAATAGAATCGCATTGAAAGAAGTTTATCCTGTCGATAAATTGAAACAAAATTCAACACCTTAACCTACGTTGGCATTACAAGTGAGAAACTGAAATCACTTTGAGTAGCAATAATTTCAACATAGCTTCAAAATAATAATGATTTAGGCAAATCTATAAAAAATAATAAACCAAACCAGGTAAAAACAATAAATCAGGTGTTTATAGATTGAATTGTAATGACTGTGATAATTTCTACATTGGTAGAACACATAGAAATTTTAATATTAGAATATCAGAACATAAACGCAGTTTTTCAAATAAAAAATCAGATTCAAATTGCGCGAATCATCTCTTAGAAAATAATCACTCTTTCGACCCACAGTTTGAAATTTTGCATACATATAATACATATTGGAAGGTAGATCTTTGGGAAACTTTAGAAATCAATCAATACAAACACTCAGGTAGACTCATCAATGAACAAGTCGATTTAAGCCCTTCACCTCTATTGAATCTCTTCGGGGAGCAATCTATTCCTTTATTTTATTGAATATACCTGTCATAAATAACCACTTAAGAAGAAGCAACCCAATAAGCTTTTAAATACTCAAGAACATTTATATTTATATTCTCATTCTTATTTTCTGTACATTAATTCGTCTGAAGAAGCTACGATGTAGTTAAACGCTTTACGAATCGCAATTATTAAGTAAAATTCCTTAAACACAGTACTTGTTTTTTATTATGGATAATGGAAATTTACCAAGTAAAAGCCTACCAAATTCGAATATTATTCTTTTGTTTCATAACATTCAAATATTTGGTTACTGCGTTACTGCAGAAACATTATACTCGATGTTTAATTATGGATCTTCAGAAATTTGGAAATATAGAATAGAATACTCATTTAATGCACACATTGTAATAAAATATACATATCTTTGGTGTTGTTGGACATTAATACTTAGCAACATAAAACATGTGCAAAAGAGCAGAGATTCAGCTTAAGCTGTTCTCCAAATCTACCCAGTATGAAAAATACATTGAAATCAATTTATAAAAGTTATGATCAAATAGTAAAATCAATTACAATTTCTCTCAAATGTCCATCAATTGTTTCCCATCTAAACATTCTTTGAAATCTTTTTGAAATTGTGCTAGTTATCACAGTTGTTATAAATTGAAAAATACCTATTAAATATTGAAGCTGCTCCATACTCAAAAGAGCCTTAAAATCTGTATGATTTAAGACTTGGAATGGTAAGTAGCTGATGATTACGAATGTTCAAACCGTGTCACCTTTTTCTTGGGACCATTAGTTCACAAAGATATTTTGGACACATGAATTCAAGAACATCATAAGTGAACACACCAAAAAGGTAGGTGAACTGAAGTTTACACATCAGATTGTGTGCAACAAAGTGTGGCTTTACATGGTCGTTATAGTTAACATTGTAGGCATACCGCAGGCAGCAATTTTGCAAATTCTGTATAGACTACTGTACTTCATTTGTCAAAGAGAAAAAATAGACACCAAAACAATTATTGATATTTGCGAGGATCAGACTACAAGCCAGTTTCCTCTTCACATCACTGCACAGGTAATATTTGAAGCCCTAGATGAGTTTCTCAAACGAAGAGTTACGACATGCGAGATTACGCATTGTGTAGACACATCGATGAAATTATTATTCAAGGAACAATATTCAACATTCCGTAAAATGTTAAACACCCTCCTTTGAAGGAGCTAGTTTTCCGATCTGCTTTTCATAAACACCGTCAACCGGGGCCACGTTTGACCTCGTCGGCATTGCCTACCCATCAGGCTATGCCGCTACCTACTCATCTCAATCCGCTAGAGCGAAAGTAAACATGTAAATGTCACTGCGCCCTCTAACGAACCGAAACAGAGGCTACCTCTGTCTGATACGTGATTGTCGCGTTGCGGTAAGTTATCGAACTAGTGTGACCACTTAACGTCAATGTCAATGTTCTCACCGCTTCGCGGGGAAATGGTGAGGTAGCCTCTGTTTTCGAAACGTTCACAGACATTACGTAGCATTTCAGGGATTATACGATTACACTCGACTTCGATCCTTTATCGTAAATCAACCAAATTTGCTGGATCACTTTTGTAAATTTGAACACTTTTTAAGTGGTCCCATAAAAAAATTCAATGGTGACAAGTCGGTAGAACGTGGGGGCCATTCTGTAGGGCCTCTTCTTCCGATCCATCGTTCAGGAAATTTTCTAGATATTGTCGAACAGGAAGTGCAAAATGCGGGGGGGCACCATCTTCTTTTAAATAGCTAGGATCATTTTCTAAAATTTCAGTTGTGGCCGGATTGATTAGTTCTTCAAGTAGTTGGAGATACATTTCTCCCGTCAGATTTCCTGGTAAGAAAAATGGCCCAATCAGACGATTTCCATAGATGTCAACCCAAACATTAAGTTTTTCAGGATATTGGGTATGTACTCCACGAAAGATTCTGGGATTAGAGTCCGACCAGAACCGACAGTTAAGACGATTTACAATGCCATTAAAAAAAAAGTACATTTATCCAAGAAGCAAATATTATAGAGAAAGTGGGGATTGTTTGCGATTCGCTCACTTATTATTTCACAGAATTGCACTCTGCGGTGGAAGTCATCCTCATTCAATTCCTGGACCATCTTCATTTTATACGGATGGAATTTGTATTGTTCGAAAACTCATCCAATAGTTCTTCGACTCACACAAATTTCACTTTCCAATTTTCTTGTACTCAGAGTGGGATCAATTACTACTTGCCCAAGCAACGCAGTTTCCATTTCCTCATTTCGTATTGGTCTTTGGATATTCTCTCTTTTCTCATTCTGAACAGAGCCCGTTTATTTAAATTTTTCCACCAACTCCAAAATGTACTTGGCATTCACATGTTTGTCGTCATGACGTTCATTGAAAATGCCCTATTTGCAAAAGTATTACTGCTGAAATAAATTTCAATAATTTTTATTCTTTCAGCAATTGAACAAACCATTATACTGGTATGGATGCAACCCGTGAGTGTGAAAAGCAGCAAGTTAAAAAACCAAACTAATTCGAATTTCATTCATCAGATACAAGCAATCTGGAAAAATACAAAAACTGCCGCATTTGTTGTTGAGAAATCTGCATTACACCTGTGTAATTTCGGATGAAAATTTTCTGTAACGAGTACTTAACTTGAGTTCGTTTCATTTCAACCTTGGATACCATGCTGTTAGAGGCTTTTCACATAAGACGATCGGTTGTGTATGCGGTCGTGAGGCGTGCGGACAATTACCCTAGCGGTTATCTTCACGTGTCTGCGTTCCATCAGTCCACCGATAGGGACATTTTTTGCGATTCAAATGATGACACGGAGAGATCATCGCTTATTTGTGAAGAGGCTCTTATACTGTGTATGAATTTCTCCATGTACCCTATTTGAAATGTAATCTGATCAATTCGAAGATTTGAGGGATTGACACCCTCATCTGAGGGGGTGTAGTGGAAGTACCACTGGAACAGTATTTCGGTGATCCCTCACCACATTTCAGCTTGACAGTTAAAGAATAAATAGAGATATGCTGCGAGAATAATTCGCTATTCTAATGAGATAAAAAGCTATCTTCAAATTTATATTAAAATGCAAAGATCTCTCGTTTCAATAGCTAGATCTTGCATAAAAGTTAGTGATTATCAATTTGAACAGATAATGCAAATAGTGTCTATGTAGTAAGGTTTAAATAATTAAAATAAATTATAAATTGAATAAACAAAAATATATTTACTAAAAATATGTTGGCTTTAGCTGGTTTTTCCGTAACTGGTTCATTTTTTCGAGATCTAACAAGTGTAGCTTTTCTATGTAAAAACTTTAAAAAATCTAAAAATTTTATTAGATTTGTGAAACACTTATCCCCTAAAAACTTAGAAGGTGAAAAGTGTGAGGGGTAGTTCACCCTGAGCGCATATGGTGCGAAATTAAAAAACCCAATAAAATCCTATGAAATACTTTTTCTTTTAAACAATGTCTTGAATTTCAGAAAATTACGTTGAGGACAAAAATTTTATCGTAAAAAAACAATTCATTTTTCATACTCTAGGGGTAAATATCTCAGCAGGGATGCATTTTAGGAAAAAAATTTCACATAAAGTTGTGGCATTATTTGGACGAGATCTATCAAATTCCGAGAGATTGATACCTTATTCGGGGACACCCAGTATATCAATGACTTTGCCGAATATTTGTCGGGATGCCTCGAGGTTCTATTTGCTTTTTTTCTCTTTATTTTTATGCGCGCTTCCCTGGAATAGGGAACCTGTTACACTACATGAGTGGGCGCTCTGTAAACGAAGGAATTCTTATAGAGAGAGGTCGAGGGGTCGTTAAATGTACCGCAATATGATGAGAACTCCTTGCCAGCTTAGTGTTGCCACAAAATATGAGTTTTTCCGGAAGAAGGTATGTCACTTCTTTGGAGCATCTTCCGTGGAAGTATCTGTAGAACAAAGAAAGGTCAGCAACTTGTCTTCTGAGAGCCAGCGGTTGGAGATCGCGGATGATCTCCGAGTGGTCGATGAGGCGCACAACCCGTTTTTGCACACTTTTCAACATCCGCAACGAATGTTTGGACGCAGATCCCCATACATGGGAGCAATATTCCAAAGCAGGTCGAAGTATCGCTTGGCTCTGAAAAGAAAACTAATTTTAGCTGATGCCGACTTAGTTATTGCTGATACATGTTCATGCCAGCAAAACCTGGTGTTGACCATTATTCCGAGAAGGTGCATCGAATCTTCGGATGCAATTTGTTGGCCTTGCATCATTAGAGGAGGTTCTACAGCGGGGACCTTTCTAGAAAACGTAGCTGCTTGCGTCTTGCTCGCGTTGAAGCTCACCAGGTTCAACTGGCCCCACTCAGATATCCTCTGTAAGTCATAGTTTAAGTTATTAATTTGTTGACATCTCTGACGCTGAGATTCCGCAGACTATTGAAAGACGAAACCAGGGAACAATCGTCTGCAAAACCGAAGATCTTGTTTTCTGTGGTAACATAAAATAGTTAATCTGCAACAGAAACAAGGTTGGCGAAAGAATGGATCCCTGAGGTACTCCTGCTTGCAAACCGAAAACAATCAGATGTTATACCGTCGACCACAACTTGTATTTATTTGAAAGAAAGCTACTTATCCAACCCCGCAATTTTTCGGAAAGCCCATATGCAGCAATTTTATTCAACGAGACTACATGCCAAACCCTATCGAAGGCTTTAGAGATGTCGAGGGCTATTGCTGTAGATTCCTCATGCTTTTCCATTGCAGATGTACATGAGTGACGTAGGCGAGCAGGTCTCCTGTCGATCTTTGCCTGCGAAAACCATACTGACGGTCGTTAATAATTCCCTGCAACTCAAGATATTAGATGAGTTCGTCATTTATGACTCTCTCCATCACTTTGGACATAATGGGAAGATGTGCAACAGGGCGATAGTTCTGGGGTAAGGACTTCTTAGGGATCGGTTGAATTCTCTCTATTTTCCAGCTGCTCGAAAAAGTCTGGCTTTCATAAAAAATTTGAAACAGACGGTTTTTTAGTTTAGTGCCAGTTCGGGAGCACACTTTCTCAGGACGATTGGCGGTTTTACGTCTAGACCACCTGACTTTTAGCAATTCTGCTGCTTGGAGCCCGTCTCACAAAGCGAACTCTGAACTTGATTGCTGCCATGGACGAATTTGTAGGTGGAATGTTCGTTGGTTGAATCTAGCACAGACTTCTTTGAGAACAAGAGAGCAAAGAGATCGGCTTTCTCTTTCGGAGATGATGCAATACTTTCGCCTTCTCTAACAATAGGCGGATACGCAGATTTGCAGAAATATGGCAGTCTTCGCCATAGACCAGAATTGTCTAGTCCCACCCTGTTCAAGTAGTTTTTTAGTTACCTCTTCGTTGAAATTGGCCTTTGCTCTTGCAGTTGTCAAGATGGATACGTTCTGTATTCGTACGAAGGTTGTTCTTGTTTCCTCTGTTGGATTTATCTTCCATGACTTGTAAGCTCTGTTCTTGGCTGCAGAGGCTGTTTCGCAGTCTTTGTTGACCATGGCTTTTGTGCTGTTGTGCTTTTCATGGAATGAGGGGCGTACATATCCATTCCTGCATGAATGATTTCTGTAACAGATTCAATGCCCACATTGATGTCAGGATCTGAAAGGCAAACATCACTGAATGGGAAGCACGAAAAGAATTCACGCAGCTCATCCCAATAAGCAATGGTTCCACTAACAGATATAAGCTTGTGGTCTGAGTTGCCTAGCGATGCTGAGATCTTCACTCCAAAATATCTGGATTTGAAATGAAAATGAGATCCAAGATGTTCGGGAAGTAGGTAGGGTGATCAGGTTTTCTTGTCTGTTCGTCGACTAACTGCGTTAGATTATGGCTAATTGCAAAAGTTTCAGCCTGTATTCCCGCTTCATCTGTTTTATTGGAGTGGCGGAGCTAGTTGATGTTGTGAACGTTGAAGTCACCCAGTACTATGACCTCAGCTGCCGGACGATGTGTCTGAATCCAATCCACCTTATCACCTAGAAACTGAAACAGTTTAGGGAAGTGAATATGGTTTGGCGAGCGATATAGACAGCATAAAATAGTGTTTTATCCTGCAAACAGATTTTAAACCCTGCAAGGTTGAAAGCGTTGTCGTCCATCGTGTCCTCTCTCTGGCATGGAACATCCGATCTGGCAAAAGCACAGAGGCCCCCTTTAAACCTAAATCTCGTATGTAACTCATACCCATTAAAACATAAACACGTTGTGTCAGTTGTTTGACTTATTTGGGTTTCGATTAGGGCCAGCACAGGGGGTTGTGGGTTTTGCAGATGCTGGTGGATTGCATCGACATTCACGTTGTTGTGCCCCAGTTCCCTGATAATGCAGAACTCTATCAGGAGTTTGCTTTCTTTTCTAGAACGTGAATGAATTAGAGAATTCGCTGGAGGAGTGCTCGACTTACGCGCATCATAAACCCCTCGAGGCATTCCACCTCGGAGATCCGAATGGGAGACTATTTTAACTCCGGATGATTTTGTCCCAGAAGAGCTTCGTTGCCTTTCCACCCTGGAAACCGGAATACTAGCCACATCTCGAAACTCACTCACACAAGTGACCAATTCACGAGACCTATAGCTGGATGTGGTGGTATCACACCGGGCAATGGGGGTGAGGCCGCCTGCTAGTGACTATACTGTCAGTGTTGACTCCGTCTCTGATGAATGCCGGGAAATTATCAGGGGCGGTTTAGTCGAGGGTCTTAGAATGGTTTCATACAAATGGGCTCAGCATAAATAAAGATAAGACTGTGGAGATTGGATTGGCCAATGTTAATCATCTTATCATTTTTACAAGTTTTCTTTTGATGCTCTGGGAATATTTACGCTTCCTTGTATCTTAATTCTGGAATGACTTCCCTATGTATGTAAGATTATCGAAGAGTTGAGATACTATAGTGAATTTCATGCATTTAATATAAGATTTGAAACTGAAGCGATTTTTGAAACCCAACGTGTTTTACAGCGTTAATGAATTAATATCTTATGATCTCAAATATGTAATTGAGTAATTTTAATTTATTTTAATGTTTCAATTATTTGATATTTTGTATAAAAGAAAAATTCTGATACCGTTGATATTCTTACTCGTAAATATAATAGGCAGATTGTCTTTTTATGTATAGTAATAAAACTAGTCCCGAAATGCTCACGCACTCCATTTGTGGCCTTTATACGTTCCCGTCATACCCAGAACTTTTTGCAGGTGCTAAATTGATATGTCACTCAACCAATTGAAATTTCGTGTAGTGTACCTCATGATCAAGAGTCAAATTGCAAACTTTTCGGGTCGTTTCCATTGCCATATATTTTCGTAATTGAATTTCTAAGAAGTCCGTCTTTTACGAGTTTGGATCGAAGTTTTAACGACATTTCTGAAATAAGTTAGCAATAAAATTTACTGTATTTTTCTCGAAAGATTGTTCGATTGGAAGGAATACTGAAACGTCTTGTATTAAATAGAAACTTCTAGAGATAACAATTCTGAATTCGATTGTTTTGGATTATTCGATAATTAAATTGAAAGCATTTCGTGAGAGAAACTATAATTAAGAATGACAACCACGTTACCGATCGAAGTAAATGAATACTGATGTACAATTTGCTATTATCTCAAATGGCATGGTATACTTTTCACTTTTTTTCTACAAAAGGGTATCCGTTTTCAAGCATCTTTTGTCTTATCTGAAATTAACCACCACTGATCAATGTTTTTTCATCCGAATTTTCGGAATTTAGTTATCTTCATATTCGAATAAGATTATAACTTTTATTTCAGTTTAACGACAATAGTATTATTTTTGAGAGCATCGTACTATCCCATGCTAAATTATATACAGGATGCTCAAAAATCACTGGTCAACTCTGTAAACTGAAGAGCCAAAAGAACGTTTTTTCAAATGCGAGTACCATTTTTTTTCACTTCATTAGAACCATATTTGAATAAATTGAATGAATATGCATCTAAACCACCGCTGTGGCCAGGTGGGAAGATCACACGCTTCCCAGTTTGTACACATGTGGCTGCCGGTTCGATTCCGTCGAAGGTTTGGGTGTTGTATGCGTCTTTGAATTTGACAGAGTCGCCTATAGAGGGCATAAACTTCCTGGACCAGATAAATTGTAATCCTTGTGGTGGCAGTTATCATTAAGTAGGTAAGCTGTAGGTCCACCTGTTTAAATGGGCTTAGTTCCCGAGCACATCGTTAAAAGACAAACGAACGAAGGAAAGAAATATGCATCTAACCTAATACCAAACATTAGGTTTTCCTTCGCCTAAAATGACTCTTTGTATTCGAGATCAAAAACCTTCAGTTAACCAATCAAACGTTTCTAGGAGTAGTCATAAATACAAGTTCCATCAGTACAAATTTATAGTGAATGAAATGTGAATGATTTTGATCGAACGCAAACGTTTTGCTCTTATCTTTGTATTCGTGATTTTATCAAAGCCTGCCGTACCTTCGGAAAATTAAAGCATCAGGTTGTGAGATATAGAGACAGATAGAGTGAATTTTATGCCGATGTCAGCTTCTATGTTGCCTAATGTTCTATGTAAGGGTCTCTGAATTTCGGCCTCAGTTCGACGTTTTGGAAATGAGTTTGAAGAAGCGATAACACTAGTTTGTCAACAAATGAAAAGTCGAAAATTCAACGAAACGTACGCGAAATATCAACCAATTTACAAAAAAGAATTTAGAAAATTACAATCAAATTTTGGCACTGTCAAGAACAGATAGAAGAAAGGAGTGGAGATAGATTCATTACCAATGATGAAGACATTGCAGTTACAGTCTTAGGTTATTTTTATGCCAATCCGTATGCATGTATGTGCTGCTGTTGCAGATTTGTGGCTAGCACGTACATCGATGAATGAAATTTTGGATAAAATTCATTTTGCAACACTACAATTTCTCATTAATATCATCGATGAATCCAGGAGACGCGGCGGTTAGTATTAATTTCAGTGAAATTTTGATGGTTCACATTTAAGAAAACCCAAACTTCTTACGAAACATTAAATGCACATATGAGTCCAAATTTTTGAGAGGTTTTTTTAATCGGCATAATTATCATATCTAAAAATCTACATCAACATAGGGAAAATCTACATCAACATGGGGAAAATCTACATCAAACTCAGGGGACAGTGTTGGGTCCGGTGCTATTCATACTGTTTATCAATGACTTGTTCTTGCAGTAAACACGGGGTTCTTTGAATGCTTTTGCAGATGACTGTGCTATTTTTTATGAAGAGAAAGACTGGAATTTTCTCAGAGAGTTGGTGGAGGTGTATCTGAAAAACCACTTTTATGTGGTTTTCAGAAAATCTTCTCTCTGTTAATATCGAAAAAACATTTTACTTACCGTTCCACTGCTACGCTGACTCGGTGCCTTGCTTCGATGACCTGAGTAGTAGAGATGTAGAAAAAGATTCTCTCACCGACTTACTTCACTTACCTGGGCGTATGCATGGACAGCCACCTTGAATGGGATACGCACGTCAACCAACTGATGAGAAAACTGAGATTTGTCCTGAGTAGATTCAAAATAGCGAAAGGATTTCTTGACCAGAGATTAATGAAGATGTTTTACTATTTCCTCGTGGAAAGTATACTTGCATGAGGAATTACCTGCTGGGGCTCAGTTCTGAAAAACATCTTGAGAGTACTGGATATGCTGCAGAAATGATTTCTTAAAATAATGATGAACAGACCCACCAGTTATGCCTTAGATTATATTTTCAGAGAAGCAGTAAAAATGGTCATTAGACAAATATATTACTTCAGAGTCTCGATGAGAATACACAGTGGGAAAGATGAATTCTGCAACACTTCTCATCAGTATTGCACTAGACAAAAAGATTTGAAAAGAGCACCTAAAATGAACCCAAGCAAAGGCCAACGATCATACCAACATATGTCGCATAAGATATATCATACCATTCCTGCAAATATCAAAGGAACGATAAGCAGGAACGGATATAAGAGGAAGATTGAAACATTTATCCTCAGTGGCCGTAGACACTTTTCACGGGTTGCTAGATGGGTTGCAGTAGAGTAGAGAGGGGGAGAACTTTCATTCTCCTTCTCTGATGGACTTTATTCAGACAACTCGTAACTACAAATAATTATCAATCATGGATTTTATATTATTTTTTTTTTGCATTTTGTACCCACTAGACTTGAATAGCTTTTATGATTGTATGATTTTTGAATGTGCAATTCTGTGAATATTGTTTTAGCTAACACACAACTATTCTTTCGTGAGAAATTTTTCTTTTATTCTGTATGAATTTTATATCTGGCAGAATAAATTATTATTATTAAATCGCGGCCATCATTTTAGCTTTAATATATTCCGTTTAATGTACTTCAACAAATGTCGATATTTAATTTGACGAGAAAAATTAAATGGTAAAAAATACTTCAGAGATTTTAACTACAATTGTTTCGAAATTCCTGGAGAATCTCTCGTTGTATGCACGTGTTTCAAGTTGGATAAGAAGACTGGGACCATGGAATTGGCCTGCAAGATCTCCGGATCCTACCCTTCGAATTTTCATCTACACTTTGAATAATTCCCTAACGTTGAACTGTGGCTGAAATTCATAAAATCTTACACAAAACATTGTGGGATGTGGAAACTGGCAACGGAATTAAATCCACTCTGTCTGTTTCTATGCTATACGGTATAATGTGTTGATTGTCTGAAGGATTTGCAGGTTTTTGATAAAATCGCGAATGAAATAAAAACGAGCCATTTTGATGGTATATGAAAACCTAATATCAATCAATACCAATTCGAAATACGGTTCTAATAAGGAAAATGAGTTGGTATTCGTATTTGAAAAAACGTTTTAGAAAATTTAGGTTTATTGAGTGGTTTTTGAGTACCTTGTATATAAAAGAGCACTTTTCTCGTTAAACTCGTCAAAAAGCAAATGATGTCATTAGAAACATTCAGTGGCGTACAACAGAAAAAGTTAGACGAGAAAAAAGGGGATGATCCAATAAGAATATCATTGAAATTTTCACAATGTTGAATATCTAATCATGAGGTACTAAAAGAGTAACATATGTTTCAAGTTTGAGAACGAAATAAAGAAATTGAAAAGAAATGAATAAAAACGATTTTTTTTTTCTGAAACACCTTGTATATCGAGAATGAAACTTTTACGGTCATATACTTATTAGAGAAAAAGTCTTGAAATAGAGAATTCTATCGACTGTTCAACTTCTGATATGAGAAGTTGGGAATTAAAAATGAGCGCTTATTATTTTAGTCATGAGAAAATTTGAGTACTAATCTTCCTGGAAAGAAATGGTTAATATGAAATTTCATAAAGAAATTTACTTATTTCACATGACTGAAAGCTTTAGATTTTCAGCCTGAAATCACGTACACATGTTTTTTTCGGATATATTTTCTGCTATATTTGTATGTTGAGCACTCAGTATGTTACGATGTCTCAACAACATTTATTTATATATTAGTGTACAATTTTTAATAAATATTATGATATTATTATTATAATACAAGGTGTTACAGAATAGTATGTCACAACTAGAGGGGGTAAATCTACTTGCAATTTCAAGAAAAAAAGTTCATATAAACATAGGTTAGGTTTTTCTCTTCAAAACTCCTGCAGGTTTTGAGATATTCAGCCCAAATTTGGAATGCAAGCTATTTTTCACAGCCTTCTTCATTGGACGTCCTGAATTTTAACTAGAATCTACAAGGTGTTTTCTTTTCCGGAGCCATGTCTTCTTTTGCCCTTTCAAACTTTTTTGCAGTACGCCACTGATCAGCGTACAATCATCTTTCGTCATCTTCGTTCAATTTAGAAATTTTTATGACACCTATAATTTTTTCTTATCTCCGAGAGTTCTCGAGAAAAAAATTATTAAACGATTGTATGCATTCGCTGAATTGAAAGAATTTCTAATTGAGAAAATGACTAGTAGGCTTCGATTTTTTTCATTCATTTATTTATTTTGACAGCTGCTAAAGTTGAACCAGTGTCTGCTCGAATTGTTCATCAAATAAAGGATTAGTTTTAAGACTAAGTTATTGCTGTAAGGAAAATGGCTAATTTCACTAACGCCGAATTGGCTGATATCCATTACATGTACGGTCTGGCTGACGGAAACACAACAGAAGCTAGGCGATTATATCAGGTGCCCTTTTCAAATCGAGTAACACTAGACAGGCAATTTGAATTGTATTGATTTGAATCCTCATGTGAGTACAAGAAAAATTGGAAATCAGTTGAATATTTCACATGTTCTAGTTTGGATGATTCTTCACGACTTTTTATTGTACCCGTTTCATATTCAACTCTGCTTCCTCGAGATTATCCTTCAAGACTGAATTTCTGCCGATGGTTCTTCGATAAAATTAGAGAAAATGCTTATTTTGATAGTGAAATAATTTTCACAGACGAAGCCAACTTTTCAAGAACTGCTATCACAAATTTTCACAATAATCATTATTGGGCTGAGGGAAACACCCATTTGATTGAAGAATATCATCATCAAGAACAATGCTCACTAAATGTCTGGGTCGGAATAATTGGAAATAATTTGATTGGGCCATTATTTTGCCTAAACGGTCCTGCTTATCGGCAATTTCTTGAGGAGGAGTTATCTTTATTGCTCGAGGATGTGCCATTTTTGCTGAGAAACATAAAGTGGTTCATGCATGACGTGGCACTAGCACATTTTAGTGGAGAAGCTAGAGAATTCTTGAACAATACATTCAACCACCGATGGATAGGTCGGAGTGGGCCAGAACCATGACCTCCTAGGTCCCCAGACTTAAATAGTTTATACTTTTTCGTATAGGGATATCTTAAAAGTTTAGTTTATACCACTCCAGTGAACACTTTAGAAGAATTGAGAAACCGAATAATAAATTCTTGTGACACGATAAGAAATACCCCAGGAATATTTCAAAGAGTGCGTGATAATATACGAAGAAGGACATAGGCCTGTATTCTGGAAGGTGGAGGACACTTTCAGCAATTTATGTAGTTTTAAATTGTTCTTTTTTTCAGTTTGATATTGAATAAGTATAAGTTGAGTCTCAGAAGACGAGCTATCAAAATAAAGGAAACTTTCGGGCATACCTATCGAGTATTTCTATTATTCTTTTTTTTTCATTTAGCGAATAACATAAAATCCAAATAATTCAAATTCAATAATTTTTCACTCGAAAACGGTTGGAGATTCGAAAAAATTACAAGTGTCAAAAAAGTTTCTAAATTGAACGAAGATGCCGAGAATTGATTGTAAGCTGATCAGTGGCGTACTGCAAAAAGTTTGAGAGGGCAAAAGAAGACATGGCTCCGGAAAAGAAAACACCTTGTACATTCTAGTTGTAATTTAGGACGTGTAATGATATAGGTAGTAGAAAATGGCTTGAATTTCAAATTTGGACGGAATATTTCGAAAACTGCAGGAGTTTTGAAGAAAAAAACAAATTTTTCGGGAAATTTCAACACCCTGTTTTTTCGTAACGAAGATTTTGCGGACCTATGTATATATGAATTTTTTTTCTCAAAATTGCATGTAGAATTACCCCCTCAAGTTGTGACATACTATTATGTAACACCCTGTATATCTGGATATTTGCCAACAAATTCGATATTTTTCCTTGGCTCACATGTTCCCCTCATGAAAACGAAAACAGAATAAAATTGAGAATTTGCACGATACCATCACATATTGATAACAGCAGTTATTGATCAACGTTTGTTCTTGAAAATTTCATTTTTCGGTAATGATGCAACTCGAATGTTGAATTATTTAGCAGCACCTGGAAGTGCCTGATTGAATTTTGCCAGGGAACATGTCAATTCGTTAAAACTTGATCGGGTTTTGTTTACAGTTGAGCGAGATTTTGTCTTTTTCATTGCGATCGACGTTTCCTAGTATAGTGTGGAGATTCAATAATGCACTAGGACGGAACAAAGCTCAGATCATAGGAGCTACCTTCAAGATATCGAAAACAATTCAATGGAGTGGCCTGAACGAACGCCAGATCTCAATCCCATCGACCATGTATGGGACATTCTCAATAGAAAATGAAGTTAGCAAAACGGCCTGCTAGCATGAACGAGGTTCGGAACAGACTGATCATAATTTGAAACGAAATGGATCACAATGCTATAAGTATTATTAAGTAGGAACAGGTTTTCCAGGACTTTCCTTCTTTAAAAAATTTCACATTTTTCATTATGAGTTTTATTGGAATGTCGTCGAACACCATTATTTTCATTTCGATTGTTCTCAAGCATTCGTTAGTGCTGCTGGATTACTGGAAAAACAATTTTCCTTAAGGGTAATTTTGAATTTTTGATTGTGTGCGCAGTGAATAAGGGATGGGTTGCCACATGTTTGATGACTTGAATCAGAGTATTGGATTCTTTCGAATCAATCAATCGAAAGATTTGTCGAAACAAAATAAATATCTCTTTTTTTATTTCTTTAAATTTATTTCAATCATGAAAATAAAGCATTCGTCGATAAGATAATCATTAGAATGACATTTATAGAGGTTTGAAATGAACAAATGCTACTTACTGCGACAGGATTGAAAAACAGAACCGAAATGATTGCAGCTTCAGCGGACTGAAACCAATTAGTTTCTTTCCTCGGGAGGTTGGTTTCTGTCCAACAGACGCATCAGTCTGAAATTGTCTAGGTTCGATTTGCTGAACAAGCGCATTTTCAATGAAGGTAATATAAGAAAATAATTATTTCCAATATCTGACTAAATGTTCTCTAAAACAGTTGAAAATGACGCTTGGCATAGTTTCTACTGAAATCAATTTCACTTAGATAATTGAATCTTTAGAACTTTTAAGGAAATAATTGAAAATTGCATTTGGTGAGTATACTGGGTGTTCCTTCTGGAACGAAATTAGTGCTTGTGTGCAATATTATATATTATATAAATAAACTCACTCGAGGTTTCAGAGGATATTAAATGTAGGTTTTGTTGTAATATCTTTTGAGAGCTCCTTTTATAAACTGAAATAATTTCAAAAATATTTTATAGTTTTTTGAAATTCCAGATTTTCGAACAATAAGAAGAAATTGAACCGAACTACGTATAATTCAAAATAAAAATCAATGAAAACATTCGTTTTAACTTAATTTTTGTTCTTAGAAACATAAATGTGTGTTCAAATGTTTTTGGATTCTTTGATAAACTGTAAATCAATGATTAAGTTACTGCTTCGTTGATGCCAAAATTAAAAAAAACTTATGGAATATTGAGATGATTTGCCTTTATTAGTGATTGCAAGGATATTCAACCAAAACCAGCTCAAACATAACGTTCGTCATTGGTACGTTATGTAATTGATATCAAAATTTATTAAGAAGTGTTCAGAATTAGAAAAAAAAGGTACCGATTGGAACTGTGAATGATGAAGCAGCAATATTGGATTTGTCGTACTCATGCCTAATACGCAACCTATACGACAAATTTCAACAGCTTCCGTGTCAAACAATCAAACGTTTCTAGGATTTTACATGAATACCATCCGTATAAAATTAAATCAATTCATGAATAAAATGTTGATGATTTTGATCGAACGTAAAAGTTTTGCGAAATTAAGGCTGAACGTATCCACAATAACCCGCATTTCTTGTACAACCTTCGCTCTTTTGACGAATGCAATTTCAACTTCATGGAGAGGTTAACTAGTGGAATTGTAGGTTTTTAGCGATATGAATCCTCATGTATCTCGAGAAACTCACACTCAATATCCGGAAAAGCTAAATATTTGCGAATTTTGTGAAAACACCTGATTGGACCTCTATATATTGCTGGTAATGTAAACGGCGTAATTTATTTCGTTATGCTGTAAAAACGATTGATCTATTGATAACAGAAAAAACTAGAAAACGATCCCCTTCTACATAAGCAATAATTTTCGTTCCCAACAACAAGAAGCTTCTTATCATTTGGCCGAACCAGTTTGCTAATACCCCAGGGTACAAGGATGGCGAAAGAATGGTTCCCTGAGGTACTCCTGCTTGCAACTGGAAACAATCAGATGTTATACCGTCGACCACAACTTGTATTGATCTATTTGAAAGAAAGCTACTAATCCAACCATAATTTGGGGAAGCCCAAATGTAGCAAGTTTATTCTACAAGGCTGCATGCCAAACCCTACCGAAGGCTTCAGAGATGTCGAAGGTTATTGCTCTAGATTCCCCATGCTTTTCCATCGTTGATATACAAACATGAGTGACGTAGGCGAGCAGATCTTCTGGCGATCTTTGCCTGCGAAAACCATACCGACGGTCGTTAATAATTCCCTGCAACTCAAGATATTTGATAAGTTCATCATTTATTACTCTCTCCATCACTTTGAACATAATGGGAAGTGCAACAGGGCGGTAGTTTTGGGGAAAGGACTTCTTTCCTTTCTTGGGATAGTCTAACAGTCTTCGCCATAGACCAGAACTGTCTAGTCCCGCTTGCCTATTCAAGGAGTTTATTAGTTCTCAAAATAAAGTCTCACCCGGTTCAATAAATGCTTCCTTCACAACCGATCCATCTTCGAATGGTTTCTTGTGTTTGGCCAATATATGAGATATTTTAAATAACGCGATCGTAGCAGCTTTTGATTGTTTGGCTGGTCTTGTGAACATGGTTTGTTCTCTTTTCGAACAAGATATCAAATCACGTACTTTGGGTTTTCTTAATTCACTCTGTGGCGGAAAATCCTTTTCATAGTTTTTATGAACTGTTTTATGATGCATCTCTAAGTTACCACGCATAGGTATTGCAAATGACAAAAAAATAAAACAAATGCAATTATTCTCCACCATACAAAAGAAAAATTCTTCCTCCCAATCGTTATTAAAAATGATACGTTTCAGAATTCTTCGCTGCACTCATTTTGTACTTTTTAATAATAAACCGTCAAGTTACAATTCAGAATAACTCCAATTCCATTCTGTATTTTTAGAAATAGCAACATCTCACAAATACAAAAAAGGAAAGAGGTGGGAAAAAGAAGTATTGGCCTCTGCTTTAGCCGCTGTCAGAGAAAAGAAAATGGGATATTTAATGGCAGCTAAACTGTTCAACATTCCTAGGTCGATACTTTTTCGATTTGTGACAGATAAAGACTTTCCGATTGAGGCGATATTGAATAAAGTAATTGGTCAACAACCAGTGTTTGGCCAAGAAATAGTGAACCTGCTAATGGAGTACGTGTTAATAATGGAGAGTAAGTTTTATGGTTTGACCAGAATAGATTTGCGCCGTTTGGCATATCAATTAGCTTTGAAAAATAATATGAAAATTTCTTCTAAGGGTGTTTTTGCTGAAAGATACTGGCTGAAGGGTTTTTAAAATTAGATGATAAAATTTTATCCATAAGACAGCAAACTGGGACTTCTCAAGCTAATGGTTTCAATAAAGAAAGAATTGACGAATTTTACGACAATTTTGAAAAAAGCCAGGCTGATAATTCTTTCTCTGCTCTCCATAGTCAAGAGTCAAATACCAAAAATTATAGCTCGAAAAGATGAAGAACAAATCGGAGCAATGGTGTCAGCCGAAAGAAGATCGTTAACAACTATTGTAATCTGTATGAGCCCTGCAGGAATATTTTCCCTCCAATAATAATTGAAAATATGTCTGCTGCTTTAATGAGAGGAGCTCCAGTTGGCTCTACAGAAAAAGCACATCCATTGGTTTCACGTATTCTACAATACTCTGTAGAATACGTGAAACCAACAGAGGCATCCCCAGTGCTCTTGATTCTTGGTGCCCATTACAGTCAAACCAAGAACATAGAGTTAATAGATCTAGCAAAACCACATTATGGGACCCTTAACATCGTACTTTAATGAAAAAGTTCGGGTGTTCCTCAGAGGAACTAATAGACCCTTAACACCATATGATGTCGTTGAGCTATTCGGAAAAGCCTACATCAAGTGCCAAACTGGAGAAATTGCTGCTTATGGTTTCAAAGTTAGTGGCATATATCCATTTAATCGAAACATATTACTCAAGCCGATTACATAGCCGCTGCTGAAGATTTTGAAGAGGTTCAAAACTGTAGAAATAAATCAACTAAGCTCGCCTGCCTCCCCCATGGTTGCTTATATGAGATCGGAGAATTTTGAAGACGTTAGGTAGTGGGTCAGGAATTCACTCTCTTGTTACTCCGTCTCATATTTCTCCCGTGCCCACAATAAAAAAGAGAACTAGCAATAGAGACCGTAAACCAACAGGATCGGCAATAATCTCTAGTTGTCTAGTCTAGTTGTCTAAATCTGACAAAGAAATCAGAACACAGGAACATAAATGATAAAAGGCGTAAATAATGTTGCTTGTGGTGGTTATGAATCCGTTGTGATTACTCCAAGAATAGTATATTGTCAATTTAAACTAAACACTGATCTGTGATCACTGTGACTGATTACTTAATAATTAGATGTCATTATAGTCTATTTTATTTGAAAAGCCTAGTGAACTGAATGCTATAAAACTGTTACAAAAATAAGAAATCTATTAGTTTCTAAGAAAACGAGTCAGCAATTGTCAAAGGAAAATGTGAATATAATTTGGAATATTATATTCCAAATTATCTGCACCCTAAGTCAAATCTCGAATCTCTCTATATATATTTATATATACTGGGTGATTCACCAGTGGCGCAAAGATCTGTAGCTGGTACTCTCTTGAAGATTTCATTTTTTTTGTTGAAGCGTTGTTGATCGTCCTGAGTTTTGCTATAATGTCTTTAAGTAATACGTTTTTTTGGTGAGTAGTTCTGTCACAATATTTTTTCCATAAAAATTCATGAAAATAGCCTCTCACATCATCGCATGCTTCTTCGGCCAGAGAGGATCAATACTATTCTTTCGTTTTCTTCTTGCCCAAGGATAGCTTTATTGACGAATTGAAATAGATTAATCTCATTTCATACATACCTTATCTCTATCTTCGACCATTTTCGATTATTAGTAGAAAATTTTGATGAAAATTCTACAAACCGTATCAAACCTCCAAAAATGGAGGTATTTTAAGATAGTCGTGAATGAAATATGTCATAGATTGGTTTTTGGTGAGATGATCTACAAGGTAGTGAACTATTTCAATAAGTGTTGAAATGTTGCCCGTTTCTTTGTAGACACAACTCAATCCAACTCTCGATAACATTTGCGGATTAACCGACTGAAAGGCGTCGACTATTCTCTGTCTCATATCCCACTGTGTTGTAGAAGGAATTTGGTAAACGATGCCGTCAATATAACCCCCAAGAAAAAAATCTAGGCTTGTAAGGTCCGGAGACCTTGCTGGCCATCTAACAGGACCAACACCTATCCATTTGTTTGGAAATACATGATTCAACCTGATGCGAGTAATGTGTCGGTGCTCCATCCTGTTGAAACCACAAATCTTGTCTTATATACTCTGATACATCGGCAAGTAACATTGGTAGATGATTTTGCAGAAAATCTAAATACATTTCACTATTAAGGTGCTCGTCGAAAAAGTGCGGCCCAATTAGATATCCATCTACTATAGCGGCCCATACATTCAAAGACCGACGATGCTGGTGATCTGTTTGTCTCATGAGGTGTGGATTTTCTGTGGCGTAATAATGAAAGTTGTGCCTGTTAACAAGCCCATTCTTGTGGAAAGTTGCCTCGTCAGAGAAAAGAACTCTGCTAAACATATTTGGAATTTCCGCTACATTGTCACTCGCAAAATTGCAAAAATCGATTCGATTTCCATAGTCTTGATTGTTCAGTTCCTGGTGCAGCTGTACATGATATGCATAAAATTTATTCACTTTCAAGATTCTCTGGACGGAAGTTTGACTTATACCTGTTAACTGAGAAATCTCACATTCACCCAGAATAAAAATCATATCAACCATTTCTTCTTCGGAGAACTGCATGGAAGTCAATTGAAAAAAGTGGGTTCAAACCTCACTTAAACAATATTCAATAAGGAAACACTGATAAGTTCACCATCTAAATGCAGAATATGATATGTCCGAACCCCTGACAGAAGGCGCAAATAGAAACAAATGTCAGCATATACTTCGATTTACGTTTAATCATCCTGATTTTAGCATTCGTTAAAATAATTATCTTGTTTATGTTTCATTTTTACTACTTGAATCATTACAGAAAAAAATTGATGCATGTTGATGAGTTTGGTATGGTTTGTAAAATTTTCATGAAAACTTTTTACAGATAATCGAATATTTCGAAAATGATCGAAGATAAAGATAAGGTAACTTCTGCAAAAGTATAGCACAATATTTTATGCGTTGACAAGAATAATAAAATACAGGGTGAGATATATATATATATATATATATATATATATATATATATATATATATATATATATTGCTGCTGTACAGAATGAATCGAAAGGTCTTCTTAACCCCTGCAACCTTATGACTCAACATTTTTCTCTACGTGCTTTTTTTCTTTCATCTGCTATAAACTGTTATGAAGAACATTAGAGATCTGGTGAAAAACTTTTCTTTTAATTCTTCATTCTAAACGTGCATATTTTGGTTGAGAATTTTGGGGAGATCTTATACGTACTGTAAATACAATATTAATTTAGAGTTGAATATATAGCTCCTTGCGGCCTTCATGACGCAAACGCATTTCCTCCATAGTGGGTACAGTACCTGAAACAAAGGTATAGCATTAAATATCAATTTAAAATTTGAATCGAATATGGTGTCATTTGAATATTTAAAAGAATGAATGAAACATAGGTATTCGATAAATATATCTTATTCCGATAATGTTGAAGAATCTTCTCTAGAACAATGTAACAAGGGTTGTAGGATATTTTTGTAGTAAACAATAATTGAGTAATAAGATTATTACCACAGGCAGTCGGTGGCAATGTGATGCAAGCCTCATCTACCTAATACACTGCCCACAAAAATTGTCGCATCACCCTACTTTTACGACAATACTATATAAACTTTTAGGTGGGTCATTCAAGAGTCGCTTGGTAAGTGTAAAATGAGAAGATATCATTCAAAAGAGATGAGTTTTTAGGATGGATGATATCAACAATTTTCGAGTTAATGAAAAATTAAAAAATTCTACCATCTTCAAACATTCACGAAAAAAGCAATCAACTAGCCTCGAATGGTTACTTATCATTTTAAAAATTGAGTGTTTCCTCCCCAGGCTTTAATTACTGCCAGTATACGTCTCGGAAGCCCCTCAAACTAATTTTGGAGTAACTGAGTTCCAAATTTCAGGAAGCAGATTTTCTAGTTGTTGGAGTGTTCAACAAGTCATCCTACCTTGCTGAATGTGCTATGTTCTATGGGATTCAAGTCGAGACTTCTGGTTGGCCATCTTAAAACATCAATTTCGGCATTTTGCAAAAATTCTGTAACTACTCTAGCTGCATGAGGCCGAGCATTATCATGCATATAGATGAAGTTTTTGCCTATCAATGGGCCAAAGGGTACAACATGGGGTTCAAGGATATCTGCGATGTATCTGGCCGCTGTCATTCTTTCATTATTCACTAGGACTAACTCAGTTTGACCATGGAAAAAAATGCCTAATTCATTACTGAGCCCCTCCGAAGTTTTCGGTTTGCCGAATATTGCATTTCTGATACCGTTCCCCAGGTCGTCTGTTCACAGGCATGCGTCTATCATTTGATACTAGACAGAACCTGTACTCGTCGGAAAAGAGAACATTCGACCATTCTGGAATACCCCAATTTGCATGTTCGCTCGCAAACTGAAGTCTTGCAACTCGATGCTCTCTAGTGAGACGCGGGCCGGTAGAAGCCACCCTTGGTCTGATATCGTCTTTTTCCAGCCTGTTCCTAACAGTTTGCAATTAAGTTAATTTTGTAGCATTCTAGCCACACAGTGCCGAACTCTTAGTGCAGTTAAACGAAGCCAACGATCATCAACTGGTGTTGTTATCCGATTTCTTTCCTGTACGACCCTTCTTCCATATTCCCCTGTTTCGTGGTACAGATTAATTGCTCTTGAAATAGTGCTTTGGTTAACATTCAACAAATTAGCCACGTAACGTTGGCTTCGCCCCTCCTCTAGACGTGTTACAATTTTTACCACTTCATGATCACTCAAATAGCGTGCAGGACGTTCAGCAGCAATTACAATAAATTCAAAGATTCGATAATCAACAAGAAACACTGAAAACTTGCATTAATTTAGAGTGAAAACTGAAGAGAGCCCGGGGAGGAAACACTCGATTTTGAAAATGATTAGTAATCATTCGATGCTAGTTGATTGGTCTCTTCGCGAATGTTTGAAGATGGTACAATTTTAAAATTTTTTTAACTCGAAATTTGTTGATAAAATACTGAGTATATCATCATCTCCTGATGATGCTAACTTAGTTAGCGAAACGCGCGTCAAGTGTTAAGGTTAAAGTTTTGGTGTAGTGGTGATATAGTGTCTTCATTACAAGGGGTATGTTGGAAAACCCATCGGAGTTGCTTACTTTATGAATTGAAAAGATTGAGTAAGGGAGAAGGATTTAGATCTAATTGACTATTAAGTAACCTACCAGAATTCTTTCCTATATTAATCTCTGAAATTTCATATAGATGGAGTTTTTGTCTATTATTTTCATTGAGTAAGGTTTTGACATTATCATTTAAGCTATGCTTTTCTTCGAGTAAGTGATTTGTATAATGTGAATCTGATTTATGATAATCAAAACAACGTTTGTGCTCAGATAATCTAACTTTGAAATTTCTGAAAGTTCTACCAGTATAACTTTCATTACAATCCCCGCAAGACAGTTCATAAACTCCGGATTTATTACCTTTATCAATTTTAGATCTGCAATTTTTGATATGTCGGCCTAAAGAATTATCCGTTCGGAATGCTTTATTGAAATCATGCGAGAGGAATGATTTTAATTTCAGACTAGGATTATCTATCTAAGTTAAGTTGTTGTATTTTGTGTGAAATCATGTTCTATATCATACTACGTTAGTAACCGTTATTTACTGCTATTCGTTTAATTATATTATGTTCTTTTATAAAATCATTTTGTGACATTGGGATATTGATAAGTCTATGTACCATACTATTGTAAGCAGCCAACTTATGTGGATAAGGATGTGTAGATGAACTGCGAACAGTAATATCTGTATGCGATGGCTTATGAAAAATAGAAAATCACGTTTGCCGTTAATTTTAGTAATAGTTGAATCCAGAAAGTTAATGCAGTTTTCTGTTTCTATTTCTAACGTGAATTTAATATCATCATGAATATTGTTAGTGAATGTTTTGAATGTCTCTGTCTGTTTGTGCCAGTGAAACAACAAATTATATCGCCGACATATCTAAATCAATAAATGAAGTATTTCAGTAACGGATGTTTTTGGATAATTTTTTCAATATTATCCATGAAAATTTCAGCGACTAGAGGGCTCAGAGGATTACCCATGATTAAACCATTTTAACTTTTATATAATACTCCATTGAAGTTAGAATAATTTTGTTCTAAACAAATTTAAGGTGTAAGATTTCTGATTGAATCACCGAATTGACTTTATTAATTTGAAGAGGGTTGTTGATGAGTAAAACTCATCAATCCAGGAAGTATTTCCAAGTAAAATAGGTTCTAGCACAAAAGACAACAGCTTGACTTATATTGGTAATCCTAGTCTGAAATTCCTCTTGCATTATAATTTCAATATAGCATTCCAAACGGATAATTCTTTAGGCCGACATATCAAAAACTGCAATTTCAAAATTGATAAAGGTAATAAATCCGGAGTGTATGAACTGTCTTGCGGGGATTGTAATAAAATTCATTTTGGTAGAACTTTTAGAAATTTCAACGTTAGATTATCCGAGCACAAACGTAGTTTCGATTATCATAAATCAGATTCCCATTATTCTAATTACTTACTCGAAGAAAAACCGTAACTTTAATGAGAATTTCAAAATTTTACACAATGAAATTAATAGACAAAAACTCAATCCATGGGAAATTTGAGAGATTAACAGAAAAGAATTCAGGTAGGTTACTTAATAGTCAATTAGATCTAAATCCGTCTCCTTTACTCAATCTTTTCAATTCATAAAATAAGCAACTCCGATGGCTTTTCCAATATACCCCGTGTACTTGTACCTAATGTAATATTTAGTAAGAAATAAGAATAATATATGAGGAATAACTCTGTTCATTAGTTTGTATCTATCTGATGAAGCCACAGTGTGGTGAAACCGGTCGTAGTTTTGTTAATATAGTGAAAATCTAAATACAATAGTTTTATTTCACATTGAAAATATGTATATCGATTTTCATCAAATTACGACTTTCTCAATCAAATCAGGGAAATTCATTGACTTATAGCTTTCAAATTCAGCAATAGATGTCACTTCATTATGCATTCTGTTGAGAAAATGTAACAATTGATCTATTTGCCTGTTTGAGCCTTGAAAAACCACAAGAATATCATCAACATATTCCTCACAACTGTTAGTTATAAACCATTGAAAATTAAGTAACTGTCGACATCGTTCGTGTGTATCAAAATAAACATTGTGAAAATCAGACAATAGCATTCCGTCTTATTTATATAAAAATGAATTTTCATAAGATAAACCCATCAACAATATTATTAATTGTATAAGAAGATTTCGCTCAAAAGAGGAGAATCTATTGGAACACTATCTATTTGTTGATACATAGTATTGAATTTTAAATAACTCTGCTTCAAAGAAATTCAGTTGTTGATGACAATTTCGAGTTTTTAATTCGGTGCTAATTGGAACAAATTCACAACGCCGAGCGAAACTAATCTAGCATAACGAAGAATATAGAGTGCTTTTAGCATTTCTGTTTGTTGCAAAGTATTTTTGAATGAGTATGCAAGAAAATGTTCAATAATAAAAAACAAGTACTGTGTTTTAAGGAATTTTACTTAATATATTATTATTAAGTAAAATTCTTAAAACACAGTACTTGTTTTTTATTATTGATAATGGAATTTTACCAAGTAAAGCCTCCCAAATTCAAATGTTAAAGAAAATGTTCAGTTGAATTTGGTATTAGCCTGTTAAAATGTTTGCAAAGTTTGGAGATGGGTGCATAATTAGATGAAACAATTCATTGGACAACTGTCTCAAGTATTCTGGTTAGAGCATAAAGTAAAGAAATTCTAGGTTCATTACAGATAGAGAGAATTTATTGTAAGACCATACTTTTGGATAGTTTTTAATAACTTTTTAATAGATTTCTGAAATATTACAGTTCGACTAAGAATCAATAAATTTTAATAAAAATAAAATGAAACACTTTTGTCTGATTCCAATATAATTGGTTTTCAAGTGTCTAGAACTAACAGTTATGAGACAGAATGTGCTAATTATATCTATTTTAAATGTTAAGTGCTGAGGGAAGATTCAATTCTAGTAAATTATTGAAAAGGGTGAATTTTTGGTTTTCACAAAGTTTATTAATTTCCAACAGATTCATTGTCATTTCTTCATTGCATTTGTGAAGTATTCTCAAATTATCTTATGTAATTATTATTATTATTTGTAGATTCAATATGTTCAAAAACTGCGGATTTGTTATCTAAGGAAAGATGTTCTTTGAATCCTGGTTAAGAAGTGCGACCTGTTTTTCCTACGTGAGCTTTTATACATTTATTGCATTCAATTATCTATGTCCTACACTGTTTGAATTTATTAGTTTTTTGTTTGGCATGGAATAGTGGATATAGATGAATTTTAATTTTGCTGCTTGTCACAAAATTATTTCCAGTATTAATAAAAAATTTTCAAAGAAAACTCATGACTCCCCATGGGACACTTAGTTTGACCCTTATTAGAAGATATTTTTATGAACAATCTTGTAAATTAGCACCAAAACATATTATTGTTTGGTATAGATATGTTGATGAAATTTTCATGGGTTTTAAGGCTCAAACAGACAAGTGGTACAGTTTTTACATTATCGGAAAAAATGCAAAATGGAATAACATTCACTGCTGAAATTGAAAGCATTCAATGAATTTCCTGGACATAATCATCACTAAAGTCCATATAAATCTCCCCTACAACATGAATTGAAACAAAACATTTACAGACTAGATAATCCCATTGGATTTCTTCAACCACATACAATAAATAAGCCGCTTATAATTCAATGATTAATAGACGCTTTTCCATTTGTCTGTCGATAGCTAACTTTAATAAGGAAATCAAATAATCAACAAAAATTATAGTATTCCAGTCTCCTACATGAACTGTAAGTAATACCTAAGTGTGGTAACTTAGAGCGGCATCATAAAACGGTTCATGAAAACTATGAAAAGGATTTTCCGCCACAGAGTGAATTAAGAAAACGAAAAGTACGTGATTTGATATCTTGTTTGAAAAAGAAAAAACTACGTTCACAAAACTAGCCAAATATTCGAAAGCTGCTACTATCGCGTCATTTGAAATCTCATATATTGGCGAAACATAAGAAACCATTCGAAGATGGATCGGTTGTGAAGGAAGCATTTATTGAAGCGGGTGAGACTTAATTCGGAGATTTTGCAAATAAAACAGAAATCATGTCTGCTATTAGAGAACTTTAGTTGTCTCGTCCGACTGTCACAAGGCTTATTGAAGTCATGAGTCAGGACATGGCAGATAAACTGAAACATGATATCATGAAATGTACATACTTTTCTCTACAGTTCGACGAATCTACCGATATGACAGACACTGCCCAGCTGTTTATTTTTATTCGAGTGGTATTCAATGACATGTTGGCTAAGGAAGAATTTTTGACAACCATTCCTCTGAAGGGGAAGACCCGTAACGAAGATATATATGAGGTTTTTTCAATTTTGTTAAAAACTACTAGCTATCAATATATTAATTAGTGTGCATTACAACCGATGGAGCACCAGAAATGACTGTAAACAAAAACGGTTTTGTGGCATTGTCTCGAGCTAATGAAGATTTCACTTCATTCTTCTCATTCCATTGCATTATACATCAACAAATTTTGTGTTCAAAAGTTTTAAACACAGGGGAAATTATGGGCATTGCAACAAAAATTGTGAATTCCATCCGGGCACTTAGCTTTCAACGGTGGCTCTTTAAGTTGCAGTTGGAAGATAGGGAGTCAGCTGAACACACTGATTTAGTTCTTCATACCGACGTCAGGTGGTTGAGTCGCGAAAAACTTCTAGAAAGGTTTTAAGAAATATTGCCCGAAATAACAGCTTTTCTAAGCAAAAGAGGTCATGAAACTCAGATGTTGAAAGACGAAAAATGGCTGACTCATTTGGCATTTTTGACTGACATCACAATGCACCTAAACACCATTAACTTGTCGCATCAAGGTAAAGGAAAAACTATTATTGATATGATTAGAGCAATAAACGCATTCAAAAGGAAATCGCAACTTATGATAGATCAACTGAAAAGAAAGGATCTGAAACATTTTCCGTCTTTGAAAGCAAGGATTCCTCAGTTGAATTATGATACGTATGAGGCTGAATTATCTAATATTTTGTTGAAAATCAGTTGGTGCAGATTATATCAGATATACACCTCAAAGCTACAGCATCTGACATAAATTTCTGGCGTTTTATATCTGAAAATAAATATCCGAATCTAAGGCAAATCGCCCTTCAGCTGACGGCAATGTTTGGGTCAACTTACTTGTGCGAGTCTTCATTTTCTGAAATGAAGATAATTAAGTGAAAATATCGCAATCGACTATCATATGTCATCATGCCTGAGATTAGCACTCAGTGGTTACGTACCATCTTATGAAAAGTGTGCTGAGGACATGCAGTGCCACGCTTCAACATCCAAAGTCAATCTTTAGTTAAGTTTAACATATGTAACTCTTTTGTTTTGTAACAACCAATAAACTCGCAATTTTGAATAACTATCTGTTTTTCATTGATATTATAGAGAAGAACCTAACTAAAGCTAACCCAAACCTTGACTAATATAATGTATTTTGTGTACGGTACACTCTTCCTAGGTAGGGTATCGTGTATGTACGATAACCCTGCATCAGCCAGACTTGCAGGCTCTCAGAGTCGATCGTAAGTAGTCTAAAAATATTGAGGTAGATCACGAGCAGTTCAAGTTTGAGCACGCCTGTTCTAGACACTTGAAAATGACATAACTATCGAAACCGGTACTGTGAATCAAAAAAAAAAAATTCTGGAAATCAGATAGATAAAGGTATGAATAAAAGGATACACTTCCCTTCATTTATACCTTTATCTTCAATTCCAAACTCACTCTTTTTCGCTCATTTTCTTGATATGCAGTATTTTTAACATGGTATTAAATAATGTATCTCCACGAAACGTTGAAATACGACTACCAGCCGAGATAAACATAAGAAACAAACGGAAATGGAATCTATGGGTTCTATGCGAATCCCCATAGAACAAAGTCATAGGTCGGGGGTTCTCGCGACCAAAGTCAATGAATACATTGTAACATATATTTTTAATAACCAATTCGAGTAATGCGAGGAATTTCATCGGAAATTTGAAATTCGCGTCAAATTGAAACCGCGTATAAAAGCGGGAATTCATTGTACATGTTTCTGTTTAATTGAAATTACACGAGTAGTCTTGACATTATGACAATTTAACAAGGTTCCCACTATTCTTTCGGGTGTGAGGAATTTTTTATTTGAGGAAAAAATACAGCATTAGAAGGATTGCCTTGATTCCTGAGGTATTTTTCTACATAGTCACCATTTTTTTCCCACGCATTTTTTTCTGCCGATTCATCTACTTTCAAAAACTATTTTCATCTATATTGAAATGCATTTCCATGAAATAAATCCATCAACAAAATCATCAATCAAAAAATTTTGTTTAATCTAAGTTTTTCTGTATTAATCTATAATGAACAGATTTGCTCAAAATCGTAACTGTATTGCGTTTATTGCTCGTCAATATGACTATATACATGAAATTCCATCAGCTCACGAACATAATCTACCAATAACTAACGATTAGCTTGATTTCCGTTTGTCCCCACTTCTCTCATCTGTTTCTTATGTATATACGAGCAAACTTTCAAATAACGGTCATAGATCACCGTTGTTTATCGAGGTCGTCTCCTTTCATGTTTCCAGTGTCCTAGTACCTCTGGATCATTCTGGAAACAGTTGAATGGGACACCCCAAGCCTTAAGCCCAGAAGTGCTCAAACTTGAACTGCTGGTGATCTACCTCAATATTTTTAGAGTACTTACTATTGACTCTGAGAGGCTGCAAGTATGTGTGATGCAGGGATGTCGTACATACACAATACACACTACCTACCTACTTACCTAGGTAGGGTGTACCGTAGCATATATAGATATTAGCTTTCTGCATAATATACATTATTTTATTCAAGGTTTGGGTTACGTTTAGTTAGGTTCTTCGTTATAATATTAAAGAAAAAAACTCATAGTTGATAAAAATTGCGAGTCTATTGGTTGTTATAGTACAAAAGAGTTTCATATGGTGTTCAACTTATCTAAGAAGTGAAACGCCATAAATTTGTATCAGATGCTGTAGCTTGGAGATGTATATCTGATATAATCTGCACCAACTTAATCTCAACAGAACATGAGTTCATATTAAACTGACTTGCTATTTCAGTACCTAATTCCTCAATATTTTTACATGAAAAAGGGTAACTCATAAATGCTATATTTGCCAATTTATTGCAATCATAAAAACGCATTTCGAATTGTGCCAAAATATTCGATAATTATTACGTATTTTTCCTGAACCGCTTGAGATATTGAGGTAAAATTTTATGCTTTCAGAGATGCATAATTTTTCATACGAAAAGTTTTGTATCAAAACATAATTCAATATTTGAAAAGAGGAATTGTTTCGTTATGTTAATTTCTGATTTAATATGATTTTCAAAAATACTGAGACCTATTGATTCAATTTTATTTTCATTACAGGGTGTTAAAGTTTAATAAAAAATACTACTGAATTTGAATTTTTGTAAACCGTTTGAGATATTGAGGTAAAATTTTGGGGTGTCGAAAACTTTCAAAGATGCATAATTTTCAATACGAAACAATATATTGGACTGTCCAACTAGGACGCTACTGATTTTTTCTGAAATAAAAATTTTTGAATTATTGAATTATTTTTGAAGAAAAACGTTGACATTTTTTGTACGACCTCCAGGTTTTGAGTAAAAAATTGTTGAGATCATTTCGATTCCATTGATAATACCTGTTTTACGCTCAGTCATAGATGTGTTCAAAAAATTATCAACACATGACAGACATGCACTTCATGTATGGACGTGCTGACGGAAATGCTTTAGAACATAGGTTCCCAAACTCTTTAGTGTTGTAGACCTCTTGCCATGTTT
Organism: Cryptolaemus montrouzieri; assembly: GCA_013387265.2. NCBI lineage: Eukaryota > Metazoa > Arthropoda > Insecta > Coleoptera > Coccinellidae > Cryptolaemus > Cryptolaemus montrouzieri. The sequence continues at coordinate 24,505,107 of JABFTP020000144.1, read as the reverse complement.
TTCGGGTTTGGGTAGACCCCCTACTTACCTGATATTAATTTTTTGTAAATTTCTAAATGTAGTGAAGTTTAGTGTCAAAAACTTAAAGTAAAAACACATGTTAATTTATACATTTATTAATTTAATTTAAATTAAAACTAGTCAAAATTAAGTTTTGTATCTGTTATATAAAATATAGGCAACATAAAATAAACTAGGCAATAAGTAAATATATTTAGTGAGAAGGATGTACATGATGCTTTAATAATAAATCATCAACATTTGGCGTCAATTTTGTGAGGGTTAATCTTAAATCTCCTCGGCTAATGATGTCCAGTCTGCTTCTTTCTTTCGTTAGGAAATAGGTAACAGCGCTGAACCCCGTTCTCACTAGGTATGACGATAGAAAAGAAATTAAAAGTTTCCTCGCTATACTTCATAATGCGTATCATAATTCAACTGATGAATCCTTGCTTTCAAAGACGGAAAATGTTTCAGATCCTTTCTTTTCAGTTGACCTATCATAGGTTGCAATTTACTTTTGAATGCGTTAACTGCGCTAATCATCTCAATAATAGTTTTTCCTTCACCTTGAAACTCCAAGTTAATGGTGTTTAAGTGCACTGTGATGTCAGTCAAGAATGCCAAATCAGTCAGCCATTTTTCGTTTTTCAATATCTGAGTGGCATCATCTCTATCGTCTAGAAAAGCTGTTATTTCGGGCAATAACTCTTGAAACCTTTCAAGAACTTTTCCGCGACTCAACTTTCTGACGTCCGTGTGAAGAATTAAATCAATGTGTTCAGCTGACTCTTCCAACTGCAACTTGAAGAGCCGCCGTTGCAAGCTACGTGCACGGATGGAATTCACAATTTTTGTTAGAATGTCCATAATGTTTAAAACTTTTGAACACAAAACTTGTTGATGTATAATGCAATGGAATGAGAAAAATGAAGGGAAATCTTTATTAGCTCGACACAATGCCACAAAAACGATTTTGATTCCAGTCATTGCTGGTGCTCCATCGGTTGTAATGCACACTAATTTATATATTCGTAGCTTGTAGTTTTTCACATAATTGAAGAAAACGTCATGTATATCTTCGCCAAGGGTCTTCCCTTTCAGAAGAATGATTGTCTCTAGTCAACATGTCATTGAATAACATCCGAATAAAGATACACAGCTGGGCAGTGTCTGTCATATCGGTGGATTCGTTGAACTGTAAAGCAAAGTATGTACATTTCATGATATCATGTTTCAGTTTATTTGCCATGTTCTAACTCATGACTTCAATACGCCTTGTGACAGTCGGAGGAGATAACTGAAGTTCTCTAATAGCAGACATGATCTCTGTTTCATTTTCAAAATCTCCAAATAAAGTTTTACCCGCTCCAATAAATGCTTCCTTCACAACCGATCCATCTTCGAATGGTTTCTTGTGTTTCGCCAATATATGAGATTTTAAATGACGCGATCGTAGTAGCTTTTGATTGTTTGGCTGGTCTTGTGAACATGGTTTGTTCTTTTTTCAAACAAGATATCAAATCACGTACTTTTCGTTTTTATAATTCACTCTGTGGCGGAAAATCCTCTTCATATTTTTTATGAACCGTTTTATGATGCCTCTCTAAGTCACGTCAGTTGCAATACCTAACCACGCTTAGGTATTGCAACTGACGCACGACAAATAAGACAAATGCACTTATCCTTCACCATAAAAGAGAAAAATTCTTCCCCCCAATCGTTATTGAAATGATACGTTTTAGATTTCTTCGCTGCACTCATTTTGTACTATTCAATGATAAACTTTGTATCGACGTAGTATTGCCTTCAAGTTACAATTCAGAATGACTCCACTTATTATATTATATATATCGGCGTGAACGAAAAAGCGGCAAGAATAAAAACCGCGGCTTTTCTTTGACAGTTATCGCGCGTTCCTTTGATAAAGCCGCATTTTGCCGATAGCAGAGTGTTATTTCATTACATAATAAATTTCTATAGTTTAGTTACCTACTTCTTGAGATCTACTCAAGAAGCACTCGCGATCGACCGTTCGAGCACCCCTGCTTCAGCCTATTCTTATATAAGTCCAACTTTGGTTATCTAACACCCCTGCTTCAGCACATTCTGCTGAGGCAGCATCATTGAAACTCCACCAAAATCATAGGTAACAAAAAGGACAAAATCTCGACTCATCTGTGAATAAAACTCTCCTTCAGTCAGCTTTCAACCAACTGACATGTTGCCTGGTAAAATTACATCAGGCTCTTCAATGTGCTGTGGTTAGATTTCCTGCGACCTGCGACACGAGTGCTTGTTGTACCGTTTCAGTGCTAAGGTGCACTCCTATGTTCTGCCAAACCGTTGTCTTACTGAGGAAATTCCTGTTGTTGATCGAGGTCGTCCTTTCTCACTGCTTCAGCATCTTCTGCTGGAGTGAAATTTCGTAATTCGTGTTTCATTATTACCGAAAATTAAAATTTTCTAGAAGAACAAACGTAACTGGCGAAAATTGATCAACAACTGCTGATATCAATATGTGGCGGTTTCTTGCAGAATCCTAACCCATTTCTTTCATTTTATTTCTCTTGACGGGAACATGTGCTCTAGGAAGAACGTCCAGTTTTGTTTTCATATTTCTGGACATATCAGAGAAAACAGATGTTTATAATTAGTTGCCTACCAAAGAAGAAATTTGATGGTGCGTTATTTTCTTGACGCAGTTGTTACAGTTCGATTTTGCAATCATAGTCCTTTTAATTTGAGCAAAAATATAGCCCATGTTTCAAAAGTAATTTCTCAGTTTTCTAAAGTCTGAACCATTTATTCAGGAATAATAATTCAATCCTTGCAGTTTGGTATACACATCCCGTAATCTTTTTCAATAATTTCATTCACTTATAACTGATCATTCCAAAGCAACTTCAATGCATAACATGGTCATTCTGGTCCATAGCTCTTTCAAAATTGATTTTTTCATTCAATGCACCTAAAACAAATAAAATCAAGTGACTAATCAATAGTAAAACCTTTCGTGATAATCCTAACCTTTCTTTCACTTCATTTTATTCGAAAATTAAAGTAAGGTTATTTGAGTTCTTTGTGGTGACAATTGGTTTACCTTGATAGCGGTAGTTCTAGATTGTTGTTGTTGTTTGTTTTTCCTTTAACTTGCTCTATTTCTGCCTTTCGGCTAATGGCACGCCGGGGAATTTTGCTGAACCCTTCTCGTGTCGAGAGAAGGGATCTTTAATGTCCAACACGTCTTTGTTAGACAGGACCGACAGCTTTCCATCTCCTTCGAAAGAAGGACACTCAAGCCAGAATCCGAAAAATCGCACCGACTTTGTGGATATTGAACCCAGGTAACTGTGCGCAGGAGACCAGCATCATATCCCCTACGCCACCGAGCCGGCTAGTCCTAGGTTGTCTTTCTCAGTTTACTTCAACTGACTGACATAGGAACTACGAAGTAACGTGCCAAAGGTTCCAGTGGTCACATAAATAATTTTCCAACTTAGTTCAAGAATTATTTCAATTCAGTTTCGCTAAATACCCATAAACACTTTTCAAGTATTCACTAAATTCGAAATTAATTCTTTAACATTTTTCTTGGCAACACTTTCATACGTTTGGTGTCATTGATTTCAGTCTATGCCCATTAAATTCTTTCAGTAGTCCGTTGAGCTGTTTGCTCTCGACGTTTGATTGAGATTGAAAGTTCGTCATTCGTGCATCCGGTCGAATTCGAAATTAGTATTTTTTTCTCATTCAATTCAATAGATTTTGGAATCAGTTATTTTCTGAACACATCTTGAATCTGTCCACCTTGGGAAGCCCTTGTTAACTCTGGAACTGGAGAAACCGACCACATAGAACTTTGAGACCGTTTTCTTTCACCTCACCTTTTACCCACCCTCAGTAGCAATAGTTTAAGCAATAGAACCAATCCGAATGTAACTTACCGACCGCGCATACAGTACTAGCAAACTCTACCGTCAACTTTGTGACATACATTAGGGACCAACTTTACCTGAAGACAATCATGTCAAGATAAGTACCTTGGTCATTTAAATTGTTTACATTTTCGGCTGAGTTTCAATTCAATTCAGCTCAAAAGTAATTTACTAACCATAAGAGAATTAATAGTTCCTTAGTATTCAGAAGTAAGCTAGTTTTTTCTTCAAGAGTGTAGTAAAGAATTTTAATGTTGTATGGAAGCAGAATTGAAGTCTATTACTGTGATATAGATTATGAGTTGTTTTGCCTGTTTGAAGAGCGTCTCTCACCAATTCTTAAACCATGGATAAATTCGGAACTTTTATCACTTATACTACACAAAAAAACGTCTCTGGAAGAAATATAAACGAACTAAAAATTCTGAAGATTTCACAAGTCATAGAGATTTTTCTAGTCACGTGACCTATGCTCTGCGCTCTGCACGCTGTGAATATGAGGAATCAATTGCTGCCTCCGACAATAACAGAAAACTTTACAAATTTATTCGTGCCAATTTGCAATCGAAGGTCAGTGCCCCTTTGCTACGAAAAGACGATGGGAGCATGTGTGGCTCTGATGCCGAATCGGCGAAAATTTTGGCAGATGCATTTGCCAGTTGCTTCACAACTGAGCCCAATAACGATCAGATGCCCCATTCTCCAACTAGACGTCTTGAGAATAGTCTAACACACGTAGAATTTGATTCTTGCACAGTAAAAAAGCACCTACTCAATCATTCGTCTCCAGGACTTGATGGTATCAGTCCTTTTTTCTTGAAGAAGTGTGCCGACGTCCTTTTTCATCCTTTGGCCTTGATTATGAGAACATCTTTCGAGACCTCCCGCGTTCCTCTGGACTGGAAGAAATCAAGTGTCACTCCTATATTTAAAAAGGGTGATAAACTGGACCCATGTAACTATAGACCAATAAGCCTTCTGTCTGTTGCATCTAAAGTGATGGAATCCATAATGGTCGAAGTGACAACCGAGTTCTTGACAAAAAACTTTATCATTCCGTCAGAACAACATGGCTTCGTAAAGGAAAAGTCAACTACCACAAATCTTTTGTCTTGCGTTAATGATTGGATGCATGCCTATGATCAAAGGATCCCTACTGATGTCATTTTCCTCGATTTCACCAAGGCTTTTGACAGAGTCACAGTAAGAAGATTAGTTCACAAATTGGATATCGTTGGAATTCGCGGGAAGTTGCTTCTCTGGACTACTAATTATATGTCGCAGCGAACATTCGTGGTGAGGGTTAGTGGTGTTCTTTCGTCGGAAAGACCGATTGTGAGCGGAGTGCCTCAGGGATCCGTCCTGGGGCCACTTTTATTTGTCATTTTCGCCAGCGATCTTTCATTACACATTAAATCTTGCAAGTCATTCTTCGCTGACGACATCAAGTTGTATGCAAACCCGCTCACCGAGAGACAGATTCTCCAGGACGATCTTGACGCAATAAACCGATGGTGCAACGACTGGGTCCTACCACTAAATGTTGATAAATGTGTTGTGTTCCATATAGGACCCAATAATCCATCCCACCAATACTCGATTGACAATCATCCACTTCGCTCAGTTACTTCACATGTAGATCTAGGAGTCACCGTTACTTCAAACCTTACGTGGTCGGAACATGTCCTAAGTTTGTAAACGTGCTAATTCTTTAATTTATCTCATTCGTAGATCGTTCATTAAGTTGTCCTTCTCTAGTTCGGTTACACTTCATAAGACTTATGTGCGTCCTATTTTGGAGTATGTAGGCTCGGTTTGGTGCCCGGTTCTCGCTCGGGATAAAAGCATGCTTGAGGGTGTCCAGCGCCGTGCTACACGTATGACTTTTGGGGTCGTTCGTCCCTCATATAATGAAAGATTGGCTAGAGCTGGTCTCATAACCTTCGAGCAGCGAAGACATCGCGGAGATCTAATCTTGTGCTATCGTATAATTAAACACAATTACGCCAACCTGAGATGTTTGTTTAGTTTGAGTGCTGATACTCGTTTGCGTGGTCATCATCTGAAGCTGAAAAAAGAAAAATTTTCGTCGACACAAAGACAGTATTTTCTTGTGAATAGGGTGTTCGATGATTGGAACAGGTTTTCTAGTGATGTGGTGGACTCAAATTAGGTTAATGAATGCAAAAATAAATTGGACTTCCTTTTGTTTAATTATATTTGTTTTTGACATAAGTGGATTTAGTTATTATATATGTGTGCATATTTAATTATGGCTAAGCTGTGCTTTCAATAGTATAGAAATTATTTTTCTGTTATTAGGCTTTTATAGGACTTGTCCTCGGCCTTAAATTAATTAAATTTTTAAATTCATTTATTCATTTGTGTCGCCAGTATAGTCAGATTAGTCAATTTTGTGTATGTAGGTGCCTACTTGTTGAACGTCACTTTGTATTTAAAATTTCGCTTCAAGTCTAATTTAGTCAATTTAAAATTTACCCTTCCTAGAGTTTTCTTACCTAATTTATTATTTATTGTATTAAATTTTGCTAGTTCAATTGTGGCTGTCGAGTAAATATTAGCTTGAATAAATTTGGCAGTTTCATATGATGAGTTTGAGTTGACAGGCCTTGATCTAGAAGCTAACCCTTTTAGAGATAGAGAATCCCACCCTGAGTAATTGAACAATTTGAGTACCTCTTTTCGGTAGTCGTAGAGAGTGACTGATACCGCTTTCTATAGGTACTCTGGTGGAAGTGTACACACCGAAACAACACATTATACAGTGTATAGTACCCTCGTATGCGTATATACCTAGGGCACAATCGACTGCCGGTTCTTCCTCTATTATTAAAAGACGAATTCATTGGATGTGCTCGTAGAACAAAACTATCCATTTATCATTTAAACCTTATTTTCCGGATAAAACAACTTATCTCGGGATTCTTGAACTTCCAGCGACCCCGCCCGTTATCGGAGGGTCGACCGTTTGTGTGAACCCGATCTGAAAGAAACCGTTCGAATTCCATCAACAATTGCAGGCTGCCAATCAATGATTTTTAAATAACTAGAATCACATTGCAATGTTGTTTCCGTCTTTGAAGTTCGCATAAGAGTTAATTGGAATGAGCAAAATAGGCGAAAGTTATTTCGACGATGATAGATAATATGTTGTTTGAATGAGATAAAAGTTTTTTCTCCGAATGGCAGCATTGTTTGGCGGTATTGGATTAAGTTTTTTTCAAATTAATATTTAGATAAAGCGCCTCATTTATACAGGGCATCCCAAATTGAGTGGCCTATTAGAAGTTTATAGAGAACTAATAATGCTATCCTTCTGAAATGTTGGTAATTGATTCAGCTGGTCCGAAACTCTATTTCTAAAATATTTTCACCTCAATAGCACTCCCGGTTATACCGAAAGTGCAACCAACCTTGTTATTGAATATAGAACACTCTGTATATTGTTGACTGCTTCGATAACACTTGTTATTCCAATTAAAAAAATACCTAACACATAAGTGTAGCTTGTTCCTTTCATGAAATATCCTAGTTTTACTTGAAAATTATCGATTTTTCGCTTTTTGAAAAAATTGATATATCTCGAGAACGGCGTGAGCTACCAAAATAATGAAAAGTGTTTTGCAAACAAGAAACCATGCGGAACATAACTTATATCTGACTAAATCTCATTCAGTATGAAGAGTGCTCTTTTTTCCGCCTCACATTTTGAAACGAAGAAATAACGAACGTTTTTTCAAATCGTAACTCATATTTTTTTCAATTCATTAGATTTTCGCCGTAAAAAACTTATTGAAGTTCTCTATACATACCTACACCTGAGATTTTAAGTTTTCAAGTTATGGCGAAAAAACGAATATTACGTACCTATCTGAAATTGACAAAGGAGGCTTAGATTTCTGCACGTGCATAGACATATCCCAGAGCATAGACAGGCTCTTGAGCATAGATAACAAGGTATTATTGTTTTAACTGTCAGTCGAATTATTTTGAACAGAATGGCTAGCTACACAAATGAGAAAATACTTAATTCATTTTTCATTCATAGAGATGAGAGACGGAATGTGAGTAGAACTTGTAGGAGAATTAACGAATTAAATCCAAATATACCTTCTATGACAGCTAAAAAATTCAGGAGATACAATACAAATTTTCTTTCAACTGAAACGGTCCAATGAAAAAAAAACCGTTACGGAGCTATGGGTGTTGAAATTTCCGGAAAAAAATGGTTTTTTTCTTCAAAACTCCTGCAGTTTTTGAGATATTCAGCCCAAATTTGGAATGCAAGCTGTTTCTCTCAGCCTCCATCATTACACGTCCTAGATTTTTACTGAAATTCACAATGTGTTTTCTTTTCCGAGGCCCTTTCAAACTTTTTTTACAGTACACCATTGATCAGAGTACAATCAATTTTCGTCATCTTCGTTCAATTTAAAAATATTTTTGACACTTGTTATTTGTTTGCATCTCCAGCCGTTATCGAGTGAAAAATTATTGAATTTGCATTATTTTAATTGTATGTTATTCGCTGAAAAAAATAATAGAAATACTCAATAGATATGCCCAAAATTTGCCTTTATTTTGATTCTTTATTCTGAAACTCAGCTTATACTTATTCAATATCAAATTTAAAGAAAACGACAATTAAAAACTAAATAAATTGCTGGAAGTGTCCTCCACCTGCGAGAATACAGGTCTCTGTCCTTCTTCGCATATTATCACGCACACTTTCAAATATTCCTGGGGTATTTATTATCGTGTCACAAGAGGTGTGTCGATTTCTCAATTATTCTACAGTGTTCACTGGAGTGGTAAAAAGGTATGAACTTTTGAGATGTCCTCATAAGAAAAAGTCTGAACTATTCAAGTCTGGGGACCTAGGAGGCCATGGTTCTGGCTCAGGCCGACCTATCCATCGGTTGTTGAATGTATTATTCAAGAAGTCCCTAGCTTCTCAACTGAAATGTGCTGGTGCCCCGTCCTGCATGAACCACATTATGTTTCTCTCTTATGGTACATCCTCGAGCAATAAAGGTTACTCCTCCTCAAGAAGTTGCCAATAAGCGCGACCGTTTAGTCTGTTAGCCCAAAAAAATGACCCAATCAAATAATTTCCAATTATTCCGACACAGACATTTAGTGAGAATTGTTTTCGATGAGATTCTTCAATCAAATGTGGGTTTTCCTCAGCCCAATGATTATTGTGAAAATTTGTGATAGCAGTTCTCGAAAAGTTAGCTACGTTTATGAACATTCTTCACTATAAAAATGAGCATTTTCTCTAATTCTATCTAAGAACCATCGGCAGAAATTCAGTTTTGAAGGAAAATCTCGAGGAAGTAGAGCTTGGACGCGTTGAATATGAAACGGGTACACTAAAAAGTCGTGGAGAATCCTCCAAACTAAAACATGTGAAATATTCAACTGATTAGCAATTTTTATTGTACTCACTTGAGGATTCAAATCGATACAATTCAAAATTGCTTCCTCAATATCTGGAGTTCTCATATATTGAGTTGCACCTTTTATATGATTATTTGCAGTAAAAGTACCAGTTTCCCTCAACCTTCTGTGGACATTTGAAAATGTTCGCCCGTCTGGTGTTATTCGATTTGGAAAGCGCACCTGATATAATCGCCTAGCTTCTGTTGTGTTTCCGTCAGCCAGATCGTACATGTAATGGATATCAGCCAATTCGGCGTTAGTAAAATTAGCCATTTTTTCATACAGCAATAACTTAGTTTTAAAACTAATATTTAATTTAATGAACAATTCGAGCAGACACTGGTTCAACTTTAGCAACTAACAAAAGAAATAGAAAAATGAAAAAAATCAAAGCCTACTAGTCAATTTTTTAATTGGAAGTGCTTTCAAGTCAGCGAATGCATACAATCGTTTAATAATATTTTGCTCGAGAACGGTCGGAGATACGAAAAAATAACATATGTAAAAAAAGTTTTTAAATTGAACGAAGCTGACGAAAATTGATTGTACGCTAATCAATTGTGTACTGCAAAAAGTTTGAAAGGGCAAATGAAGACATGGCTCTGGAAAAGAAAACACCTTGTAGATTATAGTTAAAATTAAGGACGTTTAATGATGGAGGCTGTAAAAAATAGCTCGCATTTCAAATTTGGGCTGAATATCTCAAAAACTGGAATTTTGAAGAAAAAAAAAACAATTTTTTTCAACACCCTGTAGCTCCATAACGAAGTTTTGCGGACCTATGTTCATATGAACTTTTTTTCTTAAAATTGCCCCTCAAGTTGCGACATACTATTATGTAACACCTTGTTTAGCCACGAGATTTTACGACATAATTTTTGCAAATTCGTTTCATCTCATAGATGCACTCGTCAGCTTATATTGTTCTATCTACAATATTTTTATATTATTATCAACAAAAGCAGAACTGAGCATATTTAGTTGGGAGGAATTGTTGCACTAAAATTTATATAGAAACTATTAACTCATAATTGTCACTGTCTAACCTACAAAATAAACTCCAAACTACTATTGAAGTGTTTTGAATCTGACTTCCCGTTTTTCTTCTTTTTTAGTAGGTATTCTCGATTATATCAGTTACTTGTCAGGAAAGTCATCTTCGGAGTTTGGCTTCATTAGTCTAGATAATCCTTTTGAGAAAATCGCACATAAGTGGAATTGTGCCCAATGATTTAGGGACACCTGTATACGAACAGTTGGCAGGAATTCTTACACCAAAATTTATTTAGAAACTATTAACTTACAATTGTCACTGCCTACTCCACCAAACTTGAAACTTTTTCAAATCAAACATTTAACTCTTCTCCGAATAAAGATCGAATTCGCGTCATGCAACATCCTGAATCGGACGAGCGAAGTTTTAAATTAGACTACTTCCGAAGAAACAATATACGCCCGTTTTCAATTAAACCGTTGTAAATCACGCTTGCAAATTTCAAGGAATCATCTTGATTGGCCAAGTTTCAGAGTTTACGCATGGTTTGAATAGCATTCAGGATCCATTCATGACGATTTGATGGAAGTTCAGTGCTTATTTCGTTTTGTGAAATTGGTTTAGTTTGTTCATTGTTCTCTGATCCTACGAAAGGGTGAGACATGCATTGAAATGTATCAGATTTAATTAGAATGCGGTTTTTGTCAGTTATAAGCAAATACTAAATGCGGATTCACATTCAAGTAATAGACGGTGATCAATAAGTGATAGGGATCATATATACCGGGTGTCCACGCGAGATGGAACATTAATAGTATATTGATAGAGAAATTGGAGAATTTCTTTTTGTTGTCTTCAATATTATTCAAACTAAGTTCCGAAAATATTTTCAATGCTGTGGCATTTCCGGTTATACCGGAAGTTGATACCATCTTTTTTATTTTCAATATCATAATGTATGTTTCTATTATTTTTATTGTAGAAAATTAAATTCTGAACAATTTTTTCACATATCATTTTTGCACACACTAACTCGTTATATTAATAGGCATCGATCTGTTATAGGCTTTCCTTTACCTAAAATACATCATTTCCGAGTTATTCGCGATATTATCCCACATCACAAAAATTGTCGCATTACCTGGTATTCTGAATTCCACATTCGATTTAGCAGCTCGATCGCAGTTTCTTTGTTTTTGGACATATGAGGAAAAAAAAATCTTATCTATGTAGTAACATTTGTTTCCACATTATCTCAAACACGTCTGAAACAAGAATGAGTTTATTGGACTATCAGTATTCATTCAATTTCTCTTTCAAGCTAAATCAATACAAGTTTTCTGTGTTTCTTGTTGATTTTCGAATTATTGACTTTATTGTAATGGCTGCTGAATGTCCTGGACGCTATTTGAGTGATCATGAAGTCGTAAGAATTGTAACACTTCTAGAGGAGGGGCGAATCCAACGTTACGTGACTAACTTGTTGAATGTTAACGAAAGCACTATTTCAAGAGCAATTGATCGGTACCTCGAACTAGGGGAACATGGAAGAAGAGCCGGGCAGGGAAGAAATCAGATAACAACACCAGTTGATGATCGTTGGCTTCGTTTAACTGCACTAAGAGTTCGGCACTGTACAACTAGAATGCTACAAAATTAACCTGCACTTTCCAGAAATGTGCATATTTAATTGCAAACTGTTAGGAACAGGCTCGAAAAAGACGATATCAGACCAAGGGTGGCTTCTACCTGCCCGCGTCTACCAGAAAGCATCGAGTTGCAAGACTTCAGTTTGCGAGGAACATGCAAATTGGGGGATTCCCGAATGGTCGAATGTTCTCTCTCCCGACGAGTACAGGTTCTGTCTAGTATCAAATGATAGACTGTAAACAGATGACCTGGGGAACGGTATCAGCAATGCAATATCCGGCAAACCGAAAATTTCAGAGGGGCTCAGTAATGGTGTGGGGAGGCATTTCTTTCCATGGTCGAACTGAGTTATTTCTAGTGAATAATGAAAGAATGACAGCGGCCAGATACATCGCAGATATCCTCCAATCCCATGTTTACCCTTTGGCCCATTGATATGCATGATAATGCTCGGCCTCATGTAGCTAGAGTATCAGTCGAAACGATACGTCGAAGACTTCGTTCAAGGTGTTTATACAGCAGAAGGCCCTTAAGAGTTCCACAGCTAACCAGACAACAAAAATTAAGACTTAATTGGTGTATCCAGCACCAAAATAGGAATATTGAGAATTGACGAAATATTCTTTTTTCGGATGACACCAGAATTGGTGTTCGATCAGACGGCCGCCAGATTCGGGTTTTAAGGGGTCGTGGAAGACAAGCTAGACTCAGACCAGCAAGACAAATTCCGAAATACCAGGGGGCAGTGTGATGTTTTGGGATGGCATTATGCCGGGAGGCAAAACAGATTTGATTTCGTTTCCTGCTAGTGAAACGGCTAGAAATTACGTGGATCTAGTGCTGGAGCTCAAAGTGAAACTCTGCAGAGGTGCCCACGGTGAGAATTTCACTTTTATGCAAGATGATGCTCCTCCGCATGAAAGCAACCTCGCGCGACATTATCTTGAAACAGTGGGAATCGCTATTTTGGACTCGCCAGTTTGCTCTCCAGACCTAAATCCTATTTAACAATTATGGGATAATCTCAAAAAGAAAATTACATCGCGCCAGGTTAATCCAAGAACCCCAAAGCAGCTCGTTCAAGCTGCCACAGAAGAGTGGCAGAATATCACCCCAGAGGAGGTCGAAAACCTAATCCAAAGCATGCCAAACGGATTCAGGCTTGTATCAGAGCCAGAGGAGGTAATACAAGCTACTGAGAGAAAAAACCACCTACTCCGTGAGAAAACAATTTCAATTTTTTTACTACATGCGGAAAGAGTCTCTTCTTTTATTTGTTTCTTTCTTAAAATGAACGTTAATTTATTTTTTTTCCAATTGAAATATCTAAAAAAGGATCAATTCTAATAATCCTTCGCAGCCCCCAACAGTCACAATAGTGCAACTAAGCAGGATGTCGAGAAATGAAGCGACAGACTGCAAACTTTCTCGAAGTCCAGTAGCGGGTTTACCGTCTCGGTCCATAGAGGGCGACTCTCGTATGTATGTACGAGATACGTTCTTTCTGGAATCGTTAGAGTACCCCGATTTATTAGGATGCTGAGAAGTAATATGCGACTCTGATGAGCCTCTAATAAGGAAGAAACTGCAGTCTGCCGCTTCGTTTCTCGGCATTCTGCTTAGTTGCACTATTGTGGTTCTTATCAGGGGATAATTCATTGATTTTTGAAAATCTTGATGGAAAATAATTTGTGATATGCAACTGTGCCATTATAAATAATAAAATGTTATTCTTTCATTAATAAAACATCTTTATTCATTGTATTTTTATTATTTGCTTGTGCAATCTAACTGACCCCGAGTACTGTTACTGACATGGGGACGGTTGAAATAAATTGCATTTTATTTTATTTTTTTTTACGTACAAAATGTAATATAGTCATCTTATATAATATATAGTAGACAGAGATATGGTTCTTCATTTAATTTGTTTTTGTCATCGCACGCTTAAGTTATTCCGATTTTATGAACGATAAACGCTAAAATGTTTCAACCGTACCCACTATACCTTACCTAGAATCAGTTGTAATATTCAAATTACTTCTGATGAGAACTTCAGATAATAAACGGCCAGACTAATTGCTGTATATCCCAAATTTTCAATGTTATCGAATGATAACTTCCTTTCAATAGAGTGTGAACTGTATACCTACCTAATGTTTGTCCAATACCAAATAAAAACCTATTCATAAAACTCATAGTTGAGCTTATACTTAGTTCCATACTGTCCGAGGATGAAGCCGGAGTAACAGTGACCTATCAATTTAATTTAATTGTTAGCAGTAAACACAAAGTAAAAAAATTCCATTGCTGTTTTGATCGTGCTTAACTACCAGATAGTAATGGCTAAATTCATACAGCGCCCCTACATTCTTGCCATATGTGTGTATGACCTCAGTTTCATAATTTTTTTTATTGAACAAAATGTATAGAGAAAAATGTGTATTTCGTCGAAAACAACAGCAGAATCTCCTGATTCGTCCTCAACGAACATTCAATGTAATAATATTCAAATCAACAGGCGAATTCCAAGCAATCTTTGTAAAGTTCAGCTCATTCGCAACTACAGCTGGAAAATGAATACGAACCAGTCGACTGGAATTGAAATTCCGAAATAAATGGTGAATTAATTAAGTGAATTTTTCCGCTTAAGGAAGTCTATGCGGCTCGTACTTCAGAGAAAACACGAGTTGAGTATTTGTGTTTCACAGTAAATGATCGCTCGTTATGTAACTTCAATCATTTTAGGATTTTTCTCAATACAATAAACTAACGGAGTATGTGATTATCTTAGAACTAAGAGAGTTATGTAATTTATATACCCATTACAACAAAGCGCGCATTTTTTATGGTGTAATGGGATATTCATTACTTGTTACTAAACAGGCGAAACGTAAAAGGTAACGTCATCGTATTTTTCACAAATATAATGCTCAACAAACTGTGAGGATCATTATATTACTCAAACAACTTTTTTTTCATTTGATGTATGACTAATGCTTGATCTTTACTGAATTGACGTCGCCTCTTTTAAATATACCCTCATTTGATTTCTAACAAATTGGTTCCTTGGGTTCCTCGAAAGGTTTGTAAAACGTGCTTTGAGTTTCTACGTTTATGGACAAATTAGAAAAGGACAACTTTCCGGTACGAAACTGCTATGATCTGCAAAGAACCCATTAACCACCGTGATGACAGCTTTTTTTGTTTAGTGAACATAACAGACATTAACCTAAAACTTCTAGCCAAATGAGAATATCTATCTATACATTAGGCATATGACGAATTCTAAGACCTAGAACTTCTCCTGTGCGTCCAGCGTATGTTTCACAGCAGAAATTGATTGATATTAAGACAAAAGATAGTTGTAATAGTAACTTTGAATGTGACCTGAAATTGTCGAAATTATTCAGTCAAGATGGTGTTACCGTATTCACTACGGTATCTCACCATAGATCGCTCTAGACCCCTCCGAATAAGCGTGTTACCGTGTTAACCACGCTTTCTTAATCACAGACCGCCAAGTAGGCCCATCGACCAGGCGAGGCACAGAACGTACTCTGGGCCTACCTGAACCGAGGGTTTAAATATCCGTGCATTTCGGAGACTCTCACTTTCTCTTCGACGACCTCTACGAATACACTTTGTCTCAGAACACCGGCTGCAGCACGCGTTGCCACGAGCCGGCTTTCCGTACCCACGCCATATTGCCAAACCGCCGTTCTTTACCAACGAACCACGTGTTTTTATTTCATTTTGAATTTACGTTTATAAAAAGTGTTTGTGTTAACCATCAGTGTTCCCATCGTGTGTGTGACCCCATCCCGGTAGCAATGGTTTAAACGAGCTAATCGGAGATCTGCAACTATCAAAGTCTGCTTTAGAAATCCTGACACTAAAATATTTTGATGAAGATGATTCTGTATTGCGATATACCTGGTTTAATAGCTGTAATGGGACTATGAAATTACGTTTGTTTCATTAAACAATTCGTTGAAGCTTTCAACAAAAATGGAAATTTTTTCCATTTCTTGTCCCAAAAGTTCCCAAAACTGAGTTAAGAAAGGATAGTGGTGGGCATCTTTATTGGGGCACAGATTAGATCATTATAAAAGAGACATAAGTTTTTCGAGAACTATGATAGACTGAGAAAAGAAATCGGTTGCCTGTAAAGTCGGTTTACTGACGATGGCTGAACGTAACAACGTCATGAGGAAATACTGATGGAGTGGTTGCATTTTTCAAGAGAAAATTTTAATTTTATTTGTTTGATAGATATTCTGTATGGATATAGAGAAGGAGGTGAATGGAAATTACAATTGAATTGATCAAGTTACATTTATTTGTACGCATAAATACAATTATGTCAATTTTTATTTATTTTTTAAATGTACATAGTTTTTACAAGTATGAATGTGCTTTAAGCAATTGTTTTTCAACTTTTATTTAGAACTTTTAAACGTGTGATATTCAACTTCCTACAATTTGTGTTATTCTGTTGAGAATTTTGGAATTATAGCTACGATCGATAGTTATTTCGATCAAATAGTAAAGCAATTGATTTTTTACTCATCGTGAAATAGTTCTGTTAACTTATTGTTATAGTTTTGTCAATTATAGCATAACCTACAATCGCTGCACTAGCGGACCGATGCTATTTAGTTTAATGATAAAAGCACAAATATGCGACAATATATCACTGAACATATATTTAATATCGAAAGAATCATTACCTTTATCGCCGCAATTATCGTCGCTATAAACAATTGACACCACATTCACTTTTCACTTCACTTCATACTTGACGAAAACTTGTATTATTGTATAGCAGCTGCACGTGGAGGACGATTGAGCCTCTTTGTCGCTCGTTCCGGGCTCTTGCTTGCACTTCAAGCCTCAAATGGAACGCCTCAGAGCGTGGTAACGCCGCATGAGTCATGTTTTTTCGTGCGTACAGACGGCTTCATCGAATTATAAGACGATGTCACGGCAAAATTGCATGGAATGAGTTTGTTTGGTTTGTTCTGAATTTCTTGGGCAATAAGACTTCTGACTATTCTCAACACGTTAAACAATTAATGAGTCTCTTTCAAATTCTTGGATGTAACATGAATATGAAGTTAAACTTTCTCCACAACATCTTAAACTAGTTTCTTGCGAATCTTGGGCATGGAAGTGAAGCGAAGGGCGAGCGATTTTAATAGAACCTTCGGACTATGGAGGAACGCTATTAAGGCTACTGGAAGGGACACATGACTGACTATTGTCGAGTATTCAGAACAGCTCACGGAATACAACATCTGCAAGAAAATCTTACCGAATAGAATATTTTCAATGGAAGAATTCAATAAAATAAGATCAATTTTAAAGAAGTTGTGTTTTATTATAGGAGAGCCATGTTACATATTTTGTAAACTAGAGCTAAAGCAAAAGTTTAAATCACGGATTTGAAATCGTCATTAAAAATGTCATGTTCCATAACTCAATCATCAGAATTGCCGACGTGTGGGGTGAACATATCGTATTGATTCTGAGATATTTTAACTATTCTACTGTGTTTTGGATATTCGATGATTTTCATTTTTCGAATTGTTACAACTTAATTTTAGACTTAATTCATTCTACTTCTTATAGGTTGAATAATCCAAATGATTTGATAGCCTAACCTAAGGACGCCTTCCATGCATCAATAGAGTTTCTGTTTTATGTGAGAACTTAGAACAATATAAAATATAATACTCAGATATTTTACAACATAAAGCGAGGTAATTACAGTAAAATTAATCGGGTTTTATCTGCTGCGTTTTAGAATAATATTCTTAACCATAATATTGTAAATCATTATGTTCATAAATTTTATGAAATATTATATTCCATGATTGATAATCACCTTTTCAATAAAAGTGAATCAAGCAAATCTGGAAAAAATTTTCAAACATAACATGGGAAGATAGATAACATACTGACACATTGAAAGAAAATATCATTTTCATTTATTGACCCAAACGGAAGAAATCTAGCTTTTTCTTTAGAGAATGACATCGAAAGTTGCCTCTTATCCATTCCAGATTAGCAGAATTATAAAATCTTTGAAACAAAATGATCTTGATAAATCTTGACATGAAATGTAAATGGTTGATCGATCGTCGATGAATTTAATACAATTCAGTAATTCGAAGAACTTTCCAAAGAAATATCACACCACCTTCTTCTCATATTGAAATTTTCGGGGTAGTAATTGACAGAATCATGTGCAAACGTTCAAATGAGAAAGAAAATTTTTCTTGAACTATTTGTTAAAGTGAATAATCATTTTATCATACAGAGAATCGAATCAACTGCTCAAATAGGCATCAAACAACCCCTGTTCCCTATTCAAAAATTTAGAGTGCAAGCTGCAAGAGGTGAGGGGTTGATAGAAGGAGAACGAAACATGTAGAAAAAAGTTTCCCCCTCCAGCAAAAATAGACCTGTTTCGAGCAATTCGTTGAAGGTGGTTCGTTAAGGAACGCACTGTATACACTACTCCAAGAAATTATCGCACCACTTACCTTGATTAATTAGAATGCAAAAGGCACTACAAATTTGCCTAAGATCTCCCTCAGATACTGATGACTTGTTAAGAAGCAGTAACATAGTTTTTGCTCAACATTAATCTTTGATAAAACATGAACGAAAGCTATGGCGTAAACTTGAACGCAGTTATTAGGAAAGCGACTTGAGTACAGATAAATTAGATTGCGGAGAGCGAAGAAGAAAAACCTTCATAAGTATATTCGATCCTCCTTCACATCTCGAGTATCTATCCCCATGCGGAAAATGACCGACGGAAGTTTTTGTGAAGATTACTTTGACTCTGTAAAGATTCTTGCTGATTATTTTTCTGAATTGATCTCTACTAAACCTTCAAGTGACAATCTGCCAACCAATATACAACTTCAGTTTTCTTCAATCTATGTACACTTCTATTTTTCTCCTGAGTTGGTCATGAATCAGGTACTGGAGCCTAAAAATAATTCACCATTTGATCTCGATCAAATTTCTCCCCTATTACTCAAAAAGTGTGCTGAGAGTTTAGCCTCTACCTTGTCGATAATTACGTCCACCCCGTTTCGTTTCTGCCGTCTATTTGGAAAACACCTTCAGTTATTTCTATGTTTCAAGAAGAGAATAAATTAGAACCGAAGAACTACCGCCCTAACAGGTTGACAGTTATAGTTTGCAAAGTGGTGGAATCCATAACTGCGGAAAATCTAACTAGTTTCTTCTTATGAAATAATATCATTCTAAAAAAATTAAAATGTTCTCGCTCCACAACTACTAGTTTACCTTGGTGCATGAATAAGTGGACAGCTGCAATAGATAAGGGATCTTTGATCGCACAGCGAAGAGAACATACCTGCATTCCTGGAGAGTTGCTTGGATGGATTCACTCATTACTGATAGATCGTGTCTTTTACGTTAGAGTTGTTTTATCCCTGTCTTATAGAAGGCCAGTGTTTAACAGTGTGGCAAACGGCTCTGTCTTGGAACTAATCTTGTTTATTGCCTATACTAGCGAATTGGAGAGTGTCATTTGGTGTAAATCTGCATTTTATGCAGATGATACAAAAATATTTTGATCCCGCCATCAGCACCTCATAGATAATTTTCTTGCAATATGTGAGTCGAGTCACGATGAGAACTTGCCACTAAACGTCAAAAAGGGTTATGTTCTGCACATAGAACAAAATAATCTTCGACATTCATACCATTTCGACGATCTATTATTAGAAAAAGATTAGACCCAATAATGGTCTTAGACTGATAGTCAACAAAGGTTGAAACATATACATTACATAGTGAAACCAGGTAGGGTGTTCCCTAAACATTTTCAGGGTTGAACTCTGCATACTCGCCGTGCTAGTCTACTAGTTGTCGGTCGCACACGACCGAGTTACTCTGAGGTACCTAATACAGGTAACCTCCTCCGCTTCCAGTAACACCGAGTCCGTTGTGATTCAACATATGATTCAATTTTGATATGAACACTTTTTATTATCTCCTTCAGTTCCGCTAAAGTTTTCTGCACTTGACCAAAATGTTATCTCGGTGTCCATAACTCTCAATTTTCTTGTGATTATTTTCCACTCTTGTTCTTCATCATTTTAATTTATATTTTTTCTTTCTGACACACCATATTTATATAAGCATTTATTATAAATACAATTATTCGAATTTTTGTAAATCCTCTCTTCTCAAAAGAATGATTTGAGTGATAGTTAAGGTAACGTCCTGAGGTAGTCTCTTTGCGATACCAATCTATCAATATTGTATTGGTGTCAGATCGTACTAACCTTGTGATCTTCAAAAAGTCAAAAAATAAACACTGTTATTGCATTGATAAATCGAATTTTACATATTCGCGACGAATTGTTCATAAAAAAGAATTTGGACAAACTTTTTGAATTATTTAAAAATAACGGATCTATTGCAGCACCTCATTTATTACTACAGTTTTTATGATGGCCCAATTGACGAAACTGTAGCTATCGATTTTAGATATGTGAAGCTTCCCAATATTGGTAGAATGACAAATTCCATCATTTCATTGGTTAAAGACCTTCCACACATAAAAATAGTTAAGTATAATACTGTAAAGATCTCCCACTTATATACTAACACGAAGGATAGTAATGTCGTTTATGAAATTCCGTGTAATCAATGTAGGGGTACTTACATTGGGCAAACACAACAATGGATGAAGCAGAGAATTACACAGCACAGAAGTGATTGTCGTATCGCAAAAATATCATGTGCATTGGTTAACCATCATTTGACCAGTGGGCATGATTTTGATTTCAATAATGTTAAGATCCTTGAAAAAGCCACGAATTATAAGAGTCGTCTTATCTTGGAAATGGTTCATATTAAAAAATAGAGATTCTATAAATTACAGGTCTGATATAAATAATTTTAGTGACATCTTTTGTAACATTTTGGCAAAAAGTTAAACCTGTACTTTAATTCAGCTGGATAATTTTGGGTCACCATCTTCAGTAAATGTGTTGTCTTTTGCGAATTTATGCAGATGGAGACTCTGGTATGGACGTTTAGATTTTATATTCTCAAATTATCAGATTATGTCGAGGACTTGTTGTTGTAACTTACATGTCCTAGCCAGAGTGTGTTTTGTTTTTTTTTATTGAAGATTGTGAACATATAATGTAAGAAGAAAGAAAATTTGTGATTGTGATTGATTTGCAATTTTGCTATTTATGTCTCCGTAATTTCATGTCTCATTTAATTCCTGCAAGGGAAATATCTGTTAACTTGAAAGTAGTGTATTGTATGTCGCCAATTTTGGTGAGCAGTTTTGTTTTTCTTATATTTTAGATCCTGATGAAGTCAAGAATGCTGACGAAATATTGATAATAAGTAAAGAAGATATGTGAGAAAACAATTCGTTTACCTGTTCCTAGACCGCTACCCGATTTACCATTATATCAATTTTATATACAAAAACACGGTTAAAAAACAAACATTATATATATATATATATATATATATATATATATATATATATATATATATATATATATATTATACAGGGTGCATCAACGAAAACTAAACAGAGGCTATATCTACCAAGATATTCATTTCTGATCAAAACGCAAAAACAGGTCAATTTTTGTTTCAAGGGGGATATCTTTTGGGGTACAAAACTTGCCTGAAATATCAACCACCTAAGCAGGGGTGATCACTCAAAAGAAAGGTGCTATCTTTGTCTACATTGCCTTGAACGAATTTCCAATTTAATTGAAAACTGTAAAAGATACAGGGTGAGCAACTGAAAGATACGGAAGACTATTTCCCTGAGACTATTCAAGTTTCAGTGAAGTAAAATGGAACAGATTCATGCTGATAAATGGCAGTCATCATCAAGTACCATCCTCATCTAGAATTTCAACCTCTGGAGCAGTGGTGACAACCCTTGAAAATTTAGAAGAGGGAAGAGGGTAGATGGATCGAGTGATACCTCGAAAGAAAGTAATATCTTTGTCTGCATCCCCGTGAACGAATTTTCATTTTTGATTGAAAACTGTAGAAGATACAGAGTGAGCCACTGAAAAATAGAGAATACTATCGCCCCAAGACTATTGGAGTATTAAAGCGAGAAACTGGAATAGACTCATTTTAGATCAAAAGCTGTCATCTTCCGAAATCACCCTCAGCTCGAATTTCAATCCCTAGAGCAGGGGTAATATTTCGATCCAGTGATACCTCAGGGCGATAGATAGTCTCCTCTATTTTTCAGTAGCTCACTCTGTATCTTCTACAGTTTTCAATCAAAAATAGAAATTCTTTCACGGGAATGCAGACAGAGATTATACCTTTCTTTTAAGTTATCACTCGACCCATCTACCCTCTTTCAAATTTTCAGAGTTGTCATCCCTGCTCCAGGGGTTGAAATTCGAGATGAGGATGGTACTTGATGACTTCCATTGATGAGCATGGATCTGTTCCATTTTACCTCACTGAAACTTGAATAGTCTCAGGGAAATAGTCTTCCCTATCTTTCAGTTGCTCACCCTGTATCTTTTACAGTTTTCAATTAAAAATGAAAATTCGTTCAAGGCAATGTAGACAAAGATAGCACCTTTCTTCACCCCCGCATAGGGGGTTGATATTTCAGGCAAGTTTTGTTCCAAAAAAAATGAGCCCCTCGAAACAAAAATTGACCTGTTTTTGCGTTTTGATCAGAAATGAATATCTTGGTAGATATAGCCTCTGTTTAGTTTTCGTTGAAGCACCCTGTATATATATATATATATATATATATATATATATATATATATATATATATATATATATATATATATATATATATATATATATATATATATATATATATATATATATATATATATATATATATATATATATATATATATATATATATATATATATATATATATATATATCCATTCATTCTATTGTAAAGGGGTCTATGGGGTAACCCTGAGCTCTTATCTATATGGTAATAATAATAATAATTGAACACATGAAGGTTATTACGTTCATCTAAAGATATGACGAACGAAATGAACGGGTTGTTCAATGTTGCACTAGGCAAAGCGGATGTTTGTAAGACTAAGACGTATTCTCGAGGTTTCGTTAAGGGTGCTTTTCCGAATCCACTCAAAACTGCTATTGTAAAAAAAAGATGCTAATGATTTCGCAAACTATTGTCCAATTACTTTGCTGTCAAGTTTCACGAAAATTTTCGAAAAAATATTATCAAACGGGCTACTGTGCTTCTCAAAAAATTCAAGTCGCAACACGGGTTTGTCGGTCGAAAGAATACAGAGACGACTATTTTTGAGTGTGCTACATTGTGGAAGGCCTCGAGTCAGAAGAAATTTCTCTAAGAGTATTTCTGGATTTCTCGAGGGCTTACAATTGCGTTCAGCATGATATACTGTTGAAAAAGTTGGAATTGTGTGGTATACGAAACAAGCAGCAGAGTCTCATTGCTAGCTACTTTTTTCTGATAGAAACCAGAGACTTGTAATGAATGTTGGAGTCAGAGAGTTCACGTCATCGGAACTCAACCTGAGGTCTTGAGTACCACAACGAACTATTCTTGGGCCACTTTTGTTTTTGGTATATATAAATAATCTGTGGAGCGCTGTCAATTTGTGCACTTGCAGATCATTCATGTTTTGCAGTTTCTTTGTTTCGACGCCAGGTACCGATCGTGCTATATCAAGGGCATGTGATATGGTATCGGGGGTTGATGCGTGGTGCATGGAGAATAAAATTCTTTTAAACAAAAATAAGACCGAGTGCGTTCTGTTTCAGATCAATCGAAATTATCAATACCTACGACTTTGACTATTGCAAATACACCTATGCAGCTGTGCCGATCGTTCAGATTTCTGGGTTTAAATACTAATAATAATAAGAAATGGTCTACCCACACCGAGCTCCTGACCAAAAGGTTACACTCAGTCATCTATACTTTATATGCATTTAGTAATTATGTAGACCAAAATGTGCTAAGAAAAATATATTTTTCCAACTTCCAATCTCTAGTTTCTTATGTTGTAATTTTTTGGGGAGGAAGTTCTCATGCGGACCGAATTTTCCTCGATCAAAAGTATGCCCTACGAGTAATCTATTCGAAGCGTTATCGGGAGACTTGTCGGGGTTTATTCAGGGAACACGGCATTTCAACCTTTGTGGCCTTTACCTTTACAGGTGTTTGACGTTTGTTGCCAAATACGATGAATACTCAGCATAAGTTTCTAAACAAGTCACGACGAATTCTTCCTTTTTGGTAATTTTCGGTTAATCTAACCAAATTTTAGTTTATCTCTGAACCAGTAGCAGATGGAATACTCTAGTCTTAGGTTCTTTAATGTTTCACCGGGAAGCCTCAAAAAAATCGATGGCTTTGTGTGACCTGTTCTCAAATTGTGATTTTACTGTTTATATTTATGCTCTCACAAATGTGTTGAATAAATTTGCTAGCTACCTATCTATCTATGTATTTTCAATGAAATAAAACTGAAGTATTTAGATTTTCACTATATTAACAAAACTATGACCGGTTTCACCACACTGTGGCTTCATCAGATAGAAACAAACTAATGAACAGAGTTATTCCTTATATATTAGTCTTATTTCCTACTTAATATTACAATAGTTACAAGAGGTATGTTGGAAAACCCATCGGAGTTGCTTACTTTATGAATTGAAAGGATTGAGTAAAGGAGAAGGATTTAGATCTAATTGACTATTAAGTAACCTACCTGGATTCTTTTCTTTGTTGATCTCTAAAATTTCCAATAGATTGAGTTTTTGTCTGTTATTTTCATTGTCTAAAATTTTGAAATTATCATTAAAGTTATGGTTTTCTTCGAGTAAGTGTTTAGAATAATGGGAATCTGATTTATGATAATTAAAACTACGTTTGTGCTCGGATAATCTAGCTTTGAAATTTCTGAAAGTTCTACCAATATAAATTTTATTACAATCCCCGCATGACAGTTTATAAACACCGGATTTATTACTTTTATCAATTTTAGATTTGCAGTTTTTGATATGTCGGCCTAAAGAATTATCAGTTCGGAATGCTTTATTAAAATTATAATGCGAGAGGTATGATTTTAATTTTAGACTAGGATTAACAATATAAGTTAAGCTGTTGTATTTTGTGTTTGAACTTTTTATATTTGGAAATACTTCCTGGATTACTTTTTGAAATTTTTTGCGTGAAATCATGTTCTCAATCATAGTTGGACTGTAACCGTTATTGACTCCTATTTGTTTAATTATATTTAGCTCTTTTATGAAATTATTTTGTGACATTGGGATATTAATGAGTCTATGTACCATACTATTGTAAGCTGCTAATTTATGTGGATAAGGATGTGTAGATGAGCTGTGAATAGTAATATCTGTATGCGATGGCTTATGAAAAATAGAAAAATCATGTTTGCCGTTAATTTTAGTAATAGTTAAATCTAGAAAGTTAATAGAGTTTTCCGTTTCTATCTCTAAAGTGAATTCAATATTATTGTGAATTTTGTTAATGAATGTTTTGAATGACTCTAATTGTCTGTTTGTGCCAGTGAAACACCAAATGATATCGTCGACATATCTAAACCAATAAATAAAGTGTTTGAATAACGGATGTTCTTGGATAGTTTTTTCAATATTATCCATGAAAATTTCAGCGAGCAGAGGGCTCAGAGGATTACCCATGATTAAACCTTTCTTACTATTATATAATATTCTATTGAAGTTAAAATAATTTTGTTCTAAGCAAATTTCTCAAAGGTATAAGATTTCTGATTGAATTATCGGATTGACTTTATTAATTTGAAGGGCGTTCTTGATGAGTTTCAATGTATCACTAGGTGGAACACTAGGGAAGAGATTTACTACATCCCATGACATAAGTTTAGCTTTCGGTGGTAGTATCGTGTGCTGAATTTTATTTATTAGGACTGAAGAGTTTTTTATTGAGAATTTAGGTTCGAAATTAGCGTACTGTCGAATGATGTCTATGAGAAAGCGTGAAAGTTTTGCAGCTGGAGCTTGAAAATATGAAACTACTGGTCTGATGGGATACCCTGTTTTATGGGGTTTGACGAGAGAGTAAAGTTTTGGTGATTGCGGGTTGTCAATGAAAAGTTTATATTCTTGGTTGGTAGGTATTATAGACTAGGCATACTCTAAAGCGTTTTTTATTATGGATTGAAATTTATTAGTTGGATCTTTGTCAATTTCTTCATAACAACCTGATTCAATGAAATTTTGGGTTTTCAAAAAATAATCTGCTCTATTTAAGGCTATGACTGCATGACCTTTGTCTGCTTTGTTGAATATGATATCTTCAGATGCGGACTTAGATTTAATGGACTTCAAAGTTGTATTTTCGAATTTCTTAAGTTGAAAACTATTGAACTCTTCTTGAAGTAGTAACGCTGAAGAATGTTTTAGGTGTTTGGATTGTGGTGAATAATTTAGGGCTTTTTCGGTTTCAATTCCTAGCAGATCGAAATGGAGACTCTAAATTGTCTTTAAAACCCTTTTCTAGAGGTGAAACTTCATCTTTGAAAAAATTAGCATCTGAAAGATTACTGAACTCATAAAGTTGGTGATCGGAAATTTTGTACTTGATTTTTGAAGTTTCAGGTTTATTACTCAATAATTTATTTAATTTTCGCAACTGAATTTTATACTTTTTGTGAATTAATGAATGAACTTTGGATCTTGTTCCGGAATCTTAAATGTCAAATTCTATTGAATGCAACCTATGAAGCAATTCCGAATGGATTACCTTTAAAAAGTTGTTGTAGATGTCTCGTTGGCTGTATTGAAACTTGATGTCTAACTCCAACCATTTCTTATTGCCTTGTAGTACTTCATTTTGGGCTGCGGGGCTGATATTATGGGTCTTCAGTTTTATATATTTCGGAAATACTTCGTTCTTCAAACAACTGGATAGGAACCAGATATTCTGTGTGTTGGTGGCACATCTTAGAATTAGCTTGAACTTTAATGATAATTTCAAAATTTTACACAATGAAAATAACAAACAAAAACTCAATCTATTGGAAATTTTAGAGTTCAACAAAGAAAAGAATGCAGGTAGGTTACTTAATAGTCAATTAGATCTAAATCCTTCCCCTTTACACAATCTTTTCAATTCATAAAGTAAGCAACTCCGATGGGTTTTCCAACATACCTCTTGTACCTATTGTAATATTAAGTAGGAAATAAGACTAATATATAAGAAATAACTGTGTTCATTAGTTTGTATCTATCTGATGAAGCCACAGTGTGGTGAAACCGGTCATAGTTTTGTTAATATAGTGAAAATCTAAATACTTTAGTTTTATTTCATTGAAAATATGTATATCGATTGTCATCAAGTAACGACCTCCTCAATCAAATTATCTATGTATCTATATATCTGTCTATCTATCTATATAATTGGAGTTGAGCTGCACAGTGCTCTACAGTGATCTCATGGCCGGTGGTAGGATTTTAAGGATGAAGGTTCTGCGAGACGCTTTAAAGCCTCTGCAGTTATAACAAGAAGGCTATGCGTAATTGAGAGTTCAGTTAACAAATGATTGTTGGTGAAGCGTTCTTTCCAAGTTCGCAGTTCAATAAAGCGATATTCGACAGCCATAGTAAAGCGTTTTCTGCCTTGTTCAAATCGTCTCGCATGATCATTAGTGTTTCTGAAACAACAACATGACTTGGGCACATTCATACCAATTAGGGTGTCTTGAATCACATGTGCATAATTATTATACTAACGAAGAATCAGCGATATCGCAAGCACACAACTCTAAGGAATGATTTCTGCAAATAAGTGATAAAAATTATAATACTATATAATAATATCTAGAAAAGAGGAAAGCGAATGGGACGACCGAAAAGAATCATAAAAGCTTCTGTTGCTTTGATGAGAGAAATGGAATTCAATATTCATAAAATGGCGGAATGATTTCTTGCAGTAGTGTATTCACTTATCGAACAAACCTTGTATTAGTCTGGCCTAACGAAATTCGATACACAATTAAGGATGCGGTTAAACAGCTACTACAAACATATCAAAGAGGGCTGAATAGCTCTACAAAACATTGATGAAGTCCCTCTTGCAGAACTGTAACGACAGGACAAGAGTTTTTAGCAAGAAAGTGACCATTATATTTCAATCACAGTGACAATGTCATGTTTTTTAACCTATTTATAGGGCAGCGTCTCAAATATAATGAACACATAAAGTATCCATGTCGGACTGACAAAAAGAGACCACATCCCAAGAATTCGTTAGTGGTCAGGGTTTCAGACTGGTACGAAGGTTTTGATAGTATTTTCGAACTTTGGCTTTCATTTTCTTTGGGAAGGTAATGGATATTTTATAATGTAATATATAAACTTTTCGTGTTGAAAATAACTTGCTCCATAAATTTCTCGATGAAAGGACCTGCCAATAGTAGATGCCTCGTTCTAAATTATTCATTTCTCTATCGAATTATATTATTTGATTGATTGAGAAGTATAACACATGCCTGCAATTTTTTTTTTGACAGCTTTGTGTTTAGGTAGATAAAGTAGTAAACGACAGGGTGTCCCAAATTTGATGGTTTTGTGGGGCATCTATAATAAACATTGCAGAGAAAAAATTATAGCTCTCGGTTTTCGAGGATACCTTATTGGTGAAGACCAATTTCAGTTATAAAGTTTTCTTTACGAGTTATTCCGGATTTTCGATTATAGGGGATTTCAGCGAATGACAATATCCGGATACTAATTAAATTGCATGAAAAAAATATTTTCATATTCTTGAGGCACTTTTTCGAATAGAATCCAGGATACATTCGAAAATTTCTTTCAACCAACGGTTTTCGAACTATCAGGTAAATTTGTGTTTTTTATATTTTATATATATATATATATATATATATATATATATATATATATATATATATATATATATCCGTTAAAAACTTTTGAGTTCCAATTAGAATATCAATATTTTATACGCGGTCATAACTAGCGATTTCCAATTGAAGTGAAATATTTTTGAAGTGATACCATTTCCGGTTATATCGGAAGTGGGTCATCATTTTGTTATTTCAAATGGCAATCTACCTTTTTTATTATACATCTAGAACCGACATTGGAGCAAGGCATAAAATACCCAAGTTGTTGGCACTTATCTGTCAAAACTTTTGACAGATTTAATTATTTTTGTTATAAACTCGATTTTTGAGGAACAATAAAAAAAATTGTAGCTCGTAGATCTTTTGCACTACAGACACAATTTTTGCTTGGGTGGATAGAAGAAGGATCAAGGAATTCTTTCAGCAATCTACACATGTCAAATGTTTTTTGCGTTGTTTTTTATGATTTTTTCAATTTGGCCTTTTTCAAACAGCAGTAACCCAATTTTTTCAAATTGCACGTGCCAATTTTTATATCGCCATCAGATGAAGCGTCAAAGTTCAGATGGAATTGTATAAGCATGTACTACACCCATCTCTTATAGTTCCGAAATAATTTGGGAATATATTGAATTTTGATGATTTTGCAAGAACTAACAGAGAATGCTTTGAAATATTTTAATCAAGTAGCTGAACTAGATACGCTCACCTGACAGGTGCCTAAAATTAATGTACTTGTCACTTCGTTCATTCGAATTTGATACTTCAACCAGAATTGTTGGTAATCTGAAGTGAAGTTTTGAAAAACACTAGATTGATAATAAAATGGCTGATTATTCAAACGAGGATATGTTTAATCTCTTTTTAATTCATGGCGAATATCAAAAAGTGGTGCATAGAACTTGCAGGCAATTCAATAACCAAATTCCAAATTTGGCGCCTATGAAAAAAAACAAAATTTCGAAGGATTAGAAGCAATTTTCTGCAATTTGGAGGAACAAAATACATAGAAACTAGAAGAAAACCTATTCTCGAGGACGACGACAATCAAATTAATACGCTAGGGCATTTTCGTGCCAATCCACATGCGTCCATTAAGTCAGCATCAATGGATATTGGATTGAGTTATACTTCCATTCAAAGGAACCTCAAGAGACATAACATGCACCCGTATTCTTTCATCAGACTACAAAAATTGAATCCAACTGACCTTCCCAAGCGGCTAAATTTCTGTGAAAATTTATTAATTCGGCTTCAAGAAGATGAGACAATTCTGTAAATAATTATATAGTCTGCCGAAGCCAACTTCAATGAAAGTGTAAAAACCAACAGTAGAAATCAACATTTTTGGGCCACAGAAAATCCACATTTCATTGAGGTTATTGATTTCCAAAATAAATTCAGCATGAACGTTTTTGCAATTTTAATGAATGATTTGTTGGCTTATCACATTTATGAGGAAAATCTCAATGGACCTGGAAAATTTGAGAGGAACATTAGCAAAATTTTCAGATAGATTAACCCTTAACATTCTGAGGGATTGCTATTACTAAATGAATGGTGCACCAGCACATAAAACGCGAGCTGTAGATCGACAGCTAACAGAAATGTTCGAGGATAGATGGTAGGGTAATCAAGGACCAAATTTATGGCCTCCGCGTTCTCCGTTCTCTAACCTGACGCCCCTTGATTTTTATATATGGGGCAAAATCAAGACTGAAGTGTATCTTATTCCTGTAAGAAGTAAAGAAGAGTTACTAGAGCGCATTCATAATGCTTTTTGTAATATTGATCCTGAGGAACCTAGGAGGGCAACTCATCATGTTCGTATACGAACTGTCAAGTGTATCGAGCAAAATGGGGCCATATTGAACATTTATTCAGATCGTAAATTAGTTTTCTTCTATGATGTTTGCTATCATTTATTCGTATTAATGTTATTATCTTCGATGATTGGTTTTCGCTTAGTTCCTACAATTTTTATTCATCCGTGAAAAATTGCTTCTAATGCTTCGAAATTTTATTTTACTCATAGACGGTAATTTTGAAAATTGGTTATTGGATTGCCTGCAATTTCTACCCACTACTTTTTGACATTATAAAATGAACCAAAAAAAGATTGAATATATTTTCGTTTGAATAACCAGTGGTTTCATTCCAAATGCGTTGTATTTTTTGGATATTTTCAATCTGAAATAACGACAATTCTTGTTGAAATATCAAATTCGAATGAACGAAGTGACAAGTACATTAATTTTAGGCACCTGTCAGGTGAGCGTAGCCAGTTCAGCTACTTAATTCAAATATTTCAAAGCATTCTCTGTTAGTTCTTGCAAAATCATCAAAATTCAATATATTCCCAAATTATTTCGGAGCTATAAGAGATGGGTATAGTACATGCTTATACAATTCCATCTGAAATTTGACGCTTCATCTGATGGCGATATAAAAATTGGCATGTGCAATTTGAAAAAATTGAGTTATTGCTGTTTGAAAAAGGCCAAATTGAAAAAATTCATACAAAACAACGCAATAAACATTTGACATGTGTAGATTGTTTAGAAAATTCCTTGATCCTTCTTCTATCCACCCAAGCAAAAATTGTGTCTGTAGTGCAAAAGATCTACGAGCTACAATTCTTTTTAAATGTTCTTCAAAAATCGAGTTTATAACAAAAATAATTAAATTTGTCAAAAGTTTTGACAGATAAGTGCCAACAACTTGGGTATTTTATGCCTTGCTCAAATGTCGGTTCTAGATGTATAATAAAAAAGGTAGATTGCCATTTGAAATAACAAAGTGAGGACCCACTTCCGGTATAACCGAAAATGGTATCACTTCGAAAATATTTCACTCCAATTGGAAATCGCTAGTTATGGCCGCGTATAAATTTCAGCTTGATATTGTAATTGGAACTTAAAAAGTTTTTAACGGACGGTTCCGGTGGATATCTCTGCATATATATATATATATATATATATATATATATATATATATATATATATATATATATATATATATATATATATATATATATATAAAAGCATTTTCAACCGAATCTCGTTATGAGATGGGAATCTTGCCATTCGCAGAAAAAATCTTCAAGGCAATATTAGTATATCTATGGACATCGAGAAATCACAGAATAATTCGGATAAACTTTGGATGCTTAATACGTGAAAATGAAAACCATATAGAACGGTTCCGTTGTGTTATCAAGATTTCGTGATATCAGGAAAGGAATTCTCTAGTATGAGAACGACAAAATATATATAATATCTCATCCAATTGCGGAACAATGGTTGAGCTGCTGGTGTTCTTTATATCAACAGAGATGTGTTCACGATTTTTGCGAAACCCCCAGATAAAAATCAGTTGAATTGTTGATTTGATGAAGATTTCTGAAAGAGCGATGCTAGTTTTAAAAGAGATGCTATAATGATCCTCCAAAATTCTCTATACCTAATCTGCATCTTCTTCTGACTCAATTCACAGCATGAAGTAGTCGAATTTCACGAATTTGGTCAAAATTCCTCCCTACTTTCTAGCCGCGGAGGTAAATTTTTTTCTTAACAAAACCCCATATGAAAAAGTCTAATAGGCTGAGATCAGGGGATCTCGCGGTCCATAAAACAATATCGTTTGTGCCTACCGCGTGATCGCTTAGTCGTTCAATTTTTGAATGGAGCGTCTTCATTGTTCGCATATGCGCCGACCTGTTGAAACGAATTTGTTTCGAGGTCTTCAAGCGGAACATTCAAAATGTTAATAATCGTGCTAGCGTTTACAGATTCCTCAAAAAACATTGTCCTATCATTCTATGCCTAACAATTGCTCACCACGCATTGAAGCCAAAGTGCTCTTGGCGGTTATTTTTATTAAAATATTATTCGACCTAGGAATATTTTCATTATTATTTCATAAGGTTTATATCCATTCTTCTCGCGCTAGACTCTAAGATACCTTTATCTCCATTCCAATTTGCCTGCTCGAAATCGATAGGTTGGCAGTTACACTATCCTACATTACAATTGTTATATTATCTCCATCAACTACTTCATATTTTTCTTTGCCTGTTACATTGAATCTTGGCTCATGAGATTTTCCCTCAATTTATCGAATATACTTTTATTAGGTTGACGCCTTTGAGAAAAACAATAGAAATAAGCAGCTACTGCAGCATTAGCCCCATAGTTATTATAATTATAACATTCAATCCCATAAAACTTTTCAAAATTTTTATATGACATAGTCGCTTTATTATTACAATCGAAACTATATTTACAGAATAGTTGTAACTTGATCAAAAACATGGAATGATTTGTCTTAATCGTTATTGTAAGCATCAATTTTCGAACCGTTATAATGAGAGCACAGAACATATTTAGCCTTTATTATTATTTATTATCGTGGACTTAGGCACTATCCCAGCATTTAGCTGGACATAATTTACCTTTCCCAGATTCAGAAATCAAAGGAAATAGGCTCGATTACAATATACTTGACATAAATTTTGTTACTATATTGAGAATTATAGCATTTTGCGTTTCTAAATAATTATTCTTATGCAATTCTAATTTCTTAAGGCTATCATGCAAACTTGGGTATTAACCCAGTAGAAGAAATTATGACAGGAACGATATGTATTTTATCGAGGTGCCACATCTGCTTGATCTCACTAGTAAGGTCTGTGTATTTGGACTTCTTCAGCACGTTGTTATTATTCGGTATGGCGACATCCACCAGCATTGCTGTTCGGGCTCTCTTATATACACCACTATGTCCGGCCTATTTTTAGTCACCATTCTGTCAGTGATAACAGGCCTATCGTAGTATAATCTGATAGAGTCATTATCAATATATATATATATATATATATATATATATATATATATATATATATATATATATATATATATATATATATATATTCTTTTGAAAAGAGTGGATTTACAAAAGTTTGAATAATTGTATTTACAATAAGTGCTCATATCTATAATTTTGGTGTGTGTCAGAAAAAATACAAGTGTGAGTTCAGAAAATGTAACAGGGGAACCATACTATCTTGTATATAATTCAATAAACGACTGAAAAAACCTGAGGAAAAAAACTCGTTTCCCTGTCGCAATTGCACGAGCAATAGCTTGTCTGTTTATGATGTGCTAGTGTCGTGTGTACATAAAGAGTACCAAAGATTTTTTCTGTTTAGCCGCTTGATTCTCTCTTGCACTCCATGATTTCCAGACGAAAAAAAGGGTGAAAGGAAGGGGGTTTGGGACAGAAATCTGTAACAATGGAAAAGAACACCAGCAGAAAAATATGTCAACGATCAAACTTCTTATATGTCTAAAAATATCCAAGAAAAGATTTTACATAGCAAGCAAGGTCATGAAAGGGACTAAAGAGATAGTACAAAAATACATAACCTGCGATATTTCCTCAAATTCCATCTCTGTTTGACCGAGAGCCCCGATGGCCAGGTTCAGTCCTCTAAGTGATGCCGATTGTGATTTATAGATGTTGTGATAGAATTATTATGGACCCAATAATAATAATACAGGCACCGGTTGTAACTTGTAATATGGAAGGCATTCAAAAGTCCGTACTTGTGTGCAAGTTGGCAGACAAGTGATTGTTATTAATATTATTATTACTATTAATTTCAATATATAAAATAAATATATATTAATTAATTTTATTATTATTATATTATTCAAGCTATTCCAATCATTTCGTATGAATTCTTTGAATTAACATTACTTAGTTATTAGATAAAATTAGGGAATAGTTATACAATTTTTGAATTTTCATGAAAATACGTTCTACATGAAAAAACTGAGTGCACATGTGACATATTTTTGAAAAGAAAAAGAAAAACTATCCAACGAAATCAAAGTTATCTATGTTCGATATTTACAAAGAAAAGGCAAGTTTGCATTTTAACTCAGAAACCATTAGAAAAAAAGAGAAATTCCGTACGCAGTTCTATTGTACGTGAGAATTTAGCTGTAGAAAATTACCAGATAAAATTAGGAAAAAGTTATACAATATTCGGTTTTTCATTAAATAATGTCCTGGGTGGATAGTGCATAAGTTATATATTTTTAAAATGGACAAAAAAACAAAATGAAAGTTGCCTATGATTGATATTTGAAAAACACAAGCCTGCAACATAACTCAAAACCCGTTAGACTGAGAAGAATTCCGCACGTTACTCGATTCAACGTCAAAAAGTGCCTCTAGAACGTGGAAACCATTTTCACATAACTTCAAAAACAAACGAGATATTGGCACTTGATTTCGAAAATTTTCAAAATTTGCGAAAACTCGAAATCGAAAAATGCTAGTTTGAATCTGATTGTGAAAAGAACTCGTGGAAGGGTAGGTTAGGTTAGATTACACCTCTATTCACATATTTCTCATAGCAACAGTACTAAACGTCGAAATCTATCCACCTTGTATAGGGCAAACGAAAAACATGGAGAAAAATTTGAACACAGGGGATCGAATTAGATGATGTAAGCTTTCTTCTAGACTCAAAATATTGTTGTTGAGAATACCCAAATTGTTGGAGGTGACATAATCAAATCCGCTTTCCCAGAAATATACTTTTTCATTTGGACGTTTTCGAAGACAATATAAATCATTACCTCCTTGTCTCATATTCAATGGATCTTATCTATTGAAATATAACGAACAGAACATTCCATCATTCTATCTTTCTTCCAAGATCACCTACTGTGAAAATAATGAACCGTATAATGACGAATCATTTTCTATAAGGATTGTAAAGCTCTATACATTGTACGCAGCACGTTCCAATCTAAAGATAATTTTACGTAGATTCTGAACAAATCATTTCGGACTCAGTAGAATTGATAACTTCGAACTGCCACTATTGTTATAGAATTTGCTTAGGAATGAATATAACGGGAAGTGCAAATTTTTGTATAATTAATTTAATTGGAGGGGAAGTGAAGTTAATGGAGTGAACTCTAATGAGTGTTTCTCAAGCAGGAAAAAATAATGACAAGAGTATAAATCATTAATTGCCAAACTAAAGGTAAAAATTTAGGGAAAAAATATTGATTCTTCAGAAAAAGTTCTATTTCAGCAAGATAATGCGTTGAAGAAAATCCAGAAACGGAATAATTTCAACTGCTTCACTACCCTCCTTACTAGACCTACACCAAGCACCATTTTTTTGTTTTCAACTCTGGTGATTGAACCAAAAGCTAAGGAATTTTAGATCTTATTTCTAAATATTAATACAGTTCGATCATTCTAGTATAGAGTTAGGAGAATAACTAATAGACGAGCTGGCTACTAAGGTTCTGGTCGAAGAAAGCGATGTCACAATTCTATCCAGGATTATAGTTGTTCAACGATTTCTGATGGCATTCGCATCTTCCTATTTGGCTTATGAATAGCTTCTTCCCCAGAAGCTCAAGGTGTTCAGTATAAATACAAAGAGGATTGTTTTCCGGTAATTGAAGAATGGAATGGCTTCTTGTATGGATGGGATACATCCGGAAAAGACCACAGCGCTGTGCTGAAAGTTGCTTGAGTACGTGCTGTCCGTGTATAATGGGCGCGTGCGGAAAAAATACTTTCCGCTTGAATGAAAAAAAGAGAATGCTTTAGTCTTTCGCAAATTTGATGATAAGCCGAGGTCGGAAGCTGGGCCGTGTTTCTCCATGTTGCTTACTACGATGAAAGTTAATAGAGCGGGAGTAAAAATGTTGCAAATATCTGTTAGACAGTACGGTTGTACAAAGACTTGATTGACTAAAGTGAGAGGTGGTTGCTGAATCTGAGTGTGTATATGTCTTAGATCTATTTGTAGATTATAAGAGAGCCATTCGGTACTTTGAAAACGAAAGGTAATCATGGACCATCTGAGTACAATGGAATGTGGGAAAATCCCATTATGGGTGAATTATTTTTGTGATAGAGAAGCCGGCGTTCACACAGTTCATAGTCGTGAGTGCCGGGTAGTTGACGAAGATGTCCGTAGGGCTCCATTAGTGGGTCCTGCTGTATGAAAGCTTTGCATGAATGTGTTCGTATTTCAACTCGAATGGGAGAGATACAAAGTGGGGGCATTTGGGAATGAATTGTAGTAATGATCTAGGAAAAAAGTCGTCAAACTCTGGAACAAGGTGACAACTTTTGTGCAAATAGTAATGGATTGGGCGAATGTGACAAGTATCAATGTGCCAAAACACTGAGTGTGATAATGAAAGGTAAGCTGAGTGGGCCACCAAGAGTGAAAGATGTAAAAAGAGAGAAACATGTAAAAGAAACCAAATAGTTGGAGGTACTAATGGAGGGGAGAATTGTCTTTTGAAAGCATTTGATGTATGAGGGAAACAAACTTGTGTATAGTGTTGGATGCTTTAGGACAGTTCTGAGGAGAGAATGAGGTCTAAGTAGAGAGGCGATGACTGTTCTGTTTGAAGGATGCATTTATATAGGTTGAGTGTATTTATATATTTATTAGAATGCTTGGATAATACAGTGCCAAAGATGAAGAACTGCATGGATTATGTCATAGTATCAAATTTCGATATGTGTCAAATCACAGTCGGATGAAGCCACAGTATGTAGAATTGATAAACATCCTTCTATGATCGCCTCTAAAGAGAAAGCTCAATAAATAAGGAGAAACGGTTCAACCATACGTTGTTCAAGAGAACGTGTAGAAGAAATCTGAGGGAAAACCTCTCTTCCCGGAGGGCTGATAAATTGGTACTATCTTTTTTGTGTTATGAACAGAAAGTATAATAAGATTTATTGTGTCGAGTATATGGAATGAGTGCACGGAATAGGGGTATGCTAGATCTAGGATATGGATATGTCAGCATGCATAGTTGTATTTGTATCTGCGTGTGTTGAAGATGGTGCTATGCTAGGGATGATGCCATAGGACTTAACTTGGGTCACAAGAGTCGTTGTCTTCAAGATGAGAAAGGAACTAAGGTTGAATTACTAGACTGTTGAAAATGCTGCCGGCCTTTCAGAGATGGCGCCACCAATCTTTGAAAGCTGAGCTATTTTCAGAAGTACCAACCTTCAAACTCGTTCCCCCAAAATTTCAGCTCAATCTGTCAACAAATTGTGACGCTACAGCCTTTTATAGTAAACAAGTTTCAGTATTGAAAAAAAATGGAAAGAGAAGAATTTCGTATTTTGATTATACATTATTTTTTGCGTGGAAAAACTCCAGAAGAAGCGAAGAAAAAGCTGGATAAATATTATCCGGGAACTGCTTCGTCGTATACAACCGTAAAATATTTGTTCGCAGAGTTCAAAAGGGGTCATACAAGCACAAAAGGTGAACATGATACCGGTGGAGCGCCAAAAACAGTGACCACTCCAGAAATCATTGAAAAAAATCCATGATATTGTGTTGGATGATCCAAAGGTGAAAGTGCGTAAGATAGCAGAGGCTGTACGCATCTCAATTAGGTCGTTGGTTTCGATTTTGCTTGAACAACTGGGCATGAGAAATCTGACGGCAAGGTGGGTGCCGCGTTTATTAACAATTTATCAAAAACGTGAACATGTTCGCAATTCTCAGCATTGTTTGAGCATGTTAAAGGAAAATCCGACTGATTTTTTGCGCCGAATTGCGACCGTTGATGAAACGTGGATCCACCATTACATGCCAGAATCGAAAGAATCGACAAAAGAGTGGGTTGGCCCCGGCGGAAGTGCTTCAAAGCAACGGAATACGCAACAATCAGCAGGAAAGGTGATGGCATCAGGTTTTTTGGATTTAAGCGGCATATTCTTCATTGACATTCTTGAAAAAGGGAAACACAGTAAATAGTGAAGTTAACTGCGAACTTTTGCTACGTTTGAAGGACGAAATCTCAAGAAAACGAAGATAGAACTCAGCTTTTTGCTAGACAATGCAGCAGCTCACAATCCGATCAAAAAATGGCGAAATTGCACGAATTACGCTTCGTATTGGTTCCTCATCACCCGTGTTCGCAGATTTTGCCCCAGCGACTATTCTCTCTTCCCAAACTTGAAGAGATTGCTCCAGGGAAAAAGCTTTGCGACCAATGAAGTAGTTGAAGCCGAAACTGAGGAGTATTTCAAAGACCATAAAAAAATCGTACTATTCAATAGGCATTGCAATGCTTAAAAAAGAATGAGTGCATTGAGCTAAAAGGAGAATATGTTGAATAATAAATACAAATTTTGGCTCAAATCTTATGTTTTCTCTGAGAGGCCGGCAGAATCTTGAATAGCCTTGTCTGTAGTGTTAATGAAGATGATGTGAGATATGAGTATGCAGGAATATATGAGAAGATATCGGAGATATGAAATGATAGTAGCGTTGGCTGAGATAACTTCGGTTTTATTACTATGGTTGAGTTCGAGGGGAAACGTGAGTGGATCAGTCCAAGTGCTTCTTGTGCTATATCCTAACTGGAATCGATAATCTGAATGAGTTCTGTTCAAAAACGGACTATCTGTGAAGAGTGACTGGTTTGTATGCAGTGACGCTGAGATTTAGGTCGATGTTGTGTTCTACTGTGCCCGATATAAGAGTATAGGGGTACGAGTATTGGGTGATCTATGTGAGAATCACAACGCTCTCCTATCTCTCTGATGATTGTGGATGAAGTGATGAATGAAAAAATGATCAGAAGTAAGCTAGTGAAGTAACTGCTTGACAACGAAGTGAATGATTTTTTTCATTCCCATAAGTATTCTGTGTTATTTATTATATTGAAAGTGTGTGTGGGCATGAAGTGTGAAGTGAGTAAGGTTCGTTTAAGCGCAACTGTGATTGGTACAAGCATGATGTGAAAAGGATAGTATAAAAGTGGCTTATGGGTATTTGCGTATGTTCTGTCTGACCTAACCACTGATGAAACGTCATTCTTTCGATATTGAACAAGGTGTATTTGTGTCTGGTGACCCCACAAATAACGCATCATCATTGTCCCCATTTTTGGAATATTCGTGGTATTTTGAAAGATTTTTCGAGATGGAATATGGAAACGACGAGAACTATGATATGATTTCTTGTTTCATTGAAAGCAGTAATATTTGTGAAGCTGCTGGTTATCTTTATGTAGATCAGTTCCAAGAGCGACACCACCCTGACAAACTGATATTGAAAAGGTTGGGTAATAATTGGCGAATATATGAATATTTCAGAAATCCGTGGGTCAGAGAATATGCTGAAGAAATAATGAAGAAACTAAACGAACGTAATTACAGCAATAACCGAAAATCCAGAAATATCGATGAGAGAAATAGCCGATGTAACTGATGTTTCGAAAAGAGAATGTTAAAAAAAACATAAGTTTAAACATGATAGGATGAGATTGAATCACTTCAATGTGGTCAATTAATTTTTGCAGATTTTTTAAGAATCGTCATAAGCAGTGATGAAATTAGGAAAACAGTGATGGAATCTTTAATAGAAATAATCGACATCATTGGTCAGGTGAAAATCACCATTTTCTCCAAGAGAGAAATCGCCAAGGTCGCCTTGGATTCAATGCGTGATTGGTAATTGTTGGGCAACAACTGATAGGATCATATATTTTTGAGGAATCCGTAAACGCTAACACATATTTGAATATTTTGACCAAATTTGTTCCGCCTAATTTGGAAAACGTTCTGCTTGCAGACCTAAGAGTGAAGTGGTTTCAACAGGACGGTGCACTTTCGCAGAATGCAAGCAATTCCGTTCGAAAATTAATAATCATAATCAATAATCTGGTAGATCACTGAATAGGAACAATGGGGATTCAATTCAAAAAAGTGGAATGTAGAAATATTTTTTAAGTAAGTTAATTCATACCCGAGATATATCGCAGGTGATGTACGTTTTGATTATCTCCTTAGTTCTTTTTATGGCCTTGCTTGCTATGTAAAATCTTTTCTTAAATTCAAGTGTGTTTAGACATATAAGATTAAGGTATGATTGTTGAAATAATTTTCTGCTGGTTTTCTTTTTCCATTGTTACAGATTCCTGTCCCAAATACCCTTCCTTTCACCCTTGTGTTCGTCTGGAAATCATGGAGTGCAAGATGAGAATTGAAGCTGCTAAGCAGAAAAATCTTTGGTACTCTTTATGTACATACGACAATAACACAAGATGAACAGACAAGCTATTGATAGTGGAATAGCGACAGGGAAACGAGTTTTTTCCTCAGGTTTTTTTTTCAGTCGATTATTAATTCTACGCAAGATAGTATGGGTTCCCTGTTACATTTTCCTGAGCTCACACTTGTGTTTTTCTGACACACACAATTATAGATATGAGTATTTATTGTAAATACAATTATTCGAATTTTTGTAAATCCTCTTTTTTCGAAAGAATATATATATATATATATATATATATATATATATATATATATATATATATATATATATATATATAAAATACCTGAGATATGGTCGTTTGCTCGAGTCCCAGAAAATCGAAAATTCCGGAATAACTCGAAAACACATGTTTTACATAGCTGCCCCACAAAAAATATCCAATTTTGGAC
The DNA here is from genome assembly GCA_013387265.2 of Cryptolaemus montrouzieri. NCBI lineage: Eukaryota > Metazoa > Arthropoda > Insecta > Coleoptera > Coccinellidae > Cryptolaemus > Cryptolaemus montrouzieri. The sequence goes on along the minus strand of JABFTP020000144.1, from coordinate 24,463,573 downwards.
ACCGTGTACAAATGCTCTACATTGCACTAGAAAAGTTCAGAGGCTACAGATTTTCCAGAACGTTATCTACAAAAGATACACCATCATGTTGAAAGATAAGCCACACACCCCTCTGCAGTGGGTAAGACATCCCATCTGTGAGAGAAAGAAACAATCGAGCATAGTTCGTTTGACTTAGAATACAGAATCGCTACTACTACAAAGGTATGAGATCAGAGGCAAATATTTGCCCACAGAAATGTCTGCTGAGCAACATAGCCAACTTCTTCGGGCAGTTGGGAAGGCTGAAGATCTTAACCCTTTCAGAAAGAGAAGGACAAATTGGTTTAGGTGAAACTGCGTATGTGTAGCCTGCAACCCTTATGTCTGGGAGAAGAATGAATATTTACAAGGAGAATTTGTAGAGAAATAAAAATCAATTTTCAGAAAAAGTAGAAGTATATTTGTGAGATCGGTAAGTTGTCAGTCCATCCCGGTATATTAATGTAAAATCATAAAAAGTTAATCACGAACTTTATGAGGTGTCCATATTTCCATAATTCCTTCTCATCTATATGCCACACACTTTTCGTTCCTTTCATGGCGTAATAAATAATAATATAAATTCATTTTCGAAATACCCTTTTAGGAACATATTCGCCGGGTAAATTATAGTTGTAAATTAACAAAGCGTGCCGTGAAGAGGCGTCCAACTGCGACCTCCTACGGTTTTTACACATTCATGAACTTCGAATGAAACTCAATGCATTTTTTCATTAATTCTATAAGGTTATGACGTCGTTTCTGCAATAAGTGTTACAGCTTTCCATTCTGGAAATTTATTGCCCGATAATGGTAATTTTATACACTTTGTGTTGGCTGCGTGGCTCATTCCACCATCGTAGTGTAAGTGATTTTTTCGGGAATTTACAACTCAAAGATGATATCTATTGTTAATGTCCTTGAAACAAACTTATGTCGTCGAATTAACGAACTTTTCTTATTGCGAAACTCGTCTATGGCGTTTCTTGTAATTTATTCTTAGAATTAAAGATACAAGTTCATTAATCCATATTGACCTCTTCGACTATTACGCTTTTGCCAACGTTTCATCTACTTTTCAAAACAATAACTATAGGAAGATGGTCTGAAAAGATTCCATCATCTACGTGAAGAAGGAGGCACTCGTAAATGAGAGCTACAGAATTTGAACTGTTCATCGGTTTACAGTCACTCACCAGTTAATCTGGTACAGTCGGTGGAGTGAATTGAAGCGACTGTTTTTGTGAAATTGGACAAAATCGAGTTTCAAGCTGTCATTAAAGATTTGTTTTCGAAACGCAATGCGCCTGTACAAATTAAAAATGAGTTGAATTCTGTGTAAGCGGGTTTAGCACCGTCTTTTACCACAATGAAATTTTGGGAAGCTTAATTTGAACGTGGCCGTAAGAGCTTGAGACAATAACATCGTCAAAGTTCACAAAATGGTGATAGATGACCGCCGAATTAAAGGGAGAGCGAAAGCAGAGGTTATAAACATGTCAAAAGAATGTGTTTGCTACATATTTAATCAACATATACACATGAAGGCAGATGGGACAGATAGGACTTCTGAGCTGCAGAGAAAGTAGCCTATCTAGGAGAAAGAAACTCCGAAATCAAATGCTGGTCCTCCAGGTTAGGGGTTGGGGCATCGGGCTTACTCCTCGATCCACGGAAAAAGCAGAATAATAAAAAGCCTACCGAAAAGCCTCGGATGAAATTTGAACAACGAAAACGAAACTTGCAAAGTAAATGGACTAAGAATATAGGTACATGGAACGTACAGGGTTTGGCTGCAAAACTCAGTTAGGTACTATATGAGGTAAAAGCGGCTCAGTATGGACATAATAGTTCTAACGGAGACCAAAACGAAAGAAAAGGGATCTGAAAATCTTGGCCACTACGACCTGTTATTTAGTGGAGTTCCGAAAGAGAACAGGGCACAATAAGGAGTGGCTATTCTCAAACGTAAAGAACTTAGGAAATATATAACCTCATGGGAAGCATTCAACGAAAGAATAATCACAATGAATGTAAATATATACGGACATAAAATAACACTAATAGGAGTATACGCAGTAAACGAGGATGCATTAATCAACAATAAGGTGGAATTCTATAAACAGCTGAATGATGAGATTCTGAGGATTGGAAATTCTAGAGAAATCATCATGTTGTGAGATATGAATACGAGAACTGGTGCCTGACAGCAGGATAAAGTGGTGGGACCATCAACCAATGGAGATAGGCTCATATCGCTCTGCAAGCAAAATTATCTACAGGTTTTAAATGGATATTTCCAACACAAGGATATACATAAATATACTTAGAGACAAAATACAAGAGACCTTCAATCCATAATAGACTACCTAATAGTACGTCAAAAGATATCCTTAGTGATCCATGATGTGAGAGCATACAGAGGCGCCACTTGTGGCAGTGACCACCATCTAGTCAAAGCTAAAATTGTTATTCCGAGAACTCGGGAAGCAGTAAAAACTGAGGTAAAGGAGCAAAGAGACACACCAGAGAAAAAAAGATATAACTAAATGAGCTTAGATCAAGAGAGCGTGAAAGATCTATACAGAAGAAGACTGAATGAGAAATTGAAGGACGAACAGTTCGATAACAACAAAGACGTTATACGTATACCAAATGATGCCTTCATTCCGCAGCAAAAGAAGCTTTAGGATTTCAGGAGAAAAGGAAGAACTACAAACAATATTGGTGGGATGACGAAATAGATTAGGAAATCGAGACTAAGAAAGAACTTTACCATAAGTACTTGAACACCCAAAGATACAACGAATGGGGCTACAAAGAACAACAACAAAAAGTGAGAAGAATGATAGTTATGAAGAAAAACGAGTCATGTCAGCAAAAATGTCAAGTGCTCAATGCCCACATCGGAGAAAGAAAAAGCACAGAAAGTTGAAGAACTATAAGAGCATTACGAACAGATAGAAAGAAGGAACTAATATCACCACTTACGTTAGGAGCGTGGGACAAGCATTTTGACAAATTATTAACAGAAAACAGACCGGAATTCAATCTCCAATAAGAACTTCTCACAAAGAGGTTAAAGATATATGCACATCCCTAAAAAATGGAAAGGCAGCTGGGCCAGGTAACGTACCAGCGGGACTTATAAAATACGGAATAGATGAACTGTATGAACATTTAAGAAAATTATTTCAAAGCTGCATAAACGGAGCAGAAATCCTCAAAGAATTCAAAATATCCTTCATATCCCCGTGCTACAAAAAAGGAAGCAGAAGCACTCACAATAATTACAAAGGTATATCAGTCACCAGTACTATAAGTTAAATATACGGAAGGCTATCAAAAATAAGAATAGAGAAGGAATACGAAGACATGGAAGCCGAAGAACAGGCAGGGTTTAAAGCAGGCAGATCGACAGTAGACCACCTCTTTTACATTACACAGATGATAGAAAAGAAGATAGCAGTTGACCAGGAATTACAGCTCCTATATGTAGACCTCAAAAAAGCATATGATAGTATTCCACATAAAAAATTATGGAAAGCCATGCAGGAAAGTAACGTCAACGCAAACCTTATAGCAGCCGTGAAAGAGATGTACAGAGAATCTAATACCAGATTAAAATAGCCAGATCAACTAGCAAGCGTTTCGACGTAGGCAAAAGGCTGAAACAAGGGTGTTTTCTGTCACCAACCCTATTCAAAATAGCTCTCGAGCAGGCGTCAAGACATGGAAAAGGAAGATAAAAAATATGGAAATCCACTTGAAAATAACAGCTTATACACATTATGATTTGCAGATGATCAAGTGGTCATAGCGCAAGAACATGACGACCTAGAATACATGACAAGGAAGCTGATAGAGGAATATTCAAAATGGGGTCTGGATTGATTGATAAAACGCAATACATGAACATTAGCGGAAGAAAACATCTCGTTAGAAGACGGACAGCAGATTAAATACTGCGACAAATACACCTATTTAGAAATTGAACTCACAGATGATGGTAAATTGGACAAAGTTATCAAGAACAGGAATACTCAAGGGAGAGGAGCCATCGTGCAACGGTGTGTTATGGGATCCGCAAATTTCCAAGACCAACAAGAATAGAATATACAATACGATAATAAAAAGTATTGTTACGTATAGCAGTGAAATATGGCACTCCAAAAGACTACCCAGAATTCATTACTAATTATGAAATGGATTATTGGAGACGGGCTGCAGAGAATCTAACCAAACACCAGAATGAGAGAAATCATGAAAACCAAACACACACTGCTTGATAAGATACGAACAAAGCAGTTGAGATGTTACAGACAAGTACAAAGAATGAAAGAACAAATTATGCACTGGAAACCACATGGGAAAAGGAAGAGGGGAAGACCCAGATTGAGTTGGAGAGAAAGGAAAGATAAAGAATAGAACGGGAAATAGACGAAGACCTTTGGGTAGATAGAGAGGCTTGGAGGCAAGGCATCGAAAGATGGCGTAGAACGTTCTAACCCGATTTATATATATTTTTTTCGGCTGAGAAAATGATGGCGACTGTGTTTTGGGATAGTCTAGGAGTTATTTTCATCGATTATTTTCAATTGGACGAATTGTTCTACACTAGTAGTTTTTTCAGACGATAGTCAGTTCAGTGAAACGCGTCATTCAAACATATGTTAACAAAAATCCTAATCAATTGTTTCACATAATTACAAAAAAAGAGACCGGTTTGTATCAACGTATGTCACAAAAGTCTCGAGAAAAAATTCGAATAGATAAATTTATTACTGAAAAAAACTTTATTGAATTGATTATATCATTAGGATTTCACCTCATATCTGAACTCTTTGAAATCGTATTGAAAGGATTGATAGGGGCCCGTTCTGCTGAATGGCGCGCAATTTTCTCCAAATACCTCCCATCAATCTTTGGACGACATCCACATCGATTTCTCGTATCTTCTGAAAGATTCTCTGTCTCAAACCTTCATCGTTTTGGGCTTCCCATCCCTTGTCATAAACTTTTCTTGTCAGTAAATCCCAAAAATCTTCGATTGGTCTTGCTTGTCAAACGTTTGGGGGGTTGTACGCAAGGTACAAATGGGATGTTATTAGTCTCTAACCAATCTCTAGTAACTCGCGCATAATGGGAAGATGCCTAGTCTGACCAAAACATTATTTCGTCATCTGCGTGATAGGTATTGATGGAATCTAACAATTTTGAGAGATATCTTCCAGTATATGGGTTTGCATCAACAGCTTCGCCTCCCACATGCCCTACATATGGTCTTGAAACCCCAGCTTCAGAAATAGCACACCAAACTAAATCCTCGTCTTCAATTTTTTTCTTTGTTTTGAATTTTACTTCGTTTGGACAGTCTTCTATGTTATTTGTATAGAAACCAGCATTACAGTTGATTTCAGAATGGGATAATGTAAAATATTTTTTATCATCCAAAATTATGGTTCTGTCATTTGCGAAGTGAATTCTTCTTAAGGCGCGGTAATATCTGGGGATATTTTCCAATCGATTCTGGGTGTATTTTGGACACTCACGCCTTTTACGATAATTACATTCCGCATTCAGTAATTCCCGCCTTATTGTCTCATGTGAAGTACGAAATCTTCTGTATAATTTTCGTAATGATGTTCCTACTGTGTCTCTTGCTCTTTCTAAGAGCCTGTTTTTACGGATTTCATTTAAAGCCTTCGGACGACCACTTTTTGGCAAATCCAAGAATGGTATTCCTTGCTCACATTCACTTATTACCCGATAAATAGTTGTCTCAGAAATATTCTGACCACGAAAAATGTTGATGATTTCACGCTTCGGTACTCGTCCAACTAAATTGTAAATACTTCTTCAAAGTTCTAATTTGTAAACCATTTTAGCGAACTTAGTCAGACTTTTGACAGAAGGAATACTCAATTTAATTCATAAATGACATATGTTGATCACGGCAACTAGATCGTCCACGAATTGCGGGAACTATACTTGAAAAAACTTTTTCCCAACACTTTCGTGAATTACGTTACGTATAAATTTTCATTTTAATATCCTTCTATAATCTGTTCATATTAATTCTTAATTTTGATGTTAGATCAATTTTCAAATGAATATGCAGTGTTTCCTGAAAACGACAATCGCAATGGCCGGCTCGGTGGCGTATTGGATATGATGCTCGTCTCCTCCGCAGAGTTACCTGGGTTCAATCCCCACAAAGTCGGTGCGATTTTTCGGATTCTGGGAATCGTTTGAGTGTCCATCTTTCGGAGGAGATGTAAAGCTGTCGGTCCTGTCTAACAGAGATGTGTGGGACATTAAAGATCCCTTCCCTCGACACGAGAGGGGTTCGGCAAAATTCGGGTTAGTGAGGTGACAGAATTCCCTGGCGTGTCATTAACCGAAAGGCAGAAATAGAGCACGTGAAAGGAAAAACAAATAAACAAACAAACAATCGCAATGACTCATTTATTTTATATCCGGTTGGAGAAATTTCAACACATAATTTAATGGTTTTCAATAAGCTGCTGAGTGGGTTAATCATATTTTTAATACGGAGTGAGGGTAAAGCCCATTAAAAATTCTTATTGTAAATTGCAAAATATACATTTCTATTTTTTGTGTAGAATATATTATTCTGAATATAGCAATATATAAAAAGTTACTGTTTGCCTGGGAACAATATTCAGAAAAATAACATCTGTTACATTACCCCTTTACAAATTTTCTTTCAGTCTGATGAATGTCTAGTTAATTCCTTGACCCTTGGCGATTCCACGAAATACGATCCTATCTTTCGGTCATACAGCTATCGAATTGCGGCCCGCGTGACCAACAGTTGCATATTTCAAGGACACCTCCGAGTCCGAAATAACATATTTTATTTTTATTAAAGATGAATATGCACCCTTTTGCAATTCGGAGTTCGAAGCCCCTCGCAGGTAGAATACAACATGTCCATAAATATTAATATTAATTAAATTTCTGTTTGCACTCATTTATCAGTATAAATCTTCGAAATTCAGAGACGTCAAGCGGCTAGTTTATGGTCTTGGCCAGGCCCGTAGAGGCCCCGTTTCGTAGACTCAGTTTGGTTGGATGAAGAAAATATTGACTATTATTTATAGTAAAAGTAGCTTATTTGACAATTGTTTGATTGAAATAAATTTCTTTCTGAAATTTCTTTGAATATATGGGCCAAAAAGTAAGCCAAAATTAATTAAGAATATATAGTCTGATGAATGTTACATCAGCAATGATAGAATTTTCAATATTCATAATAATACATATTGGTTACTGGAGAACGAACACGTAATTCATCCAGGGCGACAAGGCAGGTTCGGTTTTAGGATGGCTTTCTTAGTGGTAGCCTGCATTTCATATTTTCGAGGAAATTATTACTGCATAGAGATTTCAGTCATAAACGAAGATATATCTCCAGAAATAATGGTCGAAATTCCGTTGGCCGAATTTAATACCATATATTTCCAACAGTATGGAATTCCTAAGTATAATTTAGAAATTCTAGACTGCTGGATCTGCACATATGGTCGTATACGACTTGATTTTTAGTGCTATTTATAAAACATGATCTAACGAACCCATCATCTTATGATAGAAGATTCACACATATCGACAGAAAGGGAACCATGTAATTCACAAGCCCTACCAATCATTTTTTTCAATGCGCCTTGAGGATCCGAAATTTTTGCCACCAATGTGTCAAATCCAACGGCAACCATTTCGAACAGATTCTGTGATCTTGAACATAGACTCATTTTATTATTACAATGTATTTATTAACTTGATTGTATTTTTATTTCGGAAGATGAAAAAAAAGTTTCTGACAGTACATATGATAGATAGAACTTCATTTTTTTAATGTGTTCCACCATTAGGAAGCGTTTTCAAATGTTCCAATTGTTTTCAACTGTTCTTTCTAATATTTCATTTACTACTGGGAAACTAATTTTTCATCATCAAAACAGAAGTGGCATTAATTGATTTTCGAAGGGACGTTAGTTATCGCTTTGATAAAGCGAATTATCTATAACGCTTTCCTGATTTCATCGATTTTCCAAAATTTGATGCAAAATCCTATAACATCAAAGTACCGTTTTTGGTCTTCCAGAAAAATTGAACCCCTAAGTGTTACGTATTATATATTTATGAAAGTTTTAACGAACAGAATTCGATTATGCGAGAATATAGGGTATTCTATTTAAAAACTACAAGTTTAGTCAATAACTTGAAAACTGTAGCCCTTAAAAAATATTTGGTCACACCACTGGATTCCGTGTAAAAAATTCTGTAAGAAACATTTTTCACTATTGCGCCATGTTAAAGGATAAAGAACAATTGAAGGTGCATTTTGAAATCGAAGGAGCTATGAAAGTTTTGTTGACTGCATCTAGTGTTTCATCAAAAAGTAATACCACTTCGTTGAAACGGTATCTTTATTTCTCCATTAATTCAGAAATTATCATTTTAGGACAACGAATTTGGGACAATCAACAAACTTGATAAAAGTGAATTTCTAAAATAATAAAAAATTTTACAGTCTCAGTTTGAAGTGCAGGTACAGGGTAAAATAGATCATTGTAGAAGCCCTCGCCTTTCTCCATTTTGCTCTCTCGGCTCTATACCTTATACAGAGTATTAGATAATATGTCACAACTTTAGAGGGTGAATCTACGTGCAATCTTAAGAAAAAAAAAAATAAAACAAACATAGGCCCGCAAAAGCTTCGTTACGGAGCTACAGGGTGTTGACATTTCCGGAAAAATTGTTTCTTTCTTCAAAACTCCTGCAGTTTTTGAGATATTCAGCCCAAATTTGGAACTCAAGCTATCTTTTACAGCCTCCATCATGACACTTCCTCCTGAATTTTAAATAGAATATACAAGGTGTTTTCTTTTCCAGAGCCATGTCTTCTTTTGCCCCTTCAAACTTTTTTGCAGTACGTCACTGATCAGCGTACAATCAATTTTCGTCATCTTCGTTCAATTTAGAAACTTTTTTGACGCCTGTAATTTTTTCGTATTTCACACCGTTCTCGAGCAAAAAATTATTAAACGATTGTATGCATTCGCTGAATTGAAAGCACTTCTAATTAAAAAAAATGACTAGTAGGCTTTGATTTTTTTCATTTATTTATTTATTCTTACAGTTGCTAAAGTTGAACCAGTATCTACTCGAATTATTCATTAAATTAACGATTAGTTTCAAGACTTTTGAAGTTATTGCTGTAAGAAAAAATGGATTTTACTAACGCCGAATTGGCTGATATCCATTAAATATACGGTCTGGCTGACGAAAACACAACAGAAGCTAGGGATTATATCAGGAGCGCTTTCCAAATCAAGTAACACCAGACAGGCGAGCATTTTCAAATATCCACAGAAGGTTGAAGGAATTTGGTACTTTTACTGCAAATAATCATTTAAAAGGTGCAACTCAAATTATGAGAATTACAGATATTAAAGAAGTTTTGAGCTATATTGATTTGAATCCTGATGTGAGTACAAGAAAGATTGTAAACCAGTTGAATATTTCTCATGTTCTAGTTTGGAGGATTTTCCACGATTTTTTATTGTACCCGTTTCATATTCAACGCGTCCAAACTCTACTTCCTCGAGATTTTCCTTCAAGACTGAAATTCTGCCGATTATTCTTGGATAAAATTAGAGAAAATGTTCATTTTGATAGTGAAATAATGTTCACAGACGAAGCTAACTTTTCTGCTAACACAAATGTGCACAATAATCATTATTGGGCTGAAGAAAACCCCCTTTTGATTGAAGAATCTCATTATCAAGAACAATTCTCACTAAATGTCTGGGTCGGAATAATTGGAAATTATACGGTCCCGCTTATCGGCAATTTCTTGAGGAGTAGTTACCTTTATTGCTCGAGGATGCGCCACTTTTGGTGAGAAACATAATGTGGTTCATGCATGATGGAGCACCAGCACATTTTAGTGGAGAAACTAGTGAATTCTTGAATAATTCATTCAACAACCGATGTATAGATCGGGGTGGGCCAGAACTATGGCCTCCTAGGTCCCCAGACTTAAATTGTTCAGGATGTTCTTATGGGGATATCTCAAAAGTTTAGTTTATACCACTCCAGTGAACACTGTAGAAGAATTGGGAAATCGAATAATAACCTCTTGTGACAGGATAAGAAATACCCCAGGAATATTTCAAAGAGTGCGTGATAATATGCGAAGAAGGACAGAAGCGTGTATTCTTGCAGGTGGAGGACACTTCCAGCAATTTATTTAGTTTTTAATTGTTCACTTAAAAAGTATTTAAAGCCCTCTTGACATTCTCATTTATCGCAAATGTCTTATATCTGGAAGGAAAAGTGTAATAGATTCCTTTCCCCGAGGAGACAACATCGGCAAACAAAACATGTTTGTGCATGATAACGCCATACCTCACCAAGCTTATATAGTTAGGAGTGACTCGCACGAAGTCCAAATCAAATATATCTGGGCCATTCTCAATAGTAGATTTAGAAGCCAGCAAAACCAACCAGCTATCGTGAATAAGGTTCGGAACGAAATGGATCAAAATCAGAATCAGAATTTGACTATGAATCGTAAATGCCATGCAGTAATCCTCGCCAGGGGTGGAAATATTCGGTATCAACAGATTTTTGAGGACTCGAATTGTCATAACATCTGATTGTTCTCAAGTATTCGTTTCGGTTTTGTGAGTTAATTATTTGATTCAAAATAGTTCACCCTATCAATTGTTGAAAAATATATATGGATTATTACCGGCGCTTTCATGGTGAAACTAAATAAACACCTTAATTCCAACAATGCGGAATAACTTCTGAAATACCTTTGTTGATTTCAATTCACTAATTTCAGCAAAATATGAAAGTTTTATCAAATTAAATTAACGAAATTTTGAATGCCAATGCATTCAGAACATTGACAGTTCACGTTTTCTAATTAGAATTTCCCGGTGAAAAGTATAAATTTAAATGTATATTTCAAAACAGCTACAATGTGAAAAGCGAGCGTTTTCAATTCAATAACGGAAAACTTCGTTCATTTCCTTTCGGAATTCACGCCTCATTCTGCGAAAAACATTTTCTATTTCAATTCTAAATGCTCGGAAATTATTTGAAATCCAGTTTAAATTCTTCTTTGTGAAATTACTTGAAGCATTAGCTACGAACCTCAATCATGATAAATTAAGGAATGAATAAGTGTTTTTTTGTATACTAATGAACGCTTGACGAATAAGAACGAAAACTTTAAAACTGATATTTTTCCTCAGAATAATTTGCGTGATGTACACTGTACACAAAGAGTCGAAGATGAATTATGAGTATATTATAGGATTAGCGAGGTCCATATGAAAATGGAATGGTGGAGTAGGAATTAGAAAGGATTATCGATTCATTTTTATATTAACCGGTACATTACTATTCGAAATTCATCAGAAAAACTGCTGTATTTTTTGTATCTCATGAAAACGAGAGAAAAAACGTTTTTTCTCACCTGAAGGAAAATGAAAGTTGGACTCAGCTTTGTATTATTACAGAAAAAACAATGGTAACGCTTTTCTACTTTTGAGAATAATTTGCGTGATGTACACTGAACACAAAGAGTCGGGGATCAATTATGAGTATATTATAGGATTAGCGAGGTCCATATGAAAATGGAATGGTGAAGTAGGAATTAGAAAGGATTATCGATTCATTTTTATATTAACCGGTACATTACTATTCGAAATTCATCAGAAAAATTGCTGTATTTCTTGTATCTCATAAAAACGAGAAAAAAACCGTTTTTTCTCAACTGAAGGAAAACGAAAGTTGGACTCAGCTTTGTATTATTACAGAAAAAACAATGGTAACGCTTTTCTACTTTTGAATGTCAAAAATGAAAAACTTTTGAGACTAGTTACCAAACTAGATATAAGTGACGGGTCGATGTTACTGCACTCCTGCCGATCGCAGTTTTTGCTTTTTTTGGAACCAATTTCCTCTTTGCAGTGCACTGTTTGGACTGTATATTTGTTTCTGGCGTATAATGTTGTATCCAAGTTTCTTCTACAGTAATTAATCAGCTCCAAAACAGAGCATTGGAAATTCTCATTCGAACACGTTTTTAATCTTACGTGAGCAAACACGACACCCAACGCACGGACAGCTTTTTCATGTGTAAATGTTGATTGAATATGTGAAGAATACGTTCATAACCTCTCCTATCTCTCTTACCTTGATTCAGCGATCGTCTAGTACCATTTGGTGAACTTTGGCTATGTTATCGTCGAATAACGATCAGTGTGAACTTAGCCACACTTTTCCATCCAGAGATTCTGACATGGTGAATGCTGAATGTGGAATGGAGTAAATACTGCGTACTACGTTGCCAAATCTAAAATATTTCTCGTTCCTCTTCAGGAATGAGTTTACAATACTTAGCAACGACTAGACTTATAAATGTGGATTGTTAGTAATTCGAGCGAGGGTGGTATATCACTCAAACTGTCTGAAGAAATTCTTGCAACGGATCTCGAGATTGTTGGAAAATATTTTGAAAGGTGCAGGCTCGAACCTAAAGCCTCCTAGACTGAGGTGACCTGTTTTCACCTGAATAGTAAACTCGCTGGAAAAGAACTCACCATCCGCTTCGAAGGAACAATACTCACCCACAACAAAACTCCAAAGTACCTTAGCATTACTCTTGATAGGACTTTGTCTTTCAAGGTGCATCTGTTAAACACTGCGGAGAAGCTTAAAACAAGAAACAATATTCTCCAAAAACAACGTGGCACCTCCTGGGCAACTTTGGCATCTATCCTCCGCTCCTCTGCTCTGGGTCTTGTTTTCTGCACTGTCGAGTATTGTGCCTCAGCCTGGCTAAATAGTCCGCATGTGAGGAAGGTGGATACTCAACTCAATAATTCTATGAGATTGATTGCAGGCGTAATGAAATCGACTCCCATGAAATGGGTCCCAATACTAAGCCATATTCCACCTCCTCATTTACTTAGAACACATAAATATAAATAATACAGACTTACCTATCCACTAAGATATTGCAGAAGCCAACAACAACCGACTTCGGTCAAGAAAGCCACCAACAAGATCAGCAAGGGAGGTTGTACACGAAAGTTAATATTAGTAGAGCTTGGACCCAGGAATGGACTGCGCATAAAATTAATAACTGAAAGCTACCAGGTTTTGATCTTTCCTGTAAAGCTTGGTCCAAACTCAATAGAATCAGAACTGAGCATGGTAGGTGCGCATATTTTCTGCACAAATGGGGCAAACTACCGTCTACCCAGTGTGATTGCGGGGAAACTCAGACGATTAGGCATATAGTCGAGAAATGCCCAACAAGATCTTATACTGGTAATCCTTTAGACTTTCTGTTGGCAACTGACAGATCGATAGAATATATCAATGAACGAGTTAAGAAACCTGTGGAAAAAACTCGTTTCCCTTTCGATATTGCACTAAAAATAGCTTGTCTGTTAATGTTGTGTTAGTGTCGTGTGTACAAAAAGAGTACTAAAAATTTTTGCTTAGCAGCTTCATTCTCCATTCTCATCTTGCACTCCACGATTTCCTGGACTTCTTCACGAAGACAAGGGTAAAAAGGAAGGGGGTTTGGTACAGGAAAAGTCTATAACAATGGAAAAAGAAAACCAGCAGAAAAATATTTCATCAAACATACCTAACTCTTATTTATCTAAACTCACTTGAATCTAAGAACTTAACTAATGCTCCTCTGTTTTTCAACAGGGAACATCTCATACACCTTTTGGGAATAAAGTCCTACGGGGGTGTAGCCCTTGCCTCATCAGCATCCTAGTCCTAGCCTTATCTAAGAACTTAACTAGTGCTCCGCTGTTTTTCAACAGGGAACATCTCATACACCATTCGGGAGTGTAGCCCATAATAACCTCAAGATTCAAGACTAGTCCCCTAAATAATCTTGAAGTTCTCTACCTAGTTAATGAAATTATCTGAAACGGACTGAATTTCTTGAAAACCATCCGTAAAATGGTGAATAGGCAATCGAGTACTAAATGTCCTATTGTTTCTTCAGCTGTGCCACTTTCACATGCCGGACTTTCTACAGTATTCCATTTGAACAACATACTTTTACTACGACCATGTCCTGTCCTGAGACGATTTAATGTACACCAATTTTTCCTACTTATATCTAAACCCGCAACCCTTTTGGAAGGATCCTCTATAAGAACTTTATTGAAAACATCAACTTCCTGCCATTCAATTTTCCAAAGATCAGCAACCCGTGTACGCAAAAAGTCAATCGACCAAATAGGTTTCCTAGATTTCAATCTCAGGTTAGGTTAGATTTTAAAGATCGTGTATTATCGGTAAAATTTCTGGAAATGAGTGATACTTATCCCAAGATGAACTTTATTATAAATAAGTGGAAGCCATGGGGTAGTAGTTGAACTGATACATCCACTTATAGTTCTCATAGAACAGTTCAACTGAGAATCAATCTTATTGACATGAGCACTATTCAACCACACCTGATAGCAATATTCTGCTGCTGAATATACTAAAGATAAAGCAGTAGTTCGCAAAGTAGAGACTCCGGCGCCCCAATTAGATCCAGCTAGTTTATGTAGTATATTGTTTCTTGTTTTCAACTTCTGACATAATTTATCAATATGAAATTTGAAAGTCAAAGAAAATATATATATTCTTTCGAAAAGAGAGGATTTACAAAAATTTGATTAATTGTATTTATAATAAAAACTTTAATTTTGGTGTGTGTCAGAAAAACACAAGTGTGAGCTCAGGAAATGTAACAGGGGAACCATACTATCTTGTATATGATTGAGTAAATGAGAGAAAAAACCTGAGGAAAAAACTCATTTCCCTGTCGCTAATGCACTAGCAATAGCTTGTCTGTTTATATTGTGTTAGTGTCGTGTGTACAAAAAGAGTACCCAAGATTTTTCTGCTTAGCCGCTTCATTCTCTCTTGCATTCCATGATTTCCAAACGAAGACACGGGTGAAAGAAAGGGGGTTTGGGACAGGAATCTGTAACAATGGGAAAAGAAAACCAGCAGAAAAATATTTCAACAGTTATACTTCTTATATGTCGAAACAAATCTGAAAAAAGATTTTACATAGCAATCAAGGTCATGAAAAAGACTAAGGAGATAATAAAAAATACATAACCTGCGATATTTCCTCAAAATTCCATCTCTGTTTGACTGAGAAGGCCCCGATGGCCAGGTTCAATCTTCCAAGTGATGCCGATTATGATTTATAGATGTTTTAGAATCATTAAGGACCCAATAATCTGGGTTGACATCGCCCATATATTATTTATTCGTGGAACTTGCTCAATTTTAAGAAAAATTTGCTAAAAAATTTTGACAGTCGTTTGAAAAATATGACAATTGTCAATAGAATGATCTAGCTTTACACCAACATATGTTGGAGTGAAATTATGAGTTAATAGTGGTTGATTGAAGAATACTACTAGTTGCCTATCTTTCTCATGATTATTCAGATGGAAACAAGGAACCTCAGTTTTCGAAGGATTTGGACATAAACGCCACATGAGGCAGCTACGCTCAGTTTCAACCAATTTTCGAAAATTATATGGCTTTACACCTCAAAAATAAAGGAGATTCTGGCTTGGATGGGTTAATTGAAAAATTTTTCTAATCCACTCCTGTACGCGAAGATATCGTAACTTATTTCACAACTAGAAGCAAGCATATTTCCTGACCATATGCGTGAACAATAAAACACCGAAGGTATACACTACCTTGATTAATGATATTATAATGAACATGGGCGGGATATTATTAAATACTTGAACATCTAACAACAACGGACACTTCCTCGTTTTACGTCAATACCTATTCTGGCCTAATGGTACATATGAAGCGCCCATCCAGAAATAATGAATCAGAAAAAGTTTGTCACTCACCTGACAGCATTTGATAAATGATTCTTCTTGAATTTTAATAAGCATATATAACAAGCCAGTTATTATACAGAACGAAGATATAGGACAATCCTTCAGAGCATTGTGTGGGAAGGATATCGATGGATAGATAAGATAAAAAAGGTTCATCTACAAATATTGAAGAAAACCTTATGTTATAGATAGATAAGACCGTTCATTCATTGATCAGAAATATGAAATAATATAGTTTGAGAGAGTGTCGAAAATTAACCGGTTTCAGAGGTTCGAATTGGTACATTGAAATTTGGCTCTGTCATAGTTCATTGAAAATGAGTACGAATTATAGTTTCTTCAATATACAGATAGTGACTCTGAGGTGAAATCAGAAAGATTCGACAAATAATTTTCTTTCTTCGAGTTTTCATTTTTGAGAAATGGCTTTTCAAATTTTGATTTTCATTCATCCAATTTTTCTAGGAAGAAATGAAATCTACAACCCCTTCTCGTTTTTTTAAGACTTTTCTTGGATAATGACATACATCGATTCATTTCATGGAAATTCATTCTAAAATAAATAAAACGAAACATTTATTTCTGATTTCCACAATGTTTATTTTCAATACACAGGACCGGTTCCGATATATGCTATTTTCAAGTGTCTTTAACTAATAGTTGAGAAAGAATGTGCCATCTTTACCTATTTTAAATGTTGAGTAGTGGGTTGTGCTTCAATTCTAGTTGACTATTGAGAGTGGATTTTTTCAAAATTGGTGAATATCCGTTCCATGATTCCTTCATTTGCTGAAGCAAATGCAACTTTTGAGGAGCATCAGATTAAATGTTTGTATATTTTGCATGGCTTTATGAGCAGATACACAAGTCCGGAGCTGCTCATGTGGCAACAGGGCGTGACGTCACATTAACAGGGTTACTTGACATTGAACTAGCACAGATTTTATATGGCGCGGGTATTTTAAATTGAACTCGCATGCATTTAAATGATACTAAAATATGAAAACAATTGGAAACATGCACTTACAATGACAGAGAAATGTATAAGAAAAATATTAATGATCTTAGTAGAAATAGGTAACTGAAAACAATAGGTGAATGATTCAAAGTACGGTAACAAGTTTCCGTTTATTTCGGTTTGTAATTTAATTTGGCAGCTGTTTTCGAGAACATATTAGATTCTTTTTTATAGAAGTTTCTCAAATCACTAAATTTTGCAACAACTGTTTCATCAGATTTTTCATCTTGATGAAACTCTGGAAAAACAAAACCCTTTCGCTATCTTTTTGATTCATCCAGTTATTTCTGACATTCCTAATAATATGAACAGTATCATAAGTTAAAAAAGTTTTATGTTGATTTGAAAGTGGGTACATAAACTTGGAGGTTGAATTTTTTGAGAGATTTTCAAACATTACTCGATTATCTCGATTATTATCAGAAATGATGGCTACAACTTGGAGACTGCAATTTTTCAATAACGTACAAACTTTTTGAGTAGTTTCTGCCAATTCTTTCCCTGTGACGTTATGGACTGGAAAAACGCTGAAGAAATTGAATATGGCACCATTGTTTTAGCTGCACAAGAATTTTCCTTTTTTTCTGCATGTCTCAAAATATCCCCATTTTTATAATCATATTTTTGTTTGATATATACTTCATCTATTTGCAAAATAACATACCATATTTCTCTCTGCTATTTAGCTGAATAAGTCTTCCTTTGAAAAAATGTTCATTTTCTTCTGGTTTATTAGTTGAAATTTTCAAAGAATTTGTAATTTTTGAATTGTTTTTGGGTGAGGCAATGTGAAAATAAAATTTTCTCCCAACATAGAATATTTCATATATGCAGTAGACTGGGTGTATATTAAAAAGAATGCAAAATCATTTCTGGAGAATAACTCATAGAGTTTTTCGTTCAAAGAAATTGAATTGCTTTTTAAAATATTTATCTTGTGAAAAACATGTTCCTGCTTTCATCGTGTTTAAGTAAATTCTGAAAGCATTCAAAAGATCATTAACATTTTTCACCAGATTTGTAACGTTGAGTTGAAGTTCATCACATCCCTTAACATATTTGTATCTAATTAATATATTTTCTAGTTGTGACCATCTATTAATTTTGCCACCACCATTAAGAACCCAATCCAAATCTTCTTTAACATATATAACAGTTGTTTGTACATACCTCTATACTCAAACTATCTTGCACTTCAATACATATAGGTACCATTGGCATATTTTCCAAATAAACCTGATAAAAACAAAATTTATCACTTGAAACTTCACATTTCCACTGTTATAAATCCTGTTTTTGCCTAAAATTATCTGAGAATACTGTAAAGTCGTTAATACAGTCTCCATACAGCCATTGATCGACTTTCTGTTCCTCTCTTCGTAAGAAAATTTCATTTCGGACAGCAGGTTCTTTCCGTACTCCTGGCAATTTATTGCTTATATATGTGGGAACTGCCCCAGGTACCAGTGCATACCTCGATCTAGAAATAACTCTTTCCTGGCCTGTCGAATCCACATACTTCTCTTCTTTTAAAATAAAATGAGATTCAAAATGTTTTTCACAAACAACAGAGTTTTAACCAGGAGTCCAGTTTTATCTGGGAATGTTTTCCATCCAAGTATTCCTCAACAAGTCATCCTTTGGAAAATTAAACACTGATACTTTTTCGTTTTGCGATTTATAATTGCTTCAGAGTCTCGAAACGAAAACCAAACAGAACTAGGCAGACACCATACATCATACAGATGAAAAAGCACCTGATTATTCAAAACTTGAAGTGATGTTACACTCAAATGAATACAGTTCGCAATAAAAACATTAGATTGTTTAAACAATGCTTAAAACTTCCGAAAACGAATAAAATACGAAATATCTTTAACGTTCTTCAACCAACTGTAAACAAAGGCCCGCATGATGAGCTGAAGGTTCATTTTCACTCCGTACGGGCCGTCAATAGCCCTGCTAGCATTGTTGCAAATTCTCAGCAACTCCGGCCTTACATATATATATATATATACATCATAAGAATAATTTAATGCTCATCACAAATGAAACTTAATATATCCATTCATCAACTAAGCGTAGCGATCGTAAGGTGATCGTTCGACGTTTCAATCCTTAGGAACCTTTTCAGAGAATTGCACAAGTTTTTTTCGAGATTTACCTTGGCCAGGATCGAAGAAGTAGACTTTTGGTGCATGATGTTGAATAACTCCTATTATGGCAAAAACAAATACTACAGCATGAAATCTTACTATGAATACACTCTTCAGACGTCAGAAAAACTTTCACAGTGCAATAACGTGTCTTGCGTATGACAGTCAACCCTCTGTTTGGTGGAGATAAGAACCTTGCATTGTCGTTAATTTTCATTACGAAATGCCTTACAAATAAACATCTTAAGCAGCAGGAGAGTAATAATGTAAAATTATCTAGCTTCCACGGCTATAACACTCGATACGAAATTAATATATCCCTGAACAAAGAACAATCAAGTTCGAGATGTCTCCCATGTGCCAGTGCATTAAATTATATAACCTCTTGCCCCATAGTATTCGATCTCTGAATTCTAATATATTCAAGAACACTGTTAGAAGCTTACGTCTAGAGAGGTGTTATAACACATTGAATGATTTTCTAGCAGATATCTTTTGAAGTAATTGACATTATTTATCCCCATAAAATTTCATATCATTTTTGATTCATATGCACTATACTAGATGTAATTTGTTGAAACTCTTTAAGACGAGCGTAAGTTGAAATCTTAACATTTGAGCAATTCAAACTAACTACAGTACTACACATTTCCTTCTAAAATTTTGGATTTATATAAACGAAACATGGATATAAATTCTCAGAATTGATATTCGATTAGTGAGCCGTCCATATCCAGGTTTGCAAAGTTTCCTATCAGTAAGAAGTGCAGTTTATATTTTGATTCAATATACGTCTATTAATATCCTCAGTTGGAATTAGATCCATAATTTTCAAGTCTCTTTTACCGCTTCATCAATCAAAATACACAATAACAAATGTTCCCTTGTAACATCTACTCAATATTTACCTTCAATCAAGGAACAAATTCTTTCACCGAAATAATTACCAAAGGAATGATTAAAATTATAAGTTCAAACACCTACGGAATTATAAATCGAAATTTTCAGAGCGCTTCGAATTTTATAGGCGTTAAAATATTATTTTCATATATATAAAGAGACATTGCTTCGCCACCTCATTGTTTGCATAAAGCAGTGAAATTGAAAAAATTCTCTTGTTATTACGAATATTTTTTAACAAAAATGGCATGCTGATACCGGATATTTCAAGAATGAACGAAATTTCAATTCGAGATAAACGAACTCGAAACTTTAAGATCTTGCTTAAAATTGCAATTCGTACACAAAACATGGTTTTTAACAGGTTTTTTAGAAAGTGAAATATTCCCAAAATACATGAAACTGAAGAAATAAAATACTAGCTTGTCTGGAAGAAAACGGATTCGGCAAATACTTGTGAAATGGAAGAAAGAAGATTGTAAGCATCAATATCATGAGCGGGACAATTATAATGTCCACTTGAAGTAATTCACGTATATATTACACCCTATTGTTTTCATTTTCTAGATGCCAATACCAAAATTGAAACTTAATTTTTTGAAAGAAAAAATACTGCATACAAAGACCTGTCCCGCCATCGTTTTGGTGGTCGTCCAACGGGTCTTCTTCCGTGTGGTATGTTGTTATATACGATTTTGGCTATTCTATCTGTGGTCATTCTGTTTACATGCTGGTTCCATTCTCTTCTTCTTTTTCTTACCCATCTTACAATATCGTCTATCTCACATTTTTCCCTTATGTCGGTATTTCTTTGTCTGTCATTCAATGTGTAACCGGTTATAGTTCTTAGCGTTTTCATTTCTGTTGTTCTTAGTATCCTCTTTGTTACCGACGTTTCCGCTCTTGTTTCTGCCCAGTATGTCATAATTGGTCGCACACATGTTTTGTAGATTCTGGATTTGCATGGTATACTGAGGTGTTTATTTCTCCAAATTGGTTGTTTAAGATGTCCCGATACTGCAGCTGCTTTGTTCACTTGTCTCCTCACTTCATCTTCAAGGTATCCTGTGCTTGTTATTTTGCACCCTAAGTATTCGAATGACATGACTTGGTCCTATGGTGGCGTTGTCTATTGTTAACTTGCAGCGCAGAGGTTCCTTAGCTATGGTCATGCATTTTGTCTTACTTGTTGAGATTTCCATATTGAAATTTTATGCGCGTTTGCTAAAGGCGTATAACATTCTTTGTAGCTCGTCTTCTGATTCTGTAATGAGTACGGCGTCATCGGCATAGCATAAGATGTTAATTTTGTAGGTTCCCATGCGGTATCCTAGTCCCAAGTTTTTAACGGTCTCTACAAGTTGGTCCATAACAGTATGAAATAGTAGAGGGCTAAGACTATCACCTTGGCGGATGCCCGACGTTGTTCCGAAATGCTGCGTTAGGGTGTGGTTTGTTCGTATTTGCGTTGTTGTATTAGTGTTCAGATCTTTAATGAGTCTTATATATTTTTTGGGTACCTCTTTGTTTTCCAGTATCTTGATTACATCCTTCAGTTGGACTCTGTCGAAGGCCTTCGTTAAGTCTATGAAACAAAGATATGCTGGAGTGTTATATTCAAGAGACTTTTCTACTAATTGCCTTGTTATAAATAGTGCATCGACCGTGGACCGGTTTTTCGAAAGCCTTGTTGCTCTTCGCTGATTAGCATTGTTGACGTTATGTCATCGGCAAGAATCTTTGTAAGCAGTTTCAAAGAGGTGCTTAATAAGGTTATTCCGCGATAGTTGGCAGGATTTGTTTTGTCTCCTTTTTTAAAGATAGGCACTGTTACACTTCTTTTCCATTCTTCTGGTATTTTTCCGTGTTGAATTATGATGTTAAACAGTTTTGTGTACTCTTCTCTCATGGCTTCTCCGCCATATTTGATCATCTCATTTGTTATCTTATCTTCATTTGGAGCTTTCCTATTTTTAAGTTTACTTATTGCCATAGCTACTTGCTCTTTCGTGAATGTTACCGGTTCATTTATAATGTCGTTTTCTAAGTCTTCTTCTGGGGGTTCTTCTTCATATTCTGATTCGGTGTAAAGATTTTTGAAGTATTTTTCCCATGTTTCGTTTGTGATTGTTTTCAGTTGTATAGTTTCATTGGTATCCTTTTTCAAACCCCTTAATAATTTCCAAATTCGTTTTTGCGCTCCGTATATATCCGCTTCCATTTCAGCACTAAATCTCTGCCAGTATTCTTCTTTAATTTCCCGAACTGTGTTATTCACCCTATTTCTTATTTCTATGTATCCATTTCGGTTCTCTGGTGTTGGATGGTTCTTATATTCTAGATATATTTGTTTTTTTTCCTTTGTAATGTTTTTGACTTCCGTGGTGAACCAGGGTTTATTATCAGGTTTGCCGTTCTGTGATACCGTGCGGGCAAATTAAATTCACTTCCCAAAATTAAAAATAGAAGGACTTCACGAAAAAGGTAACAAAAAAGTTTGACAACTTTTTCGACAGATTCATAAATTTGACAAGCACTGATTTTTTCAGGGAAAATACTAATTTACTAAATATATAAGTGTAAATCAAATATTTTTTATTCGTCATTTAAAACCTAAAGAATCTAGATGTCGAAAACAAAGTACTTTTATATTATAAAAATCTATTTTGAAATATTTCAGAAGAATATGTGGATTTATTAGATTTCTTTTAGTTTCATGATGTTTATCTCGCTGGTTATCTATGAAATACACAAATCCATCCAGAATTACGATAAGATCAGATTAAAATAATA
Organism: Cryptolaemus montrouzieri; assembly: GCA_013387265.2. NCBI lineage: Eukaryota > Metazoa > Arthropoda > Insecta > Coleoptera > Coccinellidae > Cryptolaemus > Cryptolaemus montrouzieri. Next base: position 24,440,732 of record JABFTP020000144.1, on the reverse strand, counting down.
ATTTTGTCCAGTCACCCCTGTGCTTAGTGATGAAGTGATTAACATTGACAACCATAAAGATAACGGTTAGAGGGATTCGAACAGTGATAAAGGAAAAAGGATTCAGATTACCTGATTTGGACAGCTGTTACTATATTGGTATATATTTAATATAGTAAATATTTTAATTTTTGTCATCATCATAAAATCGCGTTTTGCCATTAAACTAATTTTGATTGGAATTAATGAAGTATTTGGTTATCGGTCAGTTGATGATTTACGAAAACTTAAACTGTTTCATTTATGGGAATTTCGATGACATTTTCATTAATGGATTGAATAAGAAGATTATTGGAAATTTCTATAACCTCTTTTATTTAACTTCACTAGTATGTGGTCCAATTTTTCAACTGTATTTATTGTTAGTTCTCTATAGATGGTTGAATTGATATTTGGAATATATACACACCTCTGAATGAGCAACTTTAGTAAATTATACAGAGTACGAACTTTAAATGCGGCGGTACCCATCTCGGCCCCAAAATGAGCAACTCGACCTCTAACCCTGTTTAATGACTCTTGGAAAATACTCATCTCAATTCAGAGTTCCAACTGTAAAAGGTAAGGGATAATCTCCCCCAACCACAATCATTATTTTCTTAATATATTGCTGCTTATTGTTAGTTTATAAAAACAAGGTGATTCGTGAGGAAACGCAACCTTTCTAGATAGTGATAGAGAATCAATTGGCGTACTCGAAAATCGTTATTTTTAGTGAATTTGCGTATGCCTTTACGATATACAAGCTGTGTTGTGAGATTTAGATTACATTTCAATGATCCATATCTCCTGAACTATCGATCCGATTTCGTTAAAATTTTGTAGGATTATCACATGGGTTGACTTTATTGAAACTTTGACGAGACAAAGAAATATCAGGACCATACTAGGAACAGACAAAACTAGAGTGTTTTTGTATTTCTATTCATAAGTTCACCCTGTATATCGATTTTCGGGATTTCAACATCCTACATTAAAACTTCGCGTCCTGGTTAACCAAATGATATCATGATATTGAATGGCACCATTTCGGGGATCCAGGAATAAGGGCTCGTTTTGTCTATTGATCCCTGAAAATGTTTATACACGAAAACTTAATATCCTTAGTCGCTTCCGAATTCAACTACAACATTCAAACGTTTGAACGGAAACTTTGCACATAAAAATAACTAATTATAATTGCTGTCGTGAGTTGAAATGAGGCGCCATTTTCTTGTGAGATGACAAAATTCAATGTGAAAAGTATTCTAGACAGCCAAAAAAAACAAAAAATTATTCCAGAAAAAATATAATTACAAATATACAGGGTTAGGCAAAAGTACCGGAACGCTTAATTATCTCAGTTATTTACCGAGCGATTTTTTTGAAAATTGGTATTACTACATTGCTAAACATAAAGAATTCAGTATTGATATTTTGTGCTAGTGTTTCCGGTGTAGCCGGTAATGACCAGAAAATGTGAATTTCAATGTCGAGTTCATACAAAATTGAAATAATAAAAATTGTATCACCTAAATCGAATTACTTTTGCATTAATAATCAACGGAACAGGTTGACAAATAATATCAAGTAATTGTTGAAGTTTAGATTTTTGCACTTCAATTCCTAATAATGGTATTCAAGCTCAAGACTTATCAAGGAGTTCGTAGCCTGTTCAATACTGTTCACCTAGATCATCAAATTAGTAAATCTACAGTATGCAGATCTATTTAGCGATATAAATCAAGTCAGCAAGTCGGCATATGCAAGACATTCCCAGAGCAGGACGCCCTAAGTGTACCACTGACGAAGAAACAAAGTTGGACATTTTACTGGTAATTGAGGAAAATCCTCAGGTTTCTACAAATAAACTAGCCTTGAATCATAATATTTTTCAGAGGTCAGTTTGAAGGATACTGAAAACAGAAAAATGAGCTTACTGAAAACGATCCTGGCCGTAGAGACCATCATGGAAATGATTATGGCGAATCCAAATTTTTTTAATAGAATCGTATTCTCGGATGAAGCTACGTTCTGCCTCAACGATACAGTAAATAGGCATAATTGCCGTGTTTGTTCGAGAGACAACCCACATTGGATTAGAGAGGTTCACACACAACATCCACACAAATTGAATGTTTCGGCCGGTATTATCCGTGACCACATAATTGGTCCATTTTTTATAGAAGGGAATTTAAATGGAGAGCGATATTTGGAAATATTAAGAAATGAAAATGTGCCAGCCATAACAGCTACCAAATTTAAATAATCCGTTAACCCCAGATGGAATTGTATGGTTCCAACAAGATGGAGCTTTGCGGTAGATGTTCGAAATTATCTGGATGAAGTTTTTCCAGAAAGATGGATCGGTAGAAGAGGTCCTATAGAGTGGCCCTCGCGATCACCTGATCTATCGCGTCTGGACTTCTTTTCATGGGACCTCTTGAAATGCTGAGTTTATAGAGAACTACCAGTCAATCTATATTAGTTAAGGCGTCGTATAACAGAAGAAATCAATTTGATACCCCCACAATTTCTGCAAAAATCTCTTAGAAATTTCAATTATCGATTAGGTTATTGTCAGGAGGTGAATGGAACTCATTTTCATCACATGCTATAGTTTCAATAAAAAAATTTCTCTCGTTCGTGCAAAAATCAAAACTTGACAATAGTTGTCAACCTGTCAGGTTGATTATGAATTCGAGAGTAATTTGATTTGATGATAATTATTATCATTTTGATTTTTTTATGAACACGACATTGGAGGAAAAGTATTTTTCTGGATTATTTCTAAGGAAGTTCTTTCCTCTGAATCTAAAAATAAATAAACAACATTATTGCTGCTATACTAATTCTTCCAAATAGCCGGCCCGGTGGCGTAGGGGATTTGATGCTCGTCTCCTGTGGAGTGTAACCTGGGTTCAATCCCCACAAAGTCGGTGCGATTTTTTGATTCTGGGAATCGCTTGAGTGTCCATCTTTCGGAGGAGATATAAAGCTCTCGGTCCTGTCTAATAGAGATGTGTTGGGCATTAAAGATCCCTTCCCTCGACATGAGAGGGGTTCGGCAAAATTCCCGGGTTAGTGAGGTGACAGAATTCCCCGGCGTGTTATTAGCCGAAAGGCAGAAATAGAGCACGTTAAAGGAAAAACGAACAACACAATTCGTCGAAATGTTTCCACCCTTTACACAAATAACAAAACATACTTTTCACGAACTACGTGCACGAGTCTGACTCACCCTTGTCCGATTTTTTACTATCAATATCTGTCAGCTTCAATGACGAACCAACATCCCCAATTCCGAATTTCATTTTCGGCCCAATACCTCGATCCAATTAGTTTAGAAACATTCATTCAGTTTGCTAAACACGTAGTGCCAAATTTACATAGTTATATTGAAGGAATTAAAGGGAAATTGCGCTTTAAACTTCGACGCGATTTTGTTTGATTTTCAACCGAATAGATTTCGTTACATTTCATCAGGTAGCCTGGTCAGTTAAATTTGGATCGAACAAAGTTAATCAGATTGTTTTTTCGTGATATTTCGCATGCCTATGTGTGTTTATATTAACATTGTTATCTTTACGAAACGATACAACGAAATGAATATGTAAATAACGGTTCCTTTGGTGTATCAGGAACAATTAATCAAATAATCTCGACATAACAATCGCCAGTATTAGAATCCATTCCAATAATAATTGGAAATTGACCTCGTTATGCAGAAATACCAAAACAAAACTGAAGCATAACTCGATATCGGCCTGTAGATGAAGCAATCTTGTCGCAAAATTCAGGGAATAATTCAGATAGTCCCAATGAATACCAAAGTAGTTTGTGGGTATAGTCAAATTCCAAGCAGAGAATGTGAAGTATATTAAATACCAATTTTCTAACTAGTATGTGAAAATAAAGAACATGATTTTTAATAAAACGGACGGAGAAAACGAAAACGAAAACGAACCTCCAACAAAAATCGTGCTTTTCTAAAATGAGTGTCACTAGGACCCTTACACAACGTGAAACTATAGAATAAAAGTCTTAGAATACGCTTTAAGCGTGGAATACGTTCCGTTTTATGCAGTAATTATTATATGTTTTTTGTTTTATGAAAAATGCATCTATTGTCTTTTGGTTAACGTTTCTTCTACATTATTGTTAAATGCGTTCATAGCATTCAACACTCGTTTTATTTGTTTGACATACGTCAAAACATGGTCTTCATCAATGTCTATGGTCTGCAATGGATCTAACCTAACCTAACCTAAATAAAATTTTGAGAGTTTGTTTCTTTGTTTGCTCTTTCATTTGTGCTCGGGAACTTTGCCCATTTACACAGGTGGATCTAAAGTTTATAGTGGATTCTGAACCAGTCTCCTAGACCGTGCAATAATAACTGCCACCACCAAGGTTACAAGTTATCTGGTCTTGGAAGTTTTTTTGCACTTTGTGAAAGTGATTTCAAATGCTTGGTGAGCTCTGCTGTTTGAAGCAGTAGATACTGCATTAAATTGTAGTGCTACCGCAGGTTTCTACATCTAGTCAACCATCAAATAACAGTAATTTGCTAGTTCAATAATTAATAATGCCATAAAATCTATGGTTGCGGAACTGTATTTTTATTTGTGGGTTTTAGGATGGTCATCTTCTCTGTGGTTGAAGATTGACATTTCGATATAAGTAGAATTTTACCAACTTATCGTGAAATTTACTATAGAATTTTTCAATACATCTATTGTTTTTTGGTTAACGTTTCTTCTACGTTCTTGTAGAATACGTTCATAGCATCCAACGCTGTTTTTGATTGTTTGACACCCGTCAATACATCGTCTTCGTCACTGTCTATGGTGTGCAATGAGTCTAACCTAACCTAACATAAATAAAATTTTGAAAGAGTTCGTTTGTTTGTTCTTTTATATGTGCTCGGGAACTTTGCCCATTTACACAGGTGGATCTAAAGTTTATAGTGGATTCTGAACCTGTCTCCAAGACAGTGCAATGATAACTGCCACCACCAGGGTTATAAGTTATGTAATCTTGAAAGTTTCATGCCCTTTAGGCCACATTAAAGATGGCCCCATAAGAAGAAATCTAAAGGACTCAAATCAGCTGGCTGGTCATTCAACTGTTTCTCTCCTGCCAATCCACCGACCTGGTAAATTTGCATCCAAATATTGTCAAACACGAACATCGAAATGTGTAGGAGCACCATCTTGCTGAAATCGTATCTCTTTCTCTGAAATAATTTATCATTTTCCGAAATTTCTTCGAGCCTGTGATCTATTAATTCTTCCAACCACTGCAAATAAGTGTCTTGATCGAAATAACCTTTGGTGAAGAAAGGTAATGCAATATGGCTGGTATAAATTCCAGCCCAAACTTTCAATTTCTGAGTCGTTTGTGTGTATGCCTGTATAAACCAATGAGGATTGTGTATCCCAATATCGATTATTGTGCCTGTTCACTTCACCACCGAGAGTGAAGGTATTCTCTAGAAAAAAACAGGTACCTTACATAATATGTAGATTATTGTAGATATTTTAAAAAAAAAATCACAATATTGCAAGCGGCGATCAGAATCGTCTTCGTTCAGTTCATGAACCAGTTTCATTTTATAAGGGTGAAATTGGTGAAGTTTAATGACCCTGTAGACTGTTGGAGCTGATAAACCAGACACACGTAATAATTTTCTGATAGAAATAGGGTGTTTCATTTGTAGATTGCCCAAAAATGCCACGTTAGTTGCGTTCTGTATTGGCCTAGATTGAACTGTATTCATCAAATATGAAACATACTGGTATATTATCTGTTCTTCTGGATGATTCACATTGAAATTCTTTGTCGTTTCTCTGGTACAACTATTATTCCCATAAATACAGGCTCGGTGGTTAAGAGGCTAGGTCGCTCGTCCTCTGCGCAGAGTTATCTGGGTTCAAACCCAACAAAGTAGGTGCGATTTTTTGGATTCTGAGAACCGCTTGAGCACTCATCTTTGGGAAGAGATGTAAAGCTGTCGGTCCTTTCTAACAGAGATGTGTTGAATATTAAACATTCCTTTCCTCGACAGGGCTTCGGCAAAATTCCCAGGTTAGTGAGGTGATAGGAGTATCATTACCGAAAGGCAGAAATAGAGCACAATAAAGGACAAAAAAAATATTTCGATAAAAAATTGAAACAGTTCGATCCGCTTTTCAATTAAGTAAACCATTTTCAAAGTTTGTCTAACATGAAAAATTGTGCATCAACCTCATCTCTTCTTCTATCGATTATTTTCACCAAGTCGTTTTCCTCTGGCTCCCTGCCATCCGATTGGTTAAGCGCAGTAGTTACTCCAATTTTTGAAAAAGGAGATAAACGCAACCCGGAAAACCACCGCCCAATAAGCCTAGTCCCTATATTAGCCAAAATCTTTGAAAAAATTATCCTTCAAAGAATACTCGAATTCATTCTGCTGAATAAAATCATTACAGAAAATCAATACGGATTTATACCGGGTCGTTCAGTAATTACCAACCTTCTGAAGTGTGTGGATGCTTGGTCGAGAATGCTTCACCACCAAATACCTGTCGATGTTATCTACCTGGATTTCAGCGAAGCATTTCACCGTGTCCCTCACCATCGGCTTCTTTACAAGCTGGAACACCTGGGTATCCGTGGCAATCTTTTTTCTTGAATAAAGGCATTTATCTCCAACCGCAATTTCCACATGATAGTGGGAAAAACGCTATCTTCTAAATAGTCAATTTCCAGTGAAGTACCACAAGGATCAGTCCTCGGCCCCCTTCTATCTCTTCTCTTCACCTCTGACCTACCATCAATAGTAAAATTCAGTAAAAATCAGTTACACTGATGTCCAGTACTTGGAGAGTGTACAGCGGCGCACAACTGGGATGCCTTATGGTGTTAGACGGCCAAATTATATGGAGATACTTCGCCTGCTAAATCTAACCTCGTTTTCTGATCGACGTCTCCGTAGGGATCTCATAATCACTCATCGTTCTCTACGTTACCTGTTCGGTGTGAAACTCGACGACTCATTCATTTTAAAACCGACGAACGACTATGCGGCCACCATCTGAAGTTGCGCAAAGAAAACTACAAAGTCTCGTGTCGGGAGAGTTTCCTGAACAATAGGATATTTGGAACTTGGAATGCCTTGCCCGCGGAGGTGATAAGTTCGGAAACAGTGAATGCTTTCAAGAATGCTCTGGACTCTTGGCTAGAATCTGAATAAAAATACTAGTTTATATTCGCTTTATTTCTCTATTTGTTTATTTCTTCTATCTATTCTGAACCCTAGTCTTGCACAGTGTTCTCACTGCTTAGCTTTTTTTTGTATTTTTTAAATATCTATGTTAATTTTTCGTGCAATGTATTAATATTAATAATAATAATAATAAAGGCAGACCCGAACGATGCTGACAAAATACAACAATCATCATCCAAAATTGTGATACGAACAACTTTGAAGCGGAAAGAAGGAGGATGCGGATTAATAGATGTTGTCAATTTATACACCGAACAGATAAAAAATCTCAGAGAGTTCTTCTCTGCAAAAGATCTCACTTCTGACCTCAATAGAGTGATATCGTTGGCTGATAAGGAATATACACCTGTAAATCTTGCTACCTGATGAATCTACCGTTCCTATCAGATACTGAAAAACGAGAGCAATGGTCAAGAAATGAATTGCATGGAAGACATCACCATGAGATTAATCAACCACACATCGACAAAGAAGCCTCCAACAAATGGTTGATGAAAGGAGAATTATTCGCGGAAACAGACGGATTCGTTATGGCCATTCAAGACCAAGTGATCGCTACAAACAACTACAAAAAATTTATTATGAAGGACGGAACATTACAAACAGATAGGTGCAGAAAATGCCATATAAGATCGGAGACGATACAGCATATTACGTCCGGATGCGAACAACTGGCCAATACAGACTATCTTCACAGGCATAATCAAGTGTGCAACATTATCCATCAGAAACTTGCACATAAGTACAGACTTCTTAATACCTTCCAGCCTTATTACAAGTAACAACCCCCGCCCATATTGGAAAATGACTCTATCAGATTATACTACGATAGGCCTGTTATCACGGACACAATGGTGACGAATAATAGGCTGGTCATAGTGGTGTATGATAAGAGAGCCAGAACAGCAATGCTGGTGGATGTCGCCGTACCGAACAATAACAACGTGCTGAACAAGTTCCAGGAGAAAAAGTCTAAATACACCGACCTTGCTATTGAGATCATCAGATGTGGCACCTTGATAAAATAGATATTGTTCCTGTCATCGTATCCTCGACTGGGTTAATACCCAAAACTTCGCATGATAGCCTTAAAAAATTAGAATTGCATAAGAATACCTATATAGAAATGCAAAAAGCTGTAATTCTTAATACATGTAGGATAGTTAGGAAATTTATGTCAAACAAATTGTAATCGAGTTCATTCCCTTTGATTGCTGAATCTGGGAAAGGTAAATGTTATCCAGCTAACAGCTGAGATAGTGCATAACTCCACGATAATAATAATAACAAACAATAACTGTGATTTATAGTATTGCGAAAATTAAACCCAAATGAGGAATGGATTTATCATTGCCATTATGATAAAAACAATTGTACTCAAATCATTACATTTCCTTGAAAATTAGAAACTTGGAAGTGCTGAGGACAAAAATCGTTTCTTGGGAATGATAGCAGAGAATTGTTTCACTGGATGGATGTCCGATGAAGTCATTTTGAGAACATAATTTGATTTCCAGCATTATCAAATTTTCAAAATAAAAAATTAACGTGTCTCAACTTTTTCTGCTACAATTAGTCTTTTTGATATAGAGGAGGTAGTGAAATTTCGTTTTGGTTCTACCTTTTGTGTGATATTTAATTTTTATGAAGAAACTATGTCACTCGATCCACTAACTCTATAATTTTGATTTAGGAGCTACTGAGGATAAGGGGTTGATTTTACATGCTCCTAACTAACAGAAAAGTTGCTACTCATCCAGAATCAGTCCATCCTGAGATAGAGAGTGGTGACAAATTTTCGTTGGAACACACTGTATGTCTGGATAATTCATCTAAGCGCTTGCACTACATATGGACTAAGATTACGGCACAACTTCATTCCTAGCCTCGTCTATGATCTAAATAACCTTCATAATATATGACTATCACAACTCTCGATATCTGTTTGTCTTTCCTCCCTGTTAGTTTCTTGAATTTGATGGCTGAAAGTGCGGCGATGGTAATGAGCTTTGATGTTTGCTATAACCCCCTGTTTTCTTTATTTCTCTCTTTTTTATCTATTTCACTATCTACTACTAGGAAGTTAACCAAATCAGGTAGCGCCCTATAAAATTTTCCATCCTTAGCTAGCTTAGAGTTATAACAACCCTACTCTCCGAAGCTTTTTTATGCTAGCTAAGGCCTTCCTAGAAGCGAATTGAAGTGGAAATAGAAGCAGAATCTCTTTAAGGGAAAATAAAACGTTGACAACGTCCTTGGTTTTCTGAAAGACTTGAGGGCGAACATTATCGTAGTGGAACCTTATACCCTTGGCCAATTTTCCTCTTCGGTTAGTTTGAATTGCACGTTTTTAAGGTTTTGCAATAAGCAAACATTTTTAGTTTGGTCAGTAAGACATTAACTCGACTAGTAGCACATCTTTCCGGTTCCAAAACACCGTCGCCATGATTTAACTGACTCAGAAATTTCTTAAGAATTTTTTTGATCTAGGCGATTCTATGTGTTTCCATTGCTCGATTGTTGTATTGCTTATGGAGTGACGCCATGACACCATGTTTGGTTCCTCGTAACAATCGACTCTGAAATTTCTTCACTATTGTCGTTGATTTGACTAAGAAACTCCTGAGCACAGTGGACTTTCTTCCGAGGGTATTTTCAGCCCCCAACGCGTGTTATCCTGATTTTTCCGTCCAACTCATTTCAGTCTAGGCTTCAGAACACTCAAGAACTTCAACAGCTAGCTCCTGTATCATTACTTTACGATCGTCAAGAAGAATTCGTTCAGTCTTCGACACAACTTCGTCAGAGATCGACGGGCCTCCGCTTCGTCGATAGTCGAGAATGACTGTGCGGCCAAGGGTAGGGGTAACAGCACATCTGCCGGTGTTGATAACTTTCTCTTAGTTACATGTTACATCATGGGGAACCTTATTTCCGAAACAAATCTCGCAAATTTCAGCGCGGGTGCACTCAACACTCGTGAAGTGATTTTACAAGTGCATCGTGTATCTCGAAAACGTGGCAACCTATATTTCTATGAGCTTTGATCAGGAAATCATGGAAGAATTCACCTCTTTTATTTGAGGAATATTATTATGAAATACAGGGTACTTCAACGAAAACTAAACAGAGGCTATATCTACCAAGATATTAATTTCTGATCAAAACGCTAAAACATGTCAACTTTTGTTTCAAGAGGGACATCTTTTGGGGTACATTAGAAAGGTGGTATCCTTTGTCTACATTGCCTTGAACGAATTTCCATTTGATAGGGAAGACTATTTCCCTGAAACTATTCAAGTTTCAGTGATGTAAAATGGAACAGATCCATGCTGATCAATGGCAGTCATCATCAAGTACCATCCTCATCTCGAATTTCAACCCCTAGAGCACGGGTAATATTTCGATCCAGTGATACCTTTCAAGTAAAGGATTTTGATTGCATTCATGAATGCTCGCTCGCAATAATTCTATTCTCATTGAGTTCCATAGGAATTATAGAATGCAAAACGGAAAAGTGACTGAAGATGCAATGCATGGTATACCATCTATCTTCGACCAGTATCAAACAGGGGTTGGTTTTTCACTGAATAAACACCTTTTGAAAGACAGTTACTCGTTTGAGACATCCAGTTTCAAATGTAATAGGTAAAAAAACTAATACAATGGCTGAAAATAAAGAAGGGAATAAACAAAAGGAGAAAATTAACGAGTAGAAGTTGTATTTTATTACCCGATAAAACGAACTGAAGTCACTAAAACTCAACGTAAATATTCGAACTGTTGGCCACCAACCTCCATGCACATAAACAAATTTTCAGTGAAACGTTCACGGACATTCTGTGAAATTTTAGGTGTGATTTGGTTACATTCATTGACGATGCGCTGTCTCAGGCCGTTCAAACCAGCAGGTTCAGTTTTATAGATTATACTTTTGAGGTGGCCCCATAGGAAAAAGTCTAATGGACTGAGATCCGGAGATCGTGGGGGCCATTCCGTTGGGCCTCTCCTTCCAATTCAACGAGCAGGAAAATGATCATCCAAAAATACTCGACCTTGTTGTGCAAAATGCGGGTGCGCCCCATCCTGCTGAAATACAACCTCGTTCTCCGAATAGCGGGGGTCATTCTCAATGATCTCCGTTATTCCGTCGATAAATTCTTCCAATAGTTGATAATACAACTCTCCGGTGAGATTTCCAGGGATGAAAAACGGTCCAATGAGGTGATCGCCATAAATACCAACCCAAACATCTAGTTTTTGAGGCTGCTGAGTGTGAATTCCGTGGAATATTTGCGGCTTAGAATCTGCCCAATAACGGCAATTATGGCGGTTTACGGTTCCATTCAGAAAAAATGTACATTCGTGTGAAAAACACAAGTGAAATAAATAATGAGGATTGTTCATGACTCCCTCACTTATGGTCTCGCAGAATTGTCTTCGATCGAAATCATCTTCGTTCAGTTCTTGAACTAATTTGATTTTATATGGATGAAACTTATGCCTCCTTCAGAATGCGGAAAATACTCGTTTGGTTTACACCACTTACATCTGCCAATTTCAGCAGGCTTAGGGTAGGATCAACCACCGCTTGACCAAGCACCGCCACTTCCACAGATTCATTTCTTACTGGCCGCTCAATTACGCGTTTCTTATTTTGCACCGATCCAGTTACACGAAATTTGGCAACTAATTCTAGTACATACTTCGAAGTCACTTCAGCACCTTCGTGGCGTTGTTTGAAGATATTGGCTGTTCTGTTCGCGCAACTATCAGAACTGAAAAATAGTTCAATCATTTCAACCCTCTCAGCTATCGAGTAAACCATGACGATTTTATGAAAACTAAATTTCGAATAGAACTGAAACTATTGTGATGAATGCAATAGAATTTTCACAACTAATGTGGGATAAAATTGGGACGATAAAATTGAATACAAAAAGTACGAAAACATTGAGAATCGATTTTTTCGTTGAAGAAATCTGATCACTGTAACATCTGCGTTCCTGATTCGAGGTGTTGATTCGTATCGTCAAATAAGACTCATTTCACATGAGGACGATGATCATACAGTATCGACTGTGAAAACAAAAAAGTTTCCTTTCAGTCAACTGATAAAAACGCATGTACATGTGAACCCAACTCAAGATGCATTGCTCGCATATCGTACAACGAATGTTCAAAGATCAATGGAGTTACTATGACTGATAGTTTTATGTTTTTTTTCAAGATTCATAATCCTTCATAATCATTCCAATGTTTCAGCTGCTCACCCAGTAATTTTGATGGAGAACGAAAACTTGCACACCATTGTGGAGACAAACAAAAATCCTTTCTCAGAAGGTTATAACTGGACCTATCTTCTGCTTTAAAAATAACACAGGGTGGTCACCCCTGCTCTAGGGTTTGAAATTTGAGATGTGAATGGTATTTCGGAAGATAACAGCCTTTGATCTGGAATGAATCTGTTCCAATTTTTTTGCACTAATACTTGAATTGCTCAGGGCGATAGATAGTCTCCTCTATTTTTCAGTACTTCACTCTATATCTTCTACAGTTATCAATGAAAAATGAAAATTCGTTCACGGGGATGCAGACAAAGATAATACCTTTTTTTCGAGGTATAACTCGACCCATCTACCCTCTTCCAAATTTTCAAGGGTGGTCACCCCTGCTCTAGGGGTTGTAATTCGTGATGAGGATGGTACTTGATGATGACTGCCATTGATCAGCATGGATCTGTTTCATATTACTTCACTGAAACTTGAATAGCCTCAGGGAAATAGTCTTCCCTATCTTTCAGTTGCTCATCCTGTATCTTTTACAGTTTTGAATTAAAAATGGAAATTTCTTTTGAGTCATCACTCGACCCATCTTCCCTATTCAAAATGTTCAAGGATTGCAAGCCCCGCTTAGGAGGTTGACATTTCAGGCAAGTTTTGTACCCCAAAAGATGTCCCCCTTGAAACAAAAATTGACCTGTTTTTGCGTTTTGATCAGAAATGAATATCTTGGTAGATATAGCCTCTGTTTAGTTTTCGTTGAAGCACCCTGTATTTTGAAACACTTTTTCATCGAATAGGATACAGGGTGCCGCTACGAAAACTAACCAGCCTCAATAATTGTAAAAATGTACATTTCTGAGGAAAACGCAAAAGAAGTCGATTTTTCTTTAGAAGGGATGAACTGCCTTCACCATGTTGCAACTCGAAGCAGCTATCTAATAACATATCACTCGACCAATTTTTTCAATTGAAAAATTAAAAAAAAACGCAGGTGTATCCTTCCCTGCTGAAAGGACTGGATCTAAGGAGAAGTACCTTATATTGAAAAATGTTCACTTAAAGTCGAGCTGTTTTCATGTCCTGAAGGGAATTAACAGTTTTGCAGTTATTGAATCTGTTTCGTTTTCGTTGTTCCCCGTATATTTAATTGCTGGTCCCTACCGGATAACGTGAACTAATTATATCTCATAAACAACTTCTATTTTTTCTCGAATCAACGCCCAGTTTATTCAAATATATTCTAATGTTCAGATATCTATTGTTTTTCAGTTGGTAGGTGTTACTGTTAATTACTTACTGATTCTAATGATGAATGACTAACACAAAACACATTATCGCTCGTTTAAATAATGTGGAGTTTAATAATTATTTAAATAATGTACCGTAATATCTTACAATATCGTACAAAAGAATTTGACCATGGGTAGAATTTTTTTAAATGTTTTCTATTTACGAAATCACCTGATTGATTGGGCTATTTCCAAAAGAATTATGACGATTATTCAATGATATCGAATGAAAAGGCAAGAATGGAATTCGTCAAAGGTAATAAAGATTTGGACCGGTATTTGTGAATACATTCTAGTGTAGCTAGATGAGATTCGCCAAAAGCTACAATTCCAGATTAGCAATGAACTAATACAGATAATAATTATTATATAGGATGAAATATAAATAAATAAATGAAAATGAGCTCGGACAAATCAATCTTAGGGAACACCATCATTCGAATGAATGCTTTACTTTACAATCTTAATAGGGAAGGTGACTACCACAGTATTTTAAAGGAGGAATCGCTTTTAAATGGTACTTTGATCGGCGTCTTTGATTCAGCAATTTTTACGACCAGATGAAAATTAAGAGTGAAAATTGAATTTTATTATCTATTTCTTTTTATTCATAAATTATGGATTGAAATAGTGAAATTGAATCAATGTTGGGCAAGAAAGAATGGGCGACACTCCAAAAACGTAGCAGTAAAGGTTGCATATTCTAGTCGATTCCATACTGAGCTTTATATCCTGAGATGGAAAATATACACGAATCATATGATGCTAATTGGTTTATCTCCAAAGTAATTCCCACGTACATCAATGCGTTTTCGTAAATGAATCTTCCAGAACTAAAAGACTCAATAGAAAATGATAGTCAAGAAGATCTATAAGATCTTTGTTGAATTGGTATACGGTGAACAACACTCTAGGTTCTGATCATTTCGGAATCAGGTTCGATCTGTCAATGCACGTTGAGGAATCAATCAGGCGTCGTTCACGTCTGTTTAATACGAAAAGAGCAAACTGGATCAGGTTTTCAAATATCATGAATCACTACACATATATGAATAATGATGAAATCTGTTATGAAGAAGCTATAGAGTGAAGAAACTATAGAGTGTCCTGTTCATATTCTTAGCGGAAGTTTCTGAAAGATTTTTCGAAAACCCCTTCATGAAAATTGTTTTCCAGTTTGTCTTTCTGTTTAGCATTCAATTACTACGTGTTGTCATCTTCGATTCTATAATTGATCATTTCGACATACAGGGTGCTTCAACGAAAACTAAACAGAGGCTATATCTACCAAGATATTCATTTCTGATCAAAATGCAAAAATAGGTCAATTTTTGTTTCAAGGGGGACATCTTTTGTGGTACAAAACTTGCCTGAAATATCAACCCCCTAAGCGGGGTTTGCAATCCTTGAACATTTTGAATGAGAAAAATGGGTCGAATGATGACTCAGAAGAGAGGTGGTATCTTTGTCTACATCGCCTTGAACGAATCTCCATTTTTAATCGAAAACTGTAAGAGATACAGGGTGAGCAACTGAAAGATAGGGAAGACTATTTCCCTAAGACTATTCAAGTTTCAGTGGAGTAAAATGGAACAGATCCATGCTGATCAATAGCAGTCATCATCAAGTACCATCCTCATCTCGAATTTCAACCCCTAGACCAGGGGTTACCACCCTTGTCATCTTTGATCTAAATGAATCTATTCCAGTTTTTCGCACTAATACTCCAATAGTCTTGGGGCGATAGTCTTCTCTATTTTCCAGTGGCTCACTCTGTATCTTCTACAGTTTTCAATAAAAAATGAAAATTATTTCACGGGAATGCAGACAAAGATAATACCTTTCTTTCGAGTTATCACTTGACCCATCTACCCCTCTTCCAAATTTTCAAGGGTTGTCACCCCTACTCCACGGGTTGAAATTGACTTCCATTTAACCTCACTGAAACTTGAATAGTCTCAGGGAAATAGTCTTCCCAATCTTTCAGTTGCTCACCCTGTATCTTTTACAGTTTTCAATTGAAAATGGAAATTCGTTCAAGGCGATGTAGACAAAGATACCACCTTTCTTTTAAGTTATCACTCGACCCATCTTACCTATTCAAAATGTTCAAGGATTGCAACCCCCGCTTAGGGGGTTGATATTTCAGGCAAGTATTGTACCTCAAAAGATGTCCCCCTTCAAACAAAAATTGACCTGTTTCTGCGTTTTGATCAGAAATTAATATCTTGGTAGATATAGAATCTGTTTAGTTTTCGTTGAAGCACCCTGTATATCAATAACAATATATATTTTCGTGAATAGAAACGATCGAGACGGTTCTGCCAGTAATCACCTTGCAGCAGTTACATTCGATGGACATTTGGGCAATTATTATTGCCTAGACATAAACGACCATCATTAAACACAAAATCATCATTAAAAAACACTAAAAAAATATACGGTAGATGTGTACGAATGCATGTGTGTAATAGTCAACGGACGGAAGTCTAAGAAACTTGATATTGATACATTTTAATTTGGGAAACGTTAAATATATTCCTATTCCGCATTTACGACGGCTTTGAAGCAATTCTGATTAGCATAATTATATTATTTTGCATTTAGAAAGAGATGCATTTATGCACTGAAAGTTGGTGAAATAAACATAACGAATGTTCTGATGGCTAACTAAACTTATTATTGAATTCATAACATTGGGGAATTTTCACTTGTAGGAACTGCGCTTTGCACGAAAAGTTGTGCATTCTAGGAATTATGAGTATTTTACTAGTGCGGTTCACATGTTTATGAACACCTCAAAGAAATCTAAGCAACAACTTCGAATATCAAAAAATTAATTGTGGTTGAAATGTTTCACTGCTTGTCGCTAACAAGAATCACTGAAAGAAAGTATTTGAAGAATACCAAAGATTCAATTATAATATCTAGAAATTACCCTAAAAACTGAGCCTTCGTGGAACTCACACCTGCAAAACATAATACACAAGGCTAGAAATGTCGTAGGGTCAAATCAAATTACATGTGGAAAGAAATGAGTGGTTAAATGTGATGTTGGTGCTTGCTGGGAATGCAGTCTCGAAGAAGAATCGCAACTCAAGTTCTCTAAATAACAGAGAACCGTCTGCTTGATGATCACATCTACTGGAAACACTCTTTCCTGATAATCAGACCAGCGGCGAGAGTGACTACCTACAGAATCACCTTTCCCGGAACAAAGCTCAACTGAGGCGAGTTTCTGAGTATAAGGTCGGAATTAGCAATACCTAAAACTAACATGGAACCAGTTGGAGCTGGTGGAACCGGTCGAAGAGTTGCCAAAGAACATTATTTCTATCTTTGTTGCAACTGTAAGCAAATATATTCGTCATTAACTACTGTGTTAACTTTCTCCTGATAGGGGATATTGACACGAGAGCCAATAAAAATCATAATGGATAGCCAGGCTTCACTGGAATCCGACAAATCCACGTAGCTTCTAGTGCAAAATTATTGTTGAACCCTTGACAGAATGGGGAAGATGGAACAGTCTCTGCCTGATGAGGTTTCTGGGCTACTCAGATATTGGGGAAAATGAAGGAGCGGACTCATTGGGCGCTTCAAGGCCCTCCTAGGAATTCAGCGGGCCGGAGCCTGGGCTCGAAAATGAACTAAAGACCGTAAGAATGGAGGATAACCTGTGGTTGAACATGAAGATACGGGAGAACTGGCTGAGCCTTGAAGGACTCACTGAACCTTTCACTGCGAGAGCAAAGCCTTGGCTTGACTCTGCAGGCTTAGTCAGAAAGTTTTAAATGCCATATCATCCAAATAAATAACCATGAATCAAGAAGTCTTCATGCAGACTATTTGAAGAGAAGGAAGAATCAGGACAGGACTAGATTTGATGAACTTGGATCTCAGAAACAAGAACGTACGAAGCCCACTAAGCTCCCACCCATCAACTTCCTCACATTCATAAGAAAACGTAAAATACTCATAGGAATAATGAAGCTTTTGGGTGAAATTCAAGGTAGGTTGTGAGACAATAAACCACTGATTTGTGGCAGGACTACCAGTCAGCCCAAACTCCTTTCAATATCTATCTATATAATGTCATAATAAAACCAATTATGAGGACAATTTAAAATTTATACATGACAAAATTTTCGTGGAGAATATTTTCAGAAAAATATCAAAACAGTTTACAACATCCAGAATGAAATGCAGGCCTGAAATATAAGATGACTGGGTAAAAACATTGATATTGTTCTTTTTAAGTGTATTTTGGATTACGATCGCAGCATGAGGAGTAGAACGGTGATAATTTTAGTTGGACTTGCCATTTGATTAGGAAGCTTACGCCCGAACGACGTTCTGCAAGTTGCAATCGCAAATGGCTATCAGAATCCGTGAACTGTAAAAAATTTCTTTTTAATTTTATTTAAGGTCTTTATAATCGACTCATCAGGCTATTAAAGGCATTGAGACCAAATTTTGCACCTGTCTTCAAATGAGGCTCATAGTCAGCTCAAATGATTCATATATGAGCAGAATTGTCGTATTCGATCCGAATGAAAGCGCCAGGCATTCGGGAAGTTGCCAATATAATTCGAAAATGAAATGTTTGGAGCAGTTTATGGACTGGCGGTGCATTGGACGGTCCAAACGATGACGATGATGTCCGAAATGTTACGTTCAATGGAGCAATGCACTGTTCGATGGAAATGGATAAATTGTACTTGGTTGACATATGGTTTCAACAGGTCCGTGGTACATGCCACGCTGCAAGCGATATCACGAACCGAATGACGAGAGATACTCAACTGATCACATGTATTGGCAAAGTGAATAAGCAACCACGATCGTGCGATTCGACCCCCTTGATTCTTTTCTGTGAAGGATATCAAATCTACCGTTAACAGAAAAGTTACAATTTTCCTCCATGCAGAATAAAGAACATATTTACGAAAAAGCTGTAGCAAAGAAAGAGGAAAATGAAGAAAGTACTTTTAGAAACTGATGAGTATTGCGTTTTACATTCGACGAAAAAGATTTATAGAAAGAGGACCTTAAAATGGAAAATTTACCGACTGTTAATAATAACGAATAACTCATACAAGGGAAGTTCAAATACGATGGTGACAAACGCTGTAGATGGAGCGCATGTATGTTTTGAAGGTCGTGGTTGGGTCTCTCACGAACAGTTTGGCATAGTTTTCGGCGGGAACGATTGTTTCACGCGATTGCTACGACCATGAATGTCAAGTTCCGACCGCTATTGCATAACATATTGTCATTCCTTTTTTAATGAGTTAAGGCTTTAAAAATACGGTAATTTTTCTGCGTTTGCGAAATTAATTCGATAGTGAGTGGCTAAATTAGACGACTGTATTCAAATGGGCCAAAGCCATCAAGAATGAGCTGCATTATCATGGACTGTAAACCACCATCACAGCAGGCAACTTAGGCCGCGAAGTTTATTCCTTTTGGAGGACAGTAAGATGAATGTTGGAGACATTTCCTCTGAACTCGGGATAAATATTGGTATTGTAGGGTCTATTATCCAAGAAGATATTCAATATCGCAAAATAACGGCGCGATGGGTGCCCAAACCAATGAATTGAATTTAAGCAGTTGGAAGTTCGTTACCGCTTGCTGACGCGTAGCAATGTAGAAGGGGAAGGTTTTTTAACGCACATTTGAACTACCGACAAGACATGGGCTCACTATTGCACTTCAAAAAGCAAGGTGTCGTCTAAAAAGAAAAACCAGGTGGGCGACAGTCGAAGCGGAAACAACCAGGTTTTGTGTACCATGTTTCAGAACCGGCAGAGCATACTGTATGTCGACGTCCTGCGCACACAACGTTTCATCAATGCTGCATACTACTCTAACCTTCTGAAAACACAGGTGAAACCCGCTTATCGCTCTAAAAGGAGGAGCATTCCAGCGCGAAGTGCGATTTTTCTCCAAGTTAATGCGCGTTCACATACTGTCTCACGCTCCATACAATATTGGGGTGGGAGCTAGTGGAACACCCCCCTTATACTCCGGATTTATCACCCTGCGACTACATTATGTTTGGACTCGTGAAACAAGCTCTCGAAGATCAAAGATTCAACACCGACGACTAGCTGGAGTTCGTGCGCTCATGGCTGTTCGAGTTGCCAAGAAATTCTTCAATACCAGCATCATTTCACTAGTAAAAGGAAGTACCTAAAATAACTGAGAATTATAGAAAATGAACATGTCAGAACATTTGTCTCGATAACATTTGAATTACCCTGGTACATATATATGCACCTACAAAACCGTAAACTCGTACATAATTCAGTTCCGGTTCGACTATAGTTATCCAACCGCTGAGATTCAGTTTGTTTGAAACGAAATTCGCGTACCTGCATTGATTATTTTAAGAAGCGTCTCAAAAAGTATTGTATAAATATCGCATGTGTTAAAGTAAATCTAGAGCAAAAAAAATATTCGCAGACGAAAAGTGTTTACATTTACGATAATATTTCACTGGTAATACGATAAATGTTTTCGTATTATTGGAATCATGTCGGCTGTGGTTTAAAGAGAAGATTGGAAAAGTTTTCGCTCTTTTGGTTTTCATGTAATGAGATCGGGAATAAAGAATAACTTAAGAACATCATTTATTGAATAAATGTCGAAACTTAAGTATCGGTTATTAATATTGGGAGCATATCTCTTCACCTTTAGCATACACGACTATGTGAAAAATTTCAGGAATATTAGGGATTATGGACATATTATGGCATTAGTGAGGTTTACTACTGTTTACCCTACGTACAAGGAACTTATGGAATTCATTTTTCAGTTTTTCCGCTATAGTTTCCATTCAAAAAGTTGTGCAAGATTTTCGCCCCTTAACAGATTGTTCCCTGATTTCTTCTGCATATTATAAAAAAGGAATTTCAAATGTCATCCATTTGGGAAATGAACCATGAATTTTTCAGATTTATTGATCTACATACGAGGAATATATATAGCTAATAGTTTTTCCGTTATAATTTCCATTTAAAGAGGTGTGCGTCATTTTTGCTATGAACATATTATTTTCTAAGCTATTCTGTCCACTTTGGAGTAAAAATCTTCATTTTCACCCATTTGGGAAATGAATCACGAATTTTCTAGATTAATTACTCTGCTTCCGAGGAACATATGAAGCTTTCCGTTAATAACATATTGTTCTCTGAGCTATTCTGTCCACTCTGGAGTATGAAACTTCAATTTCACCCTTTTAGAAAATGAACTACGAATTTTCTAGAATTATTACTTTACCTACGAGAAACATATGAAGTTCATAGTTTTTCCGCCATAATTTCCATTCAAAGTTATGCGCATGATTTTCACTATTAAAATATTATTCTGCTTTTTTCGGAGTAGAAATTTTCAATGTCATTTTTTTAAAAAATGAACCACGAATATTCTAGATTTATTACTTTACATACGAGAAATATATGAGGTTCATAGTTTTTCCGGAATATTTTCCATTCAAAAAGTTGTGCGTGATTTTCGCTATAACAGATTGTTCTCTAAGCTATTCTGCATACCACAGAAAAAGAAGTTTCGTTGTCATTCATTTGAAAAATGAACGAATATTCTAGATTCATTACTCCACTTACAACGAACATATGAAGTTCTTAGTTCTTCCTCCATCATCTCCTTTCAAAGTGATGTGTGTCATCTTTGCTATTAACATCTCTATTATTTTGCCCTCTCTGGGGCGAAAATTTTCATTGACCCCAAGTGGAAAATGAACCACGGATATTCTTGAAATAGAATTTCGAAAATTGATTTACCACCAACTGAGGTTTAGTAAATCAACCTTTACGGAAACTCATTTACTGTGTGAAGATAGCCACGCTTTTCATCCACGGTTCTCATCCATGGTTTCAATTTGGCAACCCTCACTAACTTTCACTTCGAATATAGTGTTTTTTCATGAAAAGTGTGCATGATTTTTACTGCCGGAGTATTTTCTTCTGTATCAATGAAGTGCTCGTAATAGTGAACGAATTTTCAATGTCACCGATTTTTGTAATGAACTATCGATATTCATAATTTATTACTCCACGTCAGAGGAATATTTGGATTTGCGAGCTTTTCCGCGATAGTTTCCAATCCAAGCATTATGCTTGATTTTCGATATCGAACTATATTTTCAATGTTATTCTACTTATAAAAGTGAAGATTATTTCAATGACACCCATTCGAGAAATGATCTACGATTCTTTTGGGTTTATTATACCAATTAGTATGAACATATGGAAATCATAGTTTTTCCGCCATAATTTCTATTCGAAGTGATGTGCGTAATTTTCTCTACCAACATATTATTCTTTAAGCCATTCTGCATACTATGGAAAAGTCATTTTCAATTTCACCCATTTGGGAAATGCACCACGAATTTTCTAGATTTATTACTCCGGCATTATTTCCATTCAAAGCGATGTGCCTGATTTTTGCTGTCAACACATTATTCTCTAAGCTATTCAGCATACCACTGAGGAGAAATTTTCAATGTTACCCATTTGGAAAATGCACCACGAAATTTCTAGATTTATTATTCTACGTACGAGGAACTTATGAAGTTCATAGTTTTTCCGCCATAATTTCCATTCAAAGTGATGTGCGTGATTTTCGCTACCAATATATTATTCTCCAATCTATTCACCCATTTGGGAAATGCACCACGGAATTCATACGTTTATTACTCCACTTACGAGGGACGAATGGTCTTACTTATTTCATAAGCAGATGAAATGCAAAATCAATGTATAGATTACGATACAAAAAATTAGTCAATGTTCATAGAAAAACACCGTATTAGAATTGAAAATTAGTGAGGGCTGGAAACCGTGTCTAGAATCGACACCTACGCTGAAAACATGCGATGTTGCCAAATTGAAACCGTGCATGATCTTCACATCAGTTTCTCATTTTGTTATATGAAAAATTGTCATAATACTCCAGAAGAAGACGTTAAAACACCCGCTGAGGGCATCAGGTAGTCAGCAGGCTCTCGTTTAAAACCCCCGAAGAACAGATTTGAATTACTTTTCGCGATTATTTACCGATTGTTGAATTTTTTATAATTGTCTACTTAGAAATGCCATTCTTACATGTATTTTTCTTATGCGCCAATTCAATTTATGAATTCTTCATAATTAGATTAGTTGACAAAATTTCTAGATATTCTCACGAATCTAACGCATCAAACTGCATTAAAATCTGTTCTAACTGCGTGAAAAATCATTCCTTTAATGCCTCGATTATCTAGGATCATTTTCCACCTATGTGTCTAATTTGACTGCAAAATTTCTGATTGGACTAACATGAATACCCACGCAACGAATTGCGGTCTAACTTCATAGACTTCAACGCAATTTATCAATAATGAAAAAACTTTCATTATGCACGTGATCATCCAATAATAATCGATCTATATCAATAACAGAATACATCATTCGGAATTCATATGGACACAAATAAGATAATACGTGAACTTTGGGTGGAAGGTCTGTATTTGAAACTTGATAAAAATATTATTTATGTGTCTCTAAACTAGAAGACTCTTCAATTTTTCGTTGGAACTGTGTACGGCAATATTGAACGGAATCGCCGATTGAAGGAAATATAAGCACAAAAATGATAGCAGAATAGGAGATTATTGGTTTTGAATATCAAAGTGAATAATAACGTTCGTGAAAAATGTTTCCGGTTTCCGACTTCTGCGAAACAGCACCAAGGCATCTATAGAAAAAAGAGAGCTAGCTGTGGAAAAAAATGTATTCAATGATGGATAACTTCTTTGTGGCAATATCTAACAATTCATTGATCTGTGCATAATCCTACGACAAATACAACAATGCAATTTCGAGAATATGTTGACCAAAATTTATGAAATTTTACCCATTCATTAGACTCGTTTTACTCAATCGACGAAGCACACATAGAATGTAGGTCAGTACTCAGCCCAAGCTTTATTATTATTGTCGTGGACTTGTTCACTATCTCAGCTATAAGCTGAATATAATTTACCTTTCCCAGATTCAGCAATCAAAGGGAATAGGCTCGATTATAATATACTTGAAATAATTTTTTTCACTATCCAACATGTATAAAGAACTACAGCTCTTTGCATTTCGATATGGTTATTCTTATACAATTCTAATTTTTCATGGCTTTCATACAAAATTTTCGGTTTAAACCAAATGATGACAGGAACGATATCTATTTCATCGAGGTGCCACATCTGTTCGATCTCAACAGCAATTCTGTGTATTTGAACTTTTCCTCCTGGAACTTCAGCACGTTGTTATTATTCGGTATGGCAACATCCACCAGCATTACTTTTCTGGTTCTCCTATCATACACCACTATTTCTGGTCTATTATTCGTCACCATTCTGTCAGTGATAACAGGCCTATCGTAGTATAATCTGATAGAGTCATTTTCCAATACAGGCCCGGTTGATACTTGTAATATGGCTGGAAGGCATGTAGAAGTCCGTACTTGTGTGGAAGTTTCTGATGAATAATGTTGCACCCATGATTATGCCTGTGACGATAGTCCTTATTGGCCAGTTGTTCGCAGCCGGACGTAATTTGCTGTATAGTCTCCGATCTTATATAGCATTTCCTGCAGTTATCTGTTTCAAATGTTCCGTCCCTAATTATAAATTTTTTGTTGTTGTTTGTAGCGATGGCTTGGTCTGGAATGGCCATAGGGAATCCTTCTGTAATTCTCCTTTCATCAACCGATTATTGAAAGCTTCTTTGTCGATGTGTTGATTAATCTCATGGTGATGTCTTCCATGCAATTCATTTCTTGACCATTGCTCTTGTTTTTCAGTATCTGATAGGAACGGCAGATTTAGCTGGTCATCCCTGGTAGCAAGATTCAGAGGAGTATATCCCTTATCAGTCAACGATACCACTCTATGGAGGTCAGAAGTGCGAGCTTTTGCAGAGAAGAACTTTCTGAGATTTTCAATCTGTTCGATATGTAAGTTGACTACATACATTAATCCGCGTCCTCCTTCTTTCCACTTCGAAATTGTTCTTATCACAGACGATTTTGGATGGTGATTGTTGTACTTTGTCAGCATCGTTCGGATCTGCCTTTGAATATCATCCAGTTCTCTCTAAGTCCATCTGATTATTCCAAATGAGTAAAGCAACACTGGAATGGCGTAAGTTATAACTGCTTTGACTAGATTCCACGAGTTCAATATTGACTTCAGCACAGTCTTCAGACGCTGACTGTACTCTTAATCTTCTCCTTTGATTGTTTTTGGTTTAGCAATTTGGCTTATTGGTATCCCAGATATTTCTATGTTGCGCCATCCCTCATACAATATATAATATCACCATTTGGAAGTTGTATTTCACTATCTATGATCATCCCTCTTGGAAAGTTCACGGTCTTACAATTTTCAATCCCGAATTTCATACGAACATCTGCCGGGAAATTACTGACAGTTTCCAGCAGATCATCCAATTGCTTCTTGTTCAAAGCATATAATTTGATGTCATCCATATACAGCAGGTGGGAGATTGTGTGATATTTCCTATCTGTTTTTATCCTTAATCTGTATCCTCTTCTATTAAGCATTGAAGACAATGGGTTCATAGCCAAAGAAGCATAGTGTTCCCCCCAAGTTCAACATTCACTTCAGCACAGTCTTCAGACGCTGACTGTACTCTGAATGAATCTTCTTCTTCGACTGATTTTGGTCTAGCAATATGGCTTGTTGGTGTGCCAGATATTTCATCATTCCTCATACACTGTATAATATCACCATTTGGAAGTTGTGTTTCAACATCTACGACTTTCCCTCTTTGAATGTTGAGGGTCTTACATTCCTCAATCCCGAATTTCATACCAACATCTGCCGAGAACTTACTGACAGTTCTCAGTAGATCATCCAAATGTTTCTTGTTCGAAGCATATAATTTGATGTCATCCATACACAGCAGGTGGGAGATTGTGTGATAGTTCCTATCTGTTTTATCCTAAATCCGTATCCTGTTCTATTGAACATTAAAGACAATGGGTTCTTAGCCAAACAGAACCATAGTGGACTCGAAGAGTCCCTTGAAAAATCCCACGACGTATGGGTATCTCGTCGGTTTTAATTAACTTATTGTTCATGTTGACCTGCAGTGACGTGCGCCAGTGTGTCATTGTTGTCTACCAGAACAGGATGAATTTTGTTTATCTCTAATACTTCGTCAAGCCAAGAATGGGCGGTACTATCGAATACCTTCAGATAATCGAGAAAAGCTGAATAAACATTCCGATGTCCTCCGTGTGCTTGTTTCATTATCATAGAATCGATGATGAGTTCTCCCTTGCGTTTCTTTCTGCATCCCTTCTGCTCCTCTGCTAATATATTGTTGTCGTCAAGGTGTTGGTATATTCGATTGGATATGCATGAGGTGAGTATTATGTAGACCGTTGTCAAACAAGTGATCGGCTAATACTGAGACGGATCTTGTGTTCTATCGTTCTTAGGTAGCTATATGTTAAACCTTGTGTTAGGAAAGTGGGTTGTTTCTGAGATGTTGAAGAACATTCTTGAGCTGTTCCGCTAGCACTCCATGAAGCTTAATACACTTCTTGTACCAGACGTTGAGGATATAATCTTTCAGTGACGTAGTCACTTAGATTTCACAAACGCCCCTTCCTCTAGGATTTTTTCTATCGTTCCTGCAAATTGTATAGCTCTTGATATTAACTAATGAGTCTGAAATTTCGCTATGAAGCCAGGAGTATTATGTGGGGATTTAAATTTTGAACAGAACATATCCGCTCATCAAATTTAGACAGAAAAGAATTGAGGTTAGTGTACATAAATGACAGACGTGAACCAGTATTAAAATTGTTATCCACGAAATGACATTTTTAGGAAGGCCATCGTTCCCCGAGCTTGATTCTCAGTTCCTAAAGTGCCAGCTGTTGAAAGTTTGATCGCTTATGAATGAGAAGTAACGGGTGCGGATGGATTCGAGTAGTTTCTTCTTGTTCTTCAGAATAGTTCTTACATCCTGTTCGTGCGGCATTACTATTTTGATCATGCGAGGATGCTGCTGATCCGCCTTTTTCTTGCCGACTCGAAAAAGAGATATTGGAGCAACATTACATCTGACTGCACTGAGGGCATCATCAATTGACAGCCGGTTGCATTCTGTCAACTGCCTCAATGACAAAAGCGTTGGTTGAGCTATCAATAGCTAGAGTTTCTTCTATTCTCACAATTCTCAATGGATTTTTGATCATCATCCAATTTTTTGGAGTGATTTTCAAGAGTGGCTCTGCATTTTGAGAGTTCAGAAACAATATCGGACTGATCTTTTTTCATAGATGTCAAACCATAGGAGATCGAAGAAACTGTTTGCATAATTTTGTTGAAGTGTTCCATCGTTATGGGTTGATCATTGCTTGTCCATTGGGAATTGCTGCGGAGTGACTACAAAATGGATAATATAGATACCCTGTGTATGGGTAATCTAATTTTTTGTACTCCGGAGTTATGATTCATAGCGGTCCAACACGTGTGAAAAAAATCATAGCACCATTTTTCTTATCAATGAAAGCAGCAATTGAAATATGATGATGGAAGGTTTTAAGCTCATACAGAAGAACTAATACATTTTTTGACTGTCTTTTCATCAGTTCCTTTCAAGAGAAGTTTGAGTTAATATGTTCTGATAATCTACGGGACACAAATTGATGAATCATCCTACTTTCGAGTGGGCCACCGCTTAGTTCCAAACATTTTCTGGATCATAGAAAACGATCATTGATGTCCTACGAAGCTTTTGCTCGTCATTTTGTATAACCGAACAGGCGTCTTTAATGAGATTTGGTAGTTGTTCTCTGCAAACAATATCTACCACATATATTCTGGACTTTAAATATCCCCACATAAAAAGAATATAGACGTGTGAGATCTAGTGTCCTTGGGAGGTCATGCAACAGGTCCACCGCAACCCATTCGCCATTTCATTTTCACAACATTCGACAAATGATGGTGTAGCGCCATCGTGCTGAAACCAGAATCACTCCATATTCATGTTGTCCAACAGATTTGGCAGAATATTGACCCAAAGAAATCAAATACATTTCACATGTCAATGCTCCTTCAGAAAAGTGAGGTGCAACCAGATGACAATCGTCCATACCACACCAGAAATGTTTATTGCGATCGTTTGTACCTGACTGCATGAGGGTTTTCGATACTCCAAAGGAGACCAGCTCTGCTATTGTATATCCATACCTCGTAAGTTGACCGTCGTCGCTGAATAATATCCGCTAAGGAGTGTGTCTATGAAATAAAACGTATCAATTTGGCCCTCTTCAAGAAGCGAATGAACACACACATTAAATAATCTTGGGCGGTCATATCTGTGGCATAAC
Source organism: Cryptolaemus montrouzieri (assembly GCA_013387265.2). Classification (NCBI taxonomy): domain Eukaryota; kingdom Metazoa; phylum Arthropoda; class Insecta; order Coleoptera; family Coccinellidae; genus Cryptolaemus; species Cryptolaemus montrouzieri. Next base: position 24,412,437 of record JABFTP020000144.1, on the reverse strand, counting down.
ATGCATCACCTCCTCCCAGGAGTTGAAGATAAAAAAAAACAATATCGAAAGCTTTGTTCTATTTTCTGTTCATTCTTTATTAGGTAAGCAATAGCGAACGTATTTAATAGCTTTTTCATAAAAACAACCGCAATTCCGTTCGAAAAACCGTGAGTTGCCAAAGTATCTTGATTTGAAACCGACCATCATATTTTCCTTGTTGATTTCATTGATAGTTAAAATGGTACCACGATTTTTTACACGTGTTAGCCCACTATGAGTCTTCGCTCCGAAATAAATTCCGATTATACGAATATAAGGAGTCTATATTCTCGTTTTCCAAAAATATGAGGTTTGGGCTTAGTACGGACCTGCATTTTGTCATTCCATCATAAATGGATCAAGTGTAAATAAATGTATAAAATTTCATCAATTTTGGTTAACTCGAGTTATCAGAGATCAAACATTTAACAAAAAACAACCAATCACCCTATATCTTGAAAACCCGAAAGCTTTAATGACTTTCAAACACCATTTCTTAGTGTCCCAAAGTTATTCTATCCCCCGTTACAGTATGACATTTTCTAGAAATTGACTGATCGTAGGCACTCCAACAGACAATCGAATGAAGAAGATGAACTTCAAATATCAAGTCGATAGGAAACATGGTCCCATAAACACTTTTTACATAAACCTTATACTATTTTCAGTAGAATCAATTGTCGAAACTGTACCCAATGATATTATCTTTGAACATTATCAATTTTCAATCTTGTGATATTTTTGAAAATAAAAATTCAGACAGATATGACCCCTTAAGCATCAGCAATAACTCAATTGAGAAAATGGAAGACCAGAAGAAAAAACTAGATTTATATATACAGGGTGATACATAATAGTATATCACAACTTGAGGGGGTAAATCTACGTGCAATTTTAAGAAAAAAAAATCATATAAACATAGGTCTGCAAAAGCTTCGTTACGAAGCTACAGAGTGTTGAAATTTCCGGAAAAAATTGGTTTTTTTTCAAAACTCCTGCAGTTTTCGAGCACTTGCGGTTATACGGAAAAAATTGGTTTTTCATTCAAAACTCCTGCAGTTCTTGAGATATTCAGCCCAAATTAGGAATGCAAGCTACTTTTCACCGCCTCCATCATTACACGTCCTAAATTTTAACTAGAATCTACAAGGTGTTTTCTTTTCCGGAGCCATATCTTCTTTTGCCCTTCAACCTTTTTTGCAATACGCCCTTGATCAGCGTACAATCAATTTTCGTCATCTCCGATCAATTTGATGAAGAAGATGACCAAGATGAAGTAATAGAAGAGTATGAATCAGATGAATAGATGAATGAATTTCATTACTTTTTCTTTAAATTTACATCATTTCTATCATTTCCAACCCTCGCAAATATCTATTATTATTTTGAAAAAAAAACAGAACCGATCTATGGAATATGCCTACTGGAGAAACACGATAAAAAACACGTTAAGTACACTATCTCAGAGATGGCGTGGAAATGAGTGCGGATTATGACGATTACAACTTTTTGAATCGTTATATTTCAGAAATTGTGGCCCTTACGAAAAAAGTATTGGTACCTTTTGAACAGATAATTTTATGATCTATAATTTTTGCCGAAGTTAATTTTACGATAAAACTTACCGTTTTGGTGAAAATCGCGAGAACCCTTTTTTTGACCTATGCCCTCTCAAACTTTTTTGCAGTACGCCACTGATCAGCGTACAATCAATTTTCGTCATCTTCGTTCAATTTAAAAAAAAAATTTTTTAACATATGTAATTTTTTCGTATCTCCGACCGTTCTCGAGCAAAAAATCATTAAACAATTGTATGCATTCGCTGAATAGAAAGCACTTCTAATTAAAAGAATTACTAGTAGGCTTTGATTTTTTCATTTATTTATTCATTTTGTTAGTTGCTAAAGTTGAAACAGTGTCTGCTCGAATTGTTTATTAAATTAATAATTAGTTTTAAGACTAAGCTATTGCTGTAAGAAAAAAAATGGCTAATTTTACTAACGCCGAATTGGCAGATATCCATTACATGTACGGTCTGGCTGACGAAAACACAACAAAAGATAGGCGATTATATCAGGTGCTCTTTCCAAATCGAGTAACACCAGATAGGCGAATATTTTCAAATATCCGTAGAAGGTTGAGGAAAACTGGTAATTTGCTGCAAATAATCATTTAAGAGGTGCAACTCAAACTATGAGAACTCCAGATATTGAGGAAGCAGTTTTGAATTGTATTGATTTGATACAAGAAAAATTGATAATCAGTTGAATATTTCACATGATCTAGTTTGGAGAATTCTCCACGACTTTATATTCAACGCGTCCAAACTTTACTTTCTCGAGATTTTCCTTCAGGATTGAATTTCTGCCGATGGTTCTTAGATGAAATTAGAGAAAATGATCATTTTGATAGTGAAATAATGTTCACAGACGAAGCTAACTTTTCGAGAACTGCTGTCACAAATTTTCACAATAATCATTATTGGGCTGAGAAAAACCCCCATTTGATTGAAGAATGTCATCATCACGAACAATTTTGACTGAATGTCTGGGTCGGAATAATTGGAAATTATTTGATTGGGCCATTTTTTTGCATAACAGACTGAACGGTCCCGCTTATCAGCAATTTCTTGAGGAGGAGTTACCTTTATTGCTCGAGTATGTGCCACTCTTGGTGAGAAACATAATGTGGTTCATGCATGACGGGGCACCAGATCATTTTAATGGAAAAACTAGGGAATTCTTGAATAAAACATTAAACAACCGATTGATAGGTCGGGGTGGGCCAGAACTATGGCCTCCTAGGTCCCCTGACTTAAATAGTTTAGACTTTTTCTTATGGGGATATCTCAAAAGTTTAGTTTATACCACTCCAGTGAACACTGTAGAAGAATTGGGAAATCGAATAATAACCTCTTGTGACACGATAAGAAATACCCCAGGAATATTTCAAAGAGTGCGTGATAATATGCGAAGAAGTACAGAGGCCAGTATTCTTGGAGGTGGAGGTCACTTCCAGCAATTTATTCAGTTTTTTAATGTTCTTTTTTTTTAGGTTGATATTGGATAAGTAAAAGTTGAGTCTCAGAAGACGATTTATCAAAATAAAAGCAAATTTTGGGCATACCTATCGAATATTTCTATTATTTTTTTTTATTTAGCGAATAAGATACAATTCAAGTTCTTCAAATTCAATAATTTTTTGCTCGAGAACGGTCGGAGATACGAAAAATTACAAGGGTCAAAAATGTTTCTTAGTTGAGCAAAAATGATAAAATTGATTGAACGATGATCAGTGCCGCACTGCAAAAAAGTTTGAAAAGGCAAAAGGAAACATGGCCTCGGAAACGAGAATACATAGTGAATTTCAGTTAAAATCTAGGACGTGTGATGATGGAGGCTGTAAAAAATAGCTCACATTCCAAATTTGTGCTGTACACCCAGTAGCTCCGTGACGAAACTTTTGCGGACCTATGTTTTTGTAAACTTATTTTGTTAAAATTGCATGTAGATTTACCCCCTCAAGTTGTGACATACTATTATGTAACACCCTGTATACAGGGTATCCCAAGTTGAGTGGCTTATTAGACGTTTATGGAGAAAGAATAATGCTATTGTTTTGAAATTTGAGTAGTAGTAGTTGATTCAGCTAGTCGAAAACTCTATTCCTAAAATATTTTCACCTCAATGGCACTTGAGGTTATAACGGAAGTGCATACCAACTTTGTTATTTAATATACAGTGTGTTCCAACGAAAATTTGACCCCCCCTATAACTCCGAAATGAGTAACATTAGCGAAAAACACCAAGACACGTCGATTTTTGTTTCGAGGGGGAGCATTTTTCGAAATAATTCGAAACTTGTCAGATCAACCCCTACCCCAGCAACCCTAATTTCGAAATTCATCATAGGAATAAGGGTCGAGTGGCACCTTACTGTAAAGGTCTGTCAATTCTCCATTCTGATTTGTTATTTTAGAATTTTAAATTAACATACAGGGTGTCCCAACCGAGGGTAAAGTTGAATTCCTGCAAATCCCAAATACTAAATGAAATCGATTTATTTTGGCATAATGCAAGCGCAGGTTTATGCTCGGTCTAGAAAAACGACCTACACTTGTGAATTTGGAGTTGGTGCAATCAACCCCCTATTTCCAGCATCCCCAACTCAAAAATCATTCGATCGATAATAGGTCAAGTGGCACCTCGTTGGAAAGGTACTGCAATTTTCTCTTCGAATTTGGTATTTTCGAAATTCAGAATCATCATACAGGGTGTCCCGAAGCAGGAACATTGAAAATCCAAATAACTTTTTGAAACTGGTTCATTTCGGTATACGAGAACATGTTTGATCCGAGAATAGGACTTTCTTGTGTGGTTATAGAATTTTTGCAATCAACCCCTTCCATTCAGCATCCCCAACTTGAAAATCATACAAATAATTCAAGTGGCATATCTTCAGAAAGGTTTTTTGAATTCCAGAATGATTAAAGCATTTCATTCAGTTCGGCTCTCCATACAGGATGTCGCTTTCGAAAAATTCAATATCGTCATTTGAAATTATCAAATAAAATTAATTCGAAACTTTTAAAAGTATTGGGGTACGATGTGTTGAGCATCAATTACGAAGAAATAAAGCTGATTTCTGCATTGAAAATGTTCACATTTTTTTCATTTCCATCTGGCGTGCAGTCATCTATTATTTCTCATTTTTGCAATGAAATATTATTATTATTCAGATCAGTTCCTCATTATTGTTGTTGTTCGTCAGTTGAAATTAATCTGAAAATGGTTTATTCCACTGAGGAAAGGGTCGAAATTGTATCGACGTATTTTCGAAATAACAGTTGTGCCAAAGAAACGGCAAGAATATTCGATAGGAACCATCCTGAAAGAGAAAGGAGTCAGTCACCAGTACGTTAAATATTTGGTTGACAAATTCCTAGCTACGGGTTGGGTGGCAAACAAAAACATGAAGTGGCATGTCCTGTCAGAAATGAGGCAACGGAAGTGGCAGTAGTGGGTCATCTACAAATGGAGAATACTACTTCGATCAGAAAACTATCTCGTCTGACTGGTGTATCAGCTACAACTGTCCATAGAATCGTGAAACATCACAAATTTCACCCCTACAAGGTAGAATTAGTGCATGAAATAAACGAAGATGATCCAGATCGTCGTTTACAGTTTTGTGAAAATCTAAGTGAAAACCTAAACGCTAATCCAAATTTTCTGAATAACATCTGTTTTTCTGATGAAAGCACCTTTATGCTCAGTGGTGAAGTGAATAGACATAATTGTCGATATTGGGACACACAGAATCCTCATTGGTTTAGAGAGGCCCACACGCAAAGGCCTCAGAAGTTGAACGTTTGGGCAGGAATTTTTGGCAATCATCTAGTTGGGCCTTTCTTTATTGAGGGTAATCTGAATGGAAATGGCTACCTACAGTTGTTAGAGGAACACATACATCCTAGATTGACAGAAATTTTACAGAACGATCCAACTCTTTCTGAGGACGAAATGCGTTTTCAACAAGACGGTGCTCCTCCGCATTATGATGCTCGGGTGCGCCAATATTTAGACGAAAATTTCCCAGGAAGGTGGATTGGTAGAAGAGGACCTGTTGAGTGGCCAGCCAGGTCACCAGATTTAAATCCCCTAGATTTTTTTTTGTGGAGCCATCTAAAATCTAAAGTTTATGCCACAAGACCAGAAAACCTGGAGGAGCTGCGGATGAGGATTATCACAGAATGCCGACTTTTGACTCCTGAAGTTTTCGCTAATGTGAGAAGAGAGTTCGAAAATCGTCTGTATAACTGTATGGAGGTGGGCGGAGGTCATTTTGAACAATTGTTGTAATAATCAAGTTAGTTTTTTGTTTTCAATTGAATACAAGTTCAATAAATCTCGTTTTCCTGTTTAGATGAGCATCCAATCAGTTTCTCCATCATCCCCTCATCCTGATCCCCACGCCAGAAAACCTCGATTGCCAAACTGAAACCAATGCCTCAGTGATTCAGAAAATAGAAAAATCTTTCTGGAACTTTGCCACTCAACCTGTAATCACTTGTATGATTTTTTGAGTTGGGGATGCTGAATGGAAGAGATTGATTGCAAAAATTCCATATTCACGCAAGAGAGTCTTATTCTCGAATCAAACATAAACATGTTCTCGTATTATACCGAAATGAACCAGTTTCAAAAAGTTATTTGGATTTTCAATGTTCCTGCTTCGGGACACCCTGTATGATGATTCTGAATTTCGAAAATACCGAATTCGAAGAGAAAATTGCAGTACCTTTCCCACGAGGTGCCACTTGACCTATTATCGATCGAATGATTTTTGAGTTGGGGATGCTGGAAATAGGGGGTTGATTGCACCAACTCCAAATTCACAAGTGTAGGTCGTTTTTCTAGACACAACCCCTGCTGTAGAAGAAAAGTTATTTTTCTCAAGCTCCCCAATCACTCAACACGTGTCCTTCAACCCTTACATGGGTTTTTTCTCAAATCTTTGAAGAGCTATTTCACTTGGCAACTTGGATTTTAAATAAAAACGAAAGAAAATTATGCTCTATCATGCAGGAAAATAAATTAATTGGGGCTGCTTGGGGATGCGTCCACATCAAACAACACCAAAGGCTATGAAGCTTGTGGTTTGAATCCTTTGAACCAGAATGCTATACCGGATTATTTTTTCAACTTTGCATCGAGCAAATCTACCACCGATCGAGAACGAGGACAATTCCTCTCTTACTCATAAGATCATGTCGGTTACGGAGCCCGGAGCATCAACAAGCTCAACTATTTATCAAAAGCAGGTTAATCAAGAAGAAAAAGAATCGAAATATTTAGAAGACATATTCATGTCTGTCATATATTATCTAAAGGCAGAAAACAATCAGCTAAGTTGCTAAACTGTCAATCAGAAATAGAAATAAAGAGAAAAAAGTTCAGGGCTACATGAACGGAAGACAAAGATCGCAAGGAAAGAAGAACCGAAACTAAATAAAAAGGTTAAGCAAAGAGTTAGGAGAAAAATTTTTGAGACAATTCCGTAATGAGGATAATATAAGATGCCTTGAATGTACTGAATCCTACAACAAAATTATTTCAATAGTAGATTGGCATTTCTTTCGATAAATGGCCTTATAAAGATTGCTAGAAATCAAATATTCAAAATATATTTTATTTCACCTTGAAATTCTGTTCTGTTTGTTTCGAAGTTATTATTATTATTTTCTTCCTTTTACTAGAAGGGGCTTCTATCCATCCTCCAAAGGGATACTGATCCACCTTTGTAGGATGGTTCGCCACCAGAAAGCTTCTTGATATTTTAAATTTTTCATAAAGCCAAAATGTACAGCAAGTTCATTCCTCTATTAATCGATGCAATGTAAGGCATCTCTCCGAACTTTACCCTAATGCAAAATGAATTCACAGATTTCGGATTTTTTTTGCCAAATTTCATGTTTTAAGTCAACGGAAAGTGCCCTATAAGTTGATTGATTTTGAATGTCAAAGTATGCCGCAAAACGCAATATAAACGGCCGTATTTTCGGATGGAGATAAAGTTTTGATTTCCTTAGCAATTGCAGAGATTGTCAACCTGATTTTTCGATGTTATTATTCATCTATACCTAGACATGTTTCTGAGAAAAGTGTCTTAAAAGACCTTTTCTATGATATGAAGTATCATTCGATACAGGAAAGTACTTTTTTATTTCATTTTAAAGGGAATTCATTGCGCATAAAATGTTCAACGAAAAATGAATGATCTAGAAGGGCACATTTCTAAGTTAAAATAAATATGGAAATCGTAGAGAATAATGAGGAATAAATCTTAAGATGAACCAAAAACTTCTACAAAAAGTGTTTGGAACACCTCAAAATTTTATGCCAGTTAGAACATCATCACATTTTGAAATATTTCTTCCAGAATCACTAGATATCTTGAAGAAATAAATATTGCGTGCTTGATAAGAATTGTTGAACCAAAACATTGTCGAAATGAAATAAAAAAAAAGAATTACCTTCTGTATTTGTAGTTCTTTTTACTTGTCTCAACCTCATATTGTCCAACTTTTCACAAAGCACACATAATCCAAAAATTATCAATTTGCACAATTTTCACACGAATTTATTCGTTCACAATTAGTTTACTTGTTAACTGTCACAATAATCATACTCTTCATTTATCCGTTCGTATCACTTGAATATCGCGCCAGCACATCGCGTAGGCTATGCGTCGACAGACAACTCGTAGAGCTTTAGTAGAACACAGCAAGCGTTGAAAGCTACTGAGGCTTACAGGTTGCAGGAGTCTGATCCTTAGCATTCGTGATCCTGAATGGAACGACGCCACCCTCGTGTTCCCCCACCTCGTTACTTTCAGCGCGCTGATAACTGAAGGCGTTCAAACGTTTATCATTTCTAGGATATGGAGTGAGTTATTACACTGCGATGGGCTGAGTGGAACAATTATTTTACCGTGACGTTTCATCGAACACCCGAAAGGCATTTTGTTAATGAATATGGTCTCAGTTTTATTAGCTATGTAGCTCGATTTATTTTTTGGGCAATGAGTAAATAATTAATTTCGAACAATAGCAAATTAGTATCATTTCGTTAGAATATGGTAATTACACTCTGATCATTATACTGTTCTCTACGAGGTGTGTGCATAAAGTTTAGAGTGCGTACAGATATAAAAAAACATGTGGATGTTAAAGCTCTAATTCCAGAATTATGTTGCTTTTTATTATTTTCTGCTGGTAATATACAGGTTCATACATCGAACATTTTCAACGCAGGTTAATTGTCCTGTAAATGAATGATCGAAAATTAAATTCAATACGTTAACCGTTTGAATGTCAAACGTTTATGTTCGATTTCAATAAAATAATCAAAATTTCAACAATGGGTACCTATTCTGTCATAATTTCTCGAATGACATCCATTATAATTTTATGATGGTTGCTTACTTCACGACTCAATAGAATCATCTTTTATTATTTCGAATCTTTTTTACCCAAAATACGAAATAGGGTGAGTTATCCGAAATGAAATAATGACGAAATCACAGAAAAATTCCTCACGATCAGTCCCCCGTTCTATGAATTTCTTCCAAATTTTTTCCAATTTTTTATTCGCGCAAAATAAAGCGTGATACTTTTTCCATGAAATTGAAGAAGTAATTAAAAACTAAAATGCATTTTTGAGGTTTCCATTTACAAAGTCCTAGTGAAGTTCAACTTTCGGATACGAGGGCAGTTTGATAAGTCAGTGACTTTTTAAATTTCCCGCTTTTTACGTGAAAAATTCGTAACTGAAACTGAGGAAAGACTATAAATACTACGGGGACTCGGAACCATCAATTTCAATGGTTAAGAAATGGTTTACAGAGTTCCGTTGTGTCGTACCAGCACTAGTGACGCCGAACGTTCAGGTCACCCAAAAGAAAAGATCACGCCGAAAATCGTCGATAAAATCCTGAAATGATATTGGACGATCGGAGAATGAAAGTTCGTGAGTTGGCTCGTGCTGTAAGTATCTCAGCTGAATGGATACATCATATTTGGACATGAAAAAACTCTTCGCGAGATGAGTTCCGAGATTGCTGACACTCGACCATAAGCGCAATCGTATGACCACTTCAAAAGATTGTTTAGCGCTGTTCAGCCGTAATCTGAACGAGTTTTTGCGCCGTTCTGTTACTGTGGACAAAACATGGATCCATCACAATACGCCAGAGATCAAGGAACAATCTAAACAGGACCAAAGAAAGCCAAACAGAGTCTGTCAGCCAACAAGGTCATGGCCACAGGTTTTTGGGATGCACGCAGTGTTATTCCGATCAATAACCTCGAGAAAGGTGAAGCGATTACCGGTGAATATTATTTAAACCTTCTGAACAGATTCAACGTTCATTCGAAGCAAAAACGACCGCATTTGGCAAAGAAGAAAGTGCTGTTCCATCAAGTCAATGCACATCTGCACACTTGTCTAGTCACGATGGCCAAAATCCACGAATTGAGATACGAAATGCAACCCCATCCATCATATTCTCCAGATTTAGCCCCCTGCGATTATTTTCTGTTTCCAAACCTGAAGAAATTGCTGGGCGGTAAGAGATTTGAGTCGAATGAAGAAGTCATTATGGAAACAAAAGCGTATTTTGATAGCCTTGAGAAAACCTATTATTTGGAGGAAATAAAAATATTAGGAAAACGCTGGACTAAATGTATCGAGCTTAAAAGTGATGTAGAAAAATAAATTGTTTATTTGCTGAAAAAAAGATTTGCATTGTTCAAAAAGTCACTAACTAATCAAACCGTCCTCTTATTTATTTATTTATTTATTGATCATACAAAAAAAGTAACTATAAGTTACAAAAATAAAATATGGATAAACAGGAAACCCCCTCTAAACAAGCAAAAAAAAAACAAATGAAATGAAAACAATCAATTGAGTGAGCACCGTGATATCGAAGAAAATTCAAAATTCTTCTGAAGGTTCTAAGAGACACAGAAAAAAATCGAGGCAATGAACACTGTTCGCTAGAGTGAGAGTACGGTAGAGTAAAAAATTCGAAACATAATTGCACCTATGCATTCGAACATTGAACAATGATGTGTGATGTGTACGTCTTAATGGCAAATTAAAATCAATTATATTTAACAGATACGCGCAATCTACAGTACAGTTCAAAATTCCAAACAAGAAGCACAGATCTGACACCTTCCGCTGGTTATCAAGAGTATCCAAGCTGAACATGTCCTTCACAATATCAAGATTTATTTCTCTCGGTAAAACGTGTGAACGGTAAACTAAATCTTAAATCTTAAAAATCTTCTTTGGATCCTTTCCAGATCACCAATATCACATATGTAGAAAGAGGACCATATAATAGAACCATATTCCAACTTAGACCTCACGAGAGAACAGTACAGCATTTGGATAGTGTGGGGAGAGAATTTTTTTGAATTTCGCAGCACAAAACCAAGCATATTGAATGATTTCGAACATATATGAGAGACATGCTCTTTAAAGTTCAATTGAGTGTCAAGCGTGACTCCAAGGTCTCGAATACTTGAGACCTGAACAATACTTCTAATACCCAAACTGTAGTAGAACTGACACGACTTAACAAATCTGTGCTGTGAGATGACTCTACATTTATCGAAATTTAATTTGAGGCAAATAATGTTTACCCAATGGAGGAAAGCATCAATCTGATATTGCAAAAATAATGAGTAATGTATATTTTTTATGACTGGATACAACTTTAAATCGTCAGCAAATATAAGAAATTTGACCAATATATAATCTTTAACATCATTGACAAAGAGTTTGAAAAGCACCGGCCCAAAGTGAGAACACTGGGTCACACCGGATGTTACAAGAATCTCTCTAGAGTAAAAATTTTTATATTCAACAATCTGTGATCTACCATACAAAAAATCAGCAAGCCATGAAAGCAGAGAACCTGATATTCCCTAAGCTTCAAGTTAAAGTATCAATATATTATGATTGACGGTATCAAAAGCCTTGCAAAAATCTGTACATACACAGTCTAACTGGAATCCTGCCTCGAAGCAATCGATGATGTCTTCAGTCAAAAGGGCAAGATTAGTTATAGTAGAACGGCCTTTACGGAACCCGTGCTCTCATTAATAATAACAGAGCAGCATTTCGAGGATAGTAAATTGCAAACTAAACAATCTAGAAGCTTAAGTGAGGCAGACTCCAAACAAATACCTCTATAATTAGTAATAAGAGATCGTGATCCGCTTTTGAACAAAGGAATCACGAGGCTCCGCTTCCATAGTGCAGGAAACTCTCCGCTAAAGAAAGATTGAACAAATTGCAAATTGGGGACGCAAGGACGAAAGCACATTTTTCCAAAACTAGTTCCAGAAATGGCAGACCAATGACAATAATTCAGGCTATTAGAAGAAGTAATTCGATTTCATTGAAATCAATTGTAGGAACTATAGCTTGGGGTGCTTTTTAGGAAACACCTGATTAACTGAAAGTTCATGAAAATTTTGATAATGAAAATCTCTTCAAGATAAATTTCTAACAGAAATGAATCTTTAAAGTGTTCGAAATGCACCATAATATTTTTGAATCGATATTTAATACTTTAAGAAAATAATTCAATGTAACTTCCTGCTTGTGACGCTATGCACAAAAATAAAACTGATTCTTTAGCGTTAAATTGAAATTATAAATAATGGAGGGTTAAAGAGTTGAGCAAAATGTGTCTTCCATTCAATTGTCTGCGTGGCTAGGGTCCTATACCTGCTTCATCCTTATACCTATCCAACACATGAAACCCTATGAGTTTTGGGAGCAACTCCATAGTGAGAACAGGTTCTGCCGTCTCGCTTCAAATATTGAAAAATCATGTTTGTGATCTTTCACTCCGAGTAATTTTTTTAGGTATCCGATCGCTGGGTAGTTTTTAGTATTTTTGGTATACTTTGGTATTTTTGGTTTCATAAAATAACAATCTTTGTCGCTCTTTCTCTACTCAGAACCAAAAAAGGGACACCTTGTAATAATTATTCTCATACGTGAACCTCAAATCCGAGAAAGCTTCGTTGAGAAATATTTATGTTTTGGGTCAAATTAAGAATCGTAAACCCGGAAACCGTTTCGCTTGTTGAGGACAATGGTACGAATTTTGAAGTAAAGGTCAGCCACGCAATAAAAAGTTTCTGGAGGTATTTATTATCCATTAAAACTCATGATTTACTTAGTGAGAGGTGTTGACATGAATGTTGACGTTCTGATGGACGATTAAGATGAAATTCATGAATTTCTTAAGCATTTCTCGAATTCGGACCAGTATCAGAGGATGTTAAATTACGCGTTATTGGCTTCGTATTCGGAGAAAACATAAATATTGGTCGGGCATACAGTTAATAGTGTTTCACAAAGTTGAAGAAAGTGATTTCGTTTGGGTTTACCATCATGTTTTTTGAAACTGAATGAAATAACGAATTTAGATGAAAATTATTCAAATATCTATTGTCTTAGAAAGATTAAAGCTTGGCAATTATGAATGAAAAATAATATTCGACAATTGTTCTCCACAATCACGTTTGCAGATATCAATTCTTTCATCAAAATACTTAACCACTTTTTTCGGGTATATTTCGTTGATAACGTCAGCGATTTGGAGCGCTAGATGGCAATCGACTTGATTGGTTCCGTATAGACTTTGTCTTCAACATTGCCACGCAAAAATAATGCAAATCGTTAAATCATTTAATGGGCCCGGGCACGGCGTTGGTGTGGTGGGATTTAAATCACCCAGAGTATTATTCAATTGCGCTTCCCAAAAAACGGAGTTCGAATGTTGAACTGAATATTGCTGTCTCAATTGCCTCTTAGCTCTAAGTGAGTTAACATATTTGTTATTTGAGTGCGAAATTCGACTTGGTGATTTTCACCCCACAACGCCACTGACGTTATCGATTATAGACAATGTTGGTGATAAACACCGCACCACACTATTTATTTTTTCTTCAAGTCATACAGGTATGTTTTGTGATGTGGGGTTAGTTTTTAGGTTATATTAATTTTTTTGTTGGTTATTTAGAGAAATGAGTTACGAAGAGCAACAAAGGAAGCTCGTCGTCTTATGGCATGATCTGGAAAATTATGAAGACTTTGTCGATTCGAGCGATTCTGAAAATGAAGATATAGTTCAAGAAAGTGCACATAATTCCGAATCAGAACAGGAAGATGATTCCGAACAAGTTGACGATGACGAAGGCGTTCATTCAAGAGATGAGCAAGATGATAATCAAACAACATCATCTAATACAACGTCATCAGTAAACTGTTTCATCGGAAGAGATAAGAACACCATGAGGTCAAAAATTTGTCCCAACCGAGCAGCACGAACAAGATCAGAAAACATAATTAGGGGTGAGTTCTCAGTAGAACGGCCTGCTGCAAAGAACCGCAAAACAGCTGAAGAATGTTTCGATATTTTTTTTGATGAGGTAATTATTACTAGCATTATAAGATATACCAATCAGCGTCTGGCTACTATTCGGGATCTTTATGATGATCAGCACAAATATATGGTCAAAAGAGTGGATCCTGCCGAACTTCGTGCTTTTTTGGGTCCCCTTTTTTATCTGGGGTGTACAAAACGAATAGTTTGAATCTAGAGGACCTATGACTGTATAATGGTTTGAATATTGATATATCAGAAGAGATATGTCTCTGCAAAGATTTCAATTACTACTCAGATGCTTGCGTTTGGATAACTCTGAAAACAGACAAATTAGGCTACAAATTGATGAATTCACCCACATTAGAGCATTGTTCAGGAAGTTTGTTGAAAACTGTCAAGGCGCTTATTCTCCTAGCGAGTACGTCACCATAGATGAACAGCTGCTTTCATTTTGTGGTCGATGTCCTTTTCGAGTATATATGTCAAATAAAACTTCAAAGTACGCATTGAAAATATTCGCTTTAGTTGATGCAAAACCATATTCCGTGGTGAATATGGAACCATATAAGGGTCAACAACAAGATGGCCCATTCAAAGTATCCTCTTCGCCGTTCGATGTTGTTGACACCCATCAGTCAAACTAACCGAAATGTGACTTTTTACTACTGATTTACCAGTTTTCCGCTGATGACCTATCTGTTAAGAAATCATAAACTTACTTCTGTTGGCACCATAAGAAAAAAAACTGAGCTTCCAACTGCGTTTGTAGATACTAGAAATCGAGAAGTCTTTTCTACCAAATTTGGTTTCCAAAAGGACACCTCCATATTATCATATATACCGAAGAAGAAAAAAGTTGTACCGGTTGCCTCCACGCTTCACCACGACGATAAAATAGCTGGAGAAGCGAAAAAACCTGAGATAATAGATCTTTATAATTACACCAAATGCGGAGTAGATGTGGTCGACGAACTATGCGGAAATTATAACGTATCACATAACATTAGAAGATGGCCACTAATCGTTTTTTTATTTCTTTTTCAATGATGAACGTCGGGGCTATCAATGCTAGGATAATATATATATATATATATATATATATATATATATATATATATACATATATTAAGCAACACTAAGAATATACGCAAGAGAAGAGGCTTCCTTTTAGATTTGGGCTTGCAGCTTGTGCAAAAGCATCTTCTGTCTCGTAAAGATAATGAGAGGTGGCCTAAGCAATTGAACAATTCAATCAAATCTTCATTGAATATTAACGAATTAGAACCGAATAAGAGAGAGCCAAAACGCCAGAAAACTATTGGAATATGTGGAATGTGCCCAGGGGTAAAGAAAGGAAGTGCCAAATGTGAAGTTTTTTTGTGTCTGGAGCATAGTCTTATTTTATGTCAAAATTGCTACCAATAGAGCACACTGTAAAATTTTTATCTTTCAATACTTCTAGTTCGCGTTTTTCTCTTTGATTGAATCATATATTTTTGTTCATTTATTTGATATTCAGATTCTACTGAATGAATACGTTTTTTTTTGTATTCTGAACCGAAGAAATGTATGCTTTTTATTCATTAAAATTATGTCGCGAAATCTTTCTTTCAATTATATTCTGTAGGTGGGTAAATCAAATGCACTTTTTTTTCTGAAAGAATATGGTGTCTGTTAACGCACTCAATCATCAAATTCCCGAAACAAATTGTTTAAATAATTTTTTCACACGATAAACCAAATGTAGTGAATTTCACCCCACAACACCAAACATGTACCACACCAACGACGGGTTAACACTATCTTCTGACATTATGACGATTTGGTTTTCAGTACATTCATTGAAATTCGATGGTTGAGTGACATGTTGCACCGTTCTGTTGAAATTACATGTCAGTTATATTTTTATCATCAATACTAGGCCGAAATTGAGTTTTAATATCTCTCGATAGCATAATAAATGGATCGTAACCCCCTTTCCAGTATGATTTTCTAAAATAATGGCCCACAGCACACCTTACAATGACACGTTTAACATGCTTCTCAACAATCACTCTTGAATTTTCAGGAGCCCAAATGCAGCAATTTTGCTAGTTGACTTTTTCAGACAAATTTATTTATTTATTTATACAAATGAAGGAAGAGAGACTTACATAAAAAGAAAAACTGTATTACTTAATGTTGATGCTATCGAGAGAAAGCACAGCAAGTGAACGGATTATCATTCAAAACACTCAAACCTCCCTCGATCGCCCTATAGGTCAGGAAACCAGTAATTTTATTTATATCATATCATTTATATGGGTCAAGATAATGAGGAGAAAAAATCTGAGGAAAAACCTTGTCTGGACTATCGCTGATACGTCAGTAACAGCTAATCTGTAAGTGTGTTGTGAACAATTGATGAAGTGAGCTCACTAATTGAAAAATGTTTAGAAGAAAATGGTGGACGATTTCAACATTCAATTAAATTTTACTACGTTGTTAATGTATATGGTTTTTTTTTTAATTTCATTTTTCATAAATGTTAGAAATTTTAATTCATAGTGAAGCTTTTGTGGAGTACAGATGTGTTTCTGTGTTTCTCCTTGTTGACAAACTGTGAAGTTATAGGTTGCAATTTTTTTTAAATTCGGGACTTCCATGAGTTGTGTTGCTGCACATATCTTCCTTTTACTAACTCTTGCCGCCATCCTCGGTTATAATGAACTTCGGCCCATTATATTCAGTCATATTAATTTTATTTGATACTCACTCAATCATTTAAGTGTTCGCTTAGCGGTTTTTCACCTGTTCCGATTTTTTGTTATTACATAAAAACTGGTGATGTCTCAGGACATCTAATGTACCAACGAAATACAGAAAACAACGCACATGTTGGAGGTGTTGCAATCCTAGTAAATAAATGGCTTACACACAAAGTGATTAAAATGAGATCAATTTCTAACAGGGTAATATACATAACTATAAAGATATCACAACGTTACAAACTTCAAGTAATCCAAGTATATGCCCCTACTTCGACCGCAGAGGATGAGGAAATAGAGAGTTTTTATGAAGATATCTCAATGGTTCAGAAGGATGAAAAAGCCCACTTCACTCTAATAATAGGTGACTTTAATGCAAAAGTAGGTGATGCTAAAATAGATAACCTACCGAATTGAGGAAAACATGGATTGGGCACGATCAACGAACGAGGAGAAAGATTATTAGACTACAATCAAAGTCAAAACCTATACTGTATGAACACTTTCTTCCAGAAACAAAGACAGCGGCGATGGACATGGCAGAGCCCGGACGGGAATACTAGGAATGAGATCGATTATATACTAACGAATAAAAAACATATTGTAAAAGACGTAGCAGTTATCAATAAATTTAAAGTCGACAGTGACCATAGGTTATTAAGAGCAAAAATAGAAATCGTGGCCAAAAAAGAAAGAAACAAGCTGATACGTCCAAAACGCTTGCCAACAAATGAAGACCTAAAGCAAAATATTGTTCAATATCAATCAGAACTAAGCAAAAAACTAACACCTGAAGAAAACTTAACTCGACTAGACATTAACAGTCTTGAAAGAAAGATAACGGAAGACATACAAGTGGCAACAAAGACCATATGCTACAGGGCAAGAACAAAGCCTAAAAAATTAAGCCAAAGCACGCTAAGGTTAATGGAAGAAAGGAAAGTAATGGATAGATTTAATCCAGAATACAGGGAAAAACAACCAAGGTGAAATAAAATATGAAAAAACGGGGATAATACAGATTGTTGAAGGCTTCTATACTGACCTGTATTTGTCTAAGAAACCCAAACCTGAAACAACGAATCTTAGTAACATAACAAATGTCGGTTCCGAGGACATGCCTGAGATTAACATTGATGAAATACAACTAGCCCTCAACCAGATGAAAAACGGCCGGGCACCAGGCGAAGATAACCTTACAAGCGAAATGCTAAAATTGGGAGGACAGGTCACTTTGGAAGCAATAAAAATATTACTAAATAAATGCCTAACAGAAGGTAGTGTTCCGGAAGGATGGAACAATGCACACGTTGTGTTGTTGTACAAAAACGGTGACAAATTTAAGATAGATAATTACCGACCTATTAGCCTTTTACCACACCCTTATAAATTATTATCAAAAATTATCACAAACAGATTGACAAACAACTTTGACAGCTATCAACCGCAGAACAAGCAGGGTTTCGCAGAGGATATAGCACAACAGAACACCTACAAACTCTTCGTACACTTATTGAAAAATGTCACGAATACAAAGTGCCAATACACCTAGCCTTTGTAGACTATAACAAAGCCTTCGATTCTATAGAACTGTGGGCAGTATTTCAAGCCGTCGATAATGCTAGAATAGATTCGAGATATAGAAACATCCTACAGAATATATGAACGAGCGACTATTCAGGTGAGACTAGACGATGACATGCAAACCAAAAAAATCCCGATAAATAGGGGCGTGAGACAAGGCGATGTGATATCGCCAAAATTGTTCACACTTGCAATGGAGGACGTGTTTAGGAAGTTGGAAGGGGATAGAAAAGGTATAAATGTGAATGGAAAATTCCTGAACCATCTCCGGTTTGCAGATGATATAGTTCTAATAAGCGATAACCTAGAACAACTCCACGAAATGATGCTAGAACTCAAAAGAACATCGGAAGAAGTAGGATTGAAAATGAAACTGACAAAAACTAAAATAATGACAACGGAGGACGCAATATTGGAAGTCGACGGCAATGTTATAGAGAAAGTGAATGAATATCTATACATTGGACACTATAAAGATAGGTAAAGACAATCAAACTGCAGAATTGTCAAGAAGAATAAGAATGACTTGGGCTGCTGTTGGAAAACTAGGATTTGTCTTGAAAAACAAACAAATCCCCATTAACCTCTAAAGAAAAGTTTTTAATATGTGCGTTCTCCCAGTGTTAACGTATGGCATAGGCCATGACTCTCACAATAAGATCTGCTAACAAACTTAGAACCACACAACGCGCAATTGAAAGAACTATGCTTGGAGTGAGCCTGCGGGATCACATACGTAATGAAGAAATAAGAAGGAGAACAGGCGTAGAGGACGTAATCACGAGAATAGCTGCATTGAAGTGGAGATGGGTTGGACATGTAGCAAGACAACAGGATGTAAAATGGACTAAGCGAATAACTCAATGGAGACCAAGCTTATACAAAAGGGGAGTGGGGCGCCCCTAGAGAAGGTGGCTGGATGACATAAAGGAAAAAGTAGGAAAAGGATGGTATAATATAGCACAGGACAGAGAGAGATGGCAGCTAGAAGGGGAGGCCTATGTTCAGGAGTGGACAGAGAAGGGCTGAAAAAGAAGAAGAAGAAAAGATGTCTCTAAACTGCAATCAGTGCAAAGAAAAACTCGGTACCAAAGGTTACAAATTGCAGTGTTCTGAATACAAATTATGGTATCACAAATCTTGCATTACAATCAGCACATCGCATCTTGACCAAGAGAAGAAACGTTAAGTCCGTTGGATTGGCATTTGTTGTGTTGCAAACGATGGTGTTCAGATGATAGTCTGAAGATAATAAGATGTTATCTTGCAGACCTGATATAAAACCGAGTATCAAAGCAACTGATTCTATTACATTACAAGATGTGATGTCTAAATTGAATAGCATCGAAAATAAATATGATATGTTGCTATCTAAATTCGTCCTACTAGTTACTTTTCTCAAATCTGAGTAGAACGTTGTTAAAAATGTCTGCCCTATCATTTTGCGAATAATCATGTGACATCCGTAAGGCTGATTATGTTGGACTTAATGAGTATTAGTCTGGGTGCGATTGGTCTTTTGACGCTGATAACCTGCATTCTTCTGTTTCTAAATTTTACAGCTGTATGTTTTTTGGCTTTAATAGATTTGTACCTAAAGTTGTAAAGAACAATAGGAAATATCCAATATGGTTCCCTAAAGACCTCATTAAGTTAATTATTCCTAAGAAAAAGGCTCATTGCAGATTCAATAAATCTGCGGTCTGATTGCAAGTTACTATCGGACCGGTTGTACGCTGATTATCTCTACAATATTGAGAACTCTTCTGGAGATTTATCAATTCAAAAAGAAAACATCAGAACTTCCCAGATTCATGGAATATGATGGTATCACTAGTGGGGATGGTCGAATAATAGTTGATCCGTTTGCAGATTTTTTCGGGGGTATACAGCAAAGATGTTGCTGTTCCAAATAAAATTGAATATGATAGCTCTTTAAACATTTAAAGCTTCAATTCTCTCCTACAGAGGTTCTTGAGGTTGTAGAAAACCTAAAACCAGGACTTTCTACTGGCTGCGATGGAATACCATCCATAGTTCTGAAGAATTATGTTTTTGTTTTGGCAACTCCAATTAGTAATTTGTTTAATATTTCTTTGGGTGGTGGCAAATTTTCCGCACTATGGAAACAGAGTCTCATTATTCCTTTGTTTAAAAACGGTTCAAGATAGCTAATAACGAATTTCAGAGGTATACGTTTACAATCTACCTTACCTAAATTACTTGATTGCATGGTCTGTAATTACCAGTCTTGGAAGTGATGCTCTGTTATCATAAATGAGCAACACTGTTTTCGTAAGGACCGTTCTACTATAACTAATCTTGCATTCTACTTGAAATATATAATTGACTGCTTTGAGGCGGGTTTCCAGTTAGACTCTATGTACACTGATTTTTCTAAGGCTTTTGATACGGTTAATCATAATATTTTGTTAAGTAAACTTGAAGCTCTTGGCATAAGAGGTTCCCTGCTCTCGTGACTGGCAGATTTTTATGTGGTAGAACGAAGATTGTTGAATATAGAAACTTTTACTCTAGAGTGATTTTTGTAACTTCTGGCGTGCTCCAGGGTTCTCATCTGGGTCCACTGTTATTTAACATTTTCGTTAATGATATGAAGAATTTTATTATTTCAATCAAGTTTCTTATGTTTACAGATGATTTCAAAATGTATTCAGTTGTAAAGAACTCGCAGGACTCAATGTGTCTGCAGTCTCAGATTGATGCTTTTTTCTACTGGGTTGACAGTGTTGACAATTGTCTTAAGTAGAATTTTGATAAATGTAAGATTATCTCGTTTCATAGGTCTGTTCAGATTAGTCAGTTCAACTACAGTTTTGATCAAAAGTATATTGGTCGTGTGAAGAGTATTCGCGACCTTGGAGTAATACTGGATACTCATTTGAATTTTAAGGAACATATATCAGCTGCTTGTTCAAAATCGTTCAAGATGCTTGGTTTTGTGTAGAATTTGGAAATAATTCGTTAGATCCAATCTGGAATACCGTTTTATTATTTGGTCCCCATTTTTTATTGGTGATCTCGATTTTTTGGATAAAGTACGAAGAAGGTTCTTACGTATTCTGGCGTTCCGGTCGCATATACCCAATAAAATTGACTTACAAATTGTGATGAACACTTTGGGTTGGATTCTCTGGAGAACCGGCGGAAGGTATCTGATTTATGTTTTCTGCATGGTATATTGAATGGTTCTGTTGATTGTATTGATTTGTAAGCTATTGATATTAACTTGCCACTTAGGCGAACTCGACACACGCAACTATTTAGTATCAAAATGCAAAGATTTAATTACATTTGCAACTTCTTAATCTACCGTACTCTTACCTTGGCGAACAAAGTTCCATGGCTCGATTTCTTTTCTGTTTCTCTCAGTTCTCAAATCGAAAGCTTATCATGCGTTAAGGTCGCTTTAAAATTGATTTTTTTTCTCTTTATGCTTCACTACTGGGCACTATGTTCAATGCTCACTAGATTGTTTGTATTAATTAGTTCCTAGTTTTTTGTATTAAAGGGGGTTGACCGGCTGTCCATACTGTTGTTTTTTTTTAACTGAATTTTATTTTCTTTTGTATGATCAATAAATAAATAGATGATTCATGTCGCCAAAACGTAATATAAATGGAATTTCCAAAATTATTATCAGCAAATTGATCGTAAATTCGGGTAGTTTTGGTTAACTGTTCCGCAAGTTCGAGTAATCATTTGGTAACATTGATCATGAGTTTGAATTATGAATGAATTCAAAATATCCTGGTATGAGTATTAATCTGCCATTTTTTTAACAACTAACCTAAACAGGGCGATTCACGAGTTTTCATACATAGCTTAAAGTACATCTAGGAGAGTTCAAATCGGTACTAATAATACAAGGTAACGCTATTTGTTTTCGATATACAGGCTCTTTTATGGATACGGTACGAATTTTCTAATCGCAAAAACTCTTGAACGCATAGACCGATTTCCTCGACATTTCGTAACACAAATAACATAGCTGAGTTTGACAATACTCTTTGGATACGAAAATCGGACAGAAAAAATGAGTTTTTTCTCGAAATAACTAAACAAACATTCTGTGCATGACTTTTCGAGAACTCTCGTACACATTCTTAACCCTCATAAGGTCTTCGGCTCAATTTTGTCCCATTTTGAGATGAAAATGTAATTTTCTCAGAAAATAAGCGTTCAAGAAGTTTCATATTCTATGACTCAATTATTCGCTTCAATTTACTTATTATTGGAATAAGTTTATCAAAAATGATTAAAAAATTCCACATATGATATTTTTTACTCTAACGGTCTTCGGGTCAGAATTGACCGCAACTAATTACGAACGCACAGCGCATCTGTTATCATCCCAATTGTTTATGTATCGTATAACTTTTTGAATGAGATGTTCTTTTGTTCTACCCACACAAGTCTTAGTGTTATATTATAACATCTATCCCTAGTTTGCAGCGGTGAAAACGTTATTTGCTTATAAAAAATGATAGACAATCAAATAGAAGCGGCGTTATTAGATGAAATCTTCTGAAACAGAAGATTATATCAAAGAAGCTGAACCATCTGATAGCTCGAATAGTGACAGTGATTTAGTGCTTGTTCCAACAATGACATCAAAAAACGGACAAATAAAATATTCCAGAAACCCCGTCTTATGGAAGAGCTTCCATAAATGATGAACTTGATACCAGGTTTGACACGATACTCTTGCTCAAGGATTACCTAAGAAGAAAAATTCAGTTTTGTATTATTTTTCCCTCCACCTTTGAAACACACTATATTGAAATATACAAATTTGAAAGGAATGTCATTTACGATATTGATCTGTTCGCATACATTGGTCTACTGTCATTATCTGGTGTATTTCGTTCAAATAATGAAAGTATCAATAGCTTATGGGATAGTGAGAAAGACAGAACTATTTTTGGGACTGTCATGCCACTAAAAACTTTCAAAAAATTATCAAATTTGATCAGCTTTGACAATAGAGAAGCTCGATCCGAACGGCGACTGCTGAATAAATTTACTCCATTTCGAGATCTGTGGAATCAGTGGGTCTACCTTTTGCCAAAATTCTATAATGCTTCAGAAAACGTTACAGTAGATTAGCAGCTTGTAGCATTCAAAGGAAGATGCCCATTTCGACAGTACATGCCATCGAAACCAGCTAAATATGGCATCAAATTTAGGGTTCTATGTGATTCTGCCACAAGTTACGTCGGAATATCCAACCCTACATGGGCAAAGAAATAGGAGGTGTGCCTGAAAAAACCAAGGCATGCGTATAGTCCTTGATTTGACTCGCGGCCTGAGAGGGCATAATCTTACGGTGGATAATTTTTTACATCACATCAACTTGGACAGAAACTATTAGAAAAACAGATCACTGTATCAGGGACTATACGTAAGAATAAACCAGAATTGCCTCCAAAAATAGTAACAACAAAGGGAAGACCGTTATGTTCATCATGTTTTGCTTTTACCAAAGATACTACACTTGTTTCTTACATACCCAAAAAAAATAAGTTAGTGAATCAGCACTTTGCATCACAACTCAGAAGCGCATCAGACAAAAAGCCTGAGATAATATTAGACTACAACAAATATAAGGGTGGCGTGGATACACTGGATAACGGTCTTTCCTTTTAAAGTTGCAAAAGAAAAACAAAACTTTGGCCTCAAGTGGTATTTAGTAACATGGTAGACATATCAGCCTACAGTGCTTTCATATTATCCACGGCTGCCAATAGCAGCTGGAAGGAAAGCTGCCTAGCAAAACGACGACACTATTTGGAAAATTTAGGTATGCAATTGGTCACACCTTACCAAAAAACAGGTAGTCATTACCGAGGGCACCTGTTCAACATTAATTGCAAAAAAGCTCCGTCAATCTAGTGACAATGTAGAAATTCCATCAACTTCCACCCAACAAGAGGAAAACAACACTTGTACAGTAAAGAATGCTCCCAAAAGAAGTCGCTGCCAACTATGTGCTAAAACTGACAATAAAACACCTTTGATCTGTGTAGATTGTAAGAAATTCTTATGTAAAAAACATTCTAATACAGTTGTTCCATGTACCCAGTGTAATAAAATATAATTTCATTTATATTTTTCTTTAATTACTGCTCAGTCTCTTTTTATGAAAATATCTAACAACAAAGTGTATTCTTTTGATATTAGATATATAAAATTATAATTTTCACAAAAATAAATAGTAATTGTGTAGAAATAAGAATATATGTGAAATAAATCCATTAAACAATATAACTTTATTTTTTGTTAATTTTTCAGTATAATTTTACTACTTGGGTCAGATCTGACCCAAATCACGACAGCGTATGTAAAATTAAAGACCTTATGAAGGTTAATCAGCAAGAATTCCACTTAAATTTTTTAATGAGATATTATTTGAGGATAAAACCTTTTTTTGTCTTCCTTCCAACTAACAACTCAGCATAGGATATTTATCGTTCAGGAAATACTCCCGCTAATCCTCTCCACACAGAATGAAGTCGAGGAAGAATTACAGTGGCGTATTCCGAAAATTATTCTTCAATTTTTCATCATTCCGAAAATACAGTGTGCGTCCATGTCATACCTCAGGAAGTTATCCAATTCCATGGGAATATCGCAACAATCTTTTCTTTTCGAGAGTTGCTGTCAATTAAAGCAGTGCCTGACGAAATAAACAATCCCTAAGAGATATTTCGATTAATATTTACAAGATAATTAATGCATCATTTAAAAGACATCAATCGAAATGAATATTTCACTTTGATAAGAACTCAAAATAAAAGGAAAAATTCAACCGAGAACGAATACATCGAAACAGATCAACCACTAACAAAACAGAAAATAACTAACAAAAAATTAATTCAAAAAAAATGTATGTCTTCAAAAATTCTTCCGCCCTCTCGAACACATATCTGAAGAGACAGGATTAGCTGTATTGCCGGGACAGAAACGATAAGAACACAATGCTGAATTGTTTCTAGGAAAATGAGTTATATCTGGTGATGGCGAAATTTTTCAAAAACAAAAAAAAATGAGTAATTCTCACACTCATACCTCAATAAAAATTTTTATTGAAATGCGACAGTTATCGCAGTAGGCTCATTTTTTAGAGTAAATATTGTTGATTAAGATTATGTGCGAGAGTTCTACGAAAAATCATATACAGAGTGTTCGTTTAGTTATTTTGAGAAAAAAACTCAATTTTTTCAGTCTGGCCCTGAAACTTGTTTTTCGTCTACAGACAGTATTGTTAAAATCAATGTTATTTTTGGTAAGAAATTTCAAGTAAATCGGTCTATGCGTTCAAGAAATATTGCGATTAGGAAAATAGACCCAAATCCTTAAGTCAGCCTGTATATCAAAAACGACTAACATTTCTTCGTAGTCTCAGTGTCGAATCGAACGCCACTAGGTTTACTCTAACTATATTTAAGCTATGTACGGGTCGACAAGAACATCTGTGCGAGTGAAATAGCCCCTCCCCTTGTTGCGCGTTAACTTTGCCGCTCATTTGGCTAAGAGCTCAGTTCCCAATTAACCTTTGAAGATTTGAGAAGAGCCAAGCGAGCAGGACCGAATCTTGCAAATTTCATTTCAATATTCCTAAGTTTTGGTGAGGATGGAGTTCGTTTCCAATTTGAAAGGGAAAACATTAAGCGGGCAATCCATGGAAATAATTGCAAACGTCACGCAGGGATGCAAAATGAACCTGTAATTTCTTTGAAAAAGGTTCAAGAACGTGTAGCTCTCGCAACAGGAGTAGGTTTGCGAACTGTGTAAAAATTTCGAGCAGAATGGAGAAGATTGAAGATGGCGAAAATAACAGTTTTTCAACTCCCGATGGAAAGAGAAGAAAACAGATATTAGTGACTTCGATAAAGCTCTGCTTCGTAGGTTCGTCGTCAATTCTTACGTTGTCGATAAAATCGTACCCACATTAAAGCGAATCTATCAGTTCGTCGATGAGAATAAATATACAGGATCACGAGAGAGCTTTCAAAAAGTTTTGAGACGAATTGGATTCCGTTGGATTAAGACGAAAACGAATAGAAAGCTACTTATGCAAGATCCTGTAATACACTAACTACGTTTAAATTATTTAAGAAGCATCAAACGATACCGTCAAGAAAAGAGACCAATAACTCACACGGACGAAACATATATTCATTCCTCCCATACACACATATTGTAATTGGAACTTAAAAAGTTTTTAACGGACGGTCCTGGTGGATATCCCTGTATAACAGATCACATATTTACAGAAGGAACAAACAAAATTGTAATATGAGATCAATCGGGTTGAGTAGAAATATCGAGATCGAAATATTTGACTGAATATTTTTCTGCCCCTCCACAGCTAAGTATCCTGAGACTTCTTCAGCCTTACGTTCGGTTGAACAAGGTCCTCGCACTGCCTGGTTGTATAATTGTGATAATTAGAGTGTTTTGAGTATGAAACCTTCGTTTTATAGATGTAGCATAAGCAGGTGAGTATGTAAACAGCTGGTAATGTAAGTTTTTTCAGATCCCTGAAAAGCGGCCTGCAACTAATGGTCGAAGACACTCCCATAATGGCCCTTATTACCCTCTTTTG
The DNA here is from genome assembly GCA_013387265.2 of Cryptolaemus montrouzieri. Taxonomy (NCBI): domain Eukaryota; kingdom Metazoa; phylum Arthropoda; class Insecta; order Coleoptera; family Coccinellidae; genus Cryptolaemus; species Cryptolaemus montrouzieri. The sequence goes on along the minus strand of JABFTP020000144.1, from coordinate 24,385,473 downwards.
TTGCAGGAATACTTGTTGTGCGTAAGGTGAGGCTCCCCAGAGAAGAATGCCGTATATTGTCAAACGGTGGAAATTAGCAAAATATGTGAGTATAGCGGCAACTTAACTCACTATAAATTTGATTCTTCTGATCGAGTAAATGGCCGAAGATAATTTTCTAGATAAATTTTCAGTGTGTTCTGACCAGTTGAGGGCTCTGTCCAGATGAGAACCTAGTAGTTTGATTGTTCCTGGCACTGATGGTTTTTTGGTTGTGAAGATCAACTGTTGTGTTTTATTCTTGTTCTGTCTGAGACCGTTGGCTTCGAACCATTCAGAGGCCATACTGAGTAATTTATTCTCTTTGTTCTTCAGACTAAACCTATCCTCGTTTATGCTTATTATTGTTGAATCGTCAGCGTACATACACAAATTTTTGATCACCAGATGCCAAGCAAGATCATTTATGTAAAAACAGAATAACAGGGGGGCCAGGAATAGACCCTTGTGGTACACCAATTGACACGTCTTGCTCACTAGGTCTATTTTTTTAGTTGTAAAGATCAACTGTTGTGTTTTATTCTTGTTCTGTTTGAGACCGTAGGCTTCGAACCATTCAACGACCATTTTTATTCTCTTTGTTCGTTAGACTAAACCTATCCTCGTTTATGCATATTATTATTGAATCGTCAGCGTACAAACAGAAATTTTTGATCCCCAGATGCCAAGCAAGATCATATATATAAACACAGAATAACAGGGGGCCAAGCATTGACCCTTGTGGTAGACCAATTGACACGTCTTGCTCACTAGGTCTAATTTCTTAGTTGTGAAGATCAACTGTTGTGTTTTATTCTCGTTCTGTTTGAGACCGTTGGCTTCGAACCATTCAGCGGCCATTTTCATTCTCTTTGTTCGTCAGACTAAACCTATCCTCGTTTATGCTTATAATTGTTGAATCTTCATCGTACATACACAAATTTTTGATCCCCAGATGCCAAGCAAGATCATTTATATAAACACAGAATAACAGGGGGCCAAGAATTGTCCCTTGTGGTACACCAATTGACACGTCTTGCTCACTAGGTCTATTTTTTTAGTTGTAAAGATCAACTGTTGTGTTTTATTCTTGTTCTGTTTGAGACCGTTGGCTTCGAACCATTCAGCGGCCATTTTCATTCTCTTTGTTTGTCAGACTAAACCTATCCTCGTTTATGCTTATTATTGTTGAATCGTCAACGTACATATACAAATTTTTGATCCCCAGATGCCAAGCCAGATCATTTATATAAACACAGAATAACTAGGGACCAAGCATTGACCCTTGTGGTACACCAATTGACACGTCTCGCTCACTAGATCTATTTTTTTAGTTGTAAAGATCAACTGTTGTGTTTTATTCTTGTTCTGTTTGCGACCGTTGGCTTCAAACCATTCGGCGGCCACTTTTATTCTCTTTGTTCGTTAGACTAATTCCATCCTCGTTTATGCTTATTATTGTTGGATCGTCAGCGTACATAAATAAATTTTTGATCCCCAGATGCCAAGCAAGATCATTTATATAAACACAGAATAACAGGGGGCCAAGAATTGACCTTGTGGTACACCAATTGACACGTCTTGCTCACTAGGTCTATTGTTCTTCCACACAACAATCTGTCGTCGATCTTCCAGGTATGATTCAAAAATTACGTAGGCTCTACCTCTTACTCCACAGAATTCCAATTTGTCTGAAAGCAGTATGTTATCATGTCAAGGCATGATAACGAAACGTCGCTTTTATTTTCAAAGGACTCGAGAATACCTTCGATTATGTTCATAAATGCTGTAACAGTGGACTTTCCGTTTCGGAACCCGTGCTGGGAAAAAGTGAGTACTTGATGTTTTTCCAGGAAGTTTACCAGTCTTATTTTCAAGAGACTCTACAAGATCTTCGAGAATACAGGCTATATGTATATTAGCCTGTAATTATCGCACTTATTTACATTTACTTTGTACCTTTGAATCTTCTTTCAGGGAAAAATCCGGCGAATTTTCCTTTTATATTCGAATAAAACGACGAAAAAGACATTTTAGCATCATTTGTGAGAAAAATATCTCAGTTTTCCTTATCCAAATTGTCCAAGAATAATCTGGTCCCCTTGATCAGTTTGGATGTTAATGTTATATGTTAATAATTATTTGCCTACAAAAAGAAATTTGGAATATTGAAATTGTGCCCAGTGTATTATAAGTCATTGATAATATCTAAAGAAGAGCTTATAAAACGAAACATTCATTTATAAAGAAAGTATTGTGTACACGAATCATTTATTAATGAAAATATTACAATGCCTTCAGTGTTTAACTCAGATATTTCTTCACGAAAAGATATTCAAATCCAGGCAACGCCAACAAATTCATTATCGTGTTGACACAATGATTCATCCCAAATCAACAACAATAATTCACGAAGTAAATATTTCTTATTATCTTTGTAATACCGAAATACGTATTGCCATCAAATTCCCATCACCATTAGAAATTGATCCTACCGTAAAAAGCCATAAAGTATTGAATAATCCGAAACTTAACGAAGAGCAGACGACAATAATCAATTAGAAACTGAGTTTGTACACACATTTTTTATGGAGTTAACGATTTAATAAATACATTCGAGTGCATCTTTTGCTTGTTATTGTTATGGGTTTTTGATGGTAATGCCTCGCCCTGAGCCAAGAACAAACAAGTTTCCACTATGGTTTCGGTTCGTAAGTCAAAAACAGCCCGGGGTAGATTAGACATGTTATGTTGTTTTAATTTCAATTTAAATTATTTTACTCTGTTCCCGTTGACGTGCTATACATGAGAGACTCCGGGATGTGGTGCAGTTGTTTGGGTTTATTAGTTCTGTTGCAAATTAACTGATGCATATGAAACGAAAAAAACGTTGCAATATGAGCGAGATCCTTATAATAGTAGCTGATTTGGTTGAAATAGGTTGCGTATCATGTATGCAATGTAATGTAATGTAATTTATTGGCTTTCAAAAGTTTACAAAGCAAGTCATATATAAAAACCATAAAAATAACAATAAAAGCATATAGAACATAAAAAATGTTCAATCATGGAATCAAAATATTCTTTTATCGAGTGAAGGGTTTTTTTTTATTAACAGTGACTTCAATTCAGTTTTGAAAGATTGAATGCTTAGATGAATTTTTCGGCAATTGATGGTACATTTTCCTCCCTAACCACTCGTGAGATTCCTACGTTTTTGACAGTCAAACTATTGGTTGAGCCAGGTTTTCGAGCTGTCTTGTTTGATACTGGTGGATATGGGAGTGCCTCAGGATTTCATCCTTAGTTATATGGATATTGCATAAACAGGCAAGTATACAGGGTGTATCACATAAGGCTTTACATAGCTTGAGGGAAGATAGACGTGACTAAAGTGATTTCGAAACACTCCCCCTATTAACCCCCTGAGCAGCTTCGTTTCAGATATACAGGCTGTTTTCTGAATTTCGCTTAATATTCAAAAATTCACAACTCTGCAACTGTTGCCCCGAATACCAAGAAATTCGGCAAACAGGATCACCTTTGCAGGATCTATCCAAAGCGGGACATAAATTTCGAAAATTTCAGTACCGGATTGAATAAATGTACAAAATTGTGTTTGGAGCGATACAACACCCTGTATAATGTTTTTCAATGATTTGTTCACTGGTGCTCGAACCGCACAAACAGTGTGTACAAACTATGTAATAAAATCTTTTGGCACCATTGAAATGGCTTTGAAATAAATTTTTCATTTTGCTGAGAAAAAATTGTTATCGCTATCTACACGACATAAACGTGTTTGAAATCTGTTTATGAGTGCATTTTGGTTTTTTTCAATGTAGCATCATTTGAAACCTCAGTTTTTCCTGTTCTATCTACGTATGGTCTTTGACTCACAATACAGGTCCGGATTATCAGTGGAATAATTTATTGCTTGAAAAGACTGTTGCTATCAAAATGATGAGAATATTGATGAATAAATAAAATTATTCATTCAGCACCAATCTTACTTGTGATGGGTTAATTCGGTATTCATCTCTGATAACTCTTGCAGTTTGATTGTTCGTTTTTAAATTCAGACTATGAATGAGTATCAAGTAAAAAATTATTTTTAATTATTGCTGCACACGGAAATCAATGCTTTGCCTGCTTGCCTTCTGAATAACTTCAGGGTTTCCTCTGACGAAATCACAACTCTCTGTGATTCTTTCTAAGAGTTCTTCCCTTGTTTGAATTTCCCCCTGGTAAAATTTTTCTTTTAAAAAGCCCCAGAGGAAATAGTCAACCGGATTCAGAACCGGTAACCTAGGTGGCCAAGCGATGGGACCTTCTCTGCCAATCCATCGATCCGTATACTGTTGATTTAAATAATTCCTCACTGGAAGTGCGTAATGAGGACCTGTCCCATCATGGTGGAATATAAGACCCCTCATATCAACTTCCGCCATTAATCTATGCAAGTCGTTTCTCGAAAATTCGAGATACCATTCCCCATTAAGAGTTTCATTGAAAATATGAGGTCCTATTAGTCGATTATTGTGAAGTGCACACCAAACATTGACTGAAAATTTATACTGTGATCTTTTCTTCAAAATAGCTCTCGGATTTTCATATGACCATAAATGCCTGTTACGAGAATTGTATATTCTATCTCTCGTTAACATTGACTCGTCTGTGAAAAATATCCTACCGATGGATCTTCTATGGTTGATAATATAATTGCAGAAGTCCAATCACGGAATTTCATCCCCAGGTTCCAAACGTTGAGCAGGTTAAAGATGATAGGGGTGTAGTTTTTCTTTATGCAGAATTCTCCATACTTTCATGTGTGCCACGCCCATTTCATTTATGGAAGGATTCTCTATTGCTCTGTTAATGACCTGATCATCGTTATCAATATTTCTATGGCGATCACTTTTTTTCTCCGCAGATGGAAATTTCTCATGAGTTCTCGAAAACTGGTAACTTTGACTGAAGGGTCACATGGCTAGGATGTCTTCTGTTCGGAAATCTTGTTTGGTATTCTCTAACCGCAGCTCGGGCATTTCCGTCGCAATATCCATAGACGAGAAGAATATCAGCATATTCTTCAGTAGAAAATTTGGACATTTCGGTTAATTAAGAAACCTAAAATGTTTTGTTTTTCTGAGAAAGAACGACAAACTACTATTTCGAATTTAAAATTATTCATACTGACATAAGTCTACTGCCAGAAGATCTACGACGACAAGCATAGAACGCTCTCATAGAAATGAGTTCCTATGATTGATTCAGTGGTTTGAAACTGAAAATGGATTGAGATGCTTCTTATAAAGAATTAAAGGTTATGCATGTTTCAAAAATTTACAAAGTATTGAACCGACTGAAACTATTTTGATGCTCATACAATTAGTATCAGTTTGCTCACAAGTTCCATTATTTCAAGTAATTATTAATTTATTCAACATGCAAGGATCACTTGGTTTAAATTAAACAGTATACCTATTCTTTGGCGACTAACAGATATCTAACTGGCATAGCCAAACAACAAATTTCTTCTTGAAAAGTCAGATTTATGACAGAACGCCGAGAAATTATCATTCATCTATTCATGCTTCCAGTATTTTGATAGCGACAGTCTTCATAATATGAGCAAAGCATATTCCACTAATAGTCCGGACATGTATTGTGAGTCGAAATCCATACACAGATAAAACAGGAAAAAACTGAGGTCTCAAATGATGCTGCATTGAAATAGAATTAAAATATATTCATATACAGGTTTCAAACACGTTTATCTCCTGCATAAAACGAAAACAATTTTTTTTCAGATGGATTTTTCATCATTCAGCAAAATCAAAAAAGGCCATTTCAATGGTGCAGAAAGATTTCATTACATAGTTTGTACACACTGTTTGTGCGGTTCGAACACCAGTGAACAAATCATCGAAAAAACATTATACAGGGTGTTGTATCGCTCCAAACACAATTTTGTACATTTATTCAATCCTTTCCTGAAATTTTCGAAATGTTTGTCCTGCTTAGGATAGATCCTGCAAAGGTGATCCTGTGTGCCGAATTTCTTGGGATTCGGTGTAACAGTTGCAGCGTTGTGAGTTCCTGAATATTAGGCGAAATTCAGAAAATAGCCTGTATATCTGAAACGAAGCTCCTCAGGGGGTTAATAAGGGGGTGTTTCGAAACCACCTCAGTCACGTCTATCTTCCCTCAAGCCATGTAAAGCCTTATGTGATACACCCTATATATGAGGCCGGAATGGTATGTATTTTCAGATCTTTGAATAACTCCCTGCAGCCTTTTGTTGGAGTAGCCCCCTTAATTGCTCTAATGGCTCTTTTCTGTTGTAGAAAAACTCGAAAGCTATAAGAAGAAGCTTCCCACAACAGAACTCCATAAGTCGCCACTGAGTGGAAGTGAGCATAATAGGCGAGTATTGCAGCCTTTTTATTTACAATGTTCTTCTTATAGAGTAAACTGCAGATGACAATTTTTTACATAGTACTTATATATGCTCACACCAGCAGAGTCTGCTATCAAGCTGCAAGCCCAATAAACTGACTGACCCTGTCTCAGCAAGTTTTTTTTAGAGTGATTATAGGTTTTTGGGTCTTATTGGTATTTTGTTTGGGGCTATTAGCTTCCAACCACGCTGCGGCTAGGTTGAGTCTATCTCCATCAATGCGCGTCTTTCCTTTTCGCGACTAATTATAGTTGCATCATCGGCGTAGATACACACATTCTCTTGTCCTTAATGGTACGCCATGTCGTTTATATACACGCAAAGCAACAACGGGCTGAGAATTGAGCCCTGAGGTACCCCTATGTCAATATTCTGCTCACAGGATTGGCAGTTGTTCCAAACAACAATCTGGTTGAGGTCGGCAAGATAAGATTTAGGGTGATTTCGAATTATATACTAACAAACTTTAACTTCTTGGCGCACATGTTCATCTCATGAGAAATAAAATGAAAGAAATAAATTGAGATTCTGCAATAAACCACCACATATTGATAACATCAGTTGTTGATCAATGTTTGCTATTAACGTTTGTTCTCCTAGAAAATTTTAATTATCAGTAATAATGCAACCAGAATAACGAAATTTGATACCAGCAGAATGTCCTCAAGCAGTGGTGTTAGATAGCCTAGGTTGCACTTATGCACGAATAGGTTAAGCTAGAAAATAGGCCAAAGGCTTGGGGTGTCCCATTCAACTGTTTCCACAACGATTCGCAGGTACAGAGAGACTGTTAGTTATGAAATGAGACCTGAGCAAGGAGAACTTCAAGCAACATGACCGTTATTCAAGAATTTCCTCTTTGTGGCTCCTTCAACTGCTGCTTCTACAGGAGAGTGGCGTGCAAATTAGCACTGAAACAGTGCGAATACGTTTCAGGGAATTTGATTTGAGACCACATGTCGCATCCCGAGACCAAACAGGTTTTTAGGGAGATTAATTTTCATCAAAAGTCTTACATTTTTCATTATTAGTTTTATTTCAATTTATATGAGTATTATTTTCCTTTCAATTATGCTCAGCCTTTCTTAGTACTGATGGATTAAAGGAATAATACTTCCTCGACATATCTATAGTTCTTCCGAAGAAATTGGAATTTCCAATTTTGTGCGGTTATTTATTGGCGCAGTGTACTGAAATCTAATGTTCTTCATGATATTTCTCCAAATTTCTTAACTCTAGGACAAGGATAAGTATCTTTCTTATAGGCTTTGACTTCCTTTGGTTTAATAATAATTCCAATTGACGGCTGACCTGAAAAAGGAGAGTATTTCGCGAGCCTGTTTTTTATACTGGATTCCATCCGCAACCATGCATTTCAGTCCTTCACTGCATTTACCATGGAAGTACCTGTTGAAAAGAGAAATATCATTATCCTACCGCCTTTGAGGGAGAGGCTGAAGATCAAGCGTGATGAGGCTCTTTGCTCTCTTCTGGACACTAACCAATAGATGTTATGAATTTTCAGGTGCAGAGCTCCACACATGGGAACAGTTTTCCAAACCAGGTCGCACCTGTGCTTCGTATAAAATCAGAACCTGTGATGGTGTGAGGTATTGCTTAGCCCTGAAAAGAAAATTGAGTTGAGCAAAAACAGATTCGGTAATGGTTGATACATGGTTATGCCAGGAATTTCCAGTGTTGATTGTGATACAAGTAGAAGATGCATGCTCTTTTCTGAGGAAATTCGATGTCCTTTCATGATTGAAGGAGGTTGTCTAGCAGTGAATTATCTAAAGAACGTTGTTTATTGAGTCTTGTTCGTGTCGAAATTGACGAACTTTCACTGGCCCTGCTCTGATATCTTCTTCGAATTAAGTGACATGCTCTATTGATATCTTTGTCGGTTTAACTCCTCAACAGTTACAGGCTGCAGAAAATGAGGACATCAGAGTGTAGTCGTCTGCTAGTCCAAATATTCCGTTGTCGGTGGAATAGAGCAGATCATTGATGCAACAAAGAAACAGTTGGCGAAAGTATGGAGCCATGGAGTAGTCCTACATTAATATGAAAAGTTTCACTCGTTACAATATCAGCTACTACAACTTTTCATCATGGCTCTGCGCCAAACCTGTAGTAGGCTTTTAAGATTGTCGATGTCTACAATTACGTAACACATTCAAGGTTATCACTAGTAGATCATTGTCTACGGAAACCATATTGTCGATCACTAATGATACCCTGTAACTTGAGATCTTTCATTAGCACATCGTTTATCACTCTTCTCGTGACTTTCGACATAATGGGCAATAATACAATTTGAAGATAATTTTGGGGTAGGCATTTCTTCGTTTCTTTGGTATTGGTTGTACTTTCGCGACCTTCCAACACTCCGTAAACGTGCTGCACTCATACAAAATCTGAAACAGACGACTAAGAACAGATGCCAACTCTGGATTATATTTCTTCGAAACCGTTGGTGGAATTCCATTAAGACCCACTGATTTCTTGCAATTCAGTTATTTGAGAACGCGTCTTCCGTATGAACCCTGTATTTTACTTCAGACATATCCGAATGAACTTGTGGGATGCTTGTTGTGAACTTTTTTCAAAGAGATCTGCCTTTGTTTCAGGTGATGATGCGACAGAACCGTCATCTCTAATCAAAGGTGGGAAGGTCGACTTGCAAGAGTTCTTGCGGAATGCCTTATCCATAGACCAAAACTTACGAGTTCCATTGGTCTACTCCCTGAGTCTATCCTTGAACCTTTCATTGAGTTTTGTTTTTATCAATCGTTGAGTCACAAATGTTCCTGAAAAGCACATATTTAGCTTCAGTTTAATCAGATAAATTTTTCTTCCAGTTCTTATAAAATATGTTTTAAATGTATTTGCTTTTTGACAGTGAACAAAGACTTTTGTGCGGAGGTTTTGTTCGTGTAGTTTGGAATGTGGAGGTCCATGCCTGCAAGAATAACTTCAGTGGCAGATTCAATGCAGACATTGAAGTCATTAAAGAGAAAAGACTAGAAAAACTCGCGCAGCTCCTCCCAGCTGGCTCAGTTCTAATGCTATATCTTCCTGGAAGGCTTGAGATTCTTATTACGTACGGAGTTATCAATAGCAGAAACAAGGTTTTGGTCAAAGTTGCCTAAGGGTGCTGAAACCTGTACACGGAAATCATCTGGGACTGAAACAGGAACGACATCAAGAGCATTGAGAAAATGGCTTATATTGTCAAGAATTTTTGTCGGCTCATCAACTACTTGAGTCAAGTTGTGGCTGATCGCAAAGGACTCCGCTTGCCTTCCTGCTTCGTCGGCTCTATTTGAATGTTGGGCCTGTTGATGTTGACGACGTTGAAGTCTCCCATTATGATCACCTTTGCTGGCGAATGCTGTATTTGGATTGTGTCTACTTGTGATCAATCAAGGGTTAGCGTTAGAAGATCGATACAGACAACAAAGAAACATGGTTCTGTTAAAAAAACGGATTTTGAACCATGCCAGGTAAAGCGTCATCCTCCCGAGTATCTTCTCTTGGGAATGCGACATCCTCAAAAAACACAAACCCCTCTTTTAAACTGAAACCTTTTGCGCAAATCATAGGCATTAAAACAGAGATAGGCGTTGTATGTTGTTGACATTGTTTGAGTTTCCGTCTGAGCTAGGACATGGGGTTGCGTGTTCTGTAAGTGCTGGTGTTCTGCACTTACATTCATGTTGGTGTGTCCTAGTCCTCTTATGTAGCAAAATCTAATGACGAACTGGCTTCTCTCTTCGGATTCTGGAGGACTTCATGCGTCCGCCAGAGAATCGTTGTTAATATTACCATCACGAGCCGTTCGAGCCATTTCCGCCCGGAGATCCGACTGGGGAGTTCACCTCCTGATAATTTTGAGAGCTCATTATGTTTCTATTGGCTTTTGGCTACTTTTAAAGCAAGTAGTATTTTGATGGTTTTTTCTTTTTTTTCATATCTCAAAATGTTCATGGATAAACATAAGAAAAAAATAATGAATCCATAGACCCTTTCACAACCTGAAATATCTGCTTCGAACTTTTTCTCTACGAGCTTTTGTTCTCTTTTTGTTTGCGGAAACCGTTTTTCCAATTTTTCGGTTTTTTTAGATTATGAATTCTTCTTCTTCTTCTTTCTTCTTTCACAGCCTCATCTCGTCCACTGCTGGACATAGGCCTCTCTTAACCTTTTCCAATTTGACCGGTCTTGGGCATCCTGAATCCAATTTGTGGAGATCCTTTTTATGTCGTCCGTCCATCTTGTTGGCGGTCTGCCTCTGCTTCTGAAGGCTTCGTGTCTAGGGCGCCACTCAAATATTCTTTTTGACCATCTGTTGTCTGACATTCTTGCGACATGGCCTGCCCAGTTCCATTTTGAACGTGTGACCCTATCTACAGCATCTGTAACCTTACTTCTTCTTCGTATCTCCTCATTTGAAATCCGATCTCTCAGGCTTATTCCCAACATGGATCTTTCCATGGCTCGTTGGGTCACTTTTATTCTGTTGACAGTCCTTTGGGTAAGTGTTAGTGTTTCGGAGCCATATGTGTCGTAATTTTCCGAAGGCAGCCCAGGTCAGTCCTATTCGTCTGCTTAGTTCACAGGTTTGGTTGTCTCTTCCAATTCGTATTTCGTGCCCTAGATATTTATATGAGGTTACAAATTGGATTTCTTTTTCCCTTAGTTTCAAGTTACAGCTGGGGACTAAGTTAGTCATGAATTCTGTTTTAGCGGTATTGATCTTTAATCCAACTTGTTGGGAGATACTTGACAACTCTGAGAGCATTTCGTATGCCTCATCTAGGCTATCTGAGATCAAGACAATATCGTCGGCGAAACGCAGGTGATTTAGCATTTTCCCATCCACACGTATGCCTCTATTGCCCATTTCGAGCTTTTTAAACATATACTCTAATAAAGTTGTGAAGAGCTTGGGAGATATTGTATCGCCCTGACGGACACCCCTTTCGATTTTAAACTGTTTTGTTTCTTCGTGAAGTCTCACTTTTGCTGTTGCGTGTTCGTAGATATGTCGTAGTAGGGAGATATTTCGATGATCTATACGACAGTCGGCAAGAGCTTTAAGCATTTCGTAGTGATTTATGGAATCGAACGCTTTTTCATAATCTACAAACGTGAGTACAAGAGGTTTATTGTAATCCACACATTTTTCTATCAGTGACTTTATAACCTGTAAGTGGTCGTTTGTTCCATATCCAGCTCTTAAGCCCGCTTGTTCTCTTGGCTGATATAAATCCAGTTTGTTCGTAAGTCTCGCTGTTATGATTTTAGTAAAAAGCTTATAAAGATGTGTAAGCAGACTAATTGGTCTGTAGTTTTGTAGGTCGGTGATATTACCCTTTTTGTGTTTAATAAAAATGATGGCGTTGTTCCACTTCTCTGGGGTTGTTGCTTCATCTAGACATTTGTTGAAAAGTCGAGTTATGGACTTAGTAGTTGTTTTCCTCCCATTTTTATAGCTTCTGCAACGATGCCGTTTTCACCTGGTACTTTATTGTTCTTCATTTCGTTAAGCGATCTTAAAACTTCATTTTCAGTTATTGCTGGAATATCCTCTGATCCCTGGTTTACTATATGAGGTAAAGGAGGTGCATTTTTTAATATTCCGGCTTGGTGTTGGTTACTGTATAAGCTGGTATAGAAATTTTCGACAATTGTGATTATCTCCCTTCTGTCGTTTGTTACTTCTCCCCTTTCATTTTGTAATTTAACTATTTCTGTTTTTCCCAAACTCAGTTTGTTTTGAAGTATTTTCATGTTTTTATTTTCTTCTATGGTTTTGGTTATCCATTTTTTATTGTATTTTCTGACATCGGCTCTTACAGCTTTTGTTATATCTTTGCTTAGTTGTCTTATTTGGTCTCTATGATGTGAATGTCTTCCTAGCAGTTCTCTTCTTTGTTTCATTAATTGTTTAGTATACGTCGTTAACTTCCCCTCATTGTTCATTGATTTCGGGCAATGTTTTTTCTAAGCTTCGTTGATTGATTTGACTATGTTAACGTTTAATTTTTCAATGCTCATTTCATCAGGGTTTTCAAGATTCTCTTCCATTGTCTTCTGATATTCTTCGATGTCATCTACATTCGTCCACTTTTCATTATTTTGTTTGTTAATCAATTTCGTTCGCTCCTTTCTTAGATTCAGTGACACTATTGCTCTTACCATTCTATGATCACTTCCTACAGATAATCTATTTAGTACAGTTACATTTCAGAAATTCACAGAGAAAAAGCGTTATATTTTTTGGAACTCTTTATTTTATATATGAAGAATTTAAGGCACCTTTCACACATATTTTTCGATCCATTTATACAAAGTTATTAGGTATGATATTTATAAGCATATCATCAAAGCTGGAAATAATTTTCTATAAGCGGTATCGCTTGAAGTAGAACTTTCATGAAGCCCTCAGTTCTTTTTCTGAATAAAGTGTGGTTGTATTAGCCACAGAGAGATTTCACCGAATCCATGGGGAATTTAATGGAATACAGCTTAGTGTTTCAATTTGAATGAAAATACATTATGCAGGTAAAATGTGTTGGAACTTCCTAATTCTGACTGAACACTAAGTTTTATAAAAAAATTACCAAAACGAAAGTTTTTGTAGTATTTTTAATCTAATGTGTGTTATACACTCTTCACGAACAACTATTATATGTTTCAGGATATGACGACAACGGCAGATTTTTATACCGTATGTCCATTAGATTTCCATTTGTTCGATAACTCTGAAATTTAAGATTGTATCGAAGAAGTGTGAAGGGATTATAATTAGATCTTAAATCGTTGTATATTTCAAAATTATTGAACACAGGGTGTTCCGTTTCAGAGATTCATATCTAAGTTATGTTTCTTCAAATGGAATGCCATATTTTTCTCATCATTTTCATATTTCTCAAACTGATATAATATGAGTTTCCTAAGAAAATTTTATACTTAAACTCAACGATTCTTGAATTTTGGAGATTTTGACTACTATTTTTACCTATTCTTCCATTAGGTTAGGTTAGATTCTTATTTTAGGAGATCCCAAAACTTTCTCAAAGAACTAAAGAGCTTTTGTACAAATTAAAGCGGATGATTGCAGAATTATACGTGGTGTTTCGTTTTCATCGTGCGAATTTGGAATCATTCAAATCACATTATTTTTCTTATTTTGAATAACGCATATCGAATTAACTATTTTTTCCATTCTCGAATTGAAAATGATTTTTTATTCATTTAGGAATTCATTCATGAAAAATGGGTTTTGAATTCAATTTTCATTGAAGAATACATTGTTCACAATAAATGCTTGACATGTCTACCTCATTCTTAAGCATACCTTACAAGCCGATGTATAAAGTTTCTTCGAACATTATTCAGAGCCACAGGAATTATTATATGGAAGTCTTCACAAATATTTTATTTCATATTGTCAATTGTGGTAGGAACAATTCTGTAAACTTTTCACCGCTCTCCGAAAAAAATCCACTGAATTGAGTTCTGGAGATTAAGGACGCTAATGGATAAACCTTCCTTAACCAATCCACCGTTCCTGTTACATCACATTGAGTTATTGGCCAACTTTTCTTGACAGTTTGTGTTGAATACACTGAAACTACCGGGAATTGATTATTTATAAAAAATTCTTGAAACGATTGTCGAAATGTTTGTTGTTTTTAAGTTGGCACGAATATTTTCTATACTGACACAGATTTTGAACGCGATCTAACATTTAATTTGTTTCTGTGCTGAATTTCGTCAGTTTTCACAAGTGTATTTTTCGATTTTCATAATGAATAAAAGTAACGAAAAAAGAAATAGTCTCAGATTTTGTATTCCAAAAGGAATTCCGTTTGCCGAATCGTTGAAATATTACAAAAGGCTTACGGTGGATCGACTCTATCAAAAACACGTGCATATGAGTGGTGCAGTGTATTCAACAGCGGCCGATATATGGTGGAAGATTTGCCTCGGTCTGGTCGGGCATCAACTTCTTCAACTGAAGTTAACATCTATGGGCGATACACGGCTCTGGAAGGGAGACGTTTGTGATTCTTGCGAGAACACACTGCCTAGATTGTCGGTTTCTTGATATCAGTGACAGCTGTGACACCGTCGCCCTGAAGGGCCTTGCCAAAAGGCCAATTAAGGACGATTGGAAGAACACAAGAACCATCATCAAGCCCAGAGCAATCAAGTGGACGATTCGCTCATTTAAGCTTTTGCGGAGGATGTCATTATGTCTGCATTGTTACAACAGAAGCTGTATATCCACCTCCCGTACCTCATCAGGCTCTTCCAGTCGAGTGTTGCCTGGAATGTTGTCTCGGCCAGCTGGCGAAGGGTTAGGGTTGTTTACACTCCTTCTTCTTCTTCTTCTTCTTCTTCTTCTTCTTTAAATAGGACGATGTCCTGTTTTTCTGTTACAGCCCCTGCTGCGAACCGGAGCTCCAGCACTCATGCCATCGCTTTTTCGGCCTTCCTATGGGTCTTCTAGTGTTGGGTTTTTGTGTTTTTGCCCACTTCGACATACGTTCGGGGCCCATTCTGTCTACGTGATCTCTCCATAGGCGTCGACGTGCTCTTGTCCACCTCACCACATACTAGACACCTAGCTCCCTTAGCGTATCCTCATTCCTTATTCTATCTCTGCGTGTAATACCTCTTATAGCTCTTAGTGTTCTCATCTCTGTTGTCCTCATTAGTTGTTTTGTTTTTGTTGTCTCAGCTCTTGTCTCAACCGCATATGTCATCACGGGTCTCACACAGGTTTTATATATTCGGACTTTGCTTTCTGTGCTTATGTACTTATTCCGCCAGATTACATCTCTCAGGAAGCCATATATTCTCGATGCTTTCATTGTCTGCTGTTTTGCTTCTTGTAATAGTTGCCTATCGCTCGATACTTCTACTTCTAGGTATTTAAAGTGTGAAACTTGCTCTATTATATGGTCGTTCACTACTAGTTTGCATCTAATTGGATCTTTCGCTATTACCATCGATTGGGTTTTCTGTGTTGATATTACCATGTTATATTTTTCTGGTGTTACTTTGAACTTTTGTAGTAGGCGTTGTAGGTCGTCCTCATTCTCGGCTATTAGTAAAGCATCATCTGCGTAGCACAGTATTCTCATAGTTTTGTTACCCATCCTATAGCCTTGGTTCATTTGGTTAACGCCTGTTATTATTTCATCCATGATTAAATTAAATAGACATGGGCTGAGGCTGTCACCTTGTCTAATGCCTGCGTTAATTTTGATCTCGCTTGTAAGTCCCTGTGTAGTTTTTACTTTTGTCTTATTAGAGTTATTTACTTCTTTGATTATGTTTATGTATTTATTGCTAAGGATAGTGATCACATCGTTCATTCGAATTCTGTCGAATGCCTTTTCCAAATCTATAAAACATATAAACATCGGTTTGTCAAACTCTATGGACTTCTCCACCAGTTGCCGCAATACAAAAATTGCATCCGTTGTTGATCTATTTGTCGGAATCCCTGTTGTTCTTCAGACACACCTACTTTGTCATATATCTTTTGCGATAGAATTTGAGTGAGTAGTTTCGATGCAGAGTTAAGGAGTGTGATGCCTCTTTAATTTGCTGGGTTTGTCTTCAGCCTTTTTTGTATATAGGTAATGTTATGCTCTCTCTCCATTCTTCTGGTATCTCCTTGTTGTTTTCAATTTTTTGGAATAGTTTTGTTATTTCTTTTCTTATTTCTGCTCCCCCATATTCAATTAGTTCGTTATTTATGTTGTCCGGGCCGGGTGATTTTCTATTTTTTAATTTATGGATTACTTGTTGTACTTCTTCTAGGCTGATAATGTCGTTTTCTGTTCCTTCGTAAAGTGTGTTTTGTTGTTCGATTTCTCGTTCCTCATTGTTACCGTTATCATTATCTCCCAGGTATAAGTTCTGGAAATATTTCACCCACTCTTCTGGTTTCATTACATTGATCTGCAGTTCTTCGGTGATTGGTTTTTTCCTGTTTCTCAACATGTTCCATATCTTAGGAGTTTACACTCCTAAAATGAGTGAATCAAACTCATAATCTAAGTTGTTTGGACCGATAAGTCTTATGCCTTTTGTTTTGAAAACCCTAGAGAAGGTGTTAGATGGATACATCAGGAGCGAGGTTTATCGAATGAACATCAATACGCCTTTCAAAAAGGTAAATGCATCTGCAGCCTTCATGGACATTGAAGGTGCGTTTAACGCGAGAACCATAGGAGTACCAAATATTATTGCGGAATGCATTAGTAAAATCCTAATTGCCAGAGTGATCAACACTTCCCTGAAAGGGGAAGTAGTCAGTTTTGTGGCTGGCAGGGGCTGCCATCAAGGAGGAGTATTATCCCCTTTGTTGTGGTTCCTGCTGATTGATGTACTTGTGGCAATAATTGGCGCATTGGATGTTTATGTACGCTGATGATATAGTCGTTATGGCGATCGGAGATGACAGCGATGTCTCCGACAGACTTCAGGAGGAAATGTCAACTATTCAAGAGTGGTGTGAGGGAGAGAAACTTAACATGAGCCCCCACAAAACCCTTATGGTACCATTCACCAGTAAAAGGAGGGTATTTGTTTGTCCCCCGACCCTGGGTGGAGTGCTTATCACAGTTATGGATAGTAAACTCACGTGTAATTCACACCTTCAAAACACAGTAAACAAGACTAGACATTTCTTATGGGCATGTCAAGTGACTTGTGGAAAGAAATGGGGTCTTGCTCCGAAGTTACTTCAGTAGCTATATGTGGTGGTGGTTAGACCACGTTTTACATACAGCTGCACTGCTTGGTGGGAGTGCAGTCCTAAGAAGCAATCCCAACTCAAGCTCTCTAAATAGCAGAAAACGGCCTGCATGATGATTACTGGAGCTTTCCGCTCTACACCCACTGCGGCCATGGAACATGGCTGTCTATAGATTCCATCCCCTTTCCCGAAATGAAACGGGTAGGTTCGGCTCCGTGCCCTCAACCTTCTGTGGATATTTGAAAATGTTCGCTTGTCTGGTGTTACTCAATTTAGAAAGCACACCAGATTTAATCGCCTAGCTTCTCTTGTGTTCTGTACATGTAATGGATATCAGCCAATTCGGAGTTAGTAAAATCAATCATTTTTTCTTACAGCAACAACTTCAAAGTCTCAAAACTAATCGTTAATTTATTGAAAAATTCGAGGAGACACTGGTTCAACTTTAGCAACTGTCAAAATAAATAAATAAATGAAAAAAATCAAAGCCAACTAGTCATTTTTTTAATTAGAAGTGCTTTCAATTCAGGGAATACATACAATCGTTCAATAATTTTTTGCTCGAGAACGGTCGGAGATAAGAAGAATTACAGGTGTTAAAGAAGTTTCTAAATTGAACGAAGATGACGAAAATTGATTGAATGCTGATCAGTGGCGTACTGCAAAATAATTTGAAAGGGCAAAAGGAGACATGGCCCCGGAAAGGAAAACACCTTGTAGATTCTAGTTAAAATTAGGGAATTGTAATGATAGAAGCTGTAAAAAATAGCTTGCATTCTAAATTTGGGCTGAATATCTCAAAAACTACAGGAGTTTAAAAGAAAATACCAATTTTTCAGGAAATTTCAACACCCAGTAGCTCCGTAACGAAGCTTTTACGGACCTATGTTTAAATGAACTTTTTTTCTTAAAATTGCACGTAAATTTATCCCCTCAAGTTTTTACATACTATTATGTAAAACCCTGTATATTCACATTTCGGCCCTACATATAATTCGCTCTTAATTTTCCAATTAACTATCAATAAAAATTTGGTTAAATGAACCCACGACACCTGGAACATAAGACTTGTGACTCATTACTGTAATTGACTCATCTAGCCTACTTTCTTAGAACAACATTGACCCAAACTCAAAAAAATTAAAAATACACTTCACTATTTCCTTCGCAGTTTTTGTTTGTTTGTTTTTCCTTTAACGTGCTCTATTTCCGCCTCTCGGCCAATTACACGCCGGGGAATTCTGTCACCTCACTAACCCGGGAATTTTGCCGAACCCCTTTCATGTCGAGGGAAGGGATCTTCAATGTCCAACACATCTCTGTTAGACAGGACCGACGGCTTTACATCTCCTCCGAAAGATGGATACTCAAGCGATTCCCAGAATCCGATAAATCGCACCGACTTTGTGGAGATTGAACCCAGGTAACTCTGCGCAGGAGAGAAGCATCATATCCCCTACGCCACCGAGCGGGTTAAGTATTCTGTTCTTTGAATCTCTAATAAAGCCTCGAGATCGAAAAACGAAAAAAAACTGAAAATACTAGCTTGGGTAGTCGTTCAGGAGAAAAAACACGAAAGTTTTGGCCAAAATGCACGCCACAGTTATTAAATACTTGCAATTTTTCATGTGCATTTAACATGCGTTTTTGAAGACATCACTCTGAATATAATGTTTGAGTTTTATCGAAATTCAACATCGTTTTGACCTAT
This sequence comes from Cryptolaemus montrouzieri, assembly GCA_013387265.2. Taxonomy (NCBI): domain Eukaryota; kingdom Metazoa; phylum Arthropoda; class Insecta; order Coleoptera; family Coccinellidae; genus Cryptolaemus; species Cryptolaemus montrouzieri. The sequence goes on along the minus strand of JABFTP020000144.1, from coordinate 24,366,495 downwards.
GAATCTAACCTAACCTAACCTACTTTCTTAGAACAACATTGACCCAAACTCAAAAAAATTAAAAATACACTTCACTATTTCCTTCGCAGTTTTGTGAGTATTCTGTTTGTTTGTTTTTTATTCCTTCAACGTGCTCTTTTTCTCATTTTGGCCAATGACACGTCGAGGAATTCTGTCACCTCACTAACCAGGGAATTTTGCCGAACCCCTTTCATGTCGAGGGAAGGGATCTTCAATGTCCAACACATCTCTGCTAGACAGGGCCGACGGCTTTACATCTCCTCCGAAAGATGGATACTCAAGCGATTCCCAGAATCCGAAAAATCGCACCGACTTTGTGGAGATTGAACCCAGGTAACTCTGCGCAGGAGAGAAGCATCATATCCCCTACGCTACCGAGCGGGTTAAGTATTCTGTTCTTTGAATCTCTAATAAAGCCTCGAGATCGAAAAACGAAGAAGAGTTGAAAATACTAGCTTGGGTAGTCGTTCAGGAGAAAAAACGCGAAAGTTTTGGCCGAAATGAACTTCACGGTTATTGAATACTTGCAATTTTTCATGTGCATTTAACATGCATTTTTCAAGACATCACTCTGAATATAATGTTTTAGTTTTATTGAAATTTAACATCGTTTTGACCTATGAATCTTTTGTAATTGTAAATAATGGTAAATCCCTGGAATACAATTTGTTAATGTTGACTTCACTAATTTGTTTTCCGTATATTTCAGTGAGATTTTAAACTTGTATTTCAAGTCATGTGTTACTCTTTCTTTCAAGACCTACTTTCATAATCAATTCATCGCCTAACACAGAGAGAAATGTTGAGTTAAAGAAAAATTCAACAATACAATAATGAAACTGGTAGTAATTGCCTTATTGATCATAATTATAGCTAATTTTTCTTTATTGTTCGAAATTATATTCATCTTCGGACATTAATGTATTATTTATGTTTATACGAGATGATGCATTTTATATATTTTTATGAAAGCCTGCAAAGCCAGCTACGTAAAAAGCATGGTTTCCTTAGTAGTTACTTTCGCTCATTGTACAGCATGTCCCATTTTGGGGGTGCCACCAGGAGCATCTCTGTTATTATTTAGGATAGAGAGATGGGGTTTTCACGATCCTCGGCTACTTTTTCGAGAAAAATTCAAAGAGCTAATCAGAATTATTCTAACTTCAGTGGTTTTTGAGTTATTCGCGAATCTTGAAAATTTCCGGATTTCTTTTTTCCCGATATCTCGGTTCTTATAGAAGATAATTGAAATCTGTTTTTACGTTTCTAAAACTGTTTTCTGAGTAGATTCCAGTGACGTACTCGAAGTTTTTTTTTTCATTAATTATGACAGATATGACATAAAGTTGCATTTTTTAAAATACGAACATACTTTTTTTTTGGCATATTCCGATTGCCGTTTTTTTTCCTTTTCAAAAATATATAACATGATGACAAAATTTCCTACCAATTTGAAGAAAATAACGGAATAATGATTTACCCCTAATGGCTGCTGGGCGAAGGAACACACGTGAGCGGACGATCCATAGAACATTTGTAGTTATTCGATGAAAACGATCAAAACAATGCAAAATCTTTTTCGAAATTTTCGTATCTTCTATTTTGTTCCATAATGTGAATTGCAGAAATTAACTAAACAATCCAAATTCAACAACGAACACTAATTTTACGAATTCAAATAGACACGAAGCCAATATATCCACAGATAATGAGTAATAATAATTATTGGTCATTCTATGGTTTCTAATGAATGTGCATAGATGAAGACTTCTGTGTAAACAGAGAGCATTCAGACATAGAAGATAATCCGAAGATGCACTTTATGTTCACAACATGATGGAAATCAGTTCGAGCAATATATGTAAATCATTATGAGAAGTAAATTTGAGTAAATTATTAGGTGCCTATTATTATTCTCATGTAGGTATTTCTCAGAGAACTCTAGAAACTAAACGACAATCTCAAAAATAAAATAAAAAGCGGAAATTGCGGATGTCATAAATAACGATGGAATCTTAGGAGCAGCCTAGCTCCATTATTTCGGTCAAGAAGATTTTGCATTGTTTTGATCGTTTTCATCGAATAACTATAAATGTTCTATGGTTCGTCCGCTCACGTGTGTTCCTTCGCCCAGCCATTAGGGGTAAATCATTATTCCGTTATTTTCTTCAAATTGGTAGGAAATTTTGTCATCATGTTATATATTTTTGAAAAGGAAAAAACGGCAATCGGAATATGCCAAAAAAAAGTATGTTCGTATTTAAAAATGCAACTTTATGTCATATCTGTCATAATTAATGAAAAAACTTCGAGTACGTCACTGAATCTACTCAGAAAACCGTTTTAGAAACGTAAAACAGATTTCAATTATCTTCTATAAGAACCGAGATATCGAGAAAAAAAGAAATCCGGAAATTTTCAAGATTCGCGAATAACTCAAAAACCACTGAAGTTAGAATAATTCTGATTAGCTCTATGAATTTTTCTCGAAAAAGTAGCCAAGGATCGTGAAAATCCCATCTCTCTATCTTAAATAATAACAGAGATGCTCCTGGTGGCACCCTCAAAATGGGACATATTGTACAGAGATCGACGAAGTTGCTATCACTACGGCCTTAATACCGTTTGATATAGCTTGTTACAACTAGTCGTACATTAAAGATGAATCTCCAATAAAGGAAACATGGGACAGAAGAAAATATCACGCCTGAAAGAACAGAATTTCTCCCTTTTAGAGTGTCGCAATCCCATTGAAAATGGTTGGAACATTATTCGATGAGCTTTCATATTCTATAGCTGAGATTGGTGAGGCTAATATGGCGAGCGGGAAACAAATCGAAAAATATTTGTATGAATTAACCATTTTGATGTTATTCAAACATTTATATCTATTACTATTAATTATAAGCAAAAAATAGCAGCTTCTGCCATGAATATAGTCAAAATAAAACATTTTTAGAAACACTGTCTCATATTTGGTAGCTGAGATCCATAAATGACAATATTGCAATGATCACAACACATAATTAATAGACGATTCCGAAACTCTCTGTTGTCTGTTGAAACATACCCGGGAGCAGACGTTCCGTCCGACCACAAGTGTGTTGGGAACACTAAGAATCAAACTAAAAAAAATTGAATAGAAAAAAGCTAAATCCACGAATTGATACACACAAACTAAGAAATGAGGAAACTAAGAACGAAATATTTGAACACCTAAATATTAAAATTCAGGATGTGAAAAATAACATAACCGATGTAGAATTGAAATGGAATGCTATCGAAAACATAATGAAAGGAACAGCCAACGATAAACTTAGAGCTAATTAAAGAAAGAAAAAGAACGATTGGACGACTGATGGATTTCTGGATCTTATGGAAAAATGCAGTCAATACAGACATAGAGACTCGATAAAATACAAGGACGTACACAATAACATCAGAAGAAGATTCAAGTTGGCAAAAGAAGACTGGCTACATGGGTAGTGTGAAGAAATTGAGTAGCTTAGTAATCAGCATGATCTATTTAATCTAAATGAGATGAAAAACACAAGGTTTAACTTTAATTTACACTTTATTTGAAAATATTCGACGACGTTTCGCTGACACAGCAGCTTTATCAAGAATGAAAAACAGAATGAAGAGTATGGTATTATAAACAAATCGTAGAACAAGTTGGATGAATAACAGGAAAATCCACACCGAGCCATTGTACAGTTAGTATGAAAGGTAATAAAAACTAATTAAACAAGTTAAGTAGGGGTGAGTAATTCACATCTACCTGTTCATTCAAAAGCTTGTCCAAATAATTGTATCTATTTATTTCTAATGCTTCTAGGAGATCTAATTTTGAACTTTTGATTTTATATGTAATACGTCAAAGTTTTTATTGAATGAATAGTTTTCTTTTATTAGGTGGTTTGAATAATTTGAATCAGATTTATTTTTATCGAAGCTACGTTTCTATTCAGATGTTCTTATGCCAATACTCCTATAGGTCCTACCGATATAAATTTTATCACAAGAACCGCAATTGAGTTTATAGATTCCTGATTTACTTGATTTTTCAACACGAGATTTATTATTTTTAATATGTTTACCTAAGTTATTAGAAGTTTTGAAAGTTATATTAAGATTTTGTTTGACGAGAAAGGATTCAATATTTGTACTTGCAGAACCGCAGAATGTTAAACTGTTGAATATTTTATAGTCTTTATGAATAGGATATACTTCATTTATTGCTTTCTGATACAGTTTTTACGAATGATTAGATCTATCATATCCGGATTATATTAATTATTAATCAACAGTTTAACATTCTGCGGTTCTGCAAGTACAAATATTAAATCCTTTCTCGTCAAACAAAATCTTAATATAACTTTCAAAACTTCTAATAACTTAGGTAAACATATTAAAATAATAAATCTCGTGTTGAAAAATCAAGTAAATCAGGAATCTATAAACTCAATTGCGGTTCTTGTGATAAAATTTATATCGGTAGGACCTATAGGAGTTTTGGCATAAGAACATCTGAACATAAACGTAGCTTCGATAAAATAAATCTGATTCAAATTATTCAAACCACCTAATAAAAGAAAACCATTCATTCAATAAAACTTTGACATATTACATATAAAATCAAAAGTTCAAAATTAGATCTCCTAGAAGCGTCAGAAATAAATAGATACAAACATTCGGACAAGCTTGTGAATGAACAGGTAGATGTGAATTACTCACCCTACTTAACTTGTTTAATTAGTTTTTATTACCTTTCATACTAACTGTACAATGGCTCGGTGTGGATTTTCCTGTTATTCATCCAACTTGTTCTACGATTTGTTTATAATACCATACTCTTCATTCTGTTTTTCATTCTTGATAAAGCTGCTGTGTCAGCGAAACGTCGTCGAATTTTTTCAAATAAAGTGTAGATTAAAGTTAAACCTTGTGTTTTTTATCTCATTTATATCATGGATCTACATCAAGTAACGGCCTCCACAATTCAAATCTATTTAATCTCTATAAAAAGTGAAGGAAACAGCAGGAATTGGAAAAAAGGAGCAATGGGACTTTAGTAGATGTTCAGCTATTTTAGAAGCCGAAAATATGGTCAAGAAATGGAGGGAGTATATGCAATCACTTTTTAGCGAAGAAGACAGAGAGCGTCTTGCGGAAAAGGATGCAATAACAGGACCTTCAATAACAGAACGCGAAGTAGCAGTAGCAACATGGCTACTGGCCCGGACGGAATTTGTGGACTAGGTAATGATTAGTTGGCTATTTTTCTTATAAGTTATTTCAAATTGGTGGAATTCAGCCAACTTTTTTTTTCCAAAGATCTTCATTTATACATTCAGTCGACGTTTCGGCACAATATTTTGCCTTCTTGGGGACTCTAAAATAAATTTCACTATCAAAAAATAGATTTTGTTCTTTAAGAAAAGTGAATCAACAGAACATATATGTGTATAAATTAAACAGACTCTCCTCTATCGAAAACCGAATTGTTAGACATTACACGAAACACTCACAAGCTCGAACAATTTGAAAACACTATAAAATGTATATATAAAAACTGCCATTCTTCTTCTTCAAGTGCCATGCAGATTCCTGCGTAGGCGTCCCTCTTTTCACTCATCATATGATTCTATTGATTGCAGCATTTTGTAGTGTCTGGAAGTCCTGTATTCCTGTCCACTGTCGTATGTTTCGTAGCCAGGATAGTTTTCTCCCAGCTACTCCTCTTTTTCCTCCTTCTATTTTACCCTGGAGGATAAGACGCTGGAAGTGATAGCGTCCTCCACGCAGTACATGTCCAAGGTAGCCAATTTTTCTTCTTTTGATGTTTTCGAAAAGTTCACGGTCTATCAAACCAGTTCTTCTCAGTATATCCTCATTCGTTACATGTTCAACCAACGATACCCTCAGCATTCGTCGTAGGGTCCACATCTCGAAGGCCTCAATTTCATTTATAATTGCTGTTTCCAACGTCCTTGTCTCGACTCCGTACAAGAGAACGGGCCAGACGTAACAATTTACCATTCTATATCTGAGAGTGAGATTTAGGTTTTTGTCTGTCAAGAATTTTTTTAAGTTTTATAAACGTTGTGCTCGATTCTGCATTTTATTTCTTGATCTGGGTCCCATTTTTGGTTTATCATGCATCCCAAGTATTCAAATTGAGTGACTTGTTCAATGTTTTCTCCATTTATGGATATTATGGCATTTGGGGCATCGTTTCTGCTAATTGCCATATATTTGGTTTTACGGATGTTAATTTTCAAACCCAATCTCTGGCTTTCTTGATTGACCTTATCTAGTAGAGCTTGCAGGTCATTTGCACTATCTGCCAGTATCACGGTATCATCCGCGTATCGAATATTATTGATGGGAATTCCGTTTACTTTAATACCCATGGGACTGTCAGAGATTGACTCGATGAAAGCTCTTTCCACATATAAGTTGAACAACATCGGAGATAAGATACACCCCTGGCGGACGCCTTTTTTTATTTCAAAATCCTCAGTTGTTCCTGCATTTTGAATTCGGATTTCTGCTTTTTAGTTCCAGTATAGATTACCTATAAGTCTGATATCCTTTCCATCCAGCCCCAAGTCTCTAAGATATGAAATGAGGAGGTCGTGCTTTACATTATCAAATGCCTTCTCGTAGTCGATAAAGCACAGAAAAACGTTCTTTCCTTGGTCCTGGCAATCCTGCAATAATGTTTGGAGATTAAATATGAATTCTCTTGTTCCAAAACCGTTCTTAAATCCAAACTGACTGGCACCACTCACTTCCTCGCACCTCCTGTATAGTCTCGTGTGTAGAACTCGAAGGAAGAGTTTGAGGAAATGACTCATTATACTAATGAGGCGGTAATCTTTACACGCTGTTGCGTTATTTGTTTTCGGAAGTGCGACAAATGTAGAACGGAGCCAGTCCTCGGGAATTTGTCCAGTGTCGTAAATATTGTTAAAGAGTCGGACTATGATATCGAGGTTTTGTTCGCTAACTAAATGAAATGTTTCCGAGTACATATCATCAGGGCCCGGAGCTTTGTTGCTTTTCATCAGAGTTATAGCATGTTTGATTTCACTCTTTAGTATACTTGGTCCTGATAGCGTTGTTATTTCGTTTTCGGGGTTTCCTGGTCTGTCATCTAGGAAAAGACCAGTGGTGTATTCCCTCCATATTAGTATAGTTTTTCGGTGTCCAATATTATTTTATTGTCTTCATCCCTGATGAAACTTACACTCTTTCCAGCGATTTCTTTGACTTTTTTATGGAGATGGAAACTGTCTCCCAGCTTGCTCAGATTTTCTGCTTCCAGACATCTTTCAGTCAGCCAACTTTCCTTTGCTGCTCTTATTTCATTTCGAATTTTTCTTTTGAGACTTTTATATTCTGTGTATTTTCTGTTGACTTTACATTGCCTTCGTTTCTCCATTAAATCTAGAATGTTTTCGGTAATCCATTTCTTCCTCGTTTGCCTTCCGGTGTTTGTAAGGAAGATTTCATTCGTTTCCGTAAAAGCTTCTTTGAGTTTGAGCCAGTGTTCGTTCGTATCATTTATACTGCGTATACTTTCCAATTCTTTATTAAGATGTTCTTCGTATAGTAATCTTCTTTCCTCGTCTTTAAGTTCTTTTGGTTCTAATGTCTTTCTAACGGTTTTTTCTTTGGGTCTGGACAGGCGCAATATTATGTCGGCACGCAGCGGAATGTGGTCAGATTCAATATCGGCACCTGGCATTGTTGTTACTTTAGTGATGAGATTTCTAAACCTTTGATTAATGACAATAAAATCTATTTGGTTTCTGACAATGTAGTGTTTACTGTCTTGCGGAGATTTCCAGGTGTATAAACGTCTTGGTGGTAGCGTGAACCATGTATTTGTAATCACAAGATTGTTCTCTTCGCAATACTGAATTAGTCTTTCCCCTCTTTGATTTCTTTCACCTAAGCCGTAATCACCCACTACAGATCTCAGTCTACCCTTACCCACTTTAGCATTGAAATCTCCTAGAATTATGTTGACCTCGTTCGTTTTTGTAAGCTTTAGGGCACTGTCAAGTTGTCTGTAAAAATCCTCAATCTCTTCCTCTGACCTGTCTGCCGTTGGGGCGTAAACCTGTATGATATTAATGTTCATGGGTCTACTAAACAATTGAATTAGGAATGCTCTCTCTGAAATTGGGATGAAGCTCTTTGTTGACTTTTGTATGTTGTCATCCATTAGGATGCCAACGCCGTGCTGATGGTCTCGGCCGGAATTCTTGGTACCTGAGTAGTATAGTACTTTACCGTTTGATCTGATCATTCCATTTCCAGGACAGCGGACTTCACTTACTCCGAGAATTTCCATTCTGTTCATCTCTTGGATTAGGTTGTCGAGCTTTCCAGCTGCATACAAAGTTTTGACATTCCAAGTAGCTATCTTTGTTCTCTTATCTAGTTGAAACCGGGGGATTCTTCGCGCCTCCTGACCGCTTAAGGTCTGCCCGGGACTAGAGGCCATTTGTATTTGTGCTTCCAACATGATAAGAGTTAATCGGATGAATATCCTGGGAATATCAGTAGGATCTTTAATACAGTGGGTTTCCTTTACCTTCTGTATCCCCCTACCGTTGGCCATAAAATACAATAAATAAATGAATAGGATAAAATTTTTTCTTTTAGAAATAAAAAAAACTAGGTACTCACAGGTATATACAGATTTCCTACGTAATAATAAAACGAAAAATACATATCTGGATTTTGTGGAGATTTGCTCAAACTAATTCAGGAAGATCATTTGGACATTTTCACTAACTTTTTCAACTACGTCTACGATACAGAAAATATTCCTGACCATTGGCTGATTTCATCATTTATTCCAATACCAAAGAAATCTTCTAAAAATGCGAGGAATATAGATCTATCAGTCTCATGAGCCATGTATTCCTTAAAATAGTACATTGACGAATTTACCCAAAACTAGAACAAGACATTAGTGATACGCAGTTTGGTTTCAGGAATGGTCTAGGTACTAGAAACGCATTGTTCAGTTTGAATATTTTAATTCAAACAAATCGATATGTACAGCATGTCCCATTTTGGGGGTGCCACCAGGAGCATCTCTGTTATTATTTAGGATAGAGAGATGGGGTTTTCACGACCCTTGGCTACTTTTTCGAGACAAATTCATAGAGCTAATCAGAATTATTCTAACTTCAGTGGTTTTCGAGTTATTCGCGAATCTTGAAAATTTCCGGATTTCTTTTTTTCTCGATATCTCGGTTCTTATAGAAGATAATTGAAATCTGTTTTTACGTTTCTAAAACGGTTGTCTGAGTAGATTCCAGTGACATACTCGAAGTTTTTTTTTCATTAATTATGACAGATATGACATAAAGTTGCATTTTTTTAAATACGAACATAGTTTTTTTTTGGCATATTCCGATTGCCGTTTTTTTTTTTCCTTTTCGAAAATATATAACATGATGACAAAATTTCCACCCAATTTGAAGAAAATAACGGAATAATGATTTACCCCTAATGGCTGGGCGAAGGAACACACGTGAGCGGACGAACCATGGAACCTTTGTAGTTATTCGATGAAAACGATCAAAACAATGCAAAATCTTCTTGACCGAAATAATGGAGCTAGGCTGCTCCTAAGATTCCATCGTTATTTATGACATCCGCAATTTCCGCTTTTTATTTTATTTTTGAGATTGTCGTTTAGTTTCTAGAGTTCTCTGAGAAATACCTACATGAGAATAATAATAGGCACCTAATAATTTACTCAAATTTACTTCTCATAATGATTTACATATATTGTTCCAACTGATTTCCATCGTGTTGTAAACATAAAGTGCATCTTCGGATTATATCTTCTATGTCTGAATGCTCTCTGTGAACACAGAAGTCTTCATCTATGCACGTTCATTAGAAACCATAGAACGACCAATAATTATTATTATTCATTATCTGTGGATATATTGGCTTCGTGTCTATTTGAATTCGTAAAATTAGTGTTCGTTGTTGAATTTGGATTGTTTAGTTAATTTCTGCAATTCACACTATGGAACAAAATAGAAGATACGAAAATTTCGAAAAAGTTGATATGCTGAAGGTCTACTTTCAGTGTCACTGTAACGCAGTCCGTGCATCAGAAGAATATTTGAATAGGTAAGTTCGACAATGGAAATGGAAGTAGTAATTCTAATCAATATTAAATACCTGACTGACACTCTCCAATAGATTTCCTCAAAGAATTCAACCAAACAGGAAGTTCTTCGCCAAAATGGAAGCAAATCTTTCCAATTATGGTTCGTTCGAGAAACCAAGAAGTCAAAACTACAATAAACGGAATAGAGGTGATAATGAACTTGACGTGTTAGCAGCTGTTGAGGCTAACCATTCTACATCGTGTCGGCAAATTGAGAGCGAAGTGGGTGTGTCAAAAAGCAGAGCCCAAAGAATTTTGAGAAAGTATAAATATCATCCCTATAAATATAAAATAATTCATCATCTCAATGCCGGGGATGCAGAGAGGAGAACGGCGTTCTGCAATTGGTATTTAGGGAGAATCAGAGGTGAAGCTCGTTTTGGGCGACATATCATTTGGTCTGATGACTCAAGAATCAGCAGTGCCGGAATCTTTAATCGCCATACGAATAGATTCTGGGCAAACGAAAACCAACACGAAGCAGTAGCTCGACGGCAGCAGGGAGGTTCGGTTTCAATGTGTCGTGTTTCGTAATGGGCAACAAATTAGCCTACTATATCTTTGATGGCAACTTGAATGCACAGAGATATCTCGAAATTTTAAATATTTGTCTGCCACAACTGCAAGATGACATTCCTCTTGCTCAATTCAACACATATTACTTCCAACAAGACGGTGCTCCTTGCCATAATTCGGCCGTGGTGAGGAACTACTTGGATTTAAATTTTGAAAATAAATGGATCGGTACCAATGGCCCAATTCAATGGCCACCTAGGTCTCCTGACCTATCCGTTTTAGATTTTTTTCTTTGGGGTTATTTAAAAAATAATATATATAGGAGGCAATACGCCAATTACGATCAATTGAAGAATGCAACAAATGAAGCATTCGAAGTTCTGAGGAGATCCTCGCTACATTTGACTAGGGCCATAGAAGATATAATCCGAAGATGCACTTTATGTTTACAACATGATGGAAATCAGTTCGAGCAATATATGTAAATCATTATGAGAAGTAAATTTGAGTAAATTATTAGGTGCCTATTATTATTCTCATGTAGGTATTTCTCAGAGAACTCTAGAAACTAAACGACAATCTCAAAAATAAAATAAAAGCGGAAATTGCAGATGTCATAAATAACGATGGAATCTTAGGAGCAGCCTAGCTTCATTATTTCGGTCAAGAAGATTTTGCATTGTTTTGATCGTTTTCATCGAATAACTACAAATGTTCTATGGTTCGTCCGCTCACGTGTGTTCCTTCGCCCAGCCATTAGGGTAAATCATTATTCCGTTATTTTCTTCAAATTGGGTGGAATTTTGTCATCATGTTATATATTTTTGAAAAGGAAAAAAAAACGGCAATCGGAATATGCCAAAAAAAACTATGTTCGTATTTAAAAAAATGCAACTTTATGTCATATCTGTCATAATTAATGAAAAAAACTTCGAGTACGTCACTGAATCTACTCAGAAAACCGTTTTAGAAACGTAAAACAGATTTCAATTATCTTCTATAAGAACCGAGATATCGGGAAAAAAAGAAATCCGGAAATTTTCAAGATTCGCGAATAACTCAGAAACCACTGAAGTTAGAATAATTCTGATTAGCTCTATGAATTTGTCTCGAAAAAGTAGCCAAGGGTCGTGAAAACCCCATCTCTCTATCCTAAATAATAACAGAGATGCTCCTGGTGGCACCCCAAAATGGGACATGCTGTACATTACGATGTATATGCCTGCTTTATTGACTTCGAAAAAGCATTCGACAGGGTGAACCATCAGAGGGCAATGGAAATATTGCAGGAGTATCGAATAGACGATCAGGATCTTCGTATTATTTCTAACCTTATTGCAAGCAGGAGGCGTCAAACAGGGATATGTGTTGTCCCTGATACTTTTGAATGTTTATTCTGAAAAACTGTTTCGGGGAGCTCTTGGCAAGATTGAGGACGGCATCTCCTTGAATGGTGTTTTGATCAACAATCTGAGATACGCAGACGATACGGTTCTTTTGGCAAGCACAAGTGACCGCAAATGATCACTAAAAGCATTGTACAAGTTTGCGAAGAATACAATATGCAGCTTAATACGACCAAAACGAAAGTTCTGATAATTAGCAAACGTAACCAACACCACGTACAACTTTATGCCGGAGGTTCTCCCATGGAAACAGTTACAACCATAAAGTATCTGGGTGTGCATCTGAATAATAACATTAGATTTAAGAGATCAAAATACGTATTGAGAAAGCCAGAGCCTACTTCAACAACATAAGAGCGGTTTTATGTTGAATTTACAAATAAGAACTCGTCTATTGAGGTGCTATGTGTTCTCTACATTGCTGTATGATGTGGAGTCTTGAACGTTGACTAATACTGCTTGTAAAAGGATAGAGGCCTTCGAAATGTGGTGCTACCATCGCATGTTGACAATATCTTGGGTACACCATGTGACTAATAAAATAGTTCTCGAACGCATGAACAAAGATAGAGAGGTTATGGGAACTATTAAAGAGAGAAAACTCGCATACTTTGGGCATATAATGCGGAATGATAAGTATGAAATCCTCCATCTGGTCATGCAAGGAAAGAAGGACGGTAAGAGGGGACCTGGAAGACGACGAATCTCATGGCTGCCAATCTTAGGCAATGGACCCGGAAAACATCTCAGGAATTATTTAGAGCTGCAGCCAATAGAGTAATATGGCCCAAAATGACCGCCAACGTCCAGTGAGGATAAGGCACAGTAAGTAGAAAAATGATCACAGTAAAGATTTTGAAATAACATTTTTTTTGATAAGGAACAATCTAGACACTATAAATCGTAATCGTCCTTATGTGACAAACGCACCCCCTCCTCATGGTACCACTTGCTGCATATACAACATATATATCATAACAGCTTGTCGCTACTGCTTACATCCGTGACAGTGCTCTCTCTATTCTCTTTAGTTCTAATATTATCTCTAGTCTTCATTATTTTTGAGGTAATTTTCATCCTTGAGGTAGGGGAACCTGTTGTACCTTGACACCCTATGTACTTAGAGCCACTTTTAATTCTTGAATGTTCACGCCCTTTTTTCGTCTCTTTATCTAAGGTTTCGGGAACTTTGAACAAGGCTAATCAACATGAAGTTAGTTGCAGGCGATCATTGTTAGCGTTTAATGAACTACATCGCGATGAAGTTTTTGCCACACATAAGAAAGTATTTTATATCTTTCATTGTTACGATTACTTTCCCTACTTACTACATGAACTTATTTACCTGATTGGTTTAGAGAAGCCTTTTTGTGAAGTTAAGAATATATTTAGCTGATTTTAGCTATACATAACATCAACGTTTGAACACGACAGGGTAGGGCTGTTGTACCTTGGTCACACTAAAACCTTTGTACCTTGTATGGTCAAGGTACATCCAAGTTTTTTTTATTAAATTTTGATTGGCGTTACAAAATTATTTTAAGATTTTGCACTTATACTTTGTTTCTTTGGTTCAGGTAAAAACAACACCAAATGAAAACATTGATAAAACAACACTTTCTACTGCTATCAAACTATTCAAAGAAACAAACATTTCAATGAGAGGAGCCGCGATGCATTTGAAATAGTCAAGATGTACTTTAAAGAGGCATTATGAACACTGATAAAAGACTGGTCAAGATATAGCCACCTTTACGATAACCTCACTGTTAAGAAAGTTTTTACACATAAAGATGAGCTCTTGCTTGTAGATCATACATCAGAAGCAGCATAGTTACAGTACGGACTTACTTTTAAAGACGTCCAGAGGTAAGCATTTAAGTTTGCAAAGAACAGAAACAAAACATACTCACTTCAATGGGATGAAATTCAAATGACTGGAGAGTAATGGTTGCGTCTTTTCCGGAAACGACATCCAAACCTAGCTTCACGCAAACCAGAAGCGACTAGCCTTAGCCGTTTTAAGGCATTTAATGAAACAAATGTAAAATAGAACTTTGAAAACTATAAGATAGCTTCGTCCAAATGTCCACAATTAAGAGAAATTGAAATTGGGAATGTGAACGAAAATGGTCCAAAAATTTCAGCAGCCAAATGTGCTAAACAAGTTGGCGCAATGACGAGCGGAGAAAAAGGAACTACCGTCGCAATGATAGCTGCAGTAAATGCGGGAGGTGGATTCATTCCGCCCATGCTTGTATTTTCATGAGTGAATTTCATAGATTTTAAGCTTGATGGAGCTCCTGCTTTGAGTATTGGTGGGTTCAATCTTTCAGGTTGGTCTAATGAAGCACTATTTCTACAGTGCTCCAAACACTACGTCAATTATGTGAAACCATCCAAGGATTGTCCTGCCATTTTACTACTCGATAATCACGGAAGCCACATTCAAATACCAGTAACAGAATTGGCCAGAAAATATAGCGTGGTTCTTGTAACATATCATCCACACACAAGCCATAAATTCCAACTCCTAGATAAGACCGTGTTCGGACCGTTCAAGAAATATTACAACACAGCTACATATGAATTAAGGTTGACACCAGGTTACATCAGTAAGCTAATGACGATTTATGACATTAACAGTTTTGTTGGAAAAGCTTTTCCCCAATCTTTTACCCCATCAAATATTATTCAGGGCTCCAGAAGCACTGGATTACACCCACTTAATGAAAACATATTTCAAGAACATGAGTTTATGCCGTCATAATATAACATAATCATCATCTTATCAGTTTGTCGTATGTATATTTTCTTTATTTGTCCGAAAATAATTCCAGAAGGGTTCGTCCTCAGAAGATAAAAATCCTTCTGAAGCATCTGAATGTCGCACAGAAAATTTTTCGTTTTCTTCTTCGGATGTTTCTGAGTCTTTTTCAAAATTTTTTTCTTTACTTTTAGTTTCTGTACTGTTCCAGTTTTATTCATTTAACGTTATTTAGTCTCTCTTGCCGCCTTTATTCTTTCAATTTCATTCTTGATTTTCCTTTCTGTCTGCCTCTTCGAACTTCTTTCTGTGCTTCAGCTTTTGGGTGAGGTCTAATCATGGATGGAGTCACTATATTCGAGCATTCTTGTGTGTTTTCTTGTAAAGAGGGGACAAGAACTTGGTTGTATTTTTGAGTAGCATCTCCAGAAGAAGAAGGAAGAAATTCCTTGTCACAATGTGGCTGTTCAAGAATTGTATTCGTTTCATGGAACGAAGTCCCGGAACGGGGTTCATTTTCACACACAGGTAAGGGTCGGTCAGTTACGGTCAGTTATGAATACTTTGTAGGCAAATACAGAGGGCGCTCTAATAAAATCCATGAAACAGTCGTTGAAAAACTTGAAATGGCCAGGAAAAGGGGACTTGAACTTGTACCAATGGTCGGATATTAAGGAAAAAATAAAAATCCAAAAAAAAATGTAATTCCAATAGGAAATTTTACATTGTTCCTTAAATTATTAGATACTCAGAGTTTATTGATTAATCACAAGTACGAAATATAGTTTGTATGAAGAAATTATAGACTCAAAGTGATTAAAATGTTCCTCAGTTGGATATTACGAGAAGTATTTAGTTTTGTTAATTTAAATTGTTGTTGATTGACTTTTCATAGCTATTATTTAATAGCTTAAAGACATTATGAACGTTAAAATAATAATAAAAATACTATTTGCCATAGAAATATGGATTTCATTTGACATATTTCTAACTGTGACCAAGGTACTACATAAGCGGATCAAGGTATATCACCCCTGTTGTTCCTTCATCAACATTCCAACTTTTATTTCAGTCTGTGTAAATCTTTCAAAATCTATTTTATAATTTATATACCACCAATTTTGTTACAAGTTTTAACGCTTCGCACAAATGGAGCCACACACTCCATATTTGGAGTTAACTACTTATTTACACTTGACTTAAGATACATACGAAATAAACAGATGAAGAGTGGAATATGAAAGTTCCAAGACAGTATGCTTCCTTCCAAAATAGTTTCAAGTTCAGCTAGTTCCAAAATATGGGATGCTAGTGAGGCTTGAGAGCACCAGACAGTGGTTGAAGGATGGGCTGCTGGTTATAAAGGCTTCTTGTGGGTGCCGTAACTGAATGCTGCGTAGGAGCACTGCGCATTTCCAGGGATACTGCGCGTTTTTAGGGCTCGTATGGGGTAGGGATGCCCTAACTTCTAAATTCAGTAGCGGGAGCGGGTGTGGGCAGTCAACTTGGTAGGCAGAGTACGAAGGGGAAAACGCGTAAATCCTGTATCGTAGGATCGTACTTGTCGCGCCCTCCTAAGCTTGCGGAGTGCTTTTGGACTACTGTTTTCTATGTATGCGTGTTACATACTCCCCCTCTGGACCGAAGCCTGTGTCCTAACGCGAAGGTGCAGGAGTTACTGTTTTGCCTTACGTGGACGTTCTCTGCGTGGAAGATTGGCTTTAGCCATCCCCTACTTTCAGGGTCTTCCGCGTTTTCGCAGAAGGTAGACTGGTTGGGTATCTTCGGCGTCTCCTCGGTATGGTTTTAACGCGGAGGTGTGATAAGTTCCTAGCAAAATTTCAGGGTCATCTGGTATTGTGTAGGGTCCGTCTCGCTTCGGAAGGATTTTGGCCGTGATGTGTTGTTTCTTCTTGCTAAGTAAGTGGGATGTGACCAGTACCTTGTCCCCTGGTTTATATGTAGGGTCTGGCCTTCTCTTCAGGGCGGCGGACATTTTGCATCTGTCCTGTGCATGTTCCCAATTTTACTTCACCCATTTCAAGGTGTCTGCTGGTCTCAGAAGATATAGGGTTATTTCCTGGACAAAGTTCTCCTTTTCAATGATGGACGTCTGTGGAGGTGCGAAGTTCTCTCCCAAAGGTTAGATATGCAGCGATGAAATTTGTGGTGGATGATTTTGCCGTGCTCATAGCAAATCTAATAGCTTGTAGTCTGTCTGCCCATTTGGTGTGGTCTGTTTCCTCGAGTATTGCTGGTTGAGTTTTGAGTTCTCGGTTTTTCCGTTTCACCCGATTGGCAGCTGGGTGATACAGCGGAGTTAGATGGTGGTGGATCTTTAGACAGTGGATTATTTGTTGCATAACAGCGCTTATGAATTAGACGCCATTATCGCTGATTACACGGCGGGGCGTGCCGTAACGGAGAAAGTCCTTCTCGATCAATTTTAGTGAGCAGGCCTCGGCTAAGGCGGTCTGAAGAGGGAAAATCTCAATCCATTTGCTCTCGACGAACTTTGAGATGAGGATCCATTCCTATCCATCTGGGATGCGGGGCAATGGTCCGAAATGATCGGAGGATAGGATCTCGAAACGGTGTTCCATGGCCGGGGTCTGTAAGAGACCGGCGGGCTTCAGATTGGAGGCTTTGTACTTCTGGCATGCGTCGCATTTAGGCACGTAGTCTGTAGTTTGTCGTTTAATTCCGAGCCAGTAAAATCTTTATATATTAGTTCTTCTGTTAGGTACAATTCAATTTAACACAATGATTATGACCGTTTTTTTTAAATCGATGAATAAAAACGAGTTTTTTTTCATCAAATAGGAAACCTCAGTTCCTCTATAATTGATGTATTTTCTTCTAACTATTGGTGTGTTCTCATTATTCCTAGCTGGTTGAATTCTGTTCTTTTAACTTGAGCAAGGGGTACATTATCCTCATCATCAGAACTGGAGCTATTGTGACCCATTCTGCAAAACTTCTCAGATGGTCTTTCAGGAGAATGATCAAGTTCTTACCTTGATGTCGATGGCTAGAGGATCATTGGCCTAGACTAGACGCGAGCTGGTGATTTTTCTACAGCAACAGCGTCAGGTACTTCTGTCAATACGAACCAGTTGGTCTAAAACCGCTGGTAATGTAAATATGTATCATGCATTTTGACCAGACAATTGTAAGGATAGTGCCTTACTAAATTTATTGTCTGGATTTGATCTTTGAATGATAGAAGTTCTTCAACCCAGTGGTTTTCAAATGATCGATAGACAGCTTAGTGAAATGATTGTAATTCATGGGTAGTGTTTGAGGGTAAACAGTAGAATGCTGTGTCGATTGAATCTTCAATCAACTTACACGATGGATAGGTCTAAGAAAAATATTGATAGGCACTTTCCTTGACTTTTATATAGGGATAAGTACTTCAAAAACACTTTGAATAGATCACTAGTCATATAAGACTTTTTCAGCTTATCCAGAAAAACAGTTAATATACCAGTAGGTTTTATATTTGATGAATAAATTTTTGATTACGGGTCGCTAACAAAAAATATGAAGTTCAATATCGGCCGATTTGGAACGAAGCAGCTGAAGTGGTAGTTTTGGGCCACCTACAAATGAAAAAGACTAGCATCCGGAAGTTTAAACCTTAAATTGAACACTTTGATGATAGAACTCCTCATATGCTCAGATTTCGAGAATGCAAATTGGAGCATATTTGACTCCTGAATAAAACCTGTGGAGATATTGCTCTGTATGAACAATAGTTTTCATATTAAACAAGCGTGAACCATTCAGAATTTTCTGTTGTTTTTAAGATTATGAAAGTTTCCTCAATAAAACCACTGTAACTTATGAAATAAACTTTTCATTATCAATTGGTGCTTATTAAAGAACATAAAGATTTTTCCATTATGGCGGCATCTAATTACAGTAATAGAGAAAAATGACCTTATTGAAAGTTGAATGGAATTGAATGGGTTATTTTGTACCTACAACTAGTCTGTAACTAATCTGCATTTTTAGAAAATTTCGATAACCCTCAGTTATTCTGCAACAGCAATTGAACTTTGTTTTGAGTAAAAACGGTAAAAAAAATGTTTCAGATGGAGAAAAAATAACTTATATTCACTTTTATTCAGGATTTTCGAGAATATTTACCGTCAGGCACATCCATTTTGAGTGTCGAGCAGTAGTCAGCTAACATGTTTGGACTCCACTTGCCTTGGTACCATTTTGCCATGTTGGATATGTCCTGATGGAACCGCTAACCGTGTTTGTCGCTAACGGCTCCCCAATTTTGAGGAAGAAATCCAAATGCAAGTGTAAAAGGTGAACGTTGAGAGACATATTGCACCCCATGTCCTTGTAAGCAGCTAGGAGGTTGTTGGCTAACTCTTCATAGTTTTCGGCCCTGTGGTTTCCAAGAAAACAATATTTCGAAAACATGTCCATGCGGATTTTTCGATCGGATTAAGTTTTTGTTCAAACTGTTCATCAGCCAGTAGGTCTCTTATTTGTGGCCCTACAAACATTCAAAACCCACATATTTTCCAAGAATATTGGTTATATTTAATATGTTCTAGCAGTGATTTCCTATGTTCTTATGATTCCTTCATTTCAATAGCATGAGCGACCGGTACGGATGGGTATTTATTACCATTATGTAACAGTGAAGCTTTTAACCTAACCTTTGAGGAATCTATCAACAACCGCCAGTCAGATGTTTTATATTCAAACGTCAAATCCGTCATCTCGTGTCTTCAAAAAATTCTACGAATATTCCATTTAATATAACCTTTTCAGGATGTCAGCGCTATCAACACACCTGACATGTAATCTCTTTGCCGACTATTTTGAAAGTGTATATCAACCTAAAAGTACATCTGTATTCTGCAATCCGTCTGATGGTACTACAACTTTCAATACATTAAATTTAACTGAGAAAGAGGTATTTGATGTCTTATGTTCACTCGAACCTAAAAAGGGTGCTAGACCTGATGGTATCCCTACTCTTTTTATCAAAAGATGTGCCTCAGGTCTTCCGCTTCCACTTTGCTTGCTATTCAAACAATCTCTTCGTGTTGGCATTCTTCCTGACATGTGGAAGAAGGCAACAATACTCCCGATACATAAATCTGGTAATGAAAGAGACGTTAAAAATTATCGACAAATCTGTAAGTTGAATATATATGCGAAAATATTCGAAAAACTCATCTATAAATATCTTTTTTTCACTGTTAAAAATATTATTGACACAAGGCAACACGGCTTCTTCCCTAATCGGTCCATAGACTCTAACCTGATTTTCTATGTGGAATATATTCTAAGAGTATGGATGAGCGGGTTCGGGTTGACTCCATTTACACCGACTTCAGTAAAGCCTTTGACAGGATAGGTCACAATCTGCTCTTGATTGGGTTATCTGGGGTCGAGGTAGGTGGTGTCGTTCTGGACTGGTTCAGATCTTACTTATCGGAACGAGAACATCGGGTTGATGTAGCAGGCTGTACCTCTGAATCTTTTATTGCAACTTCCGGAGTCCCCCAAGGGAGTCATTTGGGGTCGTTGTTGTTTAATTTATACATAAATAAAGTGAGGCACTGCTTCGAACACTCAGAATATTTATTTTACGCCGACGACCTAGAACTTTTTAGAAAAATTCGAACTGTTGGAGATTGTCTTCTGCTGCAGTCGGACCTTGTTAGATTTGAGGAATTATGTAAGCTAAATAGTTTATTCATTAATACCGATAAATGTTTCATTATCACTTTCACAAGAAACCATAATGAATTTCAATGGCAAGACTTTTAAGCGCGAAGACCAAGCTAGGGACCTCGGGGTCATCATTGATAGTAAACTACTTTTCAACCGTCATATCGAGATTATCGTCGGTTCAGCATTCAGAATGTTGGGATTTGTGAACAGGAGATGTAAAAAATTCCAGAATAATAAAACATTACTCTCTTTATACTATGCTTATTATTCGGTCGTTTGAACTTTGTCTCATCAGTATGAAATCCGCAGTACAATATTTATAAGACTCGCCTTGAGTAAGTTCAAAATAGGTTTTTGAAAAGTCTTGCTTTCAAGAATAATGTGTTGTTTGATAGAGATAACTTCTTGTGCTCACATTTTAACGTCCTTTCGCTCGAAGATCGTAGAGTCGCTATAGATATTGTTACCTTATATAAAATTGTTAAAGCAAGAGTAGATTCTCCTGATTTACTGTATCTAGTTGCTTTCAGTGTTCCGCAGAAGGATTTGAGATATTTCAACCTATTCAATACACCCTTTTCCAACACTAATAGCTCCTTGAACTCTTCTATGTCTAGAATACTCCGATCAAGTAATAATTATTGTGAAAATATTGACTTCTTTGTAGTATCATTGTACTCCTTGAAAAGATTTCTGAAAAACACTGTAAGAAATAACCGTCATTAGTTTTCTTGTTGTTGTTTTCTCTTTTTTTTCGATACAAAGATTTAGTTTTAGTACAAGCAATTAATGTAATTTGCTGGGGTTTCCTGTTTGTGTCGCAAAAATAAATGAATAAATTAATGAATAAATAAATAAATCACTGTGGGAATGTAACTGCAAAACTCTATATTGCCATCTTGAGAAAAAAAACTTGAGAAGTGCGTATGTCGAGTTCTTTATACGAATATACTGGTATTTTTTTCCAGTAAATTCCAGTCATGAAGTCGAGACGCCAACAGTTCTGCCTGTCTTTCACTGAGATCCAATCACGTACCAGGTCATTGAGATCGTTTTGAGTTATAAAAAGAGGTTCTCTGTTTGAAGTACTGGGCTCTAAACTCGGATCGGAATCTGAACTCTGAGGTACATTTTCTTCTGTCACGTCATCCATGTTAACTGAAGGCTGAGAAACAGGTAAATGATCACTGTATGGGATAGGTCTTTAAGCAGATTGTAGATTTGGATAGTTCACAGAGTGATTACTACCTTTTATAGAAGTTTGGCAAATGTCATATTTTTCGAACGACTGTCAAAATTTTTTCGCAAATTTTTCTTTAAATTCCACGAAGAAATAATATATGGGCGATGTCAATCCAGATTATTGGGTCCATAATGATTCTAAAACATCTATAGATCATAATCGGCTTCACTTGGAAGACTGAACCTAGCCATCGGGGCTCTCTCGGTCAAACAGAGATGGAATTTGAGGAAATATCGCAGGTTGTGTATTCTTTTTATTATCTCCTTAGTCCTTTTCATGACCTTGCTTCCTACGTAAAATATTTTCTTAGATTTGTTTAGACATATAAGAAGTATGATTGTTGAAATATTTTTTTGCTGGTTTTCTTTTTCCATTGTTACAGATTCCTGTCCCACACCCCCTTCCTTTCACCCTTGTCTTCGTTTGGAAATCATGGAATGCAAGAGAGAATGAAGCGGCTTAGCAGAAAAATCTTTGGTACTCTTTATGTACACACGACACTAACACAACATAAACAGACAAGCTATTGCTAGTGCAAGGGCGACAGGGAAACAAGTTTTTTCCTCAGGTTTTTTCACTCGTTTATTGAATCATATACAAGATAGTATGGTTTCCCCTGTTACATTTCCTGAGCTCACACTTGTGTTTTTTCTGACACACATCAAACTCAAAATTATAGATATAAGCATTTATTGTAAATAGAATTATTCAAGTTTTTGTAAATCCTCTCTTTTCAGAAGAATATATATATATATATATATATATATATATATATATATATATATATATATATATATATATATATATATATATATATATATATATATATATATATATAAAAACCAAAATAATTGAAATAACAGTTTTAACTAATATAATAGAAGTTATCAGAATGATTTACATACACTCTTGGCATCTTAGTATGATGTATAACACTAATCTTAAAAAACCGTTTTAAATTCAATATTTTTTCGTTAATGTATTCGGAAACACACGTGAGTAAACAAAATTCGCGTAACACTTAGAGTGATTGAATAAAACTAAGTATGAGGTTCATATCCGAATAGGTAATAGTGGTTGAAAATATGACTTGATTTCGTTTAATAAATTTACTGTTTATCATATAACGAATGTATTGAGTTTGTTAAAGGCTAATTTGCTAATGCTAGATTTGTCCCGATGAATATTCTTCTCCTTCTTTGTGAACGTGACCTAAGATCCTGTATTTTATCATGATAGCTGTTTGAAATGAAATAAAAAACAAGTCGCATTTTGTCATCTCTTCTCTGAAGGACTTCCCTACGGATTTAATCCAATTAAGATTGAATCCGTAGGGAATTCCTTTGTATATTCTTCTTAAAATTATGTTAGTTAATTATCTGATTGTGATTCCTCACGTTGTTATTTCAAATTGGCTAACGATCTTAAAGTATATAGCCATTTTAATGCAGTGAAAATCTAGAAACCAATTTATCAATAACATTCGAAGCGAAGTTTAACAGAAACTTTTCGAAGAAACACACTATGATAACATCAATTTCCGAATATTTCAAAACTATTTATTTGAATGAAAGATAGAAATTAAGATTCAAATGAAAAGTAATAATAATAATAATAATACATACATACAGAGGGTTCCAATGAGAACCAACCACCATGAATAACTCGACTAGTTTTTTTCTGTGAATTTTTTCAACCAGGACTTTTTTGTTGAATATTTCGTTCTCCTCCTAGCAACGCTCGACCTCTAGCTACTTTCACCACTGATTTTTGGATATGGAAAAGGAGTCGTGTGATACTTACTTTGAAAAGTGATTCCATTCTCTTTACGTCCAGGTAATTATTTACTGTCTAAATTAATATAACCGTTTGAGCAAACCACGTGTTAAGACTCGAGCCAGTTGTTTCAGATAAATTTTTCTCTTTCATTAGAAGGCTTGCACATCCCTTCACCCCTCAACCCCTGTCATCTGCCACTTCGAAAATTTTTATATGAAAAAGGGGATGTTGTGTAATACATCTTTGAAAGGTTGTTCAATTTAGTGCCTTCTTTTAATTCACTGAGCAACCCTTCACATTAAACACCTCAAAAAAGTCTAGGAAACACTTACCAATATCTTCAAAATATGAATTTGGTGATTCGAATTTATAGAAATCTTTCGGTTTTTGTTAGGATGTATTGTGTATAATGTATTCTCAAGAAAACAAAATAATATTTGACTTCTCCAAAGCACTTATCATAAAAAAAAATTTGAAATTTTAAAATGACGAAATTTGGTAAAACACAAAAAAAACTAATATTTTCGAAACGATATGGAAGCACTCAAATTTTTCAGTACCCAAAAGGTCCACCTCTGTTATTAATGACACTTTTGCATCGTCGCGGCATGCTCAATATTAAATTGTCTATTACATTTTGGCCTAAGTCATTCCTGAACTGCTAACCGAAGCTCCTGTTCATGATGGAAGACGTTTTGACGCAGGAGATTTCTTTTTAGGGTGTCCCACACATGCTCTATGGGATTCAGATCTGGGGAGCAGGATGGTCACGGTAGAAGATCAATATCATTCTCTTCAAGAACGTTCAAGACAACTCTTGCATGATGAGGAGAGGCATTATCTTGTTGGAAGAGTGGATTTTGACCCATTATTTGGAGATACGGTACCACTACAAGTAAAACTATATCATTCGCGTAAGAATTTCCTGTGAGGTTGTTCTGTATGAATACGAGGTCAGTTCTTCTACCAAGGCGTATACCTTCCCAAAACATCACTGATCCGCCACCCTGTCTAACAACTTCTCGAGCATGCTGGAGACGGCTTTGCTTTCCAGGTTCCCTCCATATTCGAATTCTTCCCGAATCGGGATAATAACTAAATCTAGATTCATCACTGAAAAGAACTGTGGCCCACCTCTCTTGATCCCAGTTTACGTGTTCTTGGCACCAAGCTAAACGAGTAGCGCGATTTCCATGGGTCAGTTGTGGAACTCTTAAAGGACGTCTGGAGTGGAGTTGACCTTCGTGCAGTCGATTTCTCACAGTTTGGTCGGAAATTTCTACATTATGAACTCGTGATAGCTCTTGAGCTAATTGAGATGCTGTGGTAGTACGATCTCTTCTGGCTTGTAAAACCAAAAATCGGTCTTGGGCGACTGTAGTAATCCTGAAACGACCTTTATAATCATTTCGATTATAAAGCAGCGTCGGATCTGCTGCATTTTTAGTTTTTTATAAAAAAAACTGAAATCTGTTGCGGCACTCTACATAATTTGGTGAGAAATTGATGCAGGTGTTCATTTTTAAAAAAAAAATCATCCATATTGATCGTTCTGGACACGATATATCGATATTCCCTAGACTTTTTCGAGGTGTTCGTTCGTTAAGATCTATCAAGTCGATCTTGTTCGGAAGAGTTGATAATTCTGCTGATCTGGGAGTGGGAAACAAGAATATTGCGAAATCATTCGCTTAAGAAAATGCTAGATTTCTTCCGTTTGAATCAATAAGTAAAAACGATGTTTCCATGGCATGTGTCGATTTGTTATTAATCTTCCCATGTTTAAAATTTTTTTCCGGATCTGCTAAATTTAGTTAATTTTTTTTATTCCTTGAAATACAAGAGACTAGCGTTGGTAGTACTTTCCATAGTTCTGATAACCTGAAATTGAGGTAATTTTGTGGGAGATAGGAGGTGTCATTTTCCTTTATTCATATTATTTCATATAGCTGCAGTGCTAAAACGTAGAAATCATACACCCTGTACAGGTTTTTATGAAGTTACTCACGATTGAGTTTGAAGAAAAATTAAGTTCTTGTTTTTTCATAAATGATTAATTGAATTATGTATGTTAACTAAACATTTATTCATCTTGTTTCACCAATTGTTGGGCGAGAATTCTATATATACATTTTTGTAGTTATCAACATAATTTCTTCAACTTAATGGACTGAAGTAACATTCTGAATCATGAGAAATCATAATTTCTCAATGCAAGGTGCTTCAACGAAAACTAATCATGAAAAATAGAGAAGACTATCGCCCCAAGACTATTGGAGTATTAGTGCGATAAACTGGAATAGATTTATCTTAGATCAAAAGCTGTCATCTTCCGAAATCACCCTCATCTCGAATTTCAACCCCTAGAGCAGGGATAATATTTCGATCCAGTGATACCTTGCAAGTAAAGGATTTCGATTGCCTTCATGACTGCTCGCAATAATTCTATTCTCATTGAGTTCCATAGGAGTTAGAGGATGCAAAACGGAGAAGTGACTGAAGATGCAATGCATGGTATACCATCGATCTTCGACCAGTATCCAACAGTGGTTCACTATTCACTGGATAAACACCTTTCGAAAGACAGTTACTCGTTTGAGACATTCGTTCTCAAATGTAATAGATAAAAAACTAATACAATGGCTGAAAATAAAGAGGGGAATAGACGAAAGGAGAAAATTAACGAGTAGAAGTTGTACTTTATTACCCAATAAAATGAATGGAACTGAAGTCACTAAAACTCAACGTAAATGTTCGAATTGTTGGCCACCAATCTCCATGCACATATACAAATTTTGGGTGAAACGTTCACGGACATTCTGTAAAATTTCAGGTGTGATTTGGTTACACTCATTGACGATGCGCTGTCTCAGGTCGTTCAAATCAGCAGGTTCAGTTTTATAGATTATACTTTTGAGGTGGCCCCATAGAAAAAAGTCTAATGGACTTAGATCCGGAGATCGTAAGGGCCATTCCGTTGGGCCTCTACTTCCAATCCAACGACCAGGAAAATGATCATCCAAAAATACTCGAACTTGTTGTGCAAAATGTGGGGGCGCTCCATCCTGTTGAAATACAACTTCGTTCTCCGAATAGCGGGGGTCATTCTCAATGATCTCCGTTATTGCTGGGTCGATAAATTCTTCCAATAGTAAATAATACAACTCTCCGGTAAGATTTCCAGGAATGAAAAACGGTCAAATGACTATTCGTGGAATATTTGCGGCTTAGAATCTGCCCAATAACATCAATTATGGCGGTTTACGGTTCCATTCAGAAAAAATTTACATTCGTCCGAAAAACACAAGTGAAATAAATAATGAGGATTGTTCATCACTCTCTGACTTATGGTCTCGCAGAATTTAAGTCTTCGATCGAAATCATCTTCGTTCAGTTTTTGAACTAATTTGATTTTATATGGATGAAACGTATGCCTCCTTCAGAATGCGGAAAATACTCGTTCACTTTACACCACTTACATCTGCCAATTTCCGCAGGCTTAGGGTAGGATCAACCACCGCTTGACCAAGCACCGCCACTTCCACAGCTTCATTTCTTACTGGCCGCTCAATTACGCGCTTCTTATTTTGCACCGATTCAGTTTCATGAAATTTGGCAACTAATTCTAGTACATACTTCGAAGTCACTTTAGCACCTTCGTGGCGTTGTTTGAAGATATTGGCGGTTCTGTTCGCGCAACTATCAGAACTGAAAAATAGTTCAATCATTTCAACCCTCTCAGCTATCGAGTAAACCATGACGATTTTATGAAAATTAAATTTCGAATAGAAGAGAAACCATTGTGATGAATGCAACCGAATTTTGACAACTAATGTGGAATAAAATTGGGACGATAAAATTGAATACAAAAAGTACGAAAACATTGTGAATCAATTTTTTTGTTGAAGAAATCTGATCATTGTAACATCTGCGTTCCTGATTCGTTGTGTTGATTCATATCGTCAAATAAAAGTATTTTCACATGAGGACGACGATCATACAGTATAACCTGTGAAAACAAAAAAGTTTCCTTTCAGTCAACTGATGAAAACGCATGTACATGTGAACCCAACTTCAGATGCATTGCTCGCATATCGTGCAACGAATGTTCAAAGACCAATGGAGTTACTATGACTGCTAGTTTTATCGTTTTCTTTCAAGATTCATAATCCTTCATAATCATTCCAATGTTTCAGTTGCTCACCCCGTATCTTTTACAGTTTTCAATTAAAAATGGAAATTCGTTCAAGGCGATGTAGACAAAGATACCACCTTTCTTCTGAGTCATTACTCAATCCATCTTCCCTATTAAAAATGTTCAAGGACTGCAACCCCCGCTTAGGGGGTTGATATTTCAGGCAAGTTTTGTACCCCAAAAGATGTCCCTCTTGAAACAAAAATTGACCTGTTTTTGCGTTTTGATCAGAAATGAATATCTTGGTAGATATAGTCTGTGTTTAGTTTTCGTTGAAGCAACCTGTATATACCAGGCTTTTCTTCTTCAGTAAAAACGATACAAATTGAAATATAACATGAGGAAAAAGTTTATATTCGAGATTGGTCACGAAGATTTCGCTCGTAAGAAGAGAACTCATTTGAAGACCATCTAGTTGTTGAATTTGAAATAACTCTGCTTTAAACAAACTTGACTAAAAGCATCGTTTCTAATGTTATTTGTGAAATCAATGTTGTATTCTTGAGTAATTAGTTGTTCATAATTATTCTGAGTACTTTATTCGGTGTTAATGTGATCGAATTTATGAATACAACTAATTTAGCATTAGGGTGAATATTGAATGTTTTAGTTCTTCTGTTTGTTGTAAACTATTTGTAACTGAGTATGCTCGGTGATGGGTACGACAATAACATTACAGACAAATTAATGACTAAAAATCAACACCAATTATTAAAATCCTTGATTTAACCTACACTTCAGTTTATCGATTATATATACTCTTGGTTAATAACAAAGATCGACTCGATACAGGTGAAATTAGCGGTGTAAATAAATTATATTTTAATGATTGTCCTGCTTTTTATATGGGTCAAACGCTCTTTTCATCCATATTGAAGTAGGCGACCAAAAGAAATCAATTATCCATAGTAAATTGAGTACTGGTTTTTCAGAATCTCATTGAACGAAAATTATTCCTTAGATTTCACAAAAACTCAAATTTTACATTCAAATAACAAAAGCGAAAGATTTACTTCATTAGAATTCACAGAAATTTTATCAGCTCGCAAACATAATC
This sequence comes from Cryptolaemus montrouzieri, assembly GCA_013387265.2. NCBI lineage: Eukaryota > Metazoa > Arthropoda > Insecta > Coleoptera > Coccinellidae > Cryptolaemus > Cryptolaemus montrouzieri. The sequence continues at coordinate 24,337,583 of JABFTP020000144.1, read as the reverse complement.
TACCAATTAGTAACGGCCAGTTTGATTTCCGTTTGTTTCTACCTCCGCCATCTGTTTCTTAGAAATAATTGGCATTGTAATATTTCAATTTGCCTCCGTTTTTGAAAATGGGATTAAACTTAAAACATTTGCCAAATATATTCTCATTCATTATATTTTGTGAAACTTATACTCTTGTTTTCTCTTCAATTGGTTATTTGCTTAAATAGTCAATTGATTCCGTAGATACTACGTGATAGTTAATCATGATGGTAATAAGCAATTAAACTATGTTTTATACTATCACACGAGATTTACTGAAAATCAAGATTGCAATTTCGGTCTCTCAACCATCTTCAGCTGACAACAAATACTGAACTAAAATTTGAATACACACATACATAAACAGGGTGCAAACAAGAGGTGATAAACTAATTATGATAAAAGCAGGTATTATTTAGAGATTTCAAATAAGAACGAACAGGCCGGGCCATACCGGTCGTTCAGAAGATTATGTCTATGAGGGGTTTGTTCCAGTTTGAAAGTTTCGATCGATTCCAAGAAATCTGACTTTCGTCCTTTGAGTATTCTGTGAATAATTTATGGGTGGAAAATGATGACCATTTTCGATACAATCTGAAGCAAAAGTAGATTCGTCTGTTCTCTGGTTATTGTAATCTGATTAATGATCTTTAAACACACATCACAAAAATTGTCGCATCACCTCGTATTCTGAATTTCACAATCGATTAAGCAGCTCGATCGCAGTTTCTTTGTCAACATATGTTTTTGGACATATGAGGGGAAAAATTTTATCTTTGTAGTGACATTTCCTTCCATATGATCTCAAACACGTCTGAAACAAGAATGAGTTTATTTGACTAACAGTATTCATTCAAAGATCAACACAACAGAACTACAAGTGCCAAGCATTAGAGAACAAGTCCAGAACAGAATCTATGAAAACTTAAATAGAATACAAATAGATCACGAAAATATTAACGAAGAATGGGAGGAATTAAAAGAGATATAATTAAGATAAAGAGAAGAAACAGGAGTGGATGACTGAAGAAATATTAAAAATGATGAACGAGAGAAGACTTTATAAAAGTCAGAACACTCAAAAGTACAAACAACTACAAAAGGAAATAAGAGTAAAGATTCGTCAAGCAAAAGAAAAGTATTACGAGGACAAATGCAAAGAAATTGAGGACTTAGACAGAAAATATGACATGTTCAATCTACACAAAAAAGTGAAAGAGCTTGCAGGCACACAGAGAAAGAATCAAAGCACTATTCTTGTAAATAAAGAGGGTAAGATTTTAATGAATACAGCAGATAAACTACAAAGATGGAAGGAATACACAGAAGAATTATTTATGGATAACAGAACTGAACCAGAAAAAATTAACACATACTGTGAAGAGATAGGCCCAGATATTACTGAAGAAGAGGTGAAACATGCATTAAAGAACATGAAAAATGGGAAAAGCCCTGGACCAGATCAATTGGCAAGTGATATACTCAAACTAATTGACGACAATCATATCGGTCTCTTAGTCAATATATTCAATAAAGTATACAGAACTGGAAATATTTCAAGAGAATGGTTAGTATCTACTTTCATCTGCTTACCAAAAAAACCACATGTTAGAGAATGTAGTGATCATCGTACAATCAGTCTGATGTCACACACTCTCAAACTGCTCCTCAAGGTTATCCATAATTGAATATACCATAAACTTGACATGGATATAAGCGATACTCAATTTGGATTCAGAAGGGGATTGGGAACCCGCGAAGCACTTTTCGCATTCAACGTGTTGACTCAAAGGTGTCTCGATGTCAACAAAGTGGTCTATGCGTGTTTCATAGACTATAATAAAGCCTTTGAGAAGGTTCGTCATGATCAACTGATAGACATCCTTAAATCAGAACATCTAGATAGTAGAGACGTACAGATCATCACTAATCTCTATTATAAGCAAAAAGCTATAATATGCATGGACAACCACACATCAGAAGAAATTGAAATACAACGAGGGGTAAGACAGAGATGCGTTCTATCGCCGACACTCTTCAATGCATATGCTGAAGAAATAGTTAAGAAAGCTCTGGAAAACGAAGAATGTGGGATAACAGTTGGTGGAACACGGGTAAACAACATAAGATATGCGGATGACACAGTTCTCTTAGCAGAGAGTATCGAAGCTCTGCAGAGACTAATGACCAGAGTATCTACTTACAGTGAGGAATATGGGTTATCACTAAACATAAAAAAGACAAAATTCATGGTAATCTCAAAGAACAATCCAGTAAATGTTAGTCTAACTATAAACGGCAGAAATGTAGAAAGAGTGGAGCAATATACTTACCTTGGAGCAATCGTGAACAGCACAAATGAATACACCCAAGAAATAAGAATAAGAATAGAAAAAGCCCGAGCCATCTTCAAAAAATGGACAAAGTTTTTCGTAGTAAAGATCTAAGTATGGCATTAAAACATCGTTCAGCTAAATGTTATGTTTTCTCTACTCTACTTTATGGAGCGGAAGCATGGACAGTGAATGCCGCAATTCTTAAAAAGATTGAAGCATTTGAAATGTGGGTGTATAGGAGGATTCTTAGAATATCATGGATGGATCGAGTAACAAATGCAGAAGTTCAGAGACGCATAGGCAGGGAAAGAGAGGTTGCTAACACACTCAAGAAACGTAAATTGGAATATCTGGGCCATATTATGAGAGGTGGAAAATATAAATTCCTACAGCTGATTATCAAAGGCAAAATACAGGGAAAACGAAGTATAGGAAGGAGAAGAATCTCATGGCTGAGGAACCTGAGAGAGTGGTTTGGATGCACTTCGAACCAACTTTTTAAATCGGCCGCTTCTAAAGTAAAAATAGCGATGATGATTGCCAACCTTCGACTCGGAGATGACACTTGAAGAAGAAGCTTCATTCAATTTCTCTTCAGTTTTCACGCTAAATTAATGCAAGTTTTCTGTGTTTCTTGTTGATTTTCGAATCTTCGAATTTATTTTAATGGCTGCTGAACATCCTGGACGCTATTCAAGTGATCATGAAGTGGTAAGAATTGTAACATTTCTAGATGAGAGGCCAAGCAAACGTTACGTGGCTGACTTGTTGAATGTTAACCAAAGTTTCAAGAGCGATTAATCGGTACCACAAAACAGGGGAATATGGAAGAAGGACCGGACAGGGAAGAAATCGGATAACAACACCAGTTGATGATCGTTGGCCTCGTTTAACTGCACTAAGAGTTCGGCACTGTATGGCTAGAATGCTACAAAATGAACTTGCACTTTTCAGAAATGTGCATGTTTCATTGCGAACTGTTAAGAACAGGCTCAGAGAAGACGATATCACACCAAGGGTGGCTTCTACCGCTCCGCGTCTCAAAAGAGAGCATCGAGTTGCAAGACTTCAGTTTGCGAGAGAACATGCAAATTGAGGTATTCCAGAATGGTCAAATGTACTCTTTTCCGACGAGTCCAGGTTCTGTCTAGTATCAAATGATAGACGCATGCCTGTATACAGAAAACCTGGGGAACGGTATCGGCAATGCAATATCCGGCAAACCGAAAACTTCGGATGCTCAGTAATGGTGTGGGGAGGCATTTCTTTCTATGGTCGAACTGAGTTAGCAGTCAGATACATCGCAGATAACCTTGAACCCCATGTTGTACCTTTTGGCCCATTGATTGGAGAAAACTTCATTTATATGCATGATAATGCTCGGCCTCATGTAGCTAGAGTAGTTAAAGAATTTCTGCAAAATTCCGAAATTGATATTCTAAGATGGCCAGCCAGAAGTCCCGACTTGAATCCCATAGAACATTTTTGGGACAACATGGGGTGGCAAATTCAGCAACGTACGATGCTTTGTAGAACACTCCAAAAACTAGAAAATCTACTTCCTGAAATTTGGAACTCAGTGACTCGAGAGTACATTCAAAATTAGTTTTAAGTGCTTCCGAGACGTATACTGGGAGTAATTAGGGCCCGGGGAGGAAACACTCGATTTTGAAAATGATTAGTAACCATTCGAAGCTAGTTGATTGGTCTCTTCGCGAATGTTTGAAGATGGTAGAATTTCTGTATTTTTCATCAATCTGAAAATTGTTGATATTTTCCATCATAAACTCATCTCTTTTCAATGATATCTTCTTATTTTACACCTCTGAAAGTTACCAAGCGACTCTAACCTAACCTAAAAGTTTATATAGTATTGTAAAAATAGGGTGATGCGACAATTGTTGTGGGAAGTGTATTTCGTTTTGAGTGAACGACCAGTTTGACTTATACAGGGTGTCATGAATTGCGTGTACAAAGTTATATCACAGATTCTTCAGCTTGAAATAAGTCAATTTAGGCCAACTTACCTGAAAAGTTTCCTCGTTTGGCCGCTAGAGATCGCCAAATCAAAAGTTTTCTTCTTATTTTTCAAATAATTCGAGATCGACTCGATCGATAGGAACCATCTTTGGTATGCGTAATCGGGTGCTTCATTCACTTTTTTTAGTTGTCCACTCAATCACCTTGACGTTTTACAAGTGTCCCTAAAAACTCGAACGTGTTTTTAATCAACCATAATTTTTTCAACCATCTCCGTTTGAGCAAAACTGTTTTAGACATTGAGTAGCTATGCTAATCATCAAACTTTCTTGCTTTAATAAGCGGTTCAATCATAACAAACAGTTTTTTAATTTCATGATTTCATTTCTTCAACCACCTAGCAAGTCAAAAATATCACATATTGACCATGTTGAATTTGGATTTATTTCTGTAGTCTGGCGCATTGTCATTTTATTAGGCTTGACAACCACTGGTGATTTTTTTATCACTATTAGGCACGGAGAAGTACAGTTACTCTGAAATGGTTGATATGGCTATTGTGACGGATTTTGTCAACGCAATGGACGTGAAAGCGCAACAGTATATGCTTGAAAGATTTCCAGATCGCATAGTGCCGAGCCACCAAACGTTTGGGAATCTGGAGAGGTGTCTACGCGAGAATGGTTGCTTCAAGCCCAGGAATTTGGATCGAGGACGACAATGAACAAACAGTAAGGATGGTAGAACGCGAAGAACAAATTTTGGACATGGTTGAGGAAAACCCACAATCAAGCACGCGGTGTTCAGGTTTGCGGTTGGTCGTTCCTAAAACAATGATTCATGATGTCCTGTAGGAACAATTATTTCATCCTTATCACATTCAGAAAGTTCAGGATTCAATTCCCAACGATCCTGAGTATCGCCTAACTTTCTGCTGATTTATCCAAGAGAAGAGAACTCTGGATCTCCACTTCAGTAGGAAAATTCTATTTACTGACGAAAGCACTTATACTAGGTCTGGCATCACTAACCTTCATAATGAACACGTGTACATTGTCGAAAATCCACATTCTTTTAAAAGTACACATCATCAGAGTCAATTCAAAATTAACGAATGGATTTCAGTAATTGACAATTTCATTATTGGTACGATAGTGATTCCAGATCGATCAAACGGAGAGGCATATTTGAATTTTTTGTGTTTTATGTGGTTCGCGAGTTCTTACATGCACAGTATGCGAATCGTTGGATCGGAAGGGGAGCTGATGCTCCTGCAAGTTGGTCAGCACTATCTCCCGACTTGACACCGTGCGACTTGTTTCTTTGGGGTGCTTTAAAATCTTGAGTTCACTCTTCTCCAATTGACTCCCGAGAAGAGTCACATATGAGAATTTTAGATGCGGCCAACTCCTCAAAAAATGACCCTGAAGTAATGTCAAGGTTCCAATTCAATTTCTCAAAGAGGATTAACTCCTGCGTTCAGCAAAATGGTGGAATTTTTGAACATTTACTAAAGTTGAATGAAATTATGGGTTTAAACTAATTAACCGTTATTCTGAAGTGATTTGTTTTTCTTATTTAGCCAACCTGTTTTCATATTTTCAAATTGAGAAAAACTTATTAAATTCTTCGAATTTTTCGATTTAATACTACTGAACATTGAATTTCCTATTTGCTGGATCCGATTTACCAACCTAGAAAACATCATTCTGTCAACAAGACGTTGTCAAGCAACATGGTCAGGATATGATATTTTTTACTCGCCAGGTGGTTGAAGAAATGAAATCATGAAATCAAGACACTGTTTTTTATGTATATCTAACTGAACCGCTCATCATATCAAAATTTCTTAAGAGACAAAAAAGTTTGATAATTAGCCTAGCTACTCAATGTCTGAAACAGTTTTGCTTGAACGCAGACAGTTACAAAATTATGTTTGATTAAAAACACGTTCGAGTTTTTAGGGACACTTGTAAAAAGTCAAGATCATTGAGTGCATCACTAAAAGACGTGAATAACGCACCCGATTACGTATACCAAATATTCTTTCAATCGATCGAGTCTTTCTCGAATTATTCGAAAAGTAAGAAAACAAACCCTTAGGTTTGGCGACCTCTAGCCGCCAAACGAAGAAACTTTTTATATAGGTAAGTTGGCCTAAATCGACTTATTTCTAGCTGAAAAATCTGTGGTATAACGTTGTACACGCAATTCATGGACAACCTGTATGTATGTTTTTTCAACTTTAGTTCAATACTTGTTGTCAGCTGAAGATGCTCGAGAGACCGAAATTGCGATTCTGATTTTCAATAAATCTCTAATGCCTAGCTTAATTTCTCATTATCATCATTGATTATTCAACAAAAGAGATTACTTCTCGATAAATTTCATGTTTCTAAGTCAATGCTATATATTTTGGTTTACTTACAAGTATTAAAGATGAATACAATGAACTAATTTTGTCTGATTTCCACAATGTTCATTTTACACGACCGTTTTCGACAGTTTCGTAATTTTCATGTATCTAGAGCTAATAATTATGAGAAAGAATGTGTTAACTATACCTATTTCAAATGTTCAGTAATGAGGAGGGATTTAATTCTAATTGACTATTGACAGTGGTGAATTTTGAGTTTTTACAAGGTTTGTTAGTTCCCAAACTGTCCAACAGATTCATTGTCATCCCATTATTGCAGTTGCAGAGAATTTTTAATATATTCATAATCTAATTTGTGGATTCAATGTGTTCAAATACTGCCAACTTGTTATCTGAGGAGAGATATTCTTTAGACCTAGATGCGGTTTTTTTTCCATAAACTTTTATATTTCCATGATGTTGCTGCATGTTTCGCCAGAACAATGGAGGCATACTGTAGAGCATTTGAGGCCTGCTTTTCTGTAGCCATACATGCTTCCACAATTTCATGAGATCGGGGGATGCTGGATGCTTGTAAGCTTGCATTGGTATTCAAAAGTTTGCATGCTTTTTCCAGCTTCTTCAGTATTTTGATATCTTCCGAGCCACGACTGGACCTGGTGATATATTCGGTGACTGTGACTTGTGTGGGAGGCTGCGATGATAAACTTAATAAATTTTTAGTCACTGTCCTGGCAAATCGTTTATGTAGCATGCCGTCTAATGAGTCATCTTTATTACCGTCGTTTAAAGCTATGAGAGAACGTTCGCCAACACGAAGTGAGCATAGATGGATCAACTTTCTCACTCAAGAATAGCGCAGTACCACCAGCTAATTCTGGATGTTTCTCCACAATTTTAATGAATTTTAATTTCCCCATTTTATAGGCTGCTGATGCTGTATCACATTCTGAGAAAGCATGATGCAACAGCAAATTCTGTGCTTTAAGATCTCCATACATGAAACTTAAAGGGCTATATAACTGACCATGTGTGCACCCTAGAGGGTTTTGAAAAGTAAATGTTGGACTATCTTCTACCTAATGCCATGAACAATACAAGAATATCAAAGTCCTCTGCCACAATAATCAAAGAATTATGAGATTGGGATGCATTAAGCGCACAGACAATGATTGAACATGCATCTCATTCACCTTGGTCGACAGAAAAACGCACCTCTGAAAGAGCAGATTTGAGAAGATCTATCAAGTTAGATTTATTTTATTCATTACCAAGAAATTTTTCTTGAGAAATTCTTGGTACAGTATTCTTACCAAACTTAATTTCTGTACATTGATCTTTTTCGTGCGACGCAGACGTTCACACGACTGTCCTGCGATATCAGGATTTTCGAGTAACCATCAAATATATATATATATATATATATATATATATATATATATATATATATATATATATATATATATATATATATATATAGGGGTTTTACCCCGACGAGTTGCCCATATATCTGTTCATGCAATCAAACTGATTTCATGAAAAGATATAAATCCACCACCGGTAATTAATACCATTGCCAGGCAATGATTATAATCAAAACATATCCTGGAATAATTATATATTAGGATAACGTTAAATGTTATGAGAATATATCAATCTACCAGAATATATACATACTATAGCATCATCAGACAATGATATCAATGTACCAACGAGTAGTGTCAAAGGCTTTCTCCCGGAAAAATCCAGTGTACGGACCTTAGTGAAGTAACACTGAATGTTACTCATTAATAGTTTCCTTTGTGTGAAGTGGTGAACGATCGAATAGAATACTGCTCTGAATATAAATATGACAAAATTGTCAGTTAATTATATTACATTTATATAAACAAATAAATAAAATATGAAATGAGATTCTGAGTAGTATAAACTAAAGAGAAAACCTATGACTCTACCCCATTATTATTTTCGGAAAGAAACCTACGAAGAATATTACAAGATTTGATGACTGTTATCTTTTGTAACTGTTCAAACAAATTTTTCTTCAGACCCAAAATCTCAATACTTTTGTGAAGATTTCTAGGAATAACACCTGTTGTGGAAATTATAATCGGTAGAATAAATATTTTCTTCATTTTCCACATTTTTCAATCTCGTCGCCAAGCATCATATATTTAGAAATTTTTCATTGTATTTATTTTGTATATTATGTGTGTCGGGTATAGCAATATCAATTATATATGTTATTTGATTCTGTTTATCATTAAGAATGATATCTGGTCTATTGTGTTTCACAGCTCTGTTGCAAAGAATTGTTCTATCAAAATAAAGTTTATATTTGTCATTTTCACAAATAATCTCAGGTTCATATTTGTGAATTTTTTTCTTTTGGGAATTAGGTCATGTTTAATTCCTAGATTAAAATGAATAATATTAGCGACGGCATTATGTCTTTCTAAATAATCTGTTGAAGCCAGGACTGAGCAAGATGATAATATATGAAAACCTGTTTCTGAAGAACAGAAACATCTACTGCAAGAATCATCTATATTTTGTTTGATGATGTGTTTTCTATAATTCCTCGTGAAAACAACCTGATCCTGGATCGCAATTGCCAAGCCTTCTGTTTCAGCAAACAATTCTCCAGATACTAACCATTTATTCGATGCGATTTCATCAATATAATCGTTTTTCAATTCTTTAGGGTTCTTTACGTGTAATTCCTTCTGCATCCAACTTTCTCTTTTAGAATTATCATCAAATATATCAAAATCTACCTTTTGCATTGTCAAGTTCAGAGGTGTAAGATTATAATCTGAAGCAACAACAATATCATGTAATTTAGACGTTCTCTGTTTATCATGAAAATGGGAACGTAGATGAAAAATCTATTTACTATGAAGATTATTCAAATCAATTAATCCACGACCTCCAAGATGTCTAGGTAGTGTAACTCTCTGAACAGCTGACTTTGGGTGGTGCTTATGATATTTACAGAGCATTTTCCTCGTTTGACATTCTAATTCATTTAGATCAGTTTTAGACCATTTAATAATTCCAAAAGAAGATGTAAGAATAGGAACAGCATAGGAGTTGATAGCTCTGAAAAGGTTTTTACTAGTTAAATAACTCTTGATGATAATTCTAAGTCTTTTGTAATATGAACTTCTAATATTTTCTTTAGTGCTGCTATGGTTAATTGTCTTCTCTGACAAAATCCAAGATATTTATATGTATCTCCTTGATGCATTGGCTCGATTTCGATATTGGAAATCTTTATATAATCAGAGGTGATCTTTCCTTTTTCAATAGAAAGATTTTTACATTTTGGAAGCCCAAATTTCATATGAATCTCATTGGAATAGTTGAAAGTAATCTCAAGTAGACTTTTAAATGAGATCTGGTTCCGGCATATAATTTAATATCATCTAAATAAATTAAGTGACTTAATTTGAATTCAGTTAATAGACTCTTTATTTTGAAGCCGAAACTAGTAGCATTTAATTCATGAGATAATGGATTGAGGCAAAGACAAAACCAAAGAGCACTTAAAGAATCACCTTGAAAAATGCCTCTTTTGATTGGAATTACTTCGGATTTTAACGATTTTTTGAAATATTTAAATGAAGATTGGTTCTCCAATTTTCATTACAAATTCAAGAAAAGACGAAGTGTCTTATCAATTTTATACATTTCCAAAATTTCTTGAAGCCATGAATGGGGAGATCTATCAAAAGCCTTTTGGTAATCAATGAAGGCTGTATGAATATTTATCTTCTTAAGTTTGAGCTTGATTCAAAGCAACAGAATCAATTACAAGTTGCTCTTTAGTACCAAGGTGTTTATATATATATATATATATATATATATATATATATATATATATATATATATATATATATATATATATATATATATATATATATATATATATATATATATATAGTTATAGATAGTCTATAATGTTCTTGCACATACCAGATATACTTCTCAAGGATGTTGTTTAATGACGAATTCCGATCCCAAACCACTTTATGCAATAGAAAACCACCATCGATAACGACAAGATGCCTGTGGAGTAGACATACTGGGAAATCACTTAAAAAAACGCGCCTACCTCATGGGTGGCGGAGAGAAGAGTTAACAATGGAAGTAAAGTTGTATGTAAGGATTTAACAAAATTTTTGGGAATGTATTTACAATAAAAAAACATCATAAAACTGAGTTAAACATTTTGTTTTGACCGGATTCTCATGAGCATTGACGAACTTGGTCAACTTTGGAGCGCTGTAAAAACGTTTTAAATGAATGAAATCAAAAAAAATTTAGATGGAAAAATTTTTCACAAAAGACCATCTACAAAATTGGTCTGAGATAATTTCTTTGTAAATTGTATAAAAAAAGATATATATCAAAAAAGAACATTTTTATGGAAATATTCTCAGTTTTTTGCTTATAACTTCTCTAATTTTGAATTTAGGGCAAAAAGTTGATGAGCATTCTTGTAAGCAAAACAATTTGCTACAAATTATGTCCCCACAAATTATTTGTAGGACGTATAGTTTCCGAGATATCGCGAAAAAGGTTTTGCACCCCTTTTTCCAAGATGGCAACCGGGGGACAAGGGCGGCAACACACACTTGGGGTTAAGCTTCTATTGACCCCCCATGTCGCAAAAATAAAACTGTGTCCTCTACAAAATGCAATATTCGACCTTCAAATTCTAACATTTCAATGGACTAGTTACTTTCGAAACCGGTCGTATGTATTAATGATAAACACTGTGGAAATCTAATGAAAGAGTTTCATATTATTTATATTGAAATGAATTTCCATAAAATAGATCCGTCAACAACATCATTAATTGAAATATGTTGCAAAATGCAATATGAACAGCCGTATTTTCTTATTTTTTTAACTTAGAAATTTGATTTTCTTATAGTTCCAAGAGATTGCCGACTTGAATATTCGATTTCAATTTCAACTCTATACTTACACTTGTTTCTGAAAAAGTCTTTATAGAAAGACAAACACACGAAGTATAAATTATATTTCTAAAACTGAAGCGATGTGTGATCGACCAAGATATTACCTGAGACATCCTGTATATTAATCCACCTACATATTCAAGTATAGTTCAACCACAATTCCCTTGGACTGAAATTCTTTTAAATTTTAATGCATTTCTCACTATAGCGATGGGAATAAAAATTTGTAGAAAAAAGCAATAAATTCTGACGGAGTAATATTGTACCTCATAAATCACCGAATCTTGTAGTAAAACTTGGCATTTATAATCTGACCTCTTAACTATGATATTTTATAACTTTACTTTGATGAACCGAGATGAATATCTAACGCTATAAATACGCGTAATTGTTTGGTCCAGACGATTTTTTCGGCTTGTATTGTAGAAGTTATGTCAGACGTTATCCAATTATAAAGTGTATCTGAGCGATTTGATACTTTATTCGGTTGTACGCTGCCGTTTGGGTTGTTTTTGAGATTTAGTAGACGGAACTTCCTTTTGAAGCAATAACTGAGCCGGACATTCAGTTTCCAAAATTAATTGGCCGTATTGGTGGAAAACTTTTATTTCGTTATTTCATGGAAATTTAACATAGTTTTTATCGACGATTCTTAACCTTATTTTGACCACGACCCACTTTGACAAGTATTTTTCGTAAAAACATATAAATTTTACTTACTATATGTAACAAATTACATTGAGCTGTTGTAGCAGATCTTAGGAGTTTTAATAAGCTATATGAACAAACTTATGACGTCTTTTACCACACTGACTTTTTCAGATAAATAGAACGTTCAAAGAGATGTGCTTTATACAGGCTGTTCAAACAAGACACGGCAACATTTAAAGAGGTGATTTAACCCTTAAACGCCCAAGCGGGGTCTTTCAGGGACCCCAACATCAAAATTCACCTCATAACTATTTTTGTGTTACATATTGGCAACATCGCTGCCAGCTATTCGTCACGAAATACATCATGGCTATCCTGAGGTTCTAGGAGTGAATTAGGTACGTGGGGTCTCGTAGGGACCCCGGTTGGGTATGTGGGTAATATTTTTTTTATTGATTTTTGTGTTTTTGGCTGAGGTTCTACTAAAAATGGAACGCTTTGGAAATAGAACTCAAGCCAAATTAGAATAAATAAAAGTACCTATGGTTTGTTCATAAGATTTATTATGGTTATTAGTTTCACCCTCTATACATCAGAGCATCTTCAGACCAGTGAACAATCTTTTCTCAGCAAGTAAAGTCAATTATAGTACTTTGCTGAGAAAAGATTGGTCACTGGTATGAAGATGCTCTGATGTATAGAGGGCGATATATATATATATATATATATATATATATATATATATATATATATATATATATATATATATATATATATATATATATATATATATATATATATATATATATATATATATATATATATATATATATATATATATATATATATATTCTATTGAAAAGAGAGGATTTACAAAAATTTGAATAATTGTATTTACAATAAATGCTTATATCTATAATTTTGGTGTGTGTCAGTCAGTCAGTGTCAGTGTGTGTCAAAAACAAAAATGTGAGCTCAGGAAATGTAACAGAGGAACTACACTATCTTGTATATGATTCAATAAACGAGTGAAAAAACATGAGGAAAAAGAGTTATTTTTCTTTTTTTCTAACCATAATAAATCTCTGGGAAGAAACTATAGGTACTTTATTTTAATTACATAAACTTCCTACTAAAGGGTTGAATATTTGAAACTAAATTAGAATGCATCGCAAATAATCTGGATGAATTTTCGGATGAAGAACCGACTTATGATAGCAATGAAAACTTATTGGACGATGAAGTTCACATGGAAGATGTATCTGAAACTGAGGACAACACGGAAATACTGACGGAGGAAGAATCTGATGAGGAACCTTCGGAAGTCGAAGAAAACATTGTGCAATCCGACCGTCTCCTTTTCATATCAAAATCTGGTCCGAAATGGAACAAACTACCACTTTATCAAAGCTAGAGATTAGCAGGAAACATCGTAAAAGCAAGCCCCGATCTAACCGAATACAGTAAAAATGTGAGTTCAATTTCAGAATGTTTCAACTTATTTTTGACGAAATGAAAAACGTTATATGCCTTCACATTCATCAAGAAGCCTCCCGATATTTTGATGCCTGGAATCAAAAAAACCCAGCAAACCAAAAAGAATGGACGGTACTTCTTCAGAGTGAATTGAACTGCTTTCTAGGAGTTCTGATAAAAGCTGGTGCCTTGAGATGTAGGAAAGAAACGACACGAGAAATGTAGACTACAAACACAGCAATTCGAAGATCTTTTTTTCTAGCAGCATTTTCTCGCAGTAGATTTGAGGAAATTTTAACATTTTTACGATTTGATGGCAAATCGATGAGAGCGGAAAGGCGAGAACAAGATAAATTAGCAGCAATAAGAGATATTTGGGAGATGTTCGTTAGCAACTGCAAGAATGCTTTCGGACCGTATGAAACTATTACTGCTGACGTCAAAACCTCATATTTGTTTAATCTCCAGGTATATACACTGCCGGGTGGCTTAGCAGAAAAAAACCAAAGTTATCGGGTTGTCAGAGATTTGGTGGAACCATATCATACCATTCTGCGTGGAAGTACCATAGATAATTTTTTCACAAGTGTTGACTTAGCCATTCACTTGTTGAAAAATCAACTTATACTAGTGGGGACAGTCCGTAAGAATAAACCAGATACTCCGTCTAAAGTAAGTATAAAATCTAGGCCCATTCATTCTTCAATGTTTACATTCACTCGAAATATAACAATGGCTTCGTATGTTCCAAAAAAATAGAATGATACATCTACTGTCTCGGCAACACGATGACGATAGTGTATCTCAAGAACATGATAATAATCCATGTATGATTTTGGATTACAACAGAACCAAAGGCACAGTTGATAATGCCGATAAACTAATTCGGGAATATTCATGTAGCAGAAGAACGGCCCGATGGCCGTATAGACTTTTCATGAACATCACCACTCTCACATAAAATCTGCCCTGAAGAATTATCGAATTGAGGTTCCTGTTGAACCTGAGGTTGAAGCACATCCTGCAGCTAAAAAACGTGCCTGGTGTTTTAAATGCCCAGAATTTTGAACAAAAAAGTGAATACAAAATGTGCACAATGTAGGCAGTTTGTATGTGAAGAGCATAGAATAAAACAACTTTCTGTTTCGTGCCATGATTGCTTGTTGGTCTAACATTCAAACCACTTGTTTTTTCATCATCTGATGTTATGGTTTTTTTCTAGTTTTCATGATTCAGTTGTTACTTTTATTTACGATTGAAGAATTATATTTTATTTTTGTTAGAACCTGTTTTCAAGCTGGGGTCTCTGCAGGACCCCGTTGGGTATTTACGTTGATTTCAATCGCATGGGTATTTAAGGGTTAATGAGAAAAGTTCATATTAACATAGGTCCGCAAATATTTCGTTAACGATTTACAGGGTTTTAAAGTTTAGTCGAAAGATGCAGTTGAATTTGAATTTTTCGTGAACCGCTTGAGATATTGGGGTAAAATTTTGGAAGTGTCCGAAGCTTTCGAAGACGCATAATTTTCAATTCGAAACAATATTCTCAATGAGATAAAAAACACAAGGTTTAACTTTAATCTACACTTTATTTGAAAAAATTCGACGACGTTTCGCTGACACAGCAGCTTTATCAGGAATGACAAACATAATGAAGAGTATGGTATTATAAACAAATCGTAGAACAAGTTGGATGAATAACAGGAAAAACCTACACCGAGCCATTGTACAGTTAGTATGAAAGGTAATTAAAAATTAATTAAACAAGTTAAGTAGGGGTGAATAATTCACATCTACATGCTCATTCAAAAGCTTGTCCGAATGTTTGTATCTATTTATTCCTAATGCTTCTAGAAGATCTAATTTTAAACTTTTTGATTTTGTATGTAATATGTCAAAGTTTTTATTGAATGAATGGTTTTCTTTTATTAAGTGGTTTGAATAATTTGAAACAGATTTATTTTTATCGAAGCTACGTTTATGTTCAGATGTTCTTATGCCAAAACTCCTATAGATCCTACCGATATAAATTTTATCACAAGAACCGCAATTGAGTTTATAGATTCCTGATTTACTTGATTTTTCAACACGAGATTTATTATTCTTAATATGTTTACCTAAGTTATTAGAAGTTTTGAAAGTTATATTAAGGTTTTGTTTGACGAGAAAGGATTTAATATTTGTACTTGCAGAACCGCAGAATGTTAAACTGTTGAATATTTTATAGTCTTTATGAATAGGATATGCTTCATTTATTGCTTTCTGATACAGTTTTTACGAATGATTAGATCTATAATATCCGGATAATATGAATTATTAATGGCTATCTGTTTGATGATGTTTAACTCTTTATTATAATCTTCTACTGATAAATGTAAATTGAGTAACCGATGTACCATGCTGTTTAAAGCTGCAACTTTGTGTTGAATTGGATGTAATGAGTAGTTATGTATAATTGTATCAGTATGTGTTGGTTTACGAAAGACCGAAAAACATGATTATTATTTCGTTTAGTGATTTTCAAGTCCAAAAATTAATTGAATCGTTCTGTTCAATTTCTATCGTGAATTTAATGTTCAAATGGATGGAATTAATGAAATTAAGAAATAAGTCTAATTGACGAGTAGTTCCAATGAAACATACTAAGATGTCGTCAACATATCTATACCAATAAAGAAATTTGGAAATGAGTGGATGTGTATGAATTTTCTGTTCAATATTATTCATAAAAATCTCTGCTAAAAGTGGACTCAAAGGATTTCCATGATCAAACCATTTTCACTACTATAATAGATGTTGTTGAAATAAAAATAATTTTGTTCAATGCAAACGTCCAACAGATTCAATATTTCTGATTTAATTATGTGGTTAACATGATTCGAATTCAACATGTTTTCGATTAATATTTTGACATCACCTGGAGGAACACTTGGGTATAAATTCTCAACATCAAACGAAATAAGTTTTGTGTTAGGTGGTAGGTTAACGTTTTTTATGTTAATTATCAATTCGAAAGAATTTTTTATAGAAAATTTTGATTAGAATGAACAATAATTTTCAATGATATCTATAAGGTAGTGTGACAATTTCACGGCTGGGGCTGTAACGTAAGATACGACAGGTCTAACGGGGTTATTTACTTTATGCAATTTAATGAGTGAGTACAGTTGATATGGGTGAGGGTTTGGTAAAATTAATTTGTATTTATCTATTGCTTCAATTAAAGATTTTGCGTCATTTATTGCAATTTTAATATTTTTCTGGAATGTAATAGTTGGATCTTTGTTTAAAATTGTAAAGTTTCCGGACGAAATGAAATTTAGAGTTTTAAACTTATAACATGGATCTACATCAAGTAACGGCCTCCACATTTCAAAAAACAATATTCTGAACTCAATAGCGGCGTGCGTATGATCACAACGCGGGTTATTCTCAAAGAAAAAACTAGGACGCTACTGTTTTTTTCGATAATAAAAATATTTTTGAATTTAACAACTATTTTGCAAGAAAAAATCTTTTATGGCTTAGAGAGATTAACCACATCCCAGGACAAGAATTTGGTATTATATGGTAGTACTATATGTTAATTTTTTTTCTATTAACTCTAAGGAATTCTTAATTGAAAATTTGATATCGCATGAATGTAACATATGAGACAACTAATCTGAAGGCATAACCTCTTTTTTGTAGTTTGACGAGATAATAGAGTTTTGGTGACTGCGGATTATCAACTGAAAGTTTGTATTTTGGATTGTTCGGTATTAAAAAATTGGCAATTTCTAAGGCGTATTCAATATTCCATTGAAATCTTCCAGACTTTTCGATAATTTTCAGATTCAATAAATTTTGAGTAGATAATCTGTCTTGCTTGAAGCTATAACTATGATCTTTAGCTGTTAATACTACATCGTCTGATTTAATGGACTTCAAGGTTGTATTATCAATCCTACTCAGTTTGAAGTATATAAACTCTTGTTTCAGTAATGACGTTGCTAATATTAAATGTTCAAAGCAACAACTGAACCAGACTTTGAAATCAGAAATTAATTAGTCGTATTAGTCGATAAGTCGACTAATTGTTGAATGTTATGTCGTCGGAACTCAACCCAGATAATCCTGAATCAATATTCAAAATAATACTGGTAAATTGTCCTGACGTCCTATACGTACAAAAAAATGCATCCGAAACTTCTCATTCAAATTGCCCGCGTTGAGTATTTTTAAGTATTTTAAGTTTTAGTATGCTGATAGGACTGTCCTTAATTACTATGCCAAACATGAGCGCGGTCTATCAACTACTTTGTTTACGACAGCTGTTGGAACCAGTCGACCTCAATGGTAATCAGAGAATTTTACGATGAGAAAAATTAATGAACAAAGAGCCTGGTTGTAAACCACATAGAAATGAGGAGCGTCGGTCCTTCGACGGCCGCTTCTGTCTGATACGTGAGTGTCGCATGGCGGTATGTTTTCGAACTGGTGTGACCATATAACGTTTTCTTGTTTTATCTGCTCTTTGGTTTCACCGTTTCGCGGGGCGTTGGTGAGGTAGCCTCTGTTTCGGTTCGTTGGGGGGCGCAGTGATATTTACATTATTGCGTTCGCTCCAACGAATTGAGATGAGTAGGTAACGGCATAGCCTTGTGTTACGAATGGGTAGACAATGCTGACGAGGTGAAACGAGACCAAAACTGCAGTCCATTGTTCCTATTCGTGACATCTGACCGTGCTGTACCACTTCTCTGTGGCCCAGGTTAATGGTGATTATGAAGAGTAGATCGCAAAACTAGCTCCTTCAAGGGAAGATATTTAACATTCTACAGAAGGTTGAATATTGTCCCTTGAAAAATAATTTTCTTCGAAAGACTTGCAATTGAGTTTTTTGTTGAACTTGGTAATTTTTTTACTAAAACGTACCAAATATTACAAACTGCATATGACAATGATTGTCTATCCCTTACGCAAGTGTACGAGTGGTTCAAATGATTCGAATTGGGTAGAAAAACCCTGAATGATGACGAAAGATCAGGCAATAATAAAAAATTATAGGTGAAATTTATTGAAATGGAATTAGGCTTTCCTCAAACAACTGTATACCGCATTTTCACCGAAGAGTTGGGCCATACTAAGGTTAATTCAATGTTTCTACCACAGAAACTAACCGAAGACCAAAAATTCAATCAAATTGAGCATAGCCAAGATATCATTACAAGTACTCGGAAGGACCCAAACTTCTTGAAAAGGATTGTGACTGGTGACGAGGCGAGGTGTTTTCAGTATAAGCTTTAAACAAAGCGGAGAAGTGCAGAATGGAGATTGTTGGATGATAGAAAACCCAACAAAAATCGATTGGAGAAGTCAAAATTGAAGATTATGCTAATTTGTTTTTACGATTGTGAAGGGATTGTCCACAAAGAATTTGTTCTGCGTGGCCACACAGTCACAGGGGACCTTTATTTGGGCGTCATGAAGCGATTTCTGGCAAGAATATCGAGAAAAGGTAAGTTGGAACCTTTTGCAAGATAACGCCCCATCACATCGTCCAAGAGTTGTAACTGAATTTTTGATCGAACACTACATTATTGCCCTACAACGTTCACCCTTTACCTGATCTGGCTCCATGCCACTACTATCTGTTCCCTAAGCTGCATTTGACGTTAAAAGGAAAGCTGGACGATTCAATTGAGGCCATTGAAAGTGCAGTGACCGACCGGATAAAGACCATTCCAAAAAAGGAGATAGAGAAATCGTTTGACAACCTGCTGGTGCGTGCAAATTTGTATATCAATGCAAAAGGCGAATACATTGATTAATAGTAATAATAATAATGATGACCATTGGTCATCACTATGGTCGAACCCCAAAGAACACAATAGAGATGCGGAATGGATCACGAATGAAAAAGAACGCCTTGATATCAGACATATGGACTTCGGACGAATCACGGAGGAAGAAATCACAACAGTAGTTAGAGCGACCGACAATTGGAAGGCCACAGGTATAGATAATATCCACAACTACTGGTACAAGAAGTTTGATAAGCTCCATGGAGACCTAGCGAAACAGCTCACGTATGTTCTTCAACATCCCAAGAAAACACCCACTTTCCTAACGCAAGGCTTAACATATATGCTACCTAAGAGCGATAGAACACAGGATCCGTCTCAATATAGGCCAATCACTTGCCTGCCAACACTCTACAAAATACTCACCTCATGCATATCCAATCGAATATACCAACACCTTGACGACAACAATATATTAGCAGAGGAGCAGAAAGGATGCAGAAAGAAACACCACGGGTGCAAGGAACAACTCATCATCGATTCTGTGATAATGAAACAGGCACACGTAGGGCATCGGAATGTTCCTTCGGCTTTTCTCGATTATCTGAAGGCATTCGATAGTACCGACCATTCTTGGCTTATTAAAGTATTGCAGATATACAAAATTCACCCAGCCCTGGTAGATTTCTTGAAGACAACAATGACACACTGGCGCACGTCTCTGCAGGTCAACATGTACAACAAATCAATTAAAACCAACAAGATACCCATACGTCGTGGAATTTTTCAAGGAGACTCTTTGAGTCCACTATGGTTCTGTTTGGCTATGAACCCATTGTCCTCAATGCTCAATAGAACAGGATACGGATTTAGGATAAAAATAGATAGGAATTATTATACAGTCTCCCACCTGCTGTATATGGATGACATCAAGTTATATGCTTCGAACAAGAAGCAATTGGATGAGTTGCTGAAAACTGTCAGTGAGTTCAGGGCAGATGTTCATATGAAATTCGGAATTGAAAAACGTAAGACCCTGAACATTCAAAGAGGCAAGGTCATAGATGGTGAAACACAACTTCCAAACGGTGATATTATACAGTGCATGAGGTATGGCGAAACATACAAATATCTAGGATACCAACAAGCCAGATTGCTAGACCAAAAACAATCAAAGGAGAAGATTTGTTCAGAATACAGTCAGCGTCTGAAGACTGTGCTGAAATCAATGTTGAACTCGGTAAATCTAGTCAAGGCAATTAACACCTACGCCATTCCAGTGTTGCTTTACTCATTTGGAATAATCGGATGGACTAAGACAGAACTGGATGATATTCAAAGGCAGACCCGAACGATGCTAACAAAGTACAACAACCATCATCCAAAATCGTCTGTGATACGAACAACTTTGAACCGGAAAGAAGGAGGACGCGGATTAATAGATGTGGCCAATTTACACACCGAACAGATTAAAAATCTCAGATAATTCTTCTCAACAAAAGCTCTCACTTCTGACCTCCATAGAGTGGTATCGTTGGCTGATAAGGGATATACACCTCTAAATCTTGCTACCAGAGATGACCTGCTGAATCTACCATTCCTATCAGATACTGAAAAACAAGAGCAATGGTCAAGAAAGGAATTGCATGGACGACATCACCATGAGATTAATCAACCACACATCGACAAAGAAGCCTCCAATGAATGGTTGATGAAAGGAGAATTATTCGCGGAAACAGAGATTCCTTATGGCCATCCAAGACCAAGTGATCGCTACAAACAATTACAAAAAATTTATAATGAAGGACGGAACATTACAAACAGATAAGTGCAGAAAATGCCATATAAGATCGGAGACTATACAGCATATTACGTCCGAATGCGAACAACTGGCCAATACGGAGTATCTTCACAGGCATAATGAAGTGTGCAACATTATCCACCACACACAAGTACAGACTTCTGAACTACTTCCAGCCATATTACAAGTATCAGCCGGCGCCCGTATTGGAAAATGACTCTATCAGATTATACTACGATAGGCCTGTTATCACTGACAGAATGGTGACGAATAATAGGCCGGACATAGTGGTGTATGATAAGAGAGCGAGAACAGCAATGCTGGTGTATGTCGCCATACTGAATAATAACAACGTGCTGAACAAGTTCCAGGAGAAAAAGTCCAAATATACAGACCTTGCTATTGAGATCAAGCAGATGTGGCACCTCGAGAAAATAGGTATTGTTCCTGTCATCGTATCCCCGACTGGGTTAATACCGAAAACTTTGCATGATAGCCTTAAGAAATTAGAATTGCATAAGAATACCTATATAGAAGTGCGAAAACCTGTAATTCTTAATACATGTAGGATAGCTAGGAAATGTATCTCAAGTATATTGTAATCGAGCCTATTCCCTTTCATTGCTGAATCTGGGAAAGGTGAATTATATCCAACTAACAGCAGAGATAGTGCATAAGTCAACGATAATAAATAATAATGATAAATATTGTTTATTGCTCATAAAATTCATAGTTGACGTTCATTACTATTTTCACAAAACAAATTAGAATACTACATTCGATACAATGTTTAAATGTATTATGCATATACATGCATACCTCCATCAATAAACAATATCAGGGTTAGAATTTCCTCCAAGCAATTCTCTCTCAATAGTTAAGAGAAAATCCCTTGTATGAGGAATTGAAACTTTACACGATTTTTAAATTTTCGACAATACAAATGAACAACAAAAAATCTACAATAAATATTCGAATACACAAACAGTCAATCTATAGATAAAATGGAACAATCCATGAAAAACTTAGACAGAAGATTCATCAATAGCAAAGAAGACCTATATTTTATTCAAAGTTATGTATGTATATATGAATTTTTTAAATCAATTATTGCTGCTACCTCACAGCGGCTTCTACTCAAGACCCATTTTTTAATTTGTTTTTTGAATACAGTGATGCGGCAAATATCCTTGATATGATCTGGGATTGAATTGTAAACTTTTGGAGCCAGAGATATATGTAATCGCTGTCCTATGGTTTTGTCGGTCCGTGGTATTATAATTTTTTTCCTTTATTTCTTGTGGAGTGTTCATGGTTATTATATTTCGCACTTGAAATGTTTTTTTTTGGTGGTGTCTCAATGTTAAGAAGAACATTTGCCTCAGGTCCATCACCTCAGCTTCCCTGAAGAGTTTATCAGTGGAAAATAGGTACGGCCTGCCAAAAACAATTTTCAGGATTCATTTTTCATGACTTCTAGCTTATAAGGATAATAGTTTGTCACTCCACCCCAACCCAGCAATCTGTACATCAAATGAGGCTGAACCAAGACCAGATATACTCTCCTCATTAGTTGGACACTACAATATTTTTAAGGAACCTGAACCTGGGAACCAGCACCCGAAGTTTCTTAATCAACTTGTCTATATGCTTTCCCCATCTCAAATGAGATCCATTACCACTCCCAAATACGTAATTGATGTACTAGCTTGAATATTAAAAGTACCATTGTCTTGAAATGTTAAAACCTCAAAGGTTGGCTGGGCTGCAGAAGTAATAGAAAACAGAATGAATTTGGCTTATCTCTTTTCATTGTCAGCAACTTTGAATCAAAGAAATCTAAAATGAGTCTGAAATAGTTATCAGCAGTCTCTTCAATGATTTCTAAGTCAAACCTTCATAAAAAACAGCAGTATCGTCAGCAAATAAAGTATTCACGATTATGATGAATACAATCGGGCCCAAGATTGTTCCCTGCAGAACACTGTATTCGACTTCTGAAAAATCACTGAATGAGTCCCCAACCTGTACGCACTGCTGCCGTCCTGTTATATACTTTCAAACCATTGAAGTGGCAGTCCCCTGATTCCATAGTCTTCCATAGTCCTCTACAATTCTAAGAAGCTCCTTATGGTCAACGCAGTCGAATGCTTTCGCCAAGTCAACAAATATGCATAAGCAGGGCTTTGAAGTGTCTAGGGGACTTGTATATCTGAGATGTAAGATAAGAAATGGCATCCTGGGTTGATTTTCCTTGCCAAAAACCGAATTGTCTATCACTAAGAATACTATACTTCTCTAAAAAAGATCTTGTTCTCTTTTCTATCACTTTTTCGAATATTTTCAAGATACTAGACGTGAGTCACATGGGGCGATAGTTATTGAGAGATTTGCTGTCATTGCCTTTATATATTGATTTAATTAAGCTCTTTGTCAGAATTGATGGAAATGTCCCAGTTTGTATTGACAGATTCACTAGCAAAGTGAAAGGGGCGACAATATGACCTGCTATATTCTTAAAATTAGTAGTTGTGATACCATCTAGTCCTGGTGCTTTAATTGGTTTCAAGACTTTGATAATCTCACAGATTTCTTGTTCGCTAGTTGGATGCAGCATTATACTGAGTGGATTGTTTGGATTTTTCACTTCTTCTATTTTGTCTTTCATTTTAATAATATTTGCTAGATCAGATCCCACTCTAGAAAAAAACGAGTGAAAGCTTTGGCTATTTAACGTTTGTCCTTTGTCTCACCGATCCCTACAATGTTGATCAGTTTTATTTGACCTTTTTTATTATCTTTGTTGGATATAATCTTCCACAATTTCTTGGGATCATTCTGATTTCGGGAAATTAGATTCTTATAATAATTATTCTTCGCTTTCTTGATGATTTTCTCTAAATGATTTTTGTATACTTTATATCTTTCGAGTAGCTCAGTGTTGTTATGTTGTTTTTTCAACCTTCTGTACAGTGAAATTTTTACCTAAACAGCATTTATGATTCCATTCGTTATCCAATCACTTCGTTTCAGATCATTTCTTCCCTGCTTCAATGATTTTGTGCTATCACTAATACAGGTTGATGATACTCCTATAAACTCCCCCGTCGCCGACTCAACATCTGCAGCTCCACAAACACTTTCCCAAGATAGAGAAGACAGAACACTTTTCAATGCTTTATAGTCCACATACCTGTGATTTGTTCGCTCATCTACTTTTCGTTCATCAGGGCCGGGGCCATGAAACCCAACTGCAAGGGTCACTGGGTAATGGTCTGTTAAACCGCTGATTTTAGGCTCTCCTGTTGAATTTTTGGTTTTGAAATATAATGTATGTATATAATATGCGATCTATACATGTCTCACTTTCGGGTCCTGTCATCGTATTTATTGCTGAAGTAAAACCTTCCTCGCTCGTAATATTTTTATATTCTTCATCGTATGGTGGGTCCGAGAGAAGATCCATATTTGTATCCTCCATGAACATTTCCATGTCGCTGCTTATTTTTATGGAAGGAATCGATTAAGATTCTGTTAAATTCCTCTTCAGTAACAGTGTGGGGACGGTAGGCTGCCACAATCTTTATTAATTTATTACTTAGAGATTTTTCCACCATCAGAGTTCTTTCAGACAATTAACTACTCCTCGAAAAAGTCTTGCCCCAGAGCTATTCTTTCACTATTATCATGCAGATTATGGTACTTGAATTGAATATGAGAATGAAATATTGGACAAAACAAAGTTAAATATGTAGACTATCAATATAATAAACACCTCAAAAAAGTCTAGGGAACACTTCTGAATATCGATATATCGTATCCAGAAGGATCAATATGGATGATTTTTTTTAATAAATGAACACCTGCATCAATTTCTCACCAAATTATGTAGAGTGCCGAAACATATTTCAGTTTTTTTTGATAAAAAACTAGAAATGCAGCAGATGCGACGCTGCTTTATAATCATTTCATGTATTCAGTGTTTGAAATCAGTTAGTTGGCACTTTGTTTCTGTTGTAAGCACAAATAAAAGATCTGAGTTTTGTGATTTGACCATGGAAAGACGACATTTGACTAGAGAAGAGATGTTACGAGCTGTTGGCATGCTCCAAGCTGGGAGCTCACAACGGGAAGTATCCAGGGTTCTGGGAAGTAGCCCAAGTGTCATAAACCGTGTATGGTCGCGTTTCAATGAAACAGATAGCGTAGAAGAACGCCATACAGGTCGTTTCAGGATTACTACAGTCGGTCAAGACCGATTTTTGGTTTTACAAGCCAGAAGAGATCGTACTATCTTAGCATCTCAATTAGCTCAAGAGCTATCACGAGTTCATAATGTACAAATTCCCGACCATACTGTGAGAAATCGACTGCACGAAGGTCAACTCCACTCCAGACGTCCTTTAAGAGTTCCACAACTGACCTATGGAAATCGCGTTGCTCGTTTAGCTTGGTGCCAAGAACTCGTAAACTGGGATCAAGAGAGGTGGGCCACAGTTACCTTCAGTGATGAATGTAGATTTAGTTATTATCCCGATTTGGGAAGAATTCGAATATGGAGGGAACCTGGAAAGCAAAACCGTCTCCATCATGCTCGAGAAGTTGTTAGACAGGGAGGCGGATCAGTGATGTTTTGGGGAGGTTTACGCCTTGGTGGAAGAACTGACCTCGTTTTCATACAGAACAACCTCACTGGAAATTCTTACGCAAATGAGATAGTTTAACCTGTAGTGGTACCGTATCTCCAAACAATGGGTCAAAATCCACTCTTCCAACAAGATAATGCCCCTCTTCATCGTGCAAGAGTTGTCTTGAACGTTCTTGAAGAGAATGATATCGATCTTCTACCGTGGCCATCCTGCTCCCCAGATCTGAATCCCATCGAGCATGTGTGGGACACCCTAAAAAGAAATCTCCTGCGTCAAAACGTCTTCCATCATGAACAGGAGCTTCGATTAGCAGTTCAGGGGGCTTGGAATGACTTAGGCCAAAATGTAATAGACAATTTATTATTGAGCATGCCGCGACGATGCCAAAGTGTCATTAATAACAGAGGTGGACCTTCTGGGTATTGAAAAACATAAGTGCTTCCATATCGTTCCGAAAATATTAGTTTAGGATTTTTTTGTGTTTTACCAAAACACGTCATTTTCAAATTACAATTTTTTTTATAATAGGTGCTTTGGAGAATTCAAATATTATTTTGTTTTCTTGAGAATACATTATATACAATACATCCTAACAAAAATCGAAAGATTTCTATAAATTCGAATCATCAAATTCATATTTTAAAGATATTGGTAAGTGTTCCCACGGTCTTTTTGAGGTATATATATATATATATATATATATATATATATATATATATATATATATATATATATATATATATATATATATATATATATATATATATATATATATATATATATATATATATATATATATATATATATATATATATATATATATATATATATATATATATATTATATATATATATATATATATATATACTTTTGAAAAGAGAGGATTTACAATAATAATTGTATTTACTTAGATCTATAATTTTGGTGTGTGTCAGAAAAAACAAGTGTAATTATAAGCAAAGATGGACTTTATGTAAACCACAACTCCGTCATTTTGTTTAACTAGGCCATCGTTGTATATGGTATCGTTTTGGGGTAGGCGATACAAACCCGGATCTGTTAATTGCCTAGTTTCTGTGAGCACGATGATATAGAACCTCTACCTGACAACAAAATCCTGAGATGATCAAAATTCTTAGTCAGACTCTTAATATTTAAATGGAGAATTCTCAATTTGATCTTCAGGCGACGAGAGGAAAGTTTTAATTCCATCCATGTCAGACAGGCATTCGTTTGTGAAATTTAAGTTGTCCCGTTCGAAATTTTGGATATAAACTTCCATAATCAATCAAATATATCTCAAACATTGTGATCCGTTCGTTCTCTTAGTTTACTCAATTGCAATTTATATTGTTCAGAATTCACATCCAAAACACCATGCGCTACATCATATTTTGACTTGAATAAGATTTGTATCGAAATTAATACTGGTTGTTTCGATTTTCAAAAAGTTGGGTTACTTTTGGAATGGAGGGTGTAGATTTACCCTTACTATGACAAATCTTCATGTAAGTGACAATGACGATGTCTATCAGGAAGTTGAATTTACAAAAATGTGAGGTTTGTTTGACATTTTTAACCAACGCTTTGTGTATTTTGCACCACAAGGTGCAAGGTTAGTGTTGATAAAAATATGGTGCCATATTATGGCAAAGATAGGTGCATGGAGTTATCTATTTTGCACACGAATAGCGAGTTTTCAGCTTGATTTCGTTGAGGACTAAAATGATCAAGTAACTATTATTATTATAAGGAACCGTAAAACTATCAATAACATAATCTAAAAGATGAAACACTAATTAGAGCAACCTAAACGAAAAAGATTCTTCTAGTTAAATAACCCATCAACAAGTTGCCTTCTTGAGACAGCAATGAATTGGCGATTCGCGATTCCTTATCGAATTTCTGATTGAATTTATAACAGTTTGTCGAGCACTCGGTTAATTTTTGCCATGTCTACCAACTTACTCAGATAAATCTCTTTCCAAACATACAACCAATTTAAATTCAGCCCACCTGCCATTCGCAAAGACGTCGCCGTCGAATTGGAGTCGAAAAAAGAACATGAATTTCAATAACGAATTATCTAAGTTCTTCTCTTCGGTTTGATTTGTCTAGATTTTTTTAACTTAGGGGAATGATGAAAGCGATGTTATATTTTCATCAATTCTGGTTGCGCGAAATTATTACAACGTTTCGCTATACAGGGTGTTATATAATAGTATGTCACAACTTGAGAGGGAAAAGGGAGAAGGAAAAAAGTTCATATAAACATATGTCCCAAAAGCTTTTTTCATCAAAATTCCTGCAGTTTTCGAAATATTCAGCCCAAATTTGGAATGCAAGCTTTTTTTTACAGCCTCCATCATTAAACGTCCTAGATTTTAACTGAAATTCACAAGGTGTTTCTCTTCCGAGGCCATGTCTCCTTTTGCCCTTTCAAAAAACCGACGATCTTGTTCTCTGTAGATGACAGAAGATCGTTTATCTGCTTCTTTATAATATAAACAAGGCTGGTGAAAGAATAGATCCCTGAGGTACTCCTGTTTGCAACTGGAAACAGTCAGATGTTATACCCTTGACCACAACTTGTATTGATCTATTCGAAAGGAAGCTACTTATCTAACCCCGTAATTTTTTAGGAAGTCCATATGCAGCCAGTTTATTCAACAAGGCTACATGCCAAACCCTATCGAAGGCTTTAGGGATGTCGAGGGCTATTGCTCTAGATTCCCCATGCTTTTCCATCGTTATTGTACAAACGAGAGTGACGTAGGCGAGCAGATCTCCTGTCGATCTGCCTGCGAAAAGCATACTAACGGTCGTTAATAATTCCCTACAACTCAAGATTTGATTTGATGATTTCATCATTTATGACTCTCCTCACCACTTTGGACATAATGGGAAGAAGTGCAACAGGGCGGTAGTTTTCGGGTAAGGACTTCTTCCTTTCTCTGGGATCGGTTGCATTCTCGCTATTTTACAGCTGCTCGGAAAAGTCTGGCTTTCATAAGAAATCTGAAACAGAAGGTTAAGAATGGGTGCCAGTTCGGGAGCACACTTTCTCAGGACTATTGGCGGTATTTCGTATTGACCAACTGCCTTCTTGCAGTTCAGCTGCTCGAGAGCCCGTCTCACAGTGCGGCCTCTGAACTTGATTTCTGCCATGGAAGAATTTTTAGGTGGAATGTTCGGTGGTATTGCGTTAGACGAATCTAGCACAGAATTCTTTGAGAACAAGAGAGCAAAGAGATCGGCTTTCTCTTTCGGAGATTATGCTATACTTCCGTCTCCTCAAACAAGATTTGCAGAAATTGGCATTGACAGTCTTATTCATAGACCAGAATTGTCTAGTCCCGCTTGCCTGTTCAAGGAGTTCATTAGTTACTGCTTCGTTCAAATTTGCATTTGCTCTTGCAGTTGTTAGGTATTCGTAGGAAGCTTGTTCTTGTTTCCTCTGTTGAATTTACTTTCCATGACTTGTAAACTCTGCTCTTGACTGCAGAGGCTCTTTCGAAGTCTTTGTTGAACCATGGCTTTTGTGATGTTGTTCTTTTCATGGAATGAGGGATGTAGAGATCCATTTCTGCATGAATGATTTCTGTAACAGATTCAGTGCACACATTGATGTCAGGCTCATCCCAATTAGCACAGTTATAGTGCGTCAAATGCGTCTGGGTGGTTTAGGTTCTTGGTTTAGCGACAGCACAATGGTTCCATTAGCAGATACAAGGTTGTGGTCTGAGTTTCATAGCGGTGCTGAGACTTCCACTCCTAAATCATCTGGATCTGGAAACAAAAAGAGATCCAAGGTGTTCGGGAAGTCGGTTGGGTGATCAGGTATTCTTGTCGGTTCGTAGACTAGCTGCGTTAGATTATGGCTGATTGCGGAAATTGCAGCCTGTCTTCCCGTTTCATCTGTTCTATGGGAATGGCGGAGCCGGTTGGTGTTATGAACGTTGAAGTCAACCAGTACAATGACAGCTGGTAGATGATGTGTCTGAATCCAATCCAACTTTTCACCTAGATACTGAAACAGTCTAGGGAAGTGAATATCGTTAGGCGAGCGATATAGACAGCATAAGAACAGTGTTTAATCCTGCAAACAGATTTTAAACCACGCAAGGCCGAAAGCGTCGTCCTTCATCGTATCCTCTCTCTGGCTTGCAACATCCGATCTTGCGAAAGTACAGAGGCCCCCTTTAAACCTAAATCTCGTATGAAACTCATACCCATTGAATCGTCAATAATTTGTGTCGGTTGTTTGACTAATTTGCATCTGCATAGACATTCCCGTTGTTGTACCCCAGCCCTCTAATATTGCAGAAACCTATCAAGAGTTTGCTTTCTTTTCTAGAACATGAATAAATAAGTGAATTCGCCGGAGGAGTGCTCAGCTTACCCGCATCATGAACACCTCGAGGCAGGACCCCCCGCAGATCCGAATGCGAAACTATTTCAACTCCGGATGATTTTGTCCCAGAAGAGCTCATCATGCTTCGTTGCCAATCCTTTCCATCCGCCAGATTCCGAAACTTAGTCACACAGGTGACCAATTCACGGGACCTATAGCTGGTTGTGGTGGTATCGCACCGGGCGACGAGGTGAGGCCACCTGCTGACATACAAACAATGCAGTAGATCTCTTCTTTTATGATGATGATGATTCATGTTGCCTATTACTTTTTGATTTGTTCATTCCATTTCTGAGGGTCTTTTTTAATTAAATGTTTTCTTGTTAGCTTTGATTCGTTTTAATCGATTTTCATGTTCTCTTCTTATCTAATCTTCTTCAGGTGTATATGTGTAGATAGCTGATATTCTAGTTTTTCATCTATCCGTTAATTTTCTTGGAGCAGCTTTTCATAATGGTTGGACTGGGTCCGGAGAAAAGTAAAGTGGTGTGTTTGAAGTTACAATGGTAGGTAGAAAACTTCTTGACATTTCTCATGTTCTCTTCTTTTTCAGGCGAAGGGGAGACCGCGGCTGGTTGGCGCAACGCTAGTTTCAGTAGAGTAAGGAGACTTGGGAGCATTCTAACCTCTCCTCACGTGTCCGTTAGAGATGCATAGCGGATTCATAAAGTACACTATGTGAAAACAGTTAACGTATGGATGCAGTGGGGAGAAGAATGTTTTCAAGGTGAGAAAGTAGATTATAAGATTCTCGGTTTTTGTTTCATATTTTTTGTGGTCTTTGTATCTTTTTCTTCATGCGCGCTTCATAAGAATAGGCCAATTCGTTAAACCACGTGAGTGCCTGGGAAGAATGGAGGTGTCTGTTTACTCGCTTCTTGAAGAGGGCCAAATTGTAGAATGTTGGGAAGATGTTGGACGGAAGCGAGTGCCACAGCCCACCGGCGCTGTAAACAAAGGATTTCTTATAGAGAGAGGTTCGATGAGTCACTAAATGTACCGCTATATGATTCGACTCTCATAAACACCTCAAAAAAGTCTAGGAAACACTTACCAATATCTTTAAAATATGAATTTGATGATTCGAATTTATAGAAATCTTTCGATTTTTGTAAGGATGTATTGTATATAATATATTCTCAAGAAAACAAAATGATATTTGACTTCTCCGAAGCACCTATTATGAAAAAAAATTTTAATTTGAAAATGACGAAATTTGGTAAAACACAAAAAAAATCCTGAACTAATATTTCCGAAACGATATGGAAGCACTTATATTCTTCAGTACCCAGAAGGTCCACCTCTGTTATTAATGACACTTTGGTATCGTCGCGGCATGCTCAATATTAAATTGTCTATTACATTTTGGCCTAAGTCATTCCAAGCCCCCTGAACTGTAATCGAAGCTCCTGTTCATGATGGAAGACGTTTTGACGCAGGAGATTTCTTTTCAAGGTGTCCCACACATACTCGATGGGATTCAGATCTGGGGAGCAGGATGGCCACGGTAGAAGCACGATATCATTCTCTTCAAGAGCGTTCAAGACAACTCTTGCACGATGTGGAGGGGCATTATCTTGTTGGAAGAGTGGATTTTGACCCATTGTTTGGAGATACGGTACCACTACAGGTAAAACTATCTCATTTGCGTAAGAATTTCCCGTGAGGTTGTTCTGTATGAAAACGAGGTCAGTTCTTCCACCAAGGCGTATACCTCCCCAAAACATCACTGATCCGCCTCCCTGTCTAACAACTTCTCGAGCATGCTGGAGACGGTTTTGCTTTCCAGATTCCCTCCATATTCGAATTCTTCCCGAATCGGGATAATAACTTAATCTAGATTCATCACTGAAGATAACTGTGGCCCACCTCTCTTGATCCCAGTTTACGTGTTCTTGGCACCAAGCTAAACGAGCAACGCGATTTCCATGGGCCAGTTGTGGAACTCTTAAAGGACGTCTGGAGTGGAGTTGACCTTCGTGCAGTCGATTTCTCACAGTTTGGTCGGAAATTTGTACTCGTGATAGCTCTTGAACTAATTGAGATGCTGGGTAGTACGATCTCTTCTGGCTTGTAAAACCAAAAATCGGTCTTGGGCGACTGTAGTAATTCTGAAACGACTTGTATGGTGTTCTTCTACGCTACCTGTTTCATTGAAACGCGACCATAAACGGTTTATGACACATGGGCTACTTCCCAGAACCCTGGATACTTCCTGTTGTGAGCTCCCAGCTTGGAGCATGCCAACGGCTCGTAACATCTCTTCTCTAGTCAAATGTCGTCTTTCCATGGTCGAATCACAAAACTTGAATCTTTTATTTGTGCTTACAACAGAAACAAAGTGCCAACTAACTGATTTCAAACACCGAATACATGAAATGATTATAAAGCAGCGTCGCATCTGCTGCATTTTTAGTTTTTTATAAAAAAAAACTGAAATCTGTTGCGGCACTTTACATAATTTGGTGAGAAATTGATGCAGGTATTCATTTCTTAAAAAAATCATCCATATTGATCGTTCTGGATACGATAAATCGATATTCAGAAAAGTTCCCTAGACTTTTTTGAGGTGTTTATTATATTGATAGTCTACATATTTAACTTTGTTTTGTCCAATATTTCATTCTCATATTCAATTCAAGTACCATAATCTGCATGATAATAGTGAAAGAATAGCTCTGGGGCAAGTTGGCGCATTTAGATCGGGGCAGGTTGACTCTGCTTCCATTTCCGCTAAAACCCAGAAAGCTCGAGCTCGAACTTTATAAGACCAGTGAGATAGGTTGTGCGAAATGATAGATCCAAGAGGTCAGATGCTGCTGTTTTTGCCATTCCCGAACAGACTATCATACAATTCTGTTCAAAAATATCAATCGAGGACCTACAAAATGAAAGCAATTAAATCCTATGTCTTTTCAAAAAACCAAGAAGTACAATAAGTGCAATATTCCACAAGAGCGTCAGATATTTACGTCGTCTTACAGCCGACAGAAAAGAAAAGGCTTGCTTGTGAATTTGCCCTGAATGTAGATGCATTAATTCCTACTTTATAGAACGCAAATCAGACGGCAGGTGCTGACTAGTTCACGTCGTTGCTCAAACGAAATAATTCATTTTTCAGTAGTAATAATATCGATGAGTTTTTTGAGAACCTGAAGCATACTTATGACAAATATCACTATGGTCCAGAAGACGTTTGGAACATGAACAAGACTAGCATCTTCAAGACCCAAGTCTAGAAAAGGGTTCGAACAAGTAGGCAGAGTGACAATACTCACATACTCGTTCCCCTCGTTCATTCCTATGTCCAAATCCATATTCTGCAAAAATATCTTCATATCTTCCTTTTCCTACTTGAGGTCACTAATTATTAAAATGATGTCCTGTTTTTTGGTCTATTTGAGAGTTACG
Source organism: Cryptolaemus montrouzieri (assembly GCA_013387265.2). Classification (NCBI taxonomy): domain Eukaryota; kingdom Metazoa; phylum Arthropoda; class Insecta; order Coleoptera; family Coccinellidae; genus Cryptolaemus; species Cryptolaemus montrouzieri. The sequence continues at coordinate 24,303,690 of JABFTP020000144.1, read as the reverse complement.
TAAAGTTGTTGATAAAAGTAGCTGATTTCTGACTGATATCTGTCGGTTATGGAGGCATTAAGTTGTAGCACATTTATATTCAATTGTGAACCTTGAAATTGTACCAGTATCATTCTGTCGAAAATGGGAATGTAATTCGTGACCACCATCACCCTGTAGCTCCGTAACAAATCTTTTTGCGGACCTATGTTTATATGAACTTTTTTTCTTAAAATTGCACGTAGATTTACCCCCTCAAGTTGTGACATACTAGTATGTAACACCCTGTATAATATGACTATTGCAAAGGTCAAATACATGTTGTTACCGAGTCTGTTTTTGATCTTCTAATTTTCTTACCTATGGTTTGAACGACGAATATGTCTTATCACATCAAACCTCACATGAAAGAACTTGAAAAAGTTTATACATATGAACAACACAACAGTTCCTATATTATAAAAAGAACTTCAGGGCAAGTTCAACTACTAGACGATCAAAATGGCTTTTCATTTGACCGATCTAATTATAATATAATTTCGCAACGAAGGCAATGCAACGAATAACTACTAACGACTAAAATAATTTATTTTCTGCATATTGGAACTAGATCCCTTGAAAACTACAAGAGTAAACAACAGAAACGTGAAAACAATTTGAACTTAATACCCTGTACCTCGAGCACGGAGGACCTTTGGAAATATGATTATACACATTTTTCTCATGTTTTCGGTCAGCGATTGCTTGTATAAATTAATAACTGCATACCTGAAATACCCTGTACACCCAAAGATTCGAAGTTAGTCGTCCAAAAAAAAATTAATTGAAACTGAGATAGACCCATTTCTTCTGAAATTTTTTATGAGCCAATTTCCCACCCGAAAAAAGAAAAAAGTATGTTCAATTTTCAGAGATACGAAATATTTTTATATTACCCTGCTATGTGCAAACAAGGACTCATATATTATTACGACAAATCTATGCGAGGGAATTTTACATAGGGGTAATAAAACAATATATATATATACCTTGACTGTGTGTTTAATTTAACATTTTCCATGTTTCAATCAGAATATGAAACGATATTCTTCGGAGTGAAAATGTGAACGCTTTTCTATTCGAATTCACCACAGTAATGGATGGGTGATTCTCACGAAAGTGTCTAAAATCGACTACCAAATTATCAATTTTTAACATAGTCACTCATAAATCATTTACTATTTTTTGAATAGTCTAGGATAACGATAATCTTCTCCAAAAGTCAGCATAAGTGGTTTCGTGTTATTTGGTTTTTTTTTCAATTAAAAAATTTGAATGTCCATGCAGGTGACTTTCAATGAAAAATATACCTTCATTTTACAAATTTTATTCGAGAAAACCTAATGAACAAGTATAAGTTTCTTTCGAAACATCAAACAAACAGAATAAATAGTATGAACATTGTGTTCTTCATCAGCAAATGAAGAATGAATCTTGTTACACAAATTTCACTAGAAAAACATGGTGAACAAAACTGTTTTCAAAATACACAAAATTAAAGAGCGAAACCGATAAACGTCTACTTATTCTCGATTGCTAATGAAATTATATTTTCTCAATGCACAGTTAAAAAAAAACAATACACTAACACATAAAAATTTTTTCCTAAGAATATTGAATGAACAAAACAGAAATCATTAACAATTATCCTTCGATTGCTAATAGGAAATTAATCTTCATTTCTCCCTCTCATAAGAAAAATAATATACAGAAGAGTTTTTCATAATAAACACCTCAAAAAATCTAGGGAACACTTCTGAATATCGATATATCGTATCCTGAACGATCAATATGGATGATTTTTTTTTAAAAATGAACACCTTCATCAATTTCTCACCAAATTATGTGTGCCGCAACAGATTTCAGTTTTTTTATAAAAAACTAAAGATGCAGCAGATGCGACGATGCTTAATATTCATTTCATGTATTCAGTGTTTGAAATCAGTTAGTTGGCACTTTGTTTCTGTTGTAAGTACAAATAAAAGATTCAAGTTTTGTGATTCGACCATCGAAAGACGACATTTGACTAAAGAAGAGATGTTACGAGCCGTTGGCATGCTCCAAGCTGGGAGCTCACAACGGAAAGTATCCAAGCCAGAAGAGATCGTACTACCACAGCATCTCAATTAGCTCAAGAGCTATCACGAGTTCATAATGTACAAATTTCCGACCAAACTGTGAGAAATCGACTGCACGAAGGTCAACTCCACTCCAGACGTCCTTTTAGAGTTCCACAACTGACCCATGCAAATCGCGTTGCTCGTTTAGTTTGGTGCCAAGAACACGTAAACTGGGATCAAGAGAGGTGGGCCACAGTTCTCTTCAGTGATGAGTCTAGATTTAGTTATTATCCCGATTCGGTAAGAATTCGAATATGGAGGGAATCTGAAAAGCAAAACCGTCTCCAGCATGCTCGGGAAGTTGTTAGGCAGGGAGGCGGATCAGTGATGTTTTGGGGAGGTATACGCCTTGGTGGAAGAACTGACCTCGTTTTCATACAGAACAACCTAACGGGAAATTCTTAGGCAAATGAGATAGTTTTACCTATAGTGGTACCGTATCTCCAAACAATGGGTCAAAATCCACTCTTCCAACAAGATAATGCCCCTCCTCATCGTGCAAGAGTTGTCTTGAATGTTCTTGAAGAGAATGATATCGATCTTCTACCGTGGCCATCCTGATCCCTAGATATAAATTCCATCGAGTATGTGTGGGACACCCTAAAAAGAAATCTCCTGCGTCAAAACGTCTTCCATCATGAACAGGAGCTTCGATTAGCAGTTCAGGGGGCTTGGAATGACTTAGGCCAAAATGTAATAGACAATTTAATATTGAGCATGCCGCGACGATGCCAAAGTCTCATTAATAACTGAGGTGGACCTTCTGGGTACTGAAAAATATAAGAGCTTCCATATCGTTTCGAAATATTAGTTCAAGATTTTTTTTGTGTTTTACCAAATTTCGTCATTTTCAAATTTCAAATTTTTTTTTAAGAAAGGTGCTTTGGAGAAGTCAAATATTATTTTGTTTTCTTGAGAATACATTATATAAAATACATCCTAACAAAATACGAAAGATTTCTATAAATTCGAATCATCAAATTCATATTTCAAAGATATTGGTAAGTGTTCCTAGACTTTTTGGAGGAAATTATACCAACCAAATGAGCAAAATGAAAAAACTTGAACTCTTCTAACTTTATGGTCAAAATATTTATAGCAGAGCAACCTATTTGAGAAAAAAAGATATAAATTTTCATCTCGAAAATGATAAATACCTCTTCGAAGTTTAACTGGTTTCTTAAGAATGTGCACCAATGTACTTTTGGGAACAACATCACGATCTTCTTTATCAAGCCATATACAGAGATAGTTAGACTTCGTTGAGGAAATTCTCTTTATGAATTTAATTGAGCAGTTCCTCATTAATTTCCTGAATCTGTCCTACATAGTGGACCTTGAAGAAATGAAATAAAGTTCTGAAATAGATACTAAAAAATCAAATACCAAAATGACTTACTTTGGACTGAGTAGGCCATTCTATAACCATAAATTCATCAATCGCGAATGAAATAGTGCTACTTTCGTTATTCGAAATGCTATCATCTTCAACACGACCCATCTCAGTCTCAGGTTCCGAATCAGAATAGACGGCAGAATAAATTGGCCTATTCGCAATGATTTGAAGACTTAGTTCCCAGGCCATAATGACTACATTCATCTGATAAGTTACACTCAAAACAGCTGAATCTTCGTGCTCTGATCAAATCCTTCTCAGTATGGCATCATGCATATAATTCTGGTGTGTGTGTGTGTGTAAGCTCAGGAAATGTAACAGGGGAACCATACTATATTGCATATGATTCAATAAACGAGTGAAAAAACCTGAGGAAAAACTCGTTTCCTTGTCGCTTTAGCACTAGCAATAGCTTGTCTGTTTATGTTGTGTTAGTGTCGTGTGTACATAAAGAGTACCAAAGATTTTTCTGCTTAGCCGCTTCATTCTCTAGCTCCATTATTTCCAGACGAAGACAAGGATGAAAGAAAGGGGGTTTGGGCCAGGAATCTGTAACAATGAAAAAGAAAACCAGCAAAAAAATATGTCAACAATCATACCTCTTATATGTCTAAACAATTCTAAGAAAAGGTTTTACATAGCAAGCAAGCCATAAAAAGGACTAAGGAGATAATCAGAAAGTACATAACCTGCGATATTTCCTCTTTCGCGGAGATGTTCGTCAGTCGCAGTGTGAGTCTTTTGAAACATAATCACTTCCTTGTTCTTGCTTGCCAATTTTGAAGTATAATCGCAAAAAACCCTTCAATATTTAAACTCAACAAAACAATTTCCTCTCTGTTTGACCAACAGAGCGCCAATGGCCAGGTTCGGTCTTCCAAGTGATGCCGATTATGACTTATAGATGTTTTAGAATCATTATGTACCCAATAATTTGGGTTGGCATCTCCCATATATTATTTCTTCGTGGATCTTGTTTAACTCAAAGAAAAATTTGAGGAAAAATTTTGACAGTCGTTCTAAAAATATGATAAACAACTATAACAGAAACATCAGAATAATACAAATTATTTCTTACAAAATATTTTCGAAATTCATTTCATTGACTTAAATGCATTTTTCTGTCCGCTTTGAGAGGTTTGCGAACGCATTTCGTATCATTTCCGCGTTATGTCGCATTTCCTAACAGAAATGTCTAATTCTCTTCATTCACTGATCCCTATCAATTATTTGCACCGAATTAACACTGCTTTTTGAATAACCCCACATAAAATAATCTACCGGATTAAAATCTGGAGACCTGGAGTGCCAATCATGAAGTCCTCGACCAATCCAGCGATTATTATATGCGACATTCAAAAATTTTCACACTACCAGAGCAAAGTGCGGGGTTCTTCATCGTGTGTGAACCACATGCCACGCAATGTATATTTTCATTTCTCAATAATTCCGGTAACACTTCTTGCAGAAAAGTAAGATATAAAGGTTTATTAAGACGTCCTTCAAAAAATGTGGTCCTATTAAATGGCCATTGTACAAACCTATCCAGACGTTCACTGAAAACTTATGCTTCGAATAGCTTTGACGTGTCCTATGAGGATTCATTTAGACCCATTCATGGGTATTCCTCAAATGAATACACCATCTCTTTTGAATTGTTCTATAACAAATTGGCCGATTTCTCAGAATTCATCCTCTGAATGCAACACTCCTTATGTCGTTCCCAGGTTCCAGACGCTGTACACTCTGAACGTGGAATGGCTAATGATTTTCATATTTCAGAGTTCTTCACACTCGTGTGTAAAGAAATTCAAGAGCGTATGCAACTCTCCTAGTACTAGTTCCAGGATTATCATTCTCAATTTCAAGAATATTCTGAATCTCATTCACACCCTGCTGACGAAGTCTTACAGGTTTAAGATATGCACGAAATTTTCCATGTCTTGAATAAGTAATACAGAGGCTAATGTTTTGTGATATGGATGCCTTCCGATTAGAAATCGCGTGGTATACTCGCGAACCGATTTCTGCCATTGCCATTACAGAAGCCATAAACATAAATTATGTCAGATTATTCTTCATTCGAGAAAAACGGAGCCATTTCCTCGATTATCTATTAAGAAATGTAATTGTTTTTCAACCCTATCCAATTGTTGCTTTTTAGTGTTATCCGTAATTCAAAGACCTCCGTTAATTTTCTTAACTTCTGTGGTTCATAACGTCAATATCTGTATTATGTCAACCCATTCTTCAATGTCTTCAGTTGTTAATTCTTGCCTAGATACATTTATTAGCACATATGTCATAATGCGTAAATCGCGATTTTTTTCTTCTTTCTCTAGCAAAATGTTTTCTCTCAACCGTGAAAGAGGCAACAAGTTACCTGCGTTATAATCATCACCTTTTGTCGGCCATAAATTCTTCCATGATTTCTGAATTATTTCTTGGGACACAGATGACCAGGCCCTTTCACGAGAAAACACCACATGTTTGAGGTCCAATTGCTTCAGTAAATGCGAAACGTATTGTCTTCTTGTCTACAATATTCAGTAGCGAAGATTTTCAACAATGCAATTTCAGATTCTGTATTACATGTTGATCTATTGGTTGTAATAATGGAGTACCATTAGGAGGTAGAAACATGACCTGAATATTTCGGTCCTCACTGATTAATTCCTCTTCTCTTGGATGTCCAGGAGCATTATTTAATAAGAGCAATTTCAACTCGTTCATTTTATTTCAAACATCAGGAATGAATTGTTTATGGAACCATTCATGATAAAAGTTCTCTAGTTACCCACTATTTTCTTTGACCTTTATAATAGACATGCAAATTGGAGCAATTCTTGAATCCTCGGAATTTGTTGGCTTTTCCGATGACCAACAATTTCATTTCATGAGATACTGATGCATTATTGTATGGCATGAATGTAATACGGTCCTTACTCATCTTCCGACCTGGAGCTGAATTTTCAGCCGAATGGGCTGTTGTTATGTTTTGAAGAATTCGCCAAAATAACCCACTTTTATCTGCGTTGTGAACTTAATCTGGCACTAGATCCATCTCCCGTATTTTTTGAAGAAATGTCTTTTTTTGAATTTTTGCAATCATCGTTAACTTGCCTTGAAATCATCTCTACCTGTTATACTGGTGTAAAAAAATCTTGCTTTCTCACATATGAGATCATCAGATAAAGGTGTATGACGAGATCATTCTTGTAAGAACCAAGTGTATAGAGCATTTTCAACATTCGGATTTTCACTAGTTCTGAGCGTACGCCGTTTCCCACGACCAGAATCAGAAGAAGATATAAAATTCTCAATTGATTTTCTTATTTTCTTTATATCGCATACTGTAGATTTTCCAATTGAGTGTATTCTGGCCAATTCAGAAACACTTTTTCTATTATCTGATTCTTTCAAAATTTCTCATTTTTGCTGCAATGTTTTGATTAATATGGATATCAAGCGCTGAATGTGAGAAGAGAATCTAACCTGCACAAGTAAAGCGAGTATTCAGACAAGATATTGCAAGTTCGGACACTTTCAATCGATGAAATTATTGACTGCGTTCGGATTATATAGGTAAAAAATAAGTTGTGTGGATTATAGAGGTGGGTGATTTCAAAGTTTCGTTGTTCGGATTACTGTATGTGCGGATTAGAGAGGTCGCACTGTACCAAAAATACTTTGCTGAATGTGCCATGTCGATTTTCTTTATGGTTCGATGTAGGTACTCTTCAAATTATTGTCAACCGAAAAAACCATGGACGTATTCCTTCAATATTGCTGAAAAATATCAGACTTTTAACTTGTGAAATAATATTTGAAATATTCTGTTTCAGAACAAGAAAAGAAGAAAAACGAGAGGTCAGATTCAATCAACTTAAATAGTTATTGATTTTTTGCTTTTTCTCTCGGAATCCTGACCAGATTTACTTCGATGTAGATTTTGAAATGGGTCTCCTATTGAGATATCAAAATGCATTATTTGAAAGATTTCCGGTCATATAATCTGCGAATGTCAGGGCCCTCGCGTGAAAAATCGTAGTTTTTGGGATGAATTCGCGAATAACTCCGAGACGATGCATTTTAGGTTAGGTTAAAACCTATAACAGATCGATGCCCATTTATATTACAAGTTAAATCGTGTGTGCAAATATAGGTAGTCTAATTTGAAAAACGAACGTTTGTACCTCTGAATGTACTACGATTTGCCACATGCTTTGAAAACACCCTGTATACCATGAGGCGAAATAATCGACATTGAATGATCTTTAGTATTTTTATGAAGTCTTCTAAGAGACAGCCAAAAGATTTAAGAAAATATTGTTCAGATTTCAATTTTTCTTCAATAAAAAAAATAGAAAGTGCCACAGCATTGAAAATATTTCCGGAACTTAGTTCGAATAACATTCAAGACAACAACAAAAACTTTCTCCAATCGGTCATTCCTTTCTCCATATACAGTACAACTTCACTAGTCCGGACACTCGCTATATCGGGCACTTCAGTAACTCGGGCACGTGGCTCATTTGGGCACTCTGAGAATTTTACCTCTATAATCCGGGCACGTCGACGCCAACTGATAAACAAACAATGATAATTTTCCTGTCTGTACATGTATTATGTACTTGTACTATCTAAGAGTGCGAGTATCGTTCTACAGTTTTGCATTTCAATCTCGCCGGTGGTGTGCATAATGGCTCCAACCAAAAGAAATCATAAAACGCTCACACTGGCAGACAAATAAAAAATGATAGATTTTATTGATGATGGAATGAGTACTCGTCGAATAGCAGCAAAGTTCACTTTTCCAAAATCAACAGTGTTTGACATAAAAAGAACAAGGAGAAAAAAGGAGATTTATATTCAAATCGTATCAAGGAACAGATAGGAATCAGGGATGCACCAAGCAAGGGATTTCACAAAAAGCCGAATGCTGAGCTCTCGGCCAAACAAAATGATTGCATGCCGAGTATCCTGATGTTGAAAATGCATTGTATAACTGGTTTCTTCAACAACGCCACACACACGTACCAATTTCGTCAGACATATTGAGAGCAAAAACCGAACAGTTTTATGAACCAATCACAGAAAAAAGATTTTCTTGCAAGTTCGAGATTGTTAGATAAATTCAAGCTTAGACATTGAATTCGTTTCTTGAAGGTTTGAGGCGAAAAACTTTTCAGTGATGTTTCCGCTGTGATACCATTTAAGGAAAAATTTCCATCGCTTGTTGAACAGATGGAATTAAGCAAAGAACAGGTGTATAATGCTGATGAATCGGCCATTTTCTGGAGATGTTTACCAGGCACAACTTGGGTTCCTCATGGGGAAAAATCAGCACCAGGTCGAAAAGTGTCAAAAGACCGCTTAACATTCATGCCATGCTGCAACGCGGCTGGAACTCACCAATTACCTTTACTAGTCTTAGAAAAAGCGAAAAATCCACGAGCATTCAAAAACGAAAGTTCACTACCAGTTGTCTATAAAATATCTTCGAAAGGGTGGATGACCAGACCATTATTTAATGAATGGTTAAAAACATCTTTTATCCCCGAGATGAAGAATTTTTTAACTAAGATCAACAAGCCCTCTAAAGCTCTGTTGTTGGTAGACAATGCACCATCGCACACACCGGAGGAAGAGCTTTATACTGATCCAAACTTCAGAGTAATATTTTTGCCACCCAACTGTACTGCCGTTCTCCAAGCTATGGATCAGAATTTACTTGAAAACATTAGTGTCGTATAGAAAATGCCATCTTAATCATATAATTTCACATGAAGGTGAAGAGATAACTTCCATTTTGAAGCAGTATAATTTTTTGCAGTGAACAATCAAAAGATTTAGAAAAAGTTGGACAGTATTGTGGCATGACACTACATAAGTAGAAGAATCAGACGATGAAAATATTCCACTCTCAGAGCTTCAGAAGAAACTTCGTCCAATCTGTGAAAATAATTTGAAAAATATTGCCGAATCATTAAGGGTCATCGATCCAGAAAATGACTCAACCATTGAGAACATTACCATCTGGGCTGTAGGAGACAAGGAGTTTGTTATCGATTTTACTGAAAAAAAGCCTATACAGGATGCTTTAGGAAGGAATATTGAAAACGTAGAGGAATCCTCTGACTCAGAGGATGGTTTAAATAGTATGGTAAAAGTGAAACATTGTCTGTCAATCCGTTCTCCCTGATTATTATCAGTTGGGCCAAATAGAATAATCTTCCTATAGAAGGAAGACGTATTGCTCCTGAAAAGGCTCAAGGAAAAATCAGTTCAGATGGCAGCATCGAGAAAGGTTCAGAGTAAAATCGATGGATATTTTAAACGTCTTAAGGGATAGCATTTTGTTTATGTACACAAGCTTATATTTAAATTCTATACTTTCTATGAGGAAAGATTATAATGAACGGAAATTCTATAATTTGATTCTGTTTTATAATAGAAACTATTTTTTGTTCAACTTTTTGATATTTCGTTTTAATAAATTCGGCTTTAACAGATTTTGGGTTGTTTCTATTTTGAAAATGAAACAAATTCAAGTCACTTCAGAAGTTCGGGCATTTCGATAAACCGGGCATGCGCCGAAACGATATCTGTCCGGACTAGTGAAGTTGTACTGTACTATTAATGTCCCATCTCGTGTGAATATCCGCTATGTGCCCTTCGCTAGACTGTCACAAACGCAGTCTGGTCCTGAAATTATGAGCAAAAACATTTTCAATAAGCTCCTAATGATTTTAAGGTCTGTGAAAATGGTTTATTATTCAAACATAAAACAAATTCAGAATTTTTTTTTTCTAAATGGTGGTGTCAGAGAGAACTTTTTGTTCGATAGCGGTGTTCCTGAATGAATTGTCCTAATTATTATATATTTGTTACTATCTCTATATTTTGATTGAGGAGGTCGTTATTGGATGAAAATCGATATACACCACACTGTGGCTTCCAACATTTTCCAACATACCTCTTGTACCTATTGTAATATTAAGTAGGAAATAAGACTAATATATAAGGAATAACTCTGTTCATTAGTTTGTATCTATCTGATGAAGCCACAGTGTGGTGAAACCGGTCATAGTTTTGTTAATATAGTGAAAGTCTAAATACTTTAGTTTTATTTCATTGGGAATATTTATATCGATCTTCATCAAGTAACGACCTCCTCAATCAAATTATTGAAAGAAGCTGAGACAAGCTTTTGGTCATTTGGTGTTTCAAGCTAATTCTAAGATGTGCGACCAACACACAGAATATCTGGTTCCTATCCAGTTGTTTGAAGAACGAAGTATTTCCGAAATATATAAAACTGAAGACCCATAATATCAGCCCCGCAGCCCAAAATGGAGTACTACAAGGCAAAAAGAAATGGTTGAAGTTAGACATCAAGTTTCAATACAGCCAACGAGACAACTACAACATCTTTTTAAAGGTAATCCATTCGGAGTTGCTTCATAGGTTGCATTCAGAAAAATTTGATATTTTAGATTCCGGAACAAGATCCAAAGTTCATTCATTATTTCCAAAATAGTATAAAATTCAGTTGCGAAAATTGAATAAATTATTGGGTAATAGACCTGAAACTTCAAAAATCAAGTCCAAATTTTCCGATCACCAATTTTATGATAGGTTAAGTAATCTTTCAGAAGCTAATTTTTCCAAAGATGAAGTTTCACTTTTAGAAAAGGGTTTTAAACACAATTTAGAGTTAAATAATGCTCGTCTCCATTTCGATCTGCTAGGAATTGAAACCGAAATAACCCTAAATTATTCACCATAAGCCAAACACCTAAATCACTCTTCAGCGTTACTACTTCTAAAAAGTTCAATAGTTTTCAACCTAAGAAATTCGAAAATACAACTTTAAAGTCCATTAAATCTAAGTCCGCATCTGAAGATATCATATTCACCAAAGCAGACAAAGGTCATACAGTCATAGCCTGAAATAAAGCAGATTATTTATTGAAAACCCAAAATTTCATTGAATCAGGTTGTTATGAAGAAATTGATAAAGATCCAACTAATAAATTTCAATCCATAGTAAAAAACGCTTTAGAGTATGCCAAGTCTATAATACCTACCAACCAAAAATATAAACTCTTCATTGACAACCCGCAATCACCAAAACTTTACACTCTCGTCAAACTCCATAAAACAGAGTATTAGACCAGTAGTTTCATATTTTCAAGCTCCAGCTGCAAAACTTTCACGCTTTCTCATAGACATCATTCGACAGTTCACTAATTTTGAACCTAAATTCTCAATAAAAAACTCTTCAGTCCCAATAAATAAAATTCAGCACACGATACTACCACTGAACACTAAACTTCTGTCATGGGATGTAGTAAATCTCTTCCCTAGTGTCCCACCTAGTGACACATTGAAACTCATCAAGAACGCCCTTCAGATTAATAAAGTCAATCCGATAATTCAATCAGAAATCTTACACCTTTTAGAAATTTGTTTAGAACAAAATTATTTTAACTTCAATGGAGTATTAGATAATAATAAAAAAGGTTTAATTATGGGTAATCCTCTGAGCCCTCTGCTCGCTGAAATGTTCATGGATAATATTGAAAAAACTATCCAAGAACATCCATCATTCAAACACTTTATTTATTGGTTTAGATATGTCGACGATATCATTTGTTGTTTCACTGGCACAAACAGACAATTAGAGTCATTCAAAACATTCATTAACAAAATTCACGATAATATTAAATTCACTTTAGAGATAGAAACAGAAAACTCCATTAACTTTCTGGATTTAACTATTACTAAAATTAACGTCAAACATGATTTTTCTATTTCTCATAAGCCATCGCATACAGATATTACTATTCACAGCTCATCTACACATCCTTATCCGCATAAATTAGCAGCTTACAATAGTATGGTATATAGACTCATTAATATCCCAATGTCACAAAATAATTTCATAAAAGAGCTAAATATAATTAAATAAATAGCAGTCAATAACGGTTACAGTCCAACTATGATTGAGAACCATGATTTCACGCAAAAATTTCAAAAAGCATATTTCCAAATATGAAAAGTTGAAACACAAAATACAACAGCTTAACTTATATTGGTAATCCTAGTCTAAAATCAAAATCATTCCTCTCGCATTATAATTTCAATATAGCATTCCGAACTGATAATTCTTTAGGCCGACATATCAAAAACTGCAAATCTAAAATTGATAAAAGTAATACATCCGGTGTTTATAAACTGTATTGCGGGGATTGTAATAAAATTTATATTGGTAGAACTTTCAGAAATTTCGAAGTCAGATTATCCGAGCACAAACGTAGTTTTAATCATCATAAATCAGATTCCAATTATTCTAATCACTTACTCGAAGAAAACCATAACGATATGATAATTTCAAAATTTTACACAATGAAAATAACAGACAAAAACTCAATCTATTGGAAATTTTAGAGGTCAACAAAGAAAAGAATCCAGGTAGGTTACTTAATAGTCAATTAGATCTAAATCCTTCTCCTTTACTCAATCTTTTCAATTCATAAAGTAAGCAACTCCGATGGGTTTTCCAACAAACCTCTTGTACCTATTGTAATATTAAGTAGGAAATAAGACTAATACAGACAGAGGAATAACTCTGTTCATTAGTTTGTATCTATCGGATGAAGCCACAGTGTGGTGAAACCGGTCATAGTTTTGTTAATATAGTGAAAGTCTAAATACTTTAGTTGTATTTCATTGAAAATATCTCTATATTTGACTTTTTCCTATACCTTGTTGGTCAATGGAAATAAACGATATTAATTTCCTTATTAAAAGATGACGCTTACATATAAACTTGCAAGTAATAGTCATCATGCACGTTTCACAGAATCAACCCAAGTAAATTCAAACACAGAGCGTTTCTTTATGCAAAACGTCAACGAACGAAACGCAAAAACAAAAACATATGTGTAAAAAGCGGGAATTAATGTAATTCACGATCATTCCAGGCAATGTAGATAAGCGTCCGAGTACAAAGCGGCCATTCTCCGCGTTGTCCCCCAACCAAACATGGAATATTGCACGAATAATTCTGCCAGGCCGTTCAATTCCGAAGTGAAGAGGAATAAGAATAAATTACCTTCCTTATCTCAACTGGCCGCAACTTACAAGAAATCCGCATGCTCCAATGAACGCCGAATAACAAATGGCTATGTGTTGACCCAAGAATTGCGGGTATGGTACGTGGGTCATCAAGTTTTTTCTGCTTTTAAGCTGCATAATTCAATAATAAACTATATTTTTTGTTGATTATTTTGATCATTCTATTTTATCTCATTGCAGAAGCATCGCATTCTAAAGGGCTCTCTAAACGACGCGATTGATTCATAAAAAGACTTACAACAGCAACAAGAGTTGAAGGGTACCATAATACTATGCTACGAATGTAGCTCCCCTGTAGAATCTCGAACTTAAGGGGTCTAATACGACAATTTCAAACCGACCGTCAGTGAAAAATTTATCATTACTTTCTGTCAAAAAACTACAGGGAATATTTATTCTTCATCCAAATTTATTGTATCGCTCCTTTCGAAATAATACATTCACGGCAATTAATAATCCAATCATCAAAACATTTCTCAGAAGATTTTTCCGCAATCGACTCCAGCTCTCGCTTCGAATTCTGTTTTGTCTTCTATCGATTCAAAACGGGTACCTCAAAGTAGTAATTTTATTTTTGGAAAGAGAAAAAGTCAGCCGGAGCTATATCAGGTGAGTATGGTGACTGTTCGATGGTATTTGTTGATTTCTTGATCAGAAATTCATTCACAATGATAGCCTTGTGAGATGGTGCAAAATCTATAAGTTTTCTTTCCACAAATCTGGCCTTTTTCGACGAATTCGCTCTCTTAAACGCCGCATAACGCTCAGGTAATATTCTTTATTACCGTATGATCTTCTAACAGGAATGCACAACACCGAGATAATCAAAGAAAACAATCACGATAACCTAACCTCAAACAGGTAATTTGAGTTTAGGAAAAAGTCACCCGGAGCCATATTAGGTGAGTATGATGGTTGTTCGATGGTATTTGTTGAGTTGTTAGCCAGAAATCATCCACTATGACAGCTTTGAGAAGCTTGTGTGCATTATCGTTGTGCAAAATTCAGTTTTTTTTCCATAAGTGTGACTTTTTTCGACGACTTAGTCCCTCTCAAAAGCAGCAAAACGCTCAGGTAATATTCTTTCTTTACTCTCTGAAATTTTGGCAAGGATTCCGAGTGCGAAAATGTCTTTAACTTTAAATCAGTCGGCAGCGCTCATGGTGAAATACCTAATCCATATTTTTTATTTACATAAATTATGGGAACGAATCTGATCAAAAACCCGGACTTTTATCTAAACCCCGCACGGATGCTCCCCGGACGTCTCTCAAACTAGGACAAAACCGGGTAAACCCGAACGGATCGCAGCCCTAGGTTTATATGTAGAGTGACCACAGGGCCCCCGCAACCATATGTTAAAAGTGTGCAATGCACACGGGCGCCATCCTTTAGGCGCGCCAAAACCCAGGATCCAAAAAGAATATCAAAATAAAAGTTGAGAATTTAAATAGGATTAGGTATAAATACACACGAAATTTTATTAGTACATCATCCAGTTACTTCCGATTCCCATGTTCCTAGAACATGTCAGGCGGCAGTTTCTTGTTTTATCCTGTTCAGACATGAATAACGTCTGGAGCGCTATAAAAACGATGCATCGCCACAGGCGTTTTTAAATCAGTTAGTTCACTGGACCGTGCAACAAGTGAATAAAAACAAGTAATCCTATTAATTTTTACATATAAAGTTATTTTTATTTCGTCACGAGTGGTATAAGTCAAATCGGTTTTTTACAGAGCTTATAGTTTGATTTATAACTTTTAAGAAAAAAATAATTTTAAAGGCGGTATTTTGGATCATGAGGATCTCATCTCGGTGTTTATAGTCAAACAGTTTTGATTTAAATTTCCTCCTAACCGTTGGTAATGGTGGAAAGTCTTCTTCAATTTCGAGAGAGGATACTACTTCTTTCGCTTGCACAAGAATTTCTTGAAATGATTGGTCAGATCTATATTGCTGGAAGTGATCAACTAAATTTTTCAGGTAGGTTTGGCATACATTGATATTAATTGTAGCACTTTGCGTTTGTTTGCTGACAATATTTATATGAAATAAAACGTCATGCCAAGTAATAATTCCACAAATAAATTGAAAATTTTGTAAAGACGTTAAGAGGAACTCGCTTTATGTTTTGCTTCGATGTGAAAGGAATTATCTTCAGCCACTTCTAGAAGACTTTCGCAAACCTTAATTATATAAACATTAAAGGGCTTTATTGCGTCAATTCTTCTTGACCATCTTGTCTCACTTAGAGACTTTAAACTTAACCCGGGACATTGATTCTCAAAACATACCACCTTTTTGTGGATGACGAAAAAAAATTATATAACTCTTGCACAAGATTAAAAAAGTTTATTGTAGCACCTGACACCTTAGAAGCGTCAAGTTCAAAGTATGAGCCGCACAAGGTACAAAAAGGGCTTTCGGATTCGCATCAAGAATGCGTTTTTGAAGTCCAACATGTTTTCCTTCATATTTGTCCCATTATCATAAGCTTGTCCCCTAATGTGTTTTAATTCTAAATTTAATTTTTTCAAATTTTCTATCACAAATGTATATATCCCTTCTCCAGTAGAGTCCAGTATTGGATTAAACGCAATAAAACTTTCCTTAACTTTAACCTTTTTCGAAGTGGTGTTAAGGACATCATAACTCAGAACAAGACTAATTTGCTCAGTATGACTAGTGTCTGGTGTATATTATTGAAAAATGTTTTGAACTGCGAACCATTTCTAAAATATTATTTCTTACTTTGAACAATAATAATTCAATTATTTCATTGTGTATTTGCACGCCAACATAATGAGTCATTTTAACAGATTTTTTAGGGAGTTATACACTCGGCTAACGTGCTGTCTCATCATTGAATCAAAAGAGGCAATCATCTCAACAGCTTTTAGAAAATTTCCATTATCATGTTCGAAAAGCAATTAAGAAGAACCTTGAAATGCCAAGCGTTGTGCAGATAAATACTTAACAATCGCAATAATTCTTTCCAACACGTCTGGCCAATATTATTTTTCCGTTTCTAAAATCCGCGAATGAGGAGCATTAACAGTCATAGATGTCTCCAACATTTTTTAAAATTTAACCAAGTGTTCATACAACTGTTGTGTAAAAGTTTCGTGTCTCCTTAATTAGCAAAGACAAGTGTTTCCAATCACATACTCCATTTGTATCACAAAAAGCGTTAGGATTTTTACATTTACAAAACAACTTACAACAAAAACAAAATACAGAATCTTTAGAAATAGAGAAAATAAGCCAAGCCCTTTCGACTTTTTCTCCATTTGCTAGATTTCTTTCAAAGTATTTGCACGAAAACTTTCTCTTATTTTTATTACAGGGAAAGCTAAAACTGATGTCTATCAAGAGCGGACCACGTTTAACCAATATTCCAGCCATCTCATTGGTGATTCTTTCGGGCCACAAACCGGGGTCGGACGGAATTATATGGATACTAGCCTCATTACAGCCTTCATCGAAAGTGTCACTTGCAGCAAGTATTTCGGTAGCTGACCTTACCGAACTTTTTACATAAGCCGAATTACCTGAAGTGGATTGTTCAAGTGATGTAGACGAGGATGATGTCATCGATTCATCGGGCTCTGCATCAGTAGAAGCTGTTTTGCTGCTACAACCGCTGCCACTTGTAGCAGGACCTAATGTTACTGTTGAAATTTCATATGGTCCACTCACGGTTATTGATATTACGGATTCAGAATCTTGAGATTCGGACGATTCGGTCGCACCAACATCGATAGTCTCCGTGGAATCTCGATTGTTTTGCAAGAAATGCTTTAAAGATCCAACCATCTTTCCCTTTCTTGTAGTCTCAGTTTATTTTGCTCATGAAACTTCGCACCTGAAGGGTCTTTCTTTATCCTGAAAAAACAAATAAATAATTAGTACTCATGGGAATTAGGAATTAACTTTTAAAGTAACCATAATAATAAGCACCATGTGGGTAGGGTAGGAAATATTCTTAAAAAGTTAACTAAGTAGCCAAAAGTTTTAACCCTTTATAGGGTAGATTATTATTCAGTAAGATATGGCCGATTGAAGTTTGCATATTTGAGTAAAAAGCAATTTGTTAGAGCCATTCCAGCGTAAATCCTTTCAAAAATAAAGGCAAAAAGATATTAAATTAATTTGATCATATAGCCCTTAATAAACCCAACAAAATGGATTTTTGAAAAGATCAATAGATCAATAAAAACTAAGCGAGTTTAGATAAAAGCAGTTACTTCTTTAAACTCGTACATGACATTTCAATTAATAAAAAGATATTTTGCTAAAAATTAATTAAAACCAATACCCTATAAAGGGTTAATGTTGATAGTATAAAGTAGGAACATTTACCACTTACTTACCATTTTATAAAAAATCAGGCCGTTGAAATTGCAGTCAGCAGGTATTTGGCACTTGATTAAAAAAAAGTAGTAAACAAAATATTACACAACACAACACCACATTAATAGGATTACTAATCTAACCTAATCCTATTCAATTTCTCAACTTTTATTTTTATATTTTTTTGGACCCTGGGTTTTAGCGCCCCTATAGGGACGCATAATTTTGACCAATAGCAACACTCGTAAATTCAAAAAATTATGGATTATACTTTATAATCCCCTTTCAACCTCAATTCACAAAAAAGTTCCATTTATAAAAAAACGAAAAATTCAGGGTTGTAGGGGTCAACAAATGGGTGCATTGCATTTGAGTTGATATTAAATGATCACGTTTCGGCAAAACAGTGGGTAAAATCAAAACAACACAAAACTTGGAATTAGTTTCAGTTTACTACTAAACTACTTCAAGAACATTACGTTAAAAAACAACGCAACACAATATCGACAAGTATGTGTGCATGCGAGTGGTTAGCCTTATAACCGAATAAATGGCCCTTCCCGGCGTTACTAGGAAATCGCCGATCGACGTCGACCCGACGGTTTGTGATTTTCCGCAGCACGTGTCTCCGGAGTTCATTGTTTCAAATTTACGCTTTGTTCCGGCAAACGGGACTATTTTGCGTCCCGCCACTTTGATTGAGGATATTGGGACGGGTGACCGAGAAAAGTGATACTCTTCTTCAAAACGGGACGTATGGTCACTCAGGGCCCCCGTGAGGGCTACTGGCGCTTGTGTGCAAAAAAGGATTATGGCGCCCCTTAAGGCTTTTTGGATCGTGTTTTTATATTTTTTTTAAGGTAGGAGGTATAGTAGGTAGGAGCAAAAAGCTGAACTTCAGAAGTCATATTTATCTGTAGACTAAAATATCAAAATGAAACAAACAGATCAAAATCATAACAAAATAAATTCTTGTTCACGACCATTTTAAAACATTTACGTATGTAATGGGATACAGACACGTTGACTCGTTGTTTATAAATACTAGAATAAATAACAGAAATATTGCCTAATATCTAAATATATGATATAATGATAGCTAGATCTAGGTACAATAGAAAAATAAAAGATAGCTATTGTACTAGCGATATTTTCCGAGATTTTGCTGTTGCAAATTAATTAATTACATCGCTAAAATTTATACCATCAAAAATTTCTTGTTCAGTTGCTAATATTGTTAGCCCAGACAATCTTTCTTGAATCATTGTCGATCTTAAATAATTTTTTTAATTAAGAAAGGGAAAGATGGTTGGATCTTTAAAGCATTTCTTGCAAAACAATCGAGATTCCACGGAGACTATCGATGTTGGTGCGACCGAATCGTCCGAATCTCAAGATTCTAAATCCGTAATATCAATAACCGTGAGTGGACCATCTGAAATTTCAACAGAAACATCAGGTCCTGCAACAAGTGGCAGCGGTTGTAGCAGCAAAACTGCTTCTACTGATGCAGAGCCCGATGAAGCGATTACATCATCCTCGTCTACTTCACTTGAACAATCCACTTCAGGTAATTCAGCTTGTGTAAAAAGTTCGGTAATGTCAGCTACCGAAATACCTGCTGCAAGTGACACTTTCGATGAAGGCTGTAATGAGGCTAGTATCCATATAATTCCGTCCGACCCCGGTTTGTGGCCCGAAAGAATCACCAATGAGATGGCTAGAATATTGGTTAAACGTGGTCCGCCCTTGATAGACATCAGTTGTAGCTTTTCCAGTAATGAAGATAAGAGAAAGTTTTCGTGCAAATACTTTGAAAGAAATCTATCAAATGGAGAAAAAGTCGAAAGGGCTTGGCTTATTTACTCTATTTCTAAAGATTCTGTATCTTGTTTTTGTTGTAAGTTGTTCTGTAAATGTAAAACTCCTAACGCTTTTTGTGATACAAATGGAGTATGTGATTGGAAACACTTGTCTTTGCTAATTAAGGGACACGAAACGACAATTTTACACAACAGTTGTATGAACACTTGGGTAAATTTAAAAAAATGTTGGAGACATCTATGACTGTTAATGCTCCTCATTCGCGGATTTTAGAAACGGAAAAAAAATATTGGCCAGACGTGTTGGAAAGAATTATTGCGATTGTTAAGTATTTATCTGCACAACGCTTGGCATTTCAAGGTTCTTCTTAATTGCTTTTCGAACATGATAATGGAAATTTTCTAAAAGCTGTTGAGATGATTGCCTCTTTTGATTCAATGATGAGACAGCACGTTAGCCGAGTGTATAACTCCCTAAAAAATCTGTTAAAATGACTCATTATGTAGGCGTGCAAATACGCAATGAAATAATTGAATTATTGTTGTTCAAAGTAAGAAATAATATTTTAGAAATGGTTCGCAGTTCAAAACATTTTTCAATAATATACACCAGACACTAGTCATACTGAGCAAATTAGTCTTGTTCTGAGTTATGATGTCCTTAACACCACTCGAAGTAAAGGAAAGTTTTATTGCGTTTAATCCAATAATGGACTCTACAGGAGAAGGAATTTATACATTTGTGATAGAAAATTTGAAAAAAGTAAATTTAAAATTGAAACACATTAGGGGACAAGGTTATGATAATGGGACAAATATGAAGGGAAAACATGTTGGGCTTCAAAAACGCATTCTTGTTGCGAATCCGAAAGCCCTTTTTGTACCTTGTGCGGCTCATACTTTCTACTTAACAGTAAATGACAAAATTTCAATTTATTTGTGGAATTATTATTTGGCATGACGTTTTATTTCATATAAATATTGTCAAAATTATTTTGTTATGATTTTGTTGTTTGTTTCATTTTGATATTTTAGTCTACAAATAAATATGACTTCCAAAGTTCAGTTTTTTGCTTTACTTCAAGCACCTACCTACCTACCTCCTTCCTTAAAAAAAAATTGAAAGAATTATGATCCAAAATGCCTTAAGGGGCGCCAAAATCCTTTTTCGCACACAAGCGCCAGTAGTCCTCACGGAGGCCTTGAGTAGTACTATAGCATACTCATATGGAATTTATTTCAAACAAAGTCTTTATTTTCATCAAAAGAACATCTAAGCTTTAAATAGTATGATAAGAAACAAAACAATCATCTGGGTGTAGGCTAACATCACATTTTTGGCAGAGAAAATTTGCTTTTTTATGGCATACTGCACATCGTCGCTGATTGTTATTATAAGCAATCAGTGCACATTTCATTGCAAACTGTTAATAACAGGCTCAGAGAAGACGACATCAGACCAAGGGTGGTTTCTACCGGCCCGCGACTCACCAGAGAGCATCGAGTTGCAAGACTTCAGTTTGCGAGAGAACATGCAAATTGGGGTATTCCAAAATGGTTGAATGTTCTCTTTTCTGACGAGTCCAGGTTCTGTCTAGTATCAAATGATAGACGCATGCCAGTATACAGACGACCTGGGGAACGGTATCAGCAATGCGATATCCGGCCAACCGAAAGTTACATAGGGGGCTCAGTAATGGTGTGGGGAGTCATTCCTATATTCCCATATTTTAATATGGCCAGCCAGAAGTTCTGACTTGAATCCCACATAACATGTTTGGGACAACATGGGGTGGCAAATTCAGCAACGTAGGATGACTTGTAGAACACTCCAACAACTAGAAAATCTGCTTCCTGAAATTTGGAACTCAGTGACTCAAGAGTACATCCAAAATTGTTTTTGGGGGCTTCCGAGACGCATACTGGCACTAATTAGGACCCGGGGAGGAAACACTCGATTTTGAAAATGACTAGTAACCATTCGATGCTAGTTGATTGGTCTCTTCGCGAATGTTTGAAGAATTTTCTAATTTTTCATTAACTCGAAAATTGTTGATATTCTCCATCACTTTTGAATGATATCTTCTTATTTTACACTTCTGAAAGTTACCAAGCGACTCTTGAATGACCAACCTAAAAGTTCATATAGTATTGTCGTAAAAGTACCACCTCTTGGACATCTCGATTGATATAATTAAACTTCACTTCCAACACTGGCTAAGCACGAGTAAATTGTACGTCTGCAACGGTTGCGCGTCTCAACTCGTTTAAATAGATCACTTGTTATGCTATACAGGTGGCGCCATCTAGAATCGAGTAATTCATCCAAAACGAGTTAGGTTGACAACCTCTAACCTTTTAAAAGTACAGTAGGTCTAAATGGGTTAATACTTCTTCAGATGTCAAACACGAAAAATGTCGTACAGAATTTTAGTGTTTCCCATAGATGTACTGGTGATATTGAACAGCATTTGAAGTCTAAAAAACATAAAAATGCCGATCATGCCGCTTCCTGTTCTTCACTGTTGAACTTTTTCGAGAGTTAAAATGCGTTAACTTCACAAGATTTGAATATTGCAGCTGCAGAAGGCATCTTGGCGTATCACACTATACAAAAAAACAACAGTTTTCGCTCCAATGATTGTGCCTCGAACTTATTCCAGTTATGTTTTGATCGGAATTCAAATGCGCGCAAACAAAAACAGAACCTATTGTAGTGAATGTTTTGGCCCGTACAGTGATCGGCAATTCAAGAAGATGATCTCAATAAGTCCAACTGTATTACAATTTCAAACGACTCTTTAAACTACGGTAACAAGAAAATATATCCTTTAGTAGTGCGTTTTTTCGATCCTTACGATGGTGTGCAAGTAAAAATTTTAGACTTTCAAAATTAACTGCGTGAAATTAATGATATTATTGTCGATTATTCATACCAAGTAAAATGTCATGTCATTCAGTGGGGACGCAGCTATGTCAATTTTGGGGGTGTAGCTAGCTGAGGTAATAATAATGTATCAAAAAATTACAATCATCCTTGAAAAAAACCGTTGATGGGTATTGGATGTGAATCCCATATAATTCATAATGCAATAAAATCTGCTACAGATGGGGTCTACCTGTAGATTGCGAACGCATTACAGTATAAGCTGTTTACTCGCAGGGTATATAATCCGTAGTTACATCGTGAATACCAAGAATATGGAATTGTAATTTATATGGGCTTATACGGGATACGTTCCTAGGTGACGAAATGAAAAATAAATATATAAAAAAATTCAATTTGACGAAAGTTCTAAACCATATTGATTACTAATAATTGTAAAGTTTCTTAGTTCTTGAAATTATTTGTGGGTTCAACTCAAACATTTCAACGTCATAAATCTCTAACTAGTTTATTTACATGTAGACTGAATTATAAAACTAAAGTAAATGAGTAATTTATATAACACAAATCTAACCTAACACTTTATCCACTTATTCGCGCTTTATATTAAAACTCAATTCTTTGCGCTTCGCGCTCTCTTCTTATTGACGAGTACGAATTGTTCTAGAACATTTGCGCAACTTCGGCTCTATTCCAGATCTTCGTTAGAGAACCTTCCGGAAACTGCAACACTGATTTCTTCGTAATACGGCGTACTGAAACCTTTAAATCTTTCTCGAAGTCTCCCGAAAGTTCCTCGTACTCGTCAGTCCGCCGAGCGGTGACGGGGTCAGCTTCAAGGACGATTGGATATCGTTACACTGCCCCCCTCTTAAAACTGTTCTGTCCCAGAACAGACTGAGTCTTCGGTCACTATGACGGTATCGCCATTTATTTCCAGTGTTACATCTCCCTTGTTGATGGAAATAACATTCAACTGTCTTCTCACCTTGTCTCGAAGGTGTAGGATTGAAACAGCACACGAGAACTTTTTGATATCTTGAAAGATAACTTCGATCATGCTCCGTACTGTTCTCCAATCTAACTGGTCCAACCCACAACCAAGTTTCGGTATGGCGAGTTTCTTCACACCCTTCTTCACCAAGTGCTCTTTCAAGTCTAGTGAGGCCATAAATCTTCATAGCAGGGTGTGAATATTCTTTAGTCAACAAGTAGTAGATCGTTCTTCCTTCAGCATCTGGTTT
This sequence comes from Cryptolaemus montrouzieri, assembly GCA_013387265.2. NCBI lineage: Eukaryota > Metazoa > Arthropoda > Insecta > Coleoptera > Coccinellidae > Cryptolaemus > Cryptolaemus montrouzieri. The sequence goes on along the minus strand of JABFTP020000144.1, from coordinate 24,279,700 downwards.
CAAGGTCTAGCCTACTGTAGCCTATTTGGAAAAGATCTTGTTGTATTTCTCTGGTAACTCCAAATCTAGCTTTTCCAGTGCCGCCATAATTAGCCATGAAACGATCGTAGTCCCTGGCATCATTCACTTGATGATTTTTCGACTTTTGTGTGATAAAACGTGTCTCCTCGTTATTTTTGTTTTCTCCTGCAAAAAGAGTCAATCCATTGAAATGGTTTCTCTAGGTTTCCCTCTCAGCAACTTCCTTATGTGATACACGAGATCTTTGACCATTTCATGACTTAATAAGGACCTTCCCAATGTCGCTGTAGTTTTGGAGACAAGCCACGTTTTCTCTGTGGGTTATAAAGCCATAGATCTCCTACAGAAAATTCACGTTCAGAAGCTTTGAGGTCATAGCGGTTTTTCATTCTATCACTGGCAATCTGCATGTACTGTCTGACTTTATTATGTCCCTCCAGCAAAATCTTCTCCAGGCTTACACGCGAATGCCAGATCACATGGCAACCTCATCTCACAACCTAACATAACCCGAGCTGGCGTTTTTCCTGTTGACTCTTACACTGAAGATCTGTAGGCCATTACAAAAAGGTGCAGGTATTGGTCCCAATCTCGCTGATGATCCGTTACCACTTCAGCCAGGTATTTTCCCATCGTTCTATTCATTCTTTCAACCATGCCGTTTGATTGAGGATGAAGCGCTGTTGTCCTGGTCTTTCGCACGTTTCTTGAAACTGCTTCGATTCAAAATTTCTCCCTTGATCGCAATGTAAAGCTAAGGCGACTCCAAAACGGCAAAAATAATAGTCCGTGGTATTTGTTGCCTCCATCATTTTCTGGAAAGGGTCCCGCTATATCTACAGCAATACGTTCCATCGGGCTTCCTTTTATCGAAGCACAAGTCATACACTTACTGCAATATTCTCGGACATCTGCTTTTGAATTGTCCCAATAAAATCTAGCTCTGACTAACGTATTAACCATTTTCATTTTACATAAAAATCAATATCATACATTTTAATACGTATTTGAAATTTAATAGTTCCTTTGATCATTTGTGATTGAAGTTGTTTCAGTTCTATTGAAGAATATTAATTTTTTTATGTGGAATTGAAAAACCAAGGAGTCCCAGAATAAATCCTTTATTTGCCATAACTCTCTATATTTTTTCTTTACTCAAAAATACATGAATGTGAAAAACATGCAGTATAAAACTGAAGAGAACAGAAAACAAGATAATAAAAAATTTTACAAGCTAAAAACTACCAAGTTTAACCCCATTCATAACCTCCTGAAAAGATTTAATTTTGTTCACGTACATAATTCACACTTATTTCTTTCATATGATTTTTACAAGCATACCTATAGCTGGTAAGAATTCTTCTGGAATTTCCTGTTTATTCCTTCGTAATGTACCAATATATGTTAATTTATGATTTCTCAGTAATTTATCAACAATTGATAAACTACTGAACCAATTGTCTCCGGTAACATTAAGATTGGTAACGGAAATTAGATGGATCAATCTAAGGACAATGTCTTCAACAGTTATTTGCCCTATATGGACCTTCAGGTTCCATCCCTACATTGGGTTCCAAATAAATCGTGTACGATGTTTTTGCATCAACAAGAGCAAAAATTTTGATACCATATTTGGCAGGCTTACTTGGTATATATTGTTTGAAGCCACATTTGCCTCTGAAAGCTAACAGTTGTTCGTCTACGGTGAGGAACTCACTTGGTGTGAAATTGGCTTGAAAATTCACTGAAAAATTTTCAAAAACTTCCCGAATAGGAGCCAACTTATCAAGCTCGCGTCTCTCGTTTCTAGTTTCTATATCGTCGAATCTAATACATCTTAGAAGAAACCTGAATCTATTTTTACTCATAGCAAGATAGCATGATTCGATTCTGCTTCCTCTAGAATTGTCCCAAATCGTTTTCAAATTTTTTTCTCAACTCCTGAAAGTACCAATGAGGAACAAATTCCTATAAACGCACTCATTTTCCTTTCATCATTCATTTGTTTTGAATATTTTCTATATATATGTTTGATGACACAGTTATAGTTCGAACGAATATATCGTTTACGAATAATTTTTGGCACTGTATTACGATTGTTGCATCACGAGCGTTATATTTCGTTCCAGGGGTTGTCTCATAATATTATGTGAACGAACTCGAATTTGGAGGCTCGGTAACGTTTTTCTCCATTCATTTTCTTACGTAATAAGCGGACGAATGGCTTGAACTGAAATCATTTTCTTCATCCTCTATTACATTCTGCTCTGAATCTGTGTCATGGCTGCTCTCCTCAACAACATATTGTTCTGCATTATCGTCTTCCTCATCGTTTTCATCAGAAGAATTTCCAAAATCACTAGGCAGTCCATTGAACCACTGTAACCAGACTTCAAATCTTTGCTGGACTGTACACGTCATCTTTTGGGTTAAAACATACTTCTTTCTTTTCAACGCACCAAGAAATGGAATTCGAACTGAACTGACTCGAAACACAAATTAAAACGAGAATGCTCGCATGGTCTACAATCGTAGGCGAATCATATTCAGAAGCAAATATCTTCAAGAACCAATCACTAACATTGTCAAAAATATACTAATTCGCTAATTACTTAAGTTTTCTTCAGCTACTGAAGAGTAGGCGCGCGCAATGAAAATAGTCTACCAATGAACGTCATTCAAAATAGCGATCTTTTTATCTCACAACTTCTTATAATAAAAATATCCCATCTATCTACTTCAGTATAAAAATTAATTTGTTTATTGTATTTTAGCTCAATATTTCTTATATATATATATATATATATATATATATATATATATATATATATATATATATATATATATATATATATATATATATATATATATATATATATATATATATATATATATATAATTTGATTGAGGAGGTCGTTACTTGATGAAAATCGATATACACATTTTCAATGAAATAAAACTAAAGTATTTAGATTTTCACTATATTAACAAAACTATGACCGGTTTCACCACACTGTGGCTTCATCAGATAGATACAAACTAATGAACAGAGTTATTCCTTATATATTAGTCTTAGTTCCTACTTAATATTACAATAGGTACAAGAGGTATGTTCGAAAACCCATCGAAGTTGCTTACTTTATGAATTGAAAAGATTGAGAAAAGAAGAAGGATTTAGATCTAATTGAATATTAAGTAACCTACCTTAATTCTTTTCTTTGTTGATCTCTAAAATTTTGAATAGATTGAGTTTTTGTCTGTTATTTTCATTGTGTAGAATTTTGAAATTATCATTAATGTTATGGTTTTCTTCGAGTAAGTGATTAGAACAATGGGAATCTGATTTATGCTAATTAAAACTACGTTTGTGCTCGGATAATCTAACTTTGAAATTTCTGAAAGTTATACCACTATAAATTTTATTACAATCCCCGCAGGACAGTTTATAAACACCGGATTTATTACTTTTATCAATTTTAGATTTGCAGTTTTTGATATGTCGGCCTAAAGAATTATCAGTTCGGAATGCTATATTGAAATTATAATGCGAGAGGAATAATTTTAATTTTAGACTAGGATTACCAATATAAGTTAAGCTGTTGTATTTTGTGTTAGAACTTTTCATACTTGGAAATACTTCCTGGATTACTTTTTGAAATTTTCTGCGCGAAATCATGTTCTCAATCATAGTTGAACTGTAACCGTTATTGACTGCTATTTGTTTAATTATATTTAGCTCTTTTATGAAATTATTTTGTGATTGGGATATTAATGAGTCTATGTACCATATTATTGTAAGCTGCTAATTTATGTGGATAAGGATGTGTAGATGAGCTGTGAATAGTAATATCTGTATGGAATATATTATGAAAAATAGAAAAATCATGTTTGCCGTTAATATTAGTAATAGTTAAATCCAGAAAGTTAATGGAGTTTTCTGTTTATATCTCTAACGTGAATTAGAGAGGATTACCCATGATTAAACCTTTTTTACTATTATATAATACTCCATTGAAGTTAAAATAATTTTGTTCTAAACAAATTTCTAAAAGGTGTAAGATTTCTGATTGAATTATCGGATTGACTTTATTAATTTGAAGGGCGTTCTTGATGAGTTTCACTGTATCACTAGGTGGAACACTAGGGAAGAGATTTACTACATCCCATGCCATAAGTTTAGCGTTCGGTGGTAGTATCGTGTGCTGAATTTTATTTATTAGGGCTGAAGAGTTTTTTATTGAGAATTTAGGTTCAAAATTAGCGTACTGTCGAATGATGTCTATGAGAAAGCGTGAAAGTTTTGCAGCTGGAGCTTGAAAATATGAAACTACTGGTCTAATGGGATACCCTGTTTTATGGAGTTTGACGAGAGAGTAAAGTTTTGGTGATTGCGGGTTATCAATGAGAAGTTTATATTTTTGGTTGGTAGGTATTATAGACTTGGCATATTCTAAAGCGTTTTTTACTATGGATTGAAATTTATTAGTTGGATCTTTATCAATTTCTTCATAACAACCTGATTCAATGAAATTTTGGGTTTTAATAAATAAATAAAGCAGATTATTTATTGAAAACCCAAAATATATATGTTATAGCGTCTTCCGCCTTCCGGTCCCCAACTTCCAGCCTCTTCTATTTTTCCAGTCTCCCGGTTGTAAATTTCTCTCTGACATAGCTTTTCTTATTCCTGCTATCCATGTTGCTTTTGGTCTTTCTCTTTTCGTCTCTGTGTTGGTGTCCATTCCAAAGTTTGTTTGGGAATGCGTTCGTCGGTCATACGTTCTACATGACCGTACCACATCAGTTGCCTCTTTTCAACTTCATCTATTATTGTCGTATTCACGCTCATCATTTCTCTTATCCTGGTGTTATTTATTCTTTCGAGTCTTGATTTTCCTGCAGCTCTTCGCCAAAAATCCATTTCTAGCGCAAGTGATCTTTGTTCTAATGTCTTATTCAGTTGCCATGTACCACACCCATACAGTACAATACTCTGAAAAATGGAGCTATACAGAAGATGTTTTCTTCCTTCTATATGTTCTTCGACCATAGTATTGAATTCAGGCACCCTATAACCTTCTTTCCTCTAATTATTCTTTCTCTTAGTTCCTGTTCTGTGCACCCGCTGTTATTAATCTTTGTCCCCAAATAAATATATTCCTCGCATGCCTCTATCTTTTCACCCCTTTCCTGTTGTAAGTCTTCTTTATTTCCTCCTATACAAAGATATTTAGTTTTGTTTAGATTCATAGTTAGTCCCCAGTCCTTGTATTCCTGGAATAATTTTTGGGTCATGTATTCCAAGACGTCTTTGCCCCGTGCAATGATCACTTGATCATCTGCAAAATGTAGGGTGTATAGCGTGGAGTCTTCGTTTAAGGGCAGTCCCATTCCGCTGCAAAATCTTCTCCATTGTTTGAGGGCTTCATTAAGGAATATTTTAAACAATGTTGGGAAAAGGCAGCACCCCTGTCTTAAGCCTTCTGTAACTTCGAAAAGTTTTGAGATTCTAGTACCCAGTTTAATTCTAGATGGTGCTTGATGATAGAGTTGTTTTATCGCTTTGATTAGAGTGTTATTTATTGGAGATCTTTCTAATACTTGCAATAGCTTTTGGACAGGCACCGTGTCATATGATTTTGTTAAGTCAACGAACAGTAAATGTAAACCACCATTCGTTGCTAACTTTTTCTCATTTATCTGTACGATAACTAAAAATGTGGTCGATGCAAGAGCGACCAGCCCGAAACCCGGCATGCTGTTCAATTTCACATGGTCCAAATTCTCCCCCTAAGATGTTACGTAATATTATCCCGTAGAGTCGGCTAAAGGTACTTGTGACCTAGATACATCTATAATTAGAGCAACTCAGTCTTCTTATGAATTGGTGTTATCCACGCTTCCTTCCAAATATATGGCATTTTGTCGCCATTTATTACTCTAGAAAAAAGTTCTTTCAGGTAGTTTATTAGTTTTTCCGTTTCATTTTTTGAAAATTCCGCAGGTATTCCCTCTGGTCCACACGCTCTTCTATTTTTCATTGATGTAATGGCTTGTTCTATCATGGCACTGTCTAGCTCAATGTATGGTCCTTCCACTTGAGGTATTCTAATCTGTTTTCAGTTAGTTATTCTGAATAGTGTTCCTTCCATTCTTGTAATTGTATTGGCTTTATAATGATTTTATTCATTGTGTTTGTTTTCAGAGATTTGATGAATTTCCACGCCTCGGTTGTTATCTCAGGGCATTTTCTGTCCCATGTTTCATTTTTGTTTTTGTTGATCATCTTTTTGAACTTAGTGAGTTCCTCCTTATAAGCTAATTTATTCTGTGCGTTGTTTGTGCTCTACCATTTTTATAAGCTTTATCTTTCTCTTTCTGCTGGTCTTCCAAATTTTTATCCCAGGTTATTGTGTCGTTTCTCTTCTTCTTTGGTGTTTTTATTTCTCCTGAAGCTTCTAGTGCCGCAGAGTGTAGAGCTTCAGATATGTGCCTGTATAGTATTTCTGTCTTTTTTGTTAGGAAATCGTCGTTCAATTTCCGATCAAGTCTATTTTGATAAAGTTGTTTCGTACTTGAGTCCAGTAAACTGTCGAGACTGTATATTTTCTGGTTCAATTTGTCTTCCTCAGTGTTCCCCATTGTTCTTTTCTTCTTATGACGCCGTCTCCAAACGAAGGTTGGCGATCCAATTGGCAATAATTGTTTTCGATACTGCAGCTCTAAAACTTTCAGTGGACGTTCTTCCAAACCACCTCCGTAGATCTTTCAGCCATGAGTTCTGGCGTCGTCTAACTGATCTTTTTCCTTGGACTTTCCCCTCAATGATCAGGCGAAGGATCTCATATTTTTTGCCGCGCATGATGTGCCCGATGTACTGGAGCTTTCTTTCTTGGATGGTTCTCATCAACTCTCGTGATTTTCCCATTGTATTTAGGACGTCGATGTTTGTCCGTCTTTCCATCCAAGAGATACGCAATATTCTACGGTATAGATACATTTCGAAAGCGTCTATGCGTCTCTTCATTTCTGGATTAAAAGTCCAACTTTCACATCCGTAAGTAAGGACAGGAAAAACATTACAACGAAGTAGTCGCATACGAAGCTGAAGATTAAGTCCGCGGTTGACGAGAAGGTCTCTCATGCCAACGAAAGTTTTACGGGCTTGTTCGATTCGAGATTTGATCTCTATTTTCGGGTCACTTTGGTCGTTCACCGTGGCTCCTAAATACCGAAACGAATGCACTTGTTCCACAGGTTGGTTGTTAATGTATTAACAGTAACAGCGTATTACAGCCTCCACTGCTTGCTTAGAAAACACCATACTTTTAGTTTTGTTAACGTTAACAGATAGTCCAAAGCGTTGGCTATGCTCTACAATAAGTTTCATGGCTCTCTGCAAGTTTTGAAGGTTGTTATCTAGTGCCGCGGTGTCGTCTGCGTAGCGGATATTACTAAGTAGTTTTCCATTTATTCTAATGCCTGTGTCTATGTTTTCAAGTGCTTCCCTGAATATTGCTTCTGAGGAAATGTTAAACAATAGAGGCGACAGCACACAGCCTTGACGTACACCTTTCCGTATTGCTACATGTTCAGATGTTAGCCCATTAACTCTCACTTGTGCAGTTTGGTGCCAATAAAGGTTTGTAATAATGCGTAAGTCTTCTGCATCAACCCCGGTATTTTTAGAGTTTCCGCCATTTTTTATGTGAAACGCAGTCAAAAGCCTTCCGATAGTAAACAAAGCAGGCGTAAACATCGACATTCATGTCTCTACATCTTTGGGTGAGTACATTAAGAGAAAAGAGAGCCTCACGCGTTCCTAGGCCATTTCTGAAACCGAACTGAACTGGATCGATTTCTCGCTCGCATTTGGTGTAGATTCGAGTATGTATAATTCGTAGAAAGGTTTTCAGAACATGTGACATTAGGCTAATCATTCTGTAGTCATCACAATTTGTCGCATTGGTCTTTTTGAGCAGGGTGACAAACACAGATTTGAGCCTGTCTGCTGGGATTTTACCGGCTCTATAGATGTTATTAAACAGTACTGTTAAGAGCTTAAGGCCAGCCCCTTCTTGCTGTGTCATTAGCTTAAGCGTCTCTACATAGATTCCGTCGGGGCCAATAGCTTTACCATTTTTTTGAAGCTTTATTGCTCGTATAACTTCTTCCGCTGTAATGCAAGGACTAGTTTCATTTAATTCTTCAGGTTGCGGGCTTCCCGTTCGATCTTCCCCAAAAAGTTCTTCAATATAGTCCTTCCATCCTTTCAGCTTTTCTTCGACCCCGATCAGTAACTCGTTGTTGGCCCCCTTTAACATTCCACTGTTAGCTTTGTGTTGTCTTCCTGTTATCTCCCTGATCTTTTTGTGCATGTTGAATAGATCATGCTTTTTTTGGAGATTTTCAATTTCTGTGCATTGGTTAATTAGCCATTGCTCTTTGGCCTCCCTACATTTTCGTCGAATTATTTTGTTCAGTTCTCTATATCGTTCGATGTTTTTTGTTTTCAGTTCTCTTCTATCGTGCATCATTTGAAGAATGTCGTCAGTCATCCAAGGTTGTTTTCTTTTTGTGCTGGTTAGTCCTATGTCGTTTTCTTGGGTGACTGTAAGCGCTTCCAAAGCACTCCACTGGCGCTCAACGTCAGTTGTTTAAGATGTTTCAGCAGCTTCCAGTCTTTCTTCAAGTCGTTGACTTACTTTTGCCCTTATTTCACTATCGTCCAAGCTCTTCACGTTGATATGTTTAATTTTTTCTGGCCGCTTAACTGGTATAAAACGGTGCATTTGTAGGTTCATTACAACCGGGTATTGTTCTTTTACAGAAGTTAAATGGCGTCACAGTTTTTGCTAAGATGAAATAATGGTCCGAGCCACACTCTATACCCCTTTGTACCCTTGTGTCTTCTACAATCAGCTTTGTGGTTTGTTTTACGATCACATAGTCAATTATCGTTCTTAGTCCTCAAGTATCTTGATGCCATGTGTATTTGTGTATTTCTTTATGTTGGAAGAAACCATTCAAAATCTTCAGTTTATATTGTTGGCAAATCTCTATCAATCTTTAGCCATTGTTATTGATTATTTCCTCTCCGTACTTTCCTACTATTTGATCTTTTTCTCTACGTCCAACTCTGGCATATTTCTTTATATCCACCTATATTATTGTCCCCCTGTAGATGAGAAATCAGAATCTGAATGACCCTGACAGTATGATCAGATCATATGGAACGGCAATTTCTTACGCCATCCAATCTCTCTCACCCAAACGAACTTATAGGACATTTAGATAATGTTTCATTGTATTCTATGCACGATCTGACGACAGTCTATATTTCGATATTCCGAAACGTGACGCGGCCATTTTTACTTTTACAAGAAATCGATCCATCTTGACAGTTTGAGGTCGAGTCAAACCGCTTGAATTGTAGATCTGCCTGTCTATAATGATGCCTTATTCAGAGACGTCCTAATATATTTTTTGTCACGACTGTAATCCTATCAGTCCTTGTTAATTTGATGTTCGAAAATGTTAAGTAGTATCGAAGAACTTGACGATTATTTTTGTCTTTTTTAGACGTTTTAAGCTGCCGGGCCATTATCGTAAATTCCTAACAAATGAAGAGCAAAGATATGCAATTAGTTTCGCCCTAGGAAATCTGGTGGTCTTGTTAAACATTATCGAATACGAATTTTCAAGCCATTATTTATATGGACTAATAGATGACAACGCTCTCCCCAAGGTTAAGGAATCATTCAGATCCAAATAGATCATCATCATAAACTAAGGGCAGTGCCTTGTCGAGATAGGTACTTTTGTCTGTCCATCGTGTTCGTTCTTAGCTATGCATAGCTTGTCACTCTTATTTCTCTTTAAATATCCTTGAAATGAAAGATCCTGGATGTCCGCTTGTTGTTTTCCAAGAATGCTACCTTCAAAGAGGTTATCATGAAAGAATTATAACGGATGGGACGTCCCATGAGCTATTATAAGTAATTTTTTCATGATGTTTCCTACTAAATCTCTTTTATTATATAAAATAATATGTCCTAACTGACTAACTGATTAATTAATGCCGAGAAAAACTACTAAAGCTAGAAACATGATATTTGGTCCGTGGCTTTCTTATGATATGTATAGGTCCACTAAGAAGGGATTTTGCGAAATTCACCCCCTGAATGATGCAATGGGCTAGCAACGTTTGTATGTAACTTATTCGTGGTCAGATCTGTTTGGAATTTCGTAGTATTGCTCTTTGATATGATTTAATAAAACTTTAATTCAATATTTTCTAAATTGCGTAACGCATAAAAAGAGGTATGTAGAAAAAATATTAAATAGCGATTTTAGCTTAGAACTTTGTAAATGTAGTCCTAAAAGAAGATAAGTTCCCACGTGTTTCACGATTTATCGATATTCAACCTCAAAGGTTCGACAGGGGTCAGTCTTATTTTCAGAGTCAGATTTATGCTTGACCATCCAGTTTTATCACGTAGGGGAAATACGTCCGAAATGACATAAACACCTCAAAAAAGTCTAGGGAATACTTTTAAATATCGATATATCGTATCCAGAACGATCAATATGGATGATTTTTTTTAAGAAAGAACACCTGCATCAATTTCTCACCAAATTATGTAGAGTGCCGAAACAGATCTCAGTTTTTTTTACAAAAAACTGAAAATTCAGCAGATGCGACGGTGTTTTATAATCATTTCATGTATTCAGTGTTTGAAATCAGTTAGTTGGCACTTTGTTTCTGTTGTAAGCACAAATAAAAGATTCGAGTTTTGTGATTCGACCATGGAAAGACGACATTTGACTAGAGAAGAGATGTTACGAGCCGTTGGCATGCTCTAAACTAGGAACTCACAACGGGAAGTATCCAGGGTTCTGGGAAGTAGCCCAAGTGTCATAAACCGTTTATGGTCGTCTTTCAATGAAACGGGTAGCGTAGAAGAACGCCAAACAGGTCGTTTCAGGATTACTACAGTCGCCCAAGACCGATTTTTGGTTTTACAAGTCAGAAGAGATCGTAATACCACAGCATCTCAATTAGCTCAAGAGCTATCACGAGTTCATAATGTACAAATTTCCGACCAAACTGTAAGAAATCGACTGCACGAAGGTCAACTCAACTCCAGACGTCCTTTAACAGTTCCACAACTGGCCCATGGAAATCACGCTGCTCGTTTAGCTTGGTGCCAAGAACACGTAAACTGGGATCAAGAGAGGTGGGCCACAGTTCTCTTCAGTGACGAATCTAGATTTAGTTATTATCCCGATTCAGGAAAAATTCGAATATGGAGGGAACATGGAAAGCAAAACCGTCTCCAGCATGCCCTAGAAGTTGTTAGACAGGGAGGCGGATCAGTGATGTTTTGGGGAGATATACGCCTTGGTGAAAGAACTGACCTCGTTTTCATACAGAACAACCTCACGGGAAATTCTTACGCAAATGAGATAGTTTTACCTGTAGTGGTACCATATCTCCAAACAATGGGTCAAAATCCACTCTTCCAACAAGATAATGCCCCTCCTCATCGTGCAAGAGTTGTCTCGAACGTTTTTGAAGAGAATGATATCGATCTTCTTCCGTGGCCATCCTTCTCTCCAGATCTGAATCCCTTCGAGCATGTGTGGGATACCCTAAAAAGAAATCTCCTGCGTCAAAACGTCTTCCATCATAAACAGGAGATTCAATTAGCAGTTCAGGGGGCTTGGAATGACTTAGGCCAAAATGTAATAGACAATTTAATATTGAGCATTCCGCGACGATGCCAAAGTGTCATTAATAACAGAGGTGGACCCTCTAGGTACTGAAAAATATAAGTGCTTCCATATCGTTTCGAAAATATTAGTTCAGGATTTTTTTTTGTGTTTTACCAAATTTCGTCATTTTCAAATTTCAAATTTTTTTATAATAGGTGCTTTGGAGAAGTCAACTATTATTTCGTTTTCTTGAGAATACATTATATACAAATATCGAAAGATTTCTATAAATTCGAATCATCAAATTCATATTTTAAAGATATTGGTAAGTGTTCCCTAAACTTTTTTGAGGTGTTTATATAAAGAAAACGACACATTGGTGATATTTAAAAATTGGCGCGGTTTAGACCGTCAAAAATAAGCCAATTAGGAAACGCCTACAACGGAAATATATCATTGGATTTCTGAGAGACGTTTGAAATACACAACGGACGCCATCTTGACATTTGTGTTTCGAGCTTAGAAAGAAATTTGTTAGTGGTTGTTAGTTTTTTGTTTTTCGGTAAGTTTTCTTTTGCTATTTTACTGTTTTATAGTCTTCTAATATCAAGCATTTTGTGTTTGAGGTAAACGTGTAAAATTTACTATATTATTGTCACTGTAACAAGATTATTCATGGAATCGTAATATTTTTGAGGCTAAGTGCAAAATGACATACAACCACTATGGACAAAACAACATAATGTGTCGTTTTGTCCATAGAGATTGTGAATAATGAAAATATCTTAATCTAAATGAATCTCTTCAATTTACAGGATAACACTGTGCCACGGAATTATACAAGGACAAGTAATAGGCAATCATGGAGTCCACAAGCGATGAACAAAGCTAGTAAATCTGTAGAGGAGAATAAAAATGGGTTGGCTTCTGGTTTCTAAGACCTTCAAAGTGCCACAACCTACACTAAGGCGTCATGCTTTGGAACAAAGTAAAATAATTTTACCTGCAGCAAAAGGTTTGGACTGATTTCAGCTAACATTTCCTCTTGAAATCGAGAGACAATTGCATATCTAGCTACTTGAAACCCGCATTTTTGTATTAACGCATACAATGGTCCAAGAACTCGCTTTCTAATTGGTTGAAAAGAATGGCTTTGCGCACAGTTTTAATAAAGATATGGGTAAAGCTGGCCAGGACTGACTAGATGGATTTTTAAGGTGCCCTTAAGACATATCTTTACGTAAACCCGAGCCTACTTCCGCAGCCAGAGCCCAAGCTTTTAATCGACCCCAGGTAAAAAAGTTTTTTGATAACTATCAATAATACATTGCGAAATACAAAATCAACGCAAACCGATTCTACAATATTGACGTATGGGGGATGCCTACTGTCCAAAGACCTCAAAAAATCTTGGCTACTGTTGGCATGAAGCAAGTAGGTGACATTACGAGCGCTGATCGGGGATCCAATGTAACAGTAGTGTGCTGCTTGAACGCAGAAAAGTGGGTGGATGTCCACTGAAATATTCGTTAAATGGCTCCAGCATCTTCACAGCTTTGTAAAAGCTAGTCATGATGATGAAGTCCTGCTCATTGTCGATGGCCATGCCAGCCATAAATCATTCGAAGCTTTGAATTTTGCGAAAGACAATGGAATTGAAATTGTTCATCTTCCCCTTCACTGCACATATCGTATGCAACCTCTCGACGTATGCTTATATGAAACGCTGATGACTTATTTTAACCAAGAGATTTCTGTCTGGCTAAAAATATTCTAGGAAGAGTGGTGACAGCCTTTCAGATCAGATATTTATTCAATCGAGCTTATGGAAAAACTGCATGCAGTTGTTTCAGAAGCACTGGACTGTGGCCAGTTAATCTAGACATATTTCGTGATCATTTTTTGGACCAGCTGAAACAACAAATATGCCATTAGCTTCCGCAGCTGATAACCCAGACTCAATCCAGGATCAGAACCTTTTCCATCGTTTCCTATTATGTCGGCAGCTGGCGAGACACACAAACAGAATGAGGCCCTGAATCTTCATAAGAGCCAACCACTAGTTCTCGTAAACCATCTAATTCATCGGAAACTTCTGTCGCAATAGCAGTTACTAAAGATATTCATAACACAATGACTGGCAACTCTTACATTTCTCAAGCATCTACAAGTTCCTTTCCAGCGACAAATACTTTAGCAGTTCCAGTTAATGTCATTTCTTCAGTTCCCAGTGGTAAATTTGTAAGTGGACACGGTAAACGAAAGCCAAAGAAATGAACAACTTTCCAACTGACGTCATCACCTAATATGGCAGAGAGAGAGACTGAAGCTAAAAAACCAAATCGTGAAAGACGACAGGCAGTTACTAGATCATTTTATATGAATGATGACTCGGATGAAGGTGGCCTTGATCAAGAAGGCGAAGAAGACGATTGTGCTTGTATATACTTGAGAACAATGTACCCAAAACTAAAATACAGAATGAATTTCCCATATATTACTCTCGTGAGACTATTAGGGTTACAAAACTTGAAATAAAGTACATACAAGATGGAAAATTTATGGAAACATTGGAGTTTCCCTCGAATTCAAACTTCTACGCACGAGATCCAAAGATCCTATTAAATCCGATCTCAAAAAATACACTTCCTTGGTTCAAACAGAATTGGCAGTAAATCCGAAAAAACTATTCAATTTTGTTTCTACGAAAAATGAAAATCATAATTTTCCTTGCTCGATGACCTACAATTGGAAAGTCGCTGAAACGAGTAACGAAATTTGTGAGTTGTTCGCGGAATATTTCAATAGTGTATACTCTCCATCAACTGCAGTTTCCGGTGGTTCATCAAATATTGAAGTGAACACTAAGTGTCCCCATCTTCTAAACAAAATTGAATTTCTGTCGAAGAAGTTGGAAGAGAACTCAGAAACCTGGATACTAAGAAAGGTGCAGGGCCGGACCTCATTCCATCTTATTTTTACAAGCATGAGCTTCTTCACTAAAAACTCCGCTTACCCACATTTATAGTAAATCCTTCGCTTGGAAATATTCCCTGACAAGTGGAAAGTCGCAATAAACTTACCAATTCATAAAACGGGTAATAAAAGTCTAACTAATAACTACAGACCCATCAGCAAGCTCAGTTCAGTCTCGTAAATAACCAAATTATTCCGGAACAACATGGCTTCTTCAGGGCAGATCGGTTGAAACTAACTTAATGAATTTTGTTGAATTTTTGGACGATTCTCTGGATAATTGCATTCAAGTTGATGCCATTTATACTGATTTCCGTAAAGCATTCAATGAATTGAGTATAGTTCACCAGGTCTCTATGGAGGGTTTCAGGTCGAAGTCATTTTTTTCCACATCAGGAATCCCACAGGGTTCCCATTTGGGGCCCTCACTCTTTTCGATTTATGTTAACAAAATCACTAGCTACTTTGTCAACTGCAAGTTTCTGCTCTTCGCAGACGATCTCAAAGTTTTCCGCCAAATCAAAAACACTCAAGACTTCTTGACTGTACAGCATGAATTGGATAATAGGGTGGAGCGATTTCATTTGCTATGTTTTATCGCTTCGGTATACCTGTAAAAGCTATTTTGCTATTTTAGGTCAACATTAAGCACAAAAAAATCAGTTGGCTTATGCAATGTTTCAAGTTGCCCCCATCGTCATAAGGTTCTGAAAAATTTAGGCAAATTATGAGTTTTGCCAAAATTTTTCAAAACATCGCAAACATTTTATAAAATTCCTGAGTGACATTTATTACCAGTAGAAACATGCGTGTTGAGACTCTAAGGTAGCAGGACGCTGAGGAAGGGTATCTCGGCAAAATACCTCTTCCCCGCGCTTTCATACCCAAACACCGATGGAGTGACATTTAGTAATTTCACTCGCTTACAGCAGTTCATCTATTGGCCGTTCATTTATTTGAGGCATCAAATTGTATTAGTTTATCTTCAACTGGGATTGTGACGTATATTGTAAGTAGTGGTTTTCATATTTTATACTTAGTTTAATTCCTGACTGTAATATTAGAGTATTTATCATTTGTATTATTTGCAGAAATATGTCTCAAGTTAAAACACGAAAAACAACGAGCTGTCCTGTCTTTGGTTTGCCGGAAAAGTTACCAG